>OV656769.1:2500000-3750000 GCA_927399505.1 Luperina testacea
ATTATAGACTGGTTCAAACGTTTTGTTTTTATTGTGTGACATTCAATTTCCTTCAAAATTATTATTCTTATATGAAAGATTTCACCTCACTAGACCAGTCTAAGATCCTTGAATTCGCGAATAACCACCAATTGTGACTGATGTAGCCTTAATGTTAGAATAAATTAGTATTTAAGAATACGGATATGTAAGATAAAAATATACCTTTAGATTTTCTCATATTTGCATTTTTATTTTTGGCTTACCCTTGGATTAATGGATAGCAATTTAATTATGAATTTATGAGCCGGATTAAAAAGCTGTCTTCTAAATATTATTATTATAAAGTGATAAATCTGCTTTCATCTTCAAAGGCAGCCCGATTCAAACTTTATTGCAGCTCGGAACATGAGGTAAGTCGTTGCGAAGTAGCAAATTCACCTGTCAGCGGGGGTGAGTGGTGAGGTACCACGCAGTAAATAGCGCTCTTCAGAGCCCCCATAAAGTATGAATCGCGCTGTACTGAATGGATATTATTACACTTTTAAATGTCACTGAAACGTTTTATGAAGGGTATTTGATTTATTCACTAGTTGTGTGTGTCGTTACTGGTTTGCTCTAAGAGGGTTATTCTTGATTAAGAAAATTTGAGTACTTACACAATAATTTTTCTATGTAACCGTTATTGCCGACTTTGATATCGAGGACATCCAGCAATATGCTTTCAAGGTTTTTCGTAATAATTCCGGAAGCTCTACAGCGACCTATAACTAAACTTGATTGTCACTTTGACTTGCTTTTCTAAACTAATATCTGGGGGCACGGCAGTGCTCCCGCCAAGTCGAGCAAAAGCCGTACCATCCTTTTCTCGAAACAGTTCAGTTTGTCCATTCGAAAGAACCCAGTTACTGGGTTTTGATGAAATATCCTAGATGAATATATGGAAGCAAAAACGCTGTTTGCACAGAGAAATTTTTATTGCAAGTGTATGACACAAGTCATTATCAAAAACACATGTTCTAATATCAATTTGAAAATGCTGTCATCATAACTAAAAAGTTTTCACACTGGGTAATACGAAACCCCTTGCTAAGACTGGTTGTCAGACTTTCGGGCTTCTGACGACCCGTAACAACTGTCCAAAATCTACTAATGACAGCCAGGGCTACATGGCCGGGACCAACGGCTTAACGTGCTTTCTGAGGCACGGAGGGGTTTGTTATGTAAAGATGGTCACCCATCCACGGACCAACCGCGGCAAGCGTAGCTTAACCTTATCGATCGAAACGTGCGGTTATTATTACTTAGCCACAAGCCTCTCAGATATAAATAAATACATTTTGGAACTAGCTAAATACATGTTTACAACATAATAAATTTAGATCCATAATAATCAGTCTAAGGTTATCGCACAAATGAGACTTCCTTAGTAATACGATCAATTCGATTGACGTCAGAACAATGTCCTTCAAAAGTGCAATCGAATGGATTTATTTGGTCTTTGTGCCGAGTTTATCGAGTACTACTTCGATTTTTTTTTTGTTTTACATTACACTATCCTATATTTATATGGTGTACATAATAAAGAGTATTCTATTCTATTCTATCCCGCGCTCTAGTTAAATGTAATCAGAATTCTTAAAAATAAAACCCACTTTATTTTTAATTGGATGTTACGATGACCTAGGAACTTGACCTTTCTGAAGACAATCACTAATTATTAGGTTGACAAATGGCAATAGTTAGACTATTATAACTATTGCGATCCTATTGCGATCTTCTCCTTTCCTATCGCCACACTTATAATTTTAATAGCTCATCATGTCGAGGTAAAATATTAGCCAGTCAGCAAGGTAACAGGCGCCCCATTGCGATTAATAATACATAATAAAATCCTCCCACCGCGTGAGCTGAGAAAGATAAGCAAATCAATTAACTTGGCTCACGAGATTGTCGCCATGTGGGATATGAACTCAGCGATCATTGTGCCAATTTAATAGTAGTGACAGCCAATGGGTTAATAGCCAAGAGCCTCGACAAACACCTGAGGAGGTTATCACTGGGTAGCTGGATCACAGGCTTGATTCAGAAAGCGGTACTTCTGGACACGGCTCGCATTGTTAGGAGGTTCCTCTCTGGAGCCCTGACCGCCGGTAGCTTGGACCCTGTTCTCGTGGGCTAATATGTTTATATTTTTAAATGTGTTTATATTCTAGATATTATTTAATTATATAATTTGTGTTTAATGAAATAAAGGAAATAATATCGACAAAGAACGGTTACAAATGCTAATGAATGTTGACAAAGCAAATGAGCTTCCAAGGGTTGAATGACAACGTGTTTGCTTCCTAAAAGTGATGTGTGGAGTGTGAGGTGTGTTTGTCCACTTGAGTGTGTGTGAATTGATGGGTTAGCAAGCAAAATTAAGAACAGATTATTCATGTGAAAGTTATTACGGAAGGTTGTTCATCTGCTTCAGTAAACCCACCTCTTTCAAGCTAAGGTGGGTGTACCATGGAAGGCCACTCTAACAAATAAACAGTTATTATTCGTTTATTTACTGGATAAATAAAACTTTGTTTTATTACGTAACATATAAACCACTTTTTTGAATCTCAACACTCACACTCACTCACTCTCTCACTCTTTTGTCTCTCTTTTTTTTTTCTTTTTTTTTTTCTTTCTTTTTTTTTTTTCTTTTTTGATTTAATCAATATTGGTTTAACTTAAGTTTAATTGAACTCTTCTAAATGGCCTTGCTAGGAACAAGGCTCCTTAGAAGGCCATTATAATAAATCAGTCATTTAACACTAAAAGTTACTGAATAGCGATTAAATCTACAATAAAAAGAAGTGGCTTATATTTTACGTAATAAAACAAAGTATTACATAATATTTGTTAGTTTTATTTATCCAATAAATAAACGAATAATAACTGTTTATTTGTTAGAGTGGCCATCCATGGTGCACGCAGCTTATTTTAACGTCGTCGATTCCCGATATCGAAGAAGCGAAGGACTGCCAAAATAGTAGCGCGAGCGATTCGCCGCCGCGTCTGTGATTTCCAGTTCGATGGGTGTTTGTGTAAATAGAAGGAATTTGTCATCACATGGCAATAACTACGAAATTTTAATAATTGGCCTTCGAAGGAGCATGGCCTTCCATGGCCCACCCACCTTATATTAGGGAAAAATGGACATTAAAATGTAAATAAAAAACTTATTATATTATGGAACATCTTTCTGGTCCAATCAATCAATTCAGCCTATTGCAGTCCACTGCTGCACCTATGTACAGCAGTGGACTGCAATAGGCTGGCCTGGGAGAGGCCTATGCCTTTCCCAGGCTGCGCCACAACACCCTGGACATCTTCCCGGTATAGTTGATTAATAAAAAGTAAAATACCTAACCGACAAGGACGATAATTTCTTATTAGGAACATATATTACAAGAACCATCATCATCTGCCTAGCCTTTTCCCAACTATGTTGGGGTCGGTCTCCAGTCTAACCGGATGCAGCTGAGTGCCAGTATTTTACATGAAGCGATTGCCTATCTGACCTCCACAACCCAGTTACTGGGTAATACGATACCCCTTGGTAAGACTGGATATCGGACTTTCGGGCTTCTGACGACCCGTGCCAAAGATCCACGAATGACAACCGGGGCCAACAGCTTAACGTGCTTTCCGAGGGACGGAGGGTCTTGGTATGTAAAAATGGTCATCCATCCACGGACCAACCGCGGTAAGCGCTGATCCCTTTCCGATTTAATACGTGTGCTATGACCTTAAGACTGGAAGAAACTGTCACAGTTTGATTCTTGAACGCACGATCACGATCCCACAAATTGTAACTCTTCCTTGTCCAAGATGAACAAAATAGCATTCACTGGCTCATTGTCACAGTTTGACTCTTGAATGCACGATCAAGATACCACAAATTGTAACTCTTTCTTGACTAAGATGAACAAAATAGCATTCACTGAATCATAACATTTTCTAAACTAATATAAGTATGTGGAGTAGGCCAGGATATTAACATGGCGGCTAATGGCGGCCTTAATACAGACGTACGGACTAACAGTCACTCGCTTGTAATGCGACGCACGGAGTTGTGTGCTTGTCCACTGTAGGGACGCGGACGATACGAGAAAATGTAAGCACGCGCTTGAATTCGGTGAAATATTTTCATGGCGTGTTGAAGTGTGAAGTGTGAGTAACGATCAAAGCTCCCAATGTCGATAGCATTGAATTTTATAGAACCAAAATATATTATACCGTATCTAACCGACTTTTAGTTCGAAGCAATTAAGTGATTTTAACGGTTAAATGACTCCTTTGGCAATTCAAAAGTGCAAATTTTATAATTAATCACCATACGAAAACTACCTTTTGGAAGGGGGCGACTAGATATAATTCTATTTTATTAAAAAAATATTACAGTCACTCACACACAACACACTCATATACACGACACTATCGCTTCCAAATGATATCGTAACGTACAACAACGAAAACCAACAAAAGATTGAATAGTTACAAAAGAAAAATGGACTCCATTTTATTATTTCTTCACGAATTCACGAAACAACAAAGTTTTTCTTTCAAGAATTAGGAGCCAAGGCCACGTTTTGAGTCATTAGAAACATATTTGTTGGGTATATCCCTAAGCTAATTATAGCATTCGATATTTATTAAGTAATTTATAGTGAAATTGTACTTTAAGGATGATTCTAAAATCGACAGATAATTTTTATACGTGGAATAAAATTTACATCTGACAGTTTTCGTATGAAAGAATTGTCGAAAATTCAAAATTATTCCTGCGACAAAATTACCTGACGTTGGAAAAATCAGCCCTTAATTAAATTGTAACTTGATAGGGTAATTTATTTAAATGATGGAATTTAAAAAAGTGTTCATACTATATCATGTAAAAGCGCTCAGCAGGTATCAATCATGGTCTGTTGTGGCCAGATGATATCCTGAAAATTTATTAGTTTGTTTTCTAGATATTTTAATGCGTAGGGGTGCATGACATGCGCATGCATGCGTAGGGGTGTATTTCAGTACGGACTACCATGGTTAAATACACGTGCAGCACGTTGTCGCCGCTGCAATTGCCTCTGCCGTGGACGAGTACCACTCTATTTGAACACTGCTTAAAGGTCGAGGCAGGTCTAGATAAAGATGGCGTGATGGCGTTTAGGATTTGTTCACACCTTTTTTTTTTTTTTTGAGGATGGGAAATCATCAAATTACTCCTTCCGCTCTGGGTGGAGCGGTAGGGAGTGTCAGACTCTTACTGACTAAAACCGACCCGTGTTCCTTCCTTAGCCCTTTATGTTCCGGGCCAGCGGTAACCCTTTCGGACAATCCCGCTGACCCGGCAGGCTTCGGCCCTTGCGGGCCCCTTCGTTTGATGCTGACATCTCTTTGAGGCGCGCGTGGAACACGTACGCGCCGTCCGGTACGGGCCTGGTCCTGATCGGACGGTGAGCTACCCATTACTCTCCGCCCGCAGGCCCGCGCCTACGGTGGCCGGGAGTCACACACACCTTGAGCGGAAAAGACAACAAAGAAAACTATGGGACAAACTTTATCCCAGCGGTAGCAAAACATAAGTTCTTAAAAAATGGGCTGACCAGACCATGCAAATGAATGAAGCTTGTTACATTTTTCTTATTCATGGGAAGGATATTCTTTATGGATGTATAAAACCTATAGTATTACTTAACGTATAGGTCATGAAAACCACAAGGTCAAGGCTTATATTTGAGTCGAAACTAGTAAAAGAATCCCGAAAATATTACAGTACTAAAACCACGCAGATAAATAAACTGAAGTGGTCGTTTGTTTTCTTTAGAATATGTTTTTTCGGCGTTTTTCTTCGCACTTATGGTATGAACCTTCGCTTTTCATGTTCCTTTGACATTATACCTTCCCAGTTTCAAGGGAATGAGAAGATTTTGCAGAGTCTGTAGTAAGTGGAGGTTGCTGTTCATGTAGGATTAACAGCCTTTCATGATGCCTTTGGGAGGAGGTGGAGAAGTGTATTCTGCGATAGAAAACCACATCATGCGGGTCATCTTTTTCAAAGTGTTTTGTTTTCTAAAAATCTGTGCGGTGTTTAAGATGGCAATAGGACGTTAGGCAACTATTTAGATGTGAACTAGAGGGTATTGCAGTTGTAGATAAAACCTAGGTGCCTATAAATTTAAGTGATCATAGCATTTACAGTACTTTCATTTTCATTAGGTATACATACTTGGCGTAAAGTACGGTTTACGAAAGTGGATATCGCAACATAATCCTAATACGCTGCGCTGTTTAAGAAGAACATAATAAAAGCACATTATTATAGAAGCAAGTATATTTATGAATCCTAAAATCACGATGTTCTTACTAAAACGTTGTGGGTATTCTTTCCATATTAAAATAATAAAAACCTTTATAAGATCATAAAAGGTTTAAGGAACGAACAGTACTTACCTCCATGCAACATAATGTTTAAAACAAAAAGTTTATTAACAAATAAAAAGACGTGTTTTTTATATGTTCATCTTCAATTTTAAATCTTAACCCATCCAGTTTTAGGTAGAAATTCATTTGACTCTTATTAAGGGCTCATTTTTCAATCGACAGATAATTTTATCCGAGGAACAATTTTGAATTTTTGACAGTTCTTCCATACAAAAACTGTCGGACGTTAATTTTATTCTACGAATAAAAATTATCTGTCTATTGAAAAATCAGCCCTTAGAGTTATAAAAACTAAATAATTAGTACAGTCAACAAGTTACATATATGTATAAAACAAACTTAAAAATTCGACTTTAAAAACTACTAAATAAAGTTTCAAATCGGCTGTCGTACGTTGTCAAATACGGGATGTTTGTAAGTCGTGAGAATCACATTGCCACGTGCTGTAAAATGTTGATTTAGTTGTTAAGTTAAATAGGTGACCAATTGAACTGGTTACTGAAGGTTTGAGTCACGACTTTGTCATACATTATAATTATTACCTTCTTTGATTAACACTGTGAAGCATGATGCATGGAAGGCCGTAAACCATAAAGCATGTAACCACAAATCAGTCTATAATGTTCCTGCTAGGACACTGGACTTCTCTCTTTGAGAGGGAGTGGGCGTGTGGTCCTCTATGGGCTACACCCACACAGGTCCCGCGTGGTGGATTATTTTTATCCCCCACGTGGGCTCAGTACACATTGGCGGATGTCACATGTCTTTGATTTTTTGGTGCTAGGACATGCCGGTTTCCTCACGATGTTTTGAGAGCTCAAACTCAAACTCAAAGCATTTATTTCAATTAAACCATTTACAAGCACTTTTGAATTGTCAAGAAGTCGGTCAGTCAGAAAATATGAAGCTATAGTTGCCCGTTCCAAAGTGTAGGTACCTATGGAAAAGAACGGACAAGAAACTCCATGGACACGCTTTTAAATTATATTTTTTATTTTCTAAAATATTATTTACATCACCGTTTTAAGAGCTGTGATGATGAAATAATTTACACAAAGTAAAGTGCCTGCCTGGATTCATACCCACGACCGACTCGTAAGTCGCGAGATGCTACCACTGGGCCACCACTGCTCTCAGGGCTTGCAGTGTTTGACCTTCAATATGATGCAGAGACTAATTTTTAACGGCATTAAACTAAAAGCTGACTCAACATCGTTGTGGAACAATTGAGCCAGCAAGTGTTCCGCTACTGAAAGCACTTTTTGAAAAGTTTTTCAGAGAGAAAACACATTGAATAACACCCTGTTATAATATTGTTATCAATAAATATAACAGAAAAACAGAATTTCATATGGAAAAAATCTAAAAAATCTTGACGGAAAGAAGAAGGGAAGAAGAAGATTTTAATTGTATAATATATCTGTGTCTTAAGTAAAATGGTTACTAACTCTATGGACTCCTGTGAGATTTTTTTTCTACTTAAACATTTATTTTATATAGTATCTAAAAATATACGTGAAAATGACGTCACACCCCCGAAACTTTAATACGAAAACAGATCCCAGCCCCTACACAACAACAGTTATGCCTTCAATGGACAGGTTACGTCACAAAAATAACTCATCAATACTCCATTCACGCCACTTATTTTTATCACAGTCCCTACAAAAACTCCATTATTTTTACCCCCACACTTCCGAAATTAGCCCATAAAGTGTCTTCACACTTCACCATGCCATGACGTGGCCGATAAAGGCTCGGTCAGATAAGCGCGTTAAAGGGACGTATGAACGGGAAATAAGTAGTTATGGCGTGATTTGACAGCACAAGTGCACGCAAGGGTTACCGCTGGCCCGAAACATAAAGTGCTAAGGAAGGAACACGGGTGAGTTTTAGTCATTAAGAGTCTGACAATCCCTTCCGCTCCATCCAGAGCGGGTCAAATGACCCATTCATTTGATGAATTCCCATAATGAAAAAAAATAAAATAAGGTATAGTGGTAGTCCAAAAGGATGAGAAACTAGAGCCTCCCTATCTATTCTGTAATAAAAATCTCATCGTGAAAACTTAGGTGAAGTGAGCTGTCAAATCATCAATCTCTAGCATCGCCTAGGTGAAATGACAGGTCGCTTCATATAAGTTTTCACGAAGAGATTTTTGCAGAATAGACCAACTGTATTTATCACACTATCTGTTTTGTGGTATTTACAAAGGGTTTCACATTAAGAGCTTTTATGTTTCTATTTAATATTACTAAGATTCGGTGTTGTGTTTTTCATGAAAATTACCTATCAAAATTAGAGTTTTCAGTAAAGCAACCTGTTGTTTAAACAGGTTTGCCCTATGAGACTCTGTCCTCAGTCTTTATGTTAAAATATACAGTTTATGATTAATCCATTAAGGGGCTTACAGGACCTAAACGCAAAAAAGGCAAGTTTTAGAAACAATAAACGTATATGATCGACTACAATAAACAAAATCAGAAAAATATATGATATTCTTCAGGATATATGCTAGGTAGATAGTGTGTTGAAAACATAATACAACTAATTTGACACGATAGAAAAAAACATGAAGATACCTCTAAAACTTTCTTTTTACAATAAAAACCATACTAATATACATACAATCGTTTTGATTTTTTGTCAGATTACTTCTACAAGCAACATACTAAAACACTAGTGTTTTAATATTTTAGTCCAGACAATAGATTTAAAAAAAAAAAAATAATTGCTTCATATTTTGCAATAAATTACCAGCGTTGTGTCATCGCGCTTCTCTTTCTTTTCTATGCAGTCCGACAGTGACCGCGCTTTAAGTCATGTAAGCCCCTTATGGCTTAATTATCTGGTTGCAACGCGAAACCATAAAAACTTAGCTCCTTGATAATGAACGAACATTAATTGGATAGGGAGTCGCTCAGCGAGCTATGGAAAGAGCTATGCTCGGAGTCTCTCTGAAGGATAGGATCCGTAACGAATGCATCCGACAGAGAACGAAAGTTATCGACATAGCTCAAAGAATTAGCAAGCTGAAGTGGCAGTGGGCCGGCCATATCTCGCGAAGAACCGACAACCGCTGGGGTAAACGAGTTCTTGAGTGGAGACCGCGCCTCGGCAAACGTAGTGTAGGACGCCCTCCGGCCAGGTGGGATGACGATCTGCGAAAGACTGCAGGCAGATGCTGGATGCGTCAAGCTGAAGACAGGGCGCTATGGCGCTCATTAGGGGAGGCCTATGTCCAGCAGTGGACTGCTATAGGCTGATGATGATGATGATGATGATGATTAATTGGATAGGTAAGGTGAGTAGATAGAGTACCTATGAGATGAAGCCAAGGTTTTAGAAGATGTTTAAAGTTTAAACTATCTTCTAATATACTTTCTTTGGCTTTTAAATTTTATATTCCGCATGTCTCCCCGGGTAAAAGAAACGTCTGTGCATTTTTGAGATGTTTAATCTCTTTACAGGTAACCTACTTGTACCTGTAAAGAGATTAAACATCTCAAAAATTTACAGACGTTTCTTTACTCCCTAAAAATTAAAAAAATAAAAGACTTGCCTATTTACAAAGTACGTGGGTGTATTATGCTCGGAGTGTCTTTCAAGGATAAAATCAGGAATGAATATCCCAAACTAAAGAGGCAGTTGGCTGTCCATGTTTATCAAAGGACCGATGGCTGGTGGAGCAGACAAGTACTGGAGTTGCTATCACGTATTGGCTAGCGTTGTGTGCCAGCTAGACGTACCGACGAACTTGAGAAGGTGGCTAGGATAGATTGGATACGGAAGGCGGAGGACAGGGTGTCGTGGCGCAGCCTGGGAGAGATCTATGTCCAGTAGTGGGCTATGATAAGCTGAGTTCATTAATTTTGGGTGTATTAAAAAAAAATACTGTGAGAAAAAGTATCAGTTGGCACATGTAAGAATGAGTGTGTTTTGTTGTTTCATGGAAGTCGCGTCGCCGCGTCAATGTGGACGATCCTTATTGCTAGCCTCACACTTATCGATAATCGATAGATTTGCGTTTCCACAGAATTGAGCATCAATGAACTTCGGCTTCCGTCAGATTGTCTACCTGACCGACACCAAGGTAAGTCTTTCAAAGTCGTAATGAGGTTTTGAAGATTTTGTTAGTAGGTTTATAGGTGCAATAAGATTTAGAAAATCTTTTAGAGGCCTTTGATAATAGTAGAACCCAAGATACTTTCATACCCTATAGGTATTTCGTAAATTGACACCTGTACAAATACAGATTTTTATGGAAAATATAATTATCTTCTTACCTAAACGTTATAGGTATCACCGTTGGTACCGTTGGTTACTGGACTGTGGTACTGAAATAATAATAAGGCAGTACTCCTCGATACCGCTCGCATTGTGAGGAGGTTCCTGTCTCTGGAACCCTAACCACCGGTAGCTTGGACCCTGCTCCCGACACCGGCGGATCATTATTTTTTTATATTTTTAAATGTTTTTTATTCTTATTTTTTATATTTTAAGAATAATTTAAAAATGTAATAAAATAAGTTAAGTAAATAAATAAACGAAATAATAATAATATACTGTACTACCACAGTCGAATATTTTTCGGTTTCTATCTACCTTTGAACAATATGTCGTGTTAAGACATCACTGCCACATCGCATCACCGCATCACCGGATTTGATGGTATTTCATAAAAACTTGTATACTACTTCACAGCTGATGTAAATATTTTTTTCCGTAACGTTTGTCCTCATTGATAACATCGGAAAGTAACATCATACTCGAATCCTACCCGCAAAAAACAACCGTGCTCCTTCTTGCACTGAATGGATATAGGTATCGCCATAAGTCTCAAAGTCACTTACCTCAGCAGCAATATACGCAGGAATGACTGAGAGGAGCAGCCTCTCTTGCTGCTCCCTCTCACACTCCAGCTTCACTCTCTGCTCCAGGCAGGTTCTGGTGCCCGCGAAGGTGTTCCTGTGAGCCCTCTCTGTGAGGGCTCGGTAGTAGAGGCCGATACCGCTAGCAGAGATGAGAAGGGATAGCTCGCAGATTAGCTGTTGAAGAGAAGGGGCCATTAGTAAACGGTTGTTAAAGATAAATGTATGGAATGATTGGCTTCTAAAGGCAAATGTAGATAATCTATATGTATAAAATTAAAAACCTGACTCCGGGTCGTTACTGACAAATTTGTAAAGGAAAAACTCGATCATTAAAGTTAAAAACGGTTAAACGTCAAAAACGTATGCTTAAACAGTCGCTAATCACTACCCAACTTTGAAGAACGTTAACGTATAAAGGGGAATTTCTAGACATTATTATAATGATGTGTGAGTAAAAACACCTGTTTTCCCTTGGATTACCTGGCTAGCACCCGCTACGCAAATAATCGAAGGCCAAGGGATTAAAAGTTCACGCTGTGCGAATATTTGTGTACAGCATAATAATGAGTGTTTTGGGGTAATAAACCGTTTGTTATGAGATGAGACCGCTTTTGCAATTTAGGTCATGGCTTAGTAGTAAGTAAAGGTAAAGTCCCGATTCATTTATTTGACTTTTTGGTAAATACGGATAATTATGTTATATCAAAGCACAAAGTAACAATACATTCAACTTGTTTCATTTTCAAGGAAGAAAGGAAAGGCGTTCACATGTCGTTCTTGGGGATTAGAGTTATAACAATATTTTACACCGTGCAACCTTCAGTCATAGTAAAACAAGAAAAAATCGTGTGCCCCCTCAGGAACGAAATTCCTTACGCGACTCGTTTTTTTTTTTTTTTTTTTTTTTAATATGGCATCTCGTAGTTGACCTTGAGAGGTCGTGACTACTTAACCGGACAATCCTGCGGCTGCCTTGAGAGAACTCAAAGCCTCCAGCCAGGGGCTTAAAACTAACTAAATAAACTAAGCGACTACACGCTAAGGGCACCCCCTGTGGGGTACGAGCCTCGGCTTAGGGCGTCGCTGGGGGAGGGCAGCAAGTTGGGACAGGCTGGATCGAATTTTGATTATTTAACGAACGATGGGGCCGGCATTTCCTAATTGACTACTCTGAGAAGAAATGCCGAAACAAACTCAGAGGTCAGAGTCGGGAATTTAAATCTACAGGCTCAGCTGCGGCGCGGGCTGGCACTACATCGAGCAAGGGTCGGTGGGGGGCATTTACATGGGGACGTCGCAAGGGACCTCGTCGGCGAGGCTGGTATTTCTTGTGTTTGTTTTTCCTAAGTGTACTGGTTGCCCTACTGCTCTCTTGGAGGAGGGTTATGGGGTCATCTGGGTCGGTGAGAACATGCCTTGGACGGCGGAATTTACTAATTTGGGAGGGAGTATATCTGGCGGCCTCGACAACCAGCGGGTTTCGATGGTTGGGGGCGGAATCGAAGAAGTGCTTGGAAAGGCGCTTCATGAATTGGTGGATAGTGGGGATTTTGAGATCGACATGGAGGATCTCATTTCGGACGAACCAAGGGGCTCCCGTAGCCTTTCGGAGGTCACGGTTTTGGAGGGTCTGCATCCTATGGATGTGGTGGGGCTTTGCGTGAGCAAAAACTACGCAGGCATATTTCATGATTGGGCGAATGCACGATGTGTAGATACGCAATTTGCACTTGAGTACGCGACTCGTTCGCACACACATTCGTATATAATAAAAACTGAGAACTTAACACGCGTTTTTATATAGGTAGAGCCATCTAGTATAAGTTATTAGAAGCTCCCATAAATTTGCCGCCTAAATAGCGTGAAAAAGTTAACATACAGACATACAGACAGAGTTACTTTCGAATTTATAATATTAGTATGGATTGCTGTAAGTACCTACTATTTTTCTCATTAAGGGCGCATTCCACCAAACTTTTATACATAGAATAGTGAAATAGATAAGTATTATACTGAAAATAAATTTTGAATTTTTGACAGTTTTTCCTTTAGAACTGTCAGACGTCAATTTTATTCATAAAATATATCTGACTGGTAAAATCAGGCCTAAGTGATTTTTTGCTTTTCTATTGAGTTATAAAGATTCTTTAACCACAATTTTATTAGTGTACTCTGAAAACCTAGTTTCAGATGTTTTTCTAGATAAAGCTACACTTTTATTCTTCATGCACGTTCTTAAATGCTTGTGTGGGTAAAGCTCGTACGTTTCAGTCATGAAGGTTTCAGCGTCGCATATAAACGTTCAATTATTTTATCGTAAGCTGCAATATTTTTCCTCAGAAGTACACCTACTTTAATGCCAGCTTTTATGTTATGCAAACAGTCGTGGAATCGCTAGTGTTATGCTTTTCAAGTGTAATTTATAGAAAAAAGATCTTAAGGCGAAAGCGCCAGGGCAGCCCGCGAAATTCAATTTTTTTTAGGTTTTTTGCAATTTGCTGGTCAGTATTAAGTTGTACGTTAATTTATACAAAGTTGATACGACAGAGGGGCTTTCCTTTAAACTGCCTATACTAGATACCATTTTCAAGCTCTGTACCAAAAATCAATTAAATAGGAGCAGTAGTTTAGTCACAAATGATTTTTGAAGTTTTTGCTACGTTTGAACACGATGTATATTTCCAAACAGCTGATTATCTCATACGCATAGGTCATCCACCTTAAAACGATAATCTGAGTATAAGATACATTTTTGCCGCACAAGTACAACCAAATATTTCACGAAGCAATAAATACACACACACTTGCACTTTCACTATGAGAGTGACAATCATAGCAAAACCCCCCGCCTTTTTCCCGCGCGTAAAAGGAATAGAAATAGGTCAGTGTGTTGCTATTGCATCCTAGATCCTTGCGAATTTGCTAAAAAAACTTGTTCTTTCAGTGGACAGTGCGCACGCGTCATCCATTCGGGACGTACGTTACGTAACACGGGGGCCCGCCGCCGCGCCGCCGCCCCGTTATGTTTTGTCGAACTCGCTGACAATAATTGTGATTTTGTTTTGTTATTGTGATAGACACTAAATAAGTTTAATACAGTATTTCTTTTTTTATTGTGACAGGATACGTAACTTGGGAATATTATTATTTAGTGATAGTGTTTTTTTTTGTGATTGACTGTTTTTATTGTGATAGGATACGTAATTAAACGTTGGTTGTGTGTGTGTGTAATAATTAAAGTGTTCAGCAATGCCTCGTGTAACTTACACGGCGTCAGAATACACTTACTTACATGATTTTAATTTACGGTGAATGCCGTGGAAACGCAGATTTAGCTCTGCGAACCTCTGCGAACATACCGAGAAAGGTATGGTGACCGGCGCAATAGCCCTAGGAACGCCGGCACCATACAATTGGCAGTACAAAGATTACGGGAATTAAAGTGCTTAGCGACGGACAGTGATTTAATTAGAAAAATAAATAACAATATTCTCCGTCGGTATAATTTGTGCATTAATTGAATCGAGGACACATCGAGAATTTAAAAATTTTGTGTTTTTGTGTGTGCGCGTACTTTACAACCTTACCATAAAAGCCGGCGCGAGCGGTCTAAACCGCCCGCCCCCCGCGCCCCCGCCAAGAGAGATAACACACACGCACACACGCACACGCGCTCCTGCGCGTCTTTGTTACCTAGGCATCTAAGGTCAGTCTATTTATAAAGGGTGGTTGCGTTTCACTCTGACTTTAAGCTATTTAGTTTGTTTGAAAAAAAAAAATCTCATTTTTGGCGCTTTCTATTTTTGTACTGTATCGAATTAATACTATACACGTATAGTATACGTAGTGTAATTTAATGCCCCTCTGTCATATCAACTCTGTATATGAATCGCGGCCGTAACTAACATGTATTTACAGAATTATAATCATTAAAGTCATCAACACATCTCTCTAAGACCACGTAAGTCCTAAGAATAACTGTTTCATGAAATTATCATTCTTCGGACTTACGTGGTCTTAGAGAGGTGTGTTGATGACTTTAATGATTATAATTCTGTAAATACATGTTAGTTACGACCGCGATTCATATATAAATCAACGTACAACTTAATACCGACCAGCAAATTGCAAAAAACGTAAGAAAATTTGAATTTCGCGGGCTACCTTAGCGCTTCCCCCTTAAGCAAACCACCCTGAAATAACAGCTAAACAAAAACCACTTTTATAAAATACGGGAACGAAATACTCATTATACACTTTTGACACACACACACGCACAAACACATTGTAGACTTTTGAAACGTGGAATATTTATTAACCCCCTTACTAATAAATGTTGTATTACACATCGCTTTGTCTTCTTCTTTCAAAAGTCAAATTACTGACGAATGAATGAGAGGAATCGGTGTGTAACTATTCATCCTTACATAGTATAAAACAAAGTCGCCAAAATGTCTGTACGCGCATAAATTCCGAATGGCTGCACCAAATTGGATAATTCTTTTTTTTGTTGTATTCGGAATTGCCAGGACAAGGTTTCTATGAAATATAATTTTGGAAATTCGAAAAAAAAATTGCACCCACGGCCACGGTGCGAAGCTGGGGCAGACCGCTGCGCTGGTCTGATATAATACGTTTCTCGTAATATGGGTGTAAGCGTCTACCAAAACAGCCACAATATATCTAGATACTTATAAAAAAGCCAGTAGAAAACATTGTTAGATAGATTGCTAAAATCATAACCCTTTGTTTGGTTTTTCCGTAGTCGGGTAAAAAGGAACTAGGTAAAAATTGGTCAAGTTTTACAAGGCTTGTCGGAAACAGGACAAATCAACAACTCACTAAGCCTTATTAACCCCATATTGCCTTAAATAACAAGCGACCGATACAAATCAGCATTAAAAGTTTACACAAAGAAAAATTAAACTTAATGAAGTCAGAAGTACTACCGCACGCTTACTTGTTACAGATTTACTTAAATGGCGGTTTGTCACACGAGGGTTGCCGTAAATAGAACCACAATAATTATAAGTTGTAAATAAACATGGTGTATCTAGGTTTCTTCAGGTTCCATTACGAATGTTATTAACCATTAGCTGCGCCCCGCGGTTTCGTCCACATAAGTCTCGATGCCGTGGGAATATCGAGATAAAAGCATCCTATGTCCTAATACAGGTCATGGTCTACCCATGTGCCAAATTTCATCTAAAATCGTTCAGCCGTTTTAGAGTGAAAGCGTTACAAACAAACATACAAAATATCTAATCTTTTCTCTTTATTAGTTTAGGTGAGAAAAAAAAGACCAATTAGTTTTTTAACCTAACACATGTACCTATGTCATTTGTCATAATTATTTTAGCTTTTTTAGGCAGATTTATGTACTTTTGTTGTTAAATTAACTCACTTTCAGCAGATGATTCAGAAGATATAATGTGCCTCTAGCGTAAACCTTTGTTGTAATATCAAGGCATAAGGAAAATATTTTTTTTATAGCCTGAGGCGGCGGGGTTTTGGTAAAGAAAGTCTATGGTGTTAGGTAGATAATTAATACTCTACATATTTTGCTTCACAAATGCAAGGTTACTTGAATCATGTCATGATTTAAAAAAAAATATTATTTAAAAAGGTAGGTAGGTCAAAATAACCACCACGTGGAGCCCTGACACAGCTAGAAGGCGTCGCGGCAGACCCCGTAGAAGATGGCGCGACGAGTTGGACAAAACAAACGACCAGTGGTCCACTTTAGCCCTAAATCGCATGAGCTGGAAGTCATGGGGAGTTAGTAATAATACCTACCTATGCCGCTATTAGTGTGTGCAAGGCTTTAGATTTCAGGTTTCTCACAAAACAATGTCAAAGAGGATAGTTCCCTCAAGCACCTCCACTTCGACCGGTTCTGTGCTTCTCGCATCCATTGGGTTCCTGCGGCCTTCACAAGGTCGTCGGACCACCTTGTGGGAGGCCTTCCAACGCTACGTCTTCCGGTACGCGGTAACTAATATATCTATGCTTAATATTATAAAGAGGTATTTGTTTGTATGTAGGGGGTAATCTCCGGAACTACCCATCAAATTTAAAACATACATTTTGTATTTTTAACCTCAATTTTTGAGGAAAGTCATACTTAAGCTATTTAACATCTCGCTACGACCCTTATAAGCCGAACAACAAGAAAAAAAGTCAAAAAGAAAGTCAAAGTCAGAAAGTCAGAAAGTCAGAAAGAAGTCAGAAACAACAAGAAAAAAGTCAGAAAGAATGGGATGCGATGCGACGCGATGGGTCGGGGTCCGAAATTTTACGTGGACGAAGTCACAAGCAGAAGCTAGCTTACAATAAAATAGAATTGATTCTATCTAGCCATCCCTTTCAAAAGGTAGTTTCAATCATCGGTCAAGTCCCGACACAACCGACATTCCCATTTGCGAGCCCTCAATACAGGGTTGTCACTTCAGATATAAAGTTCAGGGTAAAAAGCCATTTTATTAGACACCGTCTGGTGTCAAGGTTGCCACGTTCATGAAAACAAATAATAAACGTTTATTGACCACAGACACGGAATAGCGATGTCTTTTAGTTCAGGGTAGTCATTTACTTTTGTGAAAATGTTTATGGGACTTTTTCGCGGTTTTATTAGTTTTCTGTTTTTCTTTCTTTTGGTAAATTAGTGTCGTTAATCGGATATTATTTTTATAGACTAAATTGTAACAATAACCCAAATCCATACTAATAATATTATAAATTCGAAAGTAACTCTGATTGCATCCCGGGGAAGGACATAGGATAGTTTTTATCGACATACGTCGCGGGCGAAGCCGCGGGCGGAAGCTAGTAATATTATAAATCTGAAAGTTTCGATGTTTGTTATCCTACTTCCTAAAATAAAAGTAAAAGTTTGTATGTTAGTCACGCAAAAACGCCGGAAAGAATTTGGATGTAATTTTATACACCGATAGTTTATAACCTGGATTAACATAAAGGATACTTTTTACTGACCTCCACGCAGGCGTAGCCGCGGGCAAAATCGAGTTAGATTATATTTCAAATACTTTCTGTAGTCCTGCTAACAAATATTAAATGTATTTTCAAAAGGCAGATTTGGTAATAATTAAAGTTAATAGTCACGTTAATTACAATAATAAACGTCTGTTACTGCATGGGCCTCATTGACCTTTAACCACGGTAACGTAATAATACTTACACAATATTCAGTTGACTAATAGATAAATAACTAACCCCTGAAAAATAAACGAGTGAGGTCGGGAGACCCCACGCACACACTCACTCGTATATAATAGAAAAAGACGGGGGGGAGAGAACGTGTGAATTTAATACAGAGCTATGTAGTGTAAGTTTTTAGAAGCTCTCGTAGAGTTATCGCCATATTCGATTTAC
Organism: Luperina testacea; assembly: GCA_927399505.1. NCBI lineage: Eukaryota > Metazoa > Arthropoda > Insecta > Lepidoptera > Noctuidae > Luperina > Luperina testacea. The sequence continues at coordinate 2,518,729 of OV656769.1, forward strand.
ATTTTGGCCTTACTATTTATTGGCTTTAGCACCCTCGAAAACTATCTCTCTCTCTCTCTTTCTATTATATTAGAAAGTCGCATCGAGGGGGCATTACACTTTTTCGTTACGTGACCATTTCTACCAGTTTACTCCTAAGCTGCGTTAAAAAACTTCGTTCCAATAAACTTAGGTATCTGTCTAATTTGTTATGCAAAGGTTACCTTAATTTTGAAACCTAAATGTTAAACCCTGCGCTGAAAATGAGCAAAGTTTTCTCGTAAACTTTCATCATAGAAAGCCTTTCACGAAAGTATTGAGTATCTATAAATTGTACAGTAGCGGTCAGTACTGCACTGGCAGCATTACAAAACTATCACATCGTAACTCGTCGCACTTGAGACCTTCTTCTATTTAGACATTTCACACACACATACACAACTGTATATTGCACTCTTTCATCACGTACGAAACAGAAAAAGCGCGGTATATGAGCATCATCATAGGCCTATCACGGCACGTAGTCTTTTTCTAATTATGGTAATGAGAAAAAGACAGCGAGTATTTTAAACTAATCACATAAAAGTTGAGGGTAGATTTGAAACAAAATTAATATACTGACTGTAGTTATAATGGTATGACGTTGTTGGTTAGTGAACTTAGTTATGAGCGTTTGTGTTATTGATATTAGAGGTGTTGAGTTTGAAGATTTTTATTGAAAATGCAAGCAAATATAAATATGGAAACCAGAGCGAACATTGTAGCCTTGTATAACAATGGGTTTAATATATCTGAAATAACCAATGAAACCGGATATTGTGTAAGTTATTTTGTTGTTATTGATTTTACTTGTTCTCATAAGTGACGATTCAAAATGTGTAATAAGGATTTCTTTTTTTAGAGAGATACTGTGAGACGTTGGGTGCGGAGATTTGAGGAAGAGGGAATTCTTAAGAGCCGTGTAAGAAGTGGTAGGCCGCCACTTATTGACCAGTCTCAGCAACGCCGACGCTTTATGGTTGGTGAATAAGAAACGCATGGTTTCATACCTACAAGACGATTTAGCGAAGAATTTGATACGTCATTGCGCACTGTTCGCCATGCACTCCATGCCGAAGGTCTTCATCATAGAACACCCGTGAAAAAACCGTTTTTAACGCATAGGCATAAGGAGGAACGGTTGCGTTTTGCTCGCGAATATTTAGACTTTGATTGGGAGACCACTGTATTTACTGACGAGAAGACTTTCAAATCGTGCCAAAAAGGAAGACTTCATTTGTGGCGCAGAGACAATACACGTTGGTCTGACAGTAATATTATAAATAATACGGAGTCAGGAAGAATTAGTGTGAAACTGTGAATATGTGGGGGTGGATTAGTGCTCAAGGGCCGGGTGAGTTGGCATTTATACCGACGCGGGCCAACAGCTCTAATTACGTCGAGGTTGATTTAAACCCTATTTGTAAATGTATGGGGTTTAATGGTGCAAAGTTGGGAAGTGCGAGTCGAAAGATGTCTCGAACAGCTCAAATCTCATTGCATGGAGTTGTGGGATAGTTTACGTGCACATATATTTGCAGTAATATTGTGGCCTCCATGCGTCGACGCCTTTTTGACTGCATTGATAATATCACTTTCATTATCGGAGGTCACACTAAATATTAATAAAAAAATAAATGCTATCAGTGGAATTCAGGGGATACACTGGCCATAATATAATAATAACAAGTGAATAATTGTAAGATTGAGGTTTAGTTTCAATCTTCTTTTCCTTGAGAAAATGAACAAATTAAGCTGTAACCTCAATAAACGAAAAACATCCCATTTTAGTATCAACCAAAAATGATTTATGAACAAATTCGGTATTTTATGTTTCAAAGTTTGGAATAAGTATGTTTATGTTTTAAAGATTGTTATTAAAATCAATAAATGATCCTATGAAAAATTGTGCTTTATTTTAATTAAATTACATAGGTATTATACTTTATTGTTTCCCTCTATACCCTATTGTCATTATGTTAACGAAACAATAAATAATTGAACTCTGACACAAAAACGAAAAGAACAAAAAGAGTTGAAAGCGCGCACTGAGGTTCGAACCCTCTCCACTTCACGCACACACAATAACATCCACCCACTTGTGCGAACCTGCCATCGCTGCTTATAATTATCTCTTCGAATTTTAGCATTACTTTTAAATAGGCCCTGTGGTCGATAATATATGGTAGGTATACTTTATTTAGTGTTGACCACACATGCATCTGACCAACCAACATCGCGCTTTCGTAGTTATACCGTGTACGCGTTACTGTCTACATTAAAACATCACACACACAGAGATAGACGCAGATCTAGCGTGCAGGCTAAAATGAACTTTCTGGTGGCAGTCCACTTATGGACCGTTACTGTACCTTAATAACGCCCGAGTATGAAAACTCACAGCCGATTATGTACTTTATTTAAATATGCAAGGCTTTATGTTTAAATAATGCGGTAGGAAATAAAATATTTATTTATGAAAATAAATACAATGAATTTAAATTAAAAGCCTTAAATGACCACTCCAGAACCTGTTACCAAATGATTAAATTAATACGACCATATTTTTTACAACCAGCGCCTGTAATAACATGTTTAGCAACGCACACAATTAGCAGGCAGAGTTATTGCTTATCACAAACTGTCAGGCGCTTTCGCTCTCGACTATGTAAAAAGAACATTTTGAATAGAAGCACGCTTCAATGGAATGAATGAGAGAATGAAATAAAAGAAAATGTAACTATTGTCTTTTGCAGTTAGAATTAAGTTGTGTATTAGTTTTGCATTGGTCTAAATACTTAATTAGAAGCTAAAGGCACATCGATCTTCACTTTTTAATTCTACACAAACTAACACGATACACCTACATTAATATGTTTCAGTTTTTTTCAGTAAGTCAGACTGACTTGCAAGTCTTAATCAACTTGCACATAAACGTGCCTACTAAAAGACAACTGTTTTTGAGAAGTAAAGTTAAGACCCTTTTTAATAAAAATGAATTTAAAGACTTTACAGAAATTTAGTTTTATTCATTCTGTATTCTCTCCTAAGACAACAATATTATTAAACAATGGCGTAGATTACTAGTTACGACATAATCAGATTGAACTGAAACTTCAGCGCCTATTCAGCTGGCAACTGATACAACTTGTTACATAACTTTGTTTGTGTTTATAATGATCTAGTTGAAGAGTAGGTTACTCGTAATAAGTTAGCAACTAGCAACAATGATAGAGTCAGATTTGTGAGATTCAATATTGATCTTTGTAGATAGATATCGACCTATTTATTTTATTTATTTATTAAGGTACACCAACAGCTCCTATGTATAATATATCTTAAGTACTATAGATCACAATATCCTCGGTCTTACAGAGTCGCCAATTATACGTTTACAAGCAATCTCAGAAATTAGTGATCACACATAATAATAACAAAACTAAAAGCTAGAATTTAAAAATTATGGCAAAATACTTCAAAGTACCTACCTATATCTTTAAAAGATAATGTCGAGACAGTAGTGCAGAGAAATATGTAAGAACAAACTTTTTAAATGAAACGGATTGCAATGTTGAAAAGTACATTTTTGTGAAAAATTGATGACGTGAAGTTACCTTCAAACTCAAACGCCAATATTGTTTGGTTGCAGTCAGTGGCGGTACCTTCATAGAAGCCGAAAAGCCCGGCTTGCCCTAATAAAATCATAATTCACAACAAAAAACGTACTTAAACCTATAAATAAAAAATATATTTAAAAAAATACCAGTTAAAAATTCGCAACACACACGTACACAATAAGAAAATCAGCCAATCCCTCAGTTGGCCGTTTTTTATACGTTGAAAATCTGTGGGCTTTCCCTAATTTTGACCCCTAGGCACGCCACTGGTTGCAGTAATAGTTTTTGAGGTTTCATTCAGGAAGTAGGTATCAATTTGCCAGGACAAACTTACTACATATATCTAGGTTCGACGTAAAAAAACATAGAACGAAAACACCTAAAGAAAACCATGGTGAAATTATGCCTCTCCTTTTTGATTCGTATACCATAATATTTTTCATAAATATCTATACTAATTATAAAGCTTAAGAGTTTGTGTGTTTTTGAAGTGAAAACTTCTTTAGCGGCGTTGTACACTTTTTTTGTAATGGGTAAAAAATGTTAAACTCGCGTCAGGACACGTGACCTGATCGAAAATTCGTAAGACGGGTGGCCGTAGCCGGTACCGCGCGTGTTTTGTTTATAAGACGATTCACAAAATACACACGTAATTGTTCAAGTTTTCACTTCTGTCGGCACTCCCGGAGTGCCACACACTTTTTTTTTTGTTTGACTGTTTGAACACGCTAATATCTGGAACTACAAATCGGATTTGAAAAATTCTTTTTGCAGTTGATAATCCAATCCTCCATATTTTTTATCACCTCCTAATTTTTGTACGCGACCTCTGAAAAATATTATTTAAATATTATCCTATATATTATAATTTCATCAGTTCAACGAGCGATGGTAAACATTTACCTACATAATCCTATTAATCTCGTTTGCTCTCCAATTTTGTAAGGAGCTTTATCCTGATGAGACTACATCGTGCTTCCCTATACCTATCATTTAAGTAAACTTGACACAGTTGTGATGTTCCTCACGTAAAGGGTAGGATGTTAGATGCCAGTCACTATAATAGATTGTTCAATTATTGTTGTCATTCCATAATATGGTGTAACGTGAATAGCCGTTTAATATTTTGATTTATTTATTTATTTATCTACTTAGATAAAAAAAAATATAGTATGTCGTGTTCACTGGCATTGATATCCGATATCTACCTTTATGCATAATTGTTTTAGGATTGAATTTGACTTAAACAGGATGAAATTGAATGGGTGCGCCAAATAAAATACATAATACAACGTGCTATAAAGTAAATTTAGAGCATGTCATTACGGAAAGGCAACGTGCCCGTAGGCGACCGATTTAGCAACGTCGTCGCGCTCCCTTGTTTTTTCGTAGGAACGGTCAAAATTAGGTAAATACCGCTAGTTAAACGCGTTGCCAACTTGCTTCTGGTTCGCTAATCGGGCGCGCGACCTTATTGATATTTTGATTTTCTTAATAGTTTTGTTAATTTTAAATAAAATATTTTTTTACTGGAACGAGATAATTCGCGTCTACTTCTTGAAGGCAATGATTTTGTTTGCACTATCTAAGACGATAATTATACGATTTTTTCAAGAATTAAAATTTTGTACATGACAATTTATAATAATTATGTAACAAACTAAAAGTTACTGCACCTCCTATTTCGATTTGGCGCAAATTTTCAATTTCAACCTGTTTAAAGATAATTAGTTATTAATTCAGCGGAGTAATTGCGTAACAAACTATCAGTAGCGATGGGTTTCATTTTGAAAGTTCAACAATAATCCATCTGTGTGGTTCTTTCCTCAAAAGACCATCACAGACATCGATCCATGTAGATCGATCGTCTTCATATAACCTGACCAAGATTATGTCTGGACTTTAAAAGAGACTGTGACCTCTGAGTTTGTTTCGGCCTTTCTTCTCAGAGTAGGTGGATAGGAATCGCCAACCTCGTCAAGTTTAAAAAAAATATGATTGACGTGTAAAAGTGTTTGTGCAAATCTAAATTCAAAAAGAAAATTATTTATCATTTAATCATTGCGTTACTTATGTTTTTGAGCAGACAAAATTCTCGAAGACAATTATAAAGCAATGGATTAGCAATTTCCTTTAAAATGATTCAGACTGGGATTGATAGAGTGTTACGCAAATAGGGTGCAGATCGGAGAGATGTGGTTTCCAGCTGTGAATAGGACGCCTATTTCGAACCCCTACCTAAATCATGCATTCTGCCCTCGCTGCTTTATTTATAGTTTCCGCTCTGATTTTGACAAAAACTATTAATATCCATATCATAAATAGATCTACAAAATATACATACACATTCTAATTACATGCAAACACATCTACACTCGCACTCACTAACCTACATTTCACATAAATAGATCAGTCCTTCCTTATGTTTATAATCTCCTTTTTTGTTGTTTTTATTTTGATATTTTAGTATTATAAGTTCATAACCGTAACTCATAAGTTCCAAACCTTTGTCTGAAATTGTTGCATATACATTTAATATTTTATAATTACCCTCGCTAATACTGTCATCAAATCATCGAATGATAAAAATACCCACTAAGTATCTGTATTCTTATATCCTTACTCATAATTCAGTGTTTTATTTAGCAGTTTAATGCAAATTCTTGTTAATTGTTGTGGAAGTGTGTGAGTGTTTGTGAACGAGGAAGACTGACCTGCCGTGATACAGTTTTTACTAGTACGGAGGTCAGTGTGAATTAAGCTTAAACAACCGCATACACACCATATACACAGGTATTTATTAGACATACGTAATTGTATTTTGTACTAGTAGACACAAATCACAGGATTGTTGTAATTTGTGTGTAAGGTTTGTTCTTTTAAATTGTCAATAAATAAATAAAAATAAATTTGACTCCACCCGAGGACTCAAATATAGCCCGCCTACATACAATCCTACAGAGGAATCTGGTGTCAACTCAAAGTTCTGAATTATCAAGGAGACGGTCAGTTAGCTAGAAAGTTATAGTAGCTAGTTTCTAAGGATAGATTCCTACGGAGAACTAATTCACTCATCACTATTATGGTAGTGCAGTACTGGCTGTACTGCACTACTATAGATATTCTTTTATATCTTCGTGAGAGCAATTTGCCTAGTCACGGGAATCTGCTAAGTGCCAGTAGCCCTGAGCAGAATACGTATATACGTATAATGACATCAATGATTTTTAAGAATTGCTTGTCACCTTTGAACAATGTTGAGTTGATATCATCCTAAAACCTTTTTAATGGCCAGGCCCTTTTTTATGAAAAATACCTAAATCATTGTTTTTTATTTACGTAACAGAGTATGTCTGTGTCACATTTTTAATTCGGTCTGACATGTAAAGAACATGGCTGACATTCAGCCATCTGACGATGATGATGATGGCTGACACCCATAGAGATATATTATAGTCTTTGCTGACACCCATACCCTATTTCAAGTTAAACAAATATTAACTTTATTGTTAAAATAATTAAATTAATTTCAGAGTGACCAGCACTATTGACAAAGTTATAACAATGTTTGAAGTTGTAGCGTTCTTGTGTAGGAAATAAAGTAATTTTTCCATTCATTCATATTTGTTTACATTTTTGGCAAATAAATCGCGGATGCTCGGTAGATATAAAAATGCTGAGTCGTTAAAGCAGATTCTATCAAACCAAAATAGCCTTAAGGTGCCGAACATATTTTGACTGTAACTATCTCGTGACTGTATGTACCTGCTGGTAGAACTGCGACTCCTCACCGTCTGGCCGAACTCCCAAAGCCAGGCCGACGTATGCCAGTGTGAGGACTGCAGACATAGCCAGCGCGATAGGACGAGCTATCGGCATCATTGTGTGCACCATCTGAAGCAGAAAGAAAACCATTAATTAATATTAATGTAGATATATAGTCATATTATGCAAAACATTGTAAAACATTTTAAAAGAGTAACGGTGGAATTTCTTGCCAATTCTTCTCCATACGAAAACTACTGTTTGGAATGGGCGACTAGAATCAATTCTATTATTTTGTAATTTTTGACGTTCAAAAGTGCCTTTTATGATATGCCTATTTGAAATAAATGCTTTGACTTTGACGTTGACATATTAACTAGGTATCTCTTACAAACTAGGTTCATGAGGTCTAGCAAAAAGCATAACCAGCCTATAATTTACCCACTGCTTGGTCACAGGCTTCTTCTAGAGCAGGGGTTCCCAAACTTCACAAGTTGTAGCCGAGAGTCGAGAGCTCAGTCGGTGTCTAAAATTCTTCCTAGCTAGATGAAATTACAAATTGCCCCCTGAAGCCTCTACACAACGCCCCCATTTTTTTTCTGGGTCTCTTACCATCCCCCTTTAGGCCTGCAGCGCCCACAAGGGGGGCGTTATCGCCCACTTTGGGAAAGGCGGTTCTAGAGGGAGTGGACTGCAATCAACCGCGCGGGCCGGTTCCAGGGCATGCTGCTTTCCAAACGATTTTTCCCTTCACCTTTTTGAGAGCAGTGGTGATGAAATTAATTACACAGTCAAACTAAAGAGCCTGCCTGGGTTTCAATCGAACTCACGACCTGCAACTCATAAGTCCCCGATTCATGAGTTATTGGGCCACCAGCCCACCACTGCCTGTTAGTCCTAAGCAACCCTTAGCCATATTTAAAATACGGATAGTAAAACCGTGAAATAATCGCCGGTTTTGAAACAATTAGTACCGTTTCTGCCTAAATCTAACTGAAATCAGTTAGATTTAGGCACAGATAGATAGACCTAGATAACGCAAGTATCACGATCTATATGAAAACCAAGCGTGCTATTTTTGTACTACCTACTATGACGTCACAAGCAGTATTTAGTGGTGGGAAAATCAAATCGATTGAAAGACGTCGCCGCGTGCGGCACCCGTCTAGCCCCACCCCCGGGGCCTAGCGCCAGCGCTCACACTCACCCAGCCAGCAGTACTATAGGACTGAGCGCGAAAGTGTCGGCTTATGATTTTTATACGGAAGCTGGGCACGCGAAGTAGTTGCTCTTGCGTTATCTTGGTGTATCTATCTATATCTGTAGATTTAGGCTACTGACGGCAAGGGACAACGACGACAGACGGTGACGGGCTTTTTGGTGTACTGACTAGATACTAAAAAAGGAGTCATAATTTAATTAAGTTAGCTAAGCTGACACCTGCTGACTGCTCAGAAAGCGCGAAACAGAGGTTACAGAGTGTCTTATCGTTTTTATCAAAAGAAACCCTCAACAAAATCATCTTCAAGCAGGAAAAAGCAACAAATCTTTTAATCTCGCCAGAAAAGAAAATAACCCGACAATACTAAGGAAAAATATAAGAAAGTTTTGATTCATTCCAAACGCGTGTGTCCACAACAGACTGGCTGAACTTCCGCCACGGAAAATTCATTTTAACTTGCCGTATTGTCTTTATTGTCCACTATTATTTAGTTTTCATGCGACACTTATATAGAAAACTGCGACTTTTGTTTATTTGTGTTTGTTTACTTTGTGACCGGTGACAGGAAAAATAAGAGAAATTGGACTGAAACCTAAAATTTGCATGTGGAATATTTATTGTTGCTTTTTCTTTGTTATTGGGTGCGCTAGGAACCATAGATATGTCGTGTATACTGTAAACTGTTGCGTTTGAACATATATTATTGTCAATATAATTGTTATGGAAAGCTCGGCAATAATATGATTCAGCCATTAATTCGTCAATCATCTTGACGACAGATATATGTATGTGATCATTTGTGGAAGGCGTATATGTACATACAAGTGGCAGCACAAACATGTGACATCGGAGGAACACCAAAACTATCTGACGAGACATCATTATCACTTCACCCAATGGTGAAAAATAATAACCAGCAAGGGATCAGATCAGGGGATCCGACCGGGATAAATCTCATGTGCCAATCCCTACGCTTCTGTGCCAGCGTCACCCAGGTGCTACCCGCGATGACGCAACTAGCTTCATATTTTCTGACTGACCGACTTCTTGACAATTCAAAATTGCCCGTTAATGGTTTAATTGAAATAAATGCTTTGAGTTTGAGAGTTTAATGGAAACAATGTCGCCCGCCCATCCCGCCGCCGGGCGACCAACAATTCGGCTCCTAGTCCTTGGACGCCACTCGGTTACTGCTACTGCCTTACTCACATCACTGCGCCACTTGCCAGGTGTCCTGCCCAACTCCAGAAAATCTTGCTAGACACCTGACGAGACAAGCCATGCCAAAACATAAGAAGCTGCATCGCCTTCAAAAAAATGCGTGCGTGGATGAATCATGAAGCCGAGCTGTTCATAGTAATATATTAATGCTCGTGACTGTATCTATTTTGTACTCTGTGAGTCTGAAAAACGGTCACACACATAAAATTAGTGAACCTTATATCCAGCTGTGATTATATGGCCATAGAGGGCTACCTAATATGAATATGGAAAACGTCTTTACGTCATTGAACCTTATTGCCCGGCAAAATAAGTAGATACTAGGTATGCCGCTGATTGTCGGGCGTCTTAAGTACATAAGAATAATAATTATTCTGTGGTAATTATTATTCTTGAGGAAACCGGCATGTCAAGTACCAGAAATTCGAAGACATATGACATCCACCAACCCGCACTGGGCCCCCGTGGTGGATTACGGCCCACTCCCTCTAACAGAGATGACGAGGCTTGGTTCCCAGCAGAGGAAACAATATAGGCTGCATTGTAATATGTATGTATACCCTATAATCAAGCAACCAAAAAAAATACTAACAGCACATTAATGATTGCAATTGAATATAAAATCTCATTTGTTTAACACAATCTCCACATAAACATGATGTATGACCAAGTTCCATATATCATAATGGCTTGTGGCGCAACACGCGTGGGGGCCACACAGGAAATTTAATTCCGTAGCCTATCCATGCTAAGATTGCATCGGTGATACGACTGGGGTTAAATCATGGCGGCCATATTGGTTGTGGTTTAAACAGGAACGGAGAACAGGTGACAGTCCGAAAATCTGATGTTTATCTTAATTTTCATAGTTATCTGTTTTATTAAACAGCACTTGTTGTCAGTCATATTACCTAAATAGCACCCAGTTGGTAGTGAATAAATGAAAAAGTGAAAAAAATGAACTGTGAACGACTAATAATGTGAACTTATTAGTCTTATGTGGGCTTATTAGTCGATTCATCATCGATTCGATCATCCTTCAAAGAATCCATCCGATTTTTTTTTGGACTTTCTCTATTTGTCAAACCATCAATATTTTTATGTTCATCACTATTTCAGTTACAGTCCGTTTGCAATTATTTTACCTCTGACAGTAACAATGCAACAACAACTTTATTCTAATGAAAATAAAGATCACTGTGATTTTGACAGATCTGTCAGTGGCAGCAGCCCAACCGCGACCTTATTCTAATGAAAATAAAGACCACTGTGATATTGGCCGTGATGCGAAGTGTATGTGCGTTTCAACAATCACCATAAAGAATGTAGGAGAATACTGTTGCATCAAAAATAAAACAGAACAATTCAATTAATTTTGTCGCCACAAATTCCTCAGTGTGAACTAAGCCTACTCGACCTGCTTGGCAAATTGAATTTAGCACGACGCGTTCTTTTTCTCTTAAAGCCGTTGTTAGATAAATTGCATCGGTCAGTGATTGTGGCGGGCGACCCGGCAACCACTCGAGTTGTGGTCGAGTCGGCCGGTCTGCGCCAAGCCTTTTTATTTCAAATGCTGTAATTATTCCAATTCGTTTTGTGGTTTTATAAAGTTTTATTGGGATGACTGGTAAACGGGGTTAGTGGTTTCCATGCGAGGCTGTGATTGGATTTCTGTTAGAAAATATTTTAAATAGAATGGTGAGTTTTTATGCATTTTTCATTATGGACACAATGAATTCTTATTTTTTGTTAATTTTCATACAAATTAAATACCTTGACATAAATCACCCGATAGGTAAGGTAAGGTTATCATTCTACATTCTTATCCGAATTGGCAACGACGTATTTTCATTCATAAGATTTGGCGGGCTGAAACTTGTCAAAGCTAAGTTGAGACCCTTTCTAGTGAGAAAGGGTCTTAACTAATTAAATTAAAATTAAATAATGAGTTAATTAATTAATTAGTTACTAGGTAGTTAAATTTCATTAAATGAAATTACCTACAAATATTTTTGTAACAACGCCTTTTTAAGTACTACTTTCTGTGTTAGATTTAATTTGTAAAAGCTATTTAAGCGTTTGACAAAGTTTATGGATAACGTAAAGAACATAGTGTATACACTGAAAGTTCTAATACTAAATAAACTAACAAACTATTAAAATAAAATATCTTAGCCTAACTAAAACACACTAAAATATGTCATCGCAAAATTCCTGATGATGATGCAAAGGCTGGCGGCATTGCCAGGTTGTATGGCAATACTTAACCTCTGGCCAACAAGGTAAACACCCTTGAGTCACGAGAAGTGTCAACCAGCCGTTTGGAGATTTGAAGGTCGTTGAAAATCTAGTTAAATATAGGTATTTACTCAACAACCCAAAAATTATCATAACAAACCTGAATTTCAACCCAAACTGCTCAAAAGATTTAAAATTTGTGCCGGGACTTGGGTATGAAAATCCACAAAGTTACACCTCCAGATTTTATGAAAACTGGACAAGCGAGAGTGTTGAAATATGTTAATTTTGCACAATTATGCACAGTCAGCGTCTACGCGGAGGTAAACTTGGACAGATGTGGATCAAATATTACGTAATTTTGTGAGCGAAGAAAATTAATGTGGTTATGACGGATTTGTCCTTTTGTTACGCTGCGACATATTTTGCCTTGTTTTATGTGTTGACATTGTTGCCAGAGGAAATATGTCCTGCAAACAATTAGACCTCCAGACCGAATTTAAGCCATAGCGAACAATGTCAGCTAAGACGGAGATAGTATTTCTCCGGTGCGAAAGATTTTTTTTTTTTTTTATATACAAAAACGACGTCCCAGACTAGGAATTTCTCCTGTTTTGTGGGTGCGTTTACAAACATTTGAACTCACATACACAAACAGCCAGACCCGGAACAACTACTTGTAGGTCATACAAATATTTGTTCCGTACGGGAATCGAACCCGCGACACGCAGAGCAGCAGTCAATCGCTTAACCACTGCACCAACCGTGCCGTCGATATTATAGCGCACAAGTGTATACGTAGACACAGGTGCACAGTCTCTTCCCTCACTCTCATTGCCCGAAGGGACGGCAATTCAACACAGCTGGAGAGAGAACAAGCGCAAGACTAACGGCTTTGCCTGATCCGGAAATCGAACCCAGGACCTCAAGCTCAGCAGTCTCTCTTGCAACCACGAGACCAACGGGCAGTTAGATGAATGATTAGACGAAGCAGTTATATGATGGCAGTTAGAATATATTCTGGTTATCAAGGGCATTTCCCAATCCTTTTACTTTTTTGGTTTCTATGTCATGAACCTTTTGAGGAGTTTGTGGCTAAGTATTGCTAAGTCGGTTTTTCTTCACCATTTTGAGAGCAGTGCTGATGAAATAAATTACATAAAGTAATTTGCCTGTCTGGGTTAAAACCTACGACCTACGACACGTAAGTCAGGGTCGTCACAACTGAGCCACCACTGCTCAAAATGACAAATTAAACTACTCGATTAACAAATTACACAAAAGCTGGTGACAGAACTTGTCATCAAGTCTTATCTATCACTGTACAATCTAAATTGGAACTTCTAATTAATTATGCTTCGTCACGAAAGGTGGTAGGCAGAAACAAAGGTAAACCTCGGAAGAGATTAATGGACTCGCCACGCTAAGCAAAATAGTAAGGATATTATTTTATGTTAGTTTAGGATAATATTCCGGTCCGGCCGATGCTCGAGCGCTGGCTCGGGAGGAGCCACGGCTCCCTGTTGTTTCGGGTGACGCAGGTGCTCCGAGGGGCATGGTTGCTTCGGGAAGTACCTGTGTCGCCTGTCAACGCTACGTCTTCCGGTACGCGGTCGCCACTCCAGAACCTTTCGGCCCCATCGGCCATCTGTTCTGCGAGCAATGTGCCCTGACCACTGCCACTTAAGTTTGGCAATTCTTTGGGCTATGTCGGTTACCTTGGTTCTCCAGCGGATCTCTTAATTTCCGATTCAAACTGCTACTACTAAACCAATTTAAACTTTTGACGTCACACTACTCTAAACAAATTCGTGTAACTACTTACTCTCTGTTCTTTTTGGAATTAGGACCTCGTATATTAAGCACACTTTTATGTACAGAATATACAGCTGAAATTACTTCTTGCAATTATCGCGTCTACGCAGTTTCTATGCAAGGTCTACGTCCTGACGTAGCCTGCATGGAAGCCGTTTCGCTTCTACGTAGAGTCTATGTGATGCTAGCAGGAACAGAGAGCCCAGTGCGAAGGCACTATAGTTCTGTTGACATCGGAGCTGTCATCAAAAATAACGTAAATAATCCTAGAATAACACTACATCATCATCATCATCATTTCAGCCGAAAGAAGTCCACTGCTGGACATAACTTCCGCAACATCGAACATCAACATCTGCTTTCTTCACAAGGTCATCAGTTCACCTTGTTGGAGGTTATCCAACGCCACGTCTACCGGTACGCGGTCGCCACTCCAGAACCTTTCGGCCCCACTACATATCAAGTTAAGTGACGACATTTATTTACGGATAATCTCAACTTATCTGACACAAAAGTCACGTGAAAAACGAAAATAGCACAAAAAGCACCGCAGCGATTACACGGTAACACTCTCTTTGTGTTTTGAAAATGGAAGCTGACATATTTGGGCAAAAAGACTAAAGTCTCTCATTCACTATATAGCTGGGCAATCCATCACGCAGGATTTAAAACGCTCACAGAATTTAAAATACACCCGATGAAGGCTTTTCCTCATGACATACTGATTGCAATCACAGTCTATACAGGATGGCAGGAATCGTCGCGAACCTGTTACCATGGATTCAATACATGATTCTGAATCCCCTGCGAAAATTTTTTACGCTAGGGGTTTACTGGGTCTAGAATCCCAGACGGGATGTTGGACGAAATTCGCTTGCGGTTACTGAATCTACGGTACCTATTGAGGTGTTCAAACTGTCACAGTCGCGTCCCGAGGCTTGCGGAGCTCAATGTGGTCGAAGCTTAAGGTAGGAGGTACTACTTCCTCTGGAATTAAAGGGTTATTCTTCATAAAACGTGGATAACGTCGAATATCCTGGTTGCTTAAAACGTAAACATAAAAGGGCGTAAAAAGTTTTTTCAACCACCTATATCTGTGCATAGTGTAAAACAAAGTCGCTTTTCGTGTCTGTCTGTCTGACCGTGGTCTGACCGCTAAGATCTTCTAAACTGCACAATCAATTTTGATGCAGATTAAACCATAATTTAGAGCATTTATTTTGGATGGCTTATGAGTGTGATACCTATATTTAACTTAGATATAGCACAAAAATTAATTGCATTAAAAATTGCTGTTTCAACATGTCACCATTACAAAAGCAAAGAAAACAAAGCAGAGGCGGGTCGCTAGTCATACCCAGAATACAGCCGATCAATTCTGTAAAAATCTCACCGTGAAAACGTAAGGGAAGTGTGAGCTGTCATTCCACTTAATGCTACATTGGATGGTATAGGGATTGACACTATTGACAGCTCACTTCACCTAAGTTTTCACGGTGAGATTTTTACAGAATCGCTTGGCAGTTTAATAGAGATTTTGCGCCACGTTATCTTGTTTCTAGCTTGATGTCAAACATATTTGCTAAAATAAATGTTATTCACGTGGGTGCACGTTCATGTACAAGATCTAACGAGAGTGGTTCGATTAAATTTGTGGTATTTAATTCAGTTCCAACAACTTGCGACGATCATCGGAAATACAAATATATTGGGAATTGCGAATTTCAATAAATTTGTGGGTAAGATAAATAATTACGAGCGGATTTTGTTGTAGAAGGTATAAAAGATAAACACAGTCGGAAATATAGATTGAGGATTGGAACTCAATTATTTGTGTTTGAAACTCCAAAATTGTACGCGAATCTCAAACTTTTCGTTAAATATTCAAGAAGAAAAACCTATTTTAGGAAAATATATCACAAGAACATTAAATTAAACCATCCGCAAATTAATGTTTAAACAAATTAACGGTTCCCTACAAAATGGTTGAGCTGGATGGTGCTGATCCACGCGTCATGTTCATGAACGGGCGCCGTCGGTTAAGACTGGTCATCTCTTAACTGCCAAGGCTTATATTTAATTTTATGTTTTGAATTGTTTCTTCATTTGTGTTTTTTTTACATTGTTCTCACGTGTAGAAGCAACAAAAATAATGTACCCAGGATTTTGTAATTATCTTGATTTAAAAGAGTGTCCATGGAGTTTCTTGCCCGTTCTTCTCCATAGAAATCTACGTTTTGGAATGGGCAACTAGCTTCAACTTTCTGACTAACTGACCGACTATTTAATTTTGCCAATTCAAAAATGCCTGTATATGGTTTAATTGAAATAAATTATTTAAGTTTGAATGCCTTGAATTTGAGTTTGAATGCAAAAAAAGTAAGTGGGTGTGTGCAGAGCAGTGGTGAGTTATTGGTAATGGCAGCGACTTACGAGTCGAAGAACTGTAGCCTATACATTACAATAAAACATAGCATACTTTTTATCCCGATATTCCCACGGGATCGAAACTTGGGAAAAAAAAACTTTGTGGGTTTAAATCGCGGGGCGCTGTTAGTAGATTTATATGAACACAATGTATTACGGAACTAGCAGCGCCCCGCGGTTTCAGCCGCATAAGTGTCGACCCCGTGGGAATATCGGGATAAAAAGTATCCTATGTCCTTATCCAGATCATGGTCTATCCTTACGCCAAATTTTATCCCAATCCGTTCAGGAGTTTTATCGTGAAAGCGTAATAAACAAACATACAAAACATCAAATTTTTTCTCTTTATTTTAGAAAAAGATCGGTACAGCGAAATTTATCACTTAAAATGTGCCGTGTGTCAAGTTCATTAAAATATCGATTACGTCACTTGTCTTGCATAGCAAAGAAGGCAACATCCGCAAGCTAAATATATAATAAACACCAGTCTCCAAAATTCAAACTAGCTAGCATAATAGCATCTAAATATATAATCGACTAAGCTAAACCAATCTGCTAACAGGTCATGCTATTAAAAATGTAAGAAACACTCCCGCGAGACCTGTTCAAGGAGGTTATACAAACAATAAACTTTCATGGTCCCACTCTGAGCGCTTACTGAAGGAACTCAGGTACGGTGGACTTTGGGCGTAGTTGTACCGGTATTGGAATAAAGTTATGAGCTTTTCAATAAATGTTTTAGGAGATCATGTTGTTGGTTTCATTTCTCGAGATGTGATCTGTTTAACTTCCAGGTGGCCTGTAAAGGCCACTGGCAGAATCATAAAAGGATAACCTTATGAATCATAATGGACAGTTAGCTGTTAAGTTAATAGTATTTTTTTTTTTCCAGGATGGGAAATCATCAAATGACTCCTCCCGCTCTGGGTGGAGCGGAAGGGAGTGTCAGACTCTTACTGACTAAAACCCACCCGTGTTCCTTCCTTCGCCCTTTATGTTCCGGGCCAGCGGTAACCCTTTCGGACAATCCCGCTGACCCGGCAGGAAGTTAATAGTATCAAATCCCATTGGTGAAGGATTTTTCATTTTTTTTTGTCTGTGCTTAAATACCAATCAATCCAATCCAAATCCAATTCCAATCTCTTTGATTATACCTACGTAGTACAGCGAAAAAAGAAAAACACGGGCAGTCGTCGTCATGTTATTATTCATAATGTTAACCTTTTCATGATTCTGCCAAAATGGCCTTTTTAGGCCCCCAGGGCATATTTTTAATCTTATATTTGGAATTGTTTCTTCATTTGTTTCTTTTTACATTGTTCTCACATATTATACTCGTAGAAACAAAAGGAATAAAGTACTCAGAATTTTGTAATAATATCTTGATTTAAAAGAATGTCCATGGAGTTTCTTGCCCGTTTTTCTCCATAGAGACCTACGTTTTGGAACGGCCAATCCCAGCTTTAACTTTCTAACTGATCGATTATTTAATTTTGACAATTCAAAAGTGCCTGTAAATGGCTTAATTGAAATAAATGCTTTGAGTTTGAGTTCATTACTCGTAGGAGGGTTTTTTAAACTGTTTTCTGTATCAGCTTAATGAAAATCATGTAAGCGCTTTACTTTGTGTATTTCATTGCATGCTCTGAAAACGGTGAAGTACGTTGTACGTACTTCACCGTTTCAAACTACAGTGGAGTCATTTTAATAGGTAACATTTGACGTCTGTCAGTTTTATCCTCATAGTGAGGTGACCTGCTTATAAACATCGATTAAAGTGAATGAATCGATACGGACTTGAAACATATGCGAATTTTAAAAATCATCAGGCGAATCCCTGTCCCATTATTATTATTTTTTTCGTAAATTTAAGGAGCAAAATAAGACAAGTACACAATTTAACAAAAAAATTGCATTTATTCAGTTGAACTATCAGAACTGTTAAAAGTATTGTCATCTTCATCACTGCTGTCAGCACTCAGAGATATTATTAATTCATTTTCAATAATATTGTCTATTCTCACATCTCGTTCAAAATCTTGTAAAATTATTTTCTTTGTTTTCTCTACGACTTTTTTCCAGTCTTCTGTAGTGACTTCTGCACACGCAGTTTTTAGCAGAGACATCATTTTAGCAGTACTGAAGGGTGGTTCAGTATTGTTCCGCGCTGCATAACCCTTTATTTGTGCCCAAATAAGCTCGATGGCGTTATACTGGCAATGGTAGGGAGGCAATCGAATAACTTCGTGTCCATGCTCTAGGGCTAGTTCATCGATTACATAGCGGAGCTTGGACGGCTTAGTTGCTTTTACTAGATTTAACAACTCAACTTTTTATAAAGTTGGACTTGCATCCACACCATTTCTTACCAGCCACGAGACAATTTCTTGCTTTTTATTTGCTTGAGTTGGTGGTTTATCAACTTGTACAGAATGATACGGTGCATTGTCCATTATAATTTTCGATGGGTTTTCTAAGCTGACTAGCAGCTTCTCAAACCACTCTTTAAAAACCTCAAAGTTCATTTCCTCATGGTAATCACTTGTAGTTTTAGAGGCGAATGCGAGGAGGCAGTCTGGAATAAAACCTTGAGAAGCTGATCCCGCGTGACATATAATAAGTCGGGCTCCTTTTCCCGGTGGAACTTTTGAGGTGGACGCCGCTGTATCATCGGTCCATGTCCGCGAAACCGTATGGTTCACATTCAACCATGTTTCGTCAATAAACACGACATTGTCCCAATCTGTAATTTTATTTACTTGACGTAAGAATGTTACTCTCTTCAAAATAATATCGTAGCGTTCTAGCAGGATTTTCCGCTTGTCAGATTTTTTAAAACTAAAGCCAATCGATTTCAAAACCTTTGATAGAGACGATTTACCGCCAAAAAATAAGCCTGCGTCTTTTAACGAACTTATTAGCTTTTCCCGTGTAGGATATTCTTTTCTCGAGTAATATCCATAAATGTGGTTGCGAATTGCAGCAGCATCAAAATTATCAATGCCAACAATTTTCTTGTCCCTCTTTCTTTTTTTCGGTGTACGTAAAGTATTATCTTCTGAGCCTGATGGTCCGTATTTCTCTTTCAGAATTTGAGTTACTGTCCTCTTCCCTATTCCCAATGCTTCGGCAACGCGTTCTCTCGGTTGTGTCAATGGTAAAAGAGGCCCATCGTTAATTGATTCCCGTTCAAAATAATTGTACAATTTCACCACTAGTTCGCGAGATTGACTGTTTAGCGTTTTCCCCCGTTTCGACATGGTAAGACTGTAATGTTGTTCTTGTTTACTAATCGTTAAGCAATCGGAGTCCAATTTATAGCCAGGTAAACGTAGTCAGTAAGATCAGTCCAATAAAAAAGCCGGGTCAGAAGAAAATAACAGAGAGCACACCAAAAACGCACAGTCACTTCGCACAACGACAAAAGACTGCGTCATGTAATGGCGACATGACATGGCGTCATCGACAGGCACTGGTGTTGCCAGCAACATACCACCTAAATTGTACCTAACATCAATGATTTTTCTATTTCATTATTTTTTGTATTTTTATACCTAGTTAGTTAAAAGAATAATAAATAAATGTTTTATTATAATCACAACGTGGTTATTAATTTATGGTGATATTTCTTCACAAGTCATCATTGCATTCGATTCTACTTATCAGCTTTCGATTTTTAGAGTAACATCCCTAGTGTTTAAAAAGAAAAATGGTTAACTGACGTAACCTTGTAACGACGTTCAGTTCTTTAGATCAGAAATTGTTTATTATGTTAAGAATGGTTTATTAATGAAAGCAAATCGTAAAATTACTCGTATCGGTCATTATTACAATAAATATGTAATCGTAATTGAAAAAAGGTAAGCAATTGTGCAGTTCTAACAAAACGAAAAAATATGTTATTTTATGCCCGCCGTTACAAGGTTACGTTGTTGAATATTTGATGAATTGTCAAATGTTACCTATTACAATGACTCCACTTTAGTATGTGCTATTAATACTGTCAAATTAGTATCTGCTAATAAATAAAATTAAATCCAAGAGCTAACAAGAGGTACTTACCAGAATAAGCGCGAAGAGTGGCAACGGCGCATGATGAGTAGCCATAAGCGTACCAATGCCAAGACTTATAGTGACGAGCAGGGAACCAGCCAACGCTAACGCCTCCCATTCTGGCGCCGCTGGTAGGAGGGCGAGGCACAACACTATTGATAGCACGAAGGTGATGACTGATAGTGATGCGATCGCTTTTATTTGTAAGGTGAGTTCCTGTAAAAAGAGAAAACATAGATTTTGAGAAGTTGAAAGTGATTTGTAACTTAAAATTTTAAGTAGAGTAAAATTAGAGGATGGAACTGGAATTAGATATAACTTGCAATAGTTTTTATTGGACGTTGTTTCATTGCTTTTTATCACATAAACTTAATTCGATTTAAGAATTTAGAATCAGCATTGCCATAAAATGTGGCAATGCTGCCAGCCTTTTGGACACTTTTCCTGTTGACAGCGATGCGGACGGATTTTTTTGATGCCCTATGATTCTTTTCCTTCTTTCTTTATATACATGTACGGACGCCAGCACATCAACCTACCACAATCTGTCAGATTTCTTTAATAGATTTTTAACTTTATCGCTAAAGCATAAGGTTCAAAGTTGATCGGGAAAATTTGACAGTTTCGGGTAGCTTGATATGCTGGCGTCTGTACATACCTATGCTAATAAAGCTGGAGAATTGGTTTGTTTGAACACGCTAATCTCTGAAACTACCAGTCGAATATTTGAAAAATATTTTTTGCTTTTTATAGCCTAATAATAATAGAGGTTATAGACTATTCAAAATCACGCTAAGATTCTTAGGAGCTGAGGAAAACGAAAAAAACTGACCAAATGCGAGTCGGACTCGCACACGAAGGGTTGCGTACCACAAGGCAAAAACGCCGAAAAAAGCACATTTGTTGTATGGGAGCCCCCTTAAATATTTATTTTAATCGGTTTTTAGTATTTGTTGTTATAGCGGCAACAGAAATACACCATCTGTGAACATTTCAACTGTCTAGCTATCACGGTTCATGAGATACAGCCTGGTGACAGACGGACAGACGGACAGTGGAGTCTTACTAACAGGGTCCCGTTTTTATCCTTCGGGTACGGAACCCTAAAAAAGTAAGAAATAACAGTAAGTGAAAACGAAGTAATAGCGCGAGCAGACGAGTGTTTTTGGGGTGCGACGGGTGGTTTTGGGGGCACAAGAAATTTCACACGGACAAAGTCGCGGTCAGAAACTAGTTAATAATATCATTTTAAGTCTGTTACCTTATATTATTTAAATACTAGCTTCCACGGTTTAGCCCGCGAGGTATTTCGATAAAAACTATCCTAAATTTGGCAGAGAGATAGATTGCAAGGGATAGATTGATAGGGGAAGGCCCCGGGATGCAATCAAATGCAATGCAATGCAATGCAAATTTTGTCGAAACCCGTTCATTGGTTTAGGCGTGAAAAGTTAACATACAGACAGACAGACAGAGTTACTTTCGAATGTATAATATTAGTATGGATTATCTTGTTTGAAAATAAAAAAAGTATAATTTAAGAATTAGATACCTAATAGGTAAAGACTGGCCCCATGAATCCCCTCCGAGTTTTATAATTGGTTAAACAGCCCTACGATATTATTCGGTACCGAAACAAATAACCAACATAATATCTACCCAATTCTTCCAAATAAATCATGAAATAACATTATTTCTAATATCACCGGTATTTTGATATCAGGTTTTTTTGACAATAAATGACAATATGAGATTGCTAGGAGATAGCCAGAGGGCAAATAATAAGACGAGTATAACTCAAACTGAAAGCATTTATTTCAATTAAACCTTGTTTATACTCCAATCTCTTTGGATCTTATATGTTTGAGCCGGTTGGGGTTGAAACTCTTGGGCCGTGGGGCCCGAGTGCCCACTTAGTATTTCGAGACATCGCCAAGCGGTTGGTCGACTCTTCACGTGACCAGAGGGTTGGCCTATTTTTTGGCCAAAGAATCAGCATTGCCATATATATTGCAATTATTCAACATCAGAAGCTAGGTGCATGGTTCCGATTGGTCGTTTCCTATGGAGAAGAGCCGGCAAGAAACTCTACGGTTACTTACTCTTTTAAAAGTAATTGACTTTTACAATGTTCCAAAATAACTGTGTTAATTGGTATGGGATGACAGGTAGGCCCGTCAACAAGTACCAGAAGTAAAACACTTATTTATTATTTATTTAATAAGGCTTACCAACTAAACACATGCACATCATTAACCCAGAGTCGTTGACATAATATTGATCTCGCATATATATGTATATTTAAATTATAGTAAAGCACGGCACTATCAATTAGCGTACTAGTACATTATACAATAAAAAAATGTACAATAGAAAATTAAACACTAAAACAAATTAAAATAATTAAAAAAGATTTTGAATACATACAACATATGATAGTAATACTTTCTAAATCTATAACCTCCTCATTTATAGGTTTTCAGAGGAGCCTCTTTTATAAAAAACAATGTCTGAGGTAAGAGCTAAAGAAAAACAAATGATAATTTTCTCAAACAAGTCACTGAAACAAAAGGGTCGAGTCGGGATGAGGCTAACAGAGGATAGTAACAAGATCAGTCAGGCCACAGATGTCGACAAGGCCAGCCGTTGTCCCTACTCGAAAACTAGACGCAAATAGCCCCTACAGTTTTATAGGGCGACTGGGACAGTAGTGATGTTCCTATGTTTAAGGATATTTTTTTAAATTTGGAAAATCCAAAAGTGCACGTCTCATAATGCTCATTTGATCGTATAAAAAACGTTCAATCTCAGAAGATCCATTGGCCAGATCCATGACGGATCTACTGACAAATGTTTTCTCATTGGATCCTGATTTCAAGATGTCGATATTCACTTGCTTTAGTGATATTTATTTGTTTTTGTAGCATTTATTTTTTTCACAACACCAAAATTCCCATTAGATCCATTTTACTTATTTTTTATATAAATAGACCTAATGAGAAAACAATCATCACTAGATCCATCATGGATCTGGCTAATGGATCTTCTGAGATTGAACGGTTTTTTTTTTCATTTTTGAGGTTATGTAGCACGGCCGATCCTATTTTCTTTCAAAAATTATTTTTAAAAGAAAATAGGATGGGAAATTAAAATAAAATTGTCTTGTTATGTTGAATGTTGATTAAAATATGATTTGCGAGCGTAACAAATATGACTTTACAGGATTATAATAATTAAAGTCATCAATACAGTGCCAGCTCAGTGCAGTTCCAGTGCCTTAGGCATCTTCTGACCTCATTCATCGCTTTCCATAAGGCGTGATCGAGGTCAAGATCGAGCCCACTCAGCAATAAAAAAATAAAATAAATAAATAGAACCCTCTAAGAGTCTAAGTTCATAATTATGATCCTATAGATTGATATTTCATGAAATACTCGTTCAATAGAACTAACATGTTAGTTCATATAATCTATTGAACGAGTATTTAAAAAAATAATAAAAAGTAGTACTTAGTGGTAATTCAAATTTGAATTTCGCAGGCTACCTGGCGCATACGTTCACATAAAACTGTTATTTAAAATTATTGTAATAGCCAATTTTTTTGAAAAGAGTAAAATGTGGAGTTTTTGCCGGCTTTTCTCCATACGAAACGACCAATCCGACGGTTCATAAGTACCCATGTAGGTTTATGTGAAATAAAATATGTATTTTGAATTTTTTGGACCTATAAAATGAGACTGTTAATTCAGTACAACACTTTAAATCTCATACAAACTCCTTTATGCACCGCAAACGATGAAAAAACAATGCTTTAATTACAATTTCTGTTAAAAGATAAAAGAAAAAACATCCCACCATTTAATCCTGAAGGAATGAATGTTTCAAATTACGCTTTCATTTGTTAGAAAAATACTCATAATGAAGAGTTCAGCTTAGCAGATGTCAGGACAAAGTTTTATGTAGGTTAGCCATGTAAATGACAGATTTAGGAAATGAGACATAGGTATTTTTTCGATAGAATGTGCCCTGTGTGTGTGTGCGTTTCTAGCATTTCTAGCGGCGTTCAGCGATTTTGTTGCATTTCGAAAGTTCAATAAAACGTATTTGGATGCCAGTTACAGTGATCTGTCTTTTCGCAACTATGTATTTTGGTGTCGGCTTCCAGTCTAACCGGGTGTATTTATATCTAGCTGCGCCCTGCGGTTCCACCTGTATAAATCCGATTCCATAAGAATATCGGGACAAAAAGTATTTTGTGTCCTAATCCAAGTCATGGTCTACCAATATGCCACATTTCATCCAAATCCGGTCAGCCGTTTTGGCGTATAAGCTTAACAAACAAACACATAAAATCACATTTTTTTTCTCTTTTGTACAATAATAGTAGTTTAAACAATAATCATGTTTTTATTTAGGTAGGTAAATATTCCCCGGAGGAACACTTATTTTTCAATTGTTTACAAAGTCCTGATAAAATGTAACAGAGAATATAATATGTGGGTTTATTTGTTAGAGTATACGAGTGGGAATTAATATTTGAAAGGTCTTTTTCCTTGTTGGTAAATAGTGAAATACCTTCAGTCTTGTTCCTGAATTGTAATGTGCTACAATAAAGTAATTTCATTTTTGTACAAAAATTTTGAATGAAATTACCAAGCTTGTTATACATACAAAAGCCTTTGTTGCGAGCGAACGAGTCTGGTTTGTAATTATTATTTGTTTAGCTAGAAATAAAATTATATTAAACAAAGACAAAGACATTTATTCTTCGGATATGATAAGGAACAAAGTCGGTAGATAAATTGGGTAAGTTGGGGACACATCCGCGCTAAAACTGGCATGTAAATATTTACAATATCAGGTACACGTGCGTACAAAACATAACTTATATACTACTTATAATCTAATAAACAATACAAAACACTTATACTATGGACATTTATACTCTAATCTTATATATAAAAGTCTCGTGTCACAATGTTTGTTAACGAACTCCTCCAAAACGGCTTGACCGATTTTTATGAAAAATTTTTTATACCCCTAGGTGATAAGGCTCCAGATTTTTTTGGAATCGAAACTTTCTCGGGTGAAACCGCGGGGCGTAGCTAATATACCTACAATATAAAATAAAAACACAAAATTTCTATTATACAACTAAATAAATCTACCTAAATAAAGTAAATAATATTTTTTTAATAATAATCAAAAAGAATATTTTAATGTGTTACATTTATTTTGGAAACTTCTTTCTTGATATAAAGTAATTATAGCTACATTAATAAGTATCTAAAAAAGCCATATCTATTTCTGTCCTAATTAATGATTCTGTAAGTATATATTTCATGCGATTCACTCAGTATCTGTGACTACTCAAACCGCTGCTGCTACGCACGTAGAAGCAAATCTACGCGCGTCAGCGCGGCCGTCTTTGCTACGAAGCCTACGAGAGTGGCTACACTACTACGCGCGTAGGCGTACGAGCTACATCGCTACGAGGGAAAGCAGCGAGTAACTATATTATATTCACATTACATATTTTAATTAAATGCAACTTCTGTTTTTCGCCTGGATACTCATAATTTGATTAGACCGGAGGGCAAATGTCAACCTCGTTTCGATTAACCGATTAATTACCGCTAATGAGAAACAATTGATTTTTCCAATGTAATGTAATGGGGCTTTTATCGTGAGTTATTCCAGTCTGATCCCAGAAAACAACGCTATAAAAGAATGAATGAAAGGATTTCCAAAAATCAGAAAATAAAACAATACCAGGAAAAACAGATAAAAACAAGGCCTAAATGAAACTAATTTGTCAATTTCTTAGAATCGTCATCGTCCCATCCCTAGCAATTAGTAGTCTAATCAAATGCAGACATGACCGCACGGTTTTAGTAGCAATAAACTTACCGTCATACGATTTTATGCCTAATTCCCTTCGACATAAGAGCTACAGACCTTTTATTGCCGCTGGATTAGTGTTTAATTGTTTGTTCGTTAAAGGACTTTTCCATTTCGTTGTTTTATTGTTTCCTTTTTTTTCAACGACTTGAGAACGTTGGACTACCTACATAGAAAGAGCGGTGTGTTCTGGTGTATTTACTTTGTGAGTACATTCATTATTCATCTGTTAACTATCTTTAACTACTACTTTCCGATCCATTTTTCTTTTTGTTACTTGTTTATGTATAATTTGGTGTTTTATCAGGTTAAGCTACGCTTGCCGCGGTTGGTCTGTGGATGGGTGACCATCTTTACATACCGAGACCCCTCCGTGCCTCGGAAAGCATGTTAAGCCGTTGGTCTCGGGTCTCTTTCGTGGATGTCTGGCAATCGTTACGGGTACCTAGTCAGAATCCCAAAAACTGAAAACCAAGGGGTACCGTATTACCCATAACTGGGTTGTGGAGGTCATTTAGGCAGTCGCTCCATGTAAAATACTGGTAATCAGCTGCATCCGGTTAGACTAGAAGCTGACTCCAACATAGTTGGGAAAAGGCTAGGCAGGTGATGGTTTTTGACTGTCTTTAGTTTAGTTTGTGATCTTCCTGTACGAATCACAATAAATTCTTTTATTTATATTATGACTTACGGCTGATTTTACAAAAGTCCCATCAGAAGGCCCATTCCCGTAAAAATCTATTCTTAATCTCATCTCAGCGACATCCATGGCAAAATCTTGTTAAAAATGTAGGGAAATTTGAGGTATTTTTGACAGATTGAGACCGAGATCAGAATGTTCTTAAAATTACGAGAATCGCCCCTCTTTTATCCGTAGAAAAAAAATGAAGTCTGACAGTTCTAGTATAGAAAAACTGTCAAAAGTTCAAAATTTATTCTCAGGATGAGACTTCTAGGCAAAGTTTGGTGAAATTCGCATCAAGTTTAATAATAGAAGCTTCAAAGTCGTTGGACTTATCTAAAATAAATGATGTTTAATAATTATCGAAACGGAATTCCATGAGCAGAACTGACTGACGAATTATCACTTTCTTGGCGATTTGATAGGTTGACTAATCCCTGAAACAATCCAATCGGCTTTTGAGCTCTATTGGCTTTTACACCAACACGCATACCGCACAATTTCACCTTTGCATGCCCGCCAAACCCCGCTCTAATCCGGTTATTACCGGTCTCAACCGGTGCGAACTGGATCACACCAGTGTAAACCAGATGCCAGCGAGCAATTTCTCATAGGAGTATGTCATCAGTGTAATTGTTAGTTAACGATAGAGCTTTTTATGAAAGGAAACTGTGGCACATGTCTGCATGGGGAATGAGAAAGCAATTGTTTTATCTTTTGCAATTTTATTAATTAAATGCTTGATGCGGAGTTGTTGACTTTATGTATTGGTGAAAAATTTGCTGGGACTCTTGGGAAATAGATTATACAATTTATTAGTAGGTGATAGTGGTTAAATGAACATGGACAAAACGAAGGTCATGTCAAATGCCCATGTAACACCCACTCTCATAAGGATTTGAGACGCTACACTCGAAGTCGTGGACGAGTAACTTTACCTAGGACAAACTGTTCAGTTAGGTAGGTCTAACTTCGAGAAAGAGGTCAATCGTCGAATCCGACCCGGCTGGGCAGCGTTCGGGAAGCTACGCAATATGTCTCGTCCCACATACCGCAGTGTCTCAAGAAAGTCTTTGACCAGTGCGTGTTGCCAGTGATGACTTATGGCACTGAAACGTGGTCGCTCACAATGGGCCTTATAAGAAGGCTAAAAGTCATCCAAAGGGCAATGAAGAGGGCTATGCTTAGAGTTTCCCTTTGTGATCGAATCAGAAATGAGGAGATCCGCAGGAGAACCGAGGTAACCGACATAGCCCGAATAATTGCCAAACTTAAGTGGTAGTGGGCAGGACAGATGGCCGATGGGGCCGAAAGGTTCTGGAGTGGCGACCGCGTACCGGAAGACGTAGCGTTGGAAGGCTTCCCACAAGGTGGTCCAACGACCTTGTGAAGGCCGCAGGAACCCATTGGATGCGAGAAGCACAGAACCGGTCGAAGTGGAGGTGCTTGGGGGAGGCCTTGTCCAACAGTGGACAGCTGAAATGATGATGATGAATGGTTTTAAATAAGTTAGAGTGAGTCGAGCTACAAGACAACTAACAAATGCTTTCACTGACTGGGCTGGTCCACTGAAATCTGAACTTTCCTCACAAATAATAAATTCTTCCAAAAATATCTCGAACGCCACAAAAACTATTACCTACACCATCCAATAAATACCTCATAACATTTTTATCTATAATAAATATCCTCACAAAAATCTGAACGTCACAATTGCTTAGTGGTCGATGCCCAAGGGACGTAATGTAGAGGTCAAGAAAGCCAAGGGATTACCTTGGATCAATGAGCGGGTGGATTTCATAAATAACAAATACGACTACTTGTTAGTGAATGATATAAAGCAAAAAAAGCGGCCGAATGCGAGTCAGATTCGCACATGAAGGGTTCCGTACCACAGTACAATATTTAACACAATAATTAATTTGTTTAATTGAATTTTTTGATGTATGTATATATTTGGTGTATTGTGTGTCTTTTAGTCTGTGCTAAATAAATGTATTTTCATTCTTTATTTATTTTACCATTTATGTATACACATAACATAAACAGACAAGAAAAAAAAACAGAACAGAAAAATAGATAAAAAGGTGATGCTTATTTCATAAGAAATGTCTTCCAGCATACCTGCGATAAGACAATAGATACCTATAGAGCGTGAAAGAGACAAAAAAACATAAAATCAAACAATTCACTTAATAAAACGGCTTACTTACTCTACTTACTTTCCGTTTCTTGTAAGGCCCCATTTTATTTTATTTTTAACCGACTTCAAAAAAGGTGGAGGTTCTCAAGTCGGTTGTTTTTTTATGTTTTTTACCTCAGAACTCCGATACTTTTAAGCCTTAAACGATATACTTTCAGATTGGTCCCATTGAAATTTCATCAAAATTGATTTAGTAAGCAAACAACGCAAATGCGAACCCAACGACACCGACTTCCGAAATTAACGTTATTTTTCACTTTGTAGTGTCTTTTTTGAAAGTTTTGTAAAAAATATTTTTTTACTTAAATTTAACATTATTTACTCGGCCTTAATTAAATAACATAACTTTTTTTTTCTTAATGGGCTCGTTCTTGAATTCGATAACGCCTGATGGAAAGCGATGGATGAGGTCTATGATGGAACGAGCATGCCCAGAAAATGCCTAAGGCACTGGAACTCCCATGCTTCGACGAAACACAGCAAGCTGCTTGACGCCGGTGGGGGGGGGGGGGGGGGGCATGATAGTAAAAAAAATATTTAATAAAATTAATAGAATTTATTTTGTATAAGTGCCACTTTTAGACGTTCAAATTTATTTCAAATAAGATTTCGCCAGTGTTCTTTCAAATGTCTAACTATTACCGTTTTAAAAGATACAGTCCTGTGGCAGACGGACGGACTGATGGACAGCGAAGCCTTAATAAAAGGGTCCTGTTTGGGTACGAAACCCTAAAAATGAGAAGGACTTCTTCTTAAAAGATTGGCCCGTAATCGCAGCATACCGGGAAAAGTGGAAGGAGGGAAGGGAGGCCTTTGGCCTGTAGTGGGACAACAAAATAATAAAAATACTTAACTTTTCCTCGTTTTCCGAGTTTTTTTTTTGGAAATTCCTTCATAGTTTAGTTGAAACCAACCTCCACCACCACAACACCTCCACCACCACCACCACCTCCACCTCTACAACATTATGGAATGCAAATAAATATATATGAATATGAATATGAATATGAAAATTCGATAACCTTCGTTGTATGAGGATAATATTCTTGTAGCGGTATCTACAACGCTACATGCGAACAACGCGTCATATTGACGTCACGCAAAATCCTGCATCTCGCAAGCAGAGTTTACATCAGAGTATACATCGGCCCGACATGAATCATGGGGCAGTTGCCCGCCAGACACAACACCCGTCTTGTCGGAGGATCCTCCCTTTGCTATGGAGAGTGAGTTAACTCACCCTGTTCCTCATACCTCTATATTCTTCTTTTCCTCAGTTTTCGTGGGAATTCATAAGTTTGTTACCTTTATACCTAATACAGTAACAAAGACGTAATTAAGTATTTACCTAATTTATTTCTATTTTGAAGGGTTTGGTTTCCGCACATAGTCCTTCAGGTGAACCATTGTGCGTGGACCATGGTGGCCATCAGTGGTATTAAGGTACCTCATGACACAAACTACAGGTACCTTTTGTAGAGATGCCAGCACATCAAGCTACCCGAAACTGTCAAATTTTCCCAATCAACTTTGAACCTTATGCTTTAACGATAAAGTTCAAATTCTATTAAAGAAATTTTATAGATTTTAGTAGCTTGATGTGCTGGCGTCTGTACATTCATAACGTTACCAATTTCAGTAATTATACTGGCTGACTTTTTTACCCTCTGAACAAAATCAGGGTATAAAAGGTAACCAGAGTAGAAGCTTAAATTGTAGAAAAGAACTGTCTTTTGTTTTCACAAAAATAAAAAACAACCTTTTTTTTTCATTCAATTCATTGATTCAATCACCTTTTATACCATACCCTGTTTTTGTCTAAACGGTAAAAAATTCAGCCTGTATAAGTTATTGATACAATGAAACCATGTTAGTCGTATAGTGAGTTGGTGTTCAATGACAATTTCATTTTTACATTTATGGTGACGTTGCTTGCGTGTTTTCCAAAGCAAATAAGTGGCCTAATCTAACAAAGTCAAAGCTTTTATTTCAAATAGGCACATAAAAGGCACTTTTGAACGTCAAAAATTACAGCAAAATATATAGAATTTATTCTAGTCGCCCATTCCAAAAGGTAGTTTTCGTATGGAGAAGAATGGGCAATAAACTCTACCGTTACTCTTTTAAAATGTTTTACAATATTTTGCATACATTAATTATATAATAATAATATGTGAAGACCTAAATGCACCTAAAATAAAATTACTATACAACAAATTACTATAACCTAAGGACAAACCACATACCTATTCAAAACTTACATATTATCTAGACACGCGGCAGCGTGTCAAGCCAAGTTCAAGCAAAGGAACTGGCTAGCCAGCGCCGAGTGTAATATTACACGAACCACTTGGTGCCACTTTTGACCCTTCTATTACACATTACAATAAACTAGTCCACAATGTTACCCTTCATCCTTTGAAGGTAGGATACAAACGTTATGTTTAATAAAATAAATCAGTTTGTGAAGGTGTGTTTCCGGACTTTTTGTTTTCTGCTGTGATAAATTAATGCCTGTAGCGACTTCCTGGGTAATTAGTCACAGATTTTTTTTTATAACCGTTTTAAAGAATAATGGGTGTTTTGGCCGGTATGTCCAATAAAAACCACATATACATCAATGAAAGTTTATAACATAAGCATAAATTTTCATTGTGAGCAGAAGGCTGTGAAATACCGGATTAAAGAGATATCAGACCTGCAAGTACCATGTAAACGTATTAGTTTATGACGCTAATGTTCACTGCAGTTCTCAATTATATTAGTTATTGACTCATAACATTAAGGGGGCTCATGGCTAAGTAATAACAGCCGCACGGGTCGATCGATCAGGTTAAGCTGCATTTTCTGGGGTTGGTCCCTGGATGGGTGACCATTTTTACATACCAAGACTCTGGCTGTCATTCGTGGATCTCATTAGAACTCCATTGGTCATCAGGCCAGGTTCCATACAAAAATTCCCATCATTCTTTGCAGAAGGATTTTTATAATATTACTCCGTGAACATCCGTCGTTTATTTAATTTACAGACCCTCAACGAAACCAGAATTAAAGCTCTTAATAAACCGCTTGCGCCAAGATTCGCTTAATGAACTTGATGAAATAATTACCTCGAGTACCTAATAAGATGCTCTAATTAAATATTCTTTTAATGTCTCGGTTAAAAATTAAATCTTCAGTTGTACTTATGAAGGTAACTTTAGAAGTTCCGGATTTATTTACAGTTAGGTAAGCTATCATCATTTTAAATTAACATTATTTGTCAGTGGAATAACAATTGTTAAAAAAAAATTACGAGGGGAAATGGAAAAGATAAGCCTAGCGAATTCTCTTTCATGTAAAATTTATAATTTTATAAATGTAGGCGAGGTCGCTGGCAAAAGTAGTCCCATAAATAGTTCATCATTTCAGCCGAAAGACGTTCACTGCTGGTCATAGGCCTCCCCCAAGCACCTCCACTTCGACCGGTTCAAAAAAAAAATAGTTACAAACATGATATATTTATATTTCTTCAAAATTTTCCGTTCTTTTGCACCTACTGTTTTGTCTCTGCATCACCCTAAGGTAGACTGGTAGAAAATGCCCAAGGCATTAAGTCCGCCTTTGTACATTATGTGCATAAAGTTTTAATAAATAAATATATGTAAGTATACTTAAGATAAAATATGTGGCAGATTCTTAGTCAGCTAAATGCATACTTGTGTACTAATATTATAACATGAAATACGAAAGCAACGTCTGTCTTTGTTTGTTAACATTTTAAATAACATTTTCTGTTCTATTTTATGTTTGTTCACATTACACGCCTTAAAGGCGAAACGGATTTCGATATAATTTAGCACACCACGCGGGCTAAGCCGCGGACAATCGCTAGTGATTTATAAATGTCAGCTATATTTACGTCCCATCGAAAACACTGATTTTATCTAATTATTCTTCAAATAAATCCCCATCAGCCGGGACAGAAGTGTCACA
The DNA here is from genome assembly GCA_927399505.1 of Luperina testacea. NCBI lineage: Eukaryota > Metazoa > Arthropoda > Insecta > Lepidoptera > Noctuidae > Luperina > Luperina testacea. The sequence continues at coordinate 2,551,866 of OV656769.1, forward strand.
TTTATGTAACTGTAATCGTCAAAAGTCTGTCACTGACAAGTTCACGACCACTCAGCTAAATGGGCGCGTCTGAACAAAATTTGGTGCTTAGTTATTTATAAGACAAACTATACCAACTTACTGACTTAAATAAAATTGTTTGAGTGATGGAAATCGGCCTGCCCAATTATTTTTATTATAGCTTAAAACTTAAAGAAGTATCAAGTGAACAAATCTTTTAGAATGCGCTTCACTTTTTGCTTTAGATGTACTTTACTTTCAACTAAGCGGGAATTGACGTAGAGGTTGTAATCTGGGGGCACCGCAGTGCCCCCGCCAAGTCGAGCAAAATGCGGCACGGCCGTACCATCCTTTTCTCGAAACAGTTCAAACCATTTTTGACCCCCTATAACTTCGTTGTGGATAAAACTAGAAGCCTGAATGTTCAGTAACCAAGCAGGCATTATATAAACAAGGTATATTTCAAATTTCATTCAATTTGAACCAGTAGTTTAAGAATTATAACTAGTCAAAGTTTCTTAATTTTGTCACTCACTCACTCACTCACTGACTGAATGACCTATCATCAAATCTCTAAGGCACTTCTAGCAGACATTGAAGCTTCAAATTTAGAATACAATTAGTGTTTATTCTATAAATCAAGGAAAAATTAAAATATTTTGCAATTTCGGTCCAATTTTCTAGATACACCAACTGCATAAATAATTTTGTAATCCTATATAAATATATAGGATTACAAAGTTACATTTGCAGTGAATGAATCAGTGTACCTGTATAATGTACACTAAAATGGAATAATGGGTGTAGATAGGTACCTAGATATAATTATGTTCAAAGGTAACTTGTAAAATGGTCAACCAACGGAATGAAAAAGCTAAAAATGGGACATGTCTTATGAAGTTTTACCAAAATCCCGCAAAGTATTAAGAGCGCGTATACAGAAAGTGGGCAACGTCGCAAACAGCTGTCAAATATTTCCCTGTTTTGATTAATTTGTCAATATTACTGTATGAAAATAAGAAATATGGCTAACTAATGAACTAGAATATTAATAATGAATTGCAATTAAAACACTGAATTTGATGTTGTAACCGTTTTAGGTGTAAAAAAGGCATTTGTAAAGTTTCCAAATACTTTTTTTACATCTAAAACTAAATATTCGGTGTTACGATATTAATTATTGCATTTCATAATCAATATTCTAGTTCATTAGTTAGCCATATTTCTTATTTTCATACAGTAATATTGACAAATTAATCTAAACAGCGAAATATTTGACAGCTATTTGCGACGTTGCCCACTTTCTGTATAAACGCTCTTAAGTAGACTTTAATAGAAATTGCCCGAAATTGCCATGAAAGAAAGAACACTAATAATCATAACCGCGGCCAGCGGAAGTGGCTTGCCCGCGCCGCGGCTTCCACGCTTCCCGTCCGTCACAGAAAGGTGGCCACTTTCTTCCAGACAACCTTTGGATCTCACTGCGATATCGCAGGTATACACACAAACCACGTTTTATTTAACTTACGCAAATTGTATCAGTCAGTAGGTATAAAAATATTTAGATAAATCTAATTCTATAGAAAAATAGTGGGTTAAGTAATTTATTAATTTAAAAAACACAATGTATTTTGTTAGGAAATAAATAACTTATGACTTAATAATACCAAGTCGGTTAATTTATTCAGTCCCTACTTAAGGGACCTTCTGTCTTAAGTTATTACGTAATTAGCTAACCTAACAACATCTTACAGTGACCACATAAATATAAAAGCCTTTTGTTTTAAATAAATAGATTGACTTGGCAATCGCACTAAACAATCTAATTTAATGTAATATGTATTACTTGTGAGATACATTGTGTTTTCATGCGATGGCCACACATTGTCTACGAGATACGTTTTTCACGTTATAACTCAAGAACCACGGGACCGATTTTTATGATCTTTGGTTTGTTGGATTTTTCTCCGCCCCGAATAGTAGAATAACTATTAAAACATGGGGAAAATTCACAAAGAAAAAAAAAGATTTACTCATATATTTTGTATGGTTCGGCTTTTTTTTATTCTGAGGAGGTATGAAGTTCGCCGGGTCAGCTAGTTATATAAATAAAAATGAAATGCTGTTCGTTGGTGAGCGCACCACTTCAGCACGGCTAGACCGATTTGGCAATTTTTTGTTTTAAAATGTTTGTAATAATCCGAATTAGGTTTTTGTAGAAAAAGAAGTTGGAAAAGTAAGAAAGAAAGAAGAAAAAGAAAAAAAGAAAGAAGAAAAAAATAGAAAGAAGAAGGAAGAAAGAAAGAAAAGTTGAACAAAGAAGTTGGATTTATATGGTGTACATAATAAAGAGTATTCTATTCTATTCTATTCTAAAAGTATCCCAGAAAATTTTCAAATTCGGGAAAAAGTGAACGTTCTTTTTTCTATGGATTTTTTGTATGAACACGAGAACAGGAAAACGTCTGTCGGTTCACCTGGTTAGAAATAAAAATGTCAAAATAATTGTGTGACAATTTTTTTTTTGTAAATATCGACGATTTTCAATAGTTAACGCCTCCGCCGGTGAACTTCGCATGGGTGATCTTCAAATTGGTGATCTACACGAAACGCCTCCTAATTTTATCCAGGACTAATTTTCAATTCATGAGCAATGTTGTTTTCGGTGCAACATAGCCCACTAGAGTCTAAATATTCTTCGTTCACTCATGCTACCCTTACTTTCTCTTCGGTCTAAAATGCAGCCCTGTCTAGGCTATCTCTATCGATCCCTACCCATTTTTTACATCATTCTAGAACGCCATAGCACCTTATCTTTACATTCCACTCTTCGTCATACAATGTATTCATTAAGCAAAGTAAATATGTACACAGTTCACAACCAAGGCTAAAGCCGTACCTACACGTGCTAAACCCTAATGGATCGGACGCTAAAGTCTAATCTCTTGACCCTCAATCGAGTTAGTGGCCGAGTGGCACAGTTAATGCAATTCCGTGCATACATTAAGGCGGTGGGCACTTTAATGAAGTAGGTTAGCAGTAGGGGGGGGGTAAGCAGTAGTATAGTTGATAGATAATCTGGTTGTAGGATCTACGCTTGACCGATAGCTTGGGCAATCAAATTACGCATGTTAGGTCTGGTGCTCATGGTCGAGGCAAGACATGGATATAAGGAGTCCATGCGACCATGTGGACATGATGTTTTTGGTCATTAACACTACGTAACGGAACGTGGACCTACGCGAGACACAATGGCTTTTTAATGTAATTACGGCATTCAACCGGTTAATTCACAAATACCTGTGAGACTCCTGGCTGTCTTGCAACGACAGAAGATTAATGGTTTCTCATTAGTTAACACATGAAAGGTTACGAGACAAGAGCGGAGTAAGAGAGAGATAAGGTATGGTTATGTAAGGCGAAAGTCTTTTTGGCTGTTTACTGCAAAAATATGTGAAACGACGGAAATCTACCTGAGACAGATATAATCGCATACCTTTTTTTTTTGTTATCGGGGAACCTTCAAAAGGTACCCGACCTCCGGGGAGGGAGGTCGAGGAGTGTGAGTTTTTTACCACACTAAAACCACCCTGGTGATCACCATCAGCACATAGGGGTGGTCCCGGTTCCTCTTAAAAGACCAATTTTGGAATCCCCCCGTGCAACGCATGTAAGGCACATCCCTGGGGAGACTGTAAAGTGGCCTCCCCTACCGTCTTACGTGAACAATTACAGACCTTCCATCGCGTACTATGTTTTTTGTCAAAATTGACAAGATAAAAGAAATGAAGAACAACACTCAAAATATGGCAACATACATGGCACGCAAAAGTTCTGTATATTTAAGGGGCTTACAGGACTTAAACACAAAAAGCGCAAGTTATAGAAACAATAAAAGTTTAAGATCGGCTACAGTAAACAAAATCAGAAAAATATATGATATTCTTCAGGGTATTATAAATATAAAACATAAAGGCTCCTACAAACAGGCGCGACACGCGATATAATCTCGCGCAACACAAAGGCACCGCTCGTTGCGCGACTTGCGGTGCTTTTGTGTCGCGCCTGTTTTGAAGGAGCCTTAATACAACTAATTTGATACGATAGAAAAAATCTTGAAGATATCTAAAAACCTTCTTTTTGCAATAAAAACCATGCAATCGAATTTTTGTCAGATTATTCTACAAGCAACATACTAAAACACTAGTGTTTTAATTTTTGTGTCCAAACAATAGGTATTTTGTAATTAAATAATTGCTTCATATTTTGCAATAAATTACCAGAGTTGTGTCATCGCGTTTCTCTTTCTTTTCTATGCAGTCCGACAGTGACCGCGCTTTAGGTCATGTAAGCCCCTTAACTACGCATTGCAAACTGCAGGTTTCCACAGTTTGTTGCCTGGCTAGCCAAACATGTCATTACAGGGTGCAGAACATGCAAAGTAATTAGTGCCTCAGGCATTAAGTCCGCTTTTGTACAGTATTTATTTTACTTGTGCATAATTTTTAAGTGTGTTTACTAACAAAAATATGGATCTCCGTGTCTGAATTAAATAAAAATTATTATTATTATTATTATTATAAAGTTTTAATATATAAATAAAGACAATTTTTCTTTGAACAAGGATTTTCTACTCATAGATTTTCTTCTGCGACTTCGGCACGTGACAGTTGCCTCTATTCTGTGAGTGTGGGAGTACTCAATAAGATTGCGTGTAAATCCTAGTTAGAAGTTCCCATTTCTAGAAAATATACATATTCCTGCAGCAGACGGTCTATGTAAAATATTGGTATTCAGCTGCAACTTGTTAGACTGGAAGCTGACTCCAACATAGTTGTGAGAAAACTAAGCAAATGACGACAGAATACAAATTCCTACGAAGTTATTCATAACGATATCACTATATGCTTATTATTAAGCTGAAGAGTTTGTTTGTTTGTATGAACGCTCTGGATACCAAGTAGGTAATCTCTAAAATATTTTATGAAATCTGACTGATAAAAATAAAAATATTTTAGCATTGGTAGCCCAATTCTTTCGGCAGTCGATGTGATGCGACCTGGTGGGTCGGGAGAACAAGAAATTTTCTCGCAGACGAAGTCGCGGGCAGAAGCTAGTACTAACTAAAGCTTACGTCCAAATCCCAATTTTCACATTCAATCAAAATAATGAATCCAGCGAAAGAGCTAATCCTAAAAGCTTTTTAATCCTTTCTAAGCTCAGACACCACAAACCCTCAAATTGAAAAACTCTTTGGAATCCATTCGTTTAGTATTCAGTGGATGAATTATTAAACCACAAAAGTTCCGTATCTCTCTATTATTTCATTCTTCACTATTCCGTCTGTCGTTTCATTTCATTCATTCACAAGCAATTAAAAATTTCCTGAGCTTTATAGAAGGTAAGTGGGCAACACGAGCTACAAGTATGTCTCGTTACATAAGAATCTAAAATGTCTGTGGTTTTAGTGATAATTCAAAGGGTTTTTTCAAGTGAAAACTTCTTTAGCGGCGTTGTATACTTTTTTTGTAATGGGTAAAAAATGTTAAACTCGCGTCAGGACACGTGACCTGATCAAAAATTCGTAAGACGGATGGCCGTAGCCGGTACCGCGCGTGCTTGTTTGCGTGTTTTGTTTAATAAGACAATTTGTTTAAAAAGACAGTTTAATAAGACAATTCACAAAATACACACGTACTCGTAATTGTTCAAGTTTTCACTTCGGTCGGCACTCTCGGAGTGCCACTGTTTTTTTTTTTATTTTGAGCAGAGTGGCCCACTAGTAACGGCTCCGACTTACGAGATGTAGGTCGTAGGTTCGAACCCAGACAGGCGCTTTTTTTTTTTTTTCAGGATGGGAAATCATCAAATGAGGGGTCATTTCTGGGTGGAGCGGAAAGGAGTGTCAGACTCTTACTGACTAAAACCCACCCGTGTTCCTTCCTTAGCCCTTTATGTTCCGGGCCAGCGGTAACCCTTTCGGACAATCCCGCTGAACCCAGACAGGCGCTTTACTTTTTGTAAATTATTTCATCACCACTGCTATGAAAACGTCGAAGGCAAACCTACCTACATAAAATCGTAGAACCAAAAATCTGAAGACATAATGACATTTACAATGCGATTCAAATAAGAATAGGAACGTCAATGACCTCTATCTGTCAAATGTTGATTGAAAAGTACGGTTTGCAAAGAAAGCTTATTTGCGTATCAATAACGCTTTTTTTTTTGTTTAACCGAGGCTTGTTAAATAAAAGTGAAAAAAAGATAAAAAATTAGTTATAAATAGTTTTTTTCTTTCTTATTTTCATTGTTGGCAACAATTCACCAGAAAGTAAAGAAGATGCCAGCTGCCATCTTGTCGTTGTTGGGTGTTACATGTTCTATGGTTGTAGGTATGCTTCTTCGTGCGACTGTTTCTTTCGTCAATTCTGTTTGTTACGTGGTTATTTCCTGTTAAATTTGTTGTTATTTGTTATTGTTGTTATTTGTTGACGATGACCACTCAAACAGTGATGCAGACATGAGCGGAATTGAATAACTAAATTCTGATATATGAGAATCATATTGTTCGCATCACGGGAAGGTATTGAATCGATTAAGAAAAGGCGTAATTTTTTTTGAAGATGGAACACTCATAGGTATGTTTTGTTTCTCCCTTTTACCAAATTTATACAATACATGGATATTGTGGCAGTTGCTCGAAGACAACCTATATAAAACGTCTTGTATTTAATCTTCTTTTCAATTAAAATTAAGTATGCCTTATAATTTTTATGGGACAATCCATAAAAATTATAAGGCATACTTAATTTTATTTGAAACGCTGAAATCAAAAATAAATGGCTGGAGGCCACAGAAATATAGGTACCTGTGATTTTGAACTAAGCGCTATTAAAGCAATTTCCAGTTTTTCCTAAAATAATAATCAAAGGTTGTTATTACCATTTCTTAGAATGCTTGAAAAGAAAAGCCAAAGCAATAAATATATTTAATTCAAAGCACAATCGCCGCCGGTTTGTATTTTTATGCCAGAGTTTGACCTTGTTACCAAAAGACAAATTTATGTAGGCTATAAATACATAAAACAAATATTCAGCAATTACGAATATTTGCAACCATTTTTTAAATATTTTAAATCCGTTCTAAAACAATGGTCTGTTTTTGGAGAGCGCCATCGAACCAACAATTACGTTTAAGGGCGGCACACTTTGTTGAATAAAAATTTTAAAAAATATACCTAAGCGCAACTTATCAGACCCTTTTTCCTTTAATAAAGGTGCTAACTCGAAACGTAAACCAAAAAAACGCAAATCTAATAGTGTAATAAATGATCAATTAATTATTCAAGAGGCCCAGCTAAGTCAGCTCACAGCTGGATGGACAAGTTACTGTGGGTCATTTTCCAGAAATGGATCGTTAAAACGTGTTAAATTAAACAGTTTCTTCCACAGTACTCATATAACTGTAACATTAATAGTACACATATAACTGGAATTCATGGATGAAAAACATTAAAACTTTTTTAATGATCTCAAAAATATTTTTTTTGTTACAATGGCGGCGCTAGTGTAGGGCATGAACGCCTTTAACAACTTTTACATAGCAAGTAAATTCTAATTTAGTTATAAGAGTTATAAAGTTTACTTAAAAAATATATACTAAACTTTTAATTATAAATGTAGCTACAAGTAGTGATTAAAGTTTATGAATAGTATAGTTAATTTACCTAGGTGAATTAAGTGAACTTCAAGCAAATATTAGCGTGTTCAAACAAAAAAACAAGCAAACAAACTCTTCAGTTTTATTATACTATAAGTATAGGTTATCAACCATTTTGTTATGCTACAGCGCTTACACCCGTTCTCTGAAAGCATGAAGGCTATGTCTCTGATGTTATGATTACAGAATCTGTTGTCATAATTGGTTGAGCAAAATACCATTAAAATTTAGGAATTAAATCCCTTGATATGAAATTTGATAACAGCTTTTTAAATTTAATGGTCAGGGACTCGAGTCAGATGCCAAAGGTGATTTTGAGAAATAAAGTCAGTCACATAGGTATACAACGTGTAACATAATTAACGCAAGACCTCATACATCCCAATTAGAGTACTGAGTTAAAAGCATAATACCAAAGCATGACCAAAACTTATTTTTTTAAACCTAACTATTATTATAAAGAAAATAGTGTTGATTCCGGCATTACTTTATGCATTTAAAATTGAGTCTTATTACCTTGAAATAAGATTTAATCATCTTTGGTTCAATCGGCGGTCAGTATGGCAAAATACATAATATAAAAAAAAAACAGTGGAAATCCGGGAGTGCCGAGTGCGCCGACAGAATTGAAAACAAAACACAAACAGAATACTTTGCCATCACTCACTGAAATATCGGATATACCTACATTAAAATGGAGTACAATACCTACATCCCAAGGACAGCCGAACACATCCGAAGCGGGTATTTTTTTAATTGTCTTATAAACAAAACACGTGCGGTGTCGCTTATGGTAACAGTGGCGCGAGTTCAATGGTTTTTTCCCCATCTCAAAAAATGAACCCAACACGCTTAAAGAAGTTTTCACTTCAAAAAACCTATATCACAATTTACTGAAATCGATTCAGTAGTCAATTATGAAGAAACTACTTTCAGGACTTGCGTTTAATCTGTATATATGATGAGCAGTGGTGGCCCATTGGTAACGGTCTCACGTCTCGTCGTCTCGGTCGACACGCGATATAATCGCGCGCGACGCAAATGCGCCGCTCGTTGCGCGACTTGCGGTGCCTTTGTGTCGCGTGTCGTGTCGCGTGTCGTGTCGCGCCTATTTGAAGAAGCCTTTACTTTGTGTACACTATTTCATTACCGCTGTTCTCAAAACGATGAAGGAAAACATGGTGAGGAAATCGTCATGTCCTAGGAGTAAAAATTCGAAGACATAGGTACATTAGGTACATATATGTGATATCTATCAATCCGCACTGGACCCGCGTGGTGGATTACGGCCCACTCTCACAGAGAGTAAGCCTGTGTCCCAGCAGTGGGAACATTACTGATTAGTGAAACAATCTGTTTATGGTTATGACAGTATAGCATATATTCGTATATTATTCTGTATGTGTTCATAATAACACGAATATTATAAAGGCGAAAGTTTGTGAGTATGTGTATGTGTGTTTATATATTTGTTACTTTTTCACGCTCAAACGGCTGGACCAATTTTGATAAAATTTGGTATGGAGGTAGCTGACACCCTGGATTAACACATAGACATTTTTATCCCGATATTCCCACGGGATCGAGTCTTATGCGGGTTTAACCACGAGGCGCAGCTGGTATTTTAATAAACAAAGAAGTAGGTAAAAAGTACTGTCACCTTGAACCCAACAGAGCATTTATTTGATTCAGACAGTGGCCTGCGCAGATTAGTTTATAATGAATCCCATAGCCTAGAGAGTGCTCCGTATTGGAGTAATTACCTCCTCTGTGCCTCTCGCATTTACCGATGTAATCATGTTAAGGCAAATCTTATTGAAGGCAACTACTTTATTTCGTTTAAATTGCTTTTTCGAAGCTGCAAAATGGTAATATTTGACCTCTACAACCCAGTTACTGATTACCCAGTACATACGCTTTGGTAAGACTGGTTGTCAGATTTTCGGGCTTTTGACTACCCGTAACGACTGACAAAGATCCACGAATGACAGCCGGGACCGACGGCTTCACGTACTTTCCGAGGCACGGAGGGGTTTTTATATGTGAAGTTGGTCACCCATCCATAGACCAACCGCGACAAGCGTAGCTTAACCTGATCGATCGACCCGTGCGGCTGTTATTACTTAACCACAATTCCATTAATAATAATGAAAATTCCCACCCGTGGTGTCCGATCTGTTTTTTTTGTTACGTATTTTTGTGGTGTACAATAAAGTATAATAAATAAATAAAACTATGTAAAAATGAAAAGTTATTTTTAAGTATAAAATGATGTGATAAACTTACACTTGAATGCAATATGCAGACTGCACACAGCAACAGCATGCTGCAAAACAGTGTCACACACAGCGCAGACACAAACAATGCGTGTTTCAATCTGACGCAGTATCTCCTGTAGAGAGCCTCCAGTTCTAGCTCTGTGCCCTCCTCCTCTGTGAACAAAGACAAAAAGTTCCTTGAGTAACGAGAACAGACATTATTAGCGTTTTTCCTCTATAAAAATCATAATGGTTTGGTTAATAGTAGGGTAACAAATGGAAGAAGAGACTTAAAGAAGTGGAGAAGTACTTTTGGACCACGCGGTTGGAGGCATGACAAAACTGTAGGTAAAACAATGCAGTTTAAAAAGTGGTGAAGCGCGGACGTTTTCGGGGCTGTCTTATAATATTTTGATGTTCAAAAACTACTACCCTAATTTCAACAAATATTTTTTTTTATTCAATTCTACTATGGATGTTTAGTTTTAAAATAAAAATGCACGGTCACCCACAGTGACCGTGCATTTTTATTTGTATTCCACAGTAAACACAGCTTGTATTCAGAGTTTAACCAGCGTTAAAAAACAGTTGAATAGCATCGCCATGGCAACGCCTAACAATATGCATTGTTTGGCTACACAGTCATTTCCACAGTGAGTGGCACACAAAATGCTTTGCATGGAAATTGATCGGATTCGCATCTATTTTGGTTGCAATCATTCATATAGGTATGTGTCGTTAGGTACGCCGATTGATACGAAAATGATGGACAGGGAGGAAATAATTTGATGGTTTTATATGACTAGCTTCTGCCCGCGACTTCTCTCTTCCCGAAATTTCTTGTTCCCCCGTCCTGCCCTGTCGTATCGCATCGCCTGCCCGTTCCTACTTCGTTTTCACTCAGCGCTCTTTCGGACTTTTTTGTTTTTGTTCTGGTCTTTTAGAAGCAGTCTTTCCCAAGAACAAGAATTGGGCTATAAAATGCAAAAAGATTGTTCAAAATCTGACTGGTAGTTCCAGAGATTAGCGTGAAACTCTCACCTTTATTATTGGTATAGATTTAATAATAATGAAGTTTATTGGCTCAACAAACTGAAAGAATCATTTCCAGGCAATTTCAAACATAGGATAAATATATGTGGCTTGTGGTCAAACACACAAACCTTCCAGAAAACTGGTATTTACCGATACAGAGTAGAAAAATGCGGTTTGAACCGCAAAAATCCGACTGTGTACTATTAATAAAAATGCCCACAGACAGGATTGCGGCCTGTATTGAAATTGCTTTCGAAGTGGATTTGTAAAAAAATATTTTCGTAATATACAAATATGTGGTCAGATTTTGGGCTGGATGATTTGAACTGCTCATAATTATAATCATTTCATGAATGGCTGGCCTATTTTTTGGTCAAAGAAATAGCATTGCAATACAACCTGGCAAGCTACCAGCCTTTTGGGCACTTTTCCTATTGACAGCGATGCGGACGCTTTTGAAAAGTGGATAAGACAGAGATTAAAACAAAATACGAACTAGCAGGGGATTGAAAAGGGGCGAAGGGGGGTTCAGGGGGTCAGACCGGAATAAATCGATTATTTCCCCTCCTTTTTATATACTTGTAAATATTACTATTTTAAGAAAATTGTAAAGAAATAAATAAAGAACTTTCATGAAACTTCACAGAAATTACTGAGTAAACTTTATGTTATGGATGAAAATGTCGGGTGATATTATCTATCGTGATGGGCAATTTTAAGTCAATCAATCTGCCTGCCTTTTTCCAATTACGTTGGGGTCGGCTTCAAGTCTAACCGGATGCAACTGAATACCAGTATTTTACATGAAGCGACTGCTTTAACCTACACTAGGTTACACACTATACCCCTTGGCAAGATTGGTTCTCAAAATCTTTCTGCTTACATACAAAAATTACCCAAGTAAAACAAATTCACAGAACGATGCCCGCAAAAATTGTCAAGTGCTTGGCCAGACTGCAAACTCGGGCGCGGGGCGGGCACGGCGCGGCGTACTCAAACATAAGAACTTCATTTGAGCGTCAATAGTGGGCGCGCGGGTGCGGTGAGCAGCGCGGGCTGCTTGGCGCTGGGACCGCGCGGGCAACTCACGGCATAGCTCGTTCATACAAGTGGCCACAGTGAGGGCGCGGGCGGCCCGCGCGGTGACCGGGGTTCTCAAACTAGTTCGAGCTTTTTTCTAGTAAAAATAAGTCTTCTTTATCCATATTATATTTTGACAAACTGCACTGGAAACGACAACAACCAGAACTAAGCAACGCTCCACTGCGGACAGGCAGATCGCGCGCGTTCCCGCACCCGCGCCGCTCCCCGCCCCGCGCTACCAGTCTGGCCAAGCACTAAAATTAATCAGTGTATCAAAATCAAACGTCATTTATCCAAATTAGGCTGAGAATCAGCACTTTTAGAACGTCAAAGTTACAAAATACAATCCCCCAAAACGCCCGCCCTTCACCACTTCCTAGTAATTTCGCTGTAAATAACAGAAGTTATAAAAGTAGCGTCCACTCGAATTTCCTTGTAACAAACACATCTCTTCAAACATCTTACAGCTATAGCTAGCAGTGACAGCTTGACAGCGTCACCGAGTAGCAGCGAAACAGCTTGTTCCAGCGTTCTTTAGACTCAGTCTACTTCAAAAGCTTACTGTCCGTAGACACGGAACACCTGTCCGTTCGTCGAGGACTGCAGATGTTGTTATCGGCAGATGGTAGATAGTTTAGCTTTGTTCTTTTAAAAAAGAAGGCAAGTTTACGATAGCTGATTTTAGATTATGTTATGTAAATATTTTTTTTTTTGCGTCTTTGATGCATTATTTCCAGGTAAAAAGTATGATATGACGCAACAAATTCCAAAAGCTTTTATAAAAATTTACGTTTTGCGTAAAACGATGTAGGTATCTTTATTGAAAATGAAAACCTTGTAGCTACATTAATAAAAAGCTTTCGAATCCGCCATGAAACCAACATAAAATAGAACGGCACGGCTAATGAAAAGTGGATAAAATAATTATCTAAAACAAAATATTTACAATGAGCTTGTCTAACAAAAACCACTTATTCCACAATAATAACGAAACAAAACTAGACCTAATTAGTCAATAATACGTTCTCTTTCACTACCGCATTAGTGTAAATTACGTAATTTAAATTCATTGACAATGTTCACCGCAACACAATGATTTTGCACCGCCTAACTATAATTTACACTAAATTGGTTACGCAAAATACGCTTCGAGGTTATACTTTCATGTGTATGTACTCAAAAGATGAAAAGGAAATTAGGGATTTTGATATTGTTATATTATGGTTTACCAAAATTACGTTTGTTGAATATTATCTTCTGTCATTACTGAATCCTCTTTGATATTGTTTTTCAGATTGATCAAAGCAATTTAAGATTTTTGTAAATTTCAGTGCATTTTTTTAACTGAATTTATATTCCATTGTGCAGACGCCAGCACATCAAGCTACTACAATCTGTCAATTTTTTTTTAATAGATAATCCATTTTTCGCTAGAGTATAAGGTTCAAAGTTGAGTAAATTTGACAGTTTCGGGTAGCTTGATGTGCTGGCGTCTGTACATAATTTATCCTACAGATAACCAGAATTCCAAATGTTTCCTATTATTAATAATTTAACTTTGTTAGCTTAGTTGTTGATTGTATTGTGCATGCTGCGGTCTACTATAAGTGAAGGAGTGATGTTGCCCTTTATTTTATGTGTATTGTATACATCTTTTGTTGGAGATCATATCACATCACACATCATCATCACATCATCAGCCTATAATGTTCCCACTGCTGGGACACAGGCCTCCTCTCAGTGAGAGGGAGTGGGCCGTAATCCACCGCGCAGGCCCAGTGCGGGTTGGTAGATGTCACATGTCTTCGAATTTTTGGTTCTAGGACATGCCGGTTTCCTCACGATGTTTTCCTTCACCGTTTTGTGAGCAGTGGTGATGAAATAATTTACACAAAGTAAAGCGCCTGTCTGGGTTCGAACCTACGACCTACAACTCGTAAGTCGCGGCCGTTACCACTTGGCCACCACTGCTCTCATCATATCATGAGATCATATCACACTAATATTATAAAGCCGAAAATTTGTGAGTGTGTTTGTAAGTTTGTTACTTCTTCACGCACAAACTGCGGGACCAGTTTTGATAAAATTTGGTGTGGAGGTAGCTGACACCCTGGATTAACACATAGGCTTTTATCCCGATATTCCCACGGGATCGAAACGTGTGCGAGTGAAACCGCGGGGCGCAGCTAGTCCTAAATAAATAAATAATAACGCTACTTCACATCCTACAGATATATTACTTGTTATATACAGGGTGACAGGGACATAGACGCACAAACTGCAACTATGAATTCAGCACATGATTCTAGATCCTCTAGTTAGTCATTTCATTTAGTACCTAGGGTATTGACGCAAACGGTCAAGAACGAGTCTAAATCGTCACGCCAGGGTTTCTTACGTCTGAACCGGTGACGACGCCCATCTTCAGGCACCCACTGTGCAACGATCCTTGACAATCTGTTTTAAGGAGCTTACATGACCTAAAACGCAGTCACTGTCGGACTGCATAGAAAAGAAAAAGAAACGCGATGACACAACGCTGGTAATTTATTGCAAAATATGAAGCAATTATTTAATTACAAAAAATATATTGTTCGGACGCAAAAATTAAAACACTAGTATTTTAGTATGTTGCTTGTAGAATAATCTGACAAGAAATCAGAATGATTGTATGTATATTAATATGTTTTTATTATAAAAATAAATTTTTTAGAGTTATCTTCATGGTTTTTTTCTATCGTATCAAATTAGTGGTATTATGTTTTCAACACACTATCTACCTAGCATATATCCTGAAGAATATCATATATTTTTCTGATTTTGTTTACTGTAGTCGATCATATACCTACTTTTATTGTTTCTAAAACTTGCGTTTTTTGTGTTTAGGTCCTGTAAGCCCCTTAATGCATCCTGCACGTATGACCCACCCAGACCCATTTCAGCCTCACAGACTTATCGCCAACATTAGCGATGCCTGTCTTGGAGCGTATTACGTTGTTGCGAATTTGGTCGGTGAGTTTGATTTTTAAAATACTACGCCCCATCGCTCTTTGGCAAACCTTGAGTTTGGTCTTTTGAGCCTCGGTCAAAGACCAAGCCTGAGCGCCATATGTTAGGATAGGCAGGGTACACACACACATGACACACTGAATTATTATATGATTTAAATCATTACATGATACACATAAACTCGTAATTGATTTTACATTACATTTGTTTGTCCACAAGAACACAATTTTAATTTATATTTATCATAAAAACACACATAATTAAACCAAACCCCTGCAGCATTTATGAATTGTAACGCAGAAAATCCATACAAACGGAACTGACTACTGGAGTTTCAAGATGCCAGTGACAGGTTGTCTACAGAAGACTGCCTTACTTCTAAAGGTTTAGTTGTTGCCTGAGGCTTCATTTGACATAATGTGATACTTCAATTTAATGTTTAATGTCTGGTGGGTTGTAGAAATTATGTTTGAACATACATAATCACACTAACCCTCTTACTAAATAAACGTTGTATAGCGTCTGTATAGTTACACAACGCTTTGTCTTCTTTCGAAAGTCAAATTACTGACGACTGAAAGAGATAAATCAGTGTGTAACTATTCCTCTGACTGATATAATACGTTTATTAGTAAGGGGTAATATCAAAAAGGCGAAAATTTGTGAGTGTGTTTGTATGTTTGTTACTTCTTCACGCACAAACGGCTGGACCAATTTTGATAACATTTGGTATGGAGGTAGCTGACACCCTTTTTTTTTAGTTTGGGAAATCATCAAATGACCCCTCCCGCTCTGGGTGGAGCGGAAGGGAGTGTCAGATTCTTGCTGACTAAAACCCACCCGTGTTCCTTCCTTAGCCCTTTATGTGCCGGGCCAGCGGTAACCCTTTCGGATAATCCCGCTGACCTGGCAGGCTTCGGCCCTAAGGGGCCCTTCCTTGATGCCGACATCTCTTTGAGGCGCGCGTGGAACACGGCACGGGCCTGGTCCTGATCCGACGGTGAGCTACCCATTACTCTCCGTCCGCAGGCCCGCGCTTACGGTGGCCGGGAGTCGTCATGCGGCTTCCGACGCCCGGACCGTCTCCCACGGCGGCTGGGATGGGAGGCTCTCTCCCTCAGCCATCCCGCCACCTCCTACGCTAGCATGACTGCTTCGCAAAAGCAGGTGACTGCCTCCCTAGCTATATACCCTGGATTAACACATAGGATACATTTTATCCTGATATTAATGTATATACATACGCTTTCATAACATAACATTTGGCAGTAGGGCCTCCAGTTCTGTAATCTACGCAAATTATATAGCCTATTTAATTCTGCCATAAGCTTTTTGCATTGCCAATGAAACATTCTAAAACCACAATGAAACCAAATCTTGGAATTTCTTAGTAGCTGTAGCAATAAAATCTTTAACATACAAATATTTGAGCAAGCCATATCAATTCTTGTCATCATCTGCCTAGCCTTTTCCCAACTATGTTGGGGTCAGCTTTCATTTTAACCAGATTCAGCTTGAAACCAGTATTTTACATGGAGCGACTGCCTATCTGACCTCCACAACCTAGTTACTTGGTAATACGATACCCCTTGGTAAGACTGTTGTTGTCAGACTTTCGGGCTTCTGACTACCCGTAACAACAGTCAAAGATCCGCATATGACAGCCGGGACCAATGCCTTATCATGCTTTCCGAGACACGGAGGTGTCTCGGTTTGTTAAGATGGTTCCAAATCCACGGACCAACCGTGGCAAGCGTAGCTTAACCTGATCTATCGACTTGTGCGGCTGTTATTACTTAACCACGGCCCCTACCATATCAACCCTTACGTACAGTAGACAATATAAGTTTGAATTGCGTTCAAGAACTCCCATTTGTACAGTAATTGACCAAATGAAAACAACACGTAATATTAAAAGGTATTCGGGTCGAGAAAGTCTTTTGACATCAATTGCCCCAATTGGACTGTAATTAGAAGGCCGACTTAAAAAAATTACAGTCGTAAATTCTTTGTGCGAATGAAATTGGGTCAGCTCTTTCCTTTAGCTGTGTTGGGTTAAGAGATTGAAAGTCATAATTAGGGGAATTAACAAGAAAAATCGTTGTATTTATATTTTGCCGAGAACAATCGCTACTTTAGGCAACAAAATATTCTTAAACATTAATCAATAAACCGACTTAGATAATTTGAAGACAGTCGGAAGTCATTTATTCAAACTAGGCTGAGAATCAGCACTTTCAAATCAAATTACATGAGACAGTCGCCCAAAACGTCCGCCCTTGATGACTTTCTAGTGCTTTAGCTGGGAAAAAAAGTGGTGTAGCCAACTCCCCAGCAGGACAGCCGTCTGTTCAGTTAAAAGAACTTGATTCTATGCAATAGCACACGCCAATATAACAACAAAAAGGAGGTAGGTCCTTCTATTTCCAAACATTTTATTTAATCTGGCATTTCTTTTGTTTCATAACATAAACAAAGAGGGATTTAGATAATGTAACATGTCAACATAAAGGTGCTTATAAACGGGCTTTACTTTCACAGCAATGTGTAACTGTACTATGGGCAACGATTGCTCGAACAACAAAACAACATACAAACAACATTAACATTTTATTTCAGCTTATGGCTGAGCAATCTATTGCTGTATTGTGTGATATATTGCAACACATTTGTTGCAATATATCTGGCACAGTATGGCCCATGATTCACACTCATAAACGGGCTACACAATCAGGCAACAATGGCAAACTATCGTCGATCGTCCGGCAACCTAGCGAAAATGCATTGGCCATACCAAACATGTGTGGCAATATGGCCGGGACATTACTGCAATATTGCATAGTCTGGCTGGTATTGATGGATGATAAATATTGCCGGTTTAGAAGCACCTTTAAATAAGTCTTGTCAAAAAAGCATCAATTTACAAATTAACACACAAAGGAAACTTTTTTCTGGCAACAGTGAGAGCAGAGTACTTTTACGGCTGTCACCAGGTATGATAGGCAGGTAAAATGCGTGCCACGAAAGATGAGACTTGACACACCACGTGGTTTGACATGCGCAGTACACGATTTTAGGTATCTTTAGCGGTATGAGGTCTGAGTGCGGGACGGGACCGGACGTCATACGGGCGGCGGAAAGAGCGGGGGAGACGGGGTCAAGTCTCATCTTTCGTGGCACGCATTATACCTACCTTCTTTTATAACTGTAGTTGTATTTCCTTTCAGCGTCCGTTACCGTAAGACATTCTCATACAACTTGTCGATTAGGAGAGAGCATAACCAGCCTATAATTTTATCACTGTTGGGACACAGGCCTCCTCTCAGTAAGAAGGAGTGGGCCGTAATCAACCACGCGGGCCCAGTGCGGGTTGGTAATTGTGACATGTCTTCGAATTTTTGGTTCTAGGGTATGCCGGTTTCCTCACAATGTTTTCCTTCACCGTTTTGAGAGCAGGGTGATGAAATAATTTACACAAAGTAAAGCGCCTGCTGGTTCGAATCTACGACCTACAAACAGTTCTTGATATTTAAGCTTTCTATTTTCTTTCTTTTTCGAGACATCGCCAAGCGATTGGTCGACTCTTCACGTGACCAGAGGGCTGGCTTATTTTTGGGCCAAAGAATCAGCATTGCCATACAACGTGGCAATGCTGCCAGTCTTTTGGGCACGTTTCCTGTTGACAGCGATGCGGATGAATTTTTTGATGCCCTTTGATTATTTTCCCTCCTTTCTTTTTTTTTACCTTGTACATATTATTACTATTATTAATATTGTATTTTATGTTTTAATAAAAGATAGCTTTCTATTAAATTTGTAATTTTATTTTGCGCAAGGGTACCGAGCTACTCGTATTGCAAGAGATATTTTCTAAAGAAGTAAGTCTTTGTAAACTATATACATTATAGATAGTATAAAATAAACTCACTATTTTGTGTCTATCCGTGTGACCGCTTAGATCTTCTAAACTTCTCCACAAATATTACATGTGGTATTGACCGTAATTTTTTATAAAATTTATTACAAATATTACTGTGGTTTTGAACGTAATTTTTTATAAAATTTATTACAAATATTACTGTGGTTTTGAACGTAATTTTTTATAAAATTTAAGTCGGAAGGTTTCCTTGTATAATACATTAATATTTAATTTAAATGTAATCATCAGTACTTGGTGGATGGAGGGGCTAGTGGCTAAGTAATACTAATAACAGCCACACAGGTCGATCGAGGTTAAGTTACGCTTGCCGAGGTTGGTTCGTAGATGGGTGCCCATCTTTACATGTATCAAGACTATTCAAGACCCCTCCGTGCGCAGGCCTGCGGGCGGAGAGTAATGGGTAGCTCACTATCCGATCAGGACCAGGCCCGTGCCGGACGGCGCGTACGTGTTCCACGCGCGCCTCAAAGAGATGTCAGCATGAAATGAAGGGGCCTTAGGGCCGAAGCTTGCCGGGCCAGCGGGATTGTCCGAAAGGGTTACCGCTGGCCCGGAACATAAAGGGCTAAGGAAGGAACACGGGTGGGTTTTAGTCAGTAAGAGTCTGACACTCCCTTCCGCTCCACCCAGAGCGGGAGGAGTCATATGATGATTTACCATCCTCAAAAAAAAAAAAGACCCCTCCGTGCCTCGGAAAACACGTGAAGCCGTTGTTCCCGGCTGTCATTCGTGTCTTTGACAGTGGTTACGGTTCGTCACAAGCTCAAAGTCTGACAACCAGTGTAATATACCAAGGGGTTTCATGTTATCCAGTAACTTGGTTGTGGAGGTCAGATAGGAAGTCGCTCCATGTAAAATACTTGTATCCAGCTGCATCCGGTGAGACTGGAAGCCGACCCCACCATACTTGGGAAAAGGCTATGTAGAATGATTTTGGTAGTCATCTACTGGTGACTTGGTGGGTGCTATGTACTCATAGCACCCATCCGAACGGGTCGATAGTTCTTTATGCTTATTAGATTTTCAACCGATTTATAAAAGGACGAGTAACATTTTTTGATCGTTCATTAGAGCAGAAATAGAAACTGGTACAGAATCGCTCACAACAGCTAACAAGCGCCCCTTGTTTGTCTCAGCTGATGTTAGTAAGATTCTTATATTGGGGTTTACCATTGGGAATTTCTTAATAACAGCCCTGAGTTTGAAAGTTGGCGGTGTGACGTGACCCATTAGTGGAAGTTAGACTAACAAATTACTAACTATCGATTATGCACATATAGTACCCGGCGATAAATATTGCACATCGACCTTTGGAAAGAGACAATCGGCTAATTTCGGCTTCGTAGAGCGTTATCTCTGTCGCACGAAATACAAACAGTCCGGTATCTATTAGGAGCTGTTAAAAAAATTATGATTTGCATTTTGCATTCTTTGTATAAAATGGTTTTGTGTAAAAAGGTCGATGGGCAATATTTATCGCCGGGTACTGTATCTACTTGTCTGCAAATAGTTTCGAGTTTATCAGAAAAGGTTCTTCAGCTCAGCACTCGGGAACTGCTGCCTTAGATGTGGCTTTGTATCTGTTATTCAATTTGTTAAAATATACTCCGCGTACTCAGTCTGGCAGACCGCAGACAAAATTTCTGCTTTTTTTCAATCAAATTATCATAATAAGTCTGTCTAGCACATGATAACACGAATTCTCCAGACGTTTATGCCTGCAAAATAATATCTGGAGAGTTTATTCAATTCATATTTGAAGTCAGTTATAACTTCGTGATTGTAACGCTAGAAAGGTTTAAAGATTAGCCTTCTCATGGATTACCTAAAATGACTTCCCGTAATGTGCTATAATTTATTGTTGTGCCAAAAAACGCTTTTTTTGTATGTGCTGTTTTTGAAAATTTTTATCTACCACCCCAAAAAATAAAACTACATATTTGATTTTAACTAGGTATATGTTGTTGTGACAAAGTATAATAAGACCTCGAGACGAAATACAAATCTTCCTCAATATTTGCGAAAACCCTTTAAGAGGGGACGGGACCTGCGAGGAATTTGAAAAATAGATATGTATTTGAAAAAACTATTGCCGTCACCTCACCTCAAGTCTGCCCACGTAGTGTGTGATAGGGACAGCTGCAGCTCAGACCGAAATCATCACAAAAATTTGGACGAGATCGACGTTTCATATTCCCCTTTTTTCTCCTCGAAAACTGAGCCGATTCAATTATTTTTCACATTAACATTTTAAGAAAGAGTAAATTTAGGTTCCTAACCTCTTTTTTTATGTTAAAAACTTTTCTAATTTGTCTGGTAGTCGTCTAATCACGGCGGTAAAAATAGGGCATTTTTTGTAATTTTTAGAGGGTCATATTTTCTTTACTAATTAGTTGCTGAAAAAAATAAAATGACAGGGACATATTTACAGCAGACCTTGTTTTTATGAAAAAAAAATTGCTCTAGATGCATTATTCAGGAAGAAAAAAGGGGAATACATTTGTATGGAGAATCGCACGCCCTGTTCCCTCTTAAGGATATTTACTATGAAGAAATCGGATTTAAGTGTTAACAACCCTTTTTTATTAAACTGTCAACCCCGCAGGTGACCGATGTTTGACTCGACTTTGATCGAGTGATCCCTTTATATCCTTTGCATGGAAATTGTACAACGTAAAGATCATTAAGGTTCCGTACTAAAATGGTAAAAAGGAACCCTTATGGTGCGACTCAGTCAGTCTGTCTGTCTGTCCGTCTGTCACAGCTTGATATCTCAAGAACTACTAATGCTATTAACTCGAAATTTGGAATAGTTTTAGATGACGTTAGCCCAACTATTTTACAAATAAGAAAGAAATAAAAATATTAATATGTTTTTTTTTTTTGCAACAACTGAAAGGGTGTCTTAAAAATTCGAAGTGGGGCTACTAGGGCATGTAGGGTATCATATGAAAGAATGCTGTTTGCACATTCTCAAACATGTTTTTTTAGGCTGCATAGTTTTCGACTTATGAAAAATGTAAAAAAAATAGCGTTCCCCCCTTATCTCCGAAGTTTGAATGGACAAAAATCTGAAATTATTCTATGTGATAGAAGTTTATGTAAAGATTACAGGAAAAATAAAACGATGTCTCTAAATAGCACACTTTTTCAGAAATCATCAACAAAAGTTACATAGATGGCGCTGACCTGAAACTGCAATATTCAAACCGCAGTGTTGAAATTCTCTGATGAATATAGGCCTCGCCGATGAAAATTTAAAAACACGCTCGTACGGAACCCTCAGTCCGTGAGTCCGACTCACTCTTGACCGGTTTTTTATTTTTATTTTAGATCTTTTCTATCATCCTGGTCAGGCACATGCATAAACACGGGAGCTTTGTCATTTAAACCAGGAGTCCCAAAGCTATAGCATTGGAGTGATGCTATTTAAAGGCTCAGAATATAAACAACAATTATCACAACACAAAAAACCACGAGAGCATGCGACTGTTATCAGTCGATCGGGAGCCGTGACAACCGCTTAGCATAGATACCGTACAAATTGCTCCATACGATGCTCCTGAGATACGGATTGCGGGGCAAGCAATTTAGATGCATTACCTAATTACAACCCAAGAATAAGAAAATATAGAAACGGCAGAAAACAGACGCGTGTGGTAAGGAAAAGGGAGACCTATGTCCAGCGGTCGGATACTACGGGCTAATCCATACTAATATTAATAATTGCGAAAGTGTGTCTGTCTGTCTGTTACCTCTTCACGCTTAAACCGCTAAACCAATTTAGATGAAATTGGGTATAGAGATAGTTTGAGTCCCGAGAAAAGACAGAGGATACTTTTTAACCCGATATTCCCACGGGATCATATGTCTTTGCATGTTTGGCTCTAGGACAAGCCGGTTGCCTCACGATGTTTTCTTTCACAGTTTTGAGAGAAGTTTTGATGATATAATTAACACAAAGTAAAGCGACTGTCTGGTTTCGTACCTACAACTCGAGAGCTGTGGACGTCACCCCTGGGCCGCCACTAGTTACACTAGACGTTCCATAAGACTACCTATTCTGATCAGCCAGCGGGATTGTCCGAAAGGGTTACCGCTGACCCGGAACAAAAAGGGCTAAGGAAGGAACACGGGTGGGTTTTAGTCAGTAAGAGCATGACACTCCCTTCCGCTCCACCCAGAGCGGGAGGGGTCATTTGATGATTTCCCATCCTGAAAAAAAAAAAGACTACCTATTCTCCTTTTCGCTCGTGTTCAAGTAATTTGCCGACTATTCCTTTGTGCTAGCTCCAATTCAACCGAAATAACAATCCTACGATGCTGAATTCCACGATGTGCTCGTTCAAGCAAAATGGCTGTCAATTTTGTCGATGATCAAGCGCGTAGCGCGTACGTGCTTTGCAAGCGACAATACAGTCCTGCCGTGAAAATCTCAACATAAAAATTTAAGTGTCAATCCCTAGAATCAGGTGGAATGACAACTCACTTAAACCTTATTTCACCTACATTTTCATGTTGAGATTTTCACGGTGAGTATAGACCAGCTGCATCCTTGTCCAGGTCTTATCAAGAGGTTACCCAGTTTTTAAGTATTCGTTATGACGAATACTTCAAAACTCCATACTTTCTACATACATACCTATCAGGGTGCAGTTTGTGTGAAAAGTGTATGCAATTATGTGTTCATATTATAGTTGTCGCTTCTACATATTCTTAATCTATGTTACGAAACACGGGTCGTTATGTTCTAATACTTTTGAATAGAAATGGGATTCTGGAGCGAGCTTGCACTCAGCTTTAACCAATGAGGCGGTTTCTATGCGATCAACTGGGCCATTGCTGTATCTATTTTATCATAACGAGATTGTGGCTGAAGAGACGGGCGGTCTGGGAGATAAGGGTGCGCTGACCGAGATTATGAAAGAAAGAAAGAAATAAAGTACGTTTAAAAAACGTACTTACGTACGTTATTAAATGTTAGGTACATTTGGTGCACATTCCCTGATCGTGTATTCCCTGTTATACAAGATTCTAATGGTAGGTAAAGGTAATTTTAATACCATACATGCATACCAAAATGTAATGCACATGTGTGTGCATTACATTTTGGTGCAAGCAACTACTACACATATTATTTGGCTTTCATTCGGCTCGTGCCAACCGGCTTACTTCGTTTGGCATGCATGTATTTAATCATGTTCGGGTCGGCTCTGCAGAAATCGAACTGTCACTTCATTTTCGCTTAGCGATCATTCTGACTTTTTTCTTTTTGCTCGGCTTCAAAGGGTCATAGCGTGATATTAACAGCCTATATATAGCCTTTCCAAAGAGTTGGGCTATCAAATGCAAAAATAATTT
This sequence comes from Luperina testacea, assembly GCA_927399505.1. Taxonomy (NCBI): domain Eukaryota; kingdom Metazoa; phylum Arthropoda; class Insecta; order Lepidoptera; family Noctuidae; genus Luperina; species Luperina testacea. The sequence goes on from OV656769.1 coordinate 2,576,274, forward strand.
TTCAAATCCGACCGGTAGATCCAGAGATAGCGCGTTTAAAAAAAACAGTGGCACTCCTGGAGTGCCGACAAAAGTGAAACCTTGAAAAAGCATAGTAATTTTATAAATATGTTTGGAGGTCATTCTTCCCAAAGAAAATGAACCGCGTTGATGTCTTCATAATGGCCAAAACTTAAAACAGTGTCGCGAGTTCAATGGTTTTTTCCCATCTCAAAAAATGCCCAACGCGCCTAAAGAGTTTCACTTCAAACAAACAAAATAAATTTATTATTATTTGTATAGATGGACACAAGCAGAACTCTTACGATATTTTGATAGGTAAGCAAAGGCCCTATACTTTTTATCCGCACATACCATTGCATTGAAATATCGATTAAGTTTTATGGTCACTATCAGCGCAACACTGGACGTCAATCACGCATGATGTAATTTTTATGGCCAGATAAACCGGATGACTCATCGTATAATACGAGTACATAGACTCAAGCAGTACCAGCGGTTATTCTTTTACTGACGGAGTAGCGCACGTGGCGTGACGTGCTCTATGTGGCCTGTGTAGAAGTTCTCACTTTCTCAGGTTCGGGAATCAGTTACGTTTTGGATCCTGGCTATATGATAGCTCCTGCAGGATGCGTAACACATTATCAGTAGGAATAGTTCTCATTGGGACAGTGCAATAACATTCATAGCGTTACGTTATTGAGCAGACAAAATTTTCGAACATAATTATATTATGCCGCTTCTTGTGCTTGAGGTTGGCAAAGAAGCCAAATACTCTCCCGATAAAAGTGAAGCTATTGCGTCCCGTCTTTGGAAACATAATAGAAAAGTATCAAAAAGTAATAAATTCTTTTTTTTAATTTTTTATTTGAAATGGGTTTGCTCTTGACTCTAGTCAAGGTCAGAGATGACAGACACAAAGTCTACGATGGAGTGAGCTCACCCAGAAGAAGCCTGTTCACTCTTACTTTGAAGAGATTCGGGTTGTATGCACTTGGAAACACAAACGCAGGTAGAGAGTTCCACTCTTTTGCTGTGCGCATTATAAAGGACATTTGGAAACGCTTAGTGCGAATTGGTGGAATAGCAACTAGGTAGGGATGGTAACTTGCAGTGCGTCTGGATGTCCGAAGGTAGAAGGGGGCCGGTGGAATGAGGTCGTGGAGTTCTTGGGCACACTCACCGAAGTACAATCTGTAGAAGACCGACAGGCAGGCAACCTTGCGGCGATGAGCCAAGCTGTGAAGCTTGGCATCCACCAGTTTTACGTCGCCAATGAGCCTCTTAGCTCTGCGTTCCACCGAGTCAAGCGCCGCAAGTTGGTATTTCGCTGAGCCATCCCAAATTCACTGGTACCCAAAAATAAATATGGTAAATACCTTTCCAACCGGAACAGAAATGACGGAAATGACGGTGAACGGACGCACTTACGAGTTGTAGGTCGTAGATTCGAGCCCAGATACGTGCTTTACTTTATATAAATTATTTCATTAGGTACCACTGTTCTCAAAACGGCAAAGGAAAATATCTTGAGGAAACCGGCATGTCCTAGAACCAAAAAATCGTGGACATGTGACACTTACAGTACCCGGTGATAAATATTGCACATCGACCTTTGAAAAGAGACAATCGGCTAATTTCGACTTCGTAGAGCGTTATCTCTGTCGCACGAAATACAAACAGTCCGGTATCTATTAGGAGCTGTTAAAATAATTATGATTTGCTTCTTTCGATAATTATTTTTATTCTTTAATTTTTATTCGTTAATTTCCAAAGGTCGATGTGCAATATTTATCGACGGGTACTGTACTAACCCGCACTGGACCCGCGAAGTGGATTACGCCCCTCCCTCTCACAGAGAGGAGGCCTGTGTCCCAGCAGTGGGAACATTATAGGCTGATTGTGTGAACATTCTAGCCTCTATTTAACAACATTAAACTTAATTTGTAATTATTTGGTAATGATACCATGAAGTTTGTGTTGAATTGTGGATACCGTCGTGCTTCGCCCTACGCGTGTGTAGTGCGTTATTGTCAAGGGTTATTATTTCGTGCCAATTTTTACGCTATTTGTTTTGTTTGGAGAATTTAGTTTTCTATTTTTAGTAAAATTGTTTATAACAACTTGTTATAACCGCTGCGCCACTATGTATAGCGCTAACACTGCAGGGAGCCTGAGGGGGACAGGGGAACCAAGCTTTTCCTTTTATACCTAGTACTGGCTTCTGCACGCAACTTCATCTACGTGAAATTTATGGTCCCCCGACCCACCCCATCGCATCGCCGGCCCACGTTATAGAGTGGACAATACCTCCTCTGAAATCTCTATACTATATCGGAGCAAAAAGAAAAAAGTCAGAAACCGGTGATAGTTTTCACAAATTGACGAATCACTGAGCTCTCGCATTACGTCACCACACCCTCCTGCACTGCAGTGCTACCTCAGGCAACGTCTTAGATAAGCGGTCGGCCTATAGTAATTCGTTTTCACTTGGCGTTCTTTCTACCTTTTTTCTTTTTGATTTTGGAGGAGGTATTATCCACTCTATGTTAATTACCTCGAAATTTAGGTAAATATACTCTACCTATTCCGATCTCTTGTGATAGGTCGTGACTTCTAAATAGATGGTGACGATTTTTTTTTGAAGGGCGTAGAGGCGTACTGCACAAACAAATGATTTTCCGTACTCTGTCCATGTGTGCGTGTCTACTGAAGTTTTTTCGCAAAACCTACAGAGATCATTTCATGCTATTAGTTTAAACAACACACAATCTTGGAGTTCGTCCAAAACACAAACACATATTATATTCCCTTGTTTGCTTTAGAACAGATTCGCTTTAAGACAGATTCGCTTTAAGACAGATTCGCTTTACGACAGGTTCGCTTTACGGCAGTTACCTCTGCCAGCAACTTCGTTCACGTGAAATTACGTTTGCGTTCTTTCTTACTTTTTTCATTTTGCTCAGCTCCTAAGACTCATAGCGTGGTGAGTCATTTTATGTTGGATTGCCACTAGGCAATCCAACATAAAATGACTTATGGTCATATAAACATAACACATGAACACATGCAAATAACACGATCGTTTACATAACGGTCTTGGCAATGAACATTAAAGTAGTCTGCACTCAATAAATATACATAGCAATTAAACTATTGACAATTATAATTTCCATTTATCAAGATTGCCAATAGAATTTATAAACATCTCACGAGTCACGCCCGACCATTATCGGTTGAAGTTCGTTAATTAATATCTACGTGGGTCTACATAGATTAGCCTAGACCTTTCCATTCATTAAACGTTTACAGATCATCATCATAATCTTCCTACTCTTGTCCTTTGGTACTTGGGGTCGGCGCAACACGTTTCGTTCTTCCATTCTCCCCTGTCAACCGTCAGTCTATCGTTCACTTCCTTCTCTTTTATATCATTCCTCAAATACTCCATCGATCTTTTCCTGTCCGTCTCCATCCATTAAAGGTTTGGGGTAAATAGGCTAAATCCATGGACCTAGGCTAAATCCTCGCTAATTTTTGGGATGCATCAAGAAGCCTCCTCGTGTAGCGCAGTTTGTTCCGCCGGTTACTCAACTTAACCGAGCGCTCGGCGCATCCTGGACAGACACACCCAACACCTTATTTGACAGGCCAATTCTTCCCTTGAGGTGGTAGGGCTAACGCCCGCCTGGTTTGCGGCCTCTCTCCCACCAAGGAGGCGTCAGGCAGCCTGCTGTGTTTCGTTGATGCGTGGGGGTTCCAGTGCCGTAGGCATCTTCTGAGCACGCTCGTTCCTTCATAGACCTCATCCATCGCTTTCCATCAGGCGTGATCGATGTCAAGATCGTGCCCATTCGCAATAACAAAAATAAAAAACAGTTTTCCTTTATTCTACCTTCATCATTCTTCCCGCTCTTATAGGAATTTGTGAGAGACTAGCTTTTGCCCGCGGATTCGCCCGCGTGGTGGCCGGAAATTATCCCATGGAAACGTATTACTGGGATAAAAAGTATCTTATGTGTTAATCGAGGTTATAATAAACTATCTGTGTACCAAATTTCATCCATATCCTATTAAAAGCTGAATACTAATGATTGAAGTAGGTACTACCGTGAATTCATGCAAGCCTAGTGCTTTTTGTTAGAATACTGCTCAGAAATTAGGGTCATATTTCAATCACGATTCGAACGTAGCGCCATCTAGCGTCCTAAAGCAATTGTGACCGTCGAAAGTTATTGTTCTTTTCTTCGGGAACAATATATTTTTTCTGGATGAAAGGTAAGTACCCTATGTCTTTTTCTATACCCCTGACAACGTATATGCAAAATTTTCATGATGATCGGTTCAGTGGATTAGATGTGACTAACACAATGATATTATAGAGGTATGAGGAACAGGGTGTAAAGTTCACTCAACCTCCATAGAAAAGGGAGGATCCTGCGACCGGACAGGTGTTGTGTCTGGCGGGCAACTGCCCGTTGATTCATGTCGGCCCGTTGTATTATGCTAGTTGCGCGGTAAACTCTGCTTGCGCGATGCAGGATTTGCGTGACGTCAGTATGACGCGTTGTTTGCATGTGGCGTTGTAGATACCGCTACAATATAAAAAAACAGCGGGGTAATTGCATAACACGCTATCAGTAGCTATGCCTTTCATTTTGACAGTTCAACAACACTCATTGCGTTATTTACGTTGTTGAGCAGACATTTTTTCGGCCATACGAAGCAATGAATTGGCAATACCTATCCTTCAAAATCATATTCAGATTGTGATTGATTATGTATTACGCCATTAGGCTAGAAGCTCTTGAAGCAAACACACAAGGATTAACAAAACAAAAGTACCTAATCTCCTCTTGTTACTACCCAGACTATCCCCATGAGATTCAGTCTGACATACATACCGTGCTAATCATCTCCATTCGGCGTCAATGGCGGATCATTAGCACATCACTATTAACGCGTTACGTACGGCTCGATGTCCGTATCATTACCATGACATTGCCGTATTATCTTCTGATGCTCGTCATTAAATATTAGCTGTCCGGTTGTTAGTTATTTTGATTGTCCCAAGTTTGAAAATGCAGGGATTTGCCCTGTTGAGAAAATCAGAAATATTAAATTTATCGGACTATATATAAACGGACTAGGCATTAGATAAATAATCAGAAAAAGGCCTGAAGGCTAATTAATTCCCGAAATTACGATGAATCAGACAGAAGACTTTCGCAGGATAAATCTGGCAGTGAAAAAGCCTATGAATTCCGACAGCCAACTGGCGTGAAAAATTAGGAACGCACATAGCCGCGCCATACAATGTCTGTATCGTCATGACATCTCAATATCGGCTACAATGCTGTCGCTCAATCGATTACTTGCTATCGATAAAACTGTCCACCACCTCTCCATAGAGGCGAATCACGAACGCTGTTCGACATCGATTTATTAGCGGTATTACATTATTCACTATCAGACGATCTTTCGAGATAACATCAGTGATAAGCTGCTGTAAGTCAGATTTCAAACGCCTTTAAACGATCGAGAGATTGTGATTCATGATTTTTGATACGTTTTTAGAGGAATTTTTAGAGATGAAGTGAAGACAGTCCTGTGGTACAGATTTTATGTTACTATTGTTTGGTAAACAGGGTCAAAGCCCTCACGTTAAAGGGAATCGCTGATACGCTGCAAAAGTTGACAATGTTTGTGGTCAAACAAAAGAAACTGAGCATGCTTTCTTATGGCGAATATAAAAATAATGGTGCCGATTCTGTTGTTGGCAAACTAAACTAAAAGTTCAGTGCATCTTTTTCTTTCTATTCCATTAAGAAAAGGACAGAAGATAAATTTTAGTTTAGTCCTGTCAAATTAACCACACCAACGTAAATTGACGTCATTTTAGTAGGCAAGTTTTAATCACGTCTAAACTTGTATGGAGTAGTGTCAGGCGCTGATTAATTTAACAGGACTAAACTAAAATTTAGTTAAGTTTATAAACAAGGGAATAGGCACCAATGGCTCTAGACAAGCTCTTTCACAATTTCTTTCTTTCTTTATCTAATAACTAGCTGCGCCCTGCGGTTTCACCCGCGAAAATGTCGATCCCGTGGAAATATCGGGATAAAAAGCCTATATGTTAATCCAGGGTGTCAGCTACCTCCATACAAAATTTTATCAAAATCGGTCCAGCCGTTTGAGCGTGAAGAAGTAACAAACATATAAATACGCTCACACTCACACAATCACAAACTTTCGCCTTTATAATATTAGTGTGATATATAACACCTATATTTTGACTGCCTCGTTGGTCTAGTGGTTGCAAACGCTACGGCTCAGCATGAGGACCTGGGTTCAAGTCCTGGGTCGGGCAAAGTGTTAAGGTTTATTTATCTGGAATTTCTCAGTAACATCCCGAAGTTTAGATTTGTGTCCTGTTGATGACAGTGGCCCATATTACATGGGACTTAGACATACAGTACCCGGCGATAAATATTGCACATCGACCTTTGGAAATTGATGTATTTTATACAAAGAATAAAAATAATTATCAAAAGAAGCAAATCATAATTGTTTTAACAGCTCCTAATAGATACCTACTGGACTGTTTGTATTTCGTGCGACAGAGATAACGCTCTACGAAGCCGAAATTAGCCGATTGTCTCTTTCCAAAGGTCGATGTGATATTCATCGCCGGGTACTGTAACTGGATGTACCTACTACAGTACACCCACAATCCGCCATTTACATTATTTGCTTACATTATTGTAAACGAAGTATTTCAGCAAATTTCTCACGATGTACTACATCATTCGCTTGAACATGCGTAATCCAAAGCAATGTTCTAAAACAATAAACCATGACACAATGTTTGCAAATAGCACATGGAATTTTAATAAGTTGAGCTGCACGATTACTGATAAATGCCTACATTGACTAGACAGATCGACTTTAATCTGTGGGAACATTCCAGTCACCACTCTACATGGTCCTCACATGATCTAACAATAATTGTCTGGACTTTAAAAGAAACTGTGACCTCTGAGTTTGTTTCGGGCTATTTTTCAGAGTCGGATAGGAAACGCCGACCTCATCTAGTATTTGTTGAAGTGAAAACTTCTTTAGCGGCGCTGTGTACTTTTTTTGGAATGGGTAAAAACTTCTAAACTCGCGTCAGGTCACGTGACCCTGATCGAAAATTCGTAAGTCGTAAAACGTAAGACGTAAAACGTAAGACGCGCGTTGTTGAGGACAGCGCCATCTATGCACATCGGGAAGAACTACGAGGGCCTCGCGTACTAACTACGTAGTTCATCCAACAACGACGAGATGGCGCTGAACCACGGATATATAACTGACGACGAGCTCCATGCGATCTGAATAAATTCCTTTCACGAGAAGAATAAACCAGTCACTTTGGTCATCATACCTGATTTGCAAAAAACCCTATAAAATAAGGAACACACCTTAACACGCATGTTTTGTTTATAAGACGATTCACAAAATACACTCGTAATTGTTCAAGTTTTCACTTCTGTCGGCACTACCGGAGTGCCAGTGTTTTTTTTTTTTTTTTGTGTGTCTCTTAGTCTGTGCTAAATAAATGTATTTTCTTTCTTTCTTTCTATGTAATAGATGATTGATGTGTTTGTACAAATAGACCAGTCAATAAAGAAGACGTAGAGGGCGTGAGCAGGGATCTAACGGATTTCTCCATACACTTGTACAAAAGGTATTTTTTCGAAAATTTTCATTTTTCCGGTGTGTAGTACGAAAACGGTTGAAAATTCGGAAAAGTGCATACTTACATAAAAGTTGTAAAAAAATTTATGAGCTTTCATTTGGTGTAAAAAAATCCCTTCGATTCACTTTTTGAGATATCAGCGAAAAACCCAAAAGTGGGAACTTTGTGCCCCCCCCCCCCTCACTCCGGCTCACTTACTAGACATCAGAAGTTTTATGTTATAGTATGTTTACTTGCTTAGCACCCTGAACAAGTTTCTAAAGAATCACTTAGCTCTCTGCTCACGCATTGTAGACGGGATTTTGGGCCACTCGTTGACTGAACTAAAACATACTTACAGAAAAAAAAAACATTTATCAATAGAATTCCTTATATTACTATATTCACTCGGAATATAAAACATTCTCAACTCTAAACACGTAGTATCACAATTTTACATTTACATAAAGTATCTTATATATCGTAATATCTTATTGTATCGTCACGTTCTTTCATAGAATAGAAATAAACTTGTGCACTATTTTAATAAAACACATACTTATGACGAAATATAGCCAGCTCATGACGTTGCGAGAAGATTACGGCAGACTGCCAGACTTAAGAAATACAGGATAATTTTTTATGCATTGCGCAAATTTTCACAGGATGTTCCATTCATGAATTTATGAACAACTTTCACTATGAGTTAAACTTTAAAAATTTGCTGTTTCATAAAAAAGTTCAATACCTACTCGACCATAATGTTTGAAACAGCAGATTTTTTTTTTGTGATATCAATGTACGCTCGCGACCACAAGACCTACGGAGCCGTCCGGGGCATTCTCAGTAGTACTAATGTTATAAATGCGAAAGTAACTCTGTGTGGGTGTCATATCTATCTGTCTGTTACCGTAACCACAGAACCAATCGTTATGAAGTGTTAAAGATCGGTATCCTAAGACCTGATGAAGGACATAGAAGTTTCATCAAACTCAAACTCAAAGCATTTATTTCAATTAAACCATTTACAAGGCACCTTTGAATTGTCAAAAAGTCGGTCAGTCAGAAAATATGAAGCTAGTTGCCCATTCCAATGCGTAGGTACCTATGGAGAAGAACGGGCAAGAAACTCCATGGACACTCTTTTAAATTATAGTTTTACAAAAATATTACTTACATCATTAATGTGAATTTATAATTAGGTATATGTGAAAACGATGTAAAAAAAAAAGACTTACGCGTTAAAAGCGTCCAGAATACAGCAAATGGTAAGAAAACAACCATTCAAAATTAAATTAATTAAAATTAAGCCGAGGCAACTAAGTGATGACCAGCCCCAACTGACGACGCCCGTTCACGAACATGACGCATAGATCAGCACCATTCAGCTCAACCATTTTGAAGGGAGCTAAATGATCCAACACACATGCCACCGTCAGCGAGACATTTGAATTAAAGAAAGAATTTTGCAAATCTGTCTAGATACATACATATATGATGGAGTTGGGCCCGGACATACATTAAAAAAATATATACAGGGTTATTGGTAAAACGTTAACAACCTCTTAAGAGTTCATTGTACTCATCATTATGAACAACTTTTAGTATGGGACCAAACCTGAAATCGCGAAAAAAATATCAGCTGTTCCCTACATTTATGTTCGTATAACTCGTCAAAATGTAGGGAACAGCTGATTTTTTTTTCGTCCAAATTGAGAACCTCCTCCCCTTTTGAAGTCGGTTGAAAACTAATGAAATCCAACATATAAGTAGTTAAAGTTGCAGACAATAGCTAGTAAGCTCATAAATGGACGTACTTAACTTAACTGTATGGGTTGTGGCTGTATAGGAACGAAAGCGAAGCTTATGGGAAAATTATTAGAGCTTAAACTGACTCACGTACCTATCTACATCGTTTGAGGAAACCTACAATGTTTGTGAATATGTGAAACCATTGTGAAACACATTTCCACCATAAACCTTTTGATGATCGCCATATAACTCATTCTTTCCACTTGGTTAACCCACCCCGGTATGAATCCCGACCCTTTTCACATCTTTCTTCTGTCCAAAAGATTCTAACTTGTGAGCATTACCACAGTTCCGTTAGGTTTTATATAGAATGGTCGGGACACCGATGCGCAATCTTTTACCGTGGATTCAGTACATGATTCTAAAACCCCCTGTATATAAATTTGTCGGCGGTTGTAAAAACCCATCCACTGATCGACCTGGGGGCCTAAAAAGGTCACTTTGCCAGAATCATAAAAGAATAACATTATGAATCATAACGGAAAGTTAACTGTTAAGTTAATCGTATCAAATCCCATTGGTGAAGGACTTTTCAGTATTTTTTTTTATCTGTTCTAAAATACCAATCAATCCAATCCAAATCTAATGCCACGGATATTGATACCAAGCTCGTTGATTATACCCACGTAGTGCAGCGAAAAAAAGAAAAAACACGGACTGTCTTCGACGTATTATGATTCATAATGTTATCCTTTTATGATTCTGCCAAAGTAGCCCTTTTAGGCCCCCTGATCGATCGAATTTTTTTAAGTATGTTGTTTTTTTGGTAAAAAAGTTTTTCTATTTTTCACTTTTTAGTTGTACCTACCTACCCCAAACAAATTCATATAACTTGCTATGTAAATATCAGTGACAGGAAGCTATTGAACACATCTGTCTACCCCTTTAAAGGGGACAGGCGTGATGTTATGTTCTGTGATTGCGTAAACAATGCATACATATGCTATAGCAGCAATCGCGGTTGTTTTGCTGGCATTTATTAAAGAGTTCCGTTGTCTGTCTCCGAAACTCATCATCAGATCTTTACGAAATTTAAATGGGACCATTTCGGAATAAACCTCTTTCGAACAAAAAAATAATTTTGCAAGATACGAGTTATGCCCGAACATACATCTAAAAAAAATATATAAACATCCGAATTGAGAACCTCCTCCTTTTTTGAAGTCGGTTAAAAAGACAAAAATCTAGATATACTTTTGATTTAGAAACGGAACCATACACGAGCCTTCACAGTATAGCTGTTGACAACATAATAATGCCATAAATGGCGGAATAACACAATTAAACCAGTGGAATTGTTTCGTTGTTGTGGCCTCTTTAAGGCTCATTCAAACAGGCACGACACGACACGCGACACAAAAGCACCGCAAGTCGCGCAACGGTGCCTTTGTGTCGCGCGCGATTATATCGCGTGTCGCGCCTGTTTGTAGGAGCCTTTAGATTACAAGATATGGCCGACATGGGTATATGCCCATGACAATAAACTTGGTCTTTATAATCATTAGGATCTTGACCTTAAACACGGGTAGAGCAGCCCGCTCGTCAGTGACAACACACCTACAGCTGGCCAAGCGTAGTACTGAGTTTCAATTGAATAAGAAGCTAGCTTAAACTGGTTATGTTAGAAAGACGAGTGGCATACCATACATCAAAATTAGGCCATCATTTTGTCATACAAAAGGAAAATTATGGTCATAAACATATTTTTGTCAAGGTAATGTCCGTGACAAAGAACTTGTTTTAAAGTTTTTTTTTTTATAAGGATTTTAACCTAACTCGTCACAAGGTCTTGGAAACATTTTGATGACCAGGAAGATGTATTATATATTATATATATATATGTATTCTCAACAATGTATAGTGCTCCAAAAAATAAACAAGGCGAAGTTTAAAAATTCGTGATACTTGTGCACAATTTCCTTATTGAAAGGTTCGTATATGATGCAAATTATTATAGATAAAAAATCTGACTAGTCAGTCTAACAGGATGCAGCTGAATACCTTGAAATGGAGCGACTGTCTATCTGACCTCATAGCCCAGTTACTGGGTAACATGATTCCTGATGGTAAGACTGATTGTCAGACTTTCAGGTTTCTGACGACCCGTAACGACTGTCAAAGACCACGAATGACAGCTGGAACCAACGGCTTAGCGTACTTTCCGAGGCATGGAGAGGTCTCGATATGTAAAGGACCATCATACCTATCCACGAACCTGCAAACGTTCGACCCGCGTTGGTGTTATTATTTAGCCTCGCAAGTTACCATTATAGATGATAAAATATAAATGGTCTACTAAGGTGCCTCAGTGCTTAGCCAGACTGCAAATGCGGGCGCAGGGCGGGCGCTGCGCGGCGTGCTAAAACATAAGAACTTTATTTGGGCGCCCATAGTGCGCACGCGGGTTCGGTGAGCGCGCGGGCAACTCACGCCATAGCTCGTTCACACAAGTGGCCGCTATAAGAGCGCGGGCGGCCCACGCGAGAACCGGAGTTCTCAAACTAGTTCGAGCTTTTTTCTAGTAAAAATAAGTCTTCATCATCCATATTATACTTTGAAAAACACTGGACACGACAACACTCAGAACGAAGCCGCGCTCGACTGCGGACAGGCAGATCGTACACGTTCCCGCACCCGCGCCGCTCCCCGCCCTGCGCTGCCAGTCTGGCCAAGCACATAGTGTTAGTTTTGTAATATAAGTGTTACCTATACATTGTATGTAGTTACACTGTATGTTGGTACCTACAATGATTCATTCATTCAATTGTATCTCGGGGTCTTTATTATAGGTACATAAATATGATAATTATGTGGTCACCATGGTTGGTTTTTTAGAGCAGTGTTATGCGGGTTTTACGCAGTTGACTATATAGCCGCACGATTTTCACCGTACCGTGTCAGGCTGACTGTCTATATGGCAATTCGGCTAGGCCGCAGATGACTTAAACGCAAGTTACCAATATTTGTTTCCCAAAATTCGACTAAACCCAAAAAAAGCCTAACAATTCAGCACAAGTGGGCGTGTAAAACATTTAGTAATTATGCAATGATTTATCGAGGGAAGTGAGATAACATAACATTATGAGTGTGGTAGTATTTCCTGCTGACAACATCTAATATGTCAAGCTTGGTAGATCATGTCTGATCATGTCCCATTCAATGTTATCAGATAATTATTAATCTAAGTGAGCATACACACGATGTGACATGCGTCGACGGACTCTACTCAAATAAACGAGCGACACATTGTCGACGGTTGCAGACGCCTCTGTCGCCGACGCGCGTCGCTCGTGTGTATGACTGTGTCATGGACCAAGTAATTAATAGGGCATTATAAAAAATGCCCGGGCAGTATGAAAAATGCCCAATATGCAGTTGGCAGTGTGATAACAACTATTGAAATAATCAAATCGACCAGGCATTTTTTATAATGCTAGTCGCCTATGGGGCAGAACAATTAAAACCAGGTTTAATTACTGTAATTTTTATTTCAAACGTAGAATCAATAGGTATTTAAAATCAAACAACATCTTTCCATTCATAGACACTCTGCTGGCGATAGGCGACTAAGGATGCAAGAGCGAGCGAAGGGCACTCCGAGGTTAGGTTTGGTTAGGTTACTTTAAAGTTTTAAACCCTTTACACAGAAATAGGAGCCCCGCGAAGCGGGTTTCCGTTGACATAGGATACAAGAGCAAGCAAATGAGAATAGAAATACATTTAGTTACGATTACGTGCAATGTATCTGTGTATTATCAGATTGCCCAAAGTAGCTTGTCATTATTCATAATGCGCGGGCATTATGAATAATGCCCGTATTTATCACTTGGTCCATAACATATGCACTCTAAGTGTCTAGTTTACTTATCACAGTTTTCCAATATCCTATACTAAACTGGACATAATATGATTTTTTTTAACACTAATAAGCTACCTTGAAAGTTATCATAAATTATCTAGTAACTGGGTTGTGGAATGTGGAGGTCAGATAGGCAGTCGCTCCATGTAAAATACTGATATTCAGCTGCATCCGGGTAGACTGGAAGCCGACCCTAATATAGTTGGGAAAAGGCTAGGCGGATGAAGAAGATCACGAACTGAAGGAATTAAAAACTTTATTACTAGTTGATTATAGGCTTGATTGAAAAATCATCTGACATGACTTTATTCAAAGAATCATTTTGAAATTTTGACAGTTATTTCATACAAAAACTGTCAAACATCAATCGATCAGCCCGAATAAACTTTAATCGATACCAATACGGGCTGATTTTTCAATCGACAGATATTTTTTATTTGTCGTATACAGGGGCGGATCTACTTAAAGGCTTTTTGGGCTGCAGCCCAGGGCCCCGTGGATACAGAGGGCCCCCAACCGAACTGAAAACAATAGACGATATTGTCAATAATAAAAATTATCTAGAATTAAAAAAAATCGGATCATAAAAAAATGGCAATTGGTTGAGTAATTAGGTAGGGCCCCTAAGCAGTATTAGCCCAGGGCCCCACAAATTCAAGATCCGCCCCTGGTCGTATAAAGTTGACGTCTGACTGTTTTTGTTTGGAAGAACTGTCAAAAATTCAAAATTATTCCTCGAATAAAAGTTATCTGGCGATGGAAAAATCAGCCCTAAGAAATACACAAGAGAGCAGAATGGTAAATCCTACACTGATAACTCCCCAGCACTTTTGATGTGTACATTGTTTACATTATTAGACACATACTGTAAAGGCTCCCGCAGACAGGCGCGACGTTACGGTACGACGCGATTCTAGTAGAGCACCTTCCGTAAAGTTTTCAATGTTTGTACTAGAGTCGCGTTGCGCCTGTCTGTCAGAGCCTTTAATCGTCAAAACTGGGTTCATATGCTGTAGTGTACTTAAGGGTAAGCAGGTAAGACATGATTCTATGAAAATCCTATGACTTCAGTTTTCGTCACCAATAGGTATCTACGTAGGTAAATAACAATTAGTACGTATAAGGTACCAGCGTCAACGGAAAATCTACATAGGTTACAAAGGTCGGTTAGCATTAATTCCATGAGACTAAGATACAAAATACGTCATCATAATTACTTGATTCAAGATCAAGATCAATCATCAAGATTACCTACTTATGTACAGACGCCAGCACATCGAGCTACCCGAAACTGTCAAATTTTCCCAATCAACTTTGGACCTTATGCTTTAGAGATAAAGTTGAAAATCTATTAAAGAAATTTGACAGATTGTAGTAGCTTGATGTGCTGGCGTGGTTGTTACCCTGTGGGCTGACCGATATGTTATTCTTCTAATACATATATAAAATTCAAAGTCCTGACTGACCGATGTATCATCGCACAGCCTAAACCGCTGCTCCTAGAGACATGAAATTTGGAGGGTGTGTTCTTTGTGAAGAGTAGGTATCCACTAAGAAAGGGTTTTTTGAAATTCCACCCCTAAGAGGGTGAATGGGGAGACGGTGAAATTTCACGCGGACGAAATCGCGAGCAGAAGCTAGTTCCCTAATAATGTTTGGTTACTTTAATGTCTAAGAGTTATATGGTATAATATAATAATTATAAACATCATCATCATCAGCCTATAATGTTCCCACTGCTGGGACACAGGCCTCCTCTCAGTGAGAGGGAGTGGGCCGTAATCCACCACGCGGGCCCAGTGCGGGTTGGTAGATGTCACATGTCTTCGAATTTTTGGTTCTAGGACATGCCGGTTTCCTCACGATGTTTTCCTTATTATAAACATAAAAAAACATATTGATTATAAACATATTTACTACATATTTTGCTAAAGTTTTTAAGGGAAATTAATAAATTTTTGGCGACGTTTTTTGTACGGTTACGATGTCGTTAAAAATTTATTTCACAACTATCCATATATTTTGTTAGTGAGGATTAATACTTTATTGATTTATTAACTGCCTCGGTGCTCGCAAGCGCTACTGCTGACCATGAGATCCTGGGTTTAATTCCTGAGTCGGGCAAAGTTTTCTTGAGTTTTTCCACCTGGAAATGCTAAGTAACAGCCCGGAGTGTGGACATATGGCCGGTTGACGGCAACAGGGCTTCTGAAAATGTGACTTAGGGTCAGCGCAGACAGAGAGGAATAATCCCCGCGCGGTCTCGGGCATTTTCTTTGCAGATCGCGTATGTTCGAGCTGATTCCCGCATATCTTCGAGGACGCGCGAGCATTTTTTGTCAGGTTCAAGCATTTATGCACTTTATTGTAATAATTTTAAAGTTTATTTTCAAGTGCGTTAATAAAATCCTCTCCGCAGCGCTCCGTTCTGTCTGCGCTGACCCTTAAACATAACTGGCGAAACGTGAGTGTTCTATAGGTACACCTCTGTCTGTCGCTTTGGGAATTACATGCGCAATGTCATGTTGATGTTATGTTGACACCTTCCGGCGCGATAACGGCTGTAATCGTATTTTAAAAGTTCATGGTTTGACAGTACGGCGACAACCGTATAATTTGGTACTTTCTTTACGTCAAACACGGCTACCGCAGTGTAAAATTTATTTGCTTATTGGTTACACTTAATGCTTAAAGCAATAAGGCTGAGATCACGTTAATTTACTTTAAAAAAACAAGTGGTGTACGTGCTCTTAATGTGTGCCATATCCACACGTAAACAGATTTCATCCACAACGCTATGTAAGGATACGGTTGTAGCCGTTTACGGCCATAGGTAAACGATATAATTTTCCGGGATATTACATACAAAATCATAATACTGTCATAACCGTAGTTATGACAGTATTATGATTTTGTATGTAAAATTCTACTGTCTTTCCCTAATAAAGGACCGCGCCGGAAACTGTTATGTAGCTGATATAATATGTGTGTGTGTGTGTGAAATCAGCGAAAAGCCAAGTCATGATTCTCTCTAGCAGGCATAGTATGTAATTACTTAAAGCTATTTTCTTCATTATTTAACCATTTGCCCAATGAAATAGAGTTTGTTATGAGTAGGTTCCCTACAGAACCGTTGTTATAGGCACAACGCTGAGCCTACTCAAGTTTTTTACCTATCTGTTGGATATAACTACAATATAAGCATTATAAGCTGTATTGTTTTTGATAATATCATGCGTATAACCATAAAGTGATAAACTCATCGAGATATAAGTACTAATCTCGATTGATAAACTTAAATATTGCTAAACACGAGTGGTTTATTTCCCAGAGTTGATTGACCTAGGATTATGGGTTAGCCCCACATCGACGCTCTGTTCTATGTAGGTACCTAATGGAATCAGGGGTTACTTTGCGGAAATCCATGACAGCAAAATGTTATGTAAAAATATTTAGTTTTTCCGCATAACACAACATCGCGCCTGTAATCCCAGAAGGGTTAGGCAGGAGTGTATCTCACATCCATATTTAGAAAAAAGAAAAAGAAAAACGCTTATGTAGGTACCTACCTACGGCAAACATGAAGCATAAAAAAAACGAACAAAATAACAATTTGGGAGAAAACATGCGTACCGGAATAAATCGCCACATTTAAGCAAAACGGCCATCGCTCAGCATAATGCTAAGACCCTATACGAGACAGAGCCCCAGCACTGGTTTTCAGTGACAGCCGGTGTTCACGTGATGACGTCAGCCAGTGCAGCATACGATGAGATATACAGTAGAACCCGTTTAAGACGATCACGCTTAATACGATTTCTCGCATAATACGCCACTTTACGCCAGTCCCTGCAACTTGAGACATATTTTCATACATTTCTTAACGCTTAATACGATTCATCATCCCGTTTAATACGCCCGAGCCCGAGCCAGAAGAACCCGACATACTGAAGGGTTTTCCTGGATATTCTTCCATTGATGACAATGTAGCACCGTACGAAATTCAATCAATTGAAGATTTTATTGAGAATGTGAATAACACAAAACGAGGCCCTAAGTGATAATCATGAAAACGAAGATGAGTCAACTCCAATTTTGTCAAACGCCCAGGCATTATCAGCTGTTAATGATTTAAGACGCTATGTAGCTTCTTTGGATCAAAGCGAAGGCGCACTGCAAAAGTTGAATTATGTTGAAAATTTTTTAATTGCTAATGCATCAAAATCTTTCTGTCAAACCAAAATAAGTGATTATTTTAAATAATGTAATTATAATTACACTACGTATTTAATGTAATTTATAAATGTATAATTTAATACCTATATATACCAAAATTAGAACATAATACATAATAATATTTAGTATGTTTTATTTTCCCCATCCCGCATAATACGCTTTCTCGCTTAAGACGCGTTTTTGGTAGGGTCCCTGAGAAATCGTCTTAAGCGGGTTTTACTGTAAATGAAAAACAACAATCAAAACAAGAAATAAAATAAATATACATTACAAAAAGATGGTATAAACATGAAATATATGAAGTGCTAACATTCCGGGAAATCACTCACATTTCGCCAATTATGTGTAAATCTCATACAACAGGGGGCAAGCCTTTTGCCATCAAGGCTCCTTCAAACAGGCGCGACACGCGATAAAATCGCGCGCGACACAAAGGCACCGCAAGTCGCGCAACGAACGGTGCTTTTGTGTCGCGCGCGATTATATCGCGTGATCTGACAAAAAATCATAATGATTGTATGTGTATTAGTATGGTTTTTATTGTAAAAAAGAAAAATTTTTAGAGGTATCTTCCTGATTTTTTTCTATTATACCAAATTAGTAGTATTATGTTATCAACACACTATCTATCTAGCATATATTCTGAAGAATATCATATATTTTTCTGATTTTTGTTTACTGTGGGTGGTCGTTCATATACTTATATTGTTTCTAAAACTTACGTTTTTTGCATTTAGGTCCTATGAGCCCCTTCATTTATAGTAAGTATGTTTAACTATACATACTATAAATTAATGTCGTCTACTAATAGTAGGCATGTTTCGGCATTGCCTGACTACGCGCTAATCACGATACGAGGTCGCGAGTTCAACTTCTCGGTGATTTTAATTAACCCCTCGTTTAACTTTATAGCAAGTCGCGTGATCTAGCCCGAAACTAGTAAAGTAACCTCGAAACTTATATACAATAAAACAACAACAGTGATAAAACAATAATAAAATAAAGTGCGAGACAGACTCGAACATAATAGGTTCCGTACTGCCAAAACTATTACAGTTTACTTCTTTTTATTATTTTTCCTAACAGAAAACGAAAATGCGCTTATTGGCATAACTACAACAAAAACAAAATAAATACTAGTAGTATAAAATATAACATTAAAAAGTAAAATAATAGTTAATAAACATTTTATAATTATAATACCTAAGCATAATGTAGTGTAGTGGGTAAGCTGTATAAAATTTTAATAATGTTTTTAATATTTTGTGATAATTACAACTGCTAACATAACAGTAGACCAGTCACAGACTACAATTCATCTACGGAGAAACAGCATAGGCTTTGTAATAGGGTCCCGTTTTTATCCTTTAAGTGGATACAAAACCTAAACAAGCAAAAATATAGTAAAATACCATCTAAAATCGAAAATCAGCAGCACAGCTGTCTGTTCAGTTAGAAAATACTTGATTGTATACAATACTAGGTATGCAAAGTAATTAACATTACAAGACAGAATATTAAATTAAATTATTTGCCATATGTCAGCTAGCCACGCCAATATACCAACAAATACAATAAAAACTATAAGTACTCAAGCAAAAAAATAATACATCAAAATTAAAAACGTAAAGAAAAAACTTATTACCTAAATAAAAGCCTCCAGGTATAAAGGGCGTGACAGCTTACATATTTGTGCAATTAATCCTAATTCTCCTAACCAATAAAGATATCCCAGACCATGAATTCCAATGTCCACAAGATTGCCCATACTCACAATAGGAGTAGTGGTCAGCTATAAAATCAGAGGGTAGTGTCAGGTTGAGAGCCCATTCCACACAACAGTGAAAGGCACAAAGGTACCGCACTTAACTCATAAAATGACTGCTACATTGTATTAGAAGTTCCTGTCGTAAAATATGAAAGTCTAGGTAAATAGATTATTTCTCTTACCGTGTGGGTTGGAATAGTTAAGGCGACTACATGACCTAAAGCGCAATCTTTGTCGGACTGCATAGAAAAGAAAGAGAAGCGCGATGACACAACGCTGGTAATTTATTGCAAAATATGAAGCAATTATTTAATTACATAAAATCTATTATTTGGACTAAAACATTAAAACAGTAGTGTTTTAGTATGTCGCTTGTATAGTAATCTGAAAAAAATCATAATGATTGTATGTATATTAGTACATATGTTTTTTATTGTAAAAATAAAGTCTTTAGAGGTATCTTCATGATTTTTTTCTATCGTATCAAATTAGTTATATTATGTTTCAACAGACTATCTACCTAGCATAGGTATGTATATTCTGAAAAATATCATATACAGACACTGCACACACACATATACAGACAGCTGCTTTCAGGGGAAGTTTTAGGTATGCTGCATCTAAATGCTGGAACAATATTCCCCCGCCGATAAGGAATCTTAAATTTCTTGGTACCTTCAGAGTTCGACTACGGCAGTTTCTTATCACCTCGCAGAAGAATCTAGGGATGACTGCTTCGAACACGTCTATTATATAACTGGCTGTCGTGTCCTTCCCGAATCAATTTGTCGATTTAACGTATCATTTGGTTACAACCTGTGAGCAAAGGTATAGTAATTGAGTGGTTTGTGGATCTTTTGTTGGATAATAATAGTTATAATACTTACGCATGTTATTTACTTACCTATATTTATTTATTGTTAAACGCTTTTAATTTTATCCTAGCCAAATTGTTGTTTTATTTTATTCGCACCTACGTCACTATAATTATAATATTATTCATTTACACATTATATACTGCATATAACTTTATAAATAATATAAGAATCAAGTAATCAAAACACAATACTAACACGCTTGCGAACAAGAACGTTTCCCAATGCAAAACTTATTGTGGAACACATAATTAAAATGTCGGGTATACTTACAAAACTTCACTCTGCACTTAACACCTGTCACAACACCAATTTATTTCGTCTTCTCAACGTCCGTGTGTCACAGCAGGGATCCAGCAGAATATCAGCGTCAGGTACATTTACCTGACACATGCTGAGCTGGACTCCCATTTGGTGCAACCTTGAGACACACACCGCACTGTGTATGTTTCGTTATTAATTTTATTTTAAGTATTCGTCATAGTGACACTTTTATTTCGATGTGTTTACTTTTTGTTTCTTTATCGGCACCTTGTCTTATAATCATGTGGGTAATTTGGTTATCATCTAATATTGTACTTTTGTGTGTTGTGCTGTCTTCTTGTATGTGCCAAATAAATGGTTTATCTATCTATCTATCTATCTATCATATAAATTTCTGATTTTGTTTACTGTAGTCGATCATATACTTTTATTGTTTCTAAAACTTGCGTTTTTTTGTGTTTAGGTCCTGTAAGCCCCTTAAAGTTGGTTTGAAAGTGGCGCCCGTGATAGAAAAGTTGAAAGGAAATCGTTTGGCTTGATATGTGCATGTGATGTGGAGGGAGGTAACGCATATGTCTAAAGGATTGATGAATATAAATGTTGATGGACGAATAGAGAGAGGACGACCAAAGAAAAGATCAATGGATTATGTGAGGAATGATAAACTCAAGGCAAAACGAACTAAAGGCATTTATGTGAATTAAGCCATTTACGAGTACAAGCAATTTGAATTGTCAAAGAGTCGGTCAGTAAGTCAGAAAGTTGAAGCTAGTTGCCCATTCCAAAACAGATGTCTATGGAGGAAACTCCATGGAATTCTATCGGTTTTATATTTTACTAGCTGTGCCCCGTGGGAATATCGGGATAAAAAGTACTCTATGTGTTAATCCTGGTTATAAACTATTTATGTGTAGTTGTGTACCAAATTTAATCTAAATCCGTTCAGTAGTTTTTGCGTGAAGAAATCACACACATACAAACACACTCACAAACTTTAGCCTTTATGTTATTATAAAGGCCAAAGTTTGTGAGTGTGCATGTGTGTGATTTGTGTGATCACGTGTGATTTTTTATTTATTTATTCTTTTGATAGTTTCTTTTATATTTTGTAAATGTGAGGACTTTGTAGGCCTTGCAGACTTTAGATCGCCATTTTTTTATTTTATCAAGTACCTGGTACTTGGTGACAGGCCTACGAAGTCCTCCCATACCTACTGTAATTTGAAAACATTGTAAAAGTGAATTATTTTTAAAAAGAGTAACCGTCGAGGTTCTTGCCGGCTCTTCCCCATAGGAAACGATCCATAGGAACTGTGCACATAGCTTCTGACGTTTCATAAGTGTCCATGTAGGTTTATGTGAAATAAAATATTTAGATTTTGAGTGATTTTAGCAGTATTCGTTACTTTAACCGCAACGAGCGTGAAGATTACTATAGCCCTATCCGATACGACGGCCTTAGTATAGGTAGTAATTATAGCCCTTTCCATTAAAATGGTTTATTGCTAAAGATCGATATTTTCAAGCTAAAAGGATGATGTAACTAAAACACAACATTTCAGCAGTACCCATAGTTTCACGAATGGTCAAAGTCAGTGAATTAAAAACATTAATAGACACAATCTACTCCACCAGTTCCTCATAAAGATGCCAAATAAACTCCCGACCACATTATGATTTGATTCATAAAACCAATCCTATTGAAAAAGCAACTCTACGCTTATAAACATACGAAACATTATCATGTTTGAGTGATGCAGGTACTTCTTGGTACAATGCCAACACTGAGTCAAGGCCAATGACCGTTAGTGATACATTAACTGTTTTTCCCTTGAATGACAATTGTAAGATCGTTGAAAAACACCGATGTAATGCATCCTACATTTTTACGGTAAGTATGCACGTTATGCCGGATTGCTGACACGTTTGCTGCCAAAAGTGATCTAATTTGATTTTACCCGATTTGTGGGAAGTTGATGAGTAATGAGTTTGATAGTAGGTATGTGCTATCACCTAGCTACGGTATGGTTCGTGTTACTAGTCGTAAATATTGTTGTTATGGCCTTGCATGCTGCGAGGGTATTTGTTGCATGGTCTTGGTAACAGTAGCACGAACATGTTAAACTATGTTCTAACATTTTTTTTGGTACCTACCGAGAACTCGAAAGAAAAAATTGGAACTGGTGAACCGTATGCACTTCTTGGTATTTTGTAACTTCAAAAAGTACAGATAATCACATCATACTAATATTATAAAGGCGAAAGTTTGTGTTTGTGTGTGTGTGTGTTTATATATGTTTGTTACGTCTTCACGTTTAAACGGCTGGACCAATTTTGATAAAATTTAGTATGGAGGTAGACCCTGGATTAACATATAGGCTACTTTTTATCCCGATATTCCCATGGGATCGACATTTACGCGGGTGAAACCACGGGGCGCAACTAGTAATCAGAATAAATGGTTTAATACCTATACATATAAAAGTTCATTTAGTTTTTTTTTGCGTTTATTATTTTGAAACTGGTCACACAAGCATTGTTTTTTAAAGACATAATTAAAAAATTCTTTAAGTTTTTTTTTTACTCTAATATTTATTTTTACATTTTATTTCCATACAAGGTTAAACATTTTTGATGAAATAAATAAATACAAAATAGTAAGTAACCAAGTTTTTAGGGGAGAATTTTATTCCTTGCTTCGATTAACATAAGTTTCAGATAAAAATTCTCTACATTCATCTATGATGGTGACGTAATAACGGTTATACTATTCTACTTGATGTTAGTTCTGTAGGTAGTGATATAGTGCCGCTATCGCAATATACAGTACCCGGCGATAAATATTGCACATCGACCTTTGGAAAGAGACAATCGGCTAATTTCGGCTTCGTAGAGCGTTATCTCTGTCGCACGAAATACAAACAGTCCGGTATCTATTAGGAGCTGTTAAAACAATTATGATTTGCTTCTTTTGATAATTATTTTTATTCTTTGTATAAAATACAAAAAAAAGGTAAAGGTCGATGTGCAATATTTATCGCCGGGTACTGTACTGTGATTGGAATGCAGATTGGTTAATAATATCCCTAAGTTCAGAGATCACCTATAATTACGTCTCACCTACACATCCATAATCAGCCTATAATGTTCCCACTGCTGGCCCACGGGCCTCCTCTCTGTGAGAGGGAGTGGGCCGTAATCCACCACGCGGGCCCAGTGCGGGTTCGCAGATGTCACACGTCTTGAATTTTTGGTTCTAGGACATGCCGGTTTCCTGACGATGTTTTCCTTCACCGTATTGAGAGCAGTGGTGATGACGTCTCACTTACTTACTATAAATCACCAAACAGTAAATAAATGATGTAGTCTAACAACTAAAAAACAATACTACAACGTAATAATCAGTTACTAAGTCCAAGTCTATCAATTTCGATTTATGTCTGCTACGTTTATTTACGGTTCACGCTACGAAAGTGCTACGAGATTTGGCTACGATTTTTTGGTGTAGCCTTTCTCTGCTACGATCTCTAGAGGTTATAAGTTTCAGATGCTACGCGTTTATAGCCAGTAGGTTAGGAACAGTTTAACAGTTGATTTTCAACTATGAATAGAGTGATGTATTACTTCCCGTTGTAGTCAGGGGTCTGGATAGAAGTGAATAGGAGGATGCATTTGTCTGGTGTAACTATTATGTCAATTTTAGCAAGGTCTGTGTTCGAGGCTAATCGAGGTTTTCGAACTGCTATGATGATAGGCTATCTGAGCCAGGCGACAAATTGTGGCGATTATTCATATAAAATTGTTGATAGACAGAAGATATAATAAGGTCTCTTCTCGCGGGTCTGCGGACGGAGAGTAATGGGTAGCTCATCGTCCGATCAGGACCAGGCCCACGCCAGAATGCGCGTACGTGTTCCACGCGCGCCACAAAGAGATGTCAGCATCAGTTGAAGGGGCTCGATAGGGCCGAAGCCTGCCGGGTCAGCGGGATTGTCCGAAAGCGTTACCGCTGGCTCGGAACATAAAAGGCTAAGGAAGGAACACGGGTGGGTTTTAGTCAGTAAGAGTCTGACACTCCTTCCGCTCCATCCAGAGCGGGAGGGTTCATTTGATGATTTCCCATACAGAAAAAAAGGTCTCTTCTTTAGAGTTTGTATTCCACGCACAACGGACCGAATGCGAGTCTAAGTGCGGAAAAGGGAGTCCCATCATCATAGAGTTTGTATTTTTACCGGCACTCCTCAACAACAGTGCTTGGCAACATATGTTACAGCATAATTAGCCTATAATATTCCAACCACAGGCGAGAGGAAACCTGTCTCAAATCTCAAACTTATCAGTTCCTAAGCTGATAATGATTACATACTCGTAGAAGTTATTCGTTATTAGTAGAAAATCAGAAGTTGTGATGACTGTTAAAGAAATAATGGACAAATTATTCATGGACTGCTACTCATAATCAGGTTATTACTCGTATGTTCTTACCGCTGGGATACAGGCCTCCTCTCAGTGAGAGGGAGTGGGCCGTAATCCACCACGCGGGCCCAGTACTTGTTTGGTAGAAGTCACTTGTCTTCCAATTTTTGGTTCTAGGACACGCCGGTTTCCTCACGATGTTTTCCTTCACCGTTTTGAGAGCAGTGGTGATGAAATTTACACAAAGTAAATCCTGTCTGGGTTCGAACCCTCGACCTACAACTCATAAGTCGCGGCCGTTACCACGGAGCCGCCACTACTCTCATTCTATATTATAGCACAGTGCTAAGATAAAAGTTCCTTAAGGCTCCTTCAAACAGGCGCGACTCGCGATATAATCGCGCGCGACACAAAAGCATCGCTCGTTATGCGACTTGCGGTGCCTTTGTGTCGCGTGTCGTGTGCCTTTAGACGAGTTCCTTCGTCACACAAAGTGATAAAATCTGAACACTATTATCTTTATGAGGAAATAATAAAATAACTTAACCTTTTGGGGAGTCTTTAGAAATCGGGCATTACTAAAAGAGATATTGTTATGTTTACGTCTAATGTCAGATCATGCCTTTGCATTTATATTATCATTATGAGGTAAGTACTTAAGTAGAAGGAAAAAGCCCAGACATAAACGTAAATAAATTATTAATTCGTGCTTAGAATTAATTTCAGTAATGTCACAATCTGTTTCTATCCTTGTTTACAAAGTTTTTTTTTTTTTTTTATTAAACATACACACACTATCTTGACAGGATGACCCCAATACAATAGCGGTTTGCAAACACATACCTACAAAAAATACAACGAAAAATCTACTTACAGCTAATACTTAAACTAAAAATCTAAACTTTAAAAATACAAAGCACTTCACACAATAATACATAAATAACAATCAACAAAGTGTTTAACTCTTTACAAATAAATTACATCAGCCCACTGTTGGGACACAGGCCACCTCTCTGTGAGACGGACAAATAAATTAAACAAAATAAAAACATTGTCATGTAATAAGAAGACAGACAACGCACAGCCTAAACCACTGCATGGTTCTAGAAGCATGAAGTATTGGACAAGAGTGTCTTTCACTATGAAGATGAGCACTGAGAAGGACTTCTGAAAATTCATCTTTTGAAAAAGCTAAAGTAAAAAGTAATAATTCGAGGTTTGACTCTCGCGTATTTCATTCTCCAATATTGGACCAATTTAAAAGATATTTCATAAGCTGAATAAGAAAGATATATGTATAGTGTCCCTGTGTATTTATCTTTGTACTCAAATTATAATTATGTCATATCCCTATGTATTTAACTGTGTGTACATAAATTATAAAATAAATATTATAATTTTATTCGTCGAAATGCATCAACGATGAAACATAGAGAAGTGCATGAAGAATTCGTAATAAATTATACCTATAGACGTTTCATTTGGTGTGTTTCATAGTTGGTGCGTTTCGCGGAATACCCCAACAATTTGTCTTAGTTTCTTTCTTTCTTCGGGATACATAACTATCACGTAGGTCTTTGGTCACAAATTTCTTTGAAGATTAATAAATCATTAACAAACTGCCCCAGAACAGGTATGATCGACCTTTTAGCGGCTAAAGTAGCTTAACCTGATCGATCGACCCGTGCGGGGCTTTTATTACTTAGCCACGAGCCCCTCGATTCAATGAACATAATCTATGCTCTATAAATTAGACAAACAGATACCGTCGTTATCTAAATTAGATTTGTACAAATTAATGGTCCTCTCCTCAGAATGAAGTGTCCTCCTTGAAATTGGATTCGTCAAACAATGGGCAGGGACTCACACGTTATAAATTGTTCGGGACCAGAGAGTATGAAGATGGAGTTTTAGAGCGCAAGGCTTGTAAAGAGGTGCCCGAGTAAAGGAATTGTAGGAATAGGCGACAACATTAGTTTTATGTGTAGTATTGTGTGTTTTTATGTGAGTATTACGTCTACTGGGTTATTTCACCTGGAATTTCTATATAGCAGCCTTGCTAGTATATTTGGGCCTGATTGATAACAATAGGCTTGCTCACTAGTACATGGGACTTAAACATAGGTAAGTGGTGAAATGTAGGTGCACCCTAATCCTTCCGGGCTTACAGACGTGATGTTATGTAAATAAAATACTGATAATGTAAGACCTCTATAAATACAAGAAGCTTTTTTTAACACCATCCAAATTTTTACAGGGTGTTCTACCCATGATTATAAACAACTTTCACTGTGGGACCAACTCTGAAATCACGAAAAAAAATCAGCTTATTCATACATTTTGGTATGGTAGGTGTTGAACTTTTGTAGTAATTACAAAAACAGCTGATTTGTTTTCGTGATTTCAGAGTTGGTCCCATAGTGAAAATTGTTCATATTCATGGGTAGAACATCCTGTAAAATTTGGATGGTGATAAAAAAATCTTCTGTGTATCATTTATATAATCACAAAGGTAAAGGTACAATATAACTTACATGGCCGCAATTCTAGTTTCAATAGCTTTTGTTAACTATTTTCGGTAATGTACGCGTGAGTGCATAATCCTAAAACATGTCGACATTGATAGCGTTAATTAATTCTCGACATAATAGGGCAGGCGGCTCGGAGTATGGCTATTGTGTAACAGTGTTTATGTCGCCACCAACTAGCTTAATTAGCCTTTCAGTTAACAGCTTAGTATTTTACTAAACGGCGCCGTTCAACTTGCGGCCTGAATGATATTTATTTTAGGTTAGGTTACAATTGTGACCAACCGCGCGCGAGCCGATCGAGCGAAGCGAGCGGTGCCGCGGCTACGGCCGGCGAGCGCTCTAGTGGACTGCGACATATGCATAGTTGTAATGGACACAAATGCAGAACGATTAGGCTTTCTATTTAGCGCTATACAACTTCTAACAGAACAAACGCAAGACCTCAGAACCCCAATTAGAATATTAATTAAAAAAACTGAAAAAAAATCTATCATTTAATTTTAGTTAACCAAACCATGTAACTTTTTTTTTATAAAAAAGTAGTTCCGGTTTAACGTAAAGCAGAAATAACACAACATCCTTGTTACATAAATACATCGTATACACTGTTTAAGTTCAAAAAATTTATAAATTTCATCATGCACTATCAACCAGATGAATCTCAGCTTCTGGTTTTAAAGAAACTGACTACTGAGATAAGAGATTACAAAATAAACACAAATCTTACGCAGATACATCAAAATGATTAGATAGTTCACATCTCAAACTTATCAGTTCCTAAGCTGATAATGGTTACCTACTTATAGAAGTTATTCATTATTAGCAGAAAATCAGATGCTACTCATAATTAGCCTATAATATTCTCACTACTGGTATACAGGCCTCCTCTCGTTGAGAGGGAGTGGGCCGTAATCTACCACGCGGGCCCAGTGCAGGTTAGTGGATGTCACATGTCTTCGAATTTATTGTTCTAAGGTCTCCTCACCATGTTTTCCTTCAGCTTTTTGATAGCAGTGGCGTTGCAATTATTTACACAAAGTAAAGCGCCGTCTAGGTTCGAATCTATAACCTTCAATTCGTAAGTCGCGGCCGCTACAACTGGGCCACCATCGCTCTACATTACTACAACAACATAGATATAAAGTAAACGCTCAAACAAAACGGACCAAAACGTAACCAAACTGTCTGCTCACCCGGTGGCGTTTTTTTGTCAAAATTTTGTATCTACTAAGCACGAAGACAATGCCCCAACAAGTTCAATTTATTATGGACATCATCGAGTTCAAACGTGCGTATGCGCACGACAACGCAACGTATACCAACAAAAGGTTCTCGCGGAGAGACTGAGACTTTTGTACAACATTTTCGCGCGTATTTGAATTGGGACGAAATTCGCTTTTTGAAGAAGTGTGGCCGGCTTATAATAGCGGTCATTGGTTACTCACTATTTCTGGACATTTTTATGGGCTACTTAATTAACATAATATGAAAATACATCAAATCAACCTATTCTTAGTATCAAAGTGGCTGCTCAAAGAAAATCGTTCTCCAAAGGCTTCTACAGTAATAAATAAGTACAGCTCTTGAAAGAACAAACTACCCTTAATGAAGTACCGATCACTGACGCCATAAACTCGAAAGCGGTGCGCTATTTCAGCAACTCTCAACGAGACTCGTTAAGTCTGTAAACCTAGAAATTCATGAGGTGAGCGGATGTTCGAATCCTTCACAAGTTGTGTATCTTTTATAGTTTGGTTTTCTATTTTCTGCTGATATGTTGGTGTAATTCTCATGGTTTTACGTCAATTTTAGGAAAATGGAAAGCCTTTCATCATCATCATCTGCCTAGCCTTTTCCCAACTATGTTGGGGTCGGCTTCCAGTATAACCGGACGCAGCTGAATACCAGTATTTTACATGGAGCGACTGCCTATCTGACCTCCACAACCCAGTTACTGAGTAATACGATACCCTTGGTAAGACTGGTTGTCATACTTTCGGGCTTCTGACTACCCGTAACGACTGTCAAAGATCCACAAATGACAGCCGGGACCAACGGCTTAACGTGCTTTCCGAGGCACGGAGGGGTCTCGGTATGTAAAGATGGTCACCCATCCACAGACCAACCGCGGCAAGCGTAGCTTAACATAAATCCTTCTGTCCTACTGAATTGATTTTTTAGCGTTCTACTCTTATCGTCAAATACACAATTATCTAATCTGTCAGAAAAAGCTTACAGAAGGGACTGAACACTTCAGATTGCTTCACAAAATAAATGAGTTACGAAAATGTCTGTGTGGAATATCTCACGTTTCATCCTTGGCATGATAAGATTTTGACAGTTTAATAAACCTTGAATCTGAAGATGTTGCTTAGAAACTTACATATTTGGAAGAGAAACTTAAAATTATATAAGAATACATAATCATTAATGCCTATAACCTCACCACACGTGCTCAGTGCGGGTTGGTAGATGTCACATGTCTTCGAATTTTTGGTTTTTAATTTATATAAGAACTAGCTTCCGCCCCCGGCTTCCCTCGCGAGGTATGTCGATAAAAACTATCCTATGTCCTTCCCCAGGATGCAATCTATATCTTTACCAAATTTTATCGAAATCCGTTCAGTGGTTTAGGCGTGAAAAGGTAACAGACAGACAGAGAGTTACTTTCGAATTTATAATATTAGTATGGATACTTCCTGATAATCAAAACATAGGAGCAGTGGTTGCTCAGTGGCAACACTGGCAACGGCTGTGACGTACGAGTTGTAAGGTCGTAGGTTCGAACCCAGACAGGCGCTTTACTTTGTGTAAATTATTTCATCACCATTGCTCTCAAAACGGTGAAGGAAAACGTCGTGAGGATACGTATACGTCGGCATGTCTTACAACCCAAAATTCGAAGACATGTGACATCTACCAACCCGCACTGGATCCGCGTGGTGGATTACGGCCCACTCCCTCTCACAGAGAGGAGGCCAGTGTCGCAACAGTGGAAACATTATAGGCTGATTATGTAATCAAAACATTGGCAGTATTTACACTTGTTCAGGCTATTAAAGCCATTTAAGTCTGGAAAATTAATTATTCAGTAATTTGACACCCTTCGTCAATTTTCCGCCACACAACTGTCAGAAAATTACAGTAAAGTTGTGATTGAAATTTACAGACATTATATTATTATCTCGTCCTTTTAGCTACTAACATTTATACGACGGTATCTCTCCGAAACTGTTTACCGCTGCACTACACTGTGAGTCTTACATGAACATGGACAAAACGAAGGTCATATCAAATGTCCATGAACAACAACACCCACTCTCATAAAGATTAGTAGAGTCTTCCTACACTCGAAGTTGTGGACGAGTATGTTTACCTAGGACAAACTGTCCAGTTAGGTAAGGTCTAACTTCGAAAAAGAGGTCAATCGTCGAATCCGACTCGGTAGCGTTCGAGAAGCTACGCAATATCTTCTCGTCCCATATACCGCAATGTCTCAAGACGAAAGTCTTTACCCAGTGCGTGTTGCCAGTGATGACTTATGGCACTGAAACGTGGTCGCTCACAATGTGCCTTATAAGAAGGCTAAAAGTCACCCAAAGGGCAATGGAAAGGCCTATGCTTGGAGTTTCCTTGCGTGATCGAATCAGAAATGAGGAGATCCGCGGGAGAACCAAGGCAACCGACATAGTCCGAAGAATTGCCAAACTTAAGTGGCAGTGAGCAGGGCACATTGCTCGCAGAACAGATGGCCGATGGGGCCAAAAGGTTCTGGAGTGGCGACCACGTACCGGAAGACGTAGCGTTGGAAGGCCTCCCTCAAGGTGGTCCGACGACCTTGTAAAGGCTGCAGGAACCCGTTGGATGCAAGAAGCACAGAACCGTTCGAAATGGAGGTGCTTGGGGGAGACCTATGTCCAGCAGTGGACGTCTTTCGGCTGAAATGATGATGATGATGATTTATAAGTAGTCAACTACTACGGAGTGTAAAGTTCGACGACTCTCCTCGCTATGTTGCCGTCACCACATGACGCTGGCAGAATAGTCGACATCAGCTCAGTTGCCAAACAAGAAAAAAATAAGGTGGTAGACAATTTGGCTAGCGATCAACTTCCCGGATATTACACACATACAACACACACACACACATACACATTCACATAGTCTTTTATTCCTACTTTTTTAAGTTACGACAACTATTTGTGTGCATGCAGAGTTTGCCTATAAGTGATTGTTACACTTTACTCCGATTTGTTGCTTTTGTTTATATTGCTTAAAATAGTGTATGCAATTGTTGGTGAACCAAATAAATAAATAAATAAATTACGTTCTTGTACGAAATACCACAACATTTTTTCAAACTCGAATTTAATCTTTTCTTGTTGTTTGACAAACTGTTTTCATTGTGTTATCCGGAAATAAAGATCAACTGTTTTTACAATTAGTTACTTCACTCTTAATTTGATTAAAAAATCCATTACCTTGACTTGAAAACGTTTGCTTTGTTACATGTTACTATGCCAGCATGTCGTATCATTAATTCAAGGTGTGACGTATTACCAACTATGTTGTTATGCAGCAAGTACAAGGAATACGAGATTACATTTACATAATAATAATATTATAATACATCCCTTGGACGACCGTTGCAAGACAAGTTATGCTGAAAACAAGCAGAATGACGACGGTAAATTGGTTTTATTGTTATCTTCCAAACAATAGGGAAGAAATTCCTAGTGGAAGCGAGGGAATTCCTAATAGAGGCAAACATTAGGATTCTCATGTATTGTGGGTGCGTTTTAAAGACTAATCTTACATACCTAAGTAAACAGACATCCGGGACTATACGTATTACTATACAATAGTATCCGTAAGCCCATTCATATACTAGTTGGTTTTAACAACCAAGGTTATCGAAACAACACTTTCAGAAGAAGTTAGTTAAAAGGCAGGTCGCAGGGACTCTGTGCGCCCACCAAGTGACCACAAGGAAGACGGTGGCACAGTGATCAGGTGCTGCCGTGCATAGCGATGCTCAGGGGAGGCAGATTATTCTACAAGCAGCGTACTAAAACACTAGTGTTTTAATTTTTTAGTCCAAACGATAGATTTTTTGTAAATAGATAATTGCTTCATATTTTGCAATAAATTACCAGCGCGCAGCGTTGTGTCATCGCGCTTCTCTTTCTTTTGTATGCAGTCCGACAAAGGCCGCGCTTTAGGTTATGTAGTCGGCTTAAAGGTGATGCGTGAAAGTAGAAAAATTTTAATTTAAATGTTCTTATGTTTTTTGCCATTCGCATGTCAGTATCAGGTTATCTCTAAAATATGATTGACGATATAGTCATTCAATACAATTAGAGGGTTGTATTGATGATTTTAATTAAATTATAATTCTATAAATACTTCGGTTTAAAGATATTTATTTCTCAAAGAACAAATTACAGTTCACTTATAGAGAAACTTAACTAAGTTAACAATAAGTTGGTTTACATTACGACGTTCAAGCCATCGAAGAAACTGAACACCAAGGTTTTATTTATAAAATACAAGTATGTCTAGGGACTGATCTCTCCATGACCAGACAATTTCATCGGAGGGACAATTAAGAATCTCTGACAATTTTTTTTTTTTTTTTTTTTTTTTTTCACAAAAACTGTCAGACGCCAATCCTATCTCCACGATAAAAACCATCTAGACCGAAAAAATCAGCCCCACATAAAATGCAAAACAGTTCAAGCTAAACTTTATGTCTAATATAAAAAAAAAAAAACTGAACTTATTTATCTAATATATAATTCCTTAGGCCTTTTTTAAATGTTGGTATGCTTGTACACTCTCTGACATTTTTAGGTAATTTATTGTAAAGCCGAACCCCTTCATACTGTATTGTTTTCCTGCCGTGCAGGGTTCTCACTCTTGGTAGTTCTAGGTCGTCTTGATTACGGGTATTATATCTATGAGTCTTTTGTGTGAATGAAATATTTGTGTGTATGTTGGTCTTAAGAATCTTCCGGATAGTCATGCATGTATGGTATGTATACAATTGTTGCAAATTAAATAATTTTGTTCTTTTGTAGAGTAATTCCGTAGGAGTATAGTAGTTGTAATTAAAGAGGACTTTGATAATTTTATTTTGTGTTCGTTGTAGATGTTGTTGATTTGTTTTAGAAGCCTGTCCCCATATTTGGATCAGATATTCCAGATGTGGCTTAACTAGCGTGTTGTAAATAGTATGTCTTAGTTTGTAGGGTACGCATTTTGCAATGTTACGTATGGCTCCGGTTAGTGGGAGTATTCGAGATCTTACGTAGTCAATATGAGCTCTGAATGTCAACTTACTGTCCACAAGTAGGCCCAAATACTTTTCATGTGTTGATTTTCGTAACGGTTGGTTATTTATTGTTAGATTTGGGAATGAAGGTATTTTTTTATTTTTTGCTGCGAAAATTATGTAAGCAGTTTTACTAACATTCATAGTCAGAAGGTTTTGACTAAGCCATACATTCAAAACATCAAGATCCTTCTGTGCTTCTGAGACAATATCAGTGATGGAATCGCCAAAATAAAAAAGACATGTGTCGTCTGCATACAGTGATATGTGTCCAGTGAGTCCAGCGGTACTAATGTCATTAATATATATGAGGAAAAGCAATGGACCCAGGACCGATCCCTGAGGTACTCCGCACTGTATATTGGCCGGGTCACTTGCAAATTGATCAAGTTTGACGATCTGTTGGCGATTTGTAAGATAAGACTCAAACATTTTGTAGGCTGAAGAAGTAATTCCTATGATTTTTAGCTTTTTCAGAAGGATGCCATGACTAACAGTATCAAATGCTTTCTTTAGGTCGATAAAAATACCTAGAACTAATTGTTTTTTGTCTATATTATCTTTTATTTTAGTAATTAAATCAACAGTAGCCGAAAGTGTATTCGAATGTGGACGAAAGCCATATTGATGCGAGTAAAGAAAGTTGCTATTGGTTAAATGTTTAAATAAGCGCGTGTATAAAACTTTTTCAAATATTTTGGAAATAACAGGCAACACTGAAATTGGTCGGTAGTTTCCGGGGTCAGTCCTAGTTCCAGACTTATATATAGGGGTTACTTTAGCTATTTTAAGACTGTCCGGAAACACGCCACTGTCAAAGCAACTGTTTATGCAATTAGTTAGGTCAGTCAAAATTAGGTTCTTAATGCATTTTATAGATTTTGTTGTTATTCCATCAATTCCACAGCTGGTATCATTATCCAATTGATCTATTATTTTGGATATCTCATCCTCGGAGCAATGTTCTAAAATGGTAAGTTGAAGGTCTTTATCTGGCGTATTTATTGTAACTTGTGGGTTAGGATTAGTTTGTATTATATTCTGGGCCAACAGAGAGCCAATAGTAGCAAAATAGTTATTAAACGCGTTACAGATTTTAGTGCCGTTTGTTATTTCTTTGCCGTCAAGCATGAGTTTAGGAAGAGCACAAACATCATTTGTCTTGTTTTTAGCCAGGGTGTTTATCAATTTCCACATTTTTTTGGGATTCTTACTACATCTTGAAAATGCATCATAATAGTAATTCTTTTTATCTTCTTTTATTTTACATTCTACTTTTTTCCTAGCAGTTTCATATTTAGATTGCAGTTGTAAATTTTCTGGATTTGTCAAGCAACCATGCCATAGTTGATTTCGTTCATTAATATAGGTAATTACTGTTTTATTGATCCAGTCCTTTTGTGGTAGATTTAGTATTTTGTATTTTATTATTTTCGAGTCATTTATATTCTTTATTATGTATTGTTCAAGAATGGCATAGTGGTTTCCTACTTCTGTCGAGTCGTATTTTAGCATGTTCTCATACAGAGCTTTGTAATCAATCGCATCATATTGAACTTTTTGTTTTAGGGTCTGTTTGTATTGTTTGAGCTCTAGGTAGATTTGTTTGTGATCTGATAGTGTTGATTCAATTATTGCCATGTGTACCTTACCGTTCCATATATTTGTACATGCATGGTCTATTATGCTTTTTGTGTGCTTGGTTTGTCGAGTACAGTAATTTTCGTGTATATTGTTTAGTATATAGTATCCTGATTCTTGTATAGCATCTGTGTAGTCGGTTGTTTTACGCCCACTATTTAGTAAGTCGATATTAAAGTCCCCAAATATAATTGTCTTGCGGTTGTTCTTCTCCAAACTTTGTGTGTAAATGTTAAGAAAGTCGCTCAAGTTCGTATTTGGGGGTTTATAAATTAAGCCAATGGTCAGAGAGTGTTTTAATAAATTTATCCATAAAAAATTATTACCGCATTGATATTGCTCCTCTTTTATATCAAATTTTAAACTTTTGTGTATGTACATTGAAATACCCCCGCCTATACAATCTTTCCTTAAATTAAATACATGTGTGTAGTTGGGTATATCCAGTAAATCGGCATCAGTTTTAGATTTGATTCATGTTTCAGTTAACAGCACAATGTGTATGGTATGATTAAAACCTTGTAGGATACATTTTAACTCATCAAGCTTACCTGGTTTTACCAAACTACGCACATTAGCATAAAACATTCTTAACGAGGCTATAGATGTACATATATTTTGATAGGTATCTACATATTGATAGGTTACGTTATCTAATTCTGAAGTGTCGTAGTTGCTTTGTCGAGGGATTTGTTTTGGGGGTAATTTTTTGCTGCATTTTTAATTATCTTCGGTATACCGTTTATGTACCTTATCGTGAGATCTAACTCACCACTTTCCGTTCGTCGTAACAATTCCGCACGTTGATCCTTCATATATTTTATTTGCATTGGCGTTTGATCCGGTAATATACGAACGTTATCATTTGTGAGATTCGATTTATTACGTAGAATGTGTATAACTGTTTCTTGCTGTTGGAAGGTAACCTTAAGGTATCTAGTTTTTTCCGAGTTATATTTGCCAAGACGCATGCATTTTATAGGGGAGGGACATTCCTTGTAAATTGTTTGTATTATGCTAAGCGCTTGATTTGTGTCATATTCACGCCTTGTTGTTGAGTTATTGTCACTTAATTCACATATACCTCCAATTATGACATTATACTGTCGCTTTGCGCGGTCTTGGATTTCTAAGGCCATGGTCTCACAATCGAACTGAGGCTGATTTTTGTTTACGACGCACGATGTTTTATTATCAGTAGATAATTCGGTTTTGAGAAGGGTTATCTCTTCTTTTAAAGTACAGTTTTAGTTTTTCAGCTTTTCCAGTTCTTCCTTTATGTCATTCTGCTCGGATGTAAGAATATTGGTTGCACTTTGTATGTTTTTTATTTCATTTTTAACATCAACCATTTCTTGACATAGATTGCTTGAAATTTCATTCAGTTTTTCGCTGAAGGCTTGGAAATAGTTCTTCATTTCAGTTCGTAAGTCGGACATTTCTTGCATAACCTCGGCTTCAAAATTCTGCTTTCTTTTTCGGTGTGTTACTTTGCCATCTTCTTTTACTATCGTACGTAGGTCAGTAAGTGATCCACTTCCTTTGCTGCATAAGTTCGTATCTATTTCGGTCGACGATTGTTGTGCACTCATCTTTAAAATACAGCAGTGACGTAGTACTCACACGCAGGGGAGATGGTACGAGAGCGAGCGAGTTGAAAAATCGGTTCGTTATGGTCTCGTCTCTTTTCCCCGAGGTGGTGAAGAGCGGTCGCGGCAACTGTAGCTCACGGCGCGAAAAGAATTAGCACACAAAACTGTCACCCAAGTTCACGCTATTTTGCTCGAAAGTGTTATTATTCTTAGTATCACTTTTGCTTGTACTTTAGAAGTATAAATCAGGAGTTAGTTAAAATACGGTGTACTACACGACTGTTCTCTTCGATAGCCGAACGACGAAAAAAAAAAAAAAAAAAAAAAAAAAAAAAATACTTACGGTTGTGAATCATATTTTGTTCAACATAACAAGACATTACCTGCAAATTGCAAAAAAACTGATAATTTTAAATTCTACCTAACACTACCCCCGTAAAAGGTCGCTGCTAGCAATAAGACCGCCCATTGTGGCACTCTAAAGAAATCTCTACATTTATATCTGGCATCCATATTACGTAGGTACATAACTAGCTTCTGCCTGCGACTTCGTCCGCGTGAATGTCTCCCTCCCCCATTCACCCTCTTAGGCGTGGAATTTCTAAAAACCCTTTCTTAGTGGATACCTACTCTTCACAAAGAACACACCCTCCAAATTTCATGTCTCTAGGACCAGCGGTTGAGGCTGTGCGTTGATATATCAGTCAGTCAGGACTTTGATTTTTTTATATAAAAATAGTATTCTCTTCTAAATACAATAAATCAAGAACATTGTTACGTTTCAATTACATAATTCAGTGTATATTATGCAAAATGTTATCATAAAAGCGAGTGAAGCATTCACAAACTAAAACATAATTTCCATTTCAGTGCAGTCCAGAACTTCACACTTTTACGGTTCGTTAAAAATTCATCATGGCGGGCAGCTGTATATTTTCCCGTACAATTCGCGTGACAGAATGTGCAATGAGTTATTAAAATGTTTTACGTGGGTTACCATTTTTAGCATCGCTATTCATATATAAAAAAGAGGCAAAGCTCGGCTAGGTAAGAAGAAAATAAATTTCCATATTTTATTTTGAAAAGTGGTTTCACCACTGTTCATATGTTATCACGGCCTGTAATAGTACCTCCTAGCCAACCTTAACATTTGAACTTGGATTATTCTTTAACAAACAAATCTATTTGTACTTAGGCCCACTTACACGTTAAGGGCTGATTTTACCTAATTCAGCTTTTCGTCGTGGAATAAAATTAACCTCTGACAGTTCTAATAAGGAAAAACTGTAAAAAAATCAAAATTAAGGATAAGACTTATTCTACGTATGAATAAATATAGACTTTGTAAGCTCGGAGTTTATATAGTTAGTTAGGTTAAGTAATGTAGTTTAGGTATTGTAGTTTAGGTTAAGTAATAAACATTTATAACTCCTAAAAATGTAACACCTGGTTAGTAAACCTGATATTAGTGTTTTTTGAGTTGGGAACTGTTGGTATTTAGTCGATTTAAAGGTGCAAAAATTAATCGATTCTTACAATTTAATAATGGCAACACTGTCACTAAAAGATTAATAGAAAAACCAACAAGCCCTCAGTTCCTTCCTTTTTTTTTTCTTTTCTTTTCTATGTGCTAGGAAACAGACATAAAACCTTTCCTGTGAAACGATAAAGTAAAATATAATGAACATTATTTAAATGCAAAGTTACAGCCTTTTGATTGACGCCCAAAACCAAATTTCCTATAGGAACAATTCAGTTCAATCGACGAAACATAAAATAGAATTGCAATGTCTGTGCCCTGATACTGGTAATCCGACCAAAAATTTATGAACGAACAATGAACGGAAATTGTATACTCATCTCTTTTATGATAAAATACTTTCTTGTCTTTGAATTTTATAACATTGTAAGTGGTTTCCATGGAGATTTAGTATATCGATTTGTAATTATTTGTATATGAGTTTATGAAAATATATTGCATGCTGATACAGTACCGACTTTCCACTTACTACAACGTCGAACAACATAAAATACAAAATAAGTTATCAGCAGCACTAACCCAGAGTTTAGCGACCCAACTCTCCCACATCTCGGTAAAAGTTTAACTCTAGTTTTACCTCTAACTCTTGGTTGTAAAAGATGAATTATTTGACTAACCCTGAGTGAGAACTAAGAATTATTTAGGAAAACCCATGAACGTGCAAGTGAGCCTAAGTTATTTTCGAGAACCATTCACCAAAGACCACTACCATAGTTTAAATTGAATATTGGTAATCTTTAGATCGCTAGTGAAATTAAATGATTTTTTTCTGTAAATACGATATACCCGAATCACTTTTAAGAGTCATAAAAAAAAGCTAGATGGAGTCTCATAATCTGAAAGTACGAAATAATTATTCTTATTCACTTTATTATTTATTTCTTCACCACTGGTCTCAAAACGGTGAGGAAAACGATGTTTATGGGAAAATGTCTTAGAACCAAAAATGAGAAGAAGTGTTACATTTACCGATCCGCGCTGGGCCTGCGTGGTAGATTACAGCCCACTCCCTTTCCAAGAGATTAGGCCTGTAGCCCAACAGTGGGAAAATTATAGGCTGATTATGTTTGTATGTTATTCACTTTGCGTGACCAGTACCTCAGTCCCAGTACCTTCTGACCTCAATCATCCAAAAATAATCCACCCCCTTTTGATAGCCACAAAAAGGGTAGATACACCTATTGTTAGCCTCGGACACACGTGTTTTAGTCACGCCTACCCTCCAATAATACAGTTTTATTTTAACGCTTCCTTAGTTCCTCGCGGTGCCCAAATATTTGACCTTGACCTGGCAACAATCGATACCTACTGTTAATTATTAAAGTATTACAAAGTTCGGACGGTGTGATGAAAACGCTTGTACACATCCGTTTATTTATTTACTAGCTTCTGTCCGCGACTTCGCCTGCGTAAAAATGTTAGGAAAAAGCCTACCCCTTCACCATACACACAAAAAGTTTTGAATTGGAACTGGTTGTGATTAAAAATAAATTAATAATAAATTTTAATTCAAAAAGTAAAATAAAAATAGGATTTACATTAATTACAATCGACGAAAATTAAATTCTAACTGTAATGTAGATCTACCTGATCTAGGTGTATGTTTAGGATTGCTTTTTGTTTATATTTTAGCAGTAACTAAATCATAAAATCACCTTCCGGACTTCAACATAAAAATGGCTATATCTCTTCAACTAGCCTTTTTTGCACACTTATAGACTTTAAATCAGCATAAATCAGCATATTACAGTACCCGACGATAAATATTGCACATCGACCTTTGGAAAGAGACAATCGGCTAATTTCGGCTTCGTAGAGCGTTACTCTGTCGCACGAAATACAAACAGACCGGTATCTATTAGGAGCTGTTAAAACAATTATGATTTGCTTCTTTTGATAATTATTTTTATTCTTTGTATAAAGTACAAAAAAGGTAAAGGTCGATGTGCAATATTTATCGCCGGGTACTGTACAGTCTATGTTGTACCACAATTTCAGCACTATGGCTATACTATAAGTACAAGTCTACCTAACCCTTCAAGGAGAACAAGCGTGGTGTTGTGAATGTTTTCCAACTTTCGGTACTGTCTGTACGTACACGTGCCTGAAGGTCCATAGGGGTATAAAATCATGAAGATAGGTCGTTAGGAGTTCAGTACTGGGCTTGTTATTACAGCGCTAAATTAGTAGTAATTACTTTTATAGGCACACAACGAAGTAAGTGTCCGTTAAAAACATAATATTCACACTGTAAACATAATATGTACTTTGGTGTTGCCATTTCCTTTAAATATTTTCTGTTTTAAAGATACCTAGTTATTTTCTCGTTTATTCATTTTCTCACTAAATACATTTTTAAATATTTTTTTATAAATACAAACATTATAAAATATAATTATATAAAATAGTGATGCGCCGGTATTTGGAGCAGGGTCCAAGCTACCGGTGGTTAGGGCTCCAGAGACAGGAACCTCCTCATAATGCGAGCCGTATCGAGGAGTACTGCCTTCAGAATCAGGCCCTTGATCCAACAGTCTAACGACAGCCTCGAGAGATGTCGATCGAGGCTTTCGGTCAGCATGCCATTGGCCAATTCGACAATAATTATTACTTTATTTATTTATTACTAGCAACGCCCCGCGGTTTCACCCGTAAAAGTTTCGATGCCGTAGAAATATCGCAATAAAAGTATCCTATGTATTAATCCTGGTTATAAATTATCTGTGTGCCGAATTTCATCCAAATTCGTTCAGTAGTTTTTGCATGAAAGAGTAACAAACATCCATCCATCCATCCTCAAAAACTTTCGCGTTTATAATTAGTATGAGTAGGAAGTAGGGTGGTACTCCTACCACATACGACATATTCACAAATATATAATTACTGCAGCGAACTTGTAAAGAAATATAATTTAGTATTAAGGCGACTACATGACCTAAAGCGCGATCTTTGTCGGACTGCATAAAAAAGAAAGAGAAGCGCGATGACACAACACTGGTATTTTTGGTAATTCATTGCAAAATATGAAGCAATTATCTATTTACAAAAAATCTATTATTTGGACTAAAAAATTAAAACACTATTGTTTTAGTGTGTTGCGTGTAGAATAAATCTGACAAAAAATCAGAATGATTGTATGTATTGGTTTTTATTGTAAAAAGAAAGTTTTTAGAGGTATATTCATGATTTTTTTCTATCGTATCAAATCAGTTGTATTATGTTTTCAACACACTATCTACGTAGCATATATCCTGAAAAAATCATATATTTTTCTGATTTTGTTTACTGTAGTCGATCATATTATACTTTTATTGTTTCTAAAACTTGCGTTTTTTTGTGTTTAGGTCCTGTAAGCCCCTTAAATGACTTCTTTATCAAGTGATTTCAGAT
Organism: Luperina testacea; assembly: GCA_927399505.1. Taxonomy (NCBI): domain Eukaryota; kingdom Metazoa; phylum Arthropoda; class Insecta; order Lepidoptera; family Noctuidae; genus Luperina; species Luperina testacea. The sequence goes on from OV656769.1 coordinate 2,618,252, forward strand.
TTCGATCATAATTTATTTTAGTTAAAGATTTAATAAAAAAAAAACTCCTTCGTTCTTTATAAATTGAAAAAACGAATTGGAAAGCAGGCGGTGCCTAGTGACTTTCTTCAGAGCGTGATTGATTGATTCTGAAAGAGACAGTGATAAAAAATTGGGAATCTAAAAATAAAAATTTTATAAAAGGAAATTCTTTGGTTTTTTGTGCAGAATTTCATTATCTTTCTGTCCTTGTTGCATGTTATTTTGTGGTGAGCTGTCACGTTTTCTTCTTCCATTCTCCTCTGTCAAACGTCACGCTAACATTCACTCCCTTTCCTAACCTACGTCAATTTGCCGTGTTATAGCCACTCGATACAACTGTCCAAGAATAACAATTGTGATTTGAATATACGAGCAATTGAAGTTGGCAGTCAATTTGCTTAGCAGTTAATTTCCCTGGCTATTCACACAAGAACATAGAAGTTTTTTAGTGTTATACACAGTTTTAATTAAACATTAAATAGTCTTGGGTCTCTCTATTTCTATGAAAATGTATTATTATTACCTATTTATTTTATTTCCAAAACTCTTATACTATTTTTAACATTGGATTTAGCTACATAACGAAAACCTCTCAGGGCTTATCTTTATCTGTGTGCTGGCGAGCTATTCATTTAGTTAATTCTTACAGATGATGCTTACAGTATATATTTTGAAGTGAATACTTCTTTTGGCGCGTTGGGCATTTTTTGAGATGGGAAAAAATCAATGCACTCGCGACACTGTTACCGTATCCGACACCGCGCGTGTTTTGTTTATAAGACGATTCAAAAAATACACACGTAATTGTTCAAGTTTTCACTTCTGTCGGCACTCCCAGAGTGCCACTGTTTTTTTTTATTTTCTTAAGTATAAATGATATTTTTTTATAGTGACTTATGTACATTAATTGGAGAAATTTTGTGTAAGGAAACAAAATGATCATCCTGCCAAAGCTAAGGAAAATAAATAAGTTTTTGCTGTGCTACGAGCATTCATGTCGCATAAATGAGTGTAAGTCCTAAGTTCAATAGACGTAAGTTAGTTTATAATTTTTTTTGTTTTGGTTTTAGTAAAAAAAACTCGTTCTTTTTGCGTTTCGTCTAGGTATATGAAATGACATCATATCATTATATGAGTAAGTTTATGTTGGTATTTGAGAAAAAGACCTTTCATAATGTACGTCAATTGACATAAAAACAAAACACAACGAGTTTGTAAGAATATGTAAAAAACAGAATTAAACTGGTCTGTCTGCAGTAGGTCAGGGAACTATAGGTATTAATCAACACTGATTATGCATTATAGCGTCAACACAACATACCCACGTCAAAGTAATTAATTATTCAACGGTATTATTAAAGTATCTATTTTCTGACACAACTAAATTACTACGAGTATAAAGAAAAAAAAAACGTGCCAAGAATAGCTCGATCTTTCTTCTGCATTGTTGACGGATAATAAGATAATATTGTCAAATTTACCTTCAATGTTTTCTTCATCCGTATCCGTCATTGCAATATTCATAACTCAACCAAAACTATTAAAACTGAACTAAAAACATTTTATACAACACAACACAGAACTAATTTCACAATAAACTGACAAGAAAAACACTTTACGAACTCACGAAGTTCCGTATGAAAATTCGGAAAAACGCGCGACCTCCCCTCACGACGAACCGGTGCGAACTGAGGACGGTATGAATGAAAGAAAAACAAACAGTAGTGCGCGGGAAAAGTGTTCTCCTGTAATTTTGTATTTCGAACGGTTACTGTCTTTTTTTAATGCTTTGTTAATGTTTTAGAGCATCTTAACTGGCCGAATTAAAAATGAAAGAGTTTATTGTTGTTTTTATTTTGCGCTATCTACATCGGTAATACGAGTGGGCACAAAAAGATTTATATTATGATTGTAGTGTAAAAAATATTGACTGTACAAGTTTACACATTTTACATTCATTTTCACGTTTTTTGTAGGTGGATTATGGAGATGGGACCAACTTTTGTGAAGAGAGATGGTTTTTGCTTTGAATTTTTGCGTCATATGGTACTTAACTACCACTGTGACAAAATTTCATGGCCGTACATGAAAAAAGACTACGATAGAAAAAAGATGTATGTATAACCAGTTACCTTAGTAGATTCTCTACAAACTGCAAGAGTATTTTTCTGGTATCAATTGCAGATTATATAAAATAAATAATTAATTAAGAAATAAGATAAACATAATATACAGTATGTTAACTAACAGAGGGCGTTCCCGTTAACCCGCAATAGTATAGCATCCATACATGCTAAAAAAAATATTACCATTCGAAAATAAAATGTTTTTATTTTTTTTTATATTAAAATATTCACTAAAAATCGTAAATTGATACTCTATTTATTTAATTAATTCTAATTTATTTAATTAAATAAATTCCGACATTGCTGTCCTTCAAGTACGCGTGTACAGAGTGTTTCTTTAACGTATCAATTTACGATTTTTAGTGAATATTTTAATATAAAAAAAAATAAAAACATTTTATTTTCGAATGGTAATATTTTTTTTTGCATGTATGGATGCTATACTATTGCGGGTTAACGGGAACGCCCTCTGTTAGTTAACATACTGTATTTTATGATGACTGAGACAATAAAATTAGTAGGTACATAGGTTGCGAAATTCTGGCATGCCGTGTAAAACTCACGTAAAAAACAAAAAATATTTTATTTTGTACAGACGCTAGCACATCAAGCTACTACAATCTGTCAATTTTTTTAAATAGATTTTTAACTTTATCGCTAAAGCATAAGGTTCAAAGTTGATTGGGAAAATTTGACAGTTTCGGGTAGCTTGTTGTGCTGGCGTCTGTACAACAAAAAATCTCAAGGAAAACTGCAGCTGCTCAGAAAACTGTGTAAATAACCTTCTTCTATAAAAATATTGATTATGTGAATAATTGATAATTGTACATAACAACGTCTGTCGGATCAGCTAGTACTGAGAAAATATTCCAAGAGCATTATTTTTATAAACTTTCAAACAACACGACATTTAATCGCGTCGCACCAACTTGCGACTATTTTTAACGAAAAAGGCGTGGGTACGAATTTATCGCCGACGCCTTTTTATTTCACTAATACAGTTCAGACGCGAAGTTTATTAAGAATCGGTCGACAATAATACATTTATATGGTTGTCGGTTTTTGTATGTAAGGTCAACAAAATTGATAAGTTTGCATGATCGTCGGATATAGTTGAAAAATAAGAAACTGATGGATGTTGTCTTAATTTGTGATGTGACTTAAATTTAATTTGATAAAATGAGCTTTTTGTTTTCTATTAATACTAAAATTAAATTTTATTCGAGTACATCCTTCGGTTTCTTACTAAACTTCAACTATCCGACGATCCTGCATACCTACTTAGGTATCTCTTTTGTTGACTGTACACGACGTAGGTAAATTAATAATAAAAATTATTATGTCATAATACTTTAAGGTACTAGCTCTATATTGTCTATACCTATATATACAAGGTCAAAAAAAATCAGTTAGCGAAACTCCGCTGACGTAATGTGATCAAAGTTTTTTGGGGTTAATGACCCCTGATCTTTAGTGAGATACTTGCAGACAAAAGTTTTGATGTGAAACATCTATAGCCGCACGTAAAACAAATTTCTGGCGTGGCGACGCATGCCGTGGCGACGCATGCCGTGGCGACGCGTCGCCACGCTATATGATGGTGTATATATACAGTCACACTCTTGTGTACTGTGTGGCGACGCGTCGCCATGCGCAATCGACTGCGATTCGCAATCTTTTCTTTTCAATCATATTACTTTTACAAAATAATGTCGATGTTTCACATATTCTGCCAGGCGTCCCGTGACGGCTCACTTTTTTTTTTTTAAATATCTTTATCCATTAGGACTGTGAAGTTTACACAAAAACACTATTTTTTAAACTGATATATTTTAAATAACTACATAACCAGCAGTCATTTACCCCATTTTCATTTATCTTGGTCTCTTATTGAAATTTCTGTTAACCACATGTCAGAGTACCTACGTACCTAAACTCTGATTTTTAATTTGCTAGACCAAAATGACAGCTGATATAATTACAATCATCATCATCCTAGCCTTTTCCCAGCTATGTTAGTCTAACAAATTAAAAATCAGAGTTTAGTTTTACTTGAACAGCGAAAACCGCTCTTACAACTATGAAATAAAGACGCTGTCTTGTCAAATTGCGTTCATGGATATGCGGTTGACTTCTACTTGTTTATTAATCAATTGGTTACAATGATTCCGAGAATTATAGTATATACTTACGTATATATTACTAATACTTCTTGCTAATATCTGAAGCTACGCTGGAGAGTTTGTTTGAACACGCTAATCTCTGAAACTACCAGTCGGATTTGAATTTTTTTTCTTTACATTTGATAGCCCAAGTCTTGAGGAAGACAATAGACTAATTTAACATCACGCTACGATCTTTAGGAGCCGAGTAAAATGAAAAAAAGTCAGAAAGAACGCTTAGCAAAAAGAAAGTAAGAGCGCGGCGGGCGATGCGATACGATGGGGTGGGATGGGAGAACATGAAATTTCACGCGGACGAAGTCGCGGGCAGAAGCTATGTTTGATAACAGGAAATACCTACTTATGAATTTATTATAGGTAGGTATTTAATTCTTATTATGACGTGGTTTATAAAAGTTACACAAAATTCTTAGAAATGATTATTTGAAATTGTTGTCACCTATTAAAAATGATTCACTATGGAGGTACTATTGAGTATGAAGCTAATAATTAAAATAATTCATTAATTAAAAAAACGGGCAGTTCAAGAACATAGGTAGGTAAATACGTATAATTAGCCTATAATATTTCCACTGCTGGGACACAGGCCAACTCTCTTCGAGAGTGAGTGGGCTCCCGCCCCAGTACGGGTTAGTAGATATCACATGTCTTCAAATTTTTTTGGTTCTAGGTCTTGCCGGTTTCCACGATTTTCGGTTGAGTCGCAGGTCGTGGGTTTCAAACCCAGTCAGGAGATTTACCTTATGTAAATTATTTCATCACCACTGCTCTCAAAACGGTGAAGGAAAACATCGAGAGGAAACCGGCATGTCCTAGGACCAAAAATTCGAAGACATGTGACATCTACCAACCCGCACTGGACCCGCGTGGTGGATTACGGCCCACTCCCTCTCAATGAGAGGAGGCCTGTGTCCCAGCAGTGTGCACATTATAGGCTGATATGATTATCCTACATTGATCCATTGTTTCAATACAGCGCTTGAACCCACGTAGTATCCACATAGTAGAGCTGGATCGAAATTAGCGGCTAATTACACTAATCCAGCGCATGATACTAAATGCGGGACTGATTTTTTTTTCAGGATGGGAAATCATCAAATGACCCCTCCCGCTCTGGGTGGAGCGGAAGGGAGTGTCAGACTCTTACTGACTAAAACCCACCCGTGTTCCTTCCTTAGCCCTTTATGCCAGCGGTAACCCTTTCGGACAATCCCGCTGACATGCGGGACTGGATTGAAAACTGTTTAAATTGGTCCAGTGTCGACCTAGTGTCATTAGATTCCAGCGCTGGAGTGATGAGCTAGATCAATGTAAATCAGCCGTTACTTTGACCACGCATGAAAACTAGATCTGTGATCCTTGAACGCTGTCCGTTATCCGTGGAGAATGGATGTTGCTGCTTACCATGAACACTTTTGTCACTTTCCTTTCAACACATCTCTTTTTAGACTTTGCCAAGAATCATATTATATCCTTACTGATGAAAAACTGGGTGTAATACATATAAAAACTTTCGAAATACTGAGTGAAAATGATTCCCAAGACCGAAAACACGACTTGTTGCTTCATCCAAAGTTTTGGCAAAAAGCCAAAGAATTAATAAAGAATAATGCGGGAAACGATAACACACGCGACTTCGAACAGCAAATTCAATTGTTTAGAATATTTTTTCGACTTGTTTGTAAACAGGACAAGGATGTTTGTTAAGCTGACTCTAATCCACTGCAGCACTGGTGTTTGACCGGATCTCTATGACGCGAGCCAAAACTGAGAAAATGTATTATCTCATTTTTTATTTCAATATTTATCACCTCAGCAACAATCGCTTTAGCTTAGTTAGATGCGAAAGAAACATTCTTCACATAACACATAATCAGCTTATAGTGTTCCTTTATCAAATCTACCACGCGGTCCCGGTGCGGGTTGGTAGATGTCGCATGCCTTCAAATTTTTGGTTCTAGGACATGCCGGTTTCTTCACGATGTTTTCTTTCACCGTTTTGAGAGCAGTGGTGATGAAATAATTTACAAAAAGTAAAGCACCTGTCTGGTTTCAAAAACAAAAGTTATGGATAACAAGAATACCTGTGTCGTGAAACCCAAATAAATCTTTTGAAAAAAACTTTCAGACACTTGAGGCTTCGGCTTTTTCTTTTTTAGGGTTCCATACCTCAAAAGGAAAAACGAAACCTTTATAGGATCACTCGTGTGTCTGTCTGTCCGTCCGTCTGTCACATCCAATTGATCCGAATCTAAGTTGAAATTTGGTACACATATGAATCTCTGTGACCCAAACACAGACGTGTAACGTAAATAAATGAATTTTGAATATGGGGGTCATTTTAGGGGGCAAATAGAAAATTACAAAAAAAAAAATTCGCCATCTGTACCGTGTGACATATCAAAAAGGAAGGGCTTTCTGTGAGGATCTCAAATATATTTTTTCATAATTTTAAAGTAAATTGTATTAAAGTTATTTAAGAAAAAAGATGAAAATTGACATTTCCCCCCTTATCTCCGAAACTACTGAACCTAAAATTTTGAAAATATACAGCAAATAGTTCTATACCTATAGATTACTATAAGAAGTCTGTGGTCTTAAAAAACATGGTAAATCTCTCAATATTGTGCGTACAAACTTACATTTTCAGTTGGAATGTATGGGAGAACATGTTTTTCAGCTACAATGTTAAGTTTGTTCTTTAGATAAATTCATTCCAACTACGGAACCCTTCATTGTGCGTGTCCGACACGCACTTGGCTGGTTTTTTGAGGGAACTGGTACAGCAATGGTAATGAAGGTCATAAAGTCAGATCGATGTCGTCTATTAGTCATGCAATTGAGGTTACTAGTTAGCATCGTGATTCATCCACTAATTCGTGCACTTACTCAAGATCTACCGACCATTCGAAATCGAGATACTTACGATTCACGAAATGTTCCAACGAAAAACCAGGAAAATCTATTCGTAGCCCGCACTGAAAATACGCATTTCGCTTTAATAAATCATGATAATTAATTATTCACATTCTTCGAGCCTAAAATACAGGGCGATTATCATCCGCTTGTTATTGCTGTTCTACTGTTTAACTAATGAAGAATTATTTGTTTTCTATGCGAATTGTTTGATACCACAATTCTGTTAGAAATATGATTTATCCAGGTCTGATCCCTCTCCACCCCCTGCTAGTTCGTCAAATACTTAAGAAGGTATTATCTATATTAGTGCTGATTACTTAATGTTGTGAGTACTTCCTTGTGTTCAAACTTGCTAAATTTTTCTGCAGTATTTATTTTTTTAATGTTTCAGCATTATGCTAATCTTAGCATAATGCTGAAATATTAAAAAAAAAGAACGAGGAAGGAGCCTTCTGGCCTCCCACAGGTTTTTTATTCTTGTTTATTTTTTTTGGTAGTTTTTAATATTAATTTTGTTATTAGGGTTCCGTACCAAAATGGTAAAAAGGAACCCTTATGGTGAGACTCAGTCCGTCTGTCTGTCTGTCTATCTGTCACAGCTGGATATCTCAAGAACTACTAATGCTATCAACTTGAAATTTGGAATAGATTTAGATGACGTTTGCCCAACTATTTTGCAAATAAGAAAGAAATGAAAATATATGTATATTTTTCGCACCAGGGATTGAAAGGGGGTCTGAAAAATTCGAAGTGTGGCTACTAGGGCATGTGGGGTATCATAATTATGAAAGAACGCAGTTTGCACATTCTCAAACATTTTTTCTTTTTTTAAGGCCACATAGTTTTCGACTTTTGATGAAAAATGTATAAAAAAAAAAACACTGGCACTCCGGTAGTGCCGACAGAAGTGAAAACTTGAACAAAGTGACTGGTTTATTCTTCTCGTGAAAGGAATTTATTCAGATTTACAAATAAGCACACAGGATAGACTTCAGCAGTGCTATTCTCTAAAAGACAATTTCATGGCTGTAAGCTGCGACGAGCTCGTCGACGAGACAGCCTTGAGATCGACCGAGCGTACAGCGCTGATTCAAACCGTATTCACTAACGTGGTTGTGCTCGTCGTCGAACCCAAGGCTGTAACCTCCCGTCGCTGTTTCTCAGACGAACGTAGGGCTTGACACAAATTCTATAAATTATAATCGATCAATCTCGACTGAGAGTTTTATAGGTTTAAAATATATATTAAAGGTCTATCTTTAAGTATTATAAGGAATACAGTTAAACTATAACCAATATCATATTTAAAAGAGCTTATTTCATATTTCTTATTACATTTTAAGGCTGAATGACGATTCCTTTGCTCTATTCGTGCAACGCGACGCGACGATGAATTAAAAGTCAACATGACATAACAAATAACAATAACAACCGATGACGCGACGCTAACAAAATCACTTGAATTTGTAGTTTTTAAACTTTTGGGTGCTTGATTCTTGTTCAAGCCTTGATTATTTGTATCAGCGAGTGCTTTTAACATAGGTAGTTCTGTGACTAAGAGGATAAATACAACTACCTAATGAAATGTGAGTATTATGATTTTTTCACTGATAGTATATGGCTATTATTACTATTGTCTCATCCACGAGTATTGTATGATACACGAGATATTAATAAAATTTAAGTAAATTACATGATTAGCTATTGTTTTACTATAATATGTACGTATAACTTTATTGTTGTAACGTAACATTGTGTGTTTTAGCATGCCAAGAAGTGCTATACTTTCATTACATAATATGAAAACTGTATAGGTACTTGGAAATTATAATTTTCATATTTAATTTTGTACAGTCCTAAGCAACCCCTAAGACGACCTACTGACCAATTACTGCCTGTAGAACAATCTACTAGAGGCATGCTCCAGACCGAACAGTCCACACCTTCAATACCAGTAAGTTAATTCTAATAAAATATAATAATGTAATGTTATATTTGCAGGGCGAACGGACATACAACCAGGCCCATCTTTGTATAGGGACAATGTGCCAATGGAAAACCAGCCTAATACAGAACAAAAGGTGAAGTTTTAAATAAAAGTCTTACAATAATATGTTTTAACTTTATAATGGATATTTAGATAACTTTTTTTTGTATTACAGTTTGAGGCTAGATCACCACTTGCAGTCTTGCAATGCGTCATCATAGGAGTAATGCCCCAATTGCATCTTCATGTAAGGTTAACTTAATTATAATTTGGTTAATTATTGGTTTAGTGTAAAAAGCACTACATAGTAGTGGTCTCACTTTTGATTCCCGGGTTGGGCCAATTTGTTGGGATTTTCTGTAGGTTTTTTCAACAGCAGCCCTTATTCAATCAAGATCAAGATATAGGCTACATCTAATAGAATCAAGATATAGACTACATCTAATATGTATACTACATTGTAATATCTATTCCTTTAGAGGGAGAGTGATGTGATGTTGATGATACTTACATATTTGTTTTACCTCTGTATAGTAATTTGTTGCATTTTTATGTTCATAGCATCTCGTAGGCATCGAACGGCACACCGCCGTCTGATCCAGCACTCACCACCTTCTCAAAGGCAATCCAAATGGCGAGCCTGACTGAATGTTTTGTCGCCATTAAAGAGAGGTGTTTGGAAAATGAGAGACTTCTTATTGACAACCAGCAGAGGATGTTCGACTTTTAAGGAAATAAGTGAGTCATGGTCAAGGCAGACCCAGGCACTGCAGGATTTATGAGCATCCATCAGTCGAGGAAGTTGAATCTCCGAAACATGGATCTACTACTATGTTTAGATAATTTTAAGTTTATTTAAGATGGATGTTAAGAAGTTTAAGTATAAGAACTGTTTTTTTGTAGTAAATGTCAATGTTTGTTAGCGGGCATGCTCTTTATGCCTGCAGGCTTTTATTTAGGTACTTATTTAATTTTGTTTTGCTTGGGTAGTTTTCATTGTATATACTAAATTATTTAATTAAATGTCCTGTTTCTTGTAATGTTAATTACTTTGCATACCTACTATTGTATAGAATCAAGTTTTTCTAACTGAATATCAAAAGTCATTTTGAATAAATGATTTTTGATTTGATTGATTGTTTTTAATAGTAAATAAAAAAGAAAATAATGCAGTTATCTGTTTAATTTCTCATACCCCTGTATACACTCTTACCCATTTAAAAATATAGTACAAATAGGGACTAAGGTATAAATAGGCACATATTATTATAGGCTATTGATATTATACTAATCATATACACCTTAAACACCACACTTTAAATACACACCTTAAATGTTATGACAATTGTTGATTATAATAATATTTTTATTAATAATTTAAATACCTATTTATTGTATCTAATCAATAATGGTGAGTATATTCTATCTAAACACGTTAACCACATCTGTAAAGGAACGCATAAATTGTAGATACAACATGCTCGCCATAATTGATTAACTAAATCTCGCCTACTTATCAGCCTACTCTCTAAGTCATCATGTGTTTGAGCCTGATGTGTCAGGATTCCAAGTAACCTAGATTCTTCATCTAAGTCACATTGGTCTCATCATCATAGGAGCTGGTAGCCCGGCTCTATTACATATGTCGTTTAAAACACAGGAAGCCATCACAATTTCTCCCACTTTTATAGGATCATAGTACAATACCCTATGTACTAATAAACATCTGAACCGTCCTTTCAGGATTCCAATAGTCCTCTACACTGTTTCTTGCACTGCTGTGCAAATTGTTGTAATGGCTCTGGAGTCTCAGTTTCTGAATTACTAAAGGGAGTCATTAAATAAGGCCTTTGAGGATATCCTGAGTCACCTGAAATCAATGAATGAAGCTAGAATTAAGTGCAATCTTGACTTGTGTTTAAGTTATCATTGTATTGTAAATAATAACTTCGTGGATTGCCCTAGAGGCAGAAGACTGAGATATGTATGTGTCTACATTCTTCCCAATGATTTTTTGGTAACTTCCATTAGCCAAAAATGATAGTGTGCATAATATCTGAAACATCAGGAATTCAATAGGCTTTTGTTGGTGTGTGGTGAGGTATACCCATCATATCTCAAGAAACCTAGATGTAAACAAACCTTTAGCCTCTTGGTTAAACCACTGGAACGAAGTCGCGGACGCATATATGGACTTAAGTCATCTTCCAATATATTAATTAAATCCTCAGAAAGCCTGTAAATATGGATAAAATCTGTATCACGGAATATTGTTTTAAACTTTCGTATTTGTTTCGCCTGTCGAGCTTTCTTCAAATTATCACTTTTCTTAGCTTCTTCTAATAAATGTAGCTTCAATTGTGTAGTAAAAGAATAGAAATATTTAAAAAATTAAGTACAGTTTATTATTTTTGTCAGTCTACGCCCGAATATTTAGAGCTTTTTGATTTGACAGTTAGAATTAGGAGTGGGCGATACAAATCGTATATAGATACAATATCTATATATCGGTACAATATCCAATACCTATATATCGGACAGTACTGTATCTATATTTCAGGTATCCGCGTACCTAGAACGAGACACTATAACGATATCGTATCACATGATCTATGATATTCGGTTCAAACTGATTCCGGTACAGTAGTAGTTATACGGTTGTAGGTACCGTATCCTTGCGATGCGCGCGGGCGGGAGTGATGTAGCTAGAGATGAACGAGCGAGAAAGCGCGTTAAGCTAACGTCTAATACTAATTTTAAACATTATATACAGGAGCATAGAGTTTAATACCGAATACATTATTTTGTAAACACTTGTAAACAGGTAACCATCAATAAACGTCAAAGGGTTTTAAATCGTACCTATGGCATTCTCAACAAAAAAAGTGAGCCGTCACGGGACGCCTGGCAGATGTGAAACATTGCGCATGCCGACGCGTCGCCACACAGTACACAAGACTGTGACTGTATATATACTTACACCATCATAAAGCGTGGTGACGCGTCGCCACGGCATGCGTCGCCACGCCAGAAATTTGTTTTACGTGCGGCTATAGATGTTTCACATCAAAAATTGTTTTAAAATCACTTTACGTGACCCTTGACCTTGATTGCACTTTGCTGTTTTCGTCAGTCTTCAGTTATTAGCTTCACTCATGACTGATGAATAGATACTTGACCTATTTAAATAATTGATAAAAATATAAATCTAGAAAACCGAAACGGCTGTACTAGTTTCATTTCAGAGTGCCATATTATCAACAATACATTCACTGATTTCGAATATACAGTTACAAATAAAATACAATGATGTAATGAATCGAACAAAACCGAAACCTAAATATCACAGTACCAATTTCGATTCCGAGTTCCACACTGATTCAGCCAAATAGATATTGAAATATATAGATACGATATCCGATATTCTAAACCGATACATAAATACGATTTGATATAGTGTAAAAGCGATATTACCCATGCCTAGTTAGAATCGAGGCTGTGGGCGAGACGTCTGACGTTTTACGTCTTACGAATTTTCGATCAGGGTCACGTGACCTGACGCGAATTTAGAAGTTTTTACCCATTCCAAAAAAGTACATACACAGCGCCGCTAAAGAAGTTTTCACTTCAAAAATACCGTCCCTCTTATCTCCGAAGTTTGCAAAGAGAAAAATCTGAAATTATTCTTAGTGATAGAAGTTTATGTAAATAATACAAGAAAAATAAAACGATGTCTCTAAATAGCACACTTTTTCAGCAACCATCAGCAAAGTTACACTTGTTCCACTATCGGTATCGGGTTCACATTATGGAATGCAATATAGGAGTATTGAGAGATGGCGCTGACCTTAAACTGCAATATTCTACACCGCAGTGCGCAGTGTTAAAATTCACTAACGAATATAAGCCTCGCCGATGAAAATTTAAAAACATGTACGGAACCCTCGGTACGCGAGTCCGACTCGCTCTTGCCCGGTTTTTTAAATGCTCTTTTTGCTTTTTTACTGTTTGTATTTCCTATGCGAGTCCCAAATGAAATATTTTTCTTATTAAATTTCTTATTCGCTTGTTATCAAGAATTCTTCACCCGGCAAATGCTGATCAGAATACAGATTTCCTTGTAATCAGGGGGCCTAAAAAGGCCACTTTGGCAGAATCATAAAAGGATAACATTATGAATTAAAATGGACATCTAACTGTTAAGTTAATCGTATCAAATCCTATTGGTAAAGGATTTTTCAGTTATTTTTTTTTGTCTGTGCTAAAATACCAATCAATCCATTCCAAATCCAATCCTAATCTCTTTGATTATACCTACGTAGTGCAGCGAAAAAAAAAAAAACACGGGCTGTCTTCACCTTATTATTAATGTTATCCTTTTATGATTCTGCTAAAGTAGCCTTTTTAGGCCCCCAGGACGAATAGGTAGATGAATGATCCGTTTTGATAATGAAATCGGGGCATAACCGTCGTCAATCAAAGAATTTAACGTGAACTTATTTAAGAAACGGCTAAAATCCTTTATACTTGTGAACAAAGCATACTAAACAGTATTTCGGAATTCATAACAGACAAAAATCTAATGACAGAATGTTGACATGCTAATAAATATTATATCTATTGTTGTTCTTGACATAAGTTTTTTTTTTGTATATTAGCATTAGGATTATAATTATAGTATATTGACATCATTAGTATTGTATATTGACATTAGTATTGTATGACATAGTCTTATTATTAGTTTACATTTTATTTTGTATTTTATGTTTTTCTGTTTTTTGACATTGGTTTCTATTGCTATTTATTATTAATTAATTTGTCAAAATGTGTCATTCTTGATAATTATTTTTTAATTTTCCAGGCTTATTTTTATTTAATTTTTTTTTTCGAGTCTTGGCTGGTTTGATTGCTAATTCACAAACTTTTGTACGCCCTTTGGCTTATCATAGCGCACTGTTCTATCTTTATATAACATCATTATTGTACAGACGCCAGCACATCAAGCTACCCGAAACTGTAAAATTTTCCCAATCAACTTTGAACCTTATGCTTTTGCGATAAAGTTGAAAATCTATTAAAGAAATTTGACAGATTGTAGTAGCTTGATGTGCTGGCGTCTGTACCTATGTTCAACAAATTAATAAATGATGACATTATGACTTAGGATGGAGACGTTTCGAAGGCCGCTGCTGTAAGCTGCATTGTCAACGCCTTCCATACAAACCAAACGTGCCGTTTACTCGCACAACGGCACAAATGACAGATAGAAACTGACGGCTCAAACTCAAAGCATTTATTTCAATTAAACTAAGGGCTGATTTTTCAATCACCTGATAACTTTATTCGAGGAATAATTTTGAAATTTTGACAGTTATTTCATACAAAACTGTCAAACGTCAATTTTATTCCTTGAATAAAAGTTATCTGGCGATGGAAAAATCAGCCATAAATGGTTTAATTTCACAGGCACTTTTGAACTGTCAAAGAGTCGGTCAGTTGGTCAGAAAGTTGAAGTTAGTTCCCTGTTCCAAAACGTAGATCTCTATGGAGAACAGTGGGCAAGAAACTCCAAGGACACTCTTTTAAATCAAGATTAAAAAGTCCTGGGCACATTATTCTTGTCGCTTCTATATGTCTTCATTTTAAATAAAAAAAAAAAAAGTTTTTTAAAACAAGATTAAAAATAAGCGCTGGCAGTTATGAGGCTTTGAAGGCGTTCCATGACGTAACTATGCTCTCAACTCAATTTCGGAGCCATGAACTTTATAAGTACTGCTGTCTCTAGAAGCTGCTGGCGATTCTGTTCTCTATGATATAGGCATACACGGACGTGCAAAGCTCGTGTTGACTAGATCACTAGACCATCTATTTCTGTACCTAAACATACGACAGACTATACCCATCTATCTCCAAGCTATCAAATTCGATCAAGTCGCGCCAGTTATAATAATAACCATAGGCGAGCCGATAGGTAATAATAATAAACTAATAATACGATAAACAGATCGCTTAACCTTGAGGAATTTTCCGAATTCCTGCTAATACGTCCCAATACACACACTCGCGGACACTCACGGTACGGCTTGTCCATAAATTCAAGGTCGCTCAGCGAGCTATGGAACGGACTATGCTTGGAGTCTCTCTGAGGGATCGAATCCGCAACGAGGTGACCCGGCAGAGAATCAAAGTTGTCGACATAACTCACAAAATAAGCAGGCGTTTTTTTTCTCAGGATGGGAAATCATCAAATGACCCGTCCCGCTCTGGGTGGAGCGGAAGGGAGTGTCAGTCTCTTACTGACTAAAACTCACCCGTGTTCCTTCCTTAGCCCTTTATGTTCCGGGCCAGCGGTAACCCTTTCGGACAATCCCGCTGACCCGAAATAAGCAGGCTGAAGTGGCAATGGGCCGGCCATATTAGCCGTAGAACCAATGACCGTTGGGTCTCTACCCAACGGTCATTAGTTCTACGGCTTACGTTTACCGATACCGATTCGCGGTCTCCACTCAAGAACACATCTCTATGTGTTCTTGAGTGGAGACCGCGAATCGGTAAACGTAAGATGGGACGCCCTCAGGCTTGGTGGAGCGATGATCTTCGCAGGATAGCTGATAGTAGCTGGATGAGAGTTACCGAAAATCGAGTTGAATAACGTGCAATAGGAGAGGCCTATGCCCAGCAATGGACTGCTATAGGCTGATACTGACGTCACAATACTGGAGTTAAGAAGATTTGGGTATCATGATAATTATGAGATTATGTTAAGGTGAGTGATGTATAAGGTGGCAGGAATATCGACGCACAAACAGCGAAAAAAAATTTTGTTTTTGGGTGGGAAATTATCAAATAACTTCTCCCAGAGGGCGTGTCAACGTTTTACTGACTAAAACCCACCCGTGTTCATACATTTGCCTGTGCCAGGGGTCGCGGTAACTCTTTCGAATAACCCGCGACCCTGGCTGGCATGGCCCTAGCGGACCCTCTCAGTTAGTGCTGACATCTCTTGGGGATCAATACATTGGCGAAGAGACTACTGCTATTGCTAATATCCCTCTTTAGTCTAAATCTCGCCACGCGATAAGATTTTATGTAAAACCAGTTTTATGCAGATAAGAAAAAGCTCTTCAACAAACTTTTTAACTTGGTTTGCGTTCGGATTCTCAGAATACTAATTTCGTAAGTGCAACGTGCACTTTCTTTAACTTTTGATCATATTTCAGTCACCTTGTGTTTCTCAACACTAAGTTAAAAATAACATCCGAGCTTACGCCCACGTGCTGTCTGCAAAATTAACCCCTTAAATTTTCATCCGCCATATTGGTTTTAAGCTTTAATTTTCAACTCTTGTTAATGCTTTTCCACTTTGCTGATCATTCATTACAATTCTATTAGTTTGGTTCAAAAATATGCAATATTTTTGTGATGCCAAACCAACACTGCTCTCAAAACAGTGAAGGAAAACGTCTTGACGAAACCGACATGTTCTAGAACCAAAAATTCGAAGACATGTGACGTCAACCAACCCGCACTGGGCCCGCGTGGTGGATTACGGCCCACTCCCTCTCGTAGAGAGGATGGCTGTGTCCCAGCAGTGGTAACATTATAGGCTAAGTATGAAAGAAACAGCCTGGACTCTGATGACCTAAATGGTCACAGCCTGCCACCATGATCTTTAATACCAGAGACATTGCAGGTGCGTTGCCATTGTTGACACAAAGCTGAAATGTGCCTAATACACAAGCTCCCATACCATTTTAACCGAAACACAGCAACGCCCATTGACGACGAAAATAGTTATATTAGTATTTTCCCGGCAAGCTACTTACGCTCTGTACTTCTAAAATCATTCAAGATCTGAAATTTGGCCACGTCAAAAAAATTACGACTCAAAAACTTTGTTCTCTTAAACGAACTCAAACTTCACAATTGATTGATTGATCTAAATTGGTTGATAGACAGTTCACAAAGATTAATCAGAGCCGCGTTAACCTTTGTCTTGTCTTGTTCTGGAAAGACGTTTATTGCCGACTAAAAGTTGTTTTAGACAAGTTAAAATTCAAGGTAGCTCTAGGTACATTTTTTGAATGAAATGATCATAATATTTACATCTCGGGCTATTTAGTGGTTGTAGCAACTGGCAACTTTTAAAGGAAAATTTAAAAAGTTGATAGTTGCCTCAACTAAAGTAACTCCATCTGCGAAGCGACTTATACTCTGCAGAAACTAATAAAGTTAAGTTAGGGCTGACGCACATTTAGGCGGGCCGCAGCGTAACGTAAAAATGCTCCAGCATCACTTTCGTATATTTTGAATGATCATCGACTGTTGACAATGAAGCTGCGTGCAAGACACGCGACGGTGTTGGTCGGTGACGAAACAGTCTAGTCACATACATGTCAATACAAAGAATATTCTTTTGCCTTCCGTTCCTAGCAAGGCATGTTATAGTAGTTAGTAGGTAGGTAGTTGTGTTTTAGTTTTAACTTTCTTTTTTTTATTGGAATGTGATGCACTGCGGTCCGATGCTTGTCCTTATACTATAAATTCATAAGGCACTTTTAATTAAATTTACTTTCATTTTTGCTGTAACCAAAGCACTTCGCGAATTCTCGCCATGTTTCTGAAAAATCATGTTCAAGGCATTTGTCGAGTGAATCTTTCACACTTCAAACTTAGTTGAAAAACAAAAGAAAATCAACCTTGAACCTGTTTGACCTTTATGTTTATATATAAAAGCTTTGTTGGCAAATTAATATACCTAAATAGCCTTCGATAAAAATAGCTACGGCTTTGGAAACTTTAGATAGACGATTACAGTGAATAATGAGGTTTCAGGATTTTATTTTAAAGTGTTCAGTAATAAGTATTAATAGATACGGGTTATTCAGTTTTACAGCGAATTGCTCCTTTCTGGAAATCGAGTTGAAAGTGAAATACTTAATTGAACATTAATATACAATTCTGAAAATTGAACATGAATTAAACTTAGGTAGAGTTCATTGACATAACTTTAAATCGAAATATTATATCATCATCTGTCTAGCCTTTTCCCAACTAAGTTGGGGTCTGCTTCCAGTCTAACCGGATGCAGCTGAATACCAGTATTTCGTAAATTCATAATCATCATTAATATTAGGTAATCGAAATATTACATACCTACCCACAATTAGCAAACTTCAATTGCTACTCACATTTTTCCCAGAATAGAATATTATTTGTCAAAAATTCTTACTTTTCAAGCGCCAAAGGAGGAGAAACTTCATTTCATTCATAATATTAGGAAAAGTTTTGCGAGCTCACAGAATCTAATTTAGACAGAACTAGACTGGGATTGTTATGAAAAACGTAGCAATGTGTAATATTCTTATGTAAGACTAGTTCTTATTCCCCAAGGCCAAGGCCAAGGCTTGTTCTTATTTGTTGTAGTTCTTGTTCACCAAGTATATTTACTGTAAGATATGTTGTTCCCCAAGGTTGGCAGTCATAAAGGGATAGTAAGCATTTTTTGTTTTGCTATATTTAGCCAATTATCTCCGAAATCTCTTCAAAGTAAGAGTGAACAGGCTTCTTCTGGGTAAGCTGACTCCATCGTCGACTTTGCCTCTGTCACCTCTGACCTAGAATGGAATCAAGAGCAAACCCATTTCAAATTTATAAAAATATCTTTCGCATTATTACTGGGGTCCGAACAGGGGAGGAGGGACCTAACTGGGGTCCGAACAGAGGAGGGGGGACCTATTGCCACCAATCGGGCACAAATTCAGACTCTGGGCTGCTACTGAGAAATTCCTGATGGTGAAACGCAACAAGAGTGGTTGCGGGACTCAAAGACCTACGAATGACAGCTAAGATCGTCAACCCTTCACGGACCAACTGGGGCAAGCATAGTTCAACCTGATCGATCGACCAGTAAAAAAAGAAAAAGAAGTAAGAAAGTACGGCTGTTATTTTTTAGTCGTGACAAAAATAACCCTCGACCAAGGCAGTCTACCGGATAAATGGAATAGAACTATTATTGCCTATCAACGTGGCAATGCCAATGACAATGCGGGAACCCACAGGGGGGGGACCGTAAAGTCCTAGACTGATGAGACACTCGTCTTGAGTTTGAACCCTCCACATATTGCTATACAACGTGGCAATGCCGCCAGTCTCTTGGGTATGGTATGGATCTTGGGAGAGGTATGAGGAACAGTGTGTAAAGTTCACTCAACCTCCATAGAAAAGGGAGGATCCTCCGACCAGACGGGTGTTGTGTCTGGCGGGCAACTGCCCGTTGATTCGTGTCGGGCCGTTGTATCTATGCTATTTGCGCGGTAAACTCTGCTTGCGCGATGCAGGATTTGTGTGACGTCAGTAACTCAGTATGACGCGTTGTTTTGCATGTGGCGTTGTAGATACCGCTACATCACTCCCCCCCGGAGACCGGAGGTCGATAGTGGGCTGAGTCTTGTATCTTGCGATGCTTGCCAGGCCAGCTGAGGTTCCAGTGAGTCGGAACCGGTTGCCGCATAGTTCACGGTGAGTCGGAACTGTCTGCGAAGATGTCCCCAGTGAGTCGGGGTGGCGCTGCGTTATGCTCCAGTGCGTCGGATGTGGTACAGCGCCGGGTTGAGGCTGACTGCTGCGTCGACCAGGAGAGGAATTGGGCTCTTCTTGTTGACCGGCCGAAAGTGCAGTGTGCTGTGCCAAGGTTGCTGATGAGGCTGAGGGTGATGACCAGGTATGCGCGGTCGCTGCATGCTGGTGGTCAGGATACCCGTTGAAGCCGTGGGTGCTGGCTGGCTGGGTGACTCACCGCTAACGCTTGCGGGAGTGATGATGATGACGTCACGCTGAAGTATTTGCACGAAGGCTGCGCTGACGTTCATGTTCGGGGTCACCAGTATAGAGGTATGAGGAACAGGGTGTAAAGTTCACTCATACTCTATAGGAAAGGGAGGATCCTCCGACCAGACGGGTGTTGTGTCTGGCGGGCAACTGCCCGTTGATTCGTGTCGGGCCGTTGTATCTATGCTATTTGCGCGGTAAACTCTGCTTGCGCGATGCAGGATTTGTGTGACGTCAGTAACTCAGTATGACGCGTTGTTTTGCATGTGGCGTTGTAGATACCGCTACAACATAACCAACCGACAGCGATGCCGAGGAATATTTCGACGCCATATTTTTTTTGTCAAGTTAGGATTAAGATAATTATATTTTTATTTTAATAGTATGTTAGTTTATTTAGTATTACAAGTTGAATCCAGTCAGTGTATATATTTTATCTTAAGAAATAAATAGAGTTATGTAACGAGTTAGTGAGACCTTATCTGATAGTTCACTATCATGATTCATGATGATGATGATTCAGTCTCCTATTCAGTGTCATCATCAGTTTGACCGAATTTTGACAGAATCAATTCATTTACCGACTCAACTGCCGAGCCAACAACAAGCTTTATCCAACATCGTTAGGTCCAGATTTCATTCTCCGTTATGACAATTTGTTTACTTGTAATATTTAATATAATCAATTGGCAAGCTGTTGCCACAATAAATTATAATAATGACGTCGTTTTACGCACGCTTCTAGACGTACACTATAGCCACTAACTAGGTAGGTACCTATGCTACGTATTATGAATGTGAGAATGGACAGTTTATACCTAATGAAGTAAGTTTATAGTCCACAGCTGTTTATATGCATTGTTATTGCTTGATGCAAAGTATGTATTATTAACCACGTATGAAATTAATAACGTCAACAAGACTGGTTTGATGACTTTGAAAATTGTGGAAGGTTTGGCAACGCCAACGTGGTGATGTTTACAACTACATTGCTTACATACTCCAGTACATTCATTGTAGAAAAAAAATACATGATCACGCCTGTATGCACCGAAAGGTTAGACAGGGGTGATAATAAACCCATATTTTGACAGTTATGTTAAAGTTCCGATGCCACAGGGGCGAGCCTTGTCTTTATTATCACACTAATATTATAAAGGCGAAAGTTTGTGAGTTAGTGTGTGTGTGTGTATGTATGTGTGTTCATATGTTTGTTACTTCTTCACGCTCAAACAGCTGGACCAATTTTGATAAAATTTTGTATGGAGGTAGTTAACACCCTGGATTAACTTATAGGCTACTTTTTATCCCGATATTCGCCCGGGAACGACATTTACGCGGGTGAAACCGCGGGGCGCAGCTAGTATATATTATACTAGCAGCGCCCCGCGGTTTCACGGAAGTAACAAACATAAACACACACACACACACACTCACAAACTTTCACCTTTATAATATAATTGTGATTAGCATTTACTGCACTCAAATCCTTCTCTTCTTCCAATTTATTGTTAGCAGTAACAAAAAATCTCGATGGAAAACCCGGACCTATAAAGTAGTCATAAAAAAAACAGACACATTTTTATAATTAGGGACTTTCCCTCGTCATCTGCCTGCCTTTTCCCAACTATGTATGGGGTCGGCTTCCAGTCTAACCAGATGCAACTGAATATCAGTATTTTACATGGAGGGACTCATCTTACCTCCACAACCCAGTTACTGGATAATACGATACCCCTTGGTAAGACTGGTTGTCAGACATTCGGGCTTTTAACGACCCGTAACGACTGTCAAAGAAACTCGAATGACAGCCGGGACCGTGCTTTCCGAGGCACGGAGGGTCTTGGTATGTAAAGATGGTCACCCATCCACAGACCAACCGCGGCAAGCGTAGCTTAACCTGACCGACCGTGCGGCTGTTATTACTTATCCACAAGCCCCTCGCCTCTAGGGATTTTCCCTAAATAAGTAAAAGAAACACCAAGTAAGTACCATTTAGGAGGTCAGAACAACCTCGTAAATGAACCATTTATAATTCATAGAGAACATAAAGATTATTGCATAACAGCAAATGTTTTTATTATATTATTTACTGCTCCCATTATGGTAGTCCACAATAGAATAAGTCAGATTAAATCGCTCAGTTAGGTGAGCCCCTGCGCTTAATGGTATTATTTCTACATATAATATATCTCTTGACTAGATATGGAAGTGTTTATAGTATGTTAGGCACTATAACTGTTACTAATTATACCTTATAAATTGTCGATGTATTGGACAGGAAACATCCGCTCCGATGTCGCGAAATCTCCTAAGGGTCGGTAACAACAGAAAAAGTTATTGTGTCTCATTAGTGACAGTTGAGCTACTATTTGTATTTACTCGGGCTGTAGGCCGGATGATATTATTGGGTTCTGTAGCTCAAAAGCAAAAACGGAACCTTTATAAGACCACTTTGTTGTCCGTCTGTAAAGACAAGAACGTGTGGAGTTAACAAGTTGGAATTAATATCAAATGCTCAAGACTACAATCCCTTGAACCAGTGAAAAAATCAAACTTCTAAGTCAACGCAATCAAAAGATACTGGCGTTTATGTTCCGGAAACAAAACCTATAGGGTACCTCCCGTTGACATAGAATCATGAAATTTGGCAAGAAGCAATGTCATGTAGCACAAGTAAAGGAAAAATCCGAAAACCGTAAAGCAGATTGGTGAGTTGGGTACCTCATTAAATCCAAACGTTTCAAAATCTAGTTATTTATGCAAATTATATTATATCCGTTGTTATTTTCCAAGCTAAAATGTTTTAATAGTTGTTGGGCTTGGGAGTAATTAAAAAACCATGATTTTAGGGTGCAGCCCCGTTACGGAAACAAAACGTATTAATGCAAAACAAAACGCATAAAATAGAGCCAATTAAACGTATTACGCCAGTGTTGCCATACAATAAGCCCAAATCGATATAATACGATAAGATCTAGCAAAAAAATTAATTAAACGAGTTAATCACTTTAGTGAAGAAGAAAATAATCGTTTATTGTATAAAATAAGTGCAATACAATAGAAATGTGTGCAAACTTAAAACAGTATATTTTAAGTTTGCACACATTTCTATTGTATTGCTAGATAAAAAAAAAACTACGTAAATCAGATTTGACAAAAAACTACGAAAAGTAGACCATTACCGACTGGAGTAGGTGAAAAGAAAACTAACTCTTTCGCACACACGTCAACGTGTTGAACGTTGACGTACAGACGCCAGCACATCAAGTTACTACACTCTGTCAAATTTCTTTAATCGATTTTCAACTTTATCGCTAAGCCATTAGGTTCAAAGTTGATTGGGAAAATTTGACAGTTTCGAGTATCTTGATGTGCTGGCGTCTGTACTAACTGCTCAACAAAGTAACACCGTCACACATCACGTCGTAATAGATTCTTAGTCATATTTAGTAACACAGCTGTTCCGTCACGTTTATTCATTTAGCATGGACGTAATAGACACGATAAAAATACAATAACAACACAACAATACTGTGTTGCTGGTATAAATTTGCAATAGGATATCTCCACACTCATATGCGCTTTCGTTTCTTTTTGTGACGCTTCCGCGTGATGCTATTGTACCCTTAGTGTATGCAATACTCAAGGTACGTGTTCGTAGCCGACCGCATACAGCAGCAGCAGACGACGTGTCGCTACGACACTACTGGTTTGTATGTATTTCTATGGAATACCTTCCGCAGCTGGCGACACGTCGCCCGACTACACGTCTCACAACCGCAGACATCGTGTCGCCCGACCGCAGATCAGTAGTGCCACCGACCCTGGAGCGACAGCACGTTGAATCTATCTCAAAAAAAGATTTTTTCCGAGGAAGAAAAACTAACTAACTAAAACCAGATGGCCTAATATCCTGCACTGTACGATGCATCTCACAAAAACTGTATATCTCTATTAGGCATGGGTAATATCGCTTTTACACTGTATCAAATCGTATCTATGTATCGGTTTAGAATATCGGATATCGTATCTATATATTTCAATATCTATATATTGGCTGAATCAGTGTGGCGCTTGGAATCGAAATTGGTACTGTGATATTTAGGTTTCGGTTTTGTTCGATTCATGTACATCATTGTATTTTATTTGTAACTGTATATTCGAAATCAGTGAATGTATTGTTGATAATATGGCACTCTGAAATGAAAATAGTACAGCCGTTTCGGTTTTCTAGATTTATATTTTTATCAATTACCTATTTAAATAGGTCAAGTAGGTACCTATTCATCAGTCATCATGAGTGAATTGAACTTTCCTAATAACTGAAGACTGACCGCATTACTAATAACTGAAACAAATAAAGTTTACTGTTAATCAATAAAGGTAATGCAGGCGTATTTAAAGGCGTATTTAATAGAACACCAAAAGTATCTACGAAAACAGCAAAGTGCAATCAAGGTCAAGGGTCACGTAGGTAAAATGATTTTAAAACAATTTTTGTTGAGAATGCCATAGGTACGATTTAAAACCCTTTGACGTTGTGTTTACAAAATAATGTATTCGGTATTAAACTCTATGCTCCTGTAAATAATGTTTAAAATTAGTATTAGACGTTAGCTTAACGCGCTTTCTCGCTCGTTCATCTCTAGCTACATCACTCCCGCCCGCGCGCATCGCAAGGATACGGTACCTACAACCGTATAACTACTACTGTACCGGAATCAGTTTGAACCGAATATCATAGATCATGTGATACGATATCGTTATAGTGTCTCGTTCTAGGTACGCGGATACCTGATATATAGATACAGTGCCGTCCGATATATAGGTATTGGATATTGTACCGATATATAGATATTGTATCTATATACGATTTGTATCGCCCACTCCTAATCTCTATATTTGTATAATAAAAACAAGTCATCGTCGTCGTCTTCCTCCTCTTCTAACAAAAGATACAAAAGTAAATCACGATATCTAATCCCAGGTCAGACAATTGTAACCATTTAAAAACTAATTGGTATACCTTATAACAACAGTGGTCGTAAACTTTCCGCCGGCCTCTTGCAGTACCGAATACTTTCGTTATGAGCCCATGAGTCTGGCTTCATTACCACTATAGCCGTATTTATTAGAGGGCTCTGGGGTCAAGCCCTATTTATTTTCTGATAGGGTGCGTGGGTAAGATAGCTAACATAAACTGGGAAAGGGTAGCAATGCTTTTTTATGATTCCAGCCGAGTAATTGCGTATTAATTGCAATGCCATTCATTTTGACAATTCAACAACATTCATTGCGTTAATTACGGTGGCAAGCAGAAGAATTTTGAAGCATAAGAAGAATTGGATTACGAAAATTTCGAAAATCCAAAAGTGCACGTCTGGTAATGCTCCTTTGATCATATAAAATACCATAGATAAAGAGAATAAATCAGTTAGTTTTTTATTAATTATAATTAAACTACTTTGAATAAAAGAGCCATTTTCAAATAAGTTCATCCTGTGGGTGAAACGAATCTATTAAAGAATTAATTGTTTTTTTCGCAAGCTTTATTTGTTTTCAGGTTTCACACTTGATTGAGGAGAATTTTTTTATAAATATTTTGATGTTAGTTTCGTATCTACTGCATTAAATAAATGTTTGAACAGAATTAATCTCCATTAAATTATGTATACAATAGTATATAAATTAAGTGGGTTCTGTGTACTAGCAGGACTACAACAATAGAAACAGTTGTAGAAAGAAACAAAAAAAAATTTTTCGATCGTGAAGTACTCCCTATGCTTCAATTATGAGTCGTGCTTTGGATAGTGATTGTAAGCCGGGTCAGCGGGATTGTCCGAAAGGGTTACCGCTGGCCCGGAACATAAAGGGCTAGGAAGGAACACGGGTGGGTTTTAGTCAGTAAGAGTCTGACACTCCCTTCCGCTCCACCCAGAGCGGGAGGGGTCATTTGATGATTTCCGATCTTGGAAAAAAAAGTATGCTACGCAATTGGGTTGCAGTACTGACGACTCGGTATAGCGTAAATAGGTACTGGTTGAGACACGAAGGATCCTTGACGTCATAAGAGCTCTTTTGATTGATATAATAATCTAGACTAACAACAAAGCTGAAGATTCTGTTTGAACACGCTAATCCCAGTAGGTAACTGCCGGATTAAAAAAAATCTTTTTGCATTAGATTACCCAATTCTTGTGCAAGGTTATAATAGGCTATTTTACATCACGCTATGACCCGGAGGAGCCGAGAAAAAAGAAAAGAACTCGGAAAGAACTCTAAGCCAAAACAAGGTGATAGCGAGGGCAGGTGATGCAATGCGACGGGGTGGGTCCCAAGAAATTTCTAAGACTATAAGTCTTTTTTTTTTCAGGATGGGAAATCATCAAATGACCCCTCCCGCTCTGGGTGGAGCGGAAGGGAGTGTCAGACTCTTACTGACTAAAACCCACCCGTGTTCCTTCCTTAGCCCTTTATGTTCCGGGCCAGCGGTAACCCTTTCCGACAATCCCGCTGACCCGGCAGGAAGACTATAAGTCTTAGAAAGAGTTAGTACAAATGTGATACACTTACCTCCTAAAGGTTCACTTTTATCTAAGCCTTTAGGGATACCAGCTAGAGTTTATGTTATAAAGAGCCTAATAAATTGGTACCTTATAGGTATATCTATGTTACAATCTTCAAGCCTGGATGTGCATAGCATAGAAATGAAATAAGATATGATACAGCTAATATGAAGCACTGGTATCAGAGTGAGGTCATTATCATCATCTCTCAGCCTTTTACCAACTATGTTGGGGTCGGCTTCCAGTCTAATCGGATGCAGCTGAATACCAGTATTTTACAAGAAGCGAATGCATATCAGACCTTCACAACCCAGTTACTAGGTAATACGATACCACTTGATAAGACTGGTTATCAGACTTTCGGGCTTCTGACTACGCGTAACGACTGTCAAAGATCCACGAATGACAACCAGGACCAACGGCAAAGCGTGCCTTCCGAGGCACGGAGGGGTCTCGGTATGTAAAAATGGTCACCCATCCACTGACCAACCGCGGCAAGCGTAGCTTAACCTGATCGATCGACCTGTGTGGCTATTATTATTTAGCCACGGGCCTCTCTTCGTCGTTTACCATATTATTGACATGTGACAACATAATAGTAGATATGTATTACGTAACGATAAAGTATCATTCATAACTACAGTCACGCGCCTTACTAATTAGAAAATTATTCCTACTAATTAAAACGTTAAATACTTGTAATCATCGTCTGTATTATTTTCCATTGATACCGTAGATGTGCTTCCTTTATTTTTTACCATTTTAAAGACATGAATGTGCATACATATTGTTGTTTTGGCAAAGTGCTCATTCATGCGTATTTCTGGAACGTTCAAAACAGACTTGTCATCACGTTTCCGGCCTGAAATGAGTACTTTCTTGATTTTTTATTTAGATAATTGATGATAATTAGTCTTGTGTAGTGCAAAGTGAAGCAGCTACAGTGCGGCCCGCAGTGGTAACAGCCCCGACATACGACATATAGGTCGTGGCTTCGAACCCAGGCGTTTTACAATGTGTTAATAATTTCATCACTTCGGCTCTCAAAACGGTGAAGGAAAACATCGTAAGGAAACCGGCATGTCTTATAACGAGAAATTCGAATACATGTGACATCTAGCAACCCGCACTGGGCCCGCGTGGTGGATTACAGCCCACTCCCTCTCGAAGAAAAGAGGCCTGTGTCCCATCGTTGGGAATAATAGAGACTGATTTTATTTAGTGGTCGCAAATGCATTCGATGGAATAAACGCCTTGGTTTTTAATCTACCTACAGTCATTTTACTAACTGCTTTGTTGGGTAATTCTCTATAGGTACTGACTGTCTCACACTGAAATGAATCAATCGATCAATCAAACTCAACCTGTCAATTGTTGTCCATTGCGGGAATGAATGGAATTTAAGTGTCAATATAATTCAACTTCCTGTCTCGTTGGGGAATACAGACATTCAGACACATACGTGTATTTATGATCCTTCACATCAATTATAAGCAATATTCCTCATCACATCGAATGCTCAATAAACAGAGATGTGATTTAACTCGAATCAGTCGATATGATTGATGTCGACAACAGAACATTTGCAGAGATTTATTCATAACAGGTAGCGTTTATTTAGTATCGATAAAATAATGTGTCGATAGCAAATTGTGGTGTGGTGTCTTGTCTATTAATAAAACGCATTCTAACAGATTATAAAACGCAACATCTTTCTGTCAATACGTGTGTGTACTGTTACCTATACATTTGTGTACTTTTAACTCGAGCATAAGTAATCCAATTTTCAACTCTATCAAAATCTTGTTATTATAAACGATAAAACTTTGATAATTTAAGTTTTGAATCAGGGATAAGTATCAGCCGATGTGTTCTGTGTGTGTGTTTGCGTAGATGTGATGCATACTTTCTCCCAAATTGTATTTTTGTTTTTCTGTTGTTTGGGGGTTTTTATTTTTATGCGTCATATTTGCCGCAAATAAACGTATTTTCATTCTTTCTTCTTCTTTCTTTTTATGTAAAAACTTTCACCGTGAAAACTTAGGTGAAGTGAACGAACAACCTCAGGGTTAGGTAAATGTGAAGAGCGTCAGGTGCACTGACAGCTCACATCACGCGGTAGCGACATTTCAAATAATATCAATAACTAATAAAAAATATTCTGTAATTATTTTTTTTGTAATCCCTGGCTTAAGAAGGTCATCCGTATCAACCAGAAATTATCAAAAAACCAAAACTACGTTTCTCCAAAACGTTATTTTTTTCAGTTTACACCGTTTTTCAATGTCACAAGAACAATTATTACAGTTATGAAAAATTTGTTAATGTTTCCCAAATGAGCTATAATTATGATTTCATGTTATTTTTTAATGAACCTATCGTGGGTGTTACCTTCGTGTTTGGATGACATAATCACGGTGACATTGTGGCAATGGCGTGATAAATTGGGATAAGTATAGTAAAGTATTTTGATACGACATTTAGGTCAGGAACGAGGTTAATTCAATGTCAAATAATTCTTTGGAAGTTATTGGATCTGGAGCAAAATTTATATTGGAGAGCAAAGAGTTTAATCTTGGAAAAAGTAAAGGCTCCTACAAACAGGCGCTACACGCGATATTCCGACACAAAGGCACCGCTCGTTGCGAGACTTGCAGTGCCTTTGTGTCGCGCGCGATTTTATCGCGTGTCGCGCCTGTTTGATCCTATAATAGCCTTAACGAAGGAAAAGAATATTATGAATTTTGTTAATCGCGCGGTTCTCTGTTTTTGTATAGGTAAACCAGTAACATGCAGCATAGCTCGTCCGCCATGTCAAAGTCTGCAATGTTTTTCGAAATACTGCAGTTGTCTTCAAATTTCAAAGGTAGGTATGGGTTGCCTGAATAATTACAGGCACGTAAACATTTCAGCTCCGCTTTTAGATAGTACCTAATTCACCTGGGAGGCCTCTGGTATAGATAATGGTCTAACGCTTTTAACGTTCTCACATGTATAATTTCAACACGAATGACCACCCAACTAGCAAAAAGTGGTTTTTAAACTATCCTAGAACCATCATTTATCGAGGATTATATGAGGCTTTTATCCGCATATAAGTTGCGAAAAGGGCCCACTTTATAAGTCTACTTTTACTTATAACGTATTTATATTAGACCGCTGAAATGCCATATACGCCTATATTGCTCCTGTAATTGAATTACGTGAATACAATTACTCCTGTAAATCTCACTATAAGTAAATTATAGTAAAAAATTAGATTAATACACGCCTAGAAATGTTACTATAATCTCATATGTTGCGAACAGTCGAAGTGAGTGTATCGCGCATTGTTTTGCTCTGTAAAAAATATTTTTAACATCTTGAGAGTGTTTATATTATTCATGTCAACCATATTAGAAACACAAACTTATTGTTGTCAAATTGTTAGTCTTACTTATAGCTTATTCATAGGGGAACTTGAATTTTCTGTGAAATCTATCATGGTTTCGATAAAAATTTTAAAGCGCCTCTTGAAATTTGCTTATTAACATTTTAGTATTAATTAATATTAAATAAATATTATGAAGGCAGCTGCCATTTTCTTGGTGAGCATTTCCAAGTGTGACATAGTGCTGATATAAGTATTTTTAGCATTTCCAAGTGTGACATAGTACCAATATAAGTATATTGGTTCTATATTGGGTTATCTCAAAAGTTCAAAACCGAAGAAGATTCGCCGTTGTTACCGATTAGGGTTCCGCAATGCCCGATGAAAATCAATTGATATATTTATAGATAAGTAAGTTAAAGGAATATTTTAAGGGTTTGTTCTACGTGCTAGGTTAAACATTAGTTTAAACATTGTTTTTATTTAACTTAATTATATAAGAGGTTGCCGACGATTTAAACAAGACTATGCCGATGTTCCTGGATATCGATCGATTTTTAACCAAAAAAGATTTCCGATCTTTAAAGAACTTAAAATGGCCTTGGAGTGTTACACATTTCTTGTTATCGGCGATATGTCCCGGTTGTCACAGCTTGGTTTCTATTTACACTAGAGATTAACATTTTACTCAGAATCAAGAGCACATCAGATCATTGCTATATCAAGATTGGTTTTGGTGTGAGAATTGTTCTACTTACGCAGTTTATGATCACTTCCCAAGAGACGAATGTGAAATTTGTAACTAGTCTAATCTGATGTCTGGGCAATATTACACAAATGTTTATGGATCTCCTACAATAACTCAATAGGTACGGGCACAGTCTTCTCTATTTTCTTACAAGTCATGCTGATAAATCTGGCAACGTCGTCGGTAAACCGATCAACCTGCGAGTATTATATGCTGTCGATTTGAGAAGGTCAAAAAAGTACCATGAACTTCTTCATGAATTGTATTAGTTTTTATACGTCTATGGTAGCAACTACGATAAATTAAAAAGAAGTCGTTTACTAGGAGTTCATGGTACTTTCTTGACCATCTCAAATCGACAGCATAATACTCGCAGGTTCGCCCGATCACGCGCAACATTGCTAAACTTCAATAGCATGGCTTTGTGGTTCGGGGAATTCCCAGTTTTTAATAAAATGACGCAGTTCTAAATTTTTGTTATAATCCGAAAGATCTTTTTTGTTATCGCTTTCAATATCGCTCAAAGATTTGGTACCTACTTTCGTTGTCCGAACTTCTTCCATCTAAAGTAGTACTACAATTATCTTGTCCGGAACCCTCGCTAGAATTTGCGATACGGTCTTCACCAGTTATTTTCAATATTTGTAAACAAAAACAGTTGTACCTAATCAAAATGGCTGATGTCAAATCCTACAATAGAATTTGCAAAACTATATAAAGCGTGTTTTCGCCTGTACTGGTCGTTACAAGCAAAAGTGGCTTCTTAAGAGTTTTAACCAGGATTCTTTGAGATTTCTTGGACAAAAACACTACTGTGGAATGCCTATATAAATATGTCTAGGTTTAAAACGGCATACGATAAATCGATATAGAGAACAATTTATCCTACCGAGTGCTGCATGCTGTGTAATTTTGGTGATTTATTGTTTTTAAAACATGGATATGAAATTCATTTAACACTTACTTTTAAGAATATGTAAAACCATACCATAAATGATTTACAGTAATTTAACTTTAATTTACTTATATTGGCCATAAAATATTAGCTTATATGAGGTTATAAGTTAAAATAACAAGAGTAATGGCTCCTCAGTGCATATATTCCTGGTACATGCTCCTACAGGAGTATTAGGATTTAAATGGTCCGCAGATGTTATCTTATAGGCGCATATAAGTCCGAGTTACCGGAGTTATTACTCTTGAGTGCAATTACTCTTGTTTCATGCTTTCATAGGAGTCTTGATCCTATGTTTGTCAGGAAATATGATCCCATATACCGATATAAGTACAAATTATAGGATTAAGTGCACTTGAGTAAAACCAGCATGTATTTATGCTGTTAAAAGCGCAGTAGCAACCACCAAAACCATCTTCGGAGCTTTATAAGTCCAAGTAGCATTACAAAATCGCAATCCAGGATTATTTTGCTAGTTGGGCATGTAACCAATATTTTGATTTCAAAGAGTGTCCGTGGAGTTTCTTGCCCGTTCTTCTCAATAGGAACCTACTACGCTTTGGAATGGGCAACTAGCTTCATCTTTCTGACCGACCGACCCCTTGACAATTCAAAAGTAATTGGTTTATTTAAAATAAATGTTTTGAGTTTGCGGGAGTTCACAGGCGCTTGCTTGGTAGCCATACAAGCGAGAAATCCATACTAATATCATAAATTCTGAAGTAACTCTGTCTGTCTGTATGTTACCTTTTCACGCCTAAACCACTAAACGGATTTCGATAAAAATTGGCAGAGAGATAGATTGCATCACGGGGAAGGACATAGGATAGTCTTTATCGAAATACCTCGCGGACGAAGCCGCGGGCGGAAGCTAGTACTTTATATTTCATGAAAAACCAACATAACATTAGATAAATAAATAAAATCTCTTAATTACTGCTGCTTTTATTGTAAAAACAATTAAAGAGACTTAAAACAATTACAGAGATGTTCGTTAAAATTCTTTACGATCATTTAAATTAGTCTTAAAAGCCCCAATATTGTTGTTTCATGCTCCAGAATGAATGCCAGCACTTTATAACGCATAAAATAAACAAATGAATGATGTAAAAAAAATATGAAATATGAATTTATTCCGTGTAAATGTTACAGCATTCCATGCTGTTTAATTTGAGTGACGCGAAACTTTCTGCTCATAATTAAACGGGACAGCTAAATTACCGTGACAATATCCGACGGCAAAAATACATGTTTTATGAGTTTGTAAACTTCCCTTTTGCGGGAGCAGTGGCAGTTTGAGCAGTGGTGGCCAAGTGGTAACGGCCGTGACTTACGAGTTGTAGGTCGTAGGTTCGAACCCAGACAGGCGCTTTACTTTGTGTAAATTATTTCATCACCACTGCTCACAAAACGGTGAAGGAAAACATCGTGAGGAAACCGGCATGTCCTAGAACCAAAAATTCGAAGACATGTGACATCTACCAACCCGCACTGGGCCCGCGTGGTGGATTACGGCCCACTCCCTCTCACTGAGAGGAGGCCTGTGTCCCAGCAGTGGGAACATTATAGGCTGATGATGATGATGATGATGAAACTTCCCTTTTCGCTAGACTTTAGGACGGCTGTGCCAAAAGTTTGCATGTGTGATGTGATAGTTTGTTGTCTCGTAGTCTGGGGTGCGGCGAATGTACAAGTATACGTATATCTCCCGGGCCCCCAACTCATGGTACTAGAAGGAGCAGTGGGGTTTTAGTCGGTAAGAATCCGACATAACCCTTTGTTCTTCCCAGACGGATTCTGCATGGAGTATTGCAGCCACCTTTGGGATGGCTCAGCGAAATACCAACTTGCCGCGCTTGACTCGGTGGAACGCAGAGCTAAGAGGCTCATTGGCGACGTAAAACTGGTGGATGCCAAGCTTCACAGCCTGGCTCATCGCCGCAAGGTTGCCTGCTTGTCGGTCTTCTACAGATTGTACTTCGGTGAGTGTGCCCAAGAACTTCACGACCTCATTCCACCGGCCCCCTTCTACCTTCATAGACAACCAGTCTTACCAAGGGGTATCGTATTACCTATTAATTGGGTTGTGGAGGTCAGATAGGCACTCGCTCCATGTTAAAAACTATAGACTGGAAACCGACCCCAACATAGTTGGGAAAAGGATAGGCAGATGATCCTGACTAAGACTGGATCCATACGCCTAATAATCTCATCAAGTGCATTTATGATAATAGATTATTTTTATGAGCGAGTGTGTTTGTATGCTTGTTACTCCTTCACGCAGAAACTACTGAACGGATTTGGATGAAAATTGGCACACAGATAGTTTATAGTCTGGATTAACAGATAGGATACTTTTTATCCCGATATTCCCACGGGATTGAAACTTATGCGGGTGAAACCGCGGGGCGCAGCTAGTTACTCATGAAATATACATATACTCACGACTTCTTCCCATGACGGTTAGCGGAAGCTACAAAACGCCACGAGCCAGCAACGATCCTTACATATTACTTTTTGCCTCGTCTACGTTCATAAATCAGCGGTGTACAATGCGTGCCACGAAAGATGAGACTTGACCCCGCCTCCCCCGCTCTTTCCGCCGCCCCTATGACGTCCGGTCCCGTCCCGCACTCAGACCTCATACCGCTAAAGATACCTAAAATCGTGTACTGCGCATGTCAAACCACGTGGTGTGTCAAGTCTCATCTTTCGTGGCACGCATTGTAACTGCGTAACACACTGTAGCAATTGGTTTCATTTTGACAGTTCAACAACGTTCATTGCGTTATTTACGTTGTTGAGCAAACAAAAAAGATCAAGAGCAAAATTTATACGTCATAAATGTTTATTTTCTACATCGTAGCACTTTTTCGAGAAACTGTACCCTTGCAGCTACTAGGTATATAATAAAGTGTAACAAATCTACTTGCTCCTATTTAAATAGAGGGTAAGCAGACCGTTCAATAAATTTTTATTAGGGAAAGACAAAATACAGCAAGTTATAAAAAACAGCTAGTTATAAAAAAGGACTACTTAGCACGCACTCTCGGAAGTTTTATAGTTCACAGTTCACACACGCGCGCACTCTCGGGAGTTTTATAGTTCACGTTTTGGAATCAGCTCAGCACTGTAGGAACGGGAATCAGGCGTCAGGGTAGCAACTTATACGCGGATAGCTTCCGAAGATTGGAAGTAGAAGGTCCCAGGTGGGATCTTTAGCTGGATCCCCTGGGTTAGCTAAAGATTTCACAGAAAAACCAAGCAGTTTGTTAAAGATGTCACAGCAAAACCAAGCAGTTTGTTAAAGATGTCACAGCAAAACCAAGCAGTTTTCTGATGCTTACCGTCTCAGTCCCCAAGGGATCAGTATGGACGAAGCCATTTTTTCGAACATACATATGTATATATCGTCGCTCGCATGACTAAAGGTCTTTTTTAATTTTTTGGCTGATTTGAGTGGAGACAACTACATTAATCTATTTGTGATTCTTTACATTTTTCACTAACCGTCGTACCTCTATATTATTTGGATCTCAAAATGTAACCATTTTGAAAGGCAACACAATGTAAAGAATCACTCATGGAAGAGTGTAGTTGTCCTGACTCAAATTGGCTAAAAAATGAGACAGGACTTTTAGTCATGCGAGTGACGATAGGTTCTCCTAGGGCGTCCCCGCTCGGCTTTTTCACTCACTTCTGGCTTGTTAATATTTTTTGTTAATCGCCTTTCTTTCATTATTTTTCTACTTGATTCAAATCTTAATAAAGCTTATGGCAAGACAGATTTATTAGCCAATCAGCAAGGTATTACCGGTTCTGACTGTCCATTATAGGTTCAACATTTGCGGGAAAGATGATGGCTGCCCTTTTACTAAAATGTTACATAAGTTGTGTTATTATCAGTTTGTTTTTCCTCATAGGTACACATTTTTCATTATACGTTCTCGACCGACAAGCATGCACAGCGGGAATTCTATTAATTAAACCACAAACACTTTAATAATAATATGTGAGACATATTATATTTATTAAGACAGACTCCTAGTAATAAATATTTCACAGTCTTAGAGACATCTAACTATAATATTAATCAGTCTAGGAGAGATGGCTTCATTTCAATACAAAATCAAACCCAATCTGTCAGTAAGACTGAATTATTTACGAGGATCGAAATGTCTTTACCTACATTGAAAACACAAGTTTTATTAAAAAGGTCACAACCGCAGAGTTTTATCTGTTGCCTTTTGAAATTGGGTCTTGTCGAATATCGGTCTCCAGAGATTTAGGTCGTGCATAACGAGATGGATGGGGAAATTGCATCGTGTTACAAACGAAACTTGTTATCTTGGCATTCAAATAGATTGGGTGCTCTACAAAATAGCGTTTTTCGAAAAAGGAACAATATTTATATAGAACCTATCCCAAAGCAGTGGTTGAATTTCAAACGCTCTGTTTCTGACGAAAATCAATATTTTCCTGAAGGTTTTTATAGGAATTTATAACATTATGGTATTTTATTATTAATGACTTTTTTAATTTAGCTCTTCCATCACTGGTGACGCGTTAATTACACGCATACTTGTACAACGTGGCGCTACAATGGCGATATTAATTAAACACACGGGTAGGGCTAGTGGCCAGTAATCATAAAAATTATAACAACATAAAATAACTCGTAATTCTAAAATTACCGCCTGCGCCGCTCGCCCACCTATGTGAGGAAAGAGAGAGAGAGAGCCATAGGGCTCTCTCTCTCTTTCCTTCAATTTGCCTACTCTTTGCACTTTATTCGTTTTAATTTCATTAATGTGATGATATGATTCGTGCCTCCGGCAAATGAACCCTGCGCTACAGTTCCTTATGTACAGGTGGCTCTAAAATGCTATTTTAGAAAGTTGTATAAATAATAATAAGTTTAATTAAATTAAAATATGTTCACAACACGAAAACGCGAAACAGTATACGTGTGTCAAATTCTTATCGCCATTAAAGCGACACGCCGTATGAGATATTCCACCTTATTCTCTTGGATAGTAAAGCAAGTAGGTATACATTTTCGCGTTTAATTTAGGAAAACCAATAAGAACGGTAGCTACTGGTGCGACTTTGTATATTAAAACGCATATTACATTTTATATTATTTAGCACGTCTGTAAAGTATTTAAGGGGCTTACATGACCTAAAGCGTGGTCACTGTCAGACTGCATACAAAAGAAAGAGAAGCGCGATAACACAACGCTGATAATTTATTGCAAAATATGAAGCAATTATTTAATTACAATAAATCTATTGTTTGGACTAAAAAAACGAAATCATTAGTATTTTAGTATGTTGCTTATAGAATAATCTGACAAAAAAAAACAGAATGATTGTGTGAATATTAGTATGGTTTTTATTGTAAAAAGAAAGTTTTTAGAGGTATCTTCATATTTTTTTTCTATCGTATCAAATTAATTGTATTATGTTTTCAATACACTATCTACCTAGCATATATCCTGAAGAATATCATATATTTTTCTGATTTGTTTGCTGTAGTCGACCATAGACGTTTATTGCTTATAAAACTTGCGTTGTTTGTGTAAGCCCCTTAAGAAGGTAAATAAATAAACATTATGCGTACACGGAATTTGTCATGAAATGTGCTAAATGTATGAAATAACATTTATTTTCATTTGAGCAATATCGTGTCGTGGCGTCAGGAAATAGTTGTGTAATTATTATAACACGAGGACGACAGACCTTTGAACCTTGTCTTTCCGAGTCTGGGAGCCCCAATTCCCAAGCTCGCTTCGGTGGCTGTTGCATCCTAGATGCTATTAGTAACCTCGGGGCCAAGCAAGCTTAGTAACCAGCCGGTCGATTCTGTAAAAATCTCACCGTGAAAACTTAAGTGAAGTGAGTTTGTTTTTGCTAGGAATTGACACTATTGATAGCTCACTCCCCGCTCACTTCACCTAAGTTTTCACGGTGAGATGGTTACAGAATCGCACTGCTGAACTAACTAAAACTAAATTCAGTAGTTACTTACAAAATCTACTCCACTTTGTTTACAAACTACTAAACCCACACCTAAAATCAATACCCACGCTAAGAGTTGACAAACTATTTTTATCCCAGCACAAAAACAATGTTTCAGAATCACTGCCAAATTGCAGAAACAATAAATTATCTAAACGTCAACACTAATAGTGAGTATTTTCCAACAGTTAAGTAGAAAACGCAGCGCGCACGCCCGTAATTCCTGCCAGTATATTTACAAGCGATTACTCAGGCAATTTGTGTGTGACTTGACATTCACATTCAACGCTACGAAGCTCAAATTATAAAACAATTTCTCACTTAGCTAACAAGGAAACGGATGCAAAGACCGGTGCCACAATTCTTCCATTCATTCAGTGAATGGGTGCAGTTCTTACATACATTACGTTGTTAGAACAGAGGGGCAATTCTCGTAATTTTAAGAACGTTCACAGTCTGATCTCAGTCTCAATCTGCCAAAAATACCTCAAGTTTCTCTATATTTCTGACAAGTTTTTGACATTGACTGTCGCTGAGATGAGATTGCGACTAGATTTTAAACGAGAATTGGTATTCGGAACAACTGTAGGTGCTAAGCTTTTTTTTCCTTTTTTTTTCAGGATGGGAAATCATCAAATGACCCCTCCCGCTCTGGGTGGAGCGGAAGGGAGTGTCAGACTCTTACTGACAAAAACCCACCCGTGTTCCTTCCTTAGCCCTTTATGTTCCGGGCCAGCGGTAACCCTTTCGGACAATCCCGCTGACCCGGCAACAATCCCGCTGACCTTCGTGCTAAGTTACGGCACTCAATAGTTCCAGTCACGATGTGTTCATTTACCCCTTTATTTATAAACGCTTAAAGTTGAGAGACGCTTAAACGTCAAAAATTTAAGGTTAAACAGTCGTTAATCATTACTCAACCGTAAGCAGCGTTTATAATTAAACTCTACGAGACGGAACACCTATTAGTTTCAAACTTTATGTAAGTTTACGATAATCATGTAGGTTTGTATGATAATGCAGAATCCATTCTGTGCAATGCATAATAATGTAACTAATTGAGGCAATGAATGCAAGGAAACCTTTGGATAATCTTGCTATCTTTGAAGTAAAAGAAAAGTTGGTAGGCAACTCTAAATTGAGCGAGTTGCATTCAGTTACCACAAAACATATTATTTCAATTAAACCAATTACCAGGAACTTTTGAAGTGTCAAGGGTACGGGGTGGCACAAAGATAAAGCTAGTTGCCCATTTCAAAGCGCAGTAGGTTCCTATGGAGAAAACGGGCAAAAATACTCCACGGATAGTCTTTTAAATCAAAATATTGTTAACATCAGTAAGTTTAAGAAAATTGAAATCATAATAGCTAAATCTTGTCAACACAGGAATCAATCGTGTTGCAGCTAAGCTAGCTGACATGACATCTTCAAGAATCTAAACGTCACGAAATATTCAGAACTTTTAGTAAGTATCTCTTAGGATATCATAATGTTTTATTATCATTTTATAGTCACGTACGTAAATGCAGACACATAAAAATAAAAAGACACTAAAATCTCAACTGCAAGCATAAAAGACATGCATTTCTTTAAAAACTTGAATAAATTCCGCTTATATCTCATTTAACGTTATTTCAAGTATTCTCCAGACCAATAAACAATAAAATGTGACAAGCTCGTAACATTACTAACAGAAGCATATCAGATGAAACCGTATCTCAAACTGCATAATGCATATAATATTATGACCGTAGCAATAAGAAAGAGACATTGACCTCGACTGAAGAGTCTGCGATGCTACGCTACGCGATGCTAAAATATAAAACAACCCACTACTTAGTATTTTTCAAATCCATATTAATATTATAAATGCGAAAGTGTGTTTGTCTGTCTATCTGTCTGTTACCTCGTCGCGTTTAAACCGCTGAACCGATTTAGATGAAATTTGGTATAGAAATAGTTTGATTCCCGGGAAAGGACATAGGATAGTTTTTATCCCGATATTCCCACGGGATCGACACTTATGCAGGTGAAACCGCGGGGCGTTGCTAGTAAATTATGAATGATTTCACCCGCATAAGTGTAGTGTAGTTATATAAATTTGTGTGGGATAGGTACAACTAAAAAGTGGAAAATAAAACATTTATACAAAAGAAAACAACCGACTTCCAAAAAAAACACTACAAAGTGAAAAATAACTAATTTTGGAAGTCGGTGTCAAAAAAAGAAATGCGTAACCAACGAAATTTTGCACTGTAAATCGACTCTTGCTTGCAAATGCAATGCCCAAGGATCAGTCCAGAGTGTATCTTATATAGTATTATAAATTGGATTAGTTCTCCAGGGATATCTAGATTTTATATTTATAAGGTCAATATCGTTTCCACATATATGGATGTAAAAGAAGTACTTATACGGGAATTGGATGAGATAGGATTTGCTGCTTTTGATCACAAGTTGAAATAAAGTGAAGCAAACGGGCAGTGTATCTCTATCTACTAGATATTAAGAGAGACATTGTTAACATTTTTAACCGACTTCAAAAAAGGAGAAAGTTGTCAATCCGGATGTTTATAGTTTATAATATTTTTTTTTGCAAGAACAATTGGGCTTTTCCGTAAAACCAGTCGACGCATTACCTACTGCATAACTTAGTATTGTGTATATATTCCTCATCAAATGTTAGGAAGAGTTTTTATAGTATAGGTTCCATCATCAAGGAAGTCTGAAAGTGGCACCGGTAACTGAAAAGTTGTGTAATAATCGGGTGTGTATGGGCATATGACACGGAGGAATGAGGAAAATGTCATGAGGAAAGTTTTGAATATGAATGTCGATGGCTATAAGAGTAGCGGAAGACCAAAGAAACGATGGATGGACTGTGTGAATGATGATATGGTTAGAAAGCGGGTCACTACCAGGATGACGACTAATAGAGAAGTATAGAAGAAAAGGACTTGTTGCGACGACCCCTAATAAATTGGAGCAGAAGAATGATGATGATGAGGTTCCATCATCGAAGCAACCATCATCAATAATCTGTTATCACAGTTATAGATAGACCTAGATAACGCAAGTACAATACCCGGCGATAAATATTGCACATCGACCTTTGGAAAGAGACAATCGGCTAATTTCGGCTTCGTAGAGCGTTATCTCTGTCGCACGAAATACAAACAGTCCGGTATCTATTAGGAGCTGTTAAAACAATTATGATTTGCTTCTTTTGATAATTATTTTTATTCTTTGTATAAAATACAAAAAAAGGTAAAGGTCGATGTGCAATATTTATCGCCGGGTACTGTATCATGATCTGTATGAAAACTAAGCGTGTAATTTTTTTACTACCTAATATGACGTCACAAGCACTATTTAGTGATGGAAAATCAAATCGATTCAAAGACGCCGCGTCTCCCCCCACCCCCGGGGCCTAGCGTCAGCGCTCACGCTCACCCAGCCAGTTGTACTATAGGACTGAGCGCGAAAGTGGTGGCTTACGATTTTTGAACTCTGGTGTGATTTTTAGCACGCGAAATTGTTGCTCTTGCATTATCTAGGTGTATATCTGTATATGTTATCTACACTCTGACGACATTGACACTTCTTTTTTATGAAATGAAAATAAGTATTTAAACTTCACACTTCCGAACCCTATCCCAAAAATAAAGTATCACCTCATATCAATTTTTTACCAGCCCGCGTCTCATAAAACTGTTACCGCGGTATATTACCGTGATGTTACCGATACGCGACTTGCGCTGGCGCAACGCCAAATGTCACCGAAATTTGAACTTGAAACGCTGTTATTTTTGTAACGTATTCCGTGTTATTTGCACTGAAAAGTGTCACGATAATTTGGATTTTATTAGCAGTCTGAAGGGCGAGATTAATTCTTGTGTCGCAAATACGTAGCAGGTGGAATCTTATAACATTTAATATGTGTTAATTAAATAAACTACGACACTTTTGTCTGGTATTACATGAACAAGTCCTGTAATAGTCGAAGTTCCCACTACTGGATACAGGCCACCTCTCTGTGAGAGGGAGCACATAGATTATTAATAATAGAGAGATTATTAATAAGAGAAGAGTAAAAGAACACCATCTTTCCACTTTATCATAGTTATGTATGTATTTATTTTTTTGATGGAAAATAATCAAATAATTATCCCTCCTTTTTATTTTCTTGTACATATTATTACTATTATTAATATTGTATTTTATGTGTCAACAGTTAATAATTATAAATAAATTAAAATACTTT
Source organism: Luperina testacea (assembly GCA_927399505.1). Classification (NCBI taxonomy): domain Eukaryota; kingdom Metazoa; phylum Arthropoda; class Insecta; order Lepidoptera; family Noctuidae; genus Luperina; species Luperina testacea. Next base: position 2,660,245 of record OV656769.1, read on the forward strand.
TTTTTTATTACGTTTTAATATTTATTAACATTCTAGTGATATTTATTTTAGGAGTATGTACCTATGTTTATTTGTATTTGTGTAAGTATATTCTTAAACTATTTGTTTAGTTTTATTAAGTGAATTGTTTTTAGATTACACTGTATGTATTATTCTTTTGTCTCCTTTACTCTTTCACACGCTGTCTACATCTCTCTATTTATTGTCCTATCGCAGGTATTCTGGAAGAGATTTCTTATGAAATAAGCATTACCTTTGTACCTTTATTTCGTGTCTGTTTATATATGTGTGTACATTAATGGTAAAATAAAAAAATAAAAATAACGCATCACGCGGGCCCAGTGTGAGTTGGTTGGTGTTAATTAATGTCTACGATTTTTTGGTTCTAGGAATAACTTGTATTAATTGAACCAATAAGATTTTGAGATAACCTCGATAATATAATCTGACAAACATGAATAACTTCTATAGTAGTCGTATTGAATAGTTTATATTAAACTTATGAAGTTATGAGAGACAGATGTTTACGGTGTAACTCAGGCGCATGTTTTGGTTTCACCAGACTAGTTTTAGACTGAAATAGTTGCCGACAGACAGCTATATGGTAGTCACATAATAATAAATCAGTTTAGTCATAATATTCTGAATATTATTCTGACCATATTACTTCGTCTAGCAGAAAAGAATATATACAAAATGTTGATATACAAATAAGAATATCAAAATCTAAGAGGCTATAACGGAATTTATTGTTGTATCAAAATAAATAAATATCTAACAAATTCAAAGGCAACTTGATCAACTCAATTATTATATATGCAAATATTTTAACTATTAGTAAAACAACTTTAATAAAATTTACTTTCCATTTCTTTACTTCATAATATTGACTATTAAAAATAATATGAACAATCAACAAATAAATTAAGAAAAGTAAATCAAATCATATTATAATTGCTTGAATATGAGTATTTATCACTCTAATCTTATAAGGCGAAAGTTTGTGAGTGTGTGTGTGTGTGTGTGTGTTTATATGTTTGTTACTTCTTCACGCTCAAACGGCTGGACCAATTTTGATAAAATTTTGATGGAGGTACATGACACCCTGGATTAAAATATAGGCTACTTTTTTCCCGATATTCCCACGGGATTGACATTCACGCTGGTGAAACCGCGGGGCGCAGCTAGTGTAAACATAAAAGTTCTTTAAACCATAACCTACCGTAACAGCTGGGTACCAGTTTCGTAAATATTCTAAAGAGACTTAAAACTTCATAAACATTCTACTAACATTATTTCCGTTTTCCTTACAGCCGCACATAATAATTTTCCATAGATATACAATACTTCAGATATCTCCAAGGTAAATGCATCGGCTCACTATAATATTCTATAAACGAAATATCAATAGAATTCTGAATTTAGTTAGTCAGACGCAGTAAAACGGAAGCGGTTTACGATGAGCAAATTCTGGAAACTCGCATACTAACTTTTTTAGCCTTTCGGTCTGCTAACCAAAATTGTTAGTGTCGTGTCTGGTATAGCTGAAGTATATTGCTGCACATTCTCTGGAGTAAGTAATGTGTATTATAATATTGATTATGCTGAGACAAGCGATTCGCAGATGTGCAGGAATCGATCAATCACATTGGTTTAATGAGATCCACTTCGCGTGCTTTCTTTTGGAAAGAGGGGTTCCCGCTTTCAGACACTTCATCTACGGTTTTCTTGGAAAGAGGTGACTGCCACATACGGCCGTACTATCCAAATACAGAGCGATTTTTGACATCATAATGTAAAATACTGGTGAAAATGACAGATATTCATGACGTCCGTTATAAATATGACGGACACGTTCTTCTAAGAAACCTTGGCGTTACCTGGACTAATACCAAACTGTGATCTTCAACTAACTTTGGCCGGGGTGCTCAAAGTCTGAAACTTGCGCAGTTCGTCAGGCCAGGTATTATTAGCGCGCACGACTTCCATGCGTCTCTTGCACGTTTCCGCTCTGCTCGTCTCCGCTTCAGTGGGAACGCTTCCTTATTACCTATTCATTATCACCCAGCAAGATAACATTATCTGTGTAATAAAACAAAAACCACGTAAATCGGATAAGTAGGTTTCCAGGTATCCGATTTATGTGATTTTAACCGTTGTAACACACTAATGGACAGATAACAGAGATTTTGCTTTTTGATTTGATGGTGGCTTTGCCACTAGCTTTCTAGAATTTTCTATTTATTTCTCTGAGCCCATCGGGTATTCAGAGAAATAAATAGGAAACTCGTGTACTGTGTATTTTTCGTGTGCTATAGGTATGTGAGGCTGTAGCACTTCCAGTCTATCTAGGCTGAAAGTGCTACAGCTCAAGCACATTCCGATAGCTTAGGTGTACCGTGTGTAGCATTATCCCCACAAGATTCAAAGTTTGTTCTCAGGCATCTTATTTAAAATGTATGGCTGTTTGTGAATGTAAGGTTCGTGCTTGCTTCCAACACGGCGAGACTTTCCTAGTGTTTAAAAAAAAATCGAATTATTTTACTAGATGAAGTAAGTTTAATTTAAAATGTATTATTCTAATAATAATATGTACAAGTATATAAAAAGGGAGGGAAAAGAATTATAGGACATCAAAAAATTCGTCCGCATCGTTGAAAACAGGAAAAGTGCCCAAAAGGCTGGTAGCATTGCCACGTTGTATGGCAATGCTGATTCTTTGGCCAAAACATAAACCAGCTGTCTGGTCACGTTAATAGTCGGCTAACCGCTTGGCAAAGTCTCAAAAACTAAGTGGGCATTCGGACCCCATGGCCATAGAGTTTCAACTCCTAACAACTCGAAAATATGAGTTCCAATGAAGTAAATTATGTTTACAGCAAATGGTTCGTATCGTTCTGTGGGTGGTCTAACTAAACACATATTTATATACCGACATCGACACTGAATTTCGAAACAATTGCTTTCAGAAATTTACATACCAATTTGCCAACAACGAAATGAACATGACAGCCGTCGTTTGAAAAGTCTCTTTTATTTACGACTAGCATAACGATACACAAAAAAAATGGGATGATTTAAAAGAAACGTATACCTACTAATAAAACGAAGAAGGACTAATACTCAAGTACGACCAGGGAGCCTAAAAAGCCCACATTGGCAGAATCGTAAAAGGATAACATTATGAATCATAATGGACAGTTAACTGTTAAGTTAATCGTATAACATCCGGTTGGTGAAGAATTTTCCAGTTTTTTTTTCAATCCAATCCAAATCCAATCCCTCTGATTATACCTACGTAGTGCAGCGAAACAAAGAAAAACACGGACTGTCTTCGCCATATTATGATTCATAAAGTTATCCTTTTATGATTCTGTAAAAGTGACCTTTTTAGGCCCCAAGGACACAAGTATTGCCTTCAAATTGTGCCTTGAATGAAATAAAGTTGTGATGTTGTTCTTGTACCTATTGCGTTTTTTTATTATTGATGTTGTATTTGTATTGTATTATAATGATTTTGCCATAATTAATGGTGATTTTGACATTATTATTGTTTGTTTTGTTTTTTGTTTTTTTTTTTAAAACGTTGCCCCACACTAGGAATCACTCCTGTATTGTGGGTGCGTTTACAAACATTTAAATTCACATACACAAACAGCCAGACCCGGAACAACTACCTGTAGGCAATACAAATATTTGTTCCGTGCGGGAATCGAAACCGCGACACGCAGCGCAGCAGTAGATCGCTCAGCCACTGCGCCAACCGTGTCGTCAGTTAATTATTGTTTTGACATTATTATCTAGTAATTATTAACAAAATTTACCAAATTAATGTATTGTAGTGTAACTAACACTAGTGTTTAAGATGTGTACGTAATTACTCACAAATTTAATTCTATGATCTGGATAAATAAATGATATTATATTATAAAAATACCATCTCATTAAAAACTTACAACATAAATTTTAACTATATGAATTATGAACTAGCTGCGCCCCGCGGTTTCACCCCCATAAGTCTCGTCTGGGATATAAAGTATCGTAGGTATGTCCTAACTCAGGACATGGTCTACCCATGTGCCAAATTTCATCCAAATGTGTTGAGCGATTTTAGCGTGAAAGCGTAACAAACACACATATAAAAAATCAAATATTTTCTAAATTAACTAAAACTATCAGAAACTAAAAAATAGCGTCGAAAAATTCATCCGCATCGCTGTTGACTGGTAATGTACCCACGAGACTGGCGGCATTACCACGTTGTATGGCGATGCTTCGCATTAGAATTTAATTTTGTTATTTTTAGATTTGAATTTATCCAAATCTAAAAATAACATTTATCTAAATCATAATATTTTAAGATTGAACGATTAATTTAAATAAATAATATTATCTCATTATAGTATTAAGAAAAAATAAATGTATATATAAGACCATGCCATTAAAAATTGTCAAAATAAATTAGAACAGAAAAACCTAGTATAGCAACACACCTGTTTTTTTAGAAGCATAAGGTACCCATATTCCGCCAGAACGTAATAAACAAGTCTATTGCCATGCCAGGCATAAATCCAGACTCTCGAGATGCTATAAAATTATCTTATTATCTTCAAATATGATTTAAAATAATGGGAACATTTTATGCTATCAATATATTATATAATATTTCGATATTACCACTTAATCGACTGAAGTCTGTTTTTCTTCACTTCCATAATTACTCATCCAGCGCTACGCTAAAGCTGCTTAATAAAGAAAACCATTAAACCGGTCAATTTACCACAGCTGCTGAATGTGAAGCCAAAATATTCAGGAACGTATTTCATTAATTGCAATATTAATAGTTCATTAAATTAAAATATCGTTCGGTGAAATAACAATGGATCATAGAGACAGTTGGGTTAGTGCCAAAATCATATTCATTTTCGTAAAGTGCCCCGTAGCACCAAATTACTCGTTTACTGTAACACATCGTTGCAGAACTGCTCTCTCGGAATCAGATATCTAATGGGTCACCTTTATACTATATAGGTAGGTACTTTCACAATACATAAACTTTATTAGTGGTTGTAATGGCAATCATATCACTTGGTTTTAATAGATTTTAATATTTTATTTTTTATTTATCCTTTTGATAGATTCTTATTTTTTAAATCTGAGGACTTTGTAGGCCTTGCAGACTTTAGATCTGTAGACCATTTTTAGGGTTCCGTACCAAAATGGTAAAACGGAACTCTTATGGTGAGACTCAGTTTGTCTATCTGTCACAGCTGGATATCTTAAGAACTACTATTGCCCTTACCCTTTGTACAGTTTCTATATTTATGTCTGTAATTTATTTGGTGTACATAATAAAGAGTATTCTATTCTATTCTATTGCTATCAACTTGAAATTTGGATTACTTTTAGATGACGTTTGCCCAACTATTTTTCAAATAAGAAAGAAATAAAAATATATATATATTTTTTGTAACAGGGACTGAAAGGGGGTCTGAAAAATTCGAAATGGGGCCACAAAGGCATGTGGGGTATCATATGAAAGAGCGCAGTTTGCAACTTCTCAAACTATTATTCTTTTTTTTAGACCGCATTGTTTTCGACTTTTGCTGAAAAATGTAAAAAACAATACCGTTCGTCCCCTCTTATCTCCGAAGTTTGCAAAGAGAAAAATCTGAAATAATTCTATGTGATACAAGTTTATGTAAAGATTACAGAAAAAATAAAACGATGTCTCTAAATAGCACACTTTTTCAGAAATCATCAATAAAAGTTACACTAGTTCCACTATCGGTGAAGAGATGGCGCTGACCTAAAACTGCAATATTCTACACCGCAGTGCGCAGTGTTAAAATTATCTAACAAATATAGGCCTCGTCGATGAAAGTTTAAAAACATATGATGGTACGGAACCCTCTTGCACGGTTTTTGACGTGACAACGTCTAATAAATCGATGAAGCTGGCTGCACACACGAAAAAACATGACTCATGTAGCGTTACCTCGCGGCCTTGCTCTGTAGCGTTGCTGCCGCGCGCGCTGCCGAATCGGCCTCCGCGTTCGGCAATTTCATTAATGTTTTGTTATGACGTTGTCACGTTAAACTATCGTCCGTAAACCGACTTTACAGACAACCGATTTTTATTTTATCAAGTACCAGCACAGCATCCTAATTGCGTAACACACTATCAATAACAGTCTGAATCATTTTGAAGGATATTGCTAATCCATTGCTTCATAAGTTCTAAAAATTTGTCTGCTCAACAACGTAAACAACGCAATGAATGTTGTTGAACTGTCAAAATGAAAGCTATTGCTAATCATTACTAATCGTGTGTTACGCAATTATCCCGCTGTCATTTGTTGACAGGCCTACGCTGACCTCCCATACCTACTGTAATTTGAAAACATTGTAAAACCCAATTATCATTAAAAGCATAACCGTGGAGCTTCTTGCCAGGTCTTCTCCATAGGAAACGACCAATTGGAACCATGCACCTAGCTTCTTACGTTTCATAAGTGCCCATGTAGGTTTATGTGAAATAAAATATTTTAATTTTGAAGGTAGTCTTTGAAAGTCATACAGAACACTACCACAGATTACTAAATAGTTACTACGTAACAGATACTTCACTCAGTAGAAAATTTCCAATACCTATTGCCACAGTATAAAGACATACAGTATTGTATCTCGGCCGTAACCTTGATGTAAATGCCTACAGCCGCGCGGTACGTAAACATGCGATAGGGCTGCCCGCCTCCAGTATTTTAATTACATTTGCCTACTTTGTGTTTCCATTTAGTTTTGTTATTGTATTTTACTGTGTGTACATAAATAATAAAATAAATAAATATACCTACTTCTTTTTATATAAACAAATAAAATACTTTGTGAATTGAATAGGAAGTGTTTAAAAAAAATGCGTGTTGTTTTGATCGCCGCCGCACGACTCCAGCTAGTGAGCAGCGCGCTGTTGCTATTCAAATTTCGAACTAATCGCCGCGCGGCGCCAGTCAGTAGGCAGCGCTAGCGCGCTGTTAAAATGGCGGGAAAGCAAGTGTGCATTCACAGATTGATTTTATTTAAAATTAAAAAAAAAACAGTTTATTCGGTAATTTAAAAACTTGGCTGCATGCTCTAGTGTCTTTGCCAACATTTTCACGCAGCCACGGCAGAAAATAATCCTCGCGCCATTTTTCTCAAATTTTCTTTTCTTTGTACTTGTATTGTGAAATGTTTTTTTTTTCTGTTTCCTCGCAAATGTGTTAAAAAACGTCGTACGATATACGTGCGTATTGGTTATAACATCTTAACGCACTAATATCGTAATGTACTATTACATAATTATAATCATTAAAGTCATTAACACAACTCTCTAAGACCATGTAAGTCCAAAGAATGATGATTTCATGAAACAGTTATTCTTATTACAGTAACAGTTATTCAATAAAAATAATTAATTTTATTCATAAAAGTATGCAATAATTTCATTAATGTTTTGTTATGATGTTGTCACGTTAAACTATCGTCCGTAAATCGACTTTACAGACAACCAATTTTTTTCTAGTATTATTCATACACACAGTACAATAAACAACTATTATTAATAATAAAAACCACGTCTTTACTTTGAATTATACAAAACACACATGCCCCGAGGTTTTAACACAAGCGTACCTACCGTATAATGATTCATGAACCGCCTATAACTACCTATTTCACTCGTGTCTATCACTTTCCTTTACTTTAATCACTTTATTTATTAATCCAGACATCTTTTTTTCCGGAGGTAATAGGAAATACTTATCCATTAAAAAGACACACATTATGTACCTACCCACTCGTAAGTAAAATAGTCTTACCTTTCCGAGTTTCCAGGTAATGTAAAAAAAGCTATCTCTGGATGCGTTATTGACGAATTCATGCAACCAAAAACAGCACAATATCGCCTACTCGTCATATTAAATATGTACTTGAACTTATTTTTAGTGAAAAAATCGCGCGGTTATTGTTATAAAAAACAACACACCGTCCGTTCGTCACTGTTGCACAGTCGCGACTCCGAGCCGCCTGAGCGCACACGGTGATCGAAGCGCGTAGGTATAGCCCGCGTTTCGTCCGTTTGTATGAAGACGATCTACTGTATATATTATTACCGTGCTATTGCTATAATAGCCTACTCCGTCGCGTCAGCAACCGCTGCATGCTAAAATGTGCCTAAATGCTCAAGCGTACAGTTGTGATTGCTTCGCACCGCGCGATCCCACAGCAATCGCAGGGCCGCCTCTTCGATAAAATTAAATTAACATAACTATTTGTGTCTATTTTATTGAGAACTGTGAATATGTTCGGTAGTTTAAAATTGTATCGTATAAAGGTAAAATATGTTTTTAATAAATTGGTGCTGACTGTAATAATTTTGAAACGACAAAAAATGGTAATAGTTTATCACTTAACTATCTTCATTGACAGGTAAATGGAAAAATATTAGGTGTTTATCCCTTCTTTTACTTGATTTGTACCCATCTACTGCACATAAGGCACCAGACGGCATTGTAGGTACCCGTACAAACGAATGGAATGATTAAAATTGAATAACGTGCGTGCGCTTCGCTTGCGAAAACCGCACTGAATATGGTCCGCAAACGGCCCGAGACCGCTCGGCCGGGCGGTAGGTAATTATAGCGCGCAAGTACATGAAGTGACGGAGGCCTGACACTACTCACCGACAGTCGGCCGCATGCACTTGTTAGGGTACGACGTTGTGAAGACAAAGTGACGGACGTGTACGTTGAGTCGGTCACAAGATCGGTCATAAGAATCAGAGGAAAAATCGGCCCGATTGTCGGTGCTACAAAAAGTCTGACGTAGGCGGGCAGCCTACAACATGGGGCTTAAACAAACTGGCGAAATTTGGGAGTCTGGTTAAACTTTTAAGTGGGTTATTTTAAATACCGTGTCTTCTTAATTCATTTCATCACTTTCATTTCGTCTGGCGCTAATCTAAAAAGGTTTTATGTAATTACAAGAAGTTTCTATAAATTATGAGTGACAATATTGATTTTGAAGTAGGCATGCCCTTAATCCGTTTACGTAAATCCGATTTCTAGTAAGTTTCAACTTTTAAAAGGCTAGCAGCACAGACTGAGTTTGGCAAATAAATATTATACTGGTATATCTACACTAATATTATAAAGAGGAAAGATTTGTTTGTTTGAATTGAATAGGCTCCGAAATTACTGGACCGATTTGAAAAAATCTTCTTTTGTTGGATAGTCCGTTCATCGAGGAAGGCTTTAGGTTATATAACATCACGCTACGACCAATAGAAGCGGAGCATTAATGAAAAATGTTGCAAAAACGGGAAAAATCATTCCTTTTGAGAGTTTCCGTTGCGTACGCTGCGTAAACAGTGACTAGGTACTGAAATGACGACTGATAAAGAAGTATGGAAGAAAAAGACATTTTGCGCCGAGCATAAATAAATTGGGATAGGGACAGCAAAAGATGATGACTATACTAAAATGAAAAGTTTTAGAAAGTTGTTCTAAAGACAATGTGAGGTTAGACAGAGTAGATCCCTAGCCTTAACAAATCATGAAATTATTTTTAATTCTGTTATTAGATCTTTTGAGACACTTTAACACGTAAATGAAATTACCCTTTCTGGGATATTTTTTTTTTTGTGGCCGTCTATAATAATTTAAATTTTTTTGAGGTAGGTACACATTTAACTCATAATTTTTTAATGAGGCGTCAAGTCAAGAACAATTTGGATTCGGAAATATTATATTTGGAGGCGGATCGATGTATGTTCTCAAATTAATTACAGCATTGTCGCCATACAAATAAATGTTTCTACTACTGCGACCTTTCAAATAAAATGTAATTCATTCCTGGCCGCCGGTTTTTATTTTGTGTCCCAAGTCGCCGAAACAAAATGGGCGATCTCCTTTTTTTGGTCATTATTTAAAAACCAGATGGCGCCGACATTTCCTAACTGACCGACGCGACGTCTGAGAAGAAATACCTACTGCTCTTTTAAAGTCCAAACCAAGTCCAGTCTAACATGCAGGACCATGTCTGCAAAGTTTGTTGCTTGGGGATAAATTGGATACAATGTAAGGTACCTATTCCTTAAATAAATTCAAAGATCAGTAGCCAGTTTAGCAGACGAATGAAAGTCCCAAATCGTTGATAGAACAATACGGCACTAAATTTATTGCGTAGATTGGACCAGCACCCGCATTGCGTGACACAATCAATCACAATCTGAATAATTTTGAGTGATATTGCTAAATCATTTCTTCATAAGTTCGAAAAATTTGTTTGCTCAACAAGGTATATAACGCAATTATTGTTGTTGAACTGTCAAAATTAAAGCCATCCCAGGTGCTACGCAATTACCCCATAGGACTAACTATCTATTCTATAGGAACGTATGTTTAAAAATCTCTAGAGTAAAATTTAAGAGAGTTACATAAATTAAATTTAATTAAATTTCTCGCCGACTGGTCGACGCTTCACGTGACCAGAGGGCTGGGTCGTTCTTTGGCCAAAGAATTAGCATTGCCATTCAACGTGGCAATGCTGCCAGTCTTCTGGGCACGTTTCCGGATGACAGCGATGCGGACGAGTACTTCAACGCCTGATTTGTCCTTTATTTTTGTTTTTATTTGTATAGTAAGTTAGTTAGTCATTTAATTTAGTATCTAGTGTAAATAGTTTGTAATAAAATAAGTTAATTGTATATTTTAAAAAAATAAATTTAAATAGTAGTGAAAGGAAAATAAAAGTTCAGTGTGCCAGACAATTTCTAAAGCGCTTTCATAAAGGTGTTTTGTAAACATGCGTCATATTCACCTTCCTATTCATTAAAATTACCACAAAATTATGCGATATTACGAGGCCAAAAGTTTCCATGGGATAAAAGAGTGCCAGATGCGTAGGATCTCATGTTCATAACATGTCTATAATTACACGTCGTTTTAATAGCTCCATATAGTTTTACACGGTTTAAAAATATTTTCTGTAATTTTTAAGCTCCTTTACAGGTGCCCTAACCCCTCAAGTCAAGTGTACACCAAGTGTACACAACTGTACTATTGTCATTGTTAAAACAATGACTTCACTGCGACCATTCAACTACTCCGACGCGTGCGAACCCTCTCAAGCGTCAAATGTACACCAAGTGTACACAACAGTTCTATTGTCATTGTTAAAACAATTACTTCACTGCGACCATTCAACTACTCCGACGCGTGGGGTGTTTCAACAGGTAGGCGAGCAAACGTCATCGTAGCAGGCCCTGACGGAGATGGCAGGATGAGCAGTCCAGCTCCTTCAACAAGAACTGGTCCTTGGGAGTTTTTAATAGAGAGAAGTGGAAAGAGAGTTCGAAGGGCTTTGCTCTGCAGTGGGACATCACACACTTTTTATACATACCATCACGCCTGAAACCCCCGAAGGGTTAGGCAGATGTGTAGCAACAGTACACCCACATTTTGCAGACTCCGGGCTGCTATTGAGAAATTCCAGATGGATAAACCCAATATCACTTTACCCCACTCGGGAATCGAACCTAGTACCTCATCCTCATCAACGCTTGCGACCAACCAACCAACCTTTACTAGACCAACGAGGCAGTCGAGGCTTTTTATAATATAATATACTAGATGCGCCTTGCAGTTTCACCCGAACAAGTTTTGATCCCGTAGGAATATCGGGATAAAAAGTATCCTATGTATTAATCCTGGTTATAAACCATCTGTGTGCCAAATTTAATCCAAATCCATTCAGTCGTTTGTGCGTGAAGAAGTAACAAACATACAAACACACTCATAAACATTCGCCTTTATAATATTAGTGTGATAGGTGTGTACGTTCAGCCTTCCAGAAATACAATGTAAAGGATTCCTGAGGCTTCGTGTTCATTTGAGCGGAGAGGGAACAAAATTTCATTTAGATCTGCATCTCTCTTCGGTCGAATGGTCAGGCAGCTTAATTAATTTTCCTACACGTCCAGAGTCGATGTTATTCAGGATGATTAAAACCCTGTTCAAACAATGTAAGGACTTGTGGGTGTATATCTCCATAAATTCACGAGCTATGCTTGGAGTCTCTCTAGATAGAATCCGGAATGCGGTGATCCGGCAGAGAACCAAGGCTGTCGATATAGCTCACAGAATAAGCAAGCTAAAGTGGCAATGAGCCGGCGATATTAGCCGTAGAACCGATGACCGTTGGGGTAGACGTGTTCTTGAGTGAAGACCGCGAATCGGCAAACGTAAGGTAGGACGCCCTCAGGCTAGGTGGAGCGACGATCTTTGCAGGGTGGCTGGTACCAGCTGGATAGGAGATGCCGAGAATCGAGCTAAATGACGTGCAATTCGAGAGGCCTATGTCCAGCTCCAGCAATGGACTGCTGCAGGTTGATGTTGATGGGTGTCACAATATTACCTAACTTTTTTAAGAGGATTCTATTTATTAATATCACAGACATATTACACGATCAACATGAAATCATGTATGCATATCCTAGAACAGCATAAACAACACGAAAGCAACCAAAAACATCAAGTAGGTAACTTTCAAAGCCTTCTGATGATACTATTTGCAACTCTATATCAGTATATCTAAATAATCAACAACTAAATTCAATCAGCAACTAATTATTCAGTCCAAATACAGGAAGATATCCAAGGTTCCAATGACGAAATGAAGTGACGTGAAAATAAACCAAACATACGCATTAGTCACATCAACCGTTCCTTTGATCTTCGTTTTATTTACCTATAACTATTAAATATGTACTAGGCATGTCAGTAGGTATAAGCAGGAATGTTATGGAACAAGAATTTCTACGTGTTTCTTAGATAGATGAAATGATTTCTTTTGGTGGTGCACTGAAAAAAATTATTTCTTACTACACCACATTAAAACGATTTAAAACTTACTGTCTTTATACAGTAAGAAGAAATATTTGTAAAATAGTAAAAGACAAAACAGTAACTTTTAATGATTGAGCATACTATTTACTGAAAAAAACAAAAAAAAAAGGAAAACCACCATTACTGTGATGTAAGTAAACAATGGTTTGATCGATATCACCAAATGAATAAAACAGCTAATGTTGTGACCTTTTACCTACTGAAAACGTTAAAGTTTACTGTCATGTCATAACGGTAAAACTTTGCCTCAAGCTTTGACTATTTTCGGATCAGTACAAATACTGTTTTGAACGTTAGGCTCATATGGAACTGTTTAAAGCAATTCAGATCAATGTATTTTTCAAGGGGTGTCTTGTAAAAGGGATGTGGAGGTTAGATAGGCAGTCGCTCCACGTAAGATACTGGTATTTATGCCTGGTTAGACTGAAATCTGATCCCAATACAGTTGGGAAACGGCTAGGCAAATTGATTGTCTGGAAATGGGTATATACGTACAGTTTTGATATGAACTTGTGACGATGTATAAGAATTATTGATGCTCGTCTACTGTTACTAATAACTGTAATAACCGTAGACGAGTAAAATAAAATACTTATTTATTTAAAGCGTATTATATTTATTTATAAAATAATTATTTATACAAATAAATATTTTACAATAAATTCCGTGAATTCAGCTTCCACTTAAAACATATGTGCAATGCGGGTGCGTCAGAATAAAATATATTTTTCACTAACAAGAATCGGCCGACGCAATTTAAAACTTGGACAAAAACAATTCATCCACAATAATATTTTAAGCTGGTGGGAGGCTGAATAAATCACAAACAAATATATTCCACTGATCTTCAAATAAAACCATTAATTTCAAATATTTGGCTCCGTTTTCTAAACATTCAATAAAAAGTTTATATAAGTTTATTCAATATGTATGTCATCGGGCTGCAAAGTTGTATATTATTCTCTCACTTGTAATACGCCCACAATGAAGTGAAACCATTTTAATAATATGCATTTTCTTAAGTTAAATGCTTGGGAAGTGCTACTGAATTGTGAATTGTCCTCAAATAGGAAGTCATCTATAAGCACCCACATGCCTACTTTCTGCGTAAAGGTAACCAAGGGCACTGGTAATTTTTAGTATTTTTGTATCACGTACAGAGTGAAGATGTAGCATGAATGCAACCCAAAAATGCAGCAGTACCTAAGTCTAGAAACTCTCGCCTTAGAAAAATCAAAAGTCAACATTTAAAAGCAAAATCGTATGAGTTAATTCAGAAGTACCTACTTACTTGGGTATTTATATGTATATAAAACACAAACTAAACTCAACAGTATCATTTAATATCAGATCAAGTTTCAAGAGCGCACTTAAATATTTAACGATGTCTCTCGATTGCAGACTGCAGATAAAACTGCAAATATTTCTAGGTACTTACACTCGACTTTGAATGTAGGTATGTATATTTTTTTTATTTTCGGATGCTTTTTAGACTAAAACTGAATTGATTGCTATCAAGTGCTTCTATCTAACTAGATCCAATACTCGACATTCCACTGAATATGACAAGTTTTAAAGACTGTAAAAATTGGAAAACATGATAATCATAATTCACTTCCTGAAAAATTACTAAAATAGATATACTTTTCAACAAGTAAAAATTTAAATACTTTGCCACACCATCTTCGTTTTTTAGTCTTTGGGTAGCAGAATTGAATCCTGATTTACATGCCCCTGTGGCTTTAAAAAATAAATATAAAAAGGTTAATACCTAGGGGTTAATTTTTCAATCACTACATAACTTTTATCGAATTTCTAGTACCTATGTCAGATTGACATATTATTTTTGCCAAAGCTGCCAAATCCCTCACCACACCAATTAATTCCTCAGATCAAAAAACGCGTGCAGTCGGAAGACGCACGTTATAGCAATGAAATTTCTTACCGATACTCACAGGCACACACACTCGTACATAAATTATAAAAGAAAGAGACGGAGAGAGAGAGTTGCATGCGCAATTGCGCATAAGCCTTTCGTGTCGATTTCTACCAGTCTACTCCTACCTCAAGCCGCGATAAAGAACTTCGTTCCAAAGAGCTGACGCTTGACCTTACAGTAAGTATCATAAAACACAAGCTCTTGTTTATACCCCGAATTTAACACTCCAGTTAATCTCGCCATTAGCAAGAAGCAAAAGGTCATCCATCCAATATGAACTTTACATATTTTTATAGACAGTCAACGCCCTGATGTGCTTCAAAACAGCTTCTTTGTAAACTCGACGTACGCAGGTACCTACTCCACCCTACGTAGTTTCTAATCTAAGTTTCCTGAACCCTTAGGAATCCCTTCATGGGTTGAAACCAGAATCTCACAATTTGCATCATAAAAAGGCAAGGATAGAGGTATCTCTATCCTTGCCTTTTTATGATGCTGATGTTGATGCTTTTTTGATGATGGGTGTATACCCAAGATGAAATAAATGGATATTGTAGCATTTGTAGTCCACGTCGACAGCGCGCCGCTTGTGTATTTGTGCACCCTACTCAAATACGCGAGAGCGGCACGTTGTCGACTGTTAGGGTATTTATGTTCGAAGGGGCCCGCAAGGGCCGAAGCCTGCCGGATCAGCGGGATTGTCCGAAAGGGTTACCGCTGGCCCGGAACGTAAAGGGCTAAGGAAGGAACACGGGTGGGTTTTAGTCAGTAAGAGTCTGACACTCCCTTCCGCTCCACCCAGAGCGGAAGGAGTCATTTGATGATTTCCCATCCAGAAAAAAAGGGTATTTATGTTCCGCTTGTATTTAAATACCTACCAGAAAAGTACCTACTTTTACTTCCAAAAAATTTGAAATACCTGCCAGAATGGATAATTGCTCACCAAATTGTGTTTCATAAAGTATTGTAGAAATGAACCTATTTGCCTTTTTATTCTATGCCATAAAGTTTTTTTTATAAACGCGTTTATTTAAAGTTAATTTCAGGCCAAATATATCGCAAAATAGTAAATAGATGTTACCAATATTTAATTTCACGACTTTCAATTTAGTCAGTTTTACTGAAAAAGCTAACGGTCGATCGTACAATTTTTTTGAATATCAATATAATATTGCGTATTTGTATTGTCATTCGCTCACTCTTGCATCCTATGTCGACGGAGCCCAGCTTCGCGGGGCTATTTCTGTGTAAAGGGTATAAAGTAAACTAACTAAACCTAACCTCGGGGTGCCCTTCGCTCGCTCTTGCATCCTACGTCGCCAATATTTTTCTTTTACGGTATTAATGTTACTATTTCAGGGAAACAAGATTTGGTGAGCATTTATCCATTTTGGTAGGCAAAAAAAACGTAAATACAACACGTACAATTATTCTGATGAGTGTATAATTATTTTGGAACTTACAACATTTTTCTTTAGGCACCTCGGTATAGAGTGGGTTTATTTTATTTGAAGTTAACATTACTTGGTACTTAGTCTTAGGATCTAAAAGTTATTTTGGTGAGCATTTAAATTGTACCCTTTATCTTCTGTGGCTACAGTTGCCTCTGCCATAGACACGTGCCTATGAACACTAACTTACTGGTCTAGGCTTTGAGCTGTCTCAATGGGTCTAGGTGTAGGTGGTGTGACCGTAGGTGTAGGTTATTGACCATAAATAAATCATATCTCGAAAAATCTAGGCTGGAGTAGGTACTTGCATTTTACATTACCTATAATGGCCAATTTGATGTAAATGATTTGACTTTTACATATACCTACTTACCTTAATATCTGAAAATAATCGTTAGTTTTTATTTTACATTACAGGACCAATGAAAATACGCTAATAATCCCAAGATACCAAAAATAAGCCAGAACATTTATCAAGCATTTCCGAATTATCTAAGTACTTAATTGAGTTTCAAAACACGTTAAATTGTTCTAAGAAACCATTAATTCAGATATCACGTTCAATATTGATTCATTGCCGCGCTGGTTAAATTCAAATTAAGAACCGTCGTAATGTTGCCCTAATTAAATATTCAAATAGCCTTATTTGTGATTTGTTTTGTATGTAATTTGTTTTCATCTGTTGAATTATTAAAATGAATGCGACCCTGCGCGAATGAGAGCCAGCACTGGTGTGGTTTTCAGCAACAGCAATCCGGCTGTGCTGTGAACCAGCGCTGCGAACCTTAATGAATATTTAATTAACAAACACATTATAGTGTCGCAGTTCCTATAATTTACTTGTTAATTTTATAATGGACATTACTTACCTACTAAGAATAGTAATAAGAGTTGTTTCTTGAAAAAAGAAACAACAAAAACCTTAGAAACATTTTAAAAGTAATTTGAATCTTAACCCATTCCATGTCCCATGAGTCACATAATAATAATGTGATTCATGTTGATTGTTTATCTATCGTGTCTACTTTGTGGACAGTTAATCTGTTTTATAGGTAGTTCTATTATGTGGGTACCTAGGTGGAAAACTAGCCTATTAGGTAGATACCTGTGTGACTAATACAAGATAAAGTAAATAACTTAGTAACAATTTAAAAAAAAAGATAAAGACGATTTTTGATTCTTGTAAGAAAAAACCCTTAGGTACAAACCTACTAAAGGATTTTCGAATTAAGTACCATTTTCCCCAGATGGCGCTCGAGTCGACTTTTTACAACGGCTAGCTAGCAGTCTGATTTTCACCATAGACTAATATAATAAAACTGAGAATTTTCACACGACCACAAAACATAGATACCGACATCATTATTATTTATTATCTATTTCTTTACAAGGAGGGTGGTGCTGGTGTAGTCTTTTTGTCAAAATAGTGCCCTACAAAACGGTTTTCACGGTTTGTCTGCGGGAACGGATCATAGTTTTTAAAGTTTATTAGTTCATCATAATTTTATGTAGGTAGGTATACCTGGGTATATTGGATTACCTAAGTATTCTTTCTAATATTTATAGAGTAGTTCGTCCTCATATTTAAAAGCCCTTTTCTAGGGGTTGCTCGGCATTATATGCCACTTTAGAACGATTAGGCTCATAATAATAAAAGTGAAGTAAGTAATGCATAAACACAACCTTGTAGCCAGGATAATCCATCAGCAGCTTGCTTTGAAATACAGCCTTGTGGAATCGGAGGTGCCGTACTACAGGTATGTACCCGACCCAGTTCTCGAAAATGTACACATTGTACTGGGATCAATCCATCATCACTGACAGGACTATTTTTGCCAATAAGCCTGATATAGTGGTGGTAGATCGATCAGAGCAGCGCGCAATGATAGGTGACAAAACCGTCCCGCATGATGAGATGCTCGTGAAAGCCGAGAAGGATAAACAGATCAAGTATCTTGACTTGGCTCGCGAGGTTGTCTACATGTGGGATGTGGACTCAGCGATCATTGTGCCGATAGTCGTGACAGCCAATGGGTTAATAGCCAAGAGCCTCGACCAACACCTAAGGAGGTTCTCGTTGGGCAGCTGGGCTGGCTTGACCCAGAAAGCGGTACTTCTGGACACGGCCGAATTGTTACGAAGTTCCTCTCTCCGGAGCCCTGACCTTGGACCCTGTTCCCGATACCAGTGGGCTACTATTTTTTATATTTTTAAATGTTTTTATATCATAATATTTAAATATATAATTTACTAGCGACCCGCCCCGGCTTCGCACGGAAACATTATTATTATTATACATATAAACCTTCCTCTTGAATCACTCTATCTATTAAAAAAAACCGCATCAAAATCCGTTGCGTAGTTTCAAAGATTTAAGCATACAAAGGGACAAAGGGACATAGGGACATAGGGACAGATAAAGCGACTTTGTTTTATACTATGTAGTGAAGTGATGATATATAGGTACATACTTAATGAAATAAAGCACTTAAAGTAAAGTAACAAAATTATTAATAAACATTAGTAAACGCTCACCATCTTCTCTGATAACCTCCTTCCCGCCAGTATTTTCCACGTCAGCCATAACTATTAACACAAATCGCACAAAAACCAGAGAAACTCTAAAATAAACTTGTCACACGCAATATATCGCCTGTATCGTCCTTCTTTCAAATCACTTCACATCACACGATAAAATTTGCACATCAAAGGAATATCCAACACACTTTAGGATGAATGAAACTAATTCCTGAATAAATTAGTCAAGTATTTAAAAAAACTCGCGCAGATAACTTTAGCGCCAATACACGAATTTTTACTCTTGGCACACACGTCCAAATGCCACAAGAGATGATCACAAACTATTCTATTTTGGTTGATGGAACAAATTGAAAGATTTATACCTAAGCAAGAGTAATTTGCGGCAAATACCTACCTATCAACTTTCGTATGTAATATAATTTGTTCAAAATATTGTTTGTTAGAGCAGTGGTGGCCAAGTGGTAACGGCCGCGACTTACGAGTTGTAGGTCGTAGGTTCGAACCCAGACAGGCGCTTTACTTTGTGTAAATTATTTCATCACCACTGCTCTCAAAACGGTGAAGGAAAACATCGAGAGGAAACCGGCATGTCCTAGAACCAAAAATTCGAAGACATGTGACATCTGCCAACCCGCACTGGGCCCGCGTGGTAGATTACGGCCCACTCCCTCTCACCGAGAGGAGGCCTGTGTCCCAGCAGTGGGAACATTATAGGCCGATTATGATTATGATGATAATTTGTTCGCCTATTAGTTTTTTTTTTTCATTTGGTTCTGAAATAATCTAGTTTAAATCATCAATCTCATTCATTCAATCTCATCTAGTTTAAAAAATATATGATTGACGTGTGAAAGTGTTTGTGCAAACCTACTTACAAAAATAAAATCATTTATCATTATTTTATCAATATTATTATTTTGAAGGCAGTAAGGTTATCTTTGGTGTGAGAAACACACTATGCCGAAAGTACGCGACCGAAGTTCGGCATAGTTACGCCTGCAATGCTATTTGAATTACCTACTGACGACACATTATACCAAAATTACGTTGCGCAATAACTAGCGTACAGCCGAACTTCGGTCGGGCGTAAGTTCAGCAGTAATGCGGCGGCAACGTATTCTTTTTTTTATAATAATAATAATCCCCGAATGGTTAGACAGAGGTGTAACCTATAATACCCTACCCTCATTTCGCAGAGGTGTATCTATAATAGACCCTCATTGCGCCAGTTATCTTTTAAGTTCCATAATAGGGGGCGAACCGAGTGCAAATTTAGACTCCGGGCTTCTTCTGAGAATTTTCGGATAGAACAACCCATTAACACTTTGCCCGACCTGGGAACGAACCTAAGACCTCATGCTCAGCAGTAGCGTTTGCGACCACTAGACCAATGAAGCTATAGAGGTATGAGGAACAGGGTGTAAAGTTCACTCATACTCTATAGAAAAGGAAGGATCCTCCGACCAGACGGGTGTTGTGTCTGGCGGGCAACTGCCCATTGGTTCATGTCGGGCCGTTGTATCTATGCTAGTTGCGCGGTAAACTCTGCTTGCGCGATGCAGGATTTTGCGTGACGTCAGTATGACGCGTTGTTTGCTTGTGGCGTTGTAGATACCGCTACAAAGCAGTCTAACGAGAACAAAAAACAGCAACAAGAAGTATTGCATTATTAAAGTTTATTTAATACGAACCCAGGTGCAATGTGCCCAGGTGATCTTCGAAATAACATAAACATCACGCTTGTATTAATCGAAGGGGACCCGTGGCTGAATAATTACAGCCGCCCAGGTCGCTCGATCAGGTTAAGCTACGCTTGCCGTGGTTGGTCTGTGGATGGGTGACCATCTTTACCAAGTCCCCTCCGTGGCTCAGAAAGCACGTTAAGCCGTTGGTCCCGGCTGTCATTCGTGGATCTTTGATGGTCGTTACGGGTCGTCAGACACCCGAAAGTCTGACAACCAGTCATACCAAGGGGTATCGTATTACCCAGTAACTGGATTGTGGAGGTTAGATAAGCAGTCGCTCCATGTAAAATACTGGTATTCAGCTGCATCCGGTTAGACTGGAAGCCGACCCGAACATAGTCGGCAAAAGGCTAGGCAGATGATGACTGTATTAATTACATTTTAGAAATATGTAAATTTGTCCAAAATTTGTTTTTTTTCTTGTTGTAAGCATCAAGAATTCTACACAAAACGCGAAGACATCCAATCACAGTACACCTAGGCACCGGTTTAAGCTAAACATACCAACATCAAAGCTAAAAATGCATTACGTAATGTCTATAAAAATATATAACAAACTACCTGACATAATAATGAAAGAAGAAAAGTTTAATATATTTATAAAAAAACTTAAAAAATTACTCCCTAGATGAATATTTAACCCTTAACCAGGCTATGGATTGAGCATTTCCCACATACATTTTTAAGAGTTTTTACCAGGTTTTGGTAAAGAATCTACCACAATCTGTCAAAAACGCTAACATAGAAATAGTAGGTACTTATGTTAACAAAAAAAAAGTGGAACAGAACGCAAATGTCACTTTTGCAGCCATTTTATCTGTGGTCGGCCGCTAAACGAACATTTTTGTGACAAGTGTACCGTATTTTTAATCATTATGGAGAATCGGAGAAACTTAAGTCGTACAATTTTTTGATATGTTGTAGAATTTGAGTTTTTCTAGTGATTTGTGCATAAATTATAAGTAAAAACTTCAAAAATATCATGATATAACGAAATAAAACATGTGGGGAACCATATGCCTTAAGCCTGTGATGCCTAATTATTGTGGGAGTTATTATATCCATTGCCCCGTGAATTAGAATCTTTATTTTATACTAGGTTTTTGCCACAGGTTTTATTTAGGATTTACTCACGGTCATTTATCGATATATAAATTGTGGGTAGTGTAAACTTTTGTCGTCATTATTAATTGTCAGTCTACTTTAGTGTATTTTTTGTTGTTTTTATTTTATATAATTATAGATAAAAAGTCGTCGTCTAGACAGGCAATGGGATTATGTTTTCCCACATGTATTTTTTCAGGTTTTCAGCTTATTTTCTAAATATAATTGATAAAATCTCATACCAAATTTTATTACTCATCTAAATCTACGAAAAAAACATTATTACGGCAGGATTTGTCCGAGGCCTGGTAAAGGGTTAAACGATAAACATAAATAAAACAAAAATGTTATAAAATTAATGATAATCACGCAATTTATATGAATGTATAAAATATACATAGATATGTATTATAGATAAGTACGGTAATTATTAATAAATAATATAATAATTAATAAATAATATAACAAAAATAATAATTATATATCTCCTAAAACAGGGCTTCGTCTCACTTCTACCCTTTTGCTGTGCCCTACAGGGTCCATATAATGATCTAAATTATAGAGTTACCACTAAGTACACATTATGGTAAAGCAATAAAGATATTGAGTATTGACTGTACCAATACCATAATAGTCTAATAAAAAGTAAAAATAAATAGTCTATATATGGGAAAGCCCAAGGCCTATTTCCAAGTACCTAAATAGGTACTTGTTACCTATAAAGTTTACCTATATAGCTTAGCTAATTTTCGGAAGAAGTATATTTTTGTACGTCCAGGTTTCTCTGACGTACCGCGCCTGGGGTGGCTAGGGTGGGTGGTGGTGGCAGGGGGCGGTTTCGCGTCTAAGGTGAGCCTATTTAAGTAGTGGCGAATCCAGACTTTTGGCTATCTAGGCTTTCTTTTCATCATGATCATTGATTCAATACTAGCACTGGATTAAGAAGTGATGTATTGGTACCATCTTCATGTACAAAACACTGTCATACGGTGTTCTGTTTTACGTGTTACTTAACAGACGCATCTTGGAAAAGCAATTTACTTTAACGTAACGCTAAAAAAATCACTATTTGTACACGAACTATCTGCAGGAATTTCGCTCGTCTCGTCGACGCCACAAAGAAACTGTTTCACTATAAATCCTTCACCGAGTCGTATTCCTAGTGGTTGTGAATATTTGATGACTTTACGTGTTCGCTTGCAACTTGCCTTCCTGAATCTCGGAGAAGTACCTCGGTCCTCGTGAATATTGAAGTTCACGGAGACGTCTCTCCATAAACTAAAATATACCTACAATACAATATATACCACCCATGAAGCACCCATGAAGTATTGTTTTGGTGTTTAGTTTTTCAGATTGCGATTGTAGGTACATACTGACCGAGAAGAATAAATTGTTTGCAATTTTGTCATGAAAGGCTATTTCTTGTGTATGGTCGAAAAAGTGTAGGTACATACCTAATTGAGATTTTTTTAGATTCTGAAATGGGCGTGCGTCTTGACCTCGATCTCACCTGGTGGAAAGCGATGGAAGAAGTGGGCGATGAAACGAGCGTGCCAGACGATGCCTGTTCACTTCTAGAAAGTAAAGAAAGAAAGAAAATACTTTTATTTGTGGTAAACATGACTCAGAGAAAAAACACAAACACAAAAAAATAAGATGGGGGAAAATATGCGTCACATCCACGCAAAACGGCAATCGCTCAGCGTAATACTAAGACCCTATGAGAGACAGAGCCCCATTGTTGGTTTTCAGAGACCTGCTGGCCCTAAATCTGAGCTATAAACAAACTCGGAAGATGTCCATGTATGAAATACCGCCTCACCTTTTTGGCTACAGTCTGTGCTTTTGACTGTTTGAGTGCTTAGATCTTTGATGTTACGAATTGCGATACAAATATATTTATAGTAGGCTATAAACAAATTATACATTTATACGAGTGTTATAGGATTTAAAACAAAATATAGAATTTTTATTACACAAAGTTTAGATTAGATTTAAGAATTCAGGAAAATGGAACGCAACATAGTACTTTTTCGGCTGACAACATTACTACGTGAATGTCAATGTCTTTTGTCACCTGTTCAGTCAGAGTGCTGTCATTCTAATGTCATTTGTCAAAGCATTGTCGTCACGCGAGTGAGCGCAATGTTTTTGTAATTTATTTACTTGAAACAACCTGTTAAAAATATTGAAGTCCACAAAAATCAGTAGTTTTACGTTAGTGATAAGTGTTAGTGAGTACTTAGTTCCGTCACAATGTCGGAAGAGGACGAAAACTTGCATCGTTTGGAGGGGTCTTCTGACAATGCTCCTGGCGGTCTTATTCTTAAAAAGAAAGATCCTCCAGGGGAGTTTCAGTTTGCTAAGCCTTCGTTACTTGGTCTTGACAAGCTGGCCGCAGCCAAGCGTAAACAGAACAGGCTGATATCGTTCCAAGAAGAGAGTACCGAAGATGATGTTGAAGACAACAAAATTGATGCCAGTAGTTCGAAAGAACGTAAATACAGGAAGCATAACGAAGAAACACCTACTTATACTGGTGGCATATCGGAACAAGCGCGGGAACGCATGCTTGAGAGATTACAGAAGTGAGAAAGTTTGTTTGAACTTAGTTTTATTATTATTTTGTTTGTTTACAATGGATAGTTTTCTAATTTAAAACTTTTGATGCATAATCAGACCAAAACCATAACTGTTACTAAGCCTCCAGCTATCTAAAGATGAAATTAATTGTCTGAAACATGAAATGGAAAGTCAGCACATATGCTTGAGTCTTGACTCAATACAAAGCCAATGTGACATACTATTATACCAAACAAGTTTGATTTGGTTGTTTTCCACCCTGCCAATAGTTCTCAATAACTTTGTTAATGCTCATATTCTATAATGATTAATTTATGCAGACATAGAATTATTTCTTAAATAACCTGATCCATAATTTTATTAAATCCAATCAGAAAACACTTGATATGTTTTTATAATAACTGAAATTATGAATCTCAGAATTCGATCTTTATTTAAAATAATATTTGGTCTTATGTTGCATAGTGTAGTGTCATACTATTTGTATGCAAGTTGTCTTAAGATAATTGAGTTGCAATCTAATATCATTCTATTTTCAAGTAACATTTACACCTGGTGTCAAAACATGGTGCAATCATTTTTAATTTGGGGGCAGTGGTGGCCCAGTGATATCGGCCCGACTTACGAGTTGTAGGTTGTGAATTCAAACCCAGGCAGGTACTTTCTATATTTAAATTTAACACCACTGCTAACAAAATGGTGAAGGATAACATTGTGAGGAAACTGACATGTCCTAGAACCAAAAAAATCAAAGGCATGTTAAATCCACTAACCCACAGTGGGTTTGTGTGTTGGATTATGGCCCACTCCCTCTCACAGACACGAGGCCTGTGTCCCAGCAGTGGGAACATTATAGGCTGATTATGTTATTATTGATAATTTGCTTTTATGCTTCTTATAAAGCATGTAACATCATCAGCTGTTACCAAGTAAAGAAAGATAGAATTACAAGAATAACTTATTCTTCCAGAAGAGAAAAAGATGCAAAAGAAAAAGGTGTACACTACTCGACTCAAGATGAAAAGAAAACACGCTCTAAAGATGATGAGGATGACCGCTACTACCGTTACCGTTATGACAGAAGGGACCGTGACCGCAGAAGAGATGACAGACAGGATGACAGGAGAGACCGAGATAAGGATAGAAGACCAGGCGGTAGAGACTCGGAAAGGCGAGATAGGGACAGTGAACGGAAGGGTGAGAGTTCCAGAAGAAGTTACTATGAGCCGAGGTTTAAAGATGAACCTAGAACTCCCAAGTATGTTACTGTTTATATTTTAAAGATCCATAACTAATTTTATTGTGTGTACTTTTTAACAAATAATTCACTTATAAAAAATGTGTAAGCTGTGAGAAATTTGAATAAATGATCAATTAGTTTTCCGAGTTACACCCGGTTTCTGGAAAGTTTGCTAAAAATTGTCAAGCATATCAACTGCTGTGACTGAACTATCAACTGCCAATCGGATCACTAACTTAACAATGCGTTTTTTTACATGTTGTTAATTTTCGCGCCAGAAACTGTGTGTTTGTTGTTTATCTTTTCATGCTGTAGTTGGGGTTTTCACCCCAAAACCTAGAATCTACTTCCGTAGATTCTAGTTTTTTAAGGACCACTATCAACAAACTGATAGCCAAAATCTTAGGTTATGAAGTATAAAGGGTTGGTTTTATAAAAATACGACTTGAGAACCCGAAAACTGAACATCTAAATCAAAACCGTTACTTACTTTTACTCACCTTGATATTTTCCAGCATGAAAGTCCTCAAACCCACGGACAAAACAGCCTGGGATGATGATGATGATGACCTGAAGGCTCCACTGCGTAAGTCCAGCTGGGACTTCCCAACACCGCTGACTCGAGACGGAGGTGGTGACCGCTCACAAAGAAGTGATAGGAGTGGTAAACCAATGCGAGATTATAAAGGAAGGCCATATGAGAATACACCAAGAGCTTCTCCACATAAGTGAGTTTATGGTTTTTATTTGTATATTTAATACTCTGCTGAGGGGCCAATGGCTAAATAACAACAGCCGCACAAGTCGATCGATCAGGCTAAGCTACGGTTGTCGCGGTTGTTCTGTGGATGGGTGACCATCTTTACATACCGTGACCCCTCTGCGCCTGGAAAAGCATGTTAGCCATTGGCTGTCATTCAGTCATTTGTGGATCTTTGACAGTCATTACGGGTAGTCAGAAGCCTGAAAATCTGACAACCAATCTTACCAAGGGGCATTGTATTACCCAGTAACTGGGTTGTGGAGGTCAGTTAGGCAGTCGCTCCAAGTAAAATACTTATATTCAGCTGCATCCGGTTAGTCTGGAAGCCGCCCCCAACATAGTTGGGAAAAGGCTAGGCAGATGATGATTTAAGTAATACTCTGCTGTCCAAGGCATTAGTGGTAATAATTTGATGTTGACGAAGATAAATGGTTATTTACAGATTCGCCAGTTCAAGACGGGCAGTAGATATTGATGATTCAGATTGGGAGGAAGCTGAAAAGAAACTGGATCGAGCTTGGTACAATATGGGTGAAGGTAAATAGTATCTAGCTTTTATACACTGCGGCGGCTAGAATCAATAATAGGTAATAGGTAATAGGTAATACGGGCTGGTGTCCGCAACTCCACGTCAATGCGCGTATTTTGCGTACGGGTGGGAAAATCGGTCATTCGATCCACCCCAGCTCCTCGAGGAAGGCCAGCAACGCCTTGATGTTACTGACCGTCTCATGTAGGGTACCTGGGTTACCGAAGTGCTTTGCCCTGTACGTGGCGACCACCGGGCAGTTTAGAAGCACATGTGCCGCTGTCTCGTCGTCCTCCATGCAGGCCCTGCACAGCGGACTGTCTGTCACTCCTATGACAAAGAGGTGTTTATTGAATGACCCGTGGCCAGTTAAAGCTGCAGTAACTATACGCAGCTTTTGTTTAGTTAGACGGAGAACCTGTTTCGTGAGGCGGCCGTCCAATGTGGGAAGTGCTTCCCTGGCCTGCCTGCATTCGCCTTGGTCCGTCCATAGTTTGTTGTGTTGGTCTCTAGTGCGTTTCCTTACCAGAGTGCGTATATACCCGAAGGGGAGTGGCGCGATGGGCTCAGGTCCCACTGGTGCCATGCTCGACCCTCTTCTGGCTAGCTCGTCGGCTGCATCATTACCTAACGAGCCGCTGTGTCCTTTGATCCATTGAATGGTTATATTATTGAGGTTACCCACCTGGTTGAGGCGCTGGTGACACTCGTATATTAGCCCAGAGTCAACTGTATAACTGTTCAGCGCTTGCAGAACAGCCATACTGTCTGAGAGTATGCGGATTGAGTGTTCCTTTACTTCCCTGGCCATAATGGCTGAAGCGGCCAGAGAGATGCCCAAGCATTCAGCCTGGAACACTGTGTTATGGACCCCCAACGGTGTGGCTATATGTATGTTGAGGTCCTCCGAGAAGATTCCAGCACCTGTGCCACTACCTGTCTTGGAACCATCCGTAAAGATACGCAGCTCCGCAGGGCGCAGCCCTTCGCATCGGCGATCCTCGTGAAGCTGGATCCTGTATTTTTTATCGAAGATAAATTGTTTAGGAACCCGGTCGTTTATGGCTTTTGTAATGGGGAACTCCTTATGGAGTCCCTCAAGCAGCACGGTGTGTGGTGTACTACTCTTACCCCAGAGATTTAGTGTGTTAAGACGTACTGCCGCCATCGTCGCTTCCTGTTGTATAAACAGGTGGAGCGGTGGAATTCCCAGGATGGCTTCAACTGCTGCAGTCGGGGTAGTCCTCATGCAGCCCGTAGTCGCCATGCAGGCTAGTCTTTGCATGCGTTGTAGTTTGTTGGAGGCTGTCACTAGCTTGGTGCGGGGCCACCAAACCACAGCTCCGTAGCTGATCATGGGGCGAATCACTGCAGTGTACAGCCAAAGTATAATTTTAGGGGATAGGCCCCACCTCTTACCTATCATTCTCCTGCACTGCCAAAAGGTTATGCAAGCCCTGTTAAGTTTGTTGTCCAGATGGCTGCTCCAGTTTAACTTACTGTCTAGTATTACACCGAGGTACTTGACTTCGTTGGTCAACTGGAGTTCCGTATCGAACAGTTTAGGTAGGCGAAAAGGGCCTAAAGCTCGTTTAGGTATGGGTAAACATGACTAGTTCAGTTTTAGTGGGGTTCACTGAGAGGTCAAAATCCCTGCACCATCTCTCTACGATACGTAGCGCTTGCTGAGTGAGGTTACATATCGTGCCCGTTACCTTCCCCGAAACCAGGATTGCAAGGTCGTCGGCATAACCTACTGTGTAATAGCGGTTGGCGTTGAGTTTGGTGATGAGGTCATTAATCACCAGATTCCATAGAAGGGGGGACAGGACCCCGCCCTGGGGGCAGCCTCTGGCTATCATGGCTAGCTGCTGCTCGCCTTCAAGGCGAACCACTCGTTTACTTAGCATGTTTGTGATCCAGTCCGTTAGTACCTGTTCTACTCCATGTTTGGAGAGGGCGCTGTTGATACTGGAGAAGTTGGTTTTGTCGAAGGCTCCTTCGATGTCTATGAAAGTGCCCAGACAGGTGCCTTTCTGATGAATCGCTTCCTCTATCTGGCTGACTACCAGATGAAGTGCGGATTCAGTCGACTTACCTGAGCTGTATGCGTGTTGGTTACCGTGTAACGGTAAAGTCTTCAGAGCACCATCCCTCAGTTCCCTATCGCACAGCCTTTCCAAGGTCTTTAGTAGGAAAGATGTCAGGCTGATTGGTCTGTGGGATTTGGCGTTTGTGTAGTCACCCTTACCTGGCTTAGGGATGAATATTACTTTCACTTCCCTCCATCCTATAGGAACGTATCTAAAGGCCAGGCACGCTCTCAGTAAAGGCAACAGTTTTATGGCGACAGAGGTGCCACCCCACTGCAGTAAGGCGGGGAACACTCCATCAGGACCAGCTGCCTTAAAAGGATGGAAGCTCCGGATAGCCCATTGGAGTTTCTCCAACGTGATCATCCTGCTAGCGTAGAGCCAATCATCGTCTGATGGTGTTAGAATAACATCCTGCCAATCTATTACCTGTGCGAAAATGCATCCCGGGAAGTGAGTTTCAATAAGGACGCGTCTCGTTTCTTCTGGCGAGGATGTCAGTGTGTTGTCAGGTTTCCGCAGGGTAGCGGGTCCAGGTGCAAACTGTTGCGCTAGAACTTTCCTTACCCTGTTGGCTTGTTGGCAAGATTCAATGCTACCACAGAATTTACGCCATCCCGTGGTACTCCTGAACCTGATGCATTTTTTGTAACTGGATTTGGCTGCGTAATAGTTATCCCAGTCCTCATCCGTACATGTATTCATGGCTCTATTCAGAGCTTTTCTTACCTTACCGCGCTTGCGCTCCAGCTCAGCACCCCACCAGGGTTGTTTGCCCGGTGTGCAGCGCGGGGTGGTCTCTGGGCAGGCAGTTTGGTAGCTGTCTATCATTGATTTAGTAAGGTGTCTTACTTGTACTTCAATCTGTGTTGTATCCTCGAATGTTGTCGGATCGTTTGATGTCGCTAGCTTTGATTCAAGACTGCGTGTGTAGGTGGCCCGATCCGTGTTGCGCGGATTACGCCGTGGTTGTGTGGGTGTAACACAGACCTGGATGTCGAAGCGGAGCCACCTATGATCAGAGCAGGAGGCCTCCTTGGAGACATGCCACCCAGTGATAGCTTCCGCCGCTCCCTCTGTTGCCAGAGTGAGGTCTATAATAGTACGGCTTCGCCTGGTTACGAACGTTGGTTCGGAACCCGTGTTTAGTAGGGATAGGTTAGTCGAGAATAAGTAATCAACCAAGGCCTTACCCCTCTCGTTTTGCGTGTCCATACCCCACAGATGATGGTGAGCGTTGGCATCGGCCCCGACAACGACCTCAAGCCCACTCCTCTCGCAGTAGCTCACCAGGCGGGCGAAGTCGTGTGGGGGCGGCGCCTCCCCCTCGGGCATATAGACCGAGGCGAAGACGATCACCATCTCCATGGCGCCGTCACGCTGTATTAGCAGCTTAGCTGCAGAGACATCTCTGCAACAGAAATCAGTTAAGAGCTGTGTTTTGAGGTTACCTGTGACATAGATGCACGATCTTGGATGGTCGTGATCTGTGGTGACCAGGAGCTTACCACCAAGATTGGAGAGTCCTTGTATGCGGCCCGCCCTTATCCACGGCTCCTGGATCAAGGCTATGGCCGTGTGCTGAACCTCCAGCCACTTGCGAAGCTGAGCCGTCGCGGTCTGACTGTGGTGGAGGTTTGCCTGGAGAACTTTACAGGCCGACGAAAGGGACGCCATCGCTGACTAGCCCTTCCTCGTCCTCCTCCAGTTTGAGCCCGGCAAACAGGTCGCCTTCGTCGAAGCCGTCCTCCACCTGGCTCGAAGCCGGGGACAGGATCATGTCGTCCGGCTCCTCGCCCGACGAAGGGACGGCGCCCACGGCGGCGGCAGCAGGGGCGGCCGACCCTGCCAGAGCAGGTTCAGTCGCGGATGCCTCCGGGTTGTCTAGTGCGGGAGATGACTCCCCCGCCGGTGCTTGCGGCTGTGTTGGCACCTCGCCAATGGTGCCTGTGGCAGGGTCCCATCCCTGAGGAACGTCGGTGAACCTGCCGTTCCGACCCTGGAACTTAACGTACACCGCCCCCAATCCAATTGAGAGACGGCGTCCGGCCTCCATCAGGGTCGGGATTTGGTCCACAGGGACGCCAACCACCACAAACCATTGCTCGGCCTGTTTGTCGGCAAAAAGAAGTACCCACCTCTTGATGTCGACCCAGGGGTTCTGGTAGCTGAGAGCGCGCCCAATGTTGGTCGACTCCCCATATACCCCCTGCTCGTCTGGGATCACGATTCCACATCGTGCTCGCTTTTGTAACTCCGACTGACTCTTAACTACCAACGAAATGTTAGTAGGAAGAGAAAGGTCGGAGACTGTTTTTCTTAGCCAGGCTAAGGTGTGGTCGTTTCCGCACCATAGTTTTAGGACACCCCCGGCGAACAGCGGCTTGGCATTGAACGTGGGCCCCGGAGTGTCTTGTTTGGGGGAGCAGGCCTCGAGGATGATCTGCCTCTGAATGGCAGCGAGTACCTGGTACAATACATCCCTGCTGAGGATCCCCGTGTGCTTCTCCGGAACGTCGGTTGGCGGCTGGCCGGGAGACGGTCGGCTTGTACCGGCCTCTGCCAGCGACCGCTTCCCGGCGGCGAAGTTCAGCTGGCCGCTGGTCGGTTTGGCCGACCTAGCGGCAGTGGCCTGTTTGTGTCGGCTGCCTTTACCCAGCAGCCTGCGTTCTTGACGACGCTCCTTTCTCGTCATTCTCTCCCTCTGCTTGCTCTGTGCTGAGGAAGCTGGTGGACCTGAAGGGTCATTGCAGGGGCTAGAATCAATTCTACTTTGTTGTAATTTTTGACGTTCAAAAGTGCCTTTTATGTGCCTATTTGAAATAAATGCTTTACCTTTGACTTTGACACTGCGCCAAGTAATTTTCGGACTGTACTTCTTTTTAGGGTTCCGTACCCAAAGGGTTAAAATGGGACCCTATTACTTAGACCCCACTGTCCGTTTGTCAACAGGCTGTATCTCATGAACCGCCGAGATAGCTAGACAGTTGAAATTTTCACAGAGATGATGTATTTCTGTTGCCGCTATAACAACAAATACTAAAATAAGGGGGTCTCCCATACAGCAAACGTGTTTTATTTCGGCGTTTTTGCCTTGTGGTACGGAACCCTTCGTGTGCGAGTCCGACTCGCACTTGACCAGTTTTTTATGCATCACCGCTCTTATGATTCGACTATATTAACTCGTCATTGCAATATTTTGAAATTGAAACAGACTATAAATAATTGTAAATGGAGCGCAAACCAAAAAAGAGCTCAGTGCAGAGGATTTTTATGGCATTGAATAATATAGTTTATAGTCAGTACTTTTAAGTGCTAGTGAGCCGGCTCCAGCCGTTTGATATTTTCGTTTAGTCCGTACAACTTTGCACTTTACCTCACTGAAAATAAAGTGTATTTGTCATTAGCTTGTACAGAACCAACGTGCCTTAATAATTGCCCACTTCCCTTGTTCTTCTTTTCCTCATCAACGTATGCTTTTCTCCAGGTGAAGCCGACGAATCCGACCCATTCGCGGGCACATCATCAGAGTACGTGGCCCGCAAAGAAGAACAGATAGAAAAGCGACGTAACCGCAAAGTATCGGCTCAGAGGCAGCAGATAGACAAAGACAACGAGCTGTGGGAGCGGAACAGAATGCTTACCAGCGGTGTTGTCCACGCCATTAATGTTAACAATGATTTGGATGAGGTATGTTGGATAATAACTCGGATTATATGATGATATACTAGCGACACGACCTTACTTATGTATTTAGGTACACCAACAGCTTCAGGGGTCATTGTACTTATCATTATGAACAACTATTACTATGGGACCAAACCTGAAATCGCGAAAAAATAATCAGTAGTTTATGTTCGCAAAACTCGTCAAAATGTAGGAACATTTTGACGAGTTTTGCGAACATAAATGTAGGGAACAACTGATTTTTTTCGCGATTATATGTTTGGTATATAGATATAACACTCATTATGTATATTTTTCATCTCTTTTCAACAGGAAAACGTGGACCGCGTGCACTTGCTTGTCCACAATATAGTGCCTCCATTCCTTGACGGTAGGATAGTATTCACCAAGCAACCCGAACCTGTCATACCAGTAAGTATTTTATTAACTACTGGTTGTTTCTCGCGTAAAGAATCCATTGCTTCATATGTTCGAAAAATTTGTCTGCTCAACAACGTACATGACGCAATGAATGTTGTTGAACTGTCAGAATGAAAGCCATTCCTACTGTTAGTGTGTTACGCAATGAGGGTTTTCGTGAAAATTTACGACACCAGTTGGCACCACTTTGACAAGAGGTCTTCCATTTCGACAATGAATATAAAACATATATGATGACGTTCATCATTCGTTTCATTCATTCGTTCATCATTCAGTCATGACTAAAGAAAATTTAAGCTCTTTGACAGATGTATGGACCTGACGTATCAGTGCTGCCACCTAGCGAACGTCATTTCAGAAAACCCTCATTAGCCCGCGGCTCAAGTATGGATTTAAGGATTCAAGGGCTACGCTGCGTAACTTTTACAACCATTCGATACGCTTACGTGCCGAATCGAACGTCTATCAATGTAATCTTAGGAGTCCTCTAAACACAATTTTGTCCACAAAGTTGTCCACAATTTTGTCGACAGCTGTTCGCTGTCGGGGTCAAAGCAAATCAGATAGCCGAAAATGTGTCATTTTTGACATGTTAGCCTGTCGAATCAGGGCCTGATTTACCCACAGGCTAACTAGGCCCAAGCCTAGGGCGCAAGGACCGAGGGGGCGCTGAGCTTCCTCTTGCAAGCACCACTTATTAACAGAATAAAATTTGCTACTTAATTTAAAATATGTATGTGCCTAAATATTAGTAGAAGAACCGCGGTTCGTAAATCTAGTAATATATAAAAAATTTGTAAGTACATATATTCATGGGCTAGGCAGGACAGGCCGGGAGGGGGGCATATTCATAGTTAGCCTAGAGCTGTCAGAACTGTAAATCAGGCACTGTGTCGAATGATTGTGCAAATGTGCATAGCTATGCTGGAGTGAAAATGTGGTGCTGTTCTGCAAATGATGATACACTTTAACTTCATATGCTACGTGTTTTGATACCCTCTCATTACAACTAACTAGCAGTGCCCCGCGGCTTCACCCGCATAAGTGTCGATCCCGTGGGAATATCGGGATAAAAACTATCCTATGTCCTTCCCCGGGATGCAACCTATCTCTCTGCCAAATTATATCGAATTCCGTTCAGTGGTTTAGGCGTGAAAAGGTAACATACAGACAGAGTTACTTTCGAATTTATAATATTAGTATGGATGGGGTTATCAACAAGGTTTTCGTAGCTAAGTTCTGAAAGTACAAATAATCTTTTTCTGTGCAGCATACAATCGTGATTTAATGTATTATGAGTCCCTACCACACACTAAAATTTTCTTCTTATAGGTCAAAGACCCGACTTCTGACATGGCAATGAACGCTCGCAAAGGCTCCGCACTCGTCAAAGCGTTCAGAGAGCAGAAGGAAAGAAGGAAGGCTCAGAAGAAACACTGGAAGTTGGAGGGAACTAAACTTGGTATGAATAATATAGCAGAAGATTTTGCGATGACATTTAAAAATAAACTTTGTTGTTAGGGACATAAGATATAAAGTTGTGCGAACATCAAGACAGATTTGAAAAGGGTCATTGGCTATCTTGGAGTATGCGGTCTTGTTTGGACTTTAGGCCACTGAAAATAAAGTTTATTATTCAACGGAATCCTTTACTCTGCGCACTTTCATACTAAAAAGAAGCAAGCTTTATTAACATTTTTATATGTTCAGGACCGCACTATAGTTTCAGACCTCGATATCGCCTGTTGAAAGCACTGTATGGGATATCTGAACGCAACGCATGAAAATTAGCGACTTTAAAATAACCATTTATTTTTAACTAGTGTGAAATGTTAATATTCTTGCCACAATCTGGTATATCCTAATATGATTATTAAATAATTAAATATACTTAGTAATGTATTTCTCTGTGTCAATTTCAGGTAACATCATGGGTATTCAGAAGAAGGAAGAGGAAATGGAAGACGGTCCCACTAAAGACGCTTACAAATACGCTGAACATATGGATAATCGTAAGTAAACTGTGTTCGCAATTACAGTTCCAATTTATACTAACTTGATATCGGAAAAAGAACTTTAATGCCTACACATAATGTGTGCTCGTGGGGCCAGCTACTCTTGTCGAGGTCGTACCGTGGAAGTCCACTGGTCCCGGCTGTCATTCGTAGATCTTTGACAGTTGTTACAGGTAGTCAGAAACCCGAAAGTTTGATAACCAGTCTTACCAAGGTACAATAAGAAAGAAAAAAAGGCCGAAAATATCTTTATCTGCGGCAAACATGACGCAGATAAAGAATACAAATACAAAAAAAAAACAGTTAAGGAAAAATATGCGTCACATCTACGCAAAACGGCCATCACTCAGCATAATCCCTACTAATATTATAAATTCGAAAGTAACTCTGTTTGTCTGTCTGTATGTTACCTTTTCACGCCTAAACCACTGAACGGATTTCGATAAAATTTGGCACAGAGATTGCATCCCAGGATCTTCCCTGGCGGGCGGAAGCTAGTGCAGAAATAAGAATGAATGCTGAATATAAGAATAGTGTTATTTATTCAGCTGCCTCCGGTTAGACTGGAAGCTGACCACAATTTAGTTGGGAATAGGCTAAGTAGATTGATTACCCATTCATAAAGTTATCGCTACAACTTCAATATTCCTCTTGACATTTTCAATAGTACGTACTGTCATTCTGAAATCAACTTAATTTACACGAGTGTAAAGTTTTTATTTAGTGATGACGCGGCCGACAGTGCACACATGCCTCGATTTTTTTTCATTTACTATACAAGGATAGAATACTTACTCTTTATTAATGTACACTATGTATATAAATTTATAATTACATTTCTTCCTTCGCAGAGCCACAGGAAGTCGAATCGAAGTCAGACTTCGTGAAGAAGTTGACGATATCTGAACAGAGACGGTTCCTGCCAGTGTTCGCAGTCAGAGAAGAACTGCTCCAAGTCATCAGAGAGAACAGCGTCGTTATTATAGTTGGTGAGTTCTTTTATATGCCGTGGTAATGGCCAAAAAGCACGCTGTCTCACCTGGCTTCGTGTCCGACAGAGACAGTATCAGTGATGAGCAGTAAGACACTAGTCCACACGGACAACGTCTGGTTCCTACGCACAGAAACAAAGTTCCGAACTGAAAGGCGCGTAAAAAAATTGAGTTTTATGAAAAAACTACTGCATAAATCAATTATAAATAAAATTTGAACTCTTCGATAACTGAGCTTTGTCGGTAGGTACCGATTCTGTTTTGAAGATTTTACAGTTCTTTTATTACTTATTTACACCCAAAGTTACGTGAAAAATAGGAAGAAAAACGAATCTTAGTTGGTTCATAACTTTTTAATGGCTTTTTATTTTACTGTTCTGTTTCCGTACAGACAAAATTAATAATAAGTCAAAACGAAATCATGTTTAACTTTGGATGCACAATGTCAAACAGTGGAGTAATACTGTAAAAAGCATCGACTAATGGCACCTTAAGGAACTTATGTCCTTTCATGTCCAGAGCTCATCAGCTCTGGACATGAAAGGACATAAGTTCCTTTTCGTTGTATAAGGAACTCTTTTGCAAAATGTCATGCTTCTAGACAGCGGATTAGGCTGCGCGTTGTCTGTCTGCGTTGTTTATTTATCTGTGAATGAATTTAAGAGTATAAAGTAGATTATTATCTCCTTTATTTAACTAAATACATATAAATATTATTTTTAAATATTATTATAAAAAGAATATAAAAACATTTAAAAATATAAAAAATAGTAGCCCACCGGTATCGGGAACAGGGTCCAAGCTACCGGCGGTTAGAGCTCCAGAGAGAGGAACCTCCTAACAATGCGGGCCGTGTCTAGAAGTACCGCTTTCTGGATCAAGCCCTTGATCCAGCTGCCCAACGAGAGCCTCCTCAGGTGTTGGTCGAGGCTCTTGGCTATTAATCCATTGTAAAGTAAAGTAGATTATTATTATTTATTCTAGGTGAGACGGGCAGCGGTAAGACAACGCAGCTGACGCAGTACCTGCACGAGGAGGGCTTCAGCCGGCTCGGCATGATCGGCTGCACGCAGCCGCGACGTGTGGCGGCCATGTCCGTCGCCAAGAGAGTGTCGGATGAGATGCACACGAAGCTAGGTGAGGAAATGCTACTTTAACGGTTAGCGTAGACAAAGCAGCTAAATTCTTTCAGCAATTTCTCATTGATAAATTGATATTGAACTGAAGTAACTAAAATAAAGTTCGACATAGCGTGCGGTAAACGATTCCCGGTGACGTGTGTTCGAGCGTATTTTCACGTGAAACAGGACAGCAAAGAACATGGTCGAACATGCTGTCTGCGCTGACCGTAACGTGCCAATTTTAAAGACAAGTATACTCTTACTGTATGATTATTTCCCTAAGAGACCATATCAGTCAACCTGCATGATTATCTCGCGACTTGACCACTATAAGAAATTCCTGGTTTTGAGAACTTGCGAGTTTCTTTTCAGTGATAGACGGATTGGAAACAGCGATCTCATCTATATTCGATGTAAAATAAATATTCGATGTAAAATAAATATTCGATGTGTAAGAGTGCTATTTGTAACTTGCTTAGGTAATTTTTATAGTGTTTTTTTTCTTTACCATCAATAAATTGACTTGATAATTATGATTAACAGAAGATCTATATCCTACCTAATTTCATCTCCCCAGGTGACGAAGTAGGCTACGCCATCCGTTTCGAAGACTGTTCCTCAGCCAACACGGTGATCAAATACATGACGGACGGCATTCTGCTCCGCGAGGGTCTGCGGGAGCCAGACCTGGACAACTACTGCGCCATCATCATGGACGAGGCTCACGAGAGGTCGCTGTCAACGGATATGCTGTTCGGACTACTTAGAGAGGTAGGTGGATAGATTAATTAATAATAATAAATACGGAACATTTTTCGCGTAAACGAATTCAAGCACAACTATTATTAAGATTTCATTTTACTCCGAGTTTTATGCCTATATGTATAGATATTAAGAAATAAGATAGTCTCGCGGCTAGAAGCCGTACCAAACATAGTTTGGAAAATCTAGGGAGGTGGATGATCATCTGCAACAAAAAGTATAAAACACACACTTATAAGCTATGGTAGCATGCGACCCCGGGAAGGTACTTTCTTGTTTCATCCTTTTCAGTAGTCGGGTTTTAGTTTTTAATCTTTTTTGAAGTGAAAACTTCTTTAGCGGCGTTGTACACTTTTTTTGTAATGGGTGAAAAATGTGAAACTCGCGTCAGGACACGTGACCTGATCGAGAATTCGGAAGACGGATGGCCGTAGCCGGTACCGCGCGTGTTTTGTTTATAAGACGATTCACAAAATACACACGTAATTGTTCAAGTTTTCACTTCTGTCGGCACTCCCGGA
The DNA here is from genome assembly GCA_927399505.1 of Luperina testacea. Lineage (NCBI taxonomy): Eukaryota > Metazoa > Arthropoda > Insecta > Lepidoptera > Noctuidae > Luperina > Luperina testacea. Next base: position 2,698,701 of record OV656769.1, read on the forward strand.
GTGCCACTGTTTTTTTTTTATTTAATTACTTTTGGGCTTATTTTAGTATTATTTATATTTTTGAAATGTCCTAATTACACCCTTATATGATACCCCACAAGACACCGTCCCAAATTATTTATTTTTAAATTTATTACTTTATGTCCTCTCGAGGGCGCCATATTGAATTAAGTGTGACGTCACATAGCCTATAACCAGCGGACGGTCAAGACGCTTCTAACGATACTACCTCCATTTGTCATATTATTATAAGTACTTTTGAAGTTATGAGGGAACAGGTGAACATACTTACATACATACATCCAACCCTCCGTTTTGCTTCCCTGTAGTCGGGTAAAAATACCGACTACAGCCTATGCCAGACATATCCGCTAGCATTCGTATTTTCCTATGACTATCCCTTTCTGTCACTCAGAAACTGTCCCTGTATCACTAGGGCAAGAAAGCTTTCTCGTTATTTTTTATCTACGTGCTGATATTAAACCCGACTGCACGATTGGCGCAGTGGTTAAGCGATTGACTGCTGTGCTGCGTGTCGCGGGTTCGATTCCCGCATGGAACAACTATTTGTATGACCTACAAGTAGTTGTTCCGGATCTGACTGTTTGTGTATGTGAGTTTAAATGCTTGTAAACGCACCCACAATACAGGAGAAATTCCTAGTATGAGACAACATATTAAAAAAAAAACTTGGTCAAGTAGTTGAACATTCTTTACGCCTGTTAATAAAATATATACGTACTTGAACAATGTCATTCTGTAGGCGTCTAAAATAATGAGATTTCGACTTTGACCCGATTAATTAGATACGCAATCAGCTGCAGGGTCAATATATACGTTAAAATAATTAATTGCTGCTAAGTCATGACTTAATGTGATAACAATGGTAATCATCACATATTACATATTTATATTAAACATTTTGTAACCTGATAGAAAATAATACAATATATTTATTTGCTTTAAAACATGCTACAGACACGCCAGCACATCAAGCTAACCGAAACTGTTCCCAATCAACTTTGAACCTTAAGCTGTAGCGATAAAGTTAAAAATATATTATAAAGAAATTTGACTGATTGTTGTAGCTTGATGTGCTAGCGTCTGTACATTAAGGTCTTATAAATATTATAGTACCTATTATATTCTTACATGTTTCGCCAAGGACTGGCATACAAATATTTAAACGTGTTAAATGTATAAAAGACACATCAATTTGCTAAAATGATTATCCTAACATGTATAATAACTTTGGCGAATTCTTAATAATAATATATAGGTACAACAAGTAATATAATGAAAACTCAGTATAGCAAATAGCTGTGGCAAAATAGCCTCTATTGCCACATCAATTGAGGCTAAAATCCTGCAGCGCGCTTTTATTTAGGCATTCATTTAGTTGTCATCTAGTGTTTAGTGTTAGTGAAAAATACGCATTACTGATTCTGTGTAGGTGTCAATCGAAATCTTAAGTACCTTCGGCGGTACTGAACCGATCTTCCTCTATAAAAAATAAAAATATCCTACACAAAATTTTTAGTTGCATATTCAAAATGCGCAGAACATGACAAAGCATTTCTTGCATTTTTATATTGTCATACTTTTAAGACAAAGTCCAAATCTATTTTAGTCTCAATTAACAGGGTGTGAATTTTCTTGGCATCACTTTAATTTTTCGTATGACAAGCGTTGTCAAATATTATTATTACCTTTTGGCATCTTCTTAACGTCCTAATTCGTGCGTTCAGCAATAGATGGCGTAGTACTTTAATTTTTTGCCACTAAAAATGTCCTTTAAGAATCCTTGGAAAAATTTGCTAAATGTGTCTTTAGAAAGAAAAGAGGTCAATGTTTATTTTTTGTGTAATTTTGGATACTCTTTGACCATCCGAAAATGGTTTGGAATCGTCCCAAAGTTTTAGTTAGATGTCGCTATTGTAAGGTTTGTTGCATAGTCTGGTCTTGATACTTTCAAACGAGTCTTTCTCACTTCCGAATTTCCACTTGCCCGACCCTTACATAATCCATTTGCCTCGTTTACGTTCATACATCTGGTCATACACGCACGCCCCTTGCGAGTACATGGAACTCTTATGCAAAATTTCAGGTTACTAGACCCATTGCGTCAGAGGCCCGTGGCTAAATAATAACAGCCGCACAGGTCGATCGATCAGGTTAAGCTACGCTTGCCGCGGCTGTTCTGTGGATGGGTGACCATGACCCCTCCGTGCCTCGGAAAGCACGTTAAGCCGTTGGTCCCGGGTGTCATTCGTGGATCTTTGACAGTTGTTACTGGTAGTCAGAAGCCTAAAAGTCTGACAACCAATCTTACCAAGGGGTATCGTATTACCCAGTAACTGGATTGTGGAGGTCAGATAGGCAGTCGCTCCATGTAAAATACTGGTATTCAGCTGCATCCGGTTAGACTGGAAGCCGACCCCAATATAGTTAGTAATAGTTGGAAAAAGGCTAGGCAGATGATGATGGTTTAAGCTAGACTGTGTGTTATCTGTCAATGTGTGAATGAATTAAAGTATTTTATTAAGTAGAGAAGATCTTAGACACCAGAGACGTTCAGTAAAATTTAAGACAATGTTCAGCACGAAGCGGACGGATGTGGTAATCAATACTTGCTTCTCCTCTTCCTGGTTAGTCTATCTCTTGCATTTGAAGTCACGCTAAGATTAACGAGTCTTCTGTCTGAAGTTCATAGTTGGAGTGATGTAGAGGTTACGGTAGCATGTTTAAGAACAAATAAACAACTAGAAGGGCTATGACGGCTGGGAAAATGTCTCGCTACTCTCCTTTAATTTCTCTGCTGTATAATGACTGTTTAAGTTTTATCCTGGTAAGCTCACTCCATCGTAGACTTTATCTGTGTCATCTCTGACCTAGATTAGAGTCAAGAGCAAACCCATTTCGAATAAATAAAAAAAAAATCCTTCTTACTATGTACTTGTACTTCTTCATGTGGTCGGCGTGTCGCTTGTCATATAGAGGGACCCATTAGGTCTAAAGCCTTGTACGGACTAAGCGTTCCAATGTACGCGTAGTCGTTTAAAAGTCAAAATACAACACAATTATAAAGTAATCATTTATTCATAAAAATGCATCATTATAAATAGAACGTTTAAACATACACGAGTACAACTCTCACAACACTCGACATCTGTCACAATGAGGGTTTTCGTGAAAATTTACGACACCAGTTGGCACCACTGTGACAAGAGGTCTTCCAATACAAAATATATGATGACGTTCATCATTCGATTCATTCTTTCGTTCATCATTCCGTCATGACTAAAGAAAATATAGGCTCTTTGACAGATGCCTGGACCTGACGTGCCAGTGCTGCCACCTAGCGAACGTCATTTCAGAAAACCCTCATTAATATAATTAGCTCGCATAAACTATACAGTTTAAAAAATACTTTCAAGTGTTAGCCCTACTAGGGCCGACCAACGTAACAATACTTTTTTTGACTAATTCAATTCATATTGAGCGATTTTGAACAAAATCGTATTCCAAATTGGAAAATAAAACAGTCTTATTTAAATCAGAAAGAGTGATACAAATACTCATAAGACTAGGGTCTCCACTCTCAGATAGATATAAAGATTAAACATTAAATAGTTTAAATTAGCATATAGTTATATTAATATACGAGCCGAGGGGCGTCTTTTCGTTTAATAACAGGAATGTTTTATTATATTTTTGTTATTATAAATCCGAATTAAAGCTATAGAGGGCCACTTTCACGATTTTCCTCTTATACAAATTTATGTTTTTAGGCGGTACATAACCAGATTTATTGAGAAATACATTCGCTATCTAATATGCTAATCTAATTTTTATAATATCTTTAAAGTAACACTATCTAAAATGTGTAAACCGCAACTTGAATTTGGTCCAATCTTATCAAATATGTGTGAAAGATGCCCCTAGAATTTAACATTATCCAAAGAGAGACAAGTTTAGTAAGTTGTCAGAGTAAATACTGGCAGGAAGACAACGAAACAAAAAGAATATACTTAATGAAATTCATAAGAAGGAACATTCAAGACATAAAACCCTTTTTTTTTTTTCAAAAAAATATCCGATCTCGTCAGGAATAATTCCGAACTGAAAGTTTTTCCAATTCGGAAGTGTTGTTCCAGATTCCAACAATCGAATCCGATGTCTAAATATTCTAAATCAGAAATGCAATTTCAAATTCAAACGTAAAACCGATGTAACAATTCTTTCGATATTGGAACTCTTTCAATTTTGGAACGTAACTCCAGGAGTTCCATGATCAAATTGATACTTAGACGTTGTCGATTTTCTTAGGGGTTGGCCAAAAGCAGGCGTAGCAGGAGTAAGTACCAGCGGAGTGGGAACCGCTGGTCGGCGATACTCAGACGGACTTGGCCTTCTCTCTAGCGTAGCTCTGGCTGACAAGCATTACACCCATATTCATGCCGACGTTACCCCACTTGAACGACTCGCTTATCTGGAACAAATAGATTGGAACATTAGTGATTGTTATGAAAACGCTTTATAATAATGTGTGAGCTCACTCTTGTCATTATGGAGTTATGGACATAAAGAAGGTTTAACATCGGTGGGTTTAGTACAGACGTCACCACGAATTAGTTTTTTAAAAAAACTTCAAATAAATTCTATCAAGTGTATAGATAATAAACATATAGAAAAACAGTTAAAGCGTTAATGGACTTTATATACACAATGGAACTGTTAGGGGACTTTTGACTATCACAAGTAAGTACACATAATTAACAGACTTCTTTGTTAAAATACTTCTCATTTGAACATTGTCCAGAATTTTTCAACGCTCTATCAGAAACCAATTAATTATTCTTTTATCTCTTTCATGTCCGTTTTGTGACTTTTAAATGGTCCATAAAATGTTATCTGTCTTTAATGATAGATGCGAGAGGTCAGACTGTGATTATCACAACGACTTTGCAAATGATACTGTTATAGTAGACAAGTTTACCAGTGATACTAATCTACTATGCAATGTGTTACATAATTTGAGAGGTGTGGCGATGCTATAAATATTCAGTGAGCATAAAGTAGTACATATTATGTATGGATATCTAAAGTTTTATACGATTGACGATTTGAAACAAGATGTCATCTATGTTCTGTGTTAAAAGTTGGCTGTGCGCCTACGCTCGCTTTAAGGACACGTGTGCAGAAGCAATAATAATTCTGTTCAACGTATGTGTGAATAAAAGAGTTTTAAGTTCATAATCGACAGTTTACTAAATCATTTTTATGTAAATATGTTTTGTTAAGATAATAGAACAACAATGCCAATTATTCCATAGCAAAACGGTCCTACGGTCCAGTCTTCAGTAATTCTAAATTATCCATTGATACAAACCGGTTTGAACTGGTATATAACTGATCAATAGTTTAATATCACGATATCAGTTGAATGGCGCAGTTTAAAATTGACCGTTAGGTGATGATAAGGGTTCTATTTTTGTGTTATCTATAATTTTTATTTGTGTTTGACCACTTGTTATATTTAATCTACATAATATATTTATTTACCCAGTAACTGGGTTGTGGAGGTCAGATAGGCAGTCGCTCCATGTAAAATACTGGTATTCAGCTGCATCCGGTTAGACTGGACGCCGACCCCAACATATGTAGTTGGGAAAAGGCGAGGCAGGCTAGGCGGATTTTCCGTTACCTAATTATATTTTATGTAAATATTACAATGAATATTAATTGTTGTTTTTTTTTTTCTTAATTGTTTTCCTCAAACATTTGGTTAGTATGAAAGATCAGAACAGTCTGGTTTGTATTTTCCTTACTATTGACGTAATTACGTCTTTGTCGTTACGTTACGTCGTTACGTCTTTGTCATATAATGTCTGTTTCATTAAATACTAACAAAATAAACAATTCATTTAATGCAGCCATAAAACTTGGTATTTTAATGTTATTTCCTGTTCTGTGGATTTTACAACCATAATCTATTCGGGAAAGTCCAATATTTTAAACGGAGATATAATTAATAAATATTATATAATAATATCATATGATATAATATAATGATTTTATGATATAATATATTAAAAAATAATAACGAAATTTCACGCGGACGTAGTCTCGGGCAGAAGCTAGTAATTTTTATATGGTTTTTATTAGGTACCTACCTAACTGGTAAAAATTTTTATACGAAAGAGCCCATTGTTTACTGTATTGTAATCTACAAAACTAATTCAATCGTATCTGTTTTATAAAGTTCAAATACCTCCTGCTTACTTAAGACAAAAGTAGGTTACACATGTACTTAAGATAACATCATTAATTTGGATTATATCAATGAATTATGGCTGTTCAATTTATAGCAGAATAATAAACTACTAACGGAAAAACGACTTTAAAAGTAGGTTACATTTTTATCAAATATTATAGAGCAATCACAAGATTTAATTATGTGATTTTAATAGTAAGGAAATCCGTCAATGTATAGCTTTTATTAAATGGAGGCGGATACTCTTGCGAGCAATAACAGTTAATTTACTATGACATAAATAACTGCCATTTAAATAGCGTTATGTAATTTACTTTAAATAATTGAATTGAAATGTAAATTATATTAGTCTTGCCACAATACACGTTAAAGGAACTTTACCTCTCTATTATTTATTTTTCCATTGTTTCCTCAAACAGAGATATTTTAACATAATTTTTATGTCAAATTTTTTCAACAAAATATTCGACCACTTTAGATAATCAAGAAAATAAACTCAAAATAATAACGAACTGACTATGGTCTCGATCAACCAAAAAAATGAATATCTGTTTAATTAATGAATTAGAATAATTTATATTTACTAAATTGTACAATACTTTTTGAACCTACTATAATGACGTTAACGTATCATCGAATAAAAGTATTAAATCATAACGTTTATAATGTAACGTGTATAATGTGTTGCATGGTAAAAATTTGTTTGATATCACTGTTTATACAATTGCTATCAATGTATTGCTTTAATCATTATTGTTTAATTACTTTCACTGTCCAACGGTCGTCAGGCAAAACGTAATTCAATGTATCAATTCGTATGTCTCGCCTTTAAATCCCTAATTTTCATTAAAAGCTGAATAAATAATAAACAAAATATATATCTCCGTCAGCAAAAGTGATTTATTCCGGTCTGATCCCCTGAACCCCCCTCCACCAACACCCCCCCCCCCCCCTCGATCCCCTGCTAGTTCGTCTTTTGCCTAACGCAATTAAATGACGCGTGTCTACCTATCAAGATGAAACCATAATAGACCATCATAATAGACATAAGACCATTCACGTTGCAAATCGTTTTAATTGCCTAATAAATCAATGATCGACGTAGTCTGTGTAAAAGTGCGCACGACCGCAAAGAAAATCGGACAATGTTATAAACAATTTTCACTGGTTGATCGCCTAAATCGCTACAAGCAATTTTAGCACACGATTCTTTGTGTATTTTTTCAGTGTTGGAACTCTTCGTTTGAGCTTGATTAGTCAGTGTGGGGAACACTTATTGAATCATCTTTGTCCAACAGGTATCTAAGAGTTAGAACACATAAAAGGGCACACTAACTCCTTAACATCTTACAATCTGTTAAAATTCAAAACCTCACCGGTATTTGTTATTCTTGCCAGCTGTAAGTGTCCAAAGCGCCTCAACGATTACCATCAAAAGATGATAATCATGGGTGTTTTCGACGTCGTTAAGCTGATCTGTAACAAAATTTCTGCTTTGTGCGATCTCTTTTTTACTCTCGTACCCAGTTTTATGCCCCATGCATGATGGATGATCGCCAGTCTTGATGTGCCTTTAACTCCGATGTCCCATTCAGTCCACAGTAAAAAACTCAATCAACATAGACATACACATGAAGCTGAATATTAAAGAAGCATTTACGATGCTTGACTGAACGTGAAAATATAGGGGGGTAAAGTAATACCGCCTTTACAACATGTTTCGAAACGTTATAAGGGTGGGCTTACTTTCCGCTTACGTCTGTGCATTCGCATGCATTAAAAAAAAATAAAGAAAAGAACATTCTAGAAACAAACATTTGAATCGGAATATGGAACGTATCGAAGCGCGTACATTCGCGGTAAACGGTAACTTAACGCGCTAACTCGTTAAACTCGTTTATTGGTTTCTAGAATTCTATGCGGTTTTTCACTTATAATCGTGTGCAATTTACCTGTCTCATGCGAGCCTCTTGGGGTGTCTCGCCGTATCTGCACCAGTGGACGAAGTGCAGGGTATTGTGCCAATTCCTCTCGAACCTTGATTTAGTTGCCATATCCAGCTGCAATCAGTAGAAGCTCCTTAGTAGCTGTTCCACTGTTCGAGTGTGCCCACAGTTTCCAATAAACGAAAGACCCCTTGAGGTTTTCGCTATCTGAAACGAGAGGTTTCCAATTCTGACGCAAGCCTACGGTATTGAAGGAAGAACGTCTAAGTTCGATCGAGTGACTTGATAAACCTTTGAAGGTTGGAATATTATCATGCATTACTCTAATCTAAATGGGATTAGTCAAAGAAGAGAAAGACGGATTAGATTGATACAGATGTGTCAAGATAACACAGATGTTTGACGTGGGAACAACGGCCAAAGATATTCGTGAATTTGCATTAATCACGAGGCCAATCACAAAATGCAATCAAAGTTAACAAATCATGACTTGAAGCAGTTATCACACGATTATAATTGTTTTGACATTTGGACTAGTGTTCAAAGTGTAATGTCGTAATCTTTTACAATACAGACTGTCTGGTTTTAGCAATGTTACGTTACAAAACTTGTATGAAACTTTACAATCGGTGGATCATTGAAGGCTGTCGTTATGTCACCTGAACAACTATCAGGCTGATGTGTTTCGATAATAAAACTAGTTTGATTAATTTATAATTATCTACTACACGTAATTATGAGTAACAATCAAGTGGTTTAAAGTTATCATGATTTGCAACTTTAATTGTAGAGTTAGGATAGTGGGAATGTAGTTTGAAACTAACGCAAACTTGTTTTTAGTTAGTAGTAAATATTGGAATTGGAAACGTGGACTTCCGAAAGTTTCGTAGTGATAGTTACCTTAGCTCTGATATCTTTCTCGCTGTTCGGCGTCTCCTGCTTATCGTCCACATTGTTGATGCGTATCACGGAGTCCTTCTTCCAAAAGGCACCCAATGTTGTCTTCACGACACGTTTTCTCACACCTTTCTGTTGAACTGTGTACACGTCTATCTGTTCCGGGTTCTTTGTTTTTTCTGTCGGAAGAATAAATTCTTTAATTAAAAACCGGATCGCTCAAGTCTCGCTTCGAAATTCCATCGGCGTCTTGGATATTTTTGTAAGAAAACTCCAAGGCCTTTGCAGATACGCAACTTCACGTATTGTCGCCGACGACGGTTATACGAGCTTTTTAACGCATCAACAATCCATCGGTTGATCTCATTAAGCGAATCGTGCATGCACATGAATTATTTACAAACGCTATTGTGAATTCGTCTTGTTACGTGTGACCGTGGGTGAACTGTGCCAACTTTATTTAGTCTCACTCCGAGGCTCGCTCGAAGTGAGCGTTATCTACGCGCCCTCATTACGATGCATATCGTGATCGAACACGACAACTTTAAATTCCTTTTATGTTCTACAATACCGATAAGAAAATTAACGTCATTAATATAACACATATGGTACACACCTTTACCCTTCTTCCACATGGCGACTGCATACATGTGATAGTCTGGCGACAGTATAGAGTCCGGGGGCAGTGGGTCCTCGGCGCGCACCTCGAGAATGAATCCTGTTTCGAGGACGGCGCATAATATGTTTTGTTCATCATGTTTGAACCACTTGGTTTCACGGAGCTTGTGTATAGCTACTGACGAACCAAAGCGGGGTTTCTTGGGCGCGAACAAAGCCTGTGCCTGACTCCCGAATCGAGACAGGAGCCCCTTCACCGTCGGTGGGGACGGCGCGAGGCTCTTCTCAGGCGGCTTGATCTGCTGGAAACTCCGGCAGGTCACGAACCTCGCTTCCATTGAACCCCTCTCCAAACTCAAATGCACGAGACAATTCCCCTTCCACTGATTATTACGTTGCGAAGGCGTCGTGTCTTCTTGGTTCTAGGCGCGCCAATGTACTCTCACTCGAGAAATCACGTTTTATAAGCAACACTTTCACAATTTATGTAGCGCGTGGTATTGCGGTCGTTGTAGGACCGAGCTATACGGTGGCGCAGTAACGTTAGACGCGACGCGCGTGTGGGGGATCGGTTTTATAAGGCCGGCGGGGTGCTGCGCGGCGCGGGGAGGGCCCCTCCGGTCTTTCTGACCTCACTAGTGTTGGGTATTGTGCGATAACACGCATGTATTATAGGTTTCATTGTTGTTTTACTGCAGCTATTGTGTTAAGTTCTTAACGGGCTTCGGTGCACCTTTCTGTTTTTTTTTTTTACAATTCCTAGAGCATTGTATTGATTCAACATGCGAGAAGATTTGTCCTTTTTGCAAATAGTATTAGTATGCTGAGCATGGTTCGCGGAAGTGGCTCTAAAACATTCTAGTTTCACACTTCACTCCAATTTCTCATTGAACAGAACGCAATATTAGTTAACAGTAACTTAATATGTACACATATGTAACGAGATTCACGTGTTATGTATGTTGTGTAACTTTCGTGAGACGTATTGTACTTTATGAATGTTTACAGTTTTACTCACGTGCTGTTTCCGGATTACCTGAAACTACTTTCATAAACACAAATATCTTCGATCATCCACGTGATACTTGAACTACGAAAATCGCCCTTACTGCTACGAAATAAAGGCAGAGTCTAAAGTGAAATTGTTACCATGGACGCGCGGTGTGACAGCTAAACCAGCTTCATTTAACTCCATTTCAAAAGCCTAATATTTCTCGTAAAATTTAAAGTCGCTATCTCATCTTGCATAATTATGATGCAAGATGTATGAAGATGATGAATGTAGCCACTGCTGGGACACAGGCCTCCTCTCAGTGAGAGGGAGTGGGTCGTAATCCACCACACGGGCCCGGTTCGGGATGGTAGATGTCACATGTCTTCGAATTTTTGGTTCTAAGGCATGTCGGTTTCCTTACGATGTTTTCCTTCACCGTTTTGAGAGCAGTGGTGATGAAATAATTTACACAGACCAAAGTGTAAAGCTTCTTCGTAAACCTACTAGTCGTAAGGCCGTTACCACTGGGCACTGCTAATCTCATCTTAGCGACAATCAATGTCAAAAACTTGACCAAAATGTATGTAAATTAAATTGTTTCTTGACAGATTGAGACTGAGATTAGAATGCAAACGTTCTTTAAAGGCAATTGCCCCTCTGGTGGTAGTACCAGCACGATATTAAGTCTTTCAGATAACAGATTGTACCAGATCAGATTGATTCAAATTGATTGATTGATTATTTTTTTGTGATTGATCGATGGTCTGTATATACCTATGGTCTAATTGTCTTGGACTGCTGTTCTTTTTCCCCGAATAGAATGCTAGGGTTCATATCGCTCTCATATCAGAGCATATGGGCACAGTTAAACAACCCTAGGGGAAAATTGTTTTGTTTTGTTTTGATTGACTATGCATTTTTGACGATTGAATAAACTATAAGTGACAGCCCTACGTGTTCAGGCTATTATCGCTCGCTCGGGGCTCGAGTTGGCTTTCTTATTTGTTTTTTCTATGGCCATGTGTCCCTGATTCTTTCATCACTGGAAACTGCTCAAACTGCCCAAAGCACACTAGCCGTCCACAAACGAAAAAAAAACAATCGATAAAAACAAAACAGCACCGTGGTCCCATCCCTCGTTGATGCACCGGCTTGACCTCACTCGCTGCTAGTTGTGACAGCCCCCGCGCGCCTCGCCCCCCCTCCCGCGCCGCTCCCGCGCTCCTCCCGCGCCCTTCCCCGCGACATGCCGGCGCCAACTGCCAGGTATAATTTTTTTCACTTTATTTTTACACTATCAGTTCAAAATAACTGTTATTTAATTGAGCTGTTCGTTATCATCGTACGCTGTATGGTAAGGCTGGTTTGTTTTGGTAAACAGTGTGGTTTTTCCTCTTGGGTGGGTTTTGTTGGAGTCGCTTTCCCGCCTGTCTCAGTATAAGTCATTTTATTTGACCCCTTGGAACTTACTTGCGAAGTTATCTCTAAAGTTTCCTCAACATTTCGGCATATTACAAAACTTTTTTTTCGAAATAGTCCCTCAATTATGTCTAACAGTATTGTATAGGGTAGGTACCTACTTATACCGACCTACGTGCTTTTCATGCCCCAATTATCCTGTCGAGTCACATTCGGTAGATACATGGAGCGAGCCACGTACGCACATATAAATATATACAAACAAACTCGGAAAATGCTGCCAAAATGTCGAAAACAATCTAAAGGAAGCCATTCGAATTATAAATGCTTATCTTATAAGTTCATATTTTTATCACGTGGTTTGTAGATGTAGATTCAGATAAAGCCTTTAATTCCTGTGCAAGGACAAATGAAAAACTTTGTGTCAATCTATTGTTTGGAGTAAAAAATTAAAACATTAATGCTTTAATATGTTACTTGTAAAAAAATCTGACAAAAAGTCAGAATGATTGTATGTATAGGTATTAGTATGGTTTTTATTGTGAAAAAAAGTTCTTAGAGGTATCTTCATGATTTGTTTCTATCGTATTAAATTAGTTATATGTATTATGTTTTCATCACACTATCTAACTAGCATATATCCTGAAGAATATCATATATTTTTCTGATTTTGTTTACTATAGTCGATCATATACTTTTAGGCATTATAAAACTTACGTTTTTTTGCGTTTAGGTCCTGTAGTCCCCTTAAACATGTACAGTAGGTTTGGACCCTTTGGAGAATAAACTCAAACTCAAAAACTCAAACTTAAAGCATTTATTTCAATTAAACCATTTACAGGCACTTTTGAATTGTCAACAAGTCGGTCAGTCAGAAAATATGAAGCTTGGTGCCCATTCCAAAGCGTAGGTACCTATGGAGAAGAACGGGCAAGAAACTCCATGGACACTCTTTTAAATTATATTTTACAAAAATATTTGTTACATCATTAATGTTGAATTTATAATTATATCATATATGTGAGAACGATGTAATAAAGACGTACGCGTTAAAAGCGCCCAGAGTACAGCAAATAGTAAGAAAACTACAATTCAAAATTAAAAATATGCCGAGGCAGCTAAGTGATGAACAGCCCTAACAGACTACATGACTGAATACATGCGTGCAAGAAACACAAGGGTTGGGATAAGCTTGAAAACAACTTGATATAGACTAATAAGAAGTAAGTATGTCAAACTTCTGTGTAAGCTAAAAGAAATAGATTTATTCCGGTCTGATTCCCTGAACACCCCCTCCACCGCCCTCCTCGATCCCCTGCTAGTTTGTCTTATGTATTAATCTCTGTCTTATCCACATTATCTAGGGTTACTCTTTTTGACAGGTATAATGTTAGTGAAACAAAGGATATAGCTTTAAACTATAAAACAAATCTGAACACCACCAGCACAACTTTTAGATCCAAAACACTCCCACGCAAAAAGAACTAAGAAATCAAATAAAAAAACCTCCTCCTCTTGTCCTTAAATTTCAAGATCAAGGCAACAAACTCCGTAATAAACGTAACATTCAATAGATTCCCGAAACTTACTTAGCTCTAATATCTTTGATCCCTAGACTAACTCGGCACCGCGAAAAAGGCCAAACTATTTTTAGCCCCTTTTTACGATTCTCGGGAGCTGAATGAATAGGTTTTCTTTTGTTGATTTTATGTTCTGGGTCTGAAATGTTATGATAACGAAAATGTTTTAGACAGAGAGAAATTATAATGGATTCTACTGCTTGTTTATTTTAATCATATCTTCGTAACAGAGTGGCAAGAAGGAAAACCAAAAAAGTTCTTCGGTGAAAGTATCTCTACTATGAAAACAATTTTCAATCTAATAATTTCAGATACTCCAGTGAAGATATTTCGAAGAAAAGCCATTTTAATCCGTTATTGTTGTTGAGCTCCTTAAGTTTTTAGTTGAGCTGCATGGTTACTGACAAATGCGTGCACTCAATCTGTGTGGTCCTTTCCTTAAGTCAATAGATTTAAAGGCCATTTCAGCCAACAATCTACATGGTCTTCACATGACCTGACCAAGATCATGTCTATACTTTAAAAGAGACTGTGACCTCTGAGTTTATTTCGGCCTTTCTTCACAGAGTATTCAGATAGGAAACGCCGACAAACCTACTTACATAAATAAAATAAAAAATATAAAAATCGTTTATTTTGGAACAATAACAGATACAATCATAAAAATAGTTAAACGTTGATAACTGCAAAAGTTAATAACTGTGGCGCACGTTCCAGATAAGAAAATACATATTTTAAACTATTTATATAAGTACATAGTAGTTTAAAAAAAAAGATAAAAACAATCAAATTACGGGATAAGTGTAGTGTAAGTGTGACTGTGTGTATGTGTGTGTGAGGGAGTGTGTGTGTGTGTGGGGGTGTGTTTGGATGTGTGTTAGCGTGTGCGAGTGTGTATGCGTTACACTTCTAAAAGTTTTTCAGTTGCATCATAAGTAAGCTATTTTAGCCAAGTATCGAGCCTTTGCTTGCATTTAGTTTTGGTAAAAGAATAGATGTTGATCGTTTTGTTAATTCTATTGTATAAATATGAGCTTATTTAGGTACAATGACGAATTTATTTATCATTATCATTATCATTAATATTCAGATAATAGAACTCAATTCATTTATAAACGTTGATGTAGACTTGTTATCAAAAGAAGTGTCTTCTATAAGGCATAATAAAAGTGCACTAAGGATCGTCTCATCATAACACAGGAAGACTATAAAATCTGCTGAATCAACAAACTCAATCTCCAGGAACCGGCAGTGAAATAAAATCCTAAATAAACGACAAATACACTCGCACAAACACCAATGCCTCCAAGGATTTACAAATAATATTTTCCTCTACCCCAAACAGTATGTACAGACGCCAGCACATCAAGTTGCCCAAAACTGTCAAATTTTCCCATTCAACTTTGAACCTTATGCTTTAGGAGTAAAGTTGAAAATCTATTAAAGAAATTTGACAGATTGTAGTAGCTTGATGTGCTAGCGTCTGTACATAATCGAATTCGTTCGCTCTAATAAATATTAATTCTACTGACGTCCTTTGAACGTCCGTCTGTCAGTAGGGAAGGACACCGGTTCCTTCAAAACGACCTTGACCTAGTTAAGATCGTATATTGGAATACTTTCGAAACTTAAGCAAAGAAAACGAAAGAAAGAAAATACATTTATTAAGCGAACTTTCTACGACAATTACATCTACTTCATTATTAGACTATAGTATTTTTGCTGTTTCTGTATCCTCTAGCTGTGTGACTAATATAATACATTATGTTGTTCGATTTCTAATTCATTGGAACTTTGCGATTGCATTGGCTTGACTTTATTGTTTCTTGTAAGTATATCTGCATTCGTAATATATATTTGCAAGCCTTATCATCAAATTCGGTCTACTTAAATGTGATATCAGTTTATCACAGAATTACAAAGATTTAAATGATGAATGATAAATTCTCTTTTATTATGTGCAATCTCGGTACCTATCACTTGTTTCACTTTCGAAATGAATCAATCAATTCCTTGAAATAGAAAAACACGAGCGTTTGTTTAGTGTGAATTAAACCTCATGATTGTTCCTCGTGTTTGTTTCTCCTTATGGCATCAAAAGAAAAACATTAATGTCAAAGTTGTACCATTAATCACGATTGACATGAATCGGGTTTTAAAATCGATAAATATTCTCTATGAAGTCGCAGATGGCCACCCAATGGCTGTATATATTAATAAAACAGTGACCCTTTACTGCCATCGCCATTTACAAACGGCACGGGTTAAACCAGCTGACATTGCTACAATCTGTTTATATTCACTCATAGGTCATAAAAGTCGTTCAGTAAATAGTACAAAACGAAAAAATATATGCATTAAGAATATTTAAGAATCGTGGGATAAAATACCAGTTTTGACCGAAGGAAACAGAGCTTGCGCCAAAACCTGTCCTAAAATGTAAAGTCCCTCAGTTACATTAAAATGTAAATTCAAAATGAAGTCTTTTGATACTCGTGGTTTTTTTATTATTGTTGGTCCAGAACATGTTATGCAGCGCGACAAGTTTCGTTAAGAGAACTAGTCGCGAGCTCGAACTTACTGGTGGTTATGGCCAAAAAGCACGTTGTCTCACCTGACTTTGTCTCCGACAGAGCTAGTATCAGTGATAAGCAGTTAGACGCTAGTCTACACGAACAACGTCTAGTTATCACGCACAGAAACACCGTTCCGAACTGATAGGCGTGTAAAAAAATTCGAAAAGTGCTTCGGAAAATAGAGTATTATGAAAAAAACACTGCATAAATCAATTACAAATAAAGTTTATTGAACTCCTCGATATCTGAGCTTTGTCGGTACGGACTTGGTTTTGAAGATTTTACAGTTCTTTTATTTGGTAAGTACTTATTTACACCCAAAGTTACGTTAAAAAACCGGCCAAGAGCGTGTCGGGCCACGCTCAGTGTAGGGTTCCGTAGTTTCCCGTCCGTCACAATAAGTGTTCCCACTTATGAGTTTAAAAGTAAAAAATGCTTGCATATACGATTATACTACAAACTTAGTCCAGAAATTATTTTGTACAACTATTTGTCTTTTTTGTACAAAAACTGTTGTTTCCATCAAGTTCAAAATAATTTTCCTAGAAAGTCCTTATAAAGTTCTACTTTTCAGATTTTTTTCATATTTTCTAAACTTATGGTTCAAAAGTTAGAGGGGGGGGGACACATTGTTTTTTACTTTTGGAGCGATTATTTCCGAAATTATTGACATTATCAAAAAATGATTTTAGTAAACCCCTATTCATTTTTAAATACCTTTCCAACAATATATCACACGTTAGGGTTGAAATTAAAAAAAAAATCACTTCCCACTCTACATATAGGGGGGCTACCCTAATAAAACATTTTTTTCCAATTTTTATTTTACCACTTTGTCGGCGTGATTGATATACATATTGGTACCAAATTTCAGCTTTCTAGTGCTAACGGTCACAGAGATTAAGCGAGGACGGACAGACGGACAGACAGATATGGCGAAACTATAAGGGTTCCTAGTTGACTACGGAACCCTAAAAATTGCAAATAAACGAATCTTTGTTGGCTCATTACTTTTTAATGGCTTTTTATTTTACTATTCTGTTTCCGTATCCGTACAGACAAAATTAAGGCTCCTACAAACAGGCGCGATACGCGATATAATCACGCCTGTTTGTAGGATCCTTTAATAATAAGTCAAAACGAATATCATGTTTAACTTTGGATGCACAATGTCAAACAGTGGAGTAACACTCTTCCGAAATTTGTATGTAAAAAGATATCGACTAGTGTAACTTTAATAACGATTATTATGATGATTTTGTAATGCACAGTTTATTTGGAGGTCATGGGCATAAATGGCAGATATTAATATGTTTAGCCAATGATAGTAGAAGTACACAAAAAGCACGATTTAATGGAAGGAACATAGATCATACATAAAATCATTAAAAATGTATATATTTTTGTGACTTGAACAGCAAGTAGCATCAATGTGTTAAATGGATGAAGCAATATATATGCCAAATTCGAATCGTTAAAAGTTCAATTATTCTGTTACTTAATTATTCTCTAAATGGACACTGATCTTCAGTGCTTAAATCTGCTCATTCATCTCATAAAACACGATGAAAACCAAGTTAAACATGTATTTATATTTGTAAACTTAATTGAATTTTCGAATACTTACAATTCAGACAGCAAGTTGCTTCAAGGCCAGAGGTAATAAATATTTAAAGTTGCGTATGTACTTAACATTTGTTCAGCCGTCTGAGAACACGTGAACGAAGGGGCCGGCGGAGCATGCGTAGTTCATACAAACGTAGGTACACACAGCTTCATTAAGTGATTACCCCTCCAAAAGACATGTGCGTTCAAATCCGTGATAGGCCCAAGTTGGTTTTTGTATTTTGCAAAAACATTTTATTTTAATTAATTTATTGTTTTAGTGAATAAATAAGTTTAAGATAATATTTATTTTTTAAAATTCTGTTTTTATTATTGTTTTTTTCAATAAAACGTTAATACTTTTATTATTGCGAAAACGACAAGCAATAAATAGGGTTAACATTTACGAACGTTTCATTCATCGTCTAAATAGACTAGAGGTTTCAAGACCGCTTGCCGTGCCTATGAGTGGGAGATCAAATCATAGGCACGAAATGTGCTTTTTGTTCATTATAATTATTATTTTAATATATTTTTCTATTTTGTTTTAGTAATTATTTATAAAGAATTTTAAAATAAAGAAAAATAAAATACCTTAATAATCATATACTTAATAATATTTATTATTGCTATTATTTAACAAAACTATGATCTTATTTTACAACAAAGATTTATTTTGATTTGATAATTTTATTTACAGTTATCATAATATACTATTTGACCAACTGACACAATTGGGTTCCTAGACAAGTAGCATCCTATTAACGTAAACGATAAAATAGTAAGCGGTAGAAATATTTTAGATTGACATAACCTAACGAAATGTCACGTGACCTGTCATGCCGTCTCAGTATACAAATTTGACATTTGACAGTCTGACAAGTGACATCGAAAGAGACAAGTTTTGAAGCATTTGCAACTTGTCTAGGAACTAGAAGTTAGTTTGGCAGGATTACAATCATGAGCATAATAAGTGAATAAACATGTTATCAATAGATAATCAATTAACATCTCTTATTAGCTCATGACATCTACTTAGAATATTTTGCTATACAAAGTAAAATAGTGGAATCAAATGAGTTAAATGTCTTCGTTGTTTATTTTGTTGTCATACTTAATTAATATAACTGCTTTTTCTGGTTCTCTTCGATGTTCTTCTGTTAGACATATTTTGCAGGTCGATAACTGTGAATGTTCGCTGCGTATAAATGTCTTCGAACCGTGGACAGAGATATTCCATGCCGTTGCGAACTGTAACGAGTGGATGTAAACGGCGGTGTAGTGTGAACCTTAACAATATCCCGATTATGTTCAGATTGGTCCGTATAGATCCCAGTAGTTCTCCGACCCATGGACATTGTCTTAACATCGCCGGTTTCTTGAAATCTGCGCACCCATAAGCGCACCGTTTGTCTCTGTATAGAAAAACATGGTTTTAAATAAGTTATTAAATACCACACACAAGATACCGCAAATAGCTCAACAAGAAAAAAATCGGAGAACACAATTAATATTATAATGAACTTACTGCTATGCCAAGCTGTCTCGCAATTCCTTTTATGCTCACATTTTGTTCACACAGAACAACTACAATTTTAGTTCTCATAAAATCATAAATCATTTTAAAAATTAATGGATAAATCGTAGTCGTTTACTCTTCGCCGTTTTAAGTGAACGTATACATCAAACGTTGTAGTTATAACTTGAGGGTATGGATTAATTTTATAAAAACAACGTAAGTAAGTAAAACTAATGGATACCCTCAAATTATAACATCTATCGATTAGACATCCCCACCTAAAGATAAAATGACTCAGACCATAGTAGATAACAATTTCAACGCAATTCATATGGGCTCGCTGGCTAGTTCGTCAAACTGCCGGTATGAGTATGACGACGTTCGGTGATGCGATGGTTCGAATCTGAGTCGAAACAATGTGGGTTCTTTTTGAAGTATTCTTTAGATTATTTGTAAGGAATTTAATGTATAACATTTTAAAACTTGAGGGGTTAGCACATACTGACGCTGTCTGTACATACCTAATACTAAAATTTAATTTTTTTTTTTTTTATTTGTAAATCAAACGTATTCTTAAGGTACTGTGTATTTATTTCGATTGAATTACACAATATCTAGGTTCCCAAATATATATTTTGAAAGGACACTGATATAAAGCCGAGATATGAGGAATTTCAAATTTCTATAGTTAACTTATTTTTGTCATAACTCGACTTTAAATCAGTGTCCATTCAATATATATATTTGGGAACCTAGATATTCTATAATCCAATCGGAATAAATACACACTACCAGAATAAGTTTGATTTACAAATTATTTTGTTATTGCGTTTGTATGAACTACGCATGCTCCGCCGGCCCCTTAAAGATACTAGGATAATACTTTTATAGCAAAACTCTTGCTTACTAGAGAGATCAATAACCTAATGTACTCCATTAATTAATATATGTAGTCATATCCATAGTACCTGTATTTTTTTTTTTGAAATTTCAGTATTATCCCCTTTTATCAAAAAAATTGCCTCAATTATAATATTAATTCTATAAACTGTCACAAAACATCCTCTTGAAAGTTGATAATAAGTAATTGCTGAATCTGTTTGATTAACAAAAACGTGTAATGTTTCGATCGATTTTAACATTACTTTCAATAGATACTGACAGGATCCAACCAAGTCTGAACATATTCACTAAAAGCTTTTGACACTTAAGTGCGAAGGAAGCACTCGAGCTGATCACCGGTTCAATGTCCTAATAATATCAATGAATATGCAATGCAAATTAGTATAAAGAAGCTTTGCGAATTTAAGGGTCGTTAAGGGGATTACAGGACCTAAACATAAAAAAACGCAAGTTTTAGAAACAATAAAAGTATATGACCGACTACAGTAAACAAAATCAGAAAAATATATGATATTCTACAGGAAATATGCTAGGTAGATAGTGTGTTGAAAACATAATACAACTAATTTGATATAACTATAGGTAATATAAAAAAAAATCATGAAGATACCTCTAAAAACTTTATTTTTACAATAAAAACAATACTAATATACATACAATAATTCTGATTTTTTGTCAGATTATTCTACAAGCAACATACTAAAACACTAGTGTATTAATTTTTATTCCAAACAATAGATTTTTTGTAATTAAATAATTGCTTCATATTTTGCAATAAATTACCAACGTTGTTTCATCGTGCTTCTCTTTCTTTTCAGTGCAGTCCGACAGTGACCGCGCTTTAGGTCATGAAAGCCCCTTAATACGGAATATTAGGAAAGCAGTAAATTAAAAAAAAAGCAGCACCATTGACATTTTGGTCCTTTGGTCCCAATTTTTCGTTTTCATTACTTTTGAGGTTTTGTAGTTATAATATTAACAAAATGCGAAAAAGCCGACTTATATTCCCAATTCAAAGTAAAGTTCAATATTTTGTTTGACTGTGAGTCTGTGACCAATTCTTAGCTCTATAACTGAAAGAAATGCATAAGGGTGTTAATGATATCTTACTACAAGACTACTATGAAAAATTTATGAGTAACCAGTTGCAAAAGAACTGCGCAGCAGACTTAGAGAATCCACTCCAACCATGACGAATCTGACAGCTCATTGTGGAAACCATTCGACCGTTGAATGACTTTTTCCATTATACATTGAAACATGGTAATGGAAAAAGTCATACATATATTATAATAAATACATAATACAGACGTCAAAAGTTAATGGCACAACCTTGACTTCTTATTTGCTGTTTTATTCAGACATGATATTAAAATGGTAACCTGAGCATCATGGACATCATATTTTTGACAGACATGAGTCAGATGTAGACTTGATAAATACTTTGATAACTGGATAAGTATATCCAAAAGCAAAACTTAGCTTAAAGGCTCCTGCAAACAGGCGCGACGCGCTACGCGAATCGTGCGCGAAACAAAGGCACCGCTCGTTGCGCGACTTGCGGTGCCTTTGTGTCGCGCGCGATTAACTAAACTGGCTTTCAATAGTTTAGCTGAATTATTCATAATTGCGATGTAAGCAATCTCGCTTGCTTGCCGTAAAAGTAGAACTGCAGTGCGATTCTGTAACCATCTCACCGTGAAAACTTAGGTGAAGTGAGCGTGGAGTGAGTGAGCTGTCAATAGTGTCAATTCTTAAGGCCTGTATTAATGCCGATAACCTTGAGCATTTGGGCGGAGCTAACGACCCCTTCTCCGCGCCACTCCGCTACCCGCATGTAACAGAAAATGTGCGGTTGTGTGCGCCGCCACCACGGTTTGCCTCGCCTAGTCTCGTCACAGAGTATCGAAATCACAGAAGGTCAAGTCATCGTGAAAGTTAAATAATTATGTGTACCACATATACAGGGTGTCCCAGAACTCAACGTCAAGCCGAAACGGGGTGACAGGATTGATCATAACCATCACGAGAAAAATATAAAAAAAAACTATCCCATGCAGTTTGAAAATTATGGGCATTTTAAGAAAAACCTAGAAATTTGATCAAACTGTACCATTTTTCGGTTATTGTGGTTATTCTTTTTTATTTTTGTTCAATTAAACTTTGGAAACGTAATCCTAAATAACATTTCTAGAATCCCAATAAAAAATAATGACACGATTGCCTCAAGTTTCCGAGAATTGAGACTATTCGTTAAACTACGAATTTAAAATTTTCAAGATTCGTTGACTTTGATTGGCCCTCCTTTAAAAAAAAATGTACTAGAGTGCCTTGGCAAGTGGTATTAAAAGTTGGCGCGTTTAATCAGAATTCTAAAATGGTATAATACTTGTTAGTTCCATACAATAAAAAAGAGTAAAAAAATTAAAACCTCAAGTAACCCGATTTTTGCTATCTCAGTTAAAATGTTTTTGATTCGCACAAGCTCTAGGTAGGTTCTTAATTTTAAGGCAAAATGATGAGAGAGATGGATAGTGGGTATGTTTGCCATGAGTGAGCGAGACAGATAGTGACGCCACTTTTATTAAAGTGAAAAAAGTGAAAAAAAGTTAGTAAAATAATGAAAAATCTTGATCTAGTTTAATTTAGGTTTGTTGGAATAAAAGTCAGATAGAGAAATAACATTTTTATTACAATAAATGTTCAAATTGTTTACCATCAGCCTCAATACAAGCCCTACATCTTCTTAAAAAGATCTACTTATTAGTCGGGCATATCTTCAAGAGTTGATCTCCTCAGCTGCTTGAGAAATGCGTTCACGCAGGTCGGCTACGTTCTCAATGGGCTTATTTATTGTAATAAAAAACGTTATTTCTCTATCTGACTTTTATTCCAACAAACCTAAATTAAACTAGATCAAGATTTTTCATTATTTTACTAACTTTTTTTCACTTTAATAAAAGTGGCGTCACTATCTGTCTCGCTCACTCATGGCAAACATACCCACTATCCATCTCTCTCATCATTTTGCCTTAAAATTAAGAACCTACCTAGAGCTTGTGCGAATCAAAAACATTTTAACTGAGATAGCAAAAATCGGGTTACTTGAGGTTTTAATTTTTTTACTCTTTTTTATTGTATAGAACTAACAAGTATTGTACCATTTTAGAATTCTGATTAAATGCATCGACTTTTAATGCCACTTGCCAAGGCACTCTAGTACATTTTTTTTAAAGGAGGGCCTATCAAAGTCGACGAATCTTGAAAATTTTAAATTCGTAGTTTAACAAATAGTCTCAATTCTCGGAAACTTGAGGCAATTGTGTCATTATTTTTTATTGGGATTCTAGAAATGTTATTTAGGATTACGTTTCCAAAGTTCAAATGAACAAAAATAAAAAAGAATAACCACAATAACCGAAAAATGTTACAGTTTGATCAAAATTCTAGGTTTTTCTTAAAATGCCCATAATTTTCAAACTGCATGGGATAGATTTTTTTTCAGATTTTTCTCGTGATGGTTATGATCAATCCTGTCACCCCGTTTCGGCTTGACGTTGAGTTCTGGGACACCCTGTATTTACAATGGTCCAGTTTTGGTTTCATTTAGGTATTATCTATTGATATGGATGTACTTTTCGGGCTATGGTTACGAATAAAATTGTTAAAAGCTTTCGAGGCCGTGAGTAGAAGCTATACCCTTAATATAAATCAGCCTGGCTTGCCATGTGGTAAACAACTTAATGTATCTTTTTAACTAAAATTAATGGCTAAATGTGCTGCTAAGCGCAAAACTCAAGAATGGCTGGACCAATTCGGTTTTTTTTTAAATATTCGTTGAAGTCTTAGGAAGGTTTCTATGAAGAGAAGAAGGGTAGGTAGGCATGTACGTAGATAGGTAGGTAGGTATGTAGGGTAGGTAGGTAGGTAGGGTAGGTAGGTAGTTAGGGTAAGGCAGATAGGAAGGTAGGGTAGATAGGTAGGCAGGTAAAGTAGGTAGGTATAGGTAGTATAATTATCACTAGTGTATGTCATATTATTTGTTATATTTTTTATAAACAAATATATTATAACTAAAATTCAGCTGAATAATCTTCAAGTTCTTCGACAGACCTTACAAGATGCTTGTGAGTCACCATGTCATCCAATAGAGACCGTAGTTTTTGAATGCCCAAATCATCTTGTTCCTAAAATGAATGCAGTTATACATATATTTACAAGTAAAACAAAAATATAGGTTCATAATTTGTAAAAAAAAATACATTCACATCCAAATCAACAGAATTACCTTCAACTTCTCTGGTAGAACTAATTGATTCACTACGTATAGGTAATGATTTTTTTATTTGATTTAATTAGTTGAATAATATTATTGACCCACTTTAGCCCACATGGATAGTAATGATAAGTGATAATTATAATAAAAAACATGACTACCAATTTGTTTTTCTAATTTTATGTAGTCTGTGCCACCCGCGGTCTGCGATAGGCTGATTTAATTGATTGATTGATGTCACCCGCGACGATAGAAGTCGAGTAAAAAGTATTCGACTTTCGATCTGCCATAGAGAGATTTGATCCTTATGATTGACCCTATCGATTGATGCCATAAAAGTACAGGGTATTATTTTTTCGGATTTTAGGCGGTTCGATTCCCGAGAGCGGCAAGCGAATTTTCGAACATCTTTGATTGCAGATTTGTTTTTTTTTTAATGAAGGGATTTTCCTTTGAGTAAAATTTGCTATCTCCAGTGTTTAGAGTACTTGCCCTCTAGGTGAGGTTAAAAAAATCCAGCCTGTATATACATATATATTATTGAACTACTACTTTTTACTATTGTATGACATTATTATTTTTAATTCCTTATTTTGTTGACTGATCTGTATTTACGATAATTTTATTTTCAATGACATTGTACAGACGCCAGCACATCAAGTTACTACAATCTGTCAGATTTCTTTAATAGATTTTCAACTTTATCACTAAAGCATAAGGTTCAAAGTTGATTGCGAAAATTTGACAGTTTCGGGTAGGTTGATGTGCTTGGCGTCCGTACTTTATTGAATAGTGAAATTAACAGTTAACATTCTTGTTTTATATTTGCACACCTTATATGGTTATTAACAGTGTACCATTTGACCTTTTTTAACATCCACTGAACCTGTTTTATGCAAATAAATGATTTGATTTGATTTTTTTATTTGAAAATAATTACGCCGGTAATCAATAAATTGACAAATTATTAGCAAGTACGTAACCAATAATCATAATTAATACCTACTTTAGGAGCATTTTCAGTTTTGTGTCACAATATGTCACAAATAATCGCAACGCATCAGAATAATAGACTTTACTTAGGCACCGAAAAGTAAAATTTATAATATTGGCTGAATCATTTCGTGGACGTGGACCTTCTGTGATCATTCACTACTAGTACTTACGACTTTCGTTTGAATGAGGTAGGTATTTTATAAACAGTACCTATGTACACAGAGTAATGAACAGCGCATAAGTTTCATAAAACCCCGCTTGGGTAGGTACACTTTTTGTTTTTGCAGTAATATTTTACGATTTTATTTCGTAGTGCGGAGTTCTCGCAACGCGACATACGTCCACCTAGCAACACGATGCGCCCCGCACTAAATTTATGGACGAGTGCGGGGGTGATGTAGACGCAGTCCTTTATCAGAGGCCTTTTTAATTTATTATCATAAAAATAATACATATTTTAAAAAAGTAACAAAACCAAATTATTCTCCTTTGTATTGCGAAGATGTAGATATATTTTTTTACACTCTTTTGATAAAAAATGAAGGAGTAAAACGGTTTCATCTCAATGATTTGGAGGTGATTTGGTGATTTTTTTTTAAATTAAGTGATACCGGTAGAAAAATTATGGCTAAACCAAATTACGTATTATATCATGAAGATTACTAAGGATTTTTTTCAGATGTAATTTCTCTGTAAATGCCGACAAAAAATGGCTTCATCTGCATGCTTTTTTAAAGCATTTTTCGAGAGAGCGGCCTTAAGGCCAGGACTCTCGGAAATCTCGGAATCGACCTATTTTTGATTCAACATTAAACAATCAAATATTCTTTGTTTTAATCTGAAAAAAATATATGGCATAGTTTAACTAACATTCTTGATTATTCTATGGTTCAAAACACGATATTTACAACTTCACTCGATCATAAAAAATCGCAAACAAATCGAAAACAGCGAAGTTTTTAATCGTTTTTCAAGTCGCATTTGAAGTAGACTTAACTTTTACTCGCAAAAAATATATGAAAAAATAGGCAATGATGTATAGTAGAACATTCTACGGTTAATTTTTCTCAAAACTGATTTTTATTGTCTTAACAAGATATAATCTAAAAAGGCGGCCTGCGCGCTTCACTTCAGTAGCCCGCCGGGCGTTACCGAGGTAGGACCTGTGTCGCTTTTGCTGGCTCGCCGCGTTCCCGCTAATCGATCGAAATATACGTTATAATATTGTTAGTTAATTTCCGTGTTTGTGTATTAGTTTCAAAATTCAGTCTGTAAATATTATTGTTTAGGTTCTAGTATTAATAATTAAACTAAATATTAGTTTGTTATAATATAGTTGTAATATAGTGATAATTAAGATTAAATTATGGGGAATAAAAACAGAAGAAAGAAAAAAAAACGTTCAGCATTGAACTGCAAAGCTTAAAAAAAAATAAGGTACCTAATTTTGATTATTATTTTTCTACGTATTTATAACTACCCACTTATAAGACGACGCGACAGAATAATATTGTAGTTGTATAGATTCTCTTGCTTTCGTCACAGTACTAGCAGTAGCAGGTCGGTACCATAAATTTACAATTATCGTAATATCTGTAATAGATTTTCAACTTTACTACAACGGAATAAGGTTTATATTCAATTGCAAAATTTGAGTTTTTGAGTTTGTGTTTCTAGTTTTGTGATTGTATAGGTAAAATATTATATTTTTTCGAAGTGAAAACTTCTTTAGCATTATTGTGATTTGAAAATTTTATGAAACGAAAAAGCTACAGTAGAAAAAGCTACAGTAAAAAGAGACATAAGATTTAACGTGGGAGAAAATGAGATAGGATTAGGAAGCATTATACAGTGTTTTTGTTTTTTATTATTACAAATGACATCACATTTAATCCTATGCTACTAATTTGTGATGATGATGGTGATGGTGTTGGCGATGGCGATGACGATGGTGATGGCGATGGTGATGGTGATGGTGATGGCGATGATGATGGCGATGGTGATGGCGATGGTGATGGTGATGGCGATGGTGGTGGCGATGGTGATGGTGATAGCGATGGTGATGGCGATGATGATGATGGTGATGGCGATGGCGATGGTTATGGCGATGGTGATTGCGATGGTGATGGCGATGATGATGATGGTGATGGCGATGGTGATGGCGATGGTTATGGCGATGGTGATGGCGATGGTGATGGCGATGGCGATGATGATGATGGTGATGGAGATGGTGATGGCGATGGTGATGGCGATGGTGATAGCGATGGCGATGGCGATGGCGATGGTGATGGTGATGGATGGATGGATGGATGGATGGATGGATGTTCTTTAGCATCGTTGTGATTTGAAAGTTTATGAAACGAAAAAGCGACAGTAAAAAGAGACATGTAAATTCATAAGATTTAACGTGGGAGAAAATGAGATAGGAAGCATTATACAGTGTTTTTGAAGGTTTCACTTCTACCACGTGTGAATTGCACACTTGCTGTTTTTTTATTTAAAAATATGAAATTCGTTGTGAATGAAATAGGAAGAGTTCAATAAAAATACGTATTCTGGTGTTTTTGATTAGTAGATTTAATTAAAAAAACTTATTGACGAATTCAAGCAACCAAAAAAAGTGTTTTACAAAAAAAACAACCGTCTCAAAAAAAAAAACACTACAACGTGAAGAATATATTTTCATTTTTTGACACCGACTTTCGAAACTAAAGTTATTTTTCACTTTGTAGTGTTTTTTTTTTTTGGAAGTCGGTTTTTTTTTTTGTAAAAAAGTTTTTATTTT
Source organism: Luperina testacea (assembly GCA_927399505.1). Lineage (NCBI taxonomy): Eukaryota > Metazoa > Arthropoda > Insecta > Lepidoptera > Noctuidae > Luperina > Luperina testacea. Next base: position 2,727,092 of record OV656769.1, read on the forward strand.
TCACTTTTTAGTTGTACTTACCTACCCCAAACAAATTCATATGTCACTACTTGCTATGTGAATATCAGTAACAAAGCTATTGAACACATCTGCTTTACCCATTGAAGGGTACAGGCGTGATGTTATGTTGTGTGATTGCGATTACATATGCTATAGCAGCAATCGCGGTTGATTTGCTGGCATTTATTGAAGAGTTCCGTTGTTTGTCTCTGAAAGTCATCATCAGATCTTTACAAAAATAAAAAAAACAGCATGTGTGCAATTCACACGTGGTAGAAATGAAACCTTCAAAAACACTGTATAATGCTTCCTATCTCATTTTCTCCCACGTTAAATCTTATGAATTCATGTCTCTTTTTACTGTCGCTTTTTCGTTTCATAAACTTTCAAATCACAACGATGCTAAAGAACATCCATCCATCCATCCATCCATCCATCCATCCATCCTTCACCATCACCATCACCATCGCCATCACCATCACCATCACCATCGCCATCACCATCGCCATCGCCATCGCCATCACCATCGCCATCACCATCATCAACATCGCCATCATCATCGCCATCACCATCGCCATCAACATCGCATCACCATCATCATCATCGCCATCACCATCGCCACCACCATTGCCATCACCATCGCCATCACCATCATCAACATCACCATCGCCATCACCATCGCCATCACCATCACCATCGCATCACCATCATCATCATCGCCATCGCCATCACCATCACCACCACCATCGCCATCCCCATCGCCATCATCATCATCGCCATCATCATCATCGCCATCACCATCACCATCGCCATCACCATCGCCATCGCCATCACCATCATCCTCATCATCATCATCACCACAAATTAGTAGCATAGGATTAAATGTGATGTCATTTGTAATAATAAAAAACAAAAACACTGTATAATGCTTCCTATCTCATTTTCTCCCACGTTAAATCTCATGTCTCTTTTTACTGTTGCTTTTTCGTTTCATAAAATTTTCAAATCACATCACAACGATGCTAAAGAAGTTTTCACTTCAAAAAAAAAATTGCAGATCTGTCTATTTACGATGGAGTTATGCCCCCCCTAACATACATAAAAAAAAAATAGAAATATCCGAATTGAGAACCTCCGCCTTTTTTGAAGTCGGTTAAAAATATAATATGTATTTACAATCACAAAACTAGAAAGAAACTAAAGTAGGATGATGAAATTAAAATACTGTAGACGAGCAGCCCTATATTTCAAGAATAGGGCCGATTCACAATACTATTACTTATAAAAATAACCGTGACAGGGGTCAGCGAGTTCATTCAAACTGCGCTTTCGCGGCATTTGCCACGCGAGGACGGAGGTAACGCTAAATGCCTACTACGCTCGAAGATCCTGGCCTTAACAAAAACAAACTCACATCACCTAAGTTTTCACGGTGAGATTTTTACAGAATCGACCGGCTGATTCGGATATAAAAATATGATAAGTAAGTCAATCTTCTTTTTCGCTAATACGCATATCACGCAAGAGTTTCATCTGTATATCAGGAATGTAACTTCACCCATCCAAGCCCCCATTTCAGGACTAGAAATATTATGAATCAAAATGATTCACCTCATTCATCGTTGCATTGTTTTGTTATATACGTCAGTACTTCAGAATAGGCTGTCCTGCATGCCATACATACTCGTAATAGGTAGGTACACTATATTAATTACCTATATAGTCGATTCTGATTTGAAAAACTAAATCACATATGTTTGTTTACGACTATCTCCCAAAGTATGTTTTATATAGGTACATAAAACAGACTGACAACAGACTGCTGAAAGAGACCTTTCGGGATGAAAGGTCTCTTCTATTGCACGGATAATATGAGGTTGAAGGCTTCTTCAAACAGGCGCGACGCGACACGTGACAAAATGGCACCACAAATCGCGCAACGAGCGGTGCCTTTATGTCGCGCGCGATTATATCGCGTGTCGCGCCTGTTTGTAGGAGCCTTTATGAACGTCAATTTCACGTAAGTAATTTAAAAACATAGTAGATTTAAACTTGTCTCAGAACAATTTCAAACTTAAACTTTACTCAATATAAGAGAACTTCTAGTGCTGTTTCATATTCCAAAATGTTTCATGTCTGTAAAAGTCTATTCACAGAAAAGCGTTTGAACATTTACGTAAATTCATTGTCTTTTACATAGTTACTTGAAAACATTGCGTAAATTCAAGGATAATGGCGGCAGTAGGTACAGTAAGTTTGTTACAACATCTCAGCAAGAAAATTATTATTTGAAAAAGTCCGTTCGCCAAGGTGTAAACAAAAAATAATTTCTTGAAGCGTAACTCGTGTTCATTCTCGAGTTATATTCATGAAATATAGGTATATATCTAGTCTTCGGTTTTCCCTGCGGCTGCACTATACATTTTGATCCGTACGAAATCACGTACACCAATAAAAAATAACAACACTAGGGATCGGGTACTAGCATTTCTTTTGCTACAATAAAGTGCTTCTAATAAACTTTCATATTTTTTTCAATTTAAGGAATAGCTAACTAACCATAAAGCGAGTAATTCATCAACTCGTCCTACATACCTACGGCCCATTTAGGACGACTTGCAGAAAATCAAAATAAATCATATTTTCATTCTGCAAGTCGTCCCACGTTACTATCAAAATGAGAAACGGTACAATCAGTAGCAAAAGTGTTAGTGTGGAAATAATAAAAAAAAAGAATTTATTACAAAATATTTAATCATCTATGAATAAAATGAAAGTAAAAACTAAAAAGTCTTAAAAAAATATTATATCTTGTCTTGCTAACTGTACCAAACGTTGATAAAGTTTAAAGTTCCATACAAAAAAAAGTGGGACGACTTGCAGAACGAAAATATATTTATTTTGATTTTCTGCAAGTCGTCCTAAATGGGTCGTAGGCATGTAGGATGAGTTGATGAATTACTCGCTTTATGGTTAGTAGTAATACTTCAGCATATTGATTGACAGATGTAAAAAAAACATCATCAACATCATCACGCGTACTATTAGATACTACTACGATGTTAGTACTAAAACCTTGTATAACTTTACACTTCCATACCCAAACACTTCTCATTCATTCACCAGCCCTAACATAGACACAAAAAATCTTGTGTGTCCACATAGAAGAATGTCACAAAAAACCATAGCTAGTCTCGTGACTACGACCCACGAAAAAACTTGAGAAGGCCATTTGGGACATAACAAATTATTGTAGAATGGACCTTCAGAAATCATTCGAGAACGATGAATCTTTTTGTCGTAGAGGTCCTAATGTATTCCGTATAAATTATTGAGCTATTTGATTTGAATATGAAATTCGCGGCTACATTATTATGATCGTTAATCTTTCACGTGAGGGCGTTTACCCTAACTGGTTCATTAGCAGGCTCTCCCTGTACGTAGGGCTGCCATCACCTATATTACGGAACCCGGATAAAAACTCGATCCCGTTCGAAAGACACGTGGCTCCATCTATTATCATAATAACGTTATTGTTGTTTTCCTCGGGAACAGCACTTTTTTTCGGGATGAAAGGTAACCCTATGTCCGTTTCTGTACACCTGACCGTATATGCAAAATTTCAGGATGATCGGTTCAGTGGTTTAGGCGTGAAAAGGTAACAAACTTACTATCGTATTTATTATATTACTTAGGATCGACTTAAGACTCAACAATACAAATGAAACGCATAATTTACTAATAAAACAAACAAAAATAATTAGGAACGCTCTTCTTCTTGGCATCGATTCATTCATTCTCCTGTTCTTATCCTAATTTATGTGTGATCGGCGCAACAACGCTTTTTCTTCCATACTTCTCTATTAAGGCTCCTTCAAACAGGCGCGACACGACACGCGACACAAAGGCACCGCAAGTCGTGCAACGAGCGGTGCCTTTGTGTCGCGCGCGATTATATCGCGTGTCGCGCCTGTTTGTAGGAGCCTTTAGTCGTCATCTCGGTAGTCATCCCCTTTCTAAAAATATCATCATTCATTCAACGAAATATTTAAAAAAAATTATAAATCAAAAGCAAATTATGAATTGTCACGAGAGCACGGCTATATTATGCTTTAATTTATTGCAAATCATTCAAAGTCGGATTTCCCCAACACAGGAAGTATCCGGGTTTCACCCTCGCAAACACTACTTAAAAACCCCGCCCGTACGCTCCCCGGCGACGCCCTCCAAACTACGACAAATCCGGGGAAACGCGGACAAATGGCAGCCCTACCTGTACGTTGTGTATCTATTTCGTTTTATACATTTGCTTCAACAATAATATCTTAATATATATAAATCACGTGTCACGATGTTTGTCCGCGATGGACTTCTAAACTACTTAACCGATTTTAATCAAATTTGTACACCGTGTGCAGTTTGATCCAACTTGAAAGATAGGATAGCTCACATCTCCATTTATAATCGCAATATTATTTTATTGCAAATTATTTGTCTACCACAGCAACGCGTGGCCGGGTCAGCTAGTTAATATATATAAATTACGTGTCACGATGTTTGTCCGCGATGGACTCCTAAACTACTTAACCGATTTTAATCAAATTTGTACACGGTGTGCAGTTTGATCCAACTTGAAAGATAGGATAGCTCACATCTCCATTTATAATTGCAATATTATTTTATTGCATAAAAACGTTAGCCACAGCAACGCGTGGCGGTCAGCTAGTATTTTATATAATTATGTATTCTTATTTCAATGCTCTCATATTTATTGCTTGTTAAGTAGTCTCCTACAGTCTAATAAATCATAATATTATGTTCAAAATCCATCCCATGAGATGGGTTTTAAAATATTACGTTACAGCTTTATCCATGAGAAGCCTTATCCCTTAGTCTTGTACTGAATGAATACATACAAACTCAAAGATAATCTTCTAGCTAGACAGACTCCGGTCTATATCTATTATCGAGTTCAATCTCATAATACTACCTACTAAGATTACTCAGGCAGGCGACTGGGACTGCTGTCAATTTGGAACCACGGACGCCACGGTATGAATCGCCTAAATTTATTGTTGTTTGTACTTTATAGTCTTTTCTTATGAGATGTGATTTAGAAACTTCAGGATTAGTTTCTATTTCAGTTCAGAGTTCATGAGCTGAATAATCAAAATCTGTTACAGTTTCTCGTTCTCACACATAATAACAATGATCATATCATAATCCATTTTATGTCCCAGAGCGCTACACTCGCTTCCGACGTTCGTATAGGAAATGTAGTTGACGACCTCATAATGTAAAACTGACCTTCGCATATATGCAGAGTAAATACTACTTTATCATTGTGTACTCATCTGACCGCTCTTTACAATTAAGTGCATTTTTTTGCATATATGATTATCGTCGTACTAATCGCTTTAAATGATTAACGTCTTCTCTAAAATATTTCAGAGTTTATGAAATGAATAATATTATCCAGATGTTTACAGCTTATGGTTGATTTAACATTGCGTTTTCTAAATTCCAGCCAATAAAATTGCAAAACAAATAGCTTCATAAATCTTGATAGTTTATAATTCTCCCCTTCACCTAACATCTATCTTCCAATCAAGATACAAACTGGTGCTAACAGACCAGACACATAGCTACTACGTAACATAATTATCACACTCCCACGTACACCCACAAACATACGAGTATATGGACGTAAGATACATTCCATTTGGCACGTATGTGACGCCTTCGTAAATTGGCCTTACTATGCGGGCCAGCCCATGTCTGAAAAATTACCTACGTCACAACGGCACACAAGGGGTCTGTCCGAGTAATGGAGCAATGGACGTAATTCGTTGGCATTGAGCGGTTAGTGGCCAGTGTTGCTAGGGAGACTTTCTGACCAATGTTTGAGGCTGGCTTTACATATTGGCATAACAAAGCAAACTTTAATTGTTTTTCAAATGCTTATTTACCAATAATTGTAGGTATACTTGTTTCGGAGGCCAAAGTACGTCATTGTATAGACGAAACCGTGCAATTAGCAATTATAAAATTGAAAGTTATTCGATTGGTCTAGTGAAAATAAACAGAACTTCCTTTTTTGAAGTCGGTTAAAAATTGGTTGAAATTTTTTCTCGTAATAGTTTATTAATAATAAAAGTCGTACGCACCTAAATTTAAATGAAGACAAAAAGTAATGATTTTATGTTAAGCGTTCTTTGTACATGAAATCAAACGGCGCTTACCATGTCATAATTGAATGTTAGCACTTATTGTTCTATGTTTTAATAAGAATAATGAGGAATACTTATGCAATAAACACAGTGCCAGTTGTTGAGACTTCTCTCAATCTGCACGGTTTACACAAACTACAAATTATTCTAAGCAAAACAGTGAACTTGAACTGGAAAACACCTGAGAAAATAATATGTTTAGAGTGTTCTTAGCGTTGAAGGAAATAATAAACAAATAAAAGTTGTACATACAAACAAAAACAAGTCATTCCAAATGAATGTATTCTATTGGTTGATATAATTAGTAGAAGTAACTTAATGGCAAGACAATAACAAGAATATCTGCTAACAAAATAAAATAATGCTCGTAATTCGCTAAAATGGAGACATGACAGAGAAAGGTCATATGGATGAAGTTTCAATATTAGTTCAAGTTAACAAGGCAAATAAAATAATTCTAGAATTTTCTTTGGAGCATCTCTATCGGTTTGATATGTGTGGTGTTGTAAAGATACATTTGGAAAAATTTATCATGTAACATTGCTTCGAAATGGACGCCCCGCTGTATTTAATTTTTTACCTTTAAACTTTTTTGAGTCATTAAATCCAGTGCATTAAGTATTCAGTGTATACAAAGGAATTTTACTTTTGTCCTTAGTAATAAAGAAGTTTATTTAAAAAAGAAAGAAAGAGACCAAGGACTCAATCTGCAAGTCCACATTGCTCAATGTTTACACAAGACAGCTCAGCAAGATGTTGAAATGTTCAATATGCAAACTTGGCTCGAAATAATCAGAAAAAATAAACACAAGACCTGTGGGAATTAAAGTACATATTATTGTCGGGACTGAAGGAATCAAAACATACAACTAATAGTCGGGTTCAAACAAAGTAATACTTCTTTATTTTCGAATTTAATTAAAAAAGGGACATAGGCCGTAACTTTTACAAAACGTGTATGCAAAATGACAAGGCTGAAATAAACAATTTTGCAAGTGTCCGGAAAGGAAAATGTATCTCTGCTCAAGGCTGAGATATAGTACTTCATAAATAATCCTCTAAAGACAGAATCTTTGAAAACACTAGGAAAGATACTGAAGTGAATGTTGAAATTCCGACCATCAATCACGCTTGACAAACGTGAGCGATATGAACTAAAGTGACTTACAATTATATTATCTTGTGATAATTTCTTTTGATATCGGTAATACGATTTGTAATATATTGATTATGACCTTGATGCAGAAATTGATTGGAATGCTGATAAAAATGGGTGTGTAGAGAAGAACTCAATGGGTGACTATTTAACATAGCTTCTAAGATAAATTGCAGATCTTAAAATTACTTGTTTATGGATGTGTAAAAATATTCTGCAGTTTTCGCGGCAAGTCTGCAGTCAGCTTGAGATGGAAAAGTTTAAAAATTAAGAGATTTTTCCCGCAAGTGGATGATACAAGCTGTATCTGATAAAAAATTTGATGAATTATCTAATTGACGTCAAAATGGAAAGATTTCAACATTCAACCAAGGTTACCAGATATTGAATAAACCCATGGACCAACTAACCCATGTACTCCTGTCTAAAATAAAAGTTTTCTATTCTACAGATATAAGTCAGTGCAAAATAACAATGACTTAATAAAAATCACGAGTAATCCAGTGACCGTGTCATTTCCATTTTTTCTAGAACCACCGAATTGTTTACCATTCAGATTAAAGTGACATCATTTTGATTGCAAACGAATTCTGTATCGGACTATAGCGAGCCTTCTTTCGTATTGTTTTTATTCCTTAATATAATCTTATCTACTAGTATTTACGGCGCATTTTCCATTAAATCTGAGTCATAAGTGCATCGTGTGTAATACGGTTTCCCTTTTAATTCTTAGCAACTCAATAGGGTTTCATGTCATAGAGTTTGATGCAGAAAAACCAGTTGCGTCATATCAGATATCGGCATTTATTTATTTAACCGTTTGAAGTAAACGAGACACGATAAAAGATTTATTGTTATTACGTCTATGAACTCTATTCTATGTATTTTGATTTAAAAGAGTGTTCGTGGAGTTTCTTGCCCGTTCTTCTCCATAGGCATCTACTCGCTTTGGAATGGGCAACTCGTCGTCATCTTTCTGACTGGCCGACCCTTTGACAATTCAAAAGTGCCTGTAATTGGTTTATTTGAAATAAATGCTTTGTATTTGGACGTTTAGTGTCCCTCAAAGTGTTAAATTTCTCACACACAAATAAGGTACAAAGGCGGACTTAATGCTTTAGGCATTCTGTACCACCCAACCAAGGATTGTGAAGAGTTCAGGTTCCTGCAAACAGGCGCGACACGTGACGCGAATCGCGATTTTATCGCGTGTCGCACCTGTTTGCACCCTTTAGTATGGCAGGTGCTCTGTTTGAGAGGCATCTATGGTGTTGTTTATTTGACATATTATTGTAAGTACCAAATTGATAGTTGGAAGTTTTCTTGTATATTATTTCTATGTGCTTCATAGAAATAGACACCTCGTCATGCCAGCGGCGCCCCAAAGTCAGTAATGAATTTGGCATATTATAATGGCTACCAACGATCGCCAACAATGAGAAATACGAATCAAGACTAGACCATATAATATTATGTCCACAAGTACCTCTTTTTGTACGAGATTTCATGATAGATGAGTTGATGAGAACGGTACAGTAGACCGCGCATTGGTGTTATTACTTTGACCTTAAGCTGGTCTAGCGTAGGTCGGAGTTTCAATAGAGTAAGAATCTTGCTGATACTGGTTTTGTTTACACTGACGTTCCTACTATACTGTGTTCGCCACCTCTGGGTGCCCTAATTTCTGTGTGATCTAGATCACACCTTTTATCATAATAACGTTTCAAGCAATGTGCATTGGTGACGTAGTTTCACACTAGATAACAATATCGTTACTCGTAAGGGCGTTATTCATGACCGTATAATCTGATTTAATGAGTTTGTCATAATATACCAATATTCATGAGTTAACGCTTATTTATTAATGAGGTTTGTATATTCTATAAATTTCTAGAAATAGTACTGAAATTTAATCAGCATTTTTTTTTCTAGTTAGCAATAGGTTTTGCTTTTTTGGCGCTAAGCTTAATGAGTGAAATGTTTTTCTGAGTAGTGCGTAACAAGATTCTTATGTGTGTGCATTTCTCACCGATCTGTGAATTAAACAGTTGCACGGAGCCACAGAGCCCACAGATTAAAAATAAATGCTGAATGAACCCAATGGGGATTGTCCAAAATTTCTAACCATTATATTTTATTTTATTTTTTGTAAATTTAGAGCATTTTGAGAAACTAATTTGAATATTTTGATGATTGGCTCAATAGTTATTTTAATAAAAATGATTTAATTATTTTAAGTTTTTAAGGTAGGTGACGTCATCTAGTGGCATAAAGATTAAGTGCCGTTGCCTTACTAGTACATAATTAAAAATTTTAATCTGTCAACACAACTTCAACAATGTCACATCTGTCAAAGTGTCAATAGGCCGAATAGACGTCTTAAATAATCGAATCCTAGCTTAGCGTATTTATTTACAAATGGTTTTTTTATGTGTAAGTGTCCTCCAAGGAATATACTACTCTCTATCGTCAATTCGTCACTAGAACAATCGACGCGGCGACTTAGAAATAGAATAATAACGCACGCGGCGACATTATTACTATTATTGCTGCAAGTTGGAACAAAGCACTTCCTGTATTCCATAACTCTTCCAGTATACAGTAAAAGTTCTTTATTCGCGGGGTATGTGTTCCATAAATATGCCGCGAATACAGAAACCGTGAATACGGAATGGTAATTTATATGGGATTATAGGGGATACGTTCCTAGGTGACAAAAAAAAACAACAAATATATAAAAAAAATATTTAATTGAAGTTTTTGAAAATTTTAATTAATTATCTTAAGGCTTAGGCAATGGTTTGAAGAATTTTGTAATTTTTTCTTGCTTAGCAGTTTTCAAAAGCTCTTTCAATTCAGACTGATACACAGCAGCCGCATTAGCAACTTGCCTCTTAAAAATAAGACTTCGTTCCATAGATGGATCAATGTTCATACCTAGGAAGAGTGCAGTAGAGACGTGTTACTCGATCACAATAAAATTTTTGTAACGAATGTGAAAGACGAAACAATAAAACACGCAAAGCGGCTTTTACTATAGACGGAACAACAACATTTAAAAATATACTTTATTTATTGAGTTATAAGGTTGCTTTCATTCTGTTTGTTTACATTCTCGGCGATATCATTTAACAACATACTTTTGGTAAAGTTGTAATAAGATCTATTTTACTTTTTTATTAGTCCATTTGACAAGGATATTGTGTTGGATACTTATTGGATTAATTTTATTATTATGTATGTACTTATTAGATCCGCGAATAAAGAAATTTTTAGTCGCGAATATAGGAATTGGGTAGCATTTTTTTAATCCGCGAATAGTGAAAACGCGAATAAAGGAAGCGCGAATAAGGAGCTTTTACTGTATTAAATATTGTCGAGTGTTGAAATAATATATGTAATGTAATAATGAGATATAAACAAGAATGTTTATATTTTTGACATATTTACAATAATTTGACATTTGACAGATTGTAGACAATACTTGCCTCTTACTTTTTATTTTCTGAGGCAACGATACAAAACTGTACGGCCAAAGTCGTACGTAATTTGAAGGGCAAAGAAGGTCAATCGTATTTTATCAAAAATATCAATAACATATGAATATTTTTCAAAATTAATTAGTCCGTAATGATCAGTAACGCTATTCCTCGAAATGGTTTTTCAATTACAACATTTAAAAAAATATGAACAATGCCCATTACCTAACTATCACCAGTTTTGGCATATTGGAGGTAGAAAAACCTATCTATCTCTGGTTAAGGCCGCCTTTCCACCAAAGACGAACGAGGATGCGTAGCGAGGGATGTGTGTGAAACCAGCCAATAACATCGCTTCATTTTTATAGCTTAAACTAAGTTAGCGTTGGTATTGGTTAGTTTTACATACATCCCTCGCTACGCATCCTCGCTCAACTCTGGTGGAAAGGCAGCCTTAACGTCCCAATAATCTATATCAGTAGCGATCTGTATGATTATATTATACAGGCAGTTATAATTTGTACTGGCTACTACTGGTCAATGAGATAATTTAGATTTTGCTCCAAGATATTTAAATAAACGTAAAGTCCTTCAAAATCTTCATAACTAAACAACAACTCTTCCTTACCTACAGGTACAGTGTAACGCATGTCAGAAGTAGTAAAACCAGTACTTATAAGCTGTCCTCTTATTTTCAGATCAAGGTCAAAGTGTTAGATCGACAAGAGGTCGACTGTACCTGATGTAATCCTTTTGTAGTTAGCATATAATCCAAGCACATCTAAAAGACCTTAACTATGAAATCACTTTATATCCTTACAAGGACTCGACTCCTTCATTTAATTAGTCCCAAGGATGTTCTTTGTCTTTTTTTCTAACCTTGATTCTCTCAGCCTTGTTAACAATCAAAGTAAAAAAAAAGCTCTACATTACAATATTTTATGACCTATGAGCTAACGACTTTTACACAACACTTTTATTAATTCTGGTTCGACTTAAATTGTAATGTAATATAATTATGATGAAAAAAATACAGATCCCGTAAAATTTTTGCATTTGGCTCAAATTGCCAATAACCTCCCCAATTTGTGATGTGAATTGGCAATTGGGAGCTCATTTGGCTTATTCGAATTTCCAATGAAACGTTATTTTCAATCGGTCTGGTCCCTTTCATCATTCACAATTTAGGGGTAACTTTTACAAATTAGGTGGGTAAGTTAATTACAGTTCCTTCATTTGTCAGAATACTTTGTATTTGTCACCTCCACGCCACGTTGTCACTTAGCATCTGCTTTCGAAATAGGTACTTACAGATAAAGACAAGAAAATTCAGAAATTGTCTGAGAGCAAAAGAGATATCAGTTGCTCTGTTTATAGTTGTTATCCCAAAATTAAACCATGTTTCGAAGTAGAAAAAGTAGAATATGACAGACAGACACAGAAACACGTCAGCTGCAAGAATCTTCGAGAACATATTCCATCTTAAGAGAATGTAAATGAAGCTACCACAAGTACATTCCTCTTGAATATAAACATAATTGTAACCTCAGTTGATCGAGTTCTATCTGGTTCGAGGCACTACGGAAGTGGAACACCGTCGACTTCATATTACTCATACATGACAATTCGTATTTCATACTTCATATCTACTGGTTACTCTACTTATGAGTGGTTGTAATGTCATACTTTGTCTTATTGATAAATGTTTTGTATATTCAAATTAATATTGTACAAAAGTAAGCATCCTTACTAAAATGTCATTTAAATGCACATACATGTAGCAATTTGTCTAAAGATGTTGAAATCGTAGCGAAGTCGTGGTATGGACAATGTTCGAAGAGCTTTGCAATTTAAGATGAGTCATACATCTGCCAAAGGGTTGTGTTTAACTATTGACTTCAAAGCGAAGTTGATCAGGCATGGGGTGACGACCTGTTTTGTTAAAAAGAATGAAACGAAACATTCTAGAATAAACGGTAAAAATCGTGACAGTATCATCATTGCTTCATATGTTGCAATACCAAATGAGGCAATAAGGTAGTTATATGTGCCAAATTTTGAATGTAAGTATGCTATTATGTCTAGACTATGACATGATTCATCATGAAAGTTATTACTTGTGATTAATCATCATCCAACTTAATTGTCATAAATAATGGCGCATTGGGAAAAAGTACACGTCAGTACAGTATGCTGTATGGATCAATGAGATTTCATTGACTCATATACCATTAGATATTATTATATTATTATGCTAGCTGACCCGAAGAACTTCGTACCACCTATAAATGTCGCGTTAACTTAAATTCATTAAAAATGCCGTTCCATACAAAATGTACTTATTAGAAAATGAATTATTATTTTTTGTGATTTTTTTCCTTTATTTTAATACTTATTCTGCTATTCGGGGCGAAGACAAATCCAGCAAATCATACCTACATAATAAAAAAAAGGTCCAGCCGTTCTTGAGTTATAAAATAGCATAACTGACCCGACTTTGTGTTATTTATGTTAAAGTCTGTTTATGTCTAATATCTACACAATATGTTACTAGTGCTGCCATCTGTCGTGCATTGTCGGTAGACATGTTTGTTTGTTCTATAGTTTTAAATAAAATTTTGTCTGTGCCACTCGTCAATGCGAATACGTTGTTTTATTTTAGGTTATGGTTAATTTATATAGGTAAAAGATTACATACCATTGTTTCAAATGTGACTAGATTGACATAAACCAGTTTCCCCGAGCACGTTAACTAATTTCCGTTAATCGGTTCCGTTGCCAAAAAAAAAAAATTTGAACCGCTGCGTAGAAACTCTGTGCGTTTAGTCACGTAACCCAGTCTATCGAGCGAATCCCATCGTGTTCTCTTCATCTCAATATCGTCTTTATTGTGTTTTGACTACAGGTGGAAATCGTATAAGCTATTGATTGGAGTTAAGTCTTTTTGAAGGCTGCTTAGGAGGTCTGATTGACCTTTATCAACTGTATATAGATTTTGTTTATAAAGCCTCTGTACTTTTAAGTTTTCTATTGAATTCAGTGGTATTTGTATGCTTTTGTCTTACTTCTTTGTTTTGAAAGAAAAGGATCAGTTTATTAGATTTGTGTAATGTAGTAATGTACCTTTTTGTTTTCTTATAATGGGACATAAGTAGCTCTTTTACGTTTCGCAGCATTTATGAATAAGACTTTTTAGGAAAAAGTACTAGTAAAAATTGATAAGTCTAAAGAGAAAATTCTGGAAAGTGGAGACGATGCGGCAATAAATTAAACTGCGTACATCTAAGGAGAATGACATTCACAGTCTGCTTAAAAAAAATCGATCTGCGATATACACCGTGTTCCGGACGATATAGTACATAAACTTCGACCAGATATTCAGACCATGGAAATGAGCATTTATTCATTATGGGCAAATTAATCAATTCTTATTTTTTATTTTTTTGTAATTTTCATACTAACCCTTTATCCGAATTGGCAATTGACGTAATAACGACACCTTTAAAGGTTAAGAACTAAATATAAACTTAATAGATTTTTTATCTTTACTACTAATTATTTTAAACTATGTAGATAGCACTAATGCATGCATTTTAGTACTATTTGTTTTACTAGCTGAATAGTGTTATAAATAATCCTAAATCGAAAAACAACTGAACGTATTTGTGATGTCCTTCAAAAAGGTCGCGTGCCTACTGCGTAGTATGCTATAGTCTCTACAACAAACGTTACTGTAGGTACCTATAAAAAGATGTAGGTTTCTGATCGAACATTCATTTGAGAGACATTCAAGTGACACCTAATTTACAGAAACTTATTCCTGGTTTAGGAGTCGAGTATTTAAATATTGACTTATAAATGAAGTCTAATGTTTTTGGTCATAAAGATATTGTAGAAAAAATAGGCTTTTGGTGAAATATATAGAATTATATCTATACTAATAAAAAAACTGAAGAGTTTGTTTGTTTGCTTGAACACGTTAATCTCTGGACCTACCAGTCGGATTAAAAAAAATTCATTTGTTAACCCAATACTTGAGGAGGGTCTTAGCGATGTTAAATAGCTCATGATAAAATTCACGTTCGTGTTTATCTCGTGACTCGCGGCCTCGTGTGTTATCTTGTTACGAGCATTTTACATTTGATTCAGAAATTAGTCGGGCATCTCGAGACTTGCACGTGAGTAAAACCGTAAACAAATGTGTAGGTATCAGTATTTCTATCACAGATTCATAAACGTTCCTAAACTGGTTAAAGAAAAAAGCGTTTTATTTTTATGCACACAGTAAAATGTATACAGATCTATATATACGTATTTCTTAATAAACATCTTCATGTAGACCTGCGAAAGTAAAAATGAAAAAGAAATGTAGACAATAGTCAGAGAACAAGAAGAGAAGAATTTGATTTTGTGACGTCTTAAACTAAAATATTAAATATAATGCAAAAAATAACATAATATACTTAAATAAATACATAATGCTTTTATATTCTTTTGTGGATTTTTATAGAAAAATATTCTGAAGATAGAGAGCTAGGAACTAAGCAATTATTTCAATAGAGACCATAAAGATTTGGAAGAATTTATTGATGGTAATCTAAGTTTTAAATTGAACCCTTTGCGCTACTTGCAACCCTATACTTAAGATATAGCCCCTAGCTATGTCTTAAACGATAGCACTTTCTGGAAACTTTTCCTATTCTGTATTTACCCATATAAGAATACAATAGCATTTACATACTTGTATATTTGTCTCCTCATCACGGACATAAAAACATGTTTTATGCGTGTTAATTGAATTACCATTTTTAACAAGAACTGCACTTCCTACATTTTCATTTACTTCAGAAATTCCATTTGCGTACATAACATCAACATGGAAATCATGTTAGTCACCATATCAAGACATTACATGGTTAATTATTTCTACTTCACTATAAGGTAGTTTATAGGTATCACTATAAACAGTACAGCCTTGACAGCAGTTTGTCACCGTCTATTTTTATCACAAACTTGTAGATGATAATAATTGCCCTCTTAAATGGCCTTTTAATTAATTATATCCGTTGTTGATTTTTTGGCAGTTGTGTCAATGTTTGCTCTTGGAAATTAAACCTGATATACTATGCCCTCTATTATTATATCTTCATCTATGTTCTTACTAGCCCTAAATTCCTCTGATGTTGTTCAACGTTCTGTAATTGTAAGCTTAGAATTTTCCTGTATATTGCCGTACTTAGCTTATCCTCAAACGATGGGATTAAGTACAGACTCATTTAGCTTTACAGAGCCCTGAATTAAGGACTCAAAATTCCCAACACTAGTAAGATATAGCAGAAAATGATAGTTTCTGTTCGTAACAGAAACTATCATTTCCGCTACGTCTCTTTATTTGAGTATAGCACTGCCCCAAACAATATATGGTTCAAATAGAAAATGTATTTTATCTGCTCAATGTATCTATATAAAAAATCCACTACTATCATAAGTATCCAACGAAGCGCCTAATTGGGCTCCTATCACAAAGGCCCATTCCTATTTTCCGGCCGATCTACCCCACATATCTCTCATAGTCCTGCGTAAATCATCCTTATCGACAGTCTCCACCGCAGGCTGTACAATAAATTCACAACCCTTGGGGAAATCACCAGTTGGTCCATTCATATATTTGACAACTTTTATTCATACTCTTGTATGAATTATTTATTCGGTTATTCATATTTGTCTTTTTGTGTATTTGTTTTAATATAAGTACAGAATAGCGTTAAAATTTATAATATGTATATGTTAGTTACGTTTTGATTCATGTAGTGTAATCGCGGAGTTTGTCTTAAGGCACCTATAAACAGGCGCGACACGCGATATAATCGCGCGCGACATAAAGGCACCGCTCGTTGCGTGACTTGCGGTGCCTTTATGTCGCGTGTCGTGTCGCGCCTGTTTGAAGGAGCCTTTACCCGTGTCCCCCGCCGCTCGGTATTCCAATTTGAGCACTTTCTTCTTCCTTGTGTACGTGAAACCGGAAATCATCTACTAATTCCAATTGAATTCCATGCATTGTTGCATCGGCATTGCAGCTATGTCAGCTAAAATGTTTGGATATAACAGAGATATTGGAACTAATATAATATTCCTAACAAAATCAAAATAGAAACGTCCTAGAATTGGTTCAATGTTTACGTTTTTCCTATGTTCAGAGTAATTTGTAAACATACGGTCCCAATCCCCTCGTGACCGTGAGCGCTCACTCTCAGGGTTGTAATGTAATCACATTATACCCTTGCTCACTCTCAGGGTTGTAATGTAATCACATTATACCCTTGAGTACTCTAATTCAAATAAACACATTTCTGACGTGTGTTTGTAGGATTAACAGTTCTTTATCCCGTATTTACTTAATGTTTTGTGTGTCACAAATGTTTGGTTTTTCTGTAGGTACTACTCATGTTCACGTAACTACGTACTCAGCATGTATCAGAAAAGTGTGTTCATATTTATGGGTGTCGTCCCGTCCAGGCGTCTCACACATTAGTGCCTTTTCATACGTCCCGGCAACCGGGTAGCCGGGTACCCGGCGGCGAAGTGTGTAGCCATGTACGTTAGCTTGCACACGTACCGGCGTAGTTTGCCTGGCAAGTGTTACCGGATAGTCGGCACCCGGCAACCGCGACGTGTGAAAAGGCACTTAGGGTCGTTATAGGAATTTGTACGGGACAGTTGATATTTTTTTCGCGATTGCGATGTTGGTCTCATGGATAAGGTTGTTTAGTTTTATGGTCTGTAAAGCCTTAACCAATTTGTTCACACATACATTTGGTATACCATTTGAACCGGTATCCTAGGGCCGTATAACAGAAGCTCACTCAAACATTACTTAAAACTAGTTTTTAAAGCGGATGACTACATACAAAGTCGATTTCTACGACAAAATCGTTAGTTACATCGGAAAAACGCAGAGAAATCGCACATCTGGAGCTTACGGTCTCAGATTACCGTTTTATGGTATTTATTAAAACAAGGCTACGGAACCACGCACGTCGATCTATGTTAAACTGTCTAACTAGTCGGATACCTATGTTTTATTTAGCTGAGTTTTTTCTTGTAATCTAGAGAAATATAGAGAGCTTATCTTTTAAGTTTTTCTAACCATATAGTGCTTACTTTTCTTTTTATATTTTGATTCAAGTTGTGAAAGAAAATAGTTGATATAATTGTCTGGCCAGGTAAGACTTACCCCCAATTCTGACAACATTTTTTGACAACGTCAGCCAAAGAATTTAAACAATTAAAAATCTGTGAAAATTCTCTCCAGCTCTGTGTAATTTTTGATAGAGGTGAGGAATTTCACGATGAAACTATACAAAATACAGATGTTATATTTGAGATTTGTATACGATACCATAAACAGGATACAGTAGAGATCAGATTAGATAAATTAATTAATTAGATTAGATTTATTACGTGTGGCAACGTATTAAAAAGAGCGGCAAAGCGCGAGTCGCACTCGCCCATGAAGGGTTCTGTAGCAGCAAGTAACATAATAGAAATGATTTTTTTCTTTTTATATTTGAGTTGATTGAGTGAAAGGTAAATTTCTGTTTACGATTTATGACGTATTAAAAAAACTACTTACTAGACCTCGTTCAAACCAATTTTCGGTGGAAGTTTGCATGGTAATGTACATCATATATTTTTTTTAGTTTTATCATTCTTTTATTTTAGAAGTTACAGGGCGGGGCACATTTTACCACTTTGGAAGTGTCTCTCGCGCAAACTATTCAGTTTAGAAAAAAAAAATATTAGAAACCTCAATATCATTTTTGAAGACCTAGGTATCCCACAGGTATGGGTTTGATGAAAAAAAAATGTTGAGTATCAGTTGCCAAGCCAAGTATAGGGAACCCCCAAAATGTATTGTTTTTTTTTTCTATTTTTGTGTGAAAATCTTAATGCGGTTCACAGAATTCATCTACTTACCAAGTTTCAACAGTACATATAGTTTCTGAAAAAAGTGGCTGTGACATACGGACGGACGGACAGACAGACAGATGATGAATCCATAAGGGTTCCTTTTTTTGCCATTTGGCTACGGAACCCTAAAAACGTGTTGTATTTGCAGGCTAATTCCCGTATCTACTTAAAAACGTTCAAAATCTAGCCGCAACCTCATCTCAGCGACAATTAATGTCAAAAACTTGTCAAAAATATAGGGAAATCGACTGTATTTTTGACAGATACAATTAGAGTGAGTTAAGAATGCGAACGTTCTTAAAAATACCAGAATTGCCCCTCTGTTCTCAGTCAAGAATTTCCAATCAACAAACAACACACTCCAATTATATCGTAGAACTTATAGTAAAACGATAATTATAGTAATACAAGCTCCATATTTTTTATATGCCTCGTTCAAACGGGTATACAATACTAGCTACTGACTCACAGTATTATCCCACATTAGCATTTAATTGCACTAACGCATCAAGGCCGAATATTAGACCGGTTTTGTAATAAAAAGAAGTTAAAACCGGATCACAGTAGTTCTTTAGATGTTTACTCAGTTTTAATTTTGCATAGCTGGCTAGGAATTTCCATACCATTGCCGTTAAGAGTGGTTTTCTCTACATATTAATGCAGTTTTGGTTGTAAATTTTGCATTTGCATATTCATTTTTTATTATGTGTAAATTCAGCACTGTAGGTTTATTTTAGTGCAAAGACAATTTTAGAAACTTTATAGTTAAGAATTTTTGATATGTTAAACAATTGATCAACTCAGGCTATCACTTAATTTAGGGAATATATATGTATGTATATTATATTCCTTAAATTAGTGATAGGCAGTTAAACGCTAAAATACAGCAATAAAATAACCAATAACCGCTTTTGTGTTCATAGATACGAAGAGACTTAAACTGCCGGCAAGATATAAAAAACTGCATAAGTGTTATCACTGCGCGTGGATGATAATAAAAACATTGCAAAAGTACTAACAATATTTATAAAAGCAGTTACTGCTGAACAAGTGTTAATAAACGGTATCATAAAATGTAAGAACCGTAACGAATAAGCAAGCGTTTGCGCACGTCACTGTGTACGATCATCAGGGTATAATCAGCTTAACTATAATGTTAGCACTGCTGGAATACAGGCCTCCTCTCTGTGAGAGGGGAGTGGGCCGTAATCCACCACGCGGACACAATGCGTGTTGGTGGATGTCACACGTTTAAGACAAGCCTCTGCTCTAAGACATGCCAAAATACGATCAAGGAAAACATCGTGAAAGGTAATATTTATTCTTATGATAATAAATCTTACAGTAAGATTAACGCTGTCACCATAATCATCCACAGCCCGATTTCACCTACTGCAGGGTATAGCCCTCTCTTTTCTTGTGCTAATCCCCACACTCCTGTGCCAGCCTCATCCAATTAAGGATATACAACACACAAATGGAGAGGCAATAAAGAGGGATATGCTTGGAGTTTCCCTGTGTGATAGAATCAGAAATGAGGAGATCCGCAGGAGAACCAAGGGAACCGACATAGCCCGAAGAATTGCCAAACTTAAGTGGCAGTGGACAGCGCACATTGCTCGCAGAACAGATGGCCGATGGGGCCGAAAGGTGGAGTGGACACCGCGTGCCGGAAGACGTAGCGTTGGAAGGCCTCCCACAAGGTGCGCAGACAACCTTGTGAAGGCCGCAGAAACCCGTTGGATGCAAGACGCACAGAACCGGTCGGAGTGGAGGTGCTTTGGGGAGGCCTGTCTAGCAGTGGACGTCTTTCGGCTGAAATGATGATGATGAACACACTAATAAAATTATGTACAGACGCCAGCACATCAACCTACTACAATCTTTCAAAATTCTTTAATAGATTTTCAACGTTATCGCTAAAGCATAAGGTTTAAAGTTGATTGGGAAAATTTGGCAGTTTCGGGTAGCTTGATGTGCTGGCGTCTGTACATTAGTTTAACAATCCCAACTCACGTAAACATAGCAGTATCAAACATCATAGCTAAACCATTTTCTAAATAACAATCTATTTAGAAATCACTCCAATGCATATTAATATGAGATTCAATGAAGCAAGAAGCAGATCATCATTATGATGTCGCATATACATAATTTACGTATCTATATGCATATTATGTATCTTCATGTTTACCAATGAGCTATGATATCTGGGCGTACACAGATTTTACATTAGACCACAAAGTCCTTTCGAAGATTTTTTCGTTTATATTCTTCTTCGCTTTGTTGGAACGAAGTTCTTTATCGGAGCTTGCGTTAGGAGTAAAATTGGAGAAATCATCACAACGCAAAAGCGTTAGGCCCCCTCCATGCGAGTTTTTATTATATATAATAGAAAGGGGCAAAGAGAGAGAGATAGTGGTCAAAATGGAAATCCAAGTTGGCGGCTGCAGAAAATTTCATAATTTTCATCATGGGTGTCATTTTCATGTTTTTGAGGGTGCTGAAGCCAATAGTGAGGTCAAAATAAAAATCCAAGATGGCGGCTGCAAAAAAATTAAAATGTATCGTCATTTCGACATTTTTACAGCCGCCATCTTAAATTTTCATTTTGAACTTCATTCCTGCCGGGGGTCTCCGACCCCACTCGTTTTTATTGTTTCTTTTCTTTTAACCGACTTCAAAATAAGGAGGTTCTGTATTCAACCCGTATATGTAAGCATGTCCGCGATTCTCTCAAAAACTACTGATATACCATATTTACTGAATACGAAAACACCAAAAAGCTTCCAAATATGACCCCACCAAATATTAAATTTATTATTATCACAGAATATATCGAGCCAACTCCTGAATAAACAATAGAAGCATTGTTTGTAATCCCATATCTGCTAATACCATAAATATCTTCAGCTGCCTCACATAAACTTCCAGCCGTTCGCGTTGCCTAGCTCCAATATACTATACTACGTGTATTGAATGATGTGCTAATCTTTGACATCCACGTACAGGATAAACAGAGCATAGTCTGACACGTACGTCAAACGTCAGTTATGTCTTTGGTTATACCTTCATATCGTTTAGGACTTACAAATACATAACTCATGCAACGCTTATTATGTCCATGGATATGGATGTAGCATTTTCATGCCGACGATATCTGAAACATGCCTTACATTTTAGATATTACAGAATACATTAATTTTTTGGAGAGGTATATTATATCATACTCCTGTCGACTCTATAGGTAAATTAATATCATGTGCGTTGCCATGTTCTGATAATTTATACGATAAAAGAAAATTATTTTTAATTTAAACAACTTAATGCATATTTTTTCATGTCGTCATAATGACCGTTTATTGTGCTTTGATACAATTTTGTATTAATTAGGGAACATAAGTATGTTTCTTTCCAAGAAAAGTCAACATGTATTAGCTCCTTTGTTAGCTTAAGATATACAAGCAGTTATTGATATTTTAAATGAGACTAGGTTAAGTGTCGAAACAGTATTATCTTCTATGGTAAGTGATTCTTCAAACTTCAACATTTCGTCGAAACAATCCTTTCAGAACAGAAAATATGGCTTTCGATCCGGTTCAATATAGCCTTCAACTTAATCTATGTATGTTGGCCTATTTTGCTTAATGTGACAATAACACCTTCCATTACACCTTCAAATAGCTTCATTGCCGTAGAATCACGAGACTCCAAGCTCCCTAACCCTGACCCGAACATCGTCAAGGTCATTACAATTGCGGAATTCAGAATAACAATTCAGAGTCACATTCCGCGATTTAGAAAACCGCTTTCTCGGTGACGTGACTAGTAGTGACCGGAATACCGATACAATGGTCTGATTAACGTTTATGGAAATTGATTGAGCCATTAGGAAGACTTGGCGCTAGTATTCGTCTAGCGTTGGCATTTGTGAAGCGTAAGCACACATCGCTTAGGCGCTAATGTGTTCGTCCTTCAACGTAACATCGTCAATCTCCCTTTTGATTGGTGCACCGCAGAGTAAACCAATCAGTACACCCGATTTGATGCGGCACCATTATAACAGCCAATCAAAACCGAAGCAAACGCAATTTTGGAGTCTATAGACGCGAGCTCTAAGCTAAACCATCCTAAATGCAAGCTTACCTAATTATTTACACAAGTAAAATAAACATGGTTGTGTGCATCGCTCGTTAATATGCCTTTGTCCGTGATGTGACCTTCCTCAACACGCCTTTCAGTGTGAGGAACACACAACAAATATTTTGCATTTATTGTTGTATTAGCTTTTACTTTTGTGTATTTGAGACTTTGTTTTGACTGTAAAGATTACATATAATTATTGCGTAAGCTTGTTTATTATTTTTAATTGTATGCTTTTTACCGCCCGATCCAAACTTTATGGCGGCTCGGAACATGAGGCGAGTCGCGGCGCAGTATCTAATTCACCTGTCAGTCGGTATGAAGAGTGGGGTAGAGTGGGGTACTGCGCAGCGAGTAGCGCATTTCAGAGCCGCCATAAAGCTTGAATCGGGCCACACGGCTACACCATGTCTTCTCCTATCCAGTAATCTTTTTTCCGAAAATCCTAATACTTGATCGATTTGTCCAGCCATACATTTGCCACATCCCGTCACTTCTGCATTGATTTTTCCGGTGACAAATATTGTTAACAAACAAACTCACCAATTTTGCACTACATTATTCAGTAGAGTTTCAGTCCAACCAAATTCGGGTGAATATCGATTTTTGATCCGAAGCTGTTCTCTGACCTTTGCAACCCAATTACTGGGAAACACACACACACATTTTCACTGAAGGTTTTTGTGAACAGAATTTTAGGATTATCACATCCCGTAGTAAACGCTTTAGGTTTTCGCATGACAACAGCTAAATTTTATTGTTTGACATCGGTGTCCTATATCAAGGATGTTATCTTATTTATGTGATCATACAATGTATGAAGACCTCAATACAGTTCACCTATAATCTATCAACACATGTTAATTGTAACGTAGTAGGTTATTTCTGTCATCATTTTACAGAGGTATAGAATGTACAGAAGGTTCTTTACCCGCTAATTGATAAACACTTACAGTACCTACCCGGCGATAAATATTGCACATCGACCTTTGGAAAGATTCTGGAAAGAGGAAGAAAAAAAGAAAAACTCTCTAAAAAAAAAAAACTTCTGGAAAGGAGAAGAAGTTTGGAAGATTCTTTGGAAGATTTTGGAGAGATTGGAGGTTTGGATTTTTGGAAGATTTGGAGAGCTGATTGTCTCTTTCCAAAGGTCGATGTGCAATATTTATCGCCGAGTACTGTAATATCTAAGTATGCAGACTGTAATAAAACCAATCTTAATTACTCATTTATGCCAATAGTACAACTATTGGAATTCTTTATCGTACAACTAGACGGCAATATTATGATATCGGCGTATTGTTTTCAAGATAATACATAGATTAGTTTATATCTAGCAGAAGCTTCGCATTCCTAGGTTATCTTAAGCTATAATTACTTCAATTTACCACCAGCATCTTATGAGACATTCAATTAATAAATATTGAAGACGTTATTCGTCTAAACATACTCGGAGACGCAAATGTAAAGACAGAATTTGTTTAAACCCAGGTCTTAAGGTGTATAGATGGCTCACTGACCTTGTGCATGTGGGCGGAGCTAAGCGTCCTACGTAAAACGCGTGCGGTGGCGCGCTACACTAAAACGAAATTCAAAGAATATGCAGAGGCGCAGACATGCCGCACGTAGGTCGCCATTTTTGCCTACGATTCCAGAAGGGAATGGCGGATGCAAGACTGATATATTTTGTAGTTAGCTGTTACCCGCGACTTCGTCCGCGTGGAATTTAAGAAAAAAGTTATTGTTGAGTTCGCAGAGTTTACGATAACTTATTAATTCTGTATTCCGCGTAAAGAAATACCTATGCATGTTTAACCCTTAACAACCCAGTATGCTTTAGTAACGTAAATGACCAATAGTGTCTAATGGACACATAAAAAAAATAGATGGTATTTACACGAAAATAAAGGTATTGTGAATAGAATTTCAACCAAATCTTTTTAATTCTTTATTTGACTTGAACAATTACCTTATAAGTACAACCATTAATTACAAAAAGATAGCAAAGTCTGGTAAAAAAAAAAAAATATTTACAAATATTGCAAATAATTTTTTTTTACAGAGTGTTCTGCGCTCACGTTGCGGTTGCACTTGTCACAACACTGTTTTGAGGCCCTAGATATTTTTGAAGGACATATGTGACAGCGCTTCTTTCTTTTTACTGCAGGTTCAGATGACTGAGAAGATGATTCAGCTGATCCTACCACATCTTGTATAGCTGCTAGGTGGTAACTTGTTAAGCCTTTTTTGCTTCGCCTCCGTATGTGAGGACTTACTAAATCCGTAATAATTTCTCGTAGAAATCGAGAGAAACTCGTAGAAACTTTCTATTGGATCGGATATAACTTTGCCCGGAGGAAGAATCACCTTATGAACACCACCACGAATTATGTTGTGATAAGGAGTTCGACTTTGTCTCTCAGGTTCTGATGTCCAAGTTGTTCCATCTTTGCCTTGATAAACGTTAATCGATGCATAATTTTGTAGTGGCAAATCATCACCTTCACTCCATACTTGTTCCTCATCGGATTCCGAGGCTGGTTCTGTCGCGTTACTTTCATTGTCCGAACAGCTATCAATAGTATCAATACAAATGTTTGCATTATCACTATCATTTTCACGTAACAAAACATTTTCATCACCACTGTCATCAAGAGCCTGTTGAATTTCGTCCGCTGTTAGTCGTTTTTTAGACATTTCTACAATCAAAAATAAGTCCGAGTAGGATCACTTTATCACAATTACTAATAAGTATTGTACGTACTAAAACCAACCAAGTAATAAAACTTGTGAGCAGAAGGATAGTTTTGTAATACGAATAATAACACTGCGTATGTCGGTTATACTATACCAAGATACCAAATGATTACCTATAATTGTTTATAGGTAATCATTTTGTTTGTTTTGTTTACAATCCGACCTACCTACCCACATATTCCTGTTACAAATTGTTATTGTGTCTTGCGGACACTTGTGGGTTGCTGAGTTACTAACGTGGTTTAGTGGTTATAAAAAAAAAACTAATAATATTATAAAAATTTTCATTACACTTTTAGAATCAGTAAACCATAGGGATAGATTAGATAAAAGGTTTTTTTGCAGAGACAAATACTTTCGTTTTTATACATCTTTAAACCTAAAAATGAGTCCGAAAGACACTTGTGGGTTGTTAAGGGTTAATGAAATTCTTCTAATATTTCTCCATTTAGTTCTTTTTGATCGTTTTTGCATTTTTAGTTTAATTATTATTTATTTTTAGTTTTTCGTATTAGCCTTTTTATATACAATATTTGGTGTACGATTTTCTTGGGCTAAAACAAAAACACTACTTATATTATTATATTATTATTTATTCAATCAATTTCTATGGAGATTAAGGAATCTTCACGTAGCTATAGGATCCACTTATAAACATAACTATACTCCGTTTCTTTATTATGATTTGTTTACATTTGGAAGTACCTAATTAAACGGAGTATAATACAACCTCCCTATTTGAATCGGATATTATTCAATATTTCATTTCATTGGTTTTAATTTTTTTTCGTAGGAACCTATTTTCTTTTTTTTTCTAAAATAAAAGTTAAAATAAAATAAATAAAAAAAAGTTAAATAAAAGTTACTCCTTATTCACCTATCTGCTAGTGAAAGTCCCGTCTTAACCGGTCCAGCCGTTTCAGAGATTAGCGGGAAGAAACAGACAGACAGACGGACAGACAGACAAAAATTGTAAAAAAAAATATTTTGGTATATTACAAAAACAGTCAGAAGTCGACTAGCAATCTCACAAAACTATGGCATAGCAATATTAGTACTATAAGAATGTTTGACAACACTACAAATTGGCCACATGATTGTTATTACAAATTTCAAAAAGTTTTGCAAGCGTTACGGTGGCCAAAGTGGCTAGCACTGTTCCTCGCACGGCGAACGTTCGGGTTCGAGTCTCACATCAAACATGAAAAATATTTTTTAAGTATTACACGTGAAATAAGAATGCCGAGTTGCTAACCAATAATTATGTTAAATATTCTACAAATAAACGAAGATTCTTTTGTTTTACAATTATTATTTTCAATCTTAGTTGGAAGTAAAAATACTTGCATGGGAAATTGACCCGTTACCTTCTATGAATAAGGAGCATAATCGCGTTTACAATTAATATTTTCACAAACCATTAAAGTAAAAATACTTTCATACATCGAGATATACGTTAGTACTTATATCTCGATGCTTTCATACGAAATTGTTCCGTAGACTCTAATTGATAAGGAGAATGATCGCATTTGCGAAAACTGACGCATTGGGTACCTATGTAGTTGAGCGAGTAGCCGTATAAAATACTTTGAAGTCTTGCAATTATTTCGAGTCGGTACCTAGTGTAGGTACGTACTTTGGTATCTGTTTGTTGATGAAAGCTGTTTATTATATTTTATTTTTTGAATAGTTTTTTCTAAGTTATGTTGTTGGTGTAAATGTTTGTACTATCAGTATATAAAAAATGGTCAACAAGAAAATAAACGGAAGGCAATAAAGAGATCTTATTCGACGAAACAAATTGTAAAGTAAGTACCTACTTTTTTGTACACACCATATTTTGTTTGTACAGATTATGACGCGTAATTTCGACATACACGATACACTACAACAGCTCGATTGGTCTAGTGGTCTCGTGCGTCACGTCACTATAGTTTAGTCACTAACGCCCGGCTTCAAATCCAAACTTTTCCATATTTGGTTTTTTTATTTTCTTATTTGATATGTTTTTTTAATTATTATTTTACTTTTTGCCGATTTTCTTGTTTGAAAATTTTCAGACTATATTATTATTGCTTACACTCTTTTGTAAAACACTGTAGGTATATAATTTTTTTCCGAATCAAGCTTGGTGGACGTTTTTATTTTATTTTTATTATATTACTCTAGATTCTGAAGAAAAATAACTATAGGAATAAAAATGATTGTTTTTATGAAAATAACAATTACTTATTGAATTATTTTAAAAATAAGAAAATAAAAATATGCGCATTATAATTAAAAAATAACAAAACAAAAGATAAGTACATTATAATTAAAAAATAACAAAACTAAAGATTATGCCGTCCACTGAGATTCGAACCTGGTGATTACGCAGTGAGAATCCGGACAGTAGAGCGCGGAGGCAATCGTGCATCTTATTCGAGTCGCGAAATTACGCTTCTAAATATAATGGAAGTCGCTCATCGACGAAATCCGCGCGGTGCACCCCGCCCAAGGCGGGGACTATTCGTATCCCACTTCATCTGCTTCACCCCCTCAAATACATAAAAGTGGTCTATTCACCGCCACGTAAAGAAATACCTATGCTAATTTTATTGAAATTCTTCTAATATTTCTCCATTTAGTTCTTTTTGATCGTTTTTGCATTTTAGTTTAATTATTATTTATTTTTAGTTTTTCGTATTAGCATTTTTATATACAATATTTGGTAAACGATTTCCTTGGGCTAAAACAAAAACACTATATTATTTTATTATTTATCCAATCAATTTCATTGGAGATTAAGGAATCTTCACGTATAGGATCCACTTATAAAAAATAAAAAAAACTATACTCCGTTTCTTTATTATGATTTATTTACATTTGGTTAAGTACCTAAATAAACGTAGTATACAACCTCCCTATTTGAATCGGATATTATTCAATATTTCATTTCATAGGTTTTAATTTTTTTTCGTGGGAACCTATTTTCTTTTTTTTTTCTAAAATAAAAGTAGCCTAAGTTACTCCTTATTCACCTATCTGCTAGTGAAAGTCCCAGTCACAGAAATAAATCCGCACAAGAATATGAGAAGGTAGTAATCAATAAACTCAGTAATGCAAATACCTACTCGTAGATTGACAACTAAGAATGCTCATTTTTTATAAATTAAGGTATTTGAAAACATTTTTTTTTTTATTGTGAATAAGTAGTTATTTTCTAAACAGTCAAAATAAAATGGCCTGAAGCGGTTGTTTTAATATTACAAACAGACACTCCAATTTTATTTATTAGATAAAGTTTTAAAGATTTTTATTTATAAGATTAAGTATCTAAGATAGATAGATACTTATTAGTCCACTCAACGAATAAACCAAAAAGAGGTGTAGAGTGCGTGAGCTGGGCCCTGAGCGATTTCTTCAGAAAGTTGCTCAGAGTGCTTAGGGAGTAAACATACTAAAAGTCCCCGCGTCTAGGAGGTGAGCCGGAGTGGGGGGTATAAAAATTCCCACTTTTGAGTTTTTCGCTAATATCTATAAAACGGTGCGTCGTCGTAGAGAAAACGTATTTTTCTTGACTTGCTTTGCTTTGGCATTTTTATTTATTTACAAATTATCTTATACATATGTATTTACAAAATAAACAATATAAAAAAAAACAGTATTTAGAAATGGCACCACTAATAAAGCGTCCATGCGGACAATAGAAATGGGCCCTCTGCAGCGAGCTAATCTATAAACGCATACTGATACAATTCGTTCATAAATATTTGCACTAACACAGCCAAACGCGCGTAGTCGATCGATAGCCGGGCGGAGCAGCGAGCGACACAGCCACCCCGTCTCAGTGCTAACGCACGACTGCCGCCCGCGCCCGCGCAGAGCACCTCTGAACCTATATCTCAAAATGGGGCATTGTCTTTGCAACTGTTGATTGATTTAAAAACGCTATTTCAAATATGTAGTACCTCTAACCACCAATTTTTCAGTGTAAAAATATTTCCAAACATCAAAGCCGTTTAGAAGTTATAAGCAAATGTTAGCGAAAATAGCGTTTTGGTAAATATTTTTTAAGGTAAAAGTATTAGCCTTATGAAAAAACCCTGTTTCAAAAATGCTGTACATGAATCTATAGCAAACATATATTTTTTACAGACCTTCTAACCAAACCGTTAATGAGTTATAAGCTTCATAAAGTGACCGAGTTACGGTACTAAACGAGAGTAAGGCCCTTAAGAATTAAAGGTGAAATACAGCCGTTATCTACAAAGAAATATCATAAGTGAGAATCAAATAATCATAATCAGTAGTAAAATAAACAAAAACCCACCTACAGCGTTTATCATGGCTAATTATTACGAGTAATTAACAGATTAGATTAGATTACTGAAATAAGACAAGGCACGTGCTGTAGAATAAAACGTGTAAACTAGGTATAGATATTGTCTTATCTGAAGTAAACGATCAAGGAAATACTAATTCCTCATGTTTTGTTGTCTGAATTGAAATACCCAATAACATCACATATGCTATCGAAACTCAACATCGTATATCAAGATAATTACAACAAGCACAAACGACGAAAATCATAAAGGTATTAATTTCGTTAGTGAATTTTGTAAATTTGACCAAGTATTGAGTATCTAGGGTTGCTGTGACTTTCTACCTTATCTATCTATAGCAGGGATGCACAGACCGCGGCCCGCGGGCCGCATACGGCCCCCCGGCAATATGCCAGTGGCCCGCCAGCAAAAATATTCTATATAATATGTATATCCATATACATTTGAAGGAAAAATATCGCACAAATGCCCTGAAATGCGCCAGCTTATTTGGTTATACATACTTATATATTTGAACAAACTTTTTCGGTATTGAATAATAATAAAACAAAAAATCGAAACCGCCTTGCAAATGGAAGTTTGGAAGCAATTTCACGTGTAGCTACAAGTAAATTTGAGCCAAATGTTAAAAAGATTATAAGCACAATGCAGTGCCACGCTTCAAACTAGTATATTATTATTTTTTTAATTACATTTTTGGCTATTTTTATGTTTTAAAATTTGTGCTGGTGGCCCGCCATTAGTTCATCACTAGCCCAAGTGGCTCATGCTCTCAATAAGTCTGTGCATCCCTGATCTATAGGTACTTAATCTGAATATAGTCCTTCAAAAAGTAAGTAAATTCTTATATCAAGATTTGGAGAAATACCTATCATTACCTTAATCTGTTGAAGAATCTAGTATAGTCATCATTGCTTTGCCTTTTACGACTTAAAACTGCTATTACCAATCATGGTGACTGAATGCGCGATGCTGGAATATCCTCTAAATTAATGCAAAATAAATCTAGGCACACACAAGTAATATGGCAAGTAGGAAATTGAAAGGAAACAAGTTAGGTACCTCGCACCGTCGATATTCTTGATCCCTGGATTTTCGGGGCGCCCCTTGTCTTCCACTGAATGCTCACAAATTGACACCAAAATGAAGATTGCTATGTACATAGGATTATTTGGTTTTATTACTGATTTAAATATATATTTAAATCAGATGCAATTAGAACGGTGATTTGACACGAAGTGATCCGTAACGACGGCCATCATTGTCCTTATATGTGCGACAGGGTGGGGAAATAGAGTAAGTGAGTGAGAGGGAAAGGGATAGGAAGTTACCAGCCATGATTTGCAGTTTCTAACCCATTTTTGAATTCAAAAATTAACGATTTAGCGTTAACAGTGACTATTGTTAAACAATTGATTCAAGTAGTTTATATTCAGTGAAACATGTCCTTTGGATTACGCTGACTTCTTCATTTTTAAGTCCTCACATCCCAACCTTTTTGTTGCCTTTCTTTCTGGTTTTGATTGAACCCTTATACAGAGTTGGAAAATAATACTGCGCTGGTATTTTTTACTAGGAAGACACCTGATTAGATCTGTTTATACACAAGTTCAGACATTTTTAGGAAATAATTAAAAATAAAGAATATAAAGACAAACGCACGGAATCAGGAAAACAGTCTTCCTAAACCATTAAAAACCGTATGTGAAAGTGTTTTAATTGAGTCTTTTATCATATTAAAACGGCTATCTTATAAATTTATAAAGTCACGATAGAAATCGTTAACCACACAAGCTTATTGTAGAACTATCATGATAAAATTGTTATTTTTCCACACTACTTATTTGTTTTTCAAGGATTCAGTGCGATATCCGATTAGAGACGGTGAAGGTCGTAGAGTGTCTAATCATCACTGTGAAATAATAGGGCTTTTGCAGGTAGACATTTATGGATGTTAATAAGAGAGTGGTGACTGTGCTGATAGATGGGATAGGCGAGGTAGACTATATAAAAAGATAAATGAATTGTGTGAAGGAAAATGTGAAGTCAAAGTATTTATTTCAAATGGGCACATAAAAGACATTTTTGAACGTCAAGTGAATGAAAAGGAAGTAAATGATAATGTGACGGCTAACACCAGAATGGAAGCTAAAGAGTAACATGAGACTAGCAAAACAGAAGGTGGACACAGAATTGGCGTTTGTTCTGTGTTCAGTTTTGGTATGTTTCTCGCACAATAGCTTCTGAATCGCTCCGAAGTATGATTTTATTTATTAACAACATAAAACAGTTACTTTCCAATATAATTTCTAATATTGTTATAAAAGCAATTTGAACTCGAAGAAAACCTTCAAAGAATTCCTCCTTATAAAATCGTGATTTTATAACCTCGTTTAAAGAACAGAAAATGCGAGAAAAGAAAATATTGATTTGTACTTTACCGCAGGAAATTGTCTGAAGAGCCCTTAAATGGTTGGATTTATGAGAATAGATAAAATAGCTCGGTAGGAGATTAAATTTGTTGCGTTTGAAATTGTTTTGTAACTTGTATGGAATCAAATCACATTTGCTTAGTTACGAAAGCCATTGGATTAAAGTCTGTCTAATTAAATGCGATAAAATATACCATGACAATTAAAATTCTATAATCAACCCTCCTTGACCCGGGTTTTTGTCAAAACATTGCGATATCTTGGGAATTACCCAAATTAAAACATAATATAACATTGACATTGCCCAGTGCGACTTCTACCAGAATTTATCTTATCACTGTAACATCCTTATCATTATCCGTTCCAATCTGCTCTATCATACCTTTGTTAAAACTCATGGCATTGATTGTTTCATTAAGCAATTAATTCGCTATTACTTCATTATTGTCTTCAAAAGAAGTGTTGTTTGTCGCTATATTACCTGATTTACTGGTAATTTTATGTTTCTATAGCACTGATCTCATCTATAACTATATTGCGATGGATACCAAATAGATCATTAATTATCTCTGTGTTACAATTACTTTCTAGTTCATTAAATATCTAAAGAACCGTTTGATATTTTTTTTGTTTCTAATATTGCTTTATCAAGAGCTAGATTATTTTTCTTTTCAAGTCTGATATAAAATTTAGTTACTTTGTCGTACCTACGTCAATCCTACATTCTTTAAAGGCTCTTCATAATGATAATTTAGTTTGATAGTCCATATTGGTATCAATTTATCAATTCATATGACTTGTTGTAATTTTCAACTATTATAACAAACCTTAGCTTATCTTGCCCTTTAATGTCCTTTATAAGGAAAATGGTAAGACAAATATGATGGTTACATCTTTTTAGTATCGCTAGATCTGTTCTATGTTTTGTTATCACTGGATAAGATGAATGTTAATCTACTTGAAGTCTTGGAACTACTAGCAACCATATTAATTCAAACTGCTTTCAAAATTAGGTTACGAACACCTAAACACCTAATTTCTGTCAACGACCAAACTTTTAAAACCACTGCTTTGCATGCACGCTAATACATTGAAAACTTCTGTCACCATTTATTTTGTCGTGCCAACCATGATTAGTGTTTGTCATGCGATCGCTATTTCACCTCAATTTGTAACATTTTGAAATAAACAAGATATTTCCGTATTATTTCTTGATAAACATAATAATCAGCCTATAACTTTCCCACTGCTGGGACACAGGCTTCCTTTCTGTGAGAAGGAGTGGGCCGTTATCCAGGCCGGGCCCAGTGCGGATTAGTGGAGCTCTGCGAATGTTTTAGTGACACGCCGGTTTTCTCACGATGTGTTCCTACTCCATTTTGAGAGCAGTGGTGATGAAATAAATTATAAAAAGTAAAGCACCTGTCTGGTTTCATAGATGTAGCTTGATGTGCTGGCTTCTGTACTAACAACGTAGACGGATGTGATGCCAAGTGCTTCCCGTGATGATAGACAGATTAGTCTGATATGATAGTTTATTATAAGCATGATTGCACTCTACAAAATATAAATTGGATATTTTAAAAACAAGTGATTACACTTTATACGTTGTAGCGTCATTAGGATTTCTTGTACAGTGATTATCAACGTCAGAATGTACATATACATAATGTCCAACGGTGTCTTAAACATGGTTGCGAGTCGCCTTGACTGTGTTTACGTGGGTCACTGTTACGCCGTCTCTCATAGGAAGTCGCAACACTCGCAACGGTGACCAACCGTTTTTCCTTGTGTTTTTGTTTAGTGTCTGTGCTTACTAACATAGTCGTAAGTTTTACTAACAATCTTGTTTAAGTCTTGGTCACTTTAATAAAGAAAAATTCTAGTCTATTCTATACCAGCCTTTTCATCTGTTTCTTATATTGACTCCTGAAAGGATAGCTTTAAATTATGGTTGCGTTAAAGATTTGTCCATATTCTTTATTTACCTATGCAGCTTTTATGATACGAGCAACTAACAGCACACCTATCAAAATCTTGAATTCACTAACAGACAACTATTATGAAAGTGAGCACTAAGGAAGGGTTATATTGCGTATGAAAGTTTGTATGCGTTATTTTTGCCGTTGGGAAATCATATAAATCCAGATTTCACAGAATATTTCTACCAATGCGATCATTTATCCTGATTCATCAGCCAATACAACAGAAATGGAACACAATGTATAGCAGATGGTCGATG
This sequence comes from Luperina testacea, assembly GCA_927399505.1. Lineage (NCBI taxonomy): Eukaryota > Metazoa > Arthropoda > Insecta > Lepidoptera > Noctuidae > Luperina > Luperina testacea. The sequence continues at coordinate 2,761,827 of OV656769.1, forward strand.
AATCTCAAAAGATTCGTGAGGTCATTTTTATTTCGTCAATCTGACATCATCATCAACCGGCCATCGAACAACGAAATCCTAGATGAAGCAACGAATCCTGCGTACTGCGTTTCTTCTTGATTCACCAGAGATGAGCGAGGATGCGTAGCAAGGAATGTGTGTAAAACTAACCAATGACAACGCGAACTTAGTTCTAGATATGAAAATGAAGCGATGTTATTGGTTTATTTCACACACATCTCTCGCTACGCATCCTCGCACATCTCTGGTGGAAACGCAGCCTAAGGAGGGAAAATGGAACTTAGTTAAAATACTAAGACCACCACAGTTGTTGATCTGATGGTTAGTCAAGTAATTTAATATGTGGACGTGGACCAGGGCAACCATATTAGTTTTGTATAATTACTAGGAGTAAAGAAATACTTAAGATATTAGATGCTAATGCTTCTAATATCTTAGTATTGCATATTTAAATATTTTTACTTTTCGTCAACGTTCAGAATTCTTGTACTTTTCATGTTGCTTTAAAACTATACACTGTATTATTAGATCAATTCTACAACTACCTATCCAACAATGCTAAAATCGAATTGCATAATCCTTATTGAGGTTCATTCGATGCATTTGTAGCATCGATATATTATTATACCTATTATCACACGTGGGAATCTCTGGCACTATCCACCGTTTTTGTCACCTCTGCTTCTACCAAAGTGATTCCTACCTTATCTCCTACTATTTAAGATCCGTATTTACTTTCGGGGTTACTATCAGTTATCAGTATATCAGATCTGTGACGTAACGTGTCACGTAATAACTCCGCCCACTGTGTGTTTATGTTTACGCTCATGTTCATCATAACATAACATACGTTAGTTACTATCTGATAGTTCCAATTTATCTATTTTTGTAACACGGACCTTGGTTGTATTGACAATAATGGGTTATCGGGATGTAACCTTTTGTTTTGTCTCCTAGTGAGTTTCTAGTTGAAACGGAATTATTTATTAATGATAGTTAAGTCACAGTATAAAGTATTACCGTGGTTAAGTTGTATACAGAGTGGCTGGGACATCGAGGCGCAACCTCTTACCGTGGATTCAGTAGGTACATAATTCTGAAACCCCTGCGATGAAATTTTACATTACTTTTTTTTATTGTTCCGTAAATTTTGACTGCGTAGGTATGGCACTTTTCTATGGAACAGCTTTTTTTTTGACAACTATTTTTTTGCGCTATGGGGCCTAGAAGCATTTGTTGAATGTATAATGTATGCTATAATATTGGTTCGGGTGTAAAATTAACGCTAGGTATAATTATTACACTCGCAAACAAAAAAAACTATTTAACTAAACTTATCTAGGGTTGGTTGGGTTAGGTTGTTTATTGAATTCTTCGATAACTGAGCTTTATCGGTACCGACTTTGTTGTGAAGATTTTACAGTTCTTTTATTACTTATTTACACCCAAAGTTACATTAAAAATAGGAAGACAAACGAATATTTATTGGCTCATTACTTTTTAATGGCTTTTTATTTTACTGTTCTGTTTTCGTACAGACAAAATAAATAATAAGACAAAACGATATCATGTTTAACTTTGTACGCACAATGTCAAACAGTGGAGTAAATACCCTACCGTTTGTATGGAAAAAATATCGAATAGTGCCACCTTAATATCCCTTTCTAACAGGTGGAGTAAGAAAGAGATGGAGGACATTTAGGCCCGTCAAACTATCACATTGTGCCACGGTTTATGCCACATTTTGAGATGATAGCTAAATGCTGTGATCTGTATAGAACTCCAATATCCTATGACAGCCTTCATATTATTATAGAAATAGTACCTACAAGTTTTATTCAGTTGGTGCGTAACAGAACCGGCGTCATTATTTTATTGTTTAAATGGCCATAATTAAAGAGAAAAGACAAAGAAGAAAAAGAGAAGAAAGGAAAGAGAAGAAAGAAGGGAAAGAGAAAAAAAGAAAGAAAGGAAGAGGAAGAAGAAGAAAGGGAAGAGGAAGAGAAGAAGAAAAGGAAAAAAGAAAGAAAGAAAAGAAGAAGAAGGAAGAAAGAGAAGAGGAGAAAAGAGGAGGAGGAGGGAAGAGTATTCTATTCTATTCTATTCTAATTATGAAATAACATCACGCCTGTAATCCCAGAAAGGTTGGGCAGATGTGTCCGTATAGTGCACTTACATTTTGCCAATTATGTTAAAGTTCCATCTAATAGGAGGCGACGAGTATATTGCCATCAACCGGAGGCTGCTACTGAGAAATTCCAGATGGAAAAACCCAATAACACTGCCCGACTCGGGTGCCGAACCCAACACCTCATGCGTAGCACTTGCGACTACTATACCATTGAGGCAGCATTAAGGTTCCTGCAAACAGGCGCGACGCGCGACCCGAATCCCGCGCGACACAAAGGCACCGCTCGTTGCGCGACTTGCGGTGCCTTTGTGTCGCGCGCGATTTTATCGCGTGTCGTGCCTGTTTGAAGGAGCCTTTATGGCCATTTATTATTTAAATAGTCATAATTATAAAATAAACTTATGTAGGTACATAACAGCAATTACACTACAATACGACTCATACAAGTTCGAAAAAGGTTCAATGTCATTATCCAGTGTAAAGGTCACTGCAGTGTCCCTTTCGATTTCAAAGTCAGCTTTTATTGCCACAGATAAAAAACAGTAAATAAATGATAAGCCCCCTCACCAGAGGGGGAGAATTTATCTCCTGCAGAAGTATTTTCTTAAATAAGTTGTTCAATTGGAAAGGAGACCTGATTTTCTTGCGTAGCGACTGGAATAAATTCAACCCATACATCGTAGATAACTTTCTACCAAATTAGGTAGAACTAGGTCGAAACAGGCTTAGTTTACTTCAGAATTATGCTAAACACGATGAGGTTTCACATCCAAGTAAATTGAACAGCTCTAAATTCCTTGTGTCATTTTTATTATTCAAAATATTTGGTTTTTGACTAGAAAGAGGCTTTTGCCCAGGAATGGGCCAGAGCAGGCTAGTCAAAAATGTTTACGACATGTAAAAACTATACACATGGTTTAGTAAACCCATGTTCACACGGGCTCATTAATTATCCCGCGGCGATTTTTTTCGCGCACTACATCGCACAGCTCAGCGCCGCTAATTGAAAATCCGACTGTGTGTTATTTTGACGCGTTGGGATGCGTCCGATGAAATCTCGGCGCGATATTTTTACGTCCGTGCAAATGTGGGCTTATTGTTAGAACCAGAGACATTGCTAGTGACTCAACCTATACTTATAAATGCTAAAGTAAAGTTGTTTATCTGTTAACTTTTCAAGCCTTAACCACTGAACTGTTCGTCATGAACTCATGTCAAAAAGGTAGCCTGGAACCTGAGAGAGAAGGATATACTACTACTTTTCATCATAGACTGCAAAAAAATCGCGGGCAATACAGAGCTAGTATATTATAATAATTATAGATTGTTAAAGCTCCTTCAAACAGGCGCGACACGACAAGCATGGCACGAATGGCTATGGCATTAAGTCCGCCTCTGTACATTTATGTGCTTGAAGTATTAAATAAATCACTACATAGTATAAAACAAAGTCGCTTTATCTGTCCCTATGTCCCTTTGTCCCTTTGTATGCTTAAATCTTTGAAACTACGCAACGGATTTTGATGCGGTTTTTTTTAATAGATAGAGTGATTCAAGAGGAAGGTTTATATGTATAATAATAATAATGTTTCCGTGCGAAGCCGGGGCGGGTCGCTAGTAAATAATAAAAGCACCGCAAGTCGCGCAACGAGCAGTGCCTTTGTGTTGCGCACGATTATATCGCGTGTCGCGCCTGTTTGTAGGAGCCTTTAGGCATGTTAGCTTGTTGTTGATTTATTTCCTATAAACGTGCTAACAAAAGTAACTTCCTGATCCAAGACTGACAGTAAACCAGCTTGTTCAGCCTAATCTTATCAGTGTGTGGTAACTTTCCATTTCCTTATTGATGATAGTACAAATAGTATTGTTTGATATAATGCCCGTTGACACTAATATGAAAGCTTTATTTGTTAAGAGAATTGGAGCATGTTTGTCTAGACACGTGCTTAGGACCTTTGCGGCGTTTGAAATTATCGGAAGACACTCGCGCAGTTTAAATATACGAGTACTTACAATGCGTGCCACGAAAGATGAGACTTGACACACCACGTGGTTTGACTTGCGCAGAACACGACTTTAGGTATCTTTAGCGGTATGAGGTCTGAGTGCGGGACGGGTCCGGACGTCATAGGGGCGGCGGAAAGAGCGGGGGAGGCGGGGTCAAGTCTCATCTTTCGTGGCACGCATTGTACTGGATTCCTAGTAATCTGCTCCTCTCCGATATTGCGCCACATTACACAGCTTTGCATCTTCTAAATTCCAACCAAATTCAGCTTTGCGTGGATAGTATTTAATTCTTTTGAAGTAACCCTTCAGTAATAATTTCCCCTGAAACGTGGTTTCGTGTCTACACACATTAATTTAATTTAAAACGGCCATCTGTAAGCCCTGTTGTTCATCATCAATTACTGCCCCAATCCTACAAAATTATTGATCTATCTAACTACTGTTTTGTGGTCCCATACTTCATTTACTTATTGATGATCCTCGGCCTTGTTGTCTTTCTGACCTTTTATAGCCAAAGCTAACACACTCCTATCAAGCTGATTACTTCTGTTCTGCTGATGTTCTAGGTTCTAGTTAATTGCTGTGACATTGGACTTTCTGCAAACACATTCTCTAAAAACCATGTTCTGGCTTTAGCAAAAGAATTTACTTGGAATTCAGAATGAAATTATATAATGTTCAGCTCGTCATGTGTCGCATGATATTAATTATGATTTGACTGGAGCACTGATACATGTACGATAAGAAGAATAATCTTCTTCTATATAAATAACACAAAGTCGGGCTACTTACACCATTTATAACTCAAGAACGGCTTGGCCAATTTTTATAATCTTTGGTTTGTTGGATTTGTCTTCGCTCCGAATAGCAGATTATCTATTAAAACATGGGAATAAATCACAAAAAAAATATATGAAAATAATTAATTTTCTCATACATTCGTACTTATTGATTCTGAGGCGGTGCGAAGTTCGCCGTATATAGATGAAATATTGGATCGTGTCGAAAAAATTCAATTCAGCTGCTTGAAGAGGGTTTCGTTGCCGACGTAATATTGAATGAATAAAATATTTTATCCTAGATATTGTAACATGAATAATAGAATAACAATAGTTTGGCAATGGCAGGGTTCGTTATTGTCATCACCTGCCTAGCCTTTTCCCAACTATGTTGAGGTCGGCTTACAGTCTAACCCATAGGTTATTTTCAAGGACCAACCTTATTTTGCCCACCGCCCACATTGCACATTTTTTTTTCAAGGACCCACATTTTTTTGTACTTACCATCTTTCGCGAACCTGAAACAACTATTGCTACGATTATATTATTTAAACGTGTAATATTATATAGTCTTAAGATAGCATATATAATTTTCTCTGGGTCTTCTACTGGCCCCCCGTGAAAGTGTCAAACGCCCACGCGGGGTCGTTATCGCCCACGTTGAGAAGTTATGGTCTAACCGGATACAGCTGAATACCAGTATTTAAAATGATGGAGCAACTCGCCTATCTAAACTTCACAACCCAGTTACTGGCTTATTGTAAAATATTTAATCACCTACCTGTGAAAGTGCTAATATGAAACTCGTTAAAGAATTCTTTAAAAGGAGTAAATGAAATACGTGATATATACATGGTCCCATTAAAATAGATGTAATTTTAACACAGCGCTCAGTTCGTCTAACCAAAGATATTCAAGCAAAAAAAACACTGATTAAAGTGATTTTATTTTGACCTAAAATAATAAATTGCCGGCACATTAGTGTATTTTCGATAGCTGATTATTTTTCTTGTAAGTATCTATGCGTTTTTCTTATATATTTTTTTACCATCGTCCTTATTTTGGTGGTCTGAATGATTTCTAAAAGGTTGTCCATCTATTTTAATGGGACCTTATATATATATATATATATATATCCTATTTCAATTGCTGTTTTAATAAACCATTAATCAATCCGTTATCTGTAGTAACATGTCTTACTTGTCTTACTTTATGGATACATCGGAGTTCGGACGACCAAAACAGTTAAGTATTAGTACATAATTGCATATAAGTTCATCGGGGTCATCGCCCTCTATCGGGCGCAGTTTCGTCTGCACCGCCCCAAGGTTTTGCTTCACCGATTTCCTGATGGCATCGTCATTGAGGAAATAATTTGGTGATTTTGACACCCAGGAATTGATGTATCGTAAATATTCGCTGTTACATTATTTTCTGTCATCTTCCTCATTGCTCTCATTTCTATATACAAATTGTTGTATCCGATTTGGACATACTGGTATGATTCATTTTGTGACGGCACAGTTTGAATAATTAGGTAAAATATATAAATTACTAGCAGCGCCCCGTGGTTTCACCCGCATAAGTGTCGCTCCCGTGGGATTATCGGGATTATTATATATTAATAAAACTCGGTATATTATCTGTGACGCTTCAGAAACTGGGCTTGGAGTTGTATTATCAAACAGAGATAGGGATGGTACAGTTAAACCAATTTCATATGCAAGCAAAAAATTAAATTCGGTAGAACAAAAATATTGTACTATTGATAAAGAAGCAATGGCGATTGTGTTTGGTGTAACAAAGTTTTATAATTACCTCTATGGACAGCCATTTGAATTGGAGACTGATAATGACATATTTTGACATTATACCTGCATTGACATTAGATATTATATATTGGGTGACATATTTTAGGTATACGAATTGACTCTGGAACTGGACATTTCAAATCAACTTTAATTAGGCTTTTTTAATGTATTGTTCGTTTTATATGTTTTGTTTCTGCATGTGATAATTGTTTAACATTTAATTTGGTGTTGTTTCTGCACATGATGATTTTTTTTAGTATTTAATATGTAATGTTCGACACAATGTAAATTGTTTAAGAATAAATAAATGAAATGAAATGAAATGAAATGCAGCCTTAGTACGAATATTTGGACCTACAAAAAGTATCCCTAAAACAGACTACAACACTACGCCATCTTTCTGTCAGCTTTTAATTATAAAGTACGCCATATCAGGGATAAAAATTACTATCCTATGTCCTTTCCCGGTACTCAAACTATCCCTATACCAAATTTCATCTAAATCGGTTCAGCGGTTTAAGCGTGAAGAGGTAACAGACAGACAGGCACACTTTCGCATTTATAATACATTATAGTATGGATAATGTATTATAGTATGGATGGATTACGTCAAATGGACGGGAAATACCGCAAAGTTAAGGTAACACCATCAAAACAACATAGTATTGTGGTCACCAATCCGATTGTTTATGCTTCATGGTTTTCGTTTGTGTTGTATTGGCTCTCTTCTAACCACTACCCCATTTTTAGGGTCCCGTAGCCAAGTGGCAAAAAACGGAACCCTTATGGATTCGTCATGTCTGTCTGTCTGTCCATCCGTATGTCACAGCCACTTTTTTTCCGAAACTATAAGAACTATACTGTTGAAACGTGGTAAGTAGATGTATTTCTGATTTTTTGTCAGATAATACTACAAGCAATATTTTGCAATCAGAATGATTGTAAGTTTATTAGTATGTTTTCTATTGAAAAAGAAAGTTTTTAGACATCATGATTTTTTTTCTCTCGTATCAAATTGTGTTGTATTATGTTTACAACACACTATCTACCTAGCATATATCCTGAAGAATATCATATATTTTTCTGATTTTGTTTACTGTAGTCGATTATAATTATACTTTTATTGTTTCTAAAACTTGCGTTTTTTGCATTTAGGTCCTGTAAGACCCTTAATAATATGTAATTGCTATTTATTACAGTGGATATATTATAGTTTATTTTTATTACAGTAGAAGTTTAAGCTCTGAGAGAAGAACACTAATGACTTTACAAAACATCGGGATTTCCTTATTATGTACATTTACATAAGTTTTAAAGAAATTTCGATGCCTTGTTGAACATTAATGTGTTGTTTCATTTTATACATAATCCTTCCGGAATAAATTCTCTAAATAATGGTGAAAACCGCATCAAAATCCGTTGCGTAATTTAGAAGAACAACGCGGCCGGCGGCGGAATCTGTATGCCAAATTTATCCAAATCCATTCTGTATTTTTTGCGTGAAAGAGTAACAAACATCCATCCATCTATCCTCACAAACTTTCACGTTTAGAATATTGTAGTAGGATATAGATATACTCGTAGAATATGTAGTGGTTAATGGTGGATAAATTTGATGTAACAACAATAAAGTATATGCTACCTATCTGTCTATCTATCTACTGCCATTTTGCAGGTTACAGCCTCGCAGATAGAGTGTGATATTGGAATGTCTGTCGGCATTTCAGTGTGTTTGTAGATGCCAAATATTGCATTGCATCAAGGCTTGTCTAGTGCAATAGTGAATGGCGTGATAGATTGCTCAGAATACTAACTCAACTCACAGCTAATTGTATAACCGTCTCTCGTCTTGTAGATGTCATATTATTGATGTCAGGTCATTGTCTAATTAATTTTTAATGACTAGGAAGTTTTGCTCAGCAGATGTCACACTCTGACGCAATAAAGCAATCATAGCATAATTAGCTTATAATGTTCCCACTTCTGGGACACAGACCTCCTATCCGTGAGAGGGAGTGGGTCGTAATCCACCACGCGGACTCCGCGCGCGTTGGTTGGTAGATGTCACGTCTTCGAATCTTTGGTTCTAGGACATGCCGGTTTCCTCACGATGTTTACCTTCACCGTTTTGAGAGCAACGGTGAATAATAAATTGTCAAAATGTAAAGCGTCTAAATAGGTAATAAACAAAGACATTAGCATTGAAAGTTTTACTCTCGAATCTTCAGTACGGCACAGATTCTGGCACAAAACAACGGAAATCTCTAAATTAATGGAGTAGGTAATATAACACTGACATGTTTAACCCTGAAATGTTTTTGACATGTCAAATTAAAGATATAGGTACAGTTGACTAGCAATATTGATGTTTTAAATTGGAAGTTATAGGTATAAGAATTAAGTTGAGAATAAAATTTAAAATTTCCAAAATCATTAGAAAAACAAAATATTATGGTGCACACAAAGAAAATTTAAATTTATTCAACTAAAAAAACTAACAAAGGCAATGTGGTGATAGTCTTTACAATCATTTTTGTAGAAAACGAAACTAACATTTTGAAGACAGAATAAGCAAGATTAACCATTTTAAATCATACTTTTTCTGCTTTAGGAGCTATAATCTATATATTTCCTTCATCGTTAAGGAAAATACATAGACTAACTATTTTCTTTTAAACAGAAGGCCAATTCCCGTAATTTAAAACGTTAAAAATCTAGTCGCAGTCTCATCTCGGCGACAAACAAATGTCAAAAACTTGTCAAAAATGTAGGGAAATTAGAAGGTTTTTTGACAGATTGAGACTGCGATCAGAATTTTCTTAAAATTACGAGCCTTGCCCCTCAGGTGTCATTGCACTTTATCTTTATTTACGCACGTAAGTGATAAATTGGACGTGAACAAATCATTTTGATATGCAACTCGAAGGGCACATCAACATCAGAACGAGCCGACTTGTAAACACTTGAAACCATCAAAACCCAAGAAAATCCATGTACAGTCAACAAAAGAGATCCAAATAAATATTACAATATAAGTATATTTATGTTGAATTTTTTGCATTATATGTGTAGGTTTATTTAATATTTTAGTTTAAAGGCTCCTGCAAACAGGCGCGACACAAAGGCACCGCTCGTTGCGCGACTTGCGGTGCCTTTGCGTCGCGCGCGATTATATCGCGTGTCGCGCCTGTTTGAAGGAGCCCTGCTGGAAGAAATTTCTTTAGAAATAAGCAGTACCTTTGTACTCAATTATAAAATAAATAAATATTCTTTTTGAATGCGAACATCGCACAATCCTAGGTCAAACATGACTCCTGCTATCAAGAATCTGAAACCACGTTGTAATCTACGCATGTAAACTATGTAAACAAACTATGACCTAGGTTCAATAATATCTTAGAGAATGGGGCCACAAAGCTTGGCAATGTCCGCATATATTTAGAGCTATATCAATAGACGTTTGATTATTATATCTACCTCATGATATTGTTGTACGCAGTTGGCATTGTTGAGATGTTTCCGATAGCTCTTCGATGTTTTGTAGATGAAGGGATGATTAACGCTTGTTTTGTCCTTGAAGTCCTACAATGATGTTTGTAAGCAATAATTTCACGAGAGACCTATATGACGTGTGACCATACATACATACCCTAAGAAGCAACCAGATATTGGATTCTTGGTGTTGTCATACGAGCATGAAATTGCCTGACAGGTCAAAGCCCGGAAGATGCAATTGGTCTAGTATAGACCAATTGCATCTTCTTCGATACATATTTCCAAATATCATTGGGAAAAGTCCAGCAAGATGAATCATTCATAGCTTCTAATAAATAATATTTGTTAGAAATGACATGTAGACTAAAGACATTCATTTTGGCACATTTCCTTGCATTTTATTTTAATAGTACCTACACTAAAGAATTTATGAGAAAATTATTGCTGTTTACCATATTAAATACTTGAGTATAAACACACTTGATTTATTTTATTGATTACTACCTATTTGTTCATGGTTCCTAAACATTATTATAATTGAGTGTTTGTGTTATTTTAAAAGTCAATAAATACAAGTTGTCAGGGTCATCGACGCGCAACCTAGCTGTTGTTACCACGGATTCAGTAAATTATTCTGGATTCCCATGCGTTGAAATGTATGGTCAACCTTTTTTAAAAATTCTGTTCTATACATTTAAACCGCGTAGGTGCACTTTTCTATGCAACACCACCCTTCCTGAGATAAAAATTTGAGTTGAGAACTTATCAAAATCTACTGTAGCATTGCTTGCGAAAATCAAAATCTCTTTGCAAAAAACGTAAGAAATTTTGGCAGGCTATTACATTGAAGATATCACTAAAGTAGATTTTATCAAGTTATCAACTTCAAGTTCTCTATTCAGAAACTGGGTGTTTTATTAAATTAATGTGTTCTGACGCCTCAGTATCTAATCCCTCTATTAGTTTAATTAGTAAATCCAGGGAGGATTGGAGCTAACCTCCAATTTTAACACCACCGTCTCATCTAGCTTAGCTAAAATAAATGTCCTGACTTACAAGCAATATTGGTCTTCTAAATAATTAAGCATTTAGTCATTATTCACGTCATCGTCGTCATCCACAGAACAACCACTGCTGAGTATATACCTCTTTTTTCTTGTGCCAATTCCCACGTTCCTGCGCCAGCCTCATCCAGGTTCTGTCCTCGATGGTAACAATGTCGTCTGCCCATGTCGCCGCCGGACGACGGTCACTTCAGTTTCGAGTCCTGAGACGCCATTCCGCCTTCATCACTGCTCCTTGCCTAGCTAATGTATAAACAAACTAATTACAAAAATGTTCACCTTAGCACCGTCTGCTCCATTATTATCTATTACATTACAATCAACCAACCGTTTGTCCCAAAATAAACGTTGGAAAATTTTAGTTATTGATCGAAACGAACAAACTACGATTGTTGTTATCTGAACGTAATATTCTATTTATAAGAACAATTAATAACATACAGGGTCAAATATTTATTTTATTTTCATTGATAACGTAGGTACTCGTCGCGTAGTTAATCTCATTTAATAAGTTTACTACTTCCATATTGAACTCTAACACTTTAGAAATAAGGTTGTTGTTGCTCGTGTTGTTACTACAATAATGAGTGCTATTCAGATGCGTTTGATAAAGTCAACATATTCTAGGAGTGATGTAAACCTCTTAAGTGGTTGTTGTGTGACATAAGTGTGAGGCAACAACAATATAAATAAATATGTAGATGTTATTGCAATTGAGATAAAAATAGATGGTATATGCATACACTGGCTTATGAACTGTACAGATATAATTAAAAGCAAATGTTTAAATTACGTCTTTATTTTACATCATAACATCACGCCTGGTTTCCCTGAAAGATTGGGCAGAGGTTTGTACAATCTGTCAAATTTCTGTACAGACGCCAGCACATCAAGTTACTACAATCTGTCAAATTTCTTTAATAGAATTTTCAACTTTATCGCTAAAGCATAAGGTTCAAAGTTGATTGGGAAAATTTGACAGTTTCGGGTAGCTTGATGTGCTGGCGTCGTCGTCTGTACCTATAGTAAACACACACATTACACACGTACATTTAGCCAGTTATGATTAAGTCCCATGTACAATGCGTGCTACGAAAGAAGAGAATTGACACACCACGTGGTTTGACATGCGCAGAACACGATTTTAGGTATCTTTAGCGGTATGAGGTCTGAGTGCGGGACGGGACCGGATGTCATAGGGGCAGCGGAAAGAGCGGGGGAGGCGGGGTCAAGTCTCTTCTTTCGTGGCACGCATTGTAATAGGACTCGAACACAGAACAGATAATCTATTCTGTGGGCTCGAACCTATGGCAGTCAACCGGACATAAATTTAGACTCAGAACAGAAAAACCCAAGAACCCTCTGCCCGACCTGGGATTCGAACCTCAAGGTCAGCAGTAGCGCTTGCGACCACTAAGACCAACGACGCAGTCTTTATTCTAGTAAATATTAAAACACTTTGAATATTATGTTACTTGTAAGGAATATTAACCAAGAATTAGAAATAGCAGAATTACTTCCTGGTTCTATAATTAATTTATTATCGTTGTTTATTGATATTCTATTTAATTTTATAGATAGTGTCATTCACGAAGACGCGCCTCTTCTTACTAATCGCTAGTGGTTATCGCTAGTTAATCCCGCTAGTGTTTTAGTTTTTTGATACACACGAATTACCCATTAATAAGTAATTACTGTGTATCGACAAAACTAAAACACTAGCGGAATGTTGCACACTTGTGCTGTAAGCGATTAGGAAGAAGAGTGGCGCATCTTCTTGGATGGCGCTACCTGTACCGTTTCTACATATTTGGTTCCATATCGGATGCTTCTGAATAACTACACAAGTTAAGCATAAATGCTTCAAAAGTTAATCTTGCTTCCAGTTCTACTAACAAACGGACATCATAAATCATGTCGAATTATTTATAAAAACATTAATACATTTATTGGTATTAAAGCTTGAAGGTCTATGTAGTAAAACTGATCATTCGTATCGTATCATGCATAAATACCATCAGCTGTTTCATAAATATACGTACTTTTATGATCCCCATGAAACGATAAGCCTAACATAATTCCACATAATATTTTACTATCCAGTCCCTTCAATATCGGGTATATGAAATGAAGCAACTGCACTCTAATGACTTGCTGTACTGGAAAAACCTCTTTTATCTAAAGCCTCACAAACAATTTTGTATTGTCACTCTTTAACATTATCACTTTCATGTCTGCTATCACGTTTATCACGAGACTATGATACCACTGTCGTTCTTGAATTTTGCTGTTTGTATAAATTCACGTTAATTAAATAAATATCAGTGTATGGCTGACCTAGTGTACACGCTCGTAAATTAATATAACACGATTTTTTCGTGATTAACTGTTTTACATGCTATTTCATTGTTTATCGCTTTGTATGTTTGCTATGTTGATTGTGATTTCGTCTTCCGGGGTGTTCTAAATAACAAAACAATAGAAATTTTCAAAAGTAAAGGGCACAGCATACACCTTGTGGTACCCCAAGAGCTTCTGTAGTTGAACTGATATCAAAGTCTACAAGGAGACCTTGTAGTCAGTTCAGGTAGTGAAATACTAATTATAATACTATAATAATAATAATATAATATAGATATTCTTAAAGCTAGCTTCTTCTAGAAATGTCTTGAGACATTTCTCGTGAAAACTATGCTTCAATAAACTCTAGCATTTTACTAAGGAGATCACACAAAGGTCCAGTCTACACGAAGGCTGACTTATTTCAATTAAATTCGAACGACTGCAAACTACTTATACTAATTGAAAACACAACTATAGCAACCCACGGGACTTCTCATAATATTCTGCAAGCAAGGTTATTAGTGGACTAAATAATATGCTTTGACATTTTAGACTTGACTAAAGCTTTCGACGTCTTTTTGCAGGTGCAAAATCATTACGTTGCTCGCTCCCAGATTCTGAAAAGGTTTGGAGCATCTTATCTGCAATGCTGCTATCAAATTATGTCTGAGTTGTTGTGATTACAAACATACATACATAAACTCACGCCTTCTTTCCTTGGGGTAGGCAGAAATTGCACAACGCCACCTGCTACGATCCTTTCATACATCTGGACATAACGTCTCCAATAAGATTTCTCCCGGTTTTCCACTCACATCTGTCCTGTATACCTTTTGTCTGTTTGGATAATATGAATAAAAAAACTGAAATCTGTAGTCGATTCGACCAAATTCTTTTTTATACATAGTATGGGTTAAATATATTAGTGATATAAATCTACATTGCCTGTGCAAGGATTAGATACGAGCTTAGCGAAATAGCTAGGATTGAAATAGAAGGTCGCCAGTTCGTTGAACTGCAGGGTGACAATAGATGTAGAATATTTTGCTCTATTAATTTATTGCTCGTAGTCTGTGCTCTATTATTTTATTGTTATTTATGGGAGGTTGCGATCTTGGTCAACCGTTTAGTTGGTCGGAAAATTTTAACACTTTAAACGTAATAGTCATCAACTCAGTTTCTTGTATGGGTGTTTACCACTATTTTTAAAATCCTCTATAGATATCAAAATTAAAGATTTAAGTAGGTACTGACTACGGAAATGGAAGTGCAAAAGCGAAAATGCAGAATTTAGTGTCATTTATTAAAAAAAATCATGAACTGGAACCGTTTTCGTTTTTTTTTTTATTGACGCCTCAAAGTGGTTGTACTGTAGGTAACTGTGGGTACCTCAGCTTAACCCTAACCAATACAGGCGTAACGTGATGCTATGTGTGAATGTTATTAAATGGTGACATTTATGGATGAACATGAATCACTGGCCAGATGACTACTTAATAGAATCAGATGTCTTTAAATATTACTGCACTTAGCTTTGACACAGACCAGCGTCTTAATCATCAGGATGTATGTTAATAAATTACCGCCATATCTTACTCTAATATTTATCGAAGAAACACAAATACCAATTAATAATATTTACTCACTTGTTTCAGGTACTAATTTCTACTTTTAGACGTAAATAGAATGAAAGGTGAGTGCTGCATGACAAGGAACATGACTCATATAGCCCAACGGTTTTACTTTAGACATCTGCCAAGAAACTATTACTTGCACCGGATCGGGTTGTGTGACGTCATCGTAGATTCCCTTTTTAGCTGCGAGCGAAAGCAGTGAAAGATTGTCTATATTTGGAGAGACTCGGCTTTCCTTCAGGAATAATTCTGAAAGGCATACGCGTTAGATTAGGCGCTCTTTCTCCAAAAATACTTTTTACCTCATTTTCAATCACTCCATTTGAATCATCACTCCATTTTGCAATTCTACGTGTCAACATTGTCTGTCTAGCCTTTTCCCAAGGCTTCCAGTCTAACCGGAATCAGTTGAATACCAGTATACATGGAGCGACTGCCTATCTGACCTCCACAACCCAATGACAATTCTTTCCACGTGTAAGAGTACGCGCATCCTTATACTACAGAGATTGATATTCCTGCATTAGCTCACAACCCTGAGCCATGTAGTCGTGATCGCTGTTCACTTAGCCGTGTACTTTCTACACTTAAACATGTTGGATTGACGAATAATGTAATGGACTTTTTTGGTAAAGCGACGGAAATTATAACAACTTTCATTTGTTAAAGACAGGGAAGGAGTTTCTGGTATATTGTGCTTATTGTGCACATATACAGTTTTAGCAAAACTTACACCAGAAGGCCAATTCACGTAATTTAAACCGTTCGCAATCTCACCTCAGCGACAATCAACGTCAAAAACTTGTCAAAAATTTAGAGAATTTCGAATTATTTTTGACAGATTGAGACTGGGATTTAAAGGTACTTCCTTCAATGTAGCCCGTGAAATCCAGAAATTCTTTACATAAAAAAACGTAGGAAATTTCTAAAATCGAAAGCTACGTTGAAGAAATTACCTCAAGTAATGGTAATACAAAGTTTGACAAGAACTCAACTTAAAATTCTCAATTCGCAAATCGGGTGTTACTCTTACTCTAGTTAAAGTAAAAAACGGCGGTTGAGAGAAAAAACACAGGAAGCTGACCCCACAACCAAATAGAACCAGCATAATTAGCCTATAATGTTACGACTGCTGGAACACTGACTTCTCTGTGTGAATGAGTGGGCGCGTGGTGGGTTCAGTGCGGATTGGTAGATGTCACATGTCTACCAATTTATGGTTTTAAGACATGCCGGTTTCCCCACGATGTTTTCTTTCACTGTGTTGAGAGCAGTGGTGATGAAATTAATTACACAAAGTATAGTGCCTGCCTGGGTTCGAACTCACGACATACTACTCATAAGCCGGGGCCGGAAATCGATCATATTAGACCGCAAGCAGGGCCACCACTGCTCCTAAGTAGAACTAGGTAAAGCAAATTAATATCATACACGGTAATCTACAGTCGGATGAAAACTTAATTGAAATACAGTTGAATCACAATTTACACTCGGATTCATTGTTCAACTTGCCAGACGATCCAATAGTCTGGTCTGATTAGACTCCACGAACTAATTAAAAGCTGCTTTGATTACATTCAAATCCTCTCCATTGTCTGTAGGTGTCTGCGTATCTTACAGATATCGATTTCCAAGCGGTTAATCCAATAAAGGGATGGAACAATCCGATTGGTACCAATAAATTGTCCTTATCTTTATTAGTAAGATTATTATGTCTGTCTGCTGAGTAAGGACTATAATGTGGTTAAATAGTCTTTGATTATAAGGCACGTACACCGCACGGTTTCATAACGGCATGGCATATAAACCGCGCCGTAGAAAAAAATGTGTTCGTGTACAAGCTTCCTTGTGATCCATACAACACTGACGAACCGTGCCTACACGCGCCGATTAAACCGTAGTTTTCACAGCAAGAAAAACGTATCTGTAAAAAGAGCTTTCGAGTTCTCAGAAACCAAATCAGCTTTGCATCATCATCGCCTAGCCTTTTCCCAACTATGTTGGGGTCGGCTTCCAGTCTAACCGGATGCAGCTGAATACCAGTATTTTACATAGAGCGACTGCCTATCTGATCTCCACAACCCAGTTACTGGGTAATACGATACCCCTTGGTAAGACTGGTGCCAGACTTTCGGGCTTCTGACGATCCGTAACGACTGTCAAAGATCCACGAATACGTAGGTACAATTTTCAATGTTTCCTACATTGTAAATGGTAGACCATTTGCAAGTTTAAATATATCTAATCTAATATAGGCTAGTCTTAACTTAGTAAGGTGTTTTGGCAAACATTGCTAAATATAATCAATTTGTATATATCACTGATTTTATGAGAACTAAATACATCTGTTGCCTGTGTTATCAAATTTAAAATATGCAATCGCTGCCTTCGAATTCTCATCAACTCCTTCATTAATACAGGCACGCGTTGTCGCGCATCGTCCCAAATTCTTAAATTTATTCCACCTCATTTAATTAAACGTTCATTCTCATAGACCGTTTCTAGTATGTAGTACATACATGAATTTCATTCGATTATAGTTAGGCAAAAGAATATTAGAGCTAAAGAAGGTCGACTTCATATACGCACGCACACATAGACATGTTTCACGTACAGCGAGTACAAGCGTACTCGCGACTAACAATCGATTGAGATAGTATGACACCGTCGCGCATCTACGTATGTATATTATGTGTGCATGCGAGTGCTTTCACTCATTGTATGAAGCCGACCTTCTGTACAATTCTATGGTTATGCGCTTAGACAAGTCTCCGTTTATAGCTCGTGGGTGCAGTCATCATTGCATTCTGGTTTCTAGTCTCCATGTACGGTGCTAGTCAATGCGAATTTAAAATAGCAACACTAGTTGTGTAAGGACATAAATAGATAATACATGTAACTGATATTGTGGTTTTAGTTAGATGTAACTTGGGGAAAAGGGTGCTTTTTGAAAATTCAGATAATTCTCAGTAGTAACTAGGTGTGCCCTCGACCGCGTTCACGTGGATGTCGAAAAACAATAATGTGCTTCTTTACTCATTCTTTTTCTAAAATAAAAGTAGCCTAAGTTACTCCCTATAACATCAGCTATCTGCCAGAAAACGTCCCGTCAAAATCGATCCAGGTGTTTTGGAGACGAACAGACAATTTTTTTTAATTGTTTTTTTTTTGTTATAGGTACCGTGTATACTTTCATATGCATTTACTAAAAATCTGTTATTTTGACATTACAACAAACCGACAATTAGATTTTATTTCTTTGATAGATAATATCAAAGGATATTGAGAAACAAGTTCCTTGAATAAAAAATGATACATCAGTAGAAGTAGAATTACAAGTAATAACAAATAAGTCATCCAACAATTTCGTTTTAACGTCAACGCTGAATCGTTTCTCGGAACTGTGTCCTCGAAAGTTTAATAACACATTGGATCATACTTTACTCACATAATTAATATTACTGTTATTACGAATGATCTTGTAAACAATATTAATCAAGTGTCATTGTCTGCCGATCAATGACAGTATCGAAAAATAAATTGGTTGTGCTTCTTTAAATGTCATGCATTCGAAGAACGGTTGAAATCTGATCCAATTTGAGCTTCTATGGCGGGACGCTCACTCTTTACGTTCTGTTTTTATCTCATCATTACCATTCTCTTGTCCTCGGGGCGGCAGGTCTTCTTCTTCCATACTTCTCTATTAATCTATCTTTGCTTTTACAGTAACTTCTCCATTATACGTTTGTGCTTTTTAGCCATATATAATACTAGCTGGCCCGGCGACGCGTTGCTGTGGCTAACGTTTTTGTGTAATAAAATAATATTGCGATTATAAATGGAGATGTGAGCTATCCTATCTTTCAATTTGGATCAAACTGCACACGGTGTACAAATTTGATTAAAATCGGTTAAGTAGTTTAGGATGTTTGTCCATCGCGGACAAACATCGTGACACGTAATTTATATATAAGATTAGCCTAAGATTTTTAGATTTTTTTTATTAAGATTAGCCTTATACAGGCCTGTCACGGTGGTCTGCTCGAAAGCTGAACGCTTGTCGCTTCTTGTTTTTATCTAACTTCAAAAAAAGGAGGAGGTCTCAATTCGGTTGTATTTTTTTTTTATGTTTGTTACCTCAGTATGCCGTCATTTATAAACAAACCGATTTGGAAATATTTTTTTTTTTAAGCAAGCTTCCGAATATTTACGTATCTATAACTATCAAACTAACTAGTTAACTATCAAATATCGTAGTAGCCCAGAGACTATTAGTTTGTTCCCGCAACCTTTTATGTCCCCTAACTTTTTCTTTTGTATGTTTGAGTTTTTTCTTTGCGTCATGTCTTACCGCAAATAAACGTATTTCTTTCTTTCTCTCTTTCTATTCTTATGTTAGGTTGTCAAATGTGACAGCATTTTGAAATCCCTAGCATTACTGACGATGCAAAGTATCCGCTTGCCTTTACTACGAGCATATCGTTCTTTGGCAGATACAACAAAAACATAAGTTTTGATATTATGTATTTTAGCGACTGCCGGGCGAGGCGCCTTGTGGCGATCTGCCAGCTACTCTTACAAGAGCTTTAAAGTGTTTATATTTTTACTATTTACTCTCAAATATATGGCAACACGAAGTACAAGTAATTGCGAGATCGTAAAATCTGTAAGTCTTGGCGTAATCTTAAAGATTTTATGGATGAGTGAGACTTCAATAACTTTAAAATACTTTCAACAGCGTACGTATTTATAGACTCGTCAAAAAAAACCCAGACCACTTCGTTAAAGTCTACGTTTTATGGAGAAACTTTCTTGTCGACATAGACACTAATCCTCATCTGATGTAAGTAGACCCTCTTATTAATGTTTACCTACTTGCTTATACCAATTACGAACTACATTAAGTAAATCTTTCGCTATAAAAGCTGGGAGTCTACGCACTCATTTAAATGGTCTATTCGTTTAAACTGGTTTTTAAGCTGAAATAAGTAGAATGGCGATTCAACAGTCACAATAAATGATATTTTGACTAAATGCGTCCCTAACTTGTTTTACAATTAGACCAATCAAAAGTAAAATATTACAAAGTAAACAGATTTGGATTGCCCAATCAAACTGATTGCATACTTATATTTCTTATTCTTGAAGAAAATAACTCACAAAGCTTTTTTTTGCCGTAAGTACTACAACAAGATTTATTTGCTTACCCAAATTCACAAAAGAAAGTCTTTCTGTTTATTTACGAAGTGCAGTTTTAAAATTGTCCCGTAGCTGTCACTGGCTTTGGGCCAACGTTGTGTGTACGCCGCGCAGGCATACGTACGGTAATTTAAATTGTTCAAGTGAATGTCATTATTTGACTTGTTAACATGTTATTCAGGCTCTTGATAACAGGTCTGGTCATTAAAATGGCTGCATATAATCATAACATATATTCTTTGCCATTTGCGTGTCCTTTTAATTCTTTACAGAGTGACAAATCGCACAGAACTGAATGGCGTTCACATTCTTTCGTCTTGATACAATCAGGATCTATTCGGTTTAATGCAGAGGAAACTATCCAACCTAAATTATTCTAAGAAAACGTTTCTTATTAATTATAATGTAGTTTATAGTGTGATCATATTCATTATTTCTGAAACTTGATACGATGTTCCAATCTTTATTTTGAGTAAATAGTCAATCAGAATCTTCCGACGATGCTAATTTCTTGAGTGTTCAAGTGCTCCTGCGCATTTTGCGATCTGAGAAACGTCTCTGATGTCGCGATTAACGGAACTACTTGCCGGGTGCAAGCAACATAAGTTGTAATGTCGATGCGAAAACAGGAAAAAATCATCGTTACTACAATTAGCATCGAACAAATTAAGTCCACCAACGAACAATCGACCGTGAAACGCTATCATTCCCCGACACGGAACAATTTTGCACAATTTGTCAACACAGCGCTTAGCACGTAGTGTGTGCAACAATGCCCTGACACGGAAACTAAGGAAGCACGTACATTATACACATGCACTTCAGTAGTACTGTGGTAGTACCGTGTACGATGCACTAATGTGCATGTATAGTTGTTATTGCGGAAGTATGGACGGGGCGAAATTAAGATGCAGTTTTATTTTTGGAACAGTGTTTGTTTTAATCAAGAGAATGTAATGTTATTTGAAACTAAAGAAGCACGTACACATACACATGTACCTTACTCGTAATAGTTCCGTGATTGAGGGACAAGTGAGAACAGAATGAAATAAAGATGCAGTTTTGTTTATAAAACAGTGTTTGTTTTAGACGAGGGATTGAATTTTAAATGCTTTTTAGGGCTTTGCTAAGAAAGTGCTGACATCAGTACAAGTGCACTTTTAGATTACTGCGTTTGACGCACCAGTTGTTGTTGCGGAAATGAGTACGGAGCGAAATTAAGATTCCGTTTTATTTTTGGCACAGTGTTTGTTTTATTAAATAGTGTAAGTAATAATGTAATGTATGTGGTTTCCTAAGGAAGCACGCATTACACCGTGGTTCAGTGACTTCTGCTTAGTTGCTAATGAAGTGCTTACATTGTATTAAACATGCACCTGTAGTTTTACTGCGTATGCACGAGTCGGCTTTTACAAACGTAAGGGCGGACGGAGCTATAAATTGATCAAATACTGTTATATTTTTATTTTCTGTAGTAGGTTTATTGCTTTGAAAAATGGTGGGAAACATTTAACACATGCACCTCATTAGTACCGTGTATGATGCAATAGTTGTTATTACCGAAGTGAGGGGGGAGCGAAATTAAGATGTGGTTTTATTTTTGGAGCAGTGTATTATTTTAGTAAAGAGAGAGAATGTCATATTGTGTTGCTATGGTGTAATTTCCTAACAAAGTGCTGACACTTATACACATGCGCCTTCGTAGTAGGTACTTCACTTCCGTAACACTAGTGCATCATATAAGGAGGTCCTTATATGATGCACTAGTGTTACGGAAGTGAAGACGGGCAAAATTACAACGCAGTTTTATTTTTAGAACAGTGTTTTTCTTACTCAAGAGTATTTAATATGTAATTCTTTGATGTGATTTACTTAGAAAGTGTTGATAGGTACTTTTACAGATGCACCACAGTAGTGCCGCGTATCATTCTTGTATTTTTACTGGTTATTGTTTTTGCGCGGAAGTGGTGAAGGAACCAAATTAAGATGCAGTTTTATTTTTATTTTTGTGACAGTGTTTATTTTAAGACACAGTGGCTCGGTGACGTTCTTTTAAGACACAAAATAATGATCATAAATAACTACAAGACGTACTTTGCAGATGTATTGATGTATATGTATAGAAAACATTTTCGAGATATCTTATTTAAAAAAAGATAACTGGTAATCTCTGTTTCTATGGAAAATTTAAAATCGGTCTAATTTGGCTGTAGCACTATTTTTCTAAAATGTTCTCTACTAACTTTTTAGACCTTTGTATCCTGCTTATTCGTATGAAATTTCATTAAAATCGGTTAATTCATTTCGAAAAATAAGGGCTTGAAAGTTTGTATGAAATGCTGTACGGCGTAAAGGCTCTTAATTAATTTCCTAGATTTCGATTTTAAAAGAATTGTGTTATAAGTACCCTTCCTTGATCAACACGAAATTACTATATCATGCACCTTTACTTGCGTTGTTTGTGATGCACCAACAGAGATTACGGAAGTGGCGAGGACATATTTCACAGATGAATTATGAAGAGATTTGAAGTTGTTTGCTTTTTTTGTTGTTGAATTTGATTTCTGCTTTACAAACTTGTTTACCTATTGTGGTATCGCATCCCTGTCCTTGCTGTAAGATTTCCGTGAGCATATAATCTTAAGGGCCCAGGACCTAAACACAAAAAAACGCAAGTTTTAGAAGCAATAAAAGTATATGATCGACTACAGTAAACAAAATCAGAAAAATATATGATATTATTCAGGATATATGCTAGTTAGAGTTACATAGTATGTTGATACATAATACAACTAATTTGACATTTGTCGACATTTCATTTTCAATTCTCCTTTCGCGACCTGCGAAACCTGCTGGGAGAAATTTCTTGATATTAAGTTATCTTAGCATAGGTTTTGGCTGCAACTCTAACATACCACTCTACTTACCTTAAGCCTATTTTTCTTATAAACCATATGTATTTGCAAATAAACTATTTTATTTACTTATTATTTATTTACTTCTTAAGAAATGTGCAATACCTTTGTACTCCATGCTTATTATGTCATATCTGCAGTGCTATTCTGTAAAAATCTCACCGTGAAAACTAAGGTGAAGTGAGCGCGGAGTGAGTTGTCAATAGTGTCAATTCCTAGCAAAAACAAACTCACTTCACCTAAGTTTTCACGGTGAAATTTTTACAGAATCGACCGGCTGTATCTCTTTTACTGTGTGTACTGTATAAATTAATTAAAAATAATTCTCTGGCTCAATATAAATACAATCAGCCAGTCATAACAAACAAAGTCAATCAGTCTGCTGTATCAACCGAGCGGAAGGCAGTTGCTATTGTAACATAACAAGTGTAGGAGCTGGCGATAACATAGTTATTTTATTTCATTTCCTATTTTGTCTGGATTGCAATAGTAGTAACTGAAAATAAAATAACAGAAACTTAGTTGAGCAGTGGTGACCCAGCGGTAATGACCTTGACTTACAAGTTTTAAGTCGTAGGTTCAAACCACAGATATACAGGGTTATTGGAAAAACATTAACAACCTCTTAAGAGATACTCATCATTATGAACAACTTTTACTATGGGACCAAACCTGAATTCGCGAAAAAATCAGTTGTTCCCTACCAGGGCCGTTTTAACCATATCAGGTGCCGGGGTGCCAAAATCAGCTTGCGCCCCCCTTGCCAACAAAAATAAATTAAACTTAATTTTTGTGTTCCATTTTTAAAGGATGATTTCCATCATTTTTATCTAAGGGATTTTTTTTTGAGGCGGTGACGTGGTTTACAGCGCTGGAGCGTTGCGGTTATAATGAGTGATCAATTATGACCCGATGGGCTTGCGCCCCCAAAGACCCTGCGCCTGGGTGCCACGCACCCCTTGCACCCCCGGGTAAAGACGGCCCTGTTCCCTACATTTATGTTCGTATAACTCGTCAAAATGTAGGGAACAGCTGTTTTTTTTCGCGATCTGGCGAAAAATCAGCCCTTAATAATTCAGCACCCTCGCTGTATAACACGCTGTCAATCACAATCTGAATCATTTTGACGGATATTGCTAATCCATTGCTTCATATGTTCAACAACGTAAATAACGCAATGGATGTCGTTGAACTGTCAAAATGAAAGCCATTGCTACCTACTGTTAGTGAGTTAAGGCTCGTACACACAGGCGCGACGCGACACGCGACACAAAGGCACCGCAAGTCGCGCAACGAGCGGTGCCTTTGCGTCGCGCGCGATTCGCGTCGCGCGTCGCGCCTGTTTGTAGGAGCCTTTACGCAATTCCCCGTAATTCATCGTAAAGTTGGCCTTCATTTTCTCTCAATATCGGCGATTTGTCCCAAGTTCTCAAGCATTTTTAATTGGGTAAACTTAAAGTTCGCAATTCTACATAACATAGACATTATGCTTAAACTTACTTTGTTTCCTACTTTTTTTAAAGTTTGGTTGTGTTATAGCCTTATAGGTTTCCAAAAAGTTATTAGGTAAGAATTAATAAAATTAATGTACCTAGCGGTACTTCTGTAGTACATTTCGGAGTGATAACATACAGAATTTGATTCCTAACACGTATATATATTGCTTAATTAATTAATTCGAAATTCAATATTTACTTAGCTTATCATCTTACTCAAACTAATTAAAACACGCTTGATTAGTATGCTGTTTATAATCTATGTATGTTAAACTAATATTATAAAGAGATTTTTTTTGTATGTTTGCTTGTTATTGTGATGCTTTCACGCTAAAACGGCTGAACGGAATAAGGGCGATTGTGCACTACAAGGAATTTTACTGTCCGAACATCCGATTTTTTACGGTCCGAAGTGGCATGAAAAAAACGGATGATTGGCTTGTGCACTTGTCCGTATTTACTCGGATGATACGCCTCAGTTTAGGGTAGCTCTGTCTTTGAAACTACACGCCACGCACGTGAAATTACTCTGAACGATGAGTTTCTTGGAACGTCGGCAGTTGCTTGCTTTATTACTCTACGTGCGAAGGCGTAGAAGACAAAAATAATTCTGGGTTCATCCCCTTATAAGTGAAAGGTACCTGATAGGGTCATTTTACGTAAACCACAATAAATTGAGACAGCGAAACGCACACAGACACACACCCTCCTTCCCCGCGCCCGCCCCGCCCGCTCATGAAAACGGACGTAGTGCACAAGCATAAACACGTTTTTCATTGCTGTCATTTCGGACCGGAAAAAACCGTTCCGGAATGGGGAAAAGTAAAATGTCGGACGGTAAAATTACGTATAGTGCACAAACTAGAATATACATTATATGGCGTGCCATATCGGACCGTAAAAAATCGGACTGCCGGACAGTAAAATTCCTTGTAGTGCACAATCGCCCTTAGATGAAATTTCGCTCATGCATGGGTAAACCATGACCTGGATTAGGACGGATACTTTTTATCCCGATATTCCCACGGGGTCGAGATTTATGCGGGTTAAACTACCGGGCGCAGCTTGTATGATATCATGATGGTTTTCGTCCAGTAAAGATACCACATAAGCTCTTTGTAGGTAATCTATCAGTAGTGGGTACTTGATCTCTACAATGTCACAAGTAAGAGTACCAACTATCAAATCTATTAAGTTCTTACCAGATACGAAAGCGTACATTCACAAAGAAGTATGAAGCTTTCTGTCGCCTCACACGAGTTCAATGAACTTGCACATAAAATGCTTACTCATATATACCAAAGAAGAAAAAATGTGAAACACATGAGTAATAATAACATATAGAGCGCCTAGTAGTATGTTGGAAGACGGCGGAAACGGGAACTAACTTGAAATGTATTGAATTTGAGTGTGAGTCCGTTGCTTGCAGCGCCATCGTGAAATGTCAAGAAATACTGGGGGCTTGGACTCCTGTAAAAATATACATAATGATTTAATGAATGAATAAATGTTCTTTGACAGTTTTGATTTATTACTTGCAGATAATGTCATGATTAATTGTGAATGTATGACACAAGTATTGCTGTGCAAATTGCGGCATACACTAATATACGAGTAAGTACCTATATTTGTTTTTTTTTTTACAAATAAACAGGAAATGTTAGGAACTTTTGGTAGGAACGCCATACGGAAACAAACTTTGGAAAAGTTTCTACGATCCATCCATCTTCACTTAACCATTTCATTTAATATTTTTCATGACAAGCTTAGGCGTGTTTTTCTTCAGCGCTATAAGTGTAAATGATGCTATGGTTATAAATCTAAGTACTTATCTAATCTATTAACCTAAATTATTCCAATAGACTGCCCCATTTTCCCACTTCTTAAAAAAACAAAGTCAAGTATTTCGAGAAAATATCAAAACTTAACCAGACCAATAAATCTCGTAAATTCGCCATCCTCAACCGCTTATCACAGTATAAAAACTTAAATAGGTCATGTTCACAAATAGACCAGAAGTTCAACGTTCCTGACACAACTTCTGTAGTCTGTGTCAAGGACAAGTGTTTGGATAATAAATACTTTATGGCTAAAGATTTGGCACGATTCGTGTGTCAACATTTACTTTAACAAACGAAATATTTGATGTTATTATATAAGAAATAACGGGAGAGGATTATGAATGTCGAAAAGCTATTTTGTGGTCCTACGGAATCAGAATCATCTCATTAAGAGTTTATTATGGTTGGGGAAAGTTGACTTATCTATTGATTTCTAAAAAATAACTAAAATATTACGTAAAAAAATGACAATCAGCTATGAGTAAAGGCTCCTACAAACAGGCGCGACACGCGATATAATCGCGCGCGACACAAAGGCACCACTCGTTGCGCGACTTGCGGTGCTTTTGTGTCGCGTGTCGTGTTGCGCCTGTTTGAAGGAGCCTTTACTCATAGCTGATTGTCATTTTTTTACGTAATCTTTTAGTTATTTTATGACTAAATATGACTTTGATCATTTTAAGCCTCTATTCCCCTTTTGACATTTCATGGTAAGTACCTATTGGTCAATAGATGGACCTTACAGAGCAGCAGTCGAATTATTGTAATTGAACGAGATCAAAAACTCCTCTATTTGAGCTGTTTTTTTTTTTAAAGGAAACATTCAAAACAGATTCAATAATATATTGTACCAAAACATAATTTCAAGAAAAAAATCTCACAATATGAAACGACAGAAATAAAGAATAACAAAAACATTCCCAAAACAGCGTGGAAAACAAGACTGGCATTTCTATCTTACAATTTTGGCAAGTACCCAACTCGGAACAATTGGCATCATTTGTAAATAGTTGCGCCTAGAGGTTCATAAAGTGCTGACTTTATGTACTCGTACTTCAGAATACGATGTTAATTTGTAAAGATTAGTACTGTTGACATACTTTCTTGTTATCTTGGGAATGGGATTTGTATGAGATTTTCGAATTAGACTTTATTGATCGTCTAATGACGGAGCAATGAGCAGCAGCAGCTGAAAGAACCACACAGATTGAGCTGACTCATAGGTATATGAAAGAAGAGCTGACCTATCCAGTCAGTGCACGCATTTGACAAAAATCGTGCAGCTCAACACAGAACTCGAGGAGCTCAACGATTCGACGGACAATATCATGAGATTTTCGTATCAGATTTTATTGGTAGTCTAACTCAATAGACATACCGATATTATCATCAGTAAGTTATTAAAGGTCACTACTATTTTAACATTTACACGGCTGCAATACGCTCGACCCCTAAAACATGGAACTTGGCATAATGTGGGTATACGAAACACCTCTGCCCTACCCTTCAGTGAATACAGTTGTGATCCTATGTGTTGTGTATAACTACAAACTAGGGTGATGGTATAATGTTCGTCTTTCTCCCCCGCCATTAAGAGGAAATGCGGTTCGTCTATACTCCATATAAACGCTCTCGCCTGTTTTCTTTCTGGTTGATGACCATAAAGCAATGATTTTTTACAGAATAATAAATATTAACTACTTCTATGTCCCTATGTTTTCCTTTTTAATGATACATTATTTTTATAAGCACTAGAACCCTTAAAAAATGCCGATTTAAACCGCTGTCAACAGAGGCCTAGTGTACAAATTTGACAACTTTTAATGAAATACGAAAAACATAGGTACTGACACAGAAATTATTCTTCTTATTCACCTTCTTATTAACCTCGAATCATGACTTTTTACTTAGACTTTTTCAAAAGTCTCTCCGACCGCATTTCCTCTTAATCGAATTCCTTGGTGCCGAAGATTGTGACAAGAAACTATAAGGTATGGTAGGTACCTACCTACAGACATACCAACTTAAACGCTGACCTATGCGTTTCTACTCTACACCTATAAATAAAACTAAAATACCTACTGATCCACTTTGTTCTAATCGTTGTACCACAATCATTTCGCCATGCTAAAGAATTTCCTCTTTAACGTAAACATTCAATATGCTACATTATTAAAACTGCGTACGCGCAACAAACTCGTTCTATTTTTAACACGTTATCCGTCGTACAACACATGCATGCACAATAAAATGCATGTATGTGCAGAAAAATGCGTATGAATGGTCTTTTAATTTAATTTTTTAGATTGTCTGTTCTGTTTTCAAAATGTTAAACCGCTTAGTTGAGCTTTGCATTTCAACACGCAAGGTCGCATGTCAGAATTTATTTTTTATCGAATTCTATTTAAAGGTGAAGTTGAAGGTCACACGTTATGTTTCCAAACAATTAAAAAGTGATTTATGAAAGTAGAATGGGTAAAACTGTGCTAATATCTCTGACACACTATTTTCTTTGTTCGTGTATCACGCAAGGGACGAATTAAGTTATTAAGGCGAAAGCGCCAGGGTAGCCCGCGAAATTCAATTTTTTTGAGGTTTTTTGGAATTTGCTGGTCAGTATTAAGTTGTACGTTGATTAATATATGAATCGCGGCCGTAAGAAATATGTGTTTACAGAATTATAATCATTAAAGTCATCAACACAACTCTCTAAGACCACGTAAGTCCAAAGAATAACTGTTTCATGAAATCATCATTCTTTGGACTTACGTGGTATTTTCTTTTTTTTCTTTTCTTACAATAAAAAAAAAAACACATATGAAAAAAATAATTGCGGACGACAGTCCGTTAATCGTGTAGTCCTACATGGGAAACTTTAAACGACACGATAATCTGTCGTCACGACATAGTGGGAACGGGACCTAAGTGTTAAATTACTTGCTTCACCCACAATATTCTTGTTTGACATTAAATTGTACAAAAATATGTCTTTCTTGAACAATCCATGGTCGTCTAAAAATAGCTAGTGGTTGTTTATAGTTTCTTACTATTTCTTTACTGGCGATACAATTGTGTGTCCGTTGTTTTCCTCTCATGGCCCATATTTCATTAAAGGATAATGTTATAACGTTTTCACATAATTATTGAAATTAGATTTTAATTGGAGTTTACCATAGGTATTATGTTTCTATGGGGTTTGACCTACTAAGGTAAAATTGATACAGAAGGAAAAGTCGGAATTTTTGGGCAATCTGTCTTTCTGCATCAGCCAAGAGTTTTGACTTTCCAAAATCGACATTGTGAAAAATAATTTTCCGAGATAAACTCACAAATGCGGCTTCCTATATTATATTTCAGTGTCATTCGGTGAACAAATAATATACCGACTTATCTATTTTATGTGTCTAGTGAGCTTGAAGTGAGTTATCAATAGTGTCAATCGTTAGCATCATGTGGAATGACTGTTCACTTCACCTAAGTTTTCACGGTGAGATGTATACCTACAGAATCGATCGGCTGCACTTGATACTAATGAAAACAAAACAAGCATTTCCTCTTTTATTCCCTTGTGAAATAAACAAAGGCTCATATACAAGGCCTGTCAATATTTGATGTCAATTAGGTGTCTGCCAGAAACTGCGAAAATTTACATAATTTCAAACTCTAGGTTTTATGAGCGTGGACTGTATTTTACAGGATTTTTTCATTATTTTATTAGCTGTGTTGTCACTATTTTTCAAAAAATTATGCACGCTAAAGACCACTTTAAGGTGGAAGCGCTAAGGTAGCCCGCGAAATTCAAATTTTCTTACGTTTTTTGCAATTTGCTGGTCAGTATTAAGTTGTACGTTGATTAATATATGAATCGCGGCCGTAAGAAATATGTGTTTACAGAATTATAATCATTAAAGTCATCAACACAACTCTCTAAGACCACGTAAGTCCAAAGAATGATGATTTCATGAAACAGTTATTCTTTGGACTTACGTGGTCTTAGAGAGTTGTGTTGATGACTTTAATGATTATAATTCTGTAAACACATATTTCTTACGGCCGCGATTCATATATTAATCAACGTACAACTTAATACTGACCAGCAAATTGCAAAAAACGTAAGAAAATTTGAATTTCGCGGGCTACCTTAGCGCTTCCACCTTAAAGTGGTCTTTAGCGTGCATAATTTTTTGAAAAATAGTGACAACACAGCTAATAAAATAATGAAAAAATCCTGTAAAATACAGTCCACGCTCATAAAACCTAGAGTTTGAAATTATGTAAATTTTCGCAGTTTCTGGCAGACACCTAATTGACATCAAATATTGACAGGCCTTGTATATGAGCCTTTGTTTATTTCACAAGGGAATAAAAGAGGAAATGCTTGTTTTGTTTTCATTAGTATCAAGTGCAGCCGATCGATTCTGTAGGTATACATCTCACCGTGAAAACTTAGGTGAAGTGAACAGTCATTTCACATGATGCTAACGATTGACACTATTGATAACTCACTTCAAGCTCACTAGACACATAAAATAGATAAGTCGGTATATTATTTGTTCACCGAATGACACTGAAATATAATATAGGAAGCCGCATTTGTGAGTTTATCTCGGAAAATTATTTTTCACAATGTCGATTTTGGAAAGTAAAAACTCTTGGCTGATGCAGAAAGACAGATTGCCCAAAAATTCCGACTTTTCCTTCTGTATCAATTTTACCTTAGTAGGTCAAACCCCATAGAAACATAATACCTATGGTAAACTCCAATTAAAATCTAATTTCAATAATTATGTGAAAACGTTATAACATTATCCTTTAATGAAATATGGGCCATGAGAGGAAAACAACGGACACACAATTGTATCGCCAGTAAAGAAATAGTAAGAAACTATAAACAACCACTAGCTATTTTTAGACGACCATGGATTGTTCAAGAAAGACATATTTTTGTACAATTTAATGTCAAACAAGAATATTGTGGGTGAAGCAAGTAATTTAACACTTAGGTCCCGTTCCCACTATGTCGTGACGACAGATTATCGTGTCGTTTAAAGTTTCCCATGTAGGACTACACGATTAACGGACTGTCGTCCGCAATTATTTTTTTCATGTGTTTTTTTTTTAATTGTAAGAAAAGAAAAAAAAGAAAATACGTCGTAACGTCCGACGTCGTAATTCAATCACTATATCTTTCATGGGTGAACAAGTCTGTTTTGTAGTGTGTTGTTGTTTGTGTTTCGCTGATCATTACTATATCGGTTATAAGTTTAGTAACTTATAAAAACCTATTCTGTTTGGTGGACTAAACTTGATGGTGTGAAACAAATGTTCCTGGTATATAGCCTCACCTTTCGTAGGTTTTGGTCGTTAAAGGCACCTACATATATCATTACGTCGTCAAGAGGATGCGTAACAACGTCCTTCACTCCATGTTAACTGCTTATCAATCATCTGCCTAGTGTCAGTCACAATAAAAACATATGACCTATGTTCATAACTCATATTAGCCCTTCCCACAGTTTCCACTACCGCAATTTGGGAGGCCCATGTTTGGGTAGCAGATATTATGCAAGTTCGTGGCATGTGTCCAATTGCAAATGTTCCGGCAGGTTTTCTATCATCGGAAGTTTATCACTGAAAATTTAAAACATAGCCACGGGAAGCCAGTCATAGCATTCGTTCTAAATTACCCATTATGTCTTACTTGCTTTTCTGTGATAATGACTTAGTTGAAGGTCGTGGGTTCGAAGTGTTCGAAACCAGGCAAGCGCTTTACTTTGTGTAAATAACTTCATCACTACTGCTCTCAAAACGGTGAAGTAAAACATCGTGAGAAAACCGGCATGGCCTAGAACCAAAAAATCGGAGGCATGTGACATCTACAAACCCGCACTGGGTCCGCTTGGTAAATTAGTAGTCCACTCCTCTCGAAGAGAGCCTGTGTCCCAGCAGTGGGAATATTATAGGCTGATTATGTTGTCTTACTTTTTTAATCAAATGTGAACTAAATTTCTATGCTAAGGCTGTTGCATGTTTCATGTTTTGTACTGAGCGTGTTTAGAAAATACAACCTTGACTTTGAGGTAATTTGTAAAGCATGCCATGCTGATGGTGAAATAATTTCCAAACACGGTACATATAAACCGTTGTATATAACTATTTATTAAGCTTTGTAAATAGTGCAAAGCTGAGTAAAATAAACTAGAAGAAAGAAACTAGAACAGACAGCTGTTGGCATCATTAGTTGCAAATCAGACTAAACAATATTAAAATCTCTCACAATGGGCCTATAGAGGTAAGAGGAACAGGGTGTAAAGTTTACTCATACTCTATAGAAAAGGGAGGGTCCTCCGACCAGACGGTTGTTGTGTCTGGCGGGCAACTGCCCGATGATTCGAACATGAACGGTATGAACGGCCCAACGGCCGTTGTATATGTGCTATAGTTGCGCGGTAAACTCTGCTTGCGCGATGCAGGATTTTGCGTGACGTCAGTATTACGCGTTGTTCGCATGTGGCCTTGTAGATACCGCTACATCACTCCCCTCCGGAGACCGAAGGTGGAAGAAGGTGAAGTGGGCTGAGTCTTGAATCTTGCGGTGCTTGCCAGGCCAGCTGAGGTTCCAGTGAGTCGGAACCGGTTGCCGCATAGTTCGCGGTGAGTCGGAACTGTCTGCAAAGATGCCCCAGTGAGTCGGGGTGGCGCTGCGTTATGCTCCAGTGCGTCGGATGTGGTACAGCGCCGGGTTGAGGCTGACTGCTGGCATCGACCAGAAGAGGAATTAAGAGCTCTTCTTGTTGACCGGCCGAAAGTGCAGTACCTATACTGTGCCGAGGTTGCTGATGAGGCTGAGGGTGATGACCAGGTATGCGCGGTCGCTGCATGCTGGTGGTCAGGATACCCGTTGAAGCCGTGGGAGCTGACTGGCTGGGTGACTCGCCGCTCTAAAGCTTGCGGGAGTGATGATGACGTCACGCTGAAGTAGGTGCACGAAGGCTGCGCTGACGGTCATATTCGGGGTCACCAGTATAGAGGTATGAGGAACAGGGTGTTAAGTTTACTCAAACTCCATATAAAAGGGAGGAGCCTCCTTGGAGCCTCCGACCAGGCGGGTGTTGTGTCTGGCGGGCAACTGCCCGATGATTCATGTCGGGCCGTTGTATATGTGCTAGTTGCGCGGTAAACTCTGCTTGCGCGATGCAGTTGATAGTTGATGTTGATAGCTGATAGTTTTGTTTACAAATAAACAGCCGTAAGTTTTACCTGGCTAAAGCGTTAATAAAAACTGCTAATAAAAATAGAGTGTAAGGACGTTCGATAGCATACCATCTACTATGCTGTAAAGGCATTGTTATTGATGAAAACACGATTGATACGATGATTATACACTAACACAACCCAGCTACACTTAAATTTTAAATAAATACAGTTTCATTTCACATAGCACGTTGTCCAACGCAGCCCTACTCAAAGAGAACGCTATTCCAATTGACTAGTTCATTGGAACGTGAAACCTTGCGCGCACGCTTCTAAACACGTGCTTGTGTGTGGCCTTTGCGTAATTTTTATATAATGTCATTATAGAATTACTACGCGTGGAGCACCCCCCTCCATTGCCCCCCCCCCCCTTCACTCTACTAGCTGAAATACTACGCGACGCGCGACTATCTCTTTTACACCTGTTCTTGTTTCCAAACATGTGTCGACAGCTGGAGTTTATTCAAATATTTTTTTGTCGATACTTGCTACTATAACGTGTCTGTTATCTTCACGAAACGTGTCTAGTCTCGGGGTTACCTTGAAATGCTTATGACGAGTTCTTGGTTGCTAACCTAATGCGGGATTTGAAAGCATTTACTCATCAAAGACTTGATTATGCTTCACCAATCAGGCCGTTGGCAAACATATTTAGCCATGAACTTTCTCGTGCAGCGTGTTATGTGAATCAATATTCCAGGGGTGTCCCAAATCGTTAAAGCAGCCCGCGCCCCTCTGGGTAGCCCGCGAAATTCCGTGTCAGGTTGTTGATTAAAATTGATTACGACCGTAACAAGAATGTATTTACAGAATCATAATAATTAAAATCATCAATACCACCATCTAAGTTCATATAATTCTATTGAATGACTGCTTCATGAAATATCAATCAATAGGATTATAATTATGAAATTACAACCTGACGACACTTGCCTGCAAAAGAAAATTTGAGTTTCGTGGGCTACAGCGCATCCCCCATAAGCAAATTTCTTCTTTGTTTCTTACCTAGTCGAAATTGGTTCAAAGTCAAAGCATTTATTTCAAATAGGCGCATAAAAGGCACTTTTGAACGTCAAAAATTACAACAAATAGAATTGATTCTAGTCGCCCATTCATCATCGTTCATCGTTCATCACCTTGCATTCCTTTCTAGTCCCTTGACACTTGACTTCTCTAAACTGTAAAGATCAGCACAACCAAATTAAGCAGTCCCAGCCTTCGTCGCTAGACCGCTTTTAAGTGTCAGCGCTGGTTGATCAAGAGGCCATTATAATTGACTCGTTCATTGTAACGCTAAACTCAGCTCCACCACGTTGGAACACACGTGCCTTAGTGCGAGTGCGACCTTTACGTCAAGACCTTGTACGATTTCTTTTTTTTTTTTTTGTATATGCAATTTGAAAAATCTATAACGGGTTTCTGATTAAATTCTGTAGTGTGAAGTCGTTGATTATTTTTGAAATCGGAGTGCAATTGTGCGAATACTGGTCGGGTGTAGAACTGAAGTAGATGTTAGTTAAAACGACCTTACCAACCGTAACCAACAATGCACATAATACGACTCTCTGTCAGAACCTTCTTATATAAGTCCATGGTCTCTTTTTTAAACTGACGCTTAATGCCCTGCCCTAGACAAACCCAAACTTAATTGCCGGGAGAAGTGATTTGACCAATACAAATTGCTTAACCAAAACGCTGCATTTGTTCAGCACCAGGCTCCGTTGCGAAGGTTGCGACATTGGGCATTTTGTTTGTCAAGATCTTGGCTCTTAGCAGTCATGAGATTCTGAACAAGAGCCTTTCCCATGTAAGGAATTTTGTCCTCTTTGCCTCCTTAAATTCAGTCTTTCAAGAAACAGAGCCATTTGATTGTGGTGCATTTACAATACGAATAACGATCTACTTACTCTCCCTCAATCAACAAATAATATTTTCTTTTCTCTTTTTTGTGTTTTTGTAATACTAAACAGGTGAGCGATGTCCTTAATTAATTTTTAGTTTGACGTCATAGTCATAAACGTATCTGCTTTTATGCATTTTGAAACTCGCCTTCTAGCTGCGGTAAACAGGTTGCTGTGACGTCCATGCATGATATGATATCTTGTTTCCGCTTGAAACAAAAAATGTATTTAGTTTTGAAATTCAAGAAATTGTACAATGAAAATGTCATGTCCGATGCTACGATGATTACAAAAATACCTGATTCGCCTTAGCGAATCAGGTATTTTTGTAATCATCGTAGCGTCTTCTCTACCTTTGGTCTCTTTCTTTTAGTCTAAGCAAATGCTATAAATAATAATACATATGTATAGTTCAGACAAAATTGATCAATTCTAAGACTCTGCATCACTGGGTTTAGTCCTAGACGCGGATTGACTACGGGAGGCAGTTGCACCCCTAAGCTTCGACAAAACTGATTATTTTTCAATACCAGATTAAATCTTAGCTCTCTATTAACTTAAGGGGCTTACATGAAGCGCGATCACTGTTGGACTGCATAGAAAAGAAAGGGAAGCGCGATAACACAACGCTGGTAATTTTTTGCAAAATATGAAACAATTATTTAATTACAAAAAACACATTGTTTGGACGAAAAAATTAAAACGCTAGTATTTTAGTAAGTTGCTTGTAGAATAATCTGAAAAAAAATCAGAATGATTGTATGTATATTAGTATGGTTTTTATTGTAAAAAGTTTTTAGATGTATCTTCATGATTTTTTTCTATCGTATTAAATTAGTTGTATTATGTTTTCAACACACTATCTACCTGGCATATATCCTGAAGAATATCATAATATATTTTTCTGATTTTGTTTACTGTAGTTGATCATATATTTTTATTGTTTCTAAAACTTGCGTTTTTTGTGTTTAGGTCCTATAAGCCCCTTAATAGTGAATGCCTAAGCAGTCATTGCACCCCCACCCACATACACTTGGACTACGTTCATGACCATACAAAGTATGCTCGCGCTAACGCTGCATTTCTGTGACTCATTTGTTTTGCGTTCAAAGATCATCTGATCTTTCTTATACCCACGACGTCTGAAGCCTAGACTTACTTTACCTTCTGTCAAGCCACATGTCAACGTACGAGTATATCATAATTCTTTCTTAAAATGCACATGCATATGATTGGCCATTTTATTTTGGATAAAAAATCACAACTTCACAATACTTCATTTTGAACAAACGGTGCTTTTAGCGGATAAAGAGGTCTATAGCTCATCAACAGCTGCGGAGCCATTTCCCAACTATGTTGCAGTTGGCTACCAGTGTAACCGGATGAAGCTGAATACCTGTATTTTACATGGAGTGACTCTTCACTCCATTTAAAATACAGGTATTCAGACAATACCACCGGGTATCTGAATTGAGGATTTGAAGTTAAGAACTTGTCAAACACTAGCATTACTTATGGTGATCAACTCAGCCTATCGTTGTCCACTGCTGGGCATAGGCCTCTCCCAAGCTGCGCCATAACACCTTGTCCTCCACCTCCCGCATCCAGTCTGTCCCACCCAACTTCTTAAGGTCGTTGCTCCATCTAGCTGGAAGGCGTAACTTGTGGTGAAAGCCCGGAAAATAATATTATATAAAGTAAGAACTCGCGAATTTCGCGGGCTACAATGAGATTGAAGGTTGTCAACTGCAAATTCAGAAACCGGGTGTAAAGTTACTTAAAGATAGAAAAATCTTTCATAAGGTTCAGTGCGATATCAGGTGTGATATTGATCGCAGCATCACTTGTAGGTGGCGCCCACACATACTTACACGTGCGTGACCGCATACGGAACGCAGGCGCCGAGCCTCTGACTCAATGATCTTATTTCCTTTAATCAATGTAGGAGGTTAGTCTCGCCAGGCTCCTAAGATTTTCGCAGGCCAAAGCGGACATTCAGTAATAAGCCTTATTACCTTTAAGTACAAACAAGAGCCCACGTGAGTGCGCTCGAGGACGTCCAAGGAACCGTTCGATGACTTTGCCGATACTCGTACAAGTTTGCTCTTTAAGTCACTCAAAACAAGGTAGGTATATTAGTGAATGACATCAAAAAATCAGAAGCCTTGAGAAGCCTAAACAACCTCAACGTGTTCAAACTTGTCCAACTATCACAACTACAGTGTGAATCATAGATATAATCTTATATGACACAATTAACACGCCACTTAAGATAGTCGTGCGTACACAATGGGAATCAAAAGATTTCGGCGATGTTAAATAAAGATTAAATGATAACATGCCAGTTAGTACCAACCTGCACTGGACCCGCGTGGTAGATTATAGTACAGCCCACTCACTCTCGAAGAGAAGAGGCCTGTGTCCCAGCAGTGGGAAAATTTTAGGCTGATTATGCTATGTCAGTTATCTTCAAGAGCAGGATCTGTACTAACTGAGATGTAAAAGTAGAAACTACCAAATCAGATAATGAAGAAGTAGATTCCTTTAATTCCAATAATAATCTCTAATCTCTCTGTTAAGTCTATTAATAAATCTCGATTTATGATTTGAATGCTTCCAAAATTTCGACAGAACTTTGAAGAAAAACTTTTGGCACTCGAGGGCAATTGAACGGTTGTAAAATCTTTTATCTGCATCAAAGTTTTAGAAAAGTCATCATCACTGATTTCCTCAATTGAACTCCTCATTTAAGACGTGAACACATGGCGTGCGGTCACGCACGTGGTCACTGGTCACATAGGCGCCAGACGTCGGCGCCGGCGCATGGCCGCTCGTCGTCTCGTATAACACCCGCCTTACTGGAGACTGTCACCGGGCTGACTTGAAATATAAACTGTCTTCTGTAAACAGGGTTTTCCCTGTGTGTAAGAGTGTCTGGCTTCACTATGCGATTCGCATCTTTAGAAATTCCTCTCCTCGCTGCCTACACTGGAAAGAAATTCCATCTGGTTCCTACTTTTTGCCCCCAATCGCACATTGCTCACTAGGTATCTGTACAAGAACATTTCTCCCGGAAAATATTAACTACTCAAGAAAAGAACGGCCGAAACAAACTCATCGGTCACAGTCCCTTTTAAATTCCAGATTTAATCTTGATCAGATCATGTGAAGAGAATGTAGATTGATATCTGAGATGTTCTTCAGATGAAATAAACACACAGATTGAGCTGACCTGTCCAGTCAGTGCATGCATTTGTCAGTAATCGTGCAGCTCAACTCAAAACTTAAGGGAGCTAAATCTTAAATTTTATTTCTATCTTAAAGCTTGAATTGACACCTTACACATTGCCTTTGCAGAAATACCCACAGTAATAAAACGTGACCTACACATGAGACTAAACAGGACCTAAATTATTGAACCTTACCTCAATAAAATACATAGCATAACTTGACACAGGTCTAGATGCTAACGATCTCATTATCTATGCTAAACAATTTTAGAAGGCAAATAAAACCAGTGTTCTAGATCCTTATAAAGTTTGTTTAACAGCTAAGTACTAAATAAACTTAAGTATTAATCTAGATCACGTAGAAGATAGCGGAACGAACGAGCCAAAACAAACAAGCAATGGTCCATTTAAGCCCTGGACTGAAACAACAAGAGGTCATGGTGAGGCTTTTGCCCAGCGTTGAGAGCTGACAGTTATCAGTGTAGCGACATCTATACCGCCGCATACAAACTACATCTGACGTCACAATAATCCTATATCGCGCAAGCAGAGTTATCCGCGCGATTAGAACATACATATAGTATACGACAGCCATAAGGCCGCTATTCCACTGGCGTTTTACGAGCGTTGACGTCAACGTCGCGTCTGCGCGGCGTCGACGCTGCGCAGACGCGACGTTGACGTCGCGTCATCGCGTAACAAGCATAAAACGTCCGCTGAACGCGACGTTAACGTCGCGCAGATGATACTATTGCCAACAAACGCGACGTTAACGTTAAGCAGACGCGACGTTGACGTCGCGTCAACGTCGCGTTCAGCGGACGTGTTATGCTTGTTACGCGATGACGCGACGTCAACGTCGCGTCTGCGCAGCGTCGACGCCGCGCAGACGCGACGTTGACGTCAACCCTCGTAAAACGCCAGTGGGATAGCGGCCTAAGGCAGTATCACAACAAACACTCTCCGCCTTGTTGGGATCCCCCTTTTCAATGGAGGATGAGAAACTTTCCACCACGTTCTTCATATCAGTAACGGCTAAATAACCTAGGCAGATTATTAAAAAAAATATACAAAAAAAAAGGTTCTCAAAAGACAAGTTACGTCAATCTTTACAAAACTTTGTTGAGACCATGGCCCTTATTACAACAATATATATTGAGGAAGTAGCATTTTAAGATGAATACATATTTAAATTGACTGCCTGCTTTGAATACAAACTTGTAGCCTGTAAACACTTTATCTTTTTTTTTGTCAATAGGAAATGACATATTATGAGGAAGCGTTATTAGGTACTTATGGGTTTTTTTTTTTCATTTCTATACGTATTACGTTGTAGTAATAGGCTTTATGTATTTCTATCTTTTGCTCAGGTTCCTTATTTCTTCTTCACTTCACTTTGCTTAGACTTTTTTTTTCAGAATGGGAAATCATCAATAACTCCTCCCGCTCTGGGTGGAGCGGAAGGGAGTGTCAGACTCTTACTGACCCACCCGTGTTCCTTCCTTAGCCCTTTATGTTCCGGGCCAGCGGTAACCCTTTCGGACAATCCCGCTGAACTTTGCTTGGGCGTCAATATTAGTATCAAAACTGTGTGTTCTTCGTTTGCTTTTTGGTAACGTTCAATTACTTTATAGCATCTTTATAAGCCTATAATGTTCCCACTGCTGGGACACAGGCCTCCTCTCGGAGCTAGTGTGCCATAATCCACCATCGGGGCCCAGTGCGGGTTGGTAGATGTCACATGTCTTCAAATTTTTTGTTCTAGAACATTTTCATAACAGGTTTCCTCACGATGTTTTCCTGAGAAGTGGCTAGGTTCGGACCTACGACCTATATAACTCGTAAGTCGCGGCCATTATTATAGGCTGATTATTCTAATAGGCTTTGGTGTAGGATATTCTTCTCCGCCTTAAATTGATCTATCTCGATCTTCTGCCTAGGTTCCTTATTTTTTCTTCACTTCACTTTGCTTAGTATTGAGCAATATTGGGCATCAATATTAGTATCACGACTAAATTTACTGTGCCTTTTGGTCACGTTCAATGACTCTTCCCTCCTCGCGTATAGTTGAGAATGCTTGGAATTCGCTGTATCCCGTTGCGCCGATATATTTCTGTATAAATGTTCTTAGTCTTACGGCATCCAAGATCCAACATATATTTTTGATTCAATCACACTAATATTATAAAGGCGAAAGTTTGTGAGTGTGTGTGTGTGTGTTTTTATATGTTTGTTACTTCTTCACGCTCAAACGGCTGAACCAATTTTGATAAAAATTTGGTATGGAGGTAGCTGACACCTTGGATTAACAATATAGGTTACTTTTTATCCAAATATTCCCATGAGATCGAAACTTATGCGGATGAAACCGCGGGGCACAGCTAGTATTAAATAAAATGTTTTCTCTTACAATTTGACAGGATCTTTCTTTTATAAGGACATTAAGTAGAACCGTGAGAATGGTCTTACTCATTATTTCATCAATAATCTAGGACTCAGGCGGCACATATCATATTTTTCTTTAAATTTGCCGTCGGAAATAAGCGCTGGCTTAAATAATCCCTAGACCACTAACTACTATTTTCATTGAAACTCCAATTTCCATTTAAAACATGCAAATATTTTTAAAAGAAAGAATAAAAAAAGAAAGAAGGAAAGAATAAAGTTTATTTGGACACAGATCGTGAAACACACAATATCAAAAGAAAAAATAGTTCAGAGTCCTCGCCTGGCCAACATAGATATCGTCAATCATTCCGCCTCTGTTTTAAATGTCATCTGGCCTCTATTAAAGTATGTCAGCAGTAATAACAACGTCTTACAATAGAAACGGTAGTAAAGTTTTGTTCACGGTTGTAATATTGCCATCAGCGATCATCGCGGTCAATCACAGAGAGATCCGTGGAGCTATTACAGTAACAAATTGATGAATTGGAGCATTAGATCCGATTATGTGAAAACAACAATTGCTTTATATGGGTTAATTAAATAAAAAACAGCCCAACCAAAAAAAAAAGAAACAGAGTCGGGCACAGTATACATTGAGAGCTAACGAACTCCGCAGCAGAATTTTGGGCCTATCAGATTATTCCTACGCTTTAAATGCCTGACTAAATACAGGAACGCAGTTTTCCTTGGCTTTTATAATAATTATCACTAGCTTAGAAATCGTTAATCCAGTGAAATCATGTGGGTGGTGGTGGTGGTCTTGTTGTCCTATAGGTGACAAAGATTACAGCTAACTAGCAAAGCCAAGTAACAAAAATTTATCTCTAGAAAGCGAAGAAAACCTTGATATAGAATGGCATTGAGAGCGGATGTTTTTCTTTTTCTGTGACATAACCCATCTAAGAAAACTACTGCATATCTAAATACCCCGTGTTTTGACTAGCCGGCGCCATTTGTTTCTCAAGCCAGGTTTCTTCAATT
Organism: Luperina testacea; assembly: GCA_927399505.1. NCBI lineage: Eukaryota > Metazoa > Arthropoda > Insecta > Lepidoptera > Noctuidae > Luperina > Luperina testacea. Next base: position 2,804,377 of record OV656769.1, read on the forward strand.
GTGAAACGCGGTGCTGTGTTGATGTCACCCGTGTTATGACGGACGATAAATGACATCATAATGGATTGATGTAAGGACTCGGTCGTGGTGTCAGCGAGTTTTCTAGGAGCGGGAAGGTTTTAGCCTTTTGAAGGTTTCCCCCCGACAACAAAAAATAAAAAATAAAAAGGAGCGGGAAGGCACTTACCATTTGGCAACTATTTAAAAGTATCTTCAGTCTGTTTCAATTTGTAACATTTTTCGAATTATTCAGCACCGCAACCCTGAACTTGCAAAACGTGCTTCATCATCATCATTCATAGCCTGACTTTACCCATTACTGATCTGGATTGCTATTTCCTATTAGAAGCTATTTTAATGGAAACTAATATTGGCAAAATATTTCTTGTCACGTTAAATAAAGGCTCCTACAAACAGGCGTGACACGCGATATAATCGCGCGCGACACAAAGGCACCGCTCGTTGTGCGACTTGCGGTGCTTTTGTGTCGCGCGAGATTTTATTGCGTGTCGCTCCAGTTTGAGCCTTTACACGCGTGTTGAACAATAAATGTGAATATAAAGGCATTTAATTTTTTTCTTGAGAATTTATTTACAGTTTTGTAACGTTTCTTCGTTTCCTTTAACGATGCTTTTTCTTGCATTTCGAGGTTTTAAAACACATCTACAGGAATTATGTTTGTGAGATTTTTCGATGTTTATTCATGTTTTAACATTGGTACGTACTCGTACATTGGAAACTTTATTATACTCGTAATTTTCTTTGCCAGAACTATCAACGAGTATATTTTCAGTTACATCACCCTCAACTACATGTATTTTGATCTCAGCCCCGCCTTTTTAATGTAAATCAAACGCTGCGCGCTGCCTGTCCGACCCGCGCTCATACGCTTTATAAGCACACACTATCTGATATAGAAATCAGGACAGAACCTTGACATAGTGAGCATAGACAAAAGATCGATTTATCAACGATGGCCTGAAATCATTCAATGTGTTTTATCTAAACAATTGACATTTTCATTGACTGTTGATGCTAATACATAGAAGTCCGCGATGTGATCGTATATTTTTGCACTTTATCGTTTTTAGGACAAAGCTTTGACAGATTTCATTACTTTCTTATTGTAAAATTTTCCAGAATCTTTTTAGCGTCTACCTTGTTTGAATCCCAGTCAGGTATATGACCAGATTCCTCCACCAATGTCGAGTTGGTACCGTAGCTATAAAATTAACTTAGCAGAGGACTCTCACATTAAAATATCACTGTACCATTAAATGCAGAGTTGTATAAATTGGGAAATAAATAAAGATGAATCATAAAATCTGAATCGCGTAATAAAAATCTGTCTGCAGTAAACCGTGTTTAATGGTCCAAGTTTGCAGATTGTAAATCAATGGATTTGATATAACTTCTTTAGTAAGTAAAATGTTTTTCTGACGTTCTCTGCCGCTTGGGAAATTATGAAACGAGCTTTTAGTTACTTCAGATAATGTAGTTGAATAGTTGAAATTAAGGGATAAATAAATAGAGTCTGAAATCTCGTGACAGCTGCCATCTTGAAGACTTTTCCAATATTGATATCTGAAATAAAATTATACATTTCAAATACAGTATTCACAATCAGGAAAAAAACTCAGTTTGAATTCGAGTGGGACGATTCAGTTTTAAATCCAATAACTTGGCAGAAGTACAGCATTTGAAAGAGCCTGCAACTCTGCGTAATAATTTCGCGCAAGTACCTACTACTTTTATGCTTAGATTCTATCAGCTGATGATAAGTTGATACTTTAAAATGTAGTATTTGAATGAATGGCATGTAATAATATGATTTGGCTTTATAATCTGCTCGGCATGACCTCCAGTTTTTTTTTTTTTTTTTTTTGACAAGTGTTAAACTGCTTTCATTGGTGTTCTCCTTGTTTCATAAACTATTTATTCGCTTATTTCTCTTCCTTTATAATTTTCACTTACATTACATTTAGCAACCATCACGTTTGAATTGGTATTATTGCAAAGGGATTAACTTCAAGAAGCAGTCCAATTCCGTAACTCATAATAAAAGTAACATCGCTTTTCGCATTGATTAATTCCCAGGGGACCATCTACCTGATTACATTCCTTAACCTTCTTCTATATTGTCAGGCCCCTCTTCTCCATTGGGCAGTCTGGGCAAGTGCCCAGGGCCCCGCGATCTTCGGGGGCCCCGGCCTGCTCTCATAAAAAACATTCTTTGCAGCCACCGTTGCATTCTACGCATTATTAGTAGGTACCCGATTCAATAACAAAATAAGTTATTTGCAGTGCAATTTACAATAAGTTTCTAGCCTCCCAGTTATGAAAAATATTAGTAAGTTTCTCTTATTGCCTCTTATCTACACAAGGGCCCCGTGACCCTTATGTGCCCAGGGCCTCCAATAGTTTAAAGACGGCCCTGTATATTGTCTACTATGTCCAGGGGTTCTCAAGGGGATTTCTTTTCCCTTCCCCTTCCCTTTCACCATTACGTGATTACGCGACAGCTAACCATCGGACCACCATAATCGAGCTCCGCCATTTTGTTGTTCAGTATTATGTAAATTGTAAATTGATTGCTCCTAACTTCCTCAGAGATTTGTTGCGATCATAATTTAGAACTATTTAAAGTTACGTGAACGTTTGTCTGAGTTGTAATTTATTTGCTGGAAAGTGTAGCGTTTAGCGTATTTGTAACTTTGTTATTGGTAATTGAATCTGTCTGATTATTGAGTACCTATGCTGCGGTTGTAATTTTTGTAATAGGCCTATCATATTTCAATGTAAATACGTTAATGAAATATTTAACGATTCTTGTTTCTTGATTTAATTTAACTGATAGAAGGGTGACAAAATGATTGAAATCAACAATAAAACAAGCTAAATGATGGTTAACAAATTAATGGCTAGCTATCTGCATAATTTCCTGCCTTCGGCTTTGTTCAGCTAAATGCTTGGTGTTCCATACATACATATCCTCTCGTATGTATGTCTTTAGTTTATATTACTATACAGCATGTAACAAATACCCTTTCGATCCGAAAGGGTACTGCAATAACATTAGATACCAAAAAGTAAGAAAAAAAATTGAATTAAAAAGTTATTGCTATCTAAAGTTCACGTTCTTAGTAACAAAATTGCAAATTTTTAACAGTGAAGTAATACTAAGACTTATGATTTGTAGAAACTCGCTACACGATGGCTGCCCGCCCCCAATGACCAGCACCCTAATGAGGGTTTTCTGAAATGACGTTCGCTAGGTGGCAGCACTGGCACGTCAGGTCCAGGCATCTGTCAAAGAGCCTATATTTTCTTTAGTCATGACGGAATGATGAACGAATGAATGAATCGAATGATGAACGTCATCATATATTTTATATTGGATGACCTCTTGTCACAGTGATGCCAACTGGTGTCGTAAATTTTCACGAAAACCATCATTAAATAAACTATCAATATCAATCTGAATCATTTTGAAGGATATTGCTAATCCATTGCGTCATAGGTTCGAAAAATTTGTCCGCTCAACAACGTAAATAACGCAATGAATGTTGTTGAACTGTCAAAATAGAAGCCATTGCTACTGATAGTGTGTAACGTTTGGTGTAACGCAACCACCTCGCAGGATAGCCCCTAAAAAAAATCGCGAGGTGTTTTATAATTTTTCCTGACAATGTCCACATAAAGGCTCCTTCAAACAGGCGCGATACGACACGCGACACAAAGGCACCGCAAGACGCGCAACGAACGGTGCCTTTGTGTCGCGCGCGATTATATCGCGTGTCGCTCCTGTTTATAGAAGCCTTAAATAGACTCTTAGCACAATACACCCTCATGGACAGGATTTTTGTTACATGACGAAGAACCACTACTCCATATATCTACTAAACACCGTCACTTTAGAGGCCATTCATGTTTTAAACAACGCAGTATGCGTAATCCCTTTCAAGGGCGAATACCCTAATTGGTTTATACTTATGTTGGCTAAACTATGCGGATGTTATGAGCTGTTAATCGTTTAAGTGTTTCCAAACAGAAAGCGATGATTTATGTTCACGAGAATATCTAAAACAAGGCCGTTTACTGTCTGTCTACGTTTTCTTTAGGTGGATCTTGAAAACTGCTGAGTCGATATCGTTGAAATTTTCGCTCTCAATTTTTTTGCATTCAGAGGGCAAATGAGATTCTATAGGCGATGGAAAAGATGATGGTGGCTTATTTACCGAAAAACTAATGCCAATGCTGTTGAAAGTCGTTGTAGACATATGAAACGCTTTGAAAGCGATTGTCACCTTGTCTACGCCCTCAGATGCCTAAGCTAAGGTGAAATTTCGGTACATAATTGTGTGTCTTAGTATCATGTTCAAATCTTCGAGTTTGTAGGTCGTGGATTAGAACCGAGGCAGACGTTTTACTTTGTGTAAATAATTTCATCACCACTGCTCTCAAAACGGTGAAGGAAAACGTCCTGAGGGAACCGGCATGTCCTAGAACCAAAAACTCGAAGACATTGACACACAACCCGCACTGGGCCCGCGTGGTAGATTACACAGCCCACTCCCTTCCCAAGAATGGAGGCCTGAGTCCCAGCTGTGGGAACATTATATGCTGATTATGCATATGAAAAGTTTGTTAGCCTTGTTGTCCAAAATAATTAATAGATAAACTTACCATGAGATACTGTATATCCTTTTCAAAGCAATTAATCTATGTAGAAGTTTACATTGTGATAAACAATAGGTCAGGACACAGTTGTTAAAACGATTGATGTGAAACGTGACCAAGTTAAAAGGCCACACATTAAAGCACTATCGTTTATTGTGAAAACATTTTACGACCTATTCTTTTTCTTAATAGCTTGCGATTTCCAACTTTTGTAAAGAATTGGCACGATTTTCTACTCGCGGGTTTCATCAAGCAAAAGCTACTTTTGATGTAAATTTTAATAAGTTGTGTTTAGTGGTGCGACGTTCTGTAACGCGGCTTGCGCTAGAAGTCTACTGGTAGAAATCGTCACGAAACGAAAAAACCACCCTTTCATGCGACTTTCTCTCTTTCGAGAGAGAGAGAGAGAGAGTTAGTTTTCGAAGGCGCTAAAGTCGATAGCGAGGTCGAAATGAAAATCCAAGATGGCGACAACTTTATGAGAGCTTTTAAAAAGTTAGAAACTTTTAAACTAGATAGCTGTGTATTTAATACGCGTATTGAATTCACACTTTAACTCTCTGTGTCTCTTTCTTTTATTATAAACGAGTGTGTATGCGTGCGTGTATCGCGTAAGGAACTTCGTTCTAGACGGGGGTCCCCCGAACGCACAATTTTTTTTTTTATTTGAACTCTTATTTCGGAAAACGGTACTCAGTCTTTGTAGAACCAAAGAAACGAAGTCACATTTAATCTGTTTTAGCTGTCAGTTTTTGGAAAAGTACATCACACGGAAAGTATCAAATAAGAAGTACCTAAGTAGTAGTATGTAAATGTTCAGAAAGCTCAATACTAATCTGGCCACAAGCCACGATGCAAGAATGCTTAAACCTCTCCCGATCTATTTCCAAAATCTATTTTGAGCACTAAGCTCGTCTTAAATTGTCAAACTTACTTCATACTATTAAAACTAAATAGGTTCTTACCTCCTATTGGAGATATAATTTTAACTTCGGAATATAACCCACTTCATCTTACAATCAAACAAACACCACAACAAAACAACCAAACCATCTTTTCATTGTACCATTTCACATCCAACGATCTGACTATTTGTGTTAATTATTGAGTTATTGTGTTTATTTATTTGTATACTTAGTCATTCAATTTAGTACAAAGTGTAAATATGTGTGAATTTAAAAATTATAAAATGAACCTAAATGAATTAGATTGAAAGCTCTTGAACTTTGCGTCTCGAACTTTCCTGATCAATATAGTTCGACCTTTGATTAAGAGAATCGATATTTTTAACAAAGGTTACTTTACCATATTTTTGATACAATTCGGAAGTAACATGCATCCGGAATCCGGATCAGAAAAAGGAGCAAGTCCATAAAAATGTCAACGGATTTTTGCCAATTACTACCTGAATATTTACTTACCCAAAAGGTTACAGCTGTGTTCAATTTGCATAACCCATTTTGGCTAAGACCTTTTATAATTATATCAGACCCGTCAGACCGTACTGTCCCAGCACTGTACCAACGCCTCCCTCCGCTTTTTCCACTTGTTACGCCTTTGTGGTTAAGCTAAGGGTTATCATCATCTGCCTTTTCCCAACTATATGGGGATCGGTTTCCAGTCTAACTGGATGCAGCTGAATACCAGTATCAAAAGGAGCGACTGTCTATCTGACCTTCACAACCCAGTGAATAGATAATATTATACCTAAAGCTAAGGTTAAATCTGTTAACATAATGAGCCGTGCCTTTTTAATAAGTTATGAAAGCTGCGAAAGGTCTCTCAGAAACTGGTCTTTAGCGGATTTAAACCGTGGCCAATTTTGAGCTGTCTATCAAAGTCGGAAGATTTTGTTTCAAATAGACACATCAAGGCACATAAAAAGCAACTTTTGAACGTCAATAATTTCATAGAATTAGATTTGATTCTAGTCGCCCCTTCCAAATTTCAGGCGATCATGCTAAGTATGCTTGCCATTGACTGTCGAAAAGCTGGATTACACCAAATTAAGCTTTTCATCAAGAAAATTCACCCATCAGGCAAATCAGACGTATTGACATACATACATAGTATTACCTTGTTACTTGCAATGCCATATTCACATATATTCTGCACCTGTGATCAAATCTTCGCCTTGACACTGTCACATCAAGGTACTTACGGTACAGTACGTTTAACTGGATATAACATTCACCAGGTTGCGATAATCATAATTAATTTAAAGTATGATAACAAAATGAAAAGTATGAAAAATATATTATTATTATTTTCTCATTCAATCGTAGAAAACAGAGGTGGATCAGTGATAACGGCCCCAAATTACGAGTTTGTAGGTCGTGAGTTTGAACCCAGCCAGGCTCTTTACTTTGTGTAAATAATTTCATCACCACTGCTCTCAAAATGGTGAAGGAAAACATCGTGAGGAAACCGGCATGTCCTAGACCCAAAAACTCGAAGACATTGACACACAACCCGCACTGGGCCCGCGTGGTAGATTACACAGCCCACTTCCTTTCCAATGGAGGCCTGAGTGAGATATTCGAGGACATGTGACATCTACCAACCCGCACTGGGTCTGCGCGGTAGATTACAGTAGTGGGAATATTATGCTGTTAACCAAAAATAGAAAAAAGCCGGAAGATATACATCCCTCCCAAAAAGACACTTATCAAATAACAATACTAATTTAACAAATTGAATTACCAATTATCTTACAAATTCTCCTTCACAGCGATATAAATTTAAATTATGGCCTAAATTAGATCCCTTAATGGATTGTTATGGCCTACAGAACACGAGTTTCGGTGCTGGAAAATTTTCATTCATGTCGTTGATTTTAGGACCGAATTTTCAGAAAATTTACGACTATAAACAGATTTTAAATAATATACGAAGTCGGCCTGCTCTTAAAACTAGCAAGAATGAATCCATAATATTCACATAATAGATACAGAATACATTTTTAACCAGTGCGCAAACTGTCACCAGGAATTCAGCATAAGATTCCAGACAGACCTCCTGGCATAGAAATTTTTCGTCGGTATAAAAAAATACATATTAGTTGTTCCATACATTTTGATCGCATAGGTATTGTAGTTTTCTATTAAACAGCAGATTTTTTTTATAACCTACGATTTTTTTTTTATCGTTTTTTTTTTTTTCTTTTTTTTCATTTGCTGAATTCATGGTTGTTGCACACTGGTTAAAAATGTATCCTGTATAAGCTGTTGACCAAATAATTTACTAATATCTACTTCCTAACAGCCTATTTATTAAATCTGTTCAAATATCTCAAATCATAATTTGACGTTTTTAATTTGATCAACGTGTTACAGGAGCTACAGTCCGGCCGTCGAGAGAGAAATTCTAGTAGCTTCATAAAGATCAAATTCGCATAATCGTTTGTATGAAACTGACAGCTGTCAAGAACGCATTCTCTCGTCGGCCGCACTGTAAATGTTGAAATTTCTCTGATTTCCTAATCAAAGGCTCGATGAAGCGTCCAGAAACCGGCAGAACACTTCTGAAAATCCTGCAGTTAAAATTCTGCTTGTACTCCATTAAAGAGTAGCTAGATACCAAAATAAAATCTTCTTTCGAAGGTCAAATTAATCATCACTCTTGTTAACGCTGTAATCTATATTTCGTTCACACATATCCTACCAAACTTCGTCGCCCTTTTATAGTAATCGGATCCATTGTTTACTATATTAGAGCAGGGTTGTCGCACAGTATCCGTTTGACGTTTGATGACGTCAAGCACACCTGCCAATCTAATTCAAGATGGCGCCCACACGATTTCTCCATGTTGATCTTGAAATAGGGAAAGATAGTGGTCTTTGAATCGTTATTCAGTCTTTACACATTTTTAATGAAAATTTGTGACTTGATAATATCTAATTCTAAAATCATTCATATTTTAAGCGTTTCCGCTTTCTAAGGTTATGATGGTATACGTAGAATGAACGAGTTACTGAATGAAAATTGGTCTGATCTTTCAGTAACCCATTTATTCAGGGCGATCCATGACAGATTGCATTCACATCCTGTGAATCATTGATATACTTATACTAAAACAGTTTAGGAATTCTAAGGGTGCTGAAATGGGAACTGATCATCAGCCTAGTCCTTTCCCAACTATGTTGAGGTCGGCTTCCAGTTTACCCAGATGCAGCTGCATACCTGTATTTTACATGTAGCGACTGCCTATTGACCTCAACAACCCAGTGACTGGGTAATACGTTATCCCTTGGTAAGACTGAATGTCAAACTTTCGGGCTTTTGACGACCCGTAACTACTGTCAAAGATCCACGAATGACAGCCGGGACGAACGTCTTAACGTGCTTTCCGAGTCACAGAAGGGTGAATAGGGCCATGTAAAGAAAGTCACCCATCCACGGACGAACCGCGGCAAGCGTAGCTTAACCTAATCGATCGAGCGGCTGTTATTACTTAGACATAACCCCTCTGAATTTGGAACTGATAACAGTGCATTAACAAAACCCATGAGAAACGATAGATTACTCACTTCATTCTCAGGCTATTTCTCTCAATATTTGTTAACGAACTACAACATGAAGTCATCCAATATTCATCTCATCTCATAATAAGTATATGTATTCTTTGATTATCACGTTCCCAATATTCTACGGCGAACTTTACATTGTAAACTCCGGACATTACAATCAAATAATTTCCTGACCACAAACAATACCGTTGCATATAGTAAACGGTTCAATGAACTAACGTTGAAACTACAAAATAAACATCTCTATTTTTAGATACTTCATGAACTTGATGGACTCAACATTGTATTGAACAATCCTTTTTATTGCCGTTACATTTGCAGAAACATAGTATATGCTAACTATGTGGAATCATTTTACCGAATAACAGTCATGGAATCCTTGTTGCTTATACATACTGTGTAGCTGTAATCAGAATGCTAATAATAACCTCAACTCTTTCATAATTAACTTAAGCAGAATGCGATATCGGGGTTGGTCCTGGTAAAATATCTGATATTATTGCTTATACTACATGCATAACATTGTGAAGAATAATCAATTAGGCTTAGGACCACTCACTAGTAAGTATTTATTTATTTAATAGTTCAAGCACATAAATATACAGAGCCGGACTTAATGCCATAGGCATTTTCTACCAGTCAACCTTTGGGTGATGCAAAGACAAACAGTGGTAGGTGCAATCATGAAAATTGAGGAATAATAGCTATTTATTCACCAAGGGGAGTAAGGCACAGATTACTAATCGAGTGTACATTTGAGGCCCGACGCGAAGCGGAGGGCCGTAAACCACACGAGTTTAGTAATCTGTACTTACCCTCGAGTGATATATACTGCTTTATACTACACTTGTTATACTACATTAATAAATTGCTATCATTGTCACTGGAATCACTCATTTCAACTTGTGATTTACACCGCCAAACTTTAAACTTTACCAAGAAAATTGTTTCTACAAAATACGTCAACACTCAAAAACACTCAAAACACTCAAAAACACTCAAGACACTCAAAAACACTCAAAACACTCAAAAACACTCAATAACACTCAAAAACACTTAAAACACTCAAGAACACTCAAAAACACGCAAAAACGCTCAATAACACTCAATAACACGCAAAAACACTGAATGACACTCAATAACACTCAACAACACTCAAAAACACTCAAAACACTCAAAAACACTCAAGAACACTCAAAACACTCAAAAACACTCAATAACACTCAAAAACACTCAAAACACTCAAAAACACTCAATAACACTCAAAAACACTCAAAAACACTCAAAAACACTCAATAACACTCAATAACACTCAAAACACTCAAAAACACTCAATAAAACACAAAAACACTCAAGAACACTCAAAACACTCAAAAACACTCAAATACACTCAATAACACTCAAAACACTCAAAAACACTCAATAACACTCAAAAACACTCAATAACACTCAAATACACTCAATAACACTCAAAAACACTCAATAACACTCAAGAACACTCAAAACACTCAAAAACACTCAATAACACTCAAAAACACTCAAAACACTCAAAAACACTCAATAACACTCAAAAACACTCAATAACACTCAAAAACACTCAATAACACTCAATAACACTCAATAACACTCAACAACACTCAATAACACTCAACAACACTCAAAAACACTCAAAACACTCAAAAACACTCAATAAAACACAAAAACACTCAAGAACACTCAAAACACTCAAAACACTCAAATACACTCAATAACACTCAAAACACTCAAAAACACTCAATAACACTCAAAAACACTCAATAACACTCAAAAACACTCAAAACACTCAAGAACACTCAAAAACACGCAATAACACTCAACAACACTCAAAAACACGCAAAAACACTCAATAACACTCAACAACACTCAAAAACACTCAATAAAACACAAAAACACTCAAGAACACTTAAAACACGCAAAAACACTCAAAAACACGCAATAACACTCAATAACACTCAATAACACTCAAAAACACTCAATAACACTCAAAACACTCAAAAACACTCAATAAAACACAAAAACACTCAAGAACACTCAAAACACTCAAAAACACTCAAATACACTCAATAACACTCAAAACACTCAAAAACACTCAATAACACTCAAAAACACTCAATAACACTCAAATACACTCAATAACACTCAAAAACACTCAATAACACTCAAGAACACTCAAAACACTCAAAAACACTCAATAACACTCAAAAACACTCAAAACACTCAAAAACACTCAATAACACTCAAAAACACTCAATAACACTCAATAACACTCAACAACACTCAATAACACTCAACAACACTCAAAAACACTCAAAACACTCAAAAACACTCAATAAAACACAAAAACACTCAAGAACACTCAAAACACTCAAAAACACTCAAATACACTCAATAACACTCAAAACACTCAAAAACACTCAATAACACTCAAAAACACTCAATAACACTCAAAAACACTCAAAACACTCAAGAACACTCAAAAACACGCAATAACACTCAACAACACTCAAAAACACGCAAAAACACTCAATAACACTCAACAACACTCAAAAACACTCAATAAAACACAAAAACACTCAAGAACACTTAAAACACGCAAAAACACTCAAAAACACGCAATAACACTCAATAACACTCAATAACACTCAAAAACACTCAATAACACTCAATACACTCAAAAACACTGTATAATGCTTTCTGTCTCATTTTCTCCCACGTTAAATCTTATAAATGTCTCTTTTTACTGTCGCTTTTTCGTTTTATAAAATTTCAAGCCGCAACAATGCCAAAGAAGTTTTCACTTCAAAAACAAAACGCGTTAGTAATGAACGCATTATATAGCCTGATTTTCAGGGCAGTAATGAAATTCCATACAATAAACTGCCTAGATTTTTGAGAAGGTTTAATGAACAGCTTTCAAGCCTTTTAGTGGGGTAGTATTGGTACACTTACTAAGCAAGTGTAGTATAAATATTTTAAATAATTATAAAGATACGCATAAACCTGTTAAAACTATAAATATAATACCTAATTAATTACATATAAATATAAGCACAAATAAATATACATAAATACATGAAAAAAGAAATTAGACGAACAATGAGAAAATATTACCGTTGTGATGATACTGCCAGCTTCTTGCGAATGTGTATCTGCTATTTTAACATATGCGTGCTTGTGAAAGCACGTTCTTCAGCACGTGTGTTGATACGTGCTTCGAGCATGTACTGATGTGTTGTTTTAGTGAAGGTATCTTTGTTAGTTTTGGCACTATTGACTATTATTTAAGGGGACCACGTGACCTAAAGCGCGCTCACTGTCGGAATGCATAGAAAAGAAAGAGAAACGCGATGACACAACGCTGGTAATTTATTGCAAAATATGAAGCAATTATCTATTTACAAAAAATCTATTGTTTGGACTAAAAAATTAAAACACTAGTGCTTTAGTAGAATAATCTGACAAAATATCTGAATGATTGTTGTATATTAGAATAGAATAGAATAGAATACTCTTTATTATGTATATATTAGAATACTCTTTTTGTATATTAGTATGGTTTTAATTGTAAAAAGAAAGTTTTTAGAGGTATCTTCATGATTTTTTTGTCTGGATGTATGTTCCGGATTGGCGCAAAAACGGCTTAACGGATTTGAATGAAATTTGGCACACATTTCTGGAATAAAACATAGGATACTTTTAATCCCGGTAGTACACCGACATCCATGCGGCCGAAGCCGCGGGCAAAAGCTAGCACATGATAAAACAAAGCGTAAAACTTCAGAACTCGCTGCTGTAATCAAGAAACTGACAGACTGTGTCTAAAATAATAAAGAAAAATAAAACAATACAGAACGAGACAAAATACTTTTACTCTACGCTCCTTCAATTACATCCGCCGCGAACATTACACAACAAATTGCAGACAAAAATAAATAGGAAACGGTACTTGCTGTAACTCCGGAAACAGACAATAATTCACTACGTCAATTATAAAGGAAAAGCCCTCAGCGAGCGAGATATATATCCAATTACGCCACAAACACGCTGTATAGTGTAAACAGTACAGGTATATATACTTCCTAACACCTACGTAACTCTGTCAGTAGCACCTTGTAAGCGTTATTTTATTGCTCACTTTACGTACATGCAGAATGGCACGTGCTAAGATTTGTATATGTTCATTCTGGTTATCTGCTTAGGTTTCCATATACACTTACTTGTTTACTGGAATGAAACCAAAATGTTCAATGTCCATTGCTCTTTTTTTTTCGAGTTTTAGCTAGCGCAGTTTGGAGAGGTCTATGTGGACTGCGAAAGACTGAGTTTATTCATCAAGGAGGTATAACCTGTCCTACTGAACAACTTTTCCTACGAAATTGATATAAGATTCTAAAAAAAAATTTTGCACGCGCATCTTTCGACGCATGTGTAAAACCTTTTTATACTACACTTGCTTAGTAAGTGTACCAATACTACCCCACTAAAAGGCTTGAAAGCTGTTCATTAAACCTTCTCAAAAATCTAGGCAGTTATATTGTATGGAATTTCATTACTGCCCTGAAAATCAGGCTAATAATGCGTTCATTACTAACGCGTTTTGTTTTTGAAGTGAAAACTTCTTTGGCATTGTTGCGGCTTGAAATTTTATGAAACGAAAAAGCGACAGTAAAAAGAGACATTTATAAGATTTAACGTGGGAGAAAATGAGACAGAAAGCATTATACAGTGTTTTTGAGTGTATTGAGTGTTTTGAGTGTTATTTTTGAGTGTTATTGAGTGTTATTGCGTGTTTTTGCGTGTTTTTGAGTGTTTTTGCGTGTTTTAAGTGTTCTTGAGTGTTTTTGTGTTTTATTGAGTGTTTTGAGTGTTTTTGAGTGTTGTTGAGTGTTATTGTTTTTGCGTGTTTTTGAGTGTTGTTGAGTGTTATTGAGTGTTTTTGCGTGTTTTTGAGTGTTCTTGAGTATTTTGAGTGTTTTTGAGTGTTTTTGAGTGTTATTGAGTGTTTTTGAGTGTTATTGAGTGTTTTTGAGTGTTTTGAGTGTTTTTGAGTGTTTTGAGTGTTTTTGAGTGTTATTGAGTGTATTTGAGTGTTTTTAAGTGTTTTTGAGTGTTATTGAGTGTTTTTGCGTGTTATTGAGTGTTTTTGAGTGTTTTGAGTGTTTTTTAGTGTTGTTGAGTGTTATTGAGTGTTTTTGAGTGTTATTGAGTGTTTTTGAGTGTTTTGAGTGTTCTTGAGTGTTTTTGTGTTTTATTGAGTTTTTTGAGTGTTTTGAGTGTTTTTGAGTGTTGTTGAGTGTTATTGAGTGTCATTGAGTGTTTTTGCGTGTTATTGAGTGTTTTGAGTGTTTTTGAGTGTTGTTGAGTGTTTTTGAGTGTTGTTGAGTGTTATTGAGTGTCATTGAGTGTTTTTGCGTGTTATTGAGTGTTTTTGAGTGTTTTTGAGTGTTTTTGAGTGTTATTGAGTGTTTTTGAGTGTTATTGAGTGTTTTTGAGTGTTATTGAGTGTTTTGAGTGTTTTTGAGTGTTATTGAGTGTTTTTGAGTGTTTTGAGTTTTTTTGAGTGTTTTGAGTGTTTTTGAGTGTTTTGAGTGTTGACGTATTTTGTAGAAACAATTTTCTTGGTAAAGTTTAAAGTTTGGCGGCGTAAATCACAAGTTAAAATGAGTGATTCCAGTGACAATGATAGCAATTTATTAATGTAGTACAAGTGTAGTATAAAGCAGTATATATCACTCGAGGGTAAGTACAGATTACTAAACTCGTGTGGTTTACGGCCCTCCGCTTCGCGTCGGGCCTCAAATGCACACTCGATTAGTAATCTGTGCCTTACTCCCCTTGGTGAATAAATAGCTATTATTTTCTAGTCTACTATATCTAATCTACTCTATACTAACTATTACTATACATATACTATTATTATTTCCTTTAATTAACTAAATACATAATAAATTATATTTTTAAATATTAGTATAAAAAAAATATAAAAACATTTATAAATATAAAAAATAGTAGCCCCCAGTATCGGGAACAGGGTCCAAGCTATTACCGGCGGTCAGGGCTCCAGAGAGAGGAACCTCCTAACAATGCGGGCCGTGTCCAGAAGTACCGCTTTCTGGATCAAGCCCTTGATCCAGCTGCCCAACGAGAGCCTCCTCAGGTGTTGGTCGAGGCTCTTGGCTATTAATCCATTGGCTGTCACGACTATCGGCATAATGGTCGCTGAGTCATATACTATTGTTATTACTGACTATTTCTAGTCTGCTTACTTTTTTAGCACGAATCGGATATGAGTTTCATAGAGTAAGTTGCTTAGTATGACGGATAGAATGGCCCTATTGAAGTATGCCGGTGACAAAATCGCCACCCCGCACACTATACAGGTAATTTTTTTTACCGGTTCCAAATTTTTACAGGGTGTTCTGTCCATGAATATGAACAACTTTCACTATGGGACCAACTCTGAAATCACGAAAAAAATCTGCTCTTTCATATAAAAGCTCAATACCTACTTGACCAAAATGTATGAAACAGCCAATTTTTTTTTTCGTGATTTCAGATTTGCTCCCATAGTGAAAGTTGTTTATATTCATGGGTAGAAAGAAGATCCTGTAAAAATTTGGAACCGGTAAACAAAATCATTCTGTATAATTATACCTATTCGTAGAGAATACATATTTTATCCTTAGACGTGGTCTTCGCAATGACCGCTACTGCAAACAGTCTGAGTGAATATTACTGAGATATTACAAAAAAAATATAATAATAAATAATATAATATATTATATTTATAATTACATGTACATTACGGTTACAGCTAAGTATATAGTTCAAGGATAATATCCAGTCTGTCAGTCTGTACTTTAGAACCGTCGCCACATTTGCCCTTTGAAATATTAAGAGGTTTAACCCAAGTAATTTTTTTTTCTGTTGCAACGAAACTACAGTGGATTCGCGATTTATTTGCCAAAAATGTAAACAAATATGAATTAATGGAAAAATAACTTTAATTCCAACACAATAAAGTTCAGTTTACGCTACAACTTCAAACATTTTTATAACTTTGTCAATAGTGCTAATCACTCTGAAATCAACTTAAGAAAGTTGACATTTGTTTAACTTGAAATAGGGTATGGTGTGCAGCACTGCACTTTGACTTTACATCGCCATTTGTGTTAAGAAACAGTTCCGCAAGACAACGATAAAATATTTAATCGTTCAATAAACTAAGAAATCAATTAGAAACAGTGCTTTCATTATTATCGCATGCCGATTTTATAGTCATTATAAGGAAACTTAGATAATTTGTAATGAGCCGTGAAGAGTTTTATGGGCAATTAATAAAATCTTATTTAATCTTTGGTAACGCTATTTTTATTACCGATTATTCAACTAAAATAAGAGTAGACGCTTATTAGATTTAAAAAAAACAACGATGTGACAGAACTAAAGGCGGTTATCACACTGCACCGGACACCTCTCCGGTGTGCGGTGCTGCGGTTATTAACTTTGACTGTAGAGTACCCGGCGATAAATATTGCACATCAACCTTTGGAAAGAGACAATCGGCTAATTTCGACTTCGTAGAGCGTTATCTCTGTCGCACGAAATACAAACAGTCCGATATCTATTAGAAGCTGTTAAAACAATTATGATTTGCTTCTTCTGATAATTATTTTTATTCTTTGTATAAAATACACCAATTTCCAAAGATCGATGTGCAATATTTATCGCCAGGTACTGTAGAATCTTGATTGGTATACTCGTACAATAACCGCAAGGTAGGTATAACACACTGACACCGCATCACCGTGCGGTCTCAGTCAAAGTTAAAAACCGTAGCACCGCACTCCAGAGCAGTATCTGGTGCAGTGTGAAAACCGCCTTATGACTGACCATAGACAAACTAAGCTCTACCGGTCTATTGTACAAAATCTCACCGTAAAAACTTAGGTGAAGTGAGTTTGAAATGGCCTGTCAATACATCTTTTTTTATTTATTTATTAATAACCAACTTATACTTATTTAAAGTTGCACCAGATATACAAATTATCGGTCAATATTAGCAAGTACTCATACAATCATAAAATTAGGTTAAATTACATAAAACTAGACAAGATGAAATTAAATTAAACAAAATCAGAAAAAGGAAAGAAAAAGTAAAAGAAAGGAAGGAAGGAAAGGAGAAATTTGATAAAAATAGGTAAAATGAGATAACATTAGATGAAATTATCATCTGATGGTTTAGAGATACTATATTGACAACTCACCTCAAGCTCGCTTCACTTAAGTATACACGGTGAGATTTTAACGGAATAATTCGATATTAAGGGGGAAGCGCTAAGATAGTCCGCGAAATTCAAATTTTCTTACGTTTTTTGCTATTGGCTGGTCAGTATTAAGTTGTCTTGGAAGAGTTATTTTGATGACTTTAATTTGTTACGGCCGCGAATCATATTTTAATCAACGTACTACTTAATACGAGCAAATTGCAAAAAACGTAAAAAAAATAATAATTTCGCGGGCTACACTGGCGCTTTCGCCTTAAATGTAGCATTACAAAAGATCTCAAGAATTAAATAACCATTTATTAATTGTCCTTTATACTCTTAAAATATTAAAAGAGAGGAAACAGCACCGTAATTTCATAACACGCTATCAATCTCAATCCGAATAATTTTGAAGGATTTTGGTAATCCACTACTGCATAAGTTCGATAAATTTGTCTACTCAACAACGTTAATAACGCAATGAATGTTTTTGAACTGTCAAAATGAAGGCCTTGACTACTGATAGTTGTGTGTGTGTGTGTGTGTGTGTGTGATTACATCGTCGAAGCCAAACCCAGGCCTTTGGCAGAATGAGAAATGCAGTTCAGAGAAATAATGTATTCAACTACACAAATTATCTCTCTAAACTACACTTAAGTATCGAGTCAGTCTTGCGGCCACTTTCTCCCACCATTGCTAAACGCTAAACAATGTCCCGTGGGCGATGCACTCAAAGTCTCGATGTAAACCACGGAGCAATCACATCTGCATAAACAGTAAAGGCTCCCGCAAACAGGCGAGACGCGACAGAGCAACGCGATTCTGGTACAGACGCTCTGTCAGCTTCGGGTAGCTTGATGTGCTGGCACATCAATTTCCATGAAGTTTTCATAGAAATTGTTCCACTAAAGTCGCGCTACGCTATCGCGTCGCGCCTGTCTGCGGGAGCCCTAATGCGATTCATCATTTACATAAATTGACAGCAGAAAGTACATGAACAAATTACCAGTAAAGCTATTGGTATTTTTTGCCCCTATTGGTAAATCGATCTCATTTGAGAATTCTTCGTTGGTAATTTTCTGCTCTGGAAATGTAGATTTGTAAAAGGCATTATTTATTTATTGTTGTGACATTTAAGCAACGAGACACTTGAAACTGTCAGTTTGCTGTTGAGATTAAAATAGTTGTAAAGGTTTTTCTTTTGCTGACAACATCGTCCTTCTAACCTTTTTTGTGTGGGTGTAATACTTACTTACAGTGCGCGCCACGAAAGATGAGACTTGACCCCGCCTCCCCCGCTCTTTCCGCCGCCCCTATGACGTCCGGTCCCGTCCCGCACTCAGACCTCATACCGCTAAAGATACCTAAAATCGTGTACTGCGCAAGTCAAACCACGTGGTGTGTCAAGTCTCATCTTTCGTGGCACGCATTGTACGTCTTTAGATCGTCCTTCTGCATTTTTGTGCGAGTGCAATGAGTGTTTTTCTTCCCATGCCTGTGTGCCGTCATCTCATTTCTTGCCAAGCTATATTATCGTTCACATTTTCCATTCATCTTTTCTTCAATCCGGCTCTTTTTAAACCGACTTAAAAAAAAACCACTATAAAGTGAAAAATACCTTTATTTATTTATTTAATACTTCAAGCACATAAATGTACAGAGACGGACTTAATGCCATAGGCATTTTCCACCAGTCAGCCTTTAATTTCGAAAGTCGGTGTCAAAAAACGAAATACAGAACCAACGACACCGACTTCCGAAATTAAAGTTATTTTTTTTTTTTCTAAAAAAAATTCTTAAGGCAGTTTGTGTTTTACAGACTTAAATTGTTAGGTTTAAATTGTTAAGACACATGTTTAAGGCTTTTTAAGAGCTAAATATTATTATAATCCCACTCCTGGGCCAGGCCTCCTCCTTCCATCTTCATCTCAGTGAGCCCGCGCCTCCTCGGAACCTACCCAGCTCATCCCACCAATTCCTGCATGGTCTGCCGCGACCCCGCCTCACTGTCTAAGGGCACCAGTTCTGTGCTATTTAGGCCCACAGTTTGTCCAACATGCGGCAGACATGTCCTGCTCAGTCCCATTTAAGTTGGGCAGCCTTTTGAGTCACGTCAGATGTCTTAGTATCTCCTTTTTTTTTCGAAATTAAGGCTCCTTCAAACAAGCGCGATACGACACGCGACACAAAGGCACCGCAAGTCGCGCAACGAGCGGTGCCTTTGTGTCGCGCGCGATTCGCGTCGCGCGTCGCGCCTGTTTGTCGGAGCCTTTAATGAAAAGATTGCATTGCAATAAATGCAGTTTATCAAATAGTTACTAAACAGCAACATATGGGCCGCTTTCTCCCGCCATTGCAGTCATTGCCAAACAATGTCCCGTGGGCCGTGGGCGATGTTCACTAAGCGATCCCATTTGCATAAACTGCACTCGATTGGTACACAATACTTTATCGGTGCCGAACTGCCGACAACATTGCCAGTTTTTTATTTAAAAAATCTGTCAAATTCTTGCAGTCGGATTCAAAAACGATTACACACTAAACCCGGTTTTGCTTAGCCCGGTGGCTAGCCGGGTTAGCTTGGTGGCTTCGAGCCCAGCGGCAGCGGTGGTTTGAGATACACCCTGAAGAACAACGCGGATCTTTATTAGTTACATCAGAAGGCCAATTTCCCATTACAAACGTTCAAAATGTAGTCGCAATCTAATCTCAGCGACAATCAATGTCAAAAACTTGTCAAAAATTTTGGAATATTAGAGGTTAATTTGACAGATTCAGACGGACTGAGATCAGACTGTAAACATTGTTACAATTACGAGAATTGCCCTTCTGTAAGTTTTCTTTTTTACGAAAAAAACTCCTTATACATATAAAGGTACGCAAACCATAGGCATCGCTTTTTATCTTCCTATTACTCAAAAAGATTTCACAAATTTCTTGCGAAACTCTGGCCGGAAAATTGGGGCACAAGCCTATTGTTGGCAAGAAAACCTCACAACACACTTTCATAAATACACCACCTTCTCAAAAAGTCCTTTAAACATTATCCAATAGCCAAAAATACTTATTTTTCGTAACCAAAACCTCCCCTAATGCGTTTCACCGAAGCCTGAAAAACGTTACTTAAAATAGCTTGCTATGTATAACGTTACAAAATGGAAAGCTACTTTCCATTTTGTAACGTTATACATATAGCGCGCTATTTTTATTCTCTTTCTATAATTAACTGCTGACGTCACAGGGGAAGGTCTCTTTATAATCATGGTGGTGGTTTATAGTGGCTAGTCTGTTATTACGATCATAAATAATGGCGAAAGCGCGGCTTTTACCCAACCCACGACAGTAACTAGTTTCCAAGAGATACTTTTTGTGTGGGACGTTTTCACAAGCTGGTTTGATACCGATTAGATGACAATGCATGAAGGATTTTGAGACAATACACTAACACTTTTGATAGAAAAGCTAGTTTGGCTTTACTTAGAATTGATTGAAAAAACTTTTTTACAAAAATAACTTTAATTTCGGAAGTCGGTGTCTTTGGTTCCGCGTTTTCGTTTTTGCCACCGACTTCCGACATTAAAGTCATTTTTTCACTTTGTAGTGTTTTTTTTAAGTCTGTTGTTTTTTTCACTTTTTTGCTGTACCTACCCCACTCAAATTCGTAAATCAGTACTGGCTATGTAAATATTAGAAAGTTATTACATATAACATCGTCAATATAAACTAAGTGGAAACAGTGATTTTGGTTTAAAAACCAAAATACTGAACCAATTTTGATGAAATTTCTATGGGACCAATCTGAAAGTGTATCCTTTCAAATAAAAATATTAATTATTTTGTAAATCGGCTTAAAAATAACAGAGTTCTGAGGTAACAAACATAAAAAAATGAATTGAAAACCTCCTTTTTTTGAAGTCGGTTAAAAACACGTCTCAATGCTGATTTTATTTTGACTGTATCAAATTTGGTCAATTGTAACTTTTTTGTTAGCAAACTCTTTTGCGACGGAACATTAAATAAGTATGTGTATTAATTAAACTATGTAGTGAGCAGTGGTGGGCTACTATCGACCCCAACTTACGAGTTATAGGTCGTGAGTTCGAACCCAGGCAGGCGCTTTAAAGCTCCTACAAACAGGCGCGACACGACATGCGACACAAAGGCACCGCAAGTCGCGCAACGAGCGCGAGCGGTGCCTTTGTGTTGCGTGCGATTATATCGCGTGTCGCGCCTGTTTGTAGGAGCCTTTACTTTGTCTAATAAATTTCGTCACCACTGCTCTCAAAACGGTGAAGGAAAACATCGTGAGGAAACCGGTATGTCCTAGAACCAAAAAATTCAATTACATGTGACATCCACCAACCCGCACTGGGCCCTCATGGTGGATTATAGCCCACTCCCTTGCACAGAGAGGAGGCTTGTGTCCCAGCTGTGGGAATCATAGGCTGATTATGTAACTACAACAAAATCAAACAGTATCGAATTTCCATTGACGTACTACACTGCAAGTTATATAAAAACAATTACAACTTTGGCATTTCTCCAAATCCTCACTTTTCAAGAATTCTGGCGTCTTGCACGTCACATTCCGGTTAGGGCGTATGGGGAATTGGGGACCCACAATTTTAAATAACATAACTTTTCATTTAATGCTGTTGGAACTTAATTGCTTAGTTTACATAAACATAACGTTAAATATCCGCAGGATTAGCGGATATTTAACTTGACTAGAGTAGTTTACAGCTAACACACAATAATATTATCACTACAACTCTGAAGGACCTACTTCAAAACTTCTTCCGTTTGAAATGTTTTTTCATCTAAACTACTAAACTGATATTAAAGGCTCCTTCAAACAGGCGCAACACGCGATAAATCGCGTGCGACACAAAGGCACCGCAAGTTGCGCAACCAGCGGTGCCTTTGTGTCACGCGCGATTATCGCGTGTCGCGCCTGTTTGTAGGAGCCTTAAAGTGGCAACAGAATTGACAAGTGACATTGTCCAAATAAAAATTTTTCTTTCTTTCTTTCTTTCACAAGCTTTTTAGTAGCTTATATCCGTCCCATACATTTTTGTTTTTTTAACATTGTCTAAGCCATAGGTACTCAACGTTGGCGATAACGCCCCCTCATGGGCGTTTGAGAACTCATATTAAAAGTACACAATGTAAACAAGGATATACAAATTAGAGGATTATATCCAAGATAAGAATGCTTGGAAACATGCTGCTCCTGCTCCATAGGACAATCTAGAGTCTGGACAAAATCAAACTGGTTCCTAATTTAATTTATATTTTTATAATTTTTATGACTTTGACTTTTACAATCTGTGACTACAGCAACTCACACATTTGTTAAAATTCTAGGACTTTTACAATATTTGTAAATATTGAGCACCATGTATCTATCACATAATTGATTTACCTGTCATTGCTTCATTTTTAATTATTTTTACCTTTTGTGGTAGACTAATTTTATTCTAGGTGCATCGTCTTCACATATAATTACATTATACATATAGGTATACAAAACCTTGTAAAACATTTTGAAAGAGTAACGGTGGAGTTTCTTGCCCATTCTTCTCCATACGAACACTACTTTTTGGAAGGGGCGACTAGAACCAATTCAATTTTACTGTAAGTTTTGACGTTCAAAAGTGCCTTCAATGTGCCTAAAAAATAAATGATTTGACTTTGACTTTGAGAAATTCAGGAGGCAATAGAACCCCCAGAGGAATTACTATATCCTATGTTACAACTATAAACTATTACACGTTCAAATAAAATCATCGTGGCAATAGCTGTTTCAGATTCGCGACAGAAAGAAAGTAAAAAAAAAAAATAATTACATTCTCAAAGTGGATGGTTGACAAAATACGGCTGTAAACCTATTGGGTAGGGTCTCAGGATCTAGTTAGAAAAAAATCACAGTTCAGAATATCATAAAGTAGCAGTTCTTGAACATAGCCTTAGACTTGAAACTCACGTGAGTGTAACATAAATAGAAGTTCGTAACGAAATATTTTTAAACCAGCGTTTGGTTAATAAATAGATCTGCTTCTGCTGGCTGCAATGTCAGGTATTAATGTCGATGATCGTGTTACTTCGGCGGATTTTCAGGGTTGCATACAATGTTAATAGAAAAATCATTTTAATTTAGGCTAATTTAGACTAAACATAGAACATAGCGAAAATACTATGGGAGAACTGCGTGTAATTGCTACTTTATACGTCATCCCCAGCAATATTGGCAAGGCCGCGACTTAAGGCTCCTTCAAACAGGCGCGACACGCGATAAAATCGCGCGTCACAAAGGCACCGCAAGTCGCGCAACGAGCGGTGTCTTTGTGTCGCGTGCGATTCGCGTCGCGCCTGTTTGCAGGAGCCTTTATGTAAATTATTTTATCACCACTGCTCTCAAAACGATGAAGGAAAGCATCGTGAGGAAACCGGCGTGTCCTAGAACCAAAACTTCGAAGACATGTGTACCACTAACCGTATTAAAATACGTTCTGTGTAGTTTTTGAGTTTATCGCGTTCAGACAGACAGACGCGGCGCGGCAACGGGGGGCTGAGTTTTATAATACATTAGTGATGTTCAATCATCATTACATTTTATCCGAAACACTTCACCTGAAAGCCTTTTTTAATTATGCAAACTAGTTACTTAGCCCACGTGAGGGGCCCGTGGCTAAATTGACAGCCGCACAGGTCGATCGATCAGGTTATGCTACGCTTGCTGCTGTTAATCTGTGGATGGGTGACCATCTTTACATACCGAGACCCTTCCGTTGCTCGGAAAGCACGTTAAGCCGTTGGTTCCGGCTGTCATTCGTGGAACTTTGACAGTCGTGACATAGTCAGAAGCCCCAAAGTCTGACAACCAGTCTTACCGAGGAGTATCATATTATCCAGTTACCGGGTTGTGGAGGTCAGATAGGCAGTCGATCCATGTAAAATACTAGTATTCAGATGCATCCGGTTAGACTGGAAGCCCACCCTAACATAGTTGGGAAAGGACAGATGTAGAATCACTTATGCCCGGTTTCTGAAGTCCCCAGATAAACTCTCACTAGCTATGGATTCAATAAAGTTATGCATAAGATAAACGTCGGTTAACTGTCACTGCGTTTCTGGACACGCAACAAACCATTCAATAACTATGAAACCGATAACTGGGGTCTGTATACGGGTTCGCGTAAAAAAATGTTATTTATGAGCAGTTTACGGCAGATGTTTGAACGAAATCATTGTCATTTTTTTTATAAAGAAACCTTAACTCAGCAGTTCATTGTTTTTGTGTAGTATTATTTTTGCTTTGCCGTTTCATTTTAAGTTAAAAGTCTGTTTGTCTTTCCAATTGTTAGTGTTTTATTCATTATTTTGCAAAATAGCATGGAATCAAAATTTTACTAAAAGAATAATGATGCTTCCTATCGAAGTGGCTAATGAATTTGACTATATGATCGACAATAAAAGAACGGACGAGACTTCTGTATTCATGATGCTAACACTCATTGTATTCTTTACTGTATAATTATAATATATAAATATTTTAATATTTTATCTTTCACACGCAATTTAATTTCATACCTTCGTACATAAAATTCGTACCTCAGATACCGGGCATAACACACGTTTTTGATGTAGTTTTCTATGAAATGCAACGTCAAATATAGTTATGGAACCGATAAACGGCGAACATTGGTCAGTTAAGTTAACTTGAGTTTAAACGGAGTTTATCTTACATTGCGGTGTTCGGAAACGCACTTCCACAAGTTGTCGAACCAATAGCGCTAATGGATAGATAAACCACTGACAAAAGTACCTCAGAAACCGGGCATTAGCCCACGTTCGTACTGACGTAAAAATATCGCAGCGGGAAATTTATCGTGCACAATATTTTCAACTCTTAGTTGTTGAACCGAACATTGAAAACCAGTGCGCGAAAAAAAAACCCGGATAAACGCACCCGGGAGTACCTGAGCTAAGTCTAAAGCATTAACTTTCTATTTTTTGGGTTCCGTTGCTCAAAAAGAAAAAACGGAACCCTTATAGGTTCACTTTGTTGTCCTTCCGTCCGTCCGTCTGTCTGTCAAGACCCTTTATCTCGGCAACGCGTGGAGGTATCGAGTTGAAATTGAAACCATATACTCAGGGCTGCAATCCCTTGAAGTAGTGAAAAAATCAATCTTCTAAGTCAACTCAATCAAAAGATACGTGCGTTTATGTTCCGTTTATGCCGCATATTTTGACACTCGCAAGGGAATCAAAAATAGCGTACTTCCCGTTGACCTAGAATCATGAAATTTGTCAAGAAGCAAGATCATGTAGCACAAGTAAATTTGTAGTTACATTAAACAAAAAACCATAATAAACTATTTACATTCCTAAAAATTTGTACGGAACCCTCTGTGCGCGAGTCCAACTCGCTCTTGATCGGTTTTTTTAGGTATATATCATTTTTATTGCAATTTATCATTCTTGCAGATATTCAGCAATAATCTACTACTTATCTACTTACAACCCCAACCCATATAACCCTATGCGGTAAATGGTCTTTTCCTAACTTAAACATACTAAAATCTTATCTAAAAAAAAAAATAATCTATCTATCTATCTAATCTATTCTAATGTTTGGTATTATTAACGGGTTTGTACAGAAGCCGCCCAGTGACTGCTCCGTTTATTCTGATATTCTAAGCCTCTTAAGAGCCCCTAACAATTTCGCGGACTAAAAACAGAAAAATCAGTTTTTTTCAGCGCAAATTTCTCAATATCCTTAAGTTATCTAGTTTTTTAAAAAATACACAAGTATTTATCACCTATCTATCTAGTAAGTCTACGAATTTAATTTTTGATAACTACTTAATATAAATTCCAAAAAATAAAAAACAAACACACGTTTTTACGTAATCACGAAACACCAAGTTTTTCGATTGCTTTTTTAGCTTACTGGTAGCAAATAACGATCTGAAAAAAAATCCTAAATACTAGGCATATAATATATTAGTAAGTCTACGATTTATTTTTTTTAAGTTTAATGTATTAGTACCTGTAAAAAAATGTTAACTACGCTGAAAAATCCCAATAAAGTCATGTGCAAAACCGTCGTCTACGCGTAAGAATCTTTATTTTCTTTCATCTAGGGACTGTTTGGGTGTTCATCAGGTTTACTAGCATTTTGAACGGTTCGTGATTCGCTCTTTGTACGCTTTTGTACTTTCTGAGATTAATTTCTTCTTTAACAGCAGCAAAGCAGCATTTAAGCATTAACTTATCAAGAATTTTATTAGCGTAAAGGCTCCTTCAAACAGGCGCGACACGACACGCGACACAAAGGCACCGCAAGTCGCGCAACGAGCGGTGCCTTTGTGTCGCGCGCGATTATATCGCGTGTCGCGCCTGTTTGTAGGAGCCTTAAATAGGTATCACTGTTTGCATAGACGTAAGGAGCTATAAAATAATTGGAATAAAATGTACTAGAATATAAAAAGTAACATGGAAATGTATAATAAACCTAATAAAATTATTTGACGTAATTTATTTTGCGTCATACTAATAAAACCTGGTTACTTACCTTTATTTTATGACCATTCTGGGAACTCAACCACAAGCTAAAAAAAAGACAGGAAAAATAAAATCAACGTCGTCGGTCAGATTTATAAAGTATTAACAGCGCCCGCGGTGTCACCCGCAGAAATTTTTTATCCCGTAGGGATATCGGGAAAAAAGTATCCTATGTGTTGATCCAGGGTGTCAGCTACCTCCATACCAAATTTTATCAAAATTGGTCCAGCCGTTTGTGCGTGAAGAAGTAACAAACATACAAACACACTCACAAACTTTGGCCTTTATAATATTAGTGTGAGAAAATCCATTCTTTCGGCTTCGCTGTTGTCGGGTAAATTCAGAAACTGGCCACTTGGTACTTGTCTAGGATTAATGATATTTTGAATCACTTTGTTTTTTACGTTTTTTGTTGAAAGAAAAGCTTTTATTGCTGTCCGAAAATAGTGGCAGACAGTTCAATTGTTCAACGTGAGATAAGACAGATGTCACACGCCCCCAAAATGCGCGCGAATGCAAAACAACAGTCCGTAATGTCATAAATCTTACAATGAACTATATAAAAAAACTTGCCAAGTGCGAGTCAGACTCTCACACGAAGGGTTCCGTACCACAAGGCAAAAAGCCTGTGGGAATTCGTGGGCGCGTGGTGGACAAGTTAATACACTGAAGCACGTGGTACACAGAAGTGAGTTGTAAATTGATATCGTAATAAAAATCGTTACCTATTTACAACTCACTTCTGTGTACCACGTGCTTCATACTTAGACACTGGGCTGCTGGTTTGGAACGGCAATGGAATTAACGGTAATGACAAGATCCAGAAGTTTCTAATGGATCTGCCAGCTAGTAATCATGTGCTCAAGACATTAGATGCACAACCCATATCAGAGAATCTGGTTTCAAACAAGTTGACATACCTCATTCAAGCTTGTGGAGACGTAACCTATCAAAATGACGATAGCAAGAAGCCCTTTCAACAAACATTTGTAATAGTTGCTGTCGACGGGAAATGGAAAATTGCATCAGATTGTTTCAGATTGCAAGTTCCTTATAACAGTTAATCATTTGAATTGTACTATGAAGATGCTGGACCGAGATACATAAATATAAATTCTAAAATGATAAGTCAGAGAAGTAACTGTACCTAATGCACATAATTTATGCTATCAAAATATAAGAATAAATGATGTGACAATAAAAGGCAAGTTGTGCATACATATAAGCAACGCAGAGAAGAAGTTATGAAACCCTGGAAGTAATAAAACATGAAAAAAGCAATCTTCATGGAAGAACAAGAAACTGTCTTCCAGAGTGTACCTATAGGATAAAATAATCTACTGTACCATAAAACAAAAGATTACATTTTTATACTGTTATTATTCTAAATTTCAATTTAGTATTAACAATACCTGAATAAAATAATATGTCATGATTAAAATAATTCATTAAACCTTCAAAAAAAAAAAAAAAAGGTAGGGGGGTACTGTGGGGACTGTGTTTCACGTACCCATCCCTTGCATAGTTTTAAGAATGTAATATTTTTAGAAGTACTTATTGTAATAATTTTTAGAAAGTTTCATTTTGTGTTTTTCCCACGAATCACATCTGCAAGCGATTTAAGTCATAGGTACTATTGTCTTTCATGATTCTTTACTTTTAGTTAAGGTTCTTCATTGTTCTATTATGTTTAGTTATCTTGTATTGTACCCATTTGCATTTCTCGTGTTTTATTATACTTTTAAAAGGCAAACATTTTGCCGCTTCCCCACTGTGGTGGTTCGTGACCGCGTTGGGCGAGTGATACACTGAAGTAATTTGTAAATAAGTAACGATTAATTTATTTAAGATATCAAGTAACTAAAGCTAGTAGTTACACTTGACACGAAAAGGTAAAATTAAATAATGTTACATGAAGAGTAAAACTAATAGAAACACGAAGCTCGAATGGTAAAACTACTAGAAACACGAAGCTCGCCGTAAACTATTACGGCGAGCTTCGGCGAGTAAAATATGATCGGGGGTCAGAGAGGACCTCGCACGATCTTAGTTCAGCACAGACTGAAGCTCCGAACCAAAAACTCTCCCAAATCTGCCGTTCACTAAACAAAGGAAGCGGCAAAACGATTTTACACAAAGGCCGCGGCACATTTTAAAAGTACAATAAT
Source organism: Luperina testacea (assembly GCA_927399505.1). Classification (NCBI taxonomy): domain Eukaryota; kingdom Metazoa; phylum Arthropoda; class Insecta; order Lepidoptera; family Noctuidae; genus Luperina; species Luperina testacea. The sequence goes on from OV656769.1 coordinate 2,833,630, forward strand.
AAAACACGAGAAATGCAAATGGGTACAATACAAGATAACTAAACATAATAGAACAATGAAGAACCTTAACTAAAAGTAAAGAATCATGAAAGACAATAGTACCTATGACTTAAATCGCTTGCAGATGTGATTCGTGGGAAAAACACAAAATGAAACTTTCTAAAAATTATTACAATAAGTACTTCTAAAAATATTACATTCTTAAAACTATGCAAGGGATGGGTACGTGAAACACAGTCCCCACAGTACCCCCCTACCAGTGATAAAGATCACGAAACACCTGCCTGATAGTAATCAGGAAATTTAACTCGCCTACCAGAACGGCGAGGAATATGTTTGCCAGGCCAACTTAGGTTCCAGTGAGTCGGAACAGGTTGCCGCATAGTTCGCGGTGAGTCGGAACTGTCTGCGAAGATGTCCCCAGTGAGTCGAGGTGGTGCGGGCGCTGCGTTATGCTCCGGTGCGTCGGTGCCGCATAGTTCACGGTGAGTCGGAACTGTCTGCGAAGATGTCCCCAGTGAGTCGGGGTGGCGCGGGCGCTGCGTTATGCTCCAGTGCGTCGGATGTGGTATAGGTTCCAGTGAGTCGGAACCGGTTGCCGCATAGTTCACGGTGAGTCGGAACTATCTGCGAAGATGTCCCCAGTGAGTCGGGGTGGCGCGGGCGCTGCACTATGCTCCAGTGCGTCGGATGTGGTACAGCGCCGGGTTGAGGCTGGCTGCTGCGTCGACCAGGAGAGGAATTGAGCTCTTCTTGTTGACCGGCCGAAAGTGCAGTGTGCTGTGCCGAGGTTGCTGATGAGGCTGAGGGTGATGACCAGGTATGCGCGGTCGCTGCATGCTGGTGGTCAGGATACCCGTTGAAGCCGTGGGAGCTGGCTGGCTGGGAATGCGCGTCATCCGCCGCTAGTGACTGCCGCTGGATCGCTCGCCATTTTAACACGTACTTTGATTTAGCACTCGCGAAACTCTTTACGCACTGTCACGAACTCACACTATTGATAGTTTTGATCACGTCGGGGTCACCACTGTGGGGATTCGTGACCGCGTTGGGCGAGTAATACACTGAAGTATGTTGTACACAGAAGTAGCGATTAATTTATTACGATATCAAGTAACTAAAGCTAGTAGTTACACTTGACACGAAAAGGTAAAATTAAATAATGTTACATGAAGAGTAAAACTAATAGAAACACGAAGCTCGAATGGTAAAACTACTAGAAACACGAAGCTCGCCGTAAACTATTACGGCGAGCTTCGGCGAGTAAAATATGATCGGGGGTCAGAGAGGACCTCGCACGATCTTAGTTCAGCACAGACTGAAGCTCCGAACCAAAAACTCTCCCAAATCTGCCGTTCACTAAACAAAGGAAGCGGCAAAACGATTTTACACAAAGGCCGCGGCACATTTTAAAAGTACAATAATAAAACACGAGAAATGCAAATGGGTACAATACAAGATAACTAAACATAATAGAACAATGAAGAACCTTAACTAAAAGTAAAGAATCATGAAAGACAATAGTACCTATGACTTAAATCGCTTGCAGATGTGATTCGTGGGAAAAACACAAAATGAAACTTTCTAAAAATTATTACAATAAGTACTTCTAAAAATATTACATTCTTAAAACTATGCAAGGGATGGGTACGTGAAACACAGTCCCCACAAGCCCAAAAAAACGTTTGTTGTATTGGCGGCCCCCATTAAGTATTTATTTTATTCTGTTTTTAGTATTTGTTGTTATAGCGGCAACAGAAATACATCATCTGTGAAAATTTCAACTGTAGCTATCACGGTTCATGAGATACAGCCTGGGTACAGACAGACTGACAGACGGACAGTGGAGTCTTAGTAATAGAGTCCCGTTTTTACCCTTTGGGTACGGAACCCTAAAAAGCGAGTAAGCATTTTGTAAAAAAAATATTCAAAGTGTCTTGATAAAAATACTGTAAGTTCTTAATGTCTATATTAATATTGTTTTCACCACGTGTATATATTTTTCAAGCAGATTTTTAAAAAAATTAGAAGCACTGACAACAACATACTAGTAGGTAGTACAGACGGCAGCACATCAAGCTACTACAATCTGTCAAATTTCTTTAATAGATTTTCAACTTTATCGCTAAAGCATAAGGTTCAAAGTTGATTGGGAAAATTTGACAGTTTCAGATAGCTTGATGTGCTGGCGTCTGTACATAGCATAATCAGCCTCTAATGTTCCCACTACTGGGACACAGGCCTCCTCTCTGTGAGAGGGAGTGGGCCATAAACTCATAATTCACCACGCGGGCCCAGCACGTGCTGGTGGATGTCACATGTCTTCGATTTTTTTAGTTCTAGGACATACCGGTCTCCTCACGATGTTTTCCTTCACCGTTTTGAGAGCAGTGGTGATGAAATACACAAAGTAAAGTGTCTGCCTGGGTTAGGACTCACGACCTACAGCTAGTAAGTCGGGGACGATACCACTACGCCTACCACTACTCCTAGGTACTACATACTTGATAAGAACTCTAAAAACTCTAAAGCTATGTTAAAAAAAATTGTCAGACAGCCAGTTGGTTATTAATCAGTATGCTTCGAAAACGACCTTCATTGTACAGACGCCAACACATCAAGCTACCCGAAACTGACAAATTTTCCCAATCAACTTTGAACCTTATACATTATAATAATAAAGTTGAAAATCTATTAAAGAAATTTGACAGATTGTAGTAGCTTGATGTGCTGGCGTCTGTACGTATTTTATTTCGTCACGAAAACCTACACACATGGCTGGCATTGCTTAAATTCTTTAAACATTACTCCTCATTAGCAATGTAGGTGTGGCGCACACACTTGGCACTAATGACTCATTCTGCAGATCGCTTCATCTCTGACGTGTTTACAACGAGCTAAGATAAGCTATCTGATCTTCATCTGTGAGCAGTTTGTGCAAATTGACGTACGATCAGAGCGCCTAAAAAGGCCACTTTGGCAGAATCATAATAGGATAACATTATGAATCATAATATGGCGAAGACAGTCCGTGTTTTTCTTTTTTTCGCTGCACTACGTAGGTATAATCAAAGAGATTGGGATTGGATTTGGATTGGATTGATTAGTATTTTAGCACAGACAAAAAAATAACTGAAAAATCCGTCATCAATGGGATTTGATACGATTAACTTATCAGTTAACTGTCCATTATGATTAATAATGTTATCCTTTTATGACTCTGCCAAAGTGGTTTTTTTAGGCCCCAGGACTTACAAATTGATGTTATTTCAAGTTAAACAAATATCAACTTTATTTTAATGGTGATTAAGTTGATTTCAGAGCGACTAGCACTAATGAAAATTTATAAAACTGAAGTTGTAGTGTAAATTTAACTTTATTGTGTAGGAATTAAAGTTATTTTTCTATAAACTCATATTATGGGGAATACCTACAGACTAGCAGTGTACGTCAATTGAAGCCATGCATCAAAACATTATGAGAGTCAAGTTTACCTGCTGATTTATATCTGGTAAGGAAAATTTTGCTGGATAGTTTGACGCAAGAGAGAGAGAGATATTTGATCAAAGATCCTTTATAAAAGATGGCTTATGTAGATTTACATCTGTAAGCAATTTCTGAAGTGTAAGATCTATTTTTTACGATATGTGATGAAGTGGATAGCAAAATATTCGTTGAGAATTTAAAGAAAAAGAAAATACGTTCATTTGCTGCAAACATGACACAGACATACATAGAACACAAACAAAAATAGAACAAGTTGGGGAATATAAGGATCACATCCATGCAAAACGGCCATCGCTCAGCATAATGCTAACACCGTATGCGACACAGAGCCACAGCCACAGCGCTAGTTTTATGCGACAGTCGGCGTTGACGTGATGACGTCAACCGGTGCAGCATTTGATAAGATAAAAACAAAATAATAAATAAAACAAATGTCCAATTCAAAGAAGAAGAATTTAAAGAAGTCTGTCATTGATTTGACAACAGTTTTGATATTTCGTAAATACACTGACGTGTCATCAGAAGGCCAATTCACGTAATTTATTTAAAATTTTCAAAATCTATAGTCGCAGTCTCATCTCGGCGACAAACAAATGTCAAAAACTTGTCAAAAATTCAAAATGTAGGGAAATTAGAGGTATTTTTGACAGATTGAGACTGAGATCAGACTGTGAACGTTCTTAAAATTACGAGAATTGCCCCTCTGATCATATCTGGGACATGCTCAGTTTTCTGTGACAGACATCAAACTGATCAAGATACATAATAAGACAGATAAATATTCATTAATTTACATCAAATTAATTTGGGTTGACATATGACTGACTCGGTGATAAGTGTGACAACAGATCATATCCAAGTCTATGAAATATTTGCCGTTGAATAACTTGATATTTCCAATGTTCAAATGTCATATTTTGCAAGGCATAGCGAGCACACAACGAGACAAAGTCGCAGACAGTTGTCATGTTGAAACCAGTTACAAAAACCTCAATGTTAATCAATATTGCAGCTCAAATATTGATTATGCAAATGTGTTCAGTAATCCTATATGTATTATGGTGATTCGTTGCACCATCTATCAAATTAGATCACTGACGACTGGTAAATACCTACATCAATGCTTAGCAAAGCATTCACTGCAAGTGACAGCGTTGATAACTCTGCTTACCGTGAGAGACTCAATATTAATCGTAATGATATTGTTTGACTGAGAGAGGGGATTGTGGATAAGAAATAATAGCGGCACGGTTCGATCGATGAGGTAAAGCTACGCTTGCTGCGGTTGGTCCGTGTATAAATGACCATCTTTTACATACCGTGACCCCTCCGTGCCTCGGAAAGCACGATAAGCCGTTGGTCCCGGCTGTCATTCGTGGATCTTTGACAGTCGTTACGGGTAGTCAGAAGCCCGAACGTCTGACTACTAGTCTTACCAAGGGGTATCATATTACCCAATAACTGGGTTGTGAAGGTCAGATAAGCAGTCGCTCATGTAAAATACTGGTATTCAGCTGCATCCGGTTAGACTGGAAGCCGACCCCAACATAGTTGGGAAAAGGCTAGGCAGATGATGAGTGTGTTACGCAATTACCCCGCTGAATCCATGTTAACAAGTTGTTTGAGAATGTCCCTGCCGTTCTGTATACTTTCTTGCGCTGATTAATTTGACAGGACTAAACTAAAATTTATTTTCTGTCCTTTTCTTAATGAAGTAGAATGAAAAAGATGCACTGAACTTAAATTTAGTTTAGTTTGTGAACAAGGGAATCGGCACCATTGGCAACCATTTTCTGAGATTAATTAAGCAAAATGATAAGGGCTGTCTGTATTGTATAGCCCTGCTAGCCATTCCAATAAGAGGATATCTACGGACAAAAATGCACTAATTCAGGATTTGATACCTTTTTGGCTATAGTTGTAACTCTTGAGAAAACCTTTTGGATTAAAATAAGACATTAGGGTTACCTGGAACAGAAACTTTTTGTACCACAAGCATAGATGCCACGAGTAAAATATCTCGTTGCCTGATCCACTACCACGAAACAATGTCGTTAAACAAAACTAACTGGCATACTCTGCGATTGTCACGAACACAAATTTAAAATTGGCCAATGGGTGTGCGACATTCGTATTTCTAACTGCTGATCGTTCTAAATTTAATTTATCACGTAGTCGGGGGCTTGGCCATACGAAATGTTAGCATCACAGAATAAATGGATACCGAAAGACTACTGCGTACAATGGGTTCCTATCCTGGGATACTTGATTTCGAAAGTTGATGATTCGATTTAAATATACAATGGGTTATGTTGTCGCAGTTTCTAATCAAAACAAAAGGGTTAATAAAACAAAAGCCAATCGCGTCTATAGTTGTTTTCTCCTTCCAATCAACCTACAAAAGTCGCTTATTCTAATCTCGGCATATCGACCCCTGAAAAAAAATTGTTTATTTGTTTCCACATAGTTCACACTCGATCCCCAGGGGGTGAGACTGAATTTTATTAAAATGAACATGGTAAGTGCAAACAATTTCTGAGAATGAATTCCTCGTCGCCTCTTGTAAGCATGGAACTGCTACCAGTTATTCTGTTGAATCTATACTCCATTTGAAATAACATTAGACATTTAAATAAAGCTTTTTTTACCGTCCGTTCAATCGATTATGAATTCTATTGCGTTGGTGGCATGACATATGGCAGCCGCAATAAACAGTTGGTATTGTGACCACTTTTGCTTTTCCACCATCCTTATGCCTACGGTATAGAAGTCAAAATCGGTTGAACGGACTGTAAAAAAGGTTTATTTAAATGTCTAATCTTATACCAAATGGAGTATAGTCTATTTTAAACCGCTATCTCAGTTAATGTGTTCGGGTTTTATTGTCGCGAGTGAAAGCTATGTGCTATTTCTGAAAGATTTATAGTATATACAGACGCCAGCACATCAAGCTACTACAATCTGTCAAATTTCTTTAATAGATTTTCAACTTTATCGCTAAAGCTTAAGGTTCAAAGTTGATAGGGGAAATTTGACAGTTTCGGGCAGCTTTATGTGCTGGCGTCTGTACATAGTCTGTTATGTGTGGAACGACGCGACGTACATTTTCCCTCGGCTCTGGTATTTACTTTGAGCTATTATTTATTTGAAGTAAATACCAAAAAGTGACGTCAAGAAAATTAGGAAGATATTATTTTCATATAAATCAGTCATGTATCCTAATATCTTTTGAGTAACTTTGAGCAAGGCAATTTCTTATGTGATTTATGTAATACAGACATCTTCGATAAACACATGGTATTTACTTAGTTCTAAAAATATCATTTACTCCTATCTTTCCACTGTTACAATATGGAACAGTTACAGAAAGGAACCGATATTTAAATCCTAGCTTCCTAACTGATATTATAAATGCGAAGGTAAGTTGTTTTTTACCTTTTCACACCTAAACCACTGAACCGATCATCCTGAAATTTTGCATATACGTTGTCAGGTGTACAAAAACGGACATGGGGTACCTTTCATCCCGAAAAAAGTGATGTTCCCGAGGAAAACAACAATAACGTTACTATGATAATAGATGGCGCCACGTGTCTTTCGAACGGGATCGACACTTATACGGGTGGAACCGCGGGGCGCTGCTAGTATTTTCATAACTGCTTGCATTTTTCAAATAGTGATGAAAACCGGACTATATAATTTAAAAAAATTGTTAATAGCCTCTCGACTGATTTCGGTCACGGTGGCCAATCTCAACGGAGATTAGCCAGGTGCGCAGGAGATATTATAGTGCACAAGTTTGTGCGTAAACACAGGTGCACTCTCTGTTCCTTTACTCTCATAGTCCGATGGGACGGCAATCCGACACGACCGGCGAGAAATCAGGCGCAGGACCAAAGGTATTAAACCGTCAACGTCGAAACTCCGGACTATTACTAAGAAATTCCTAATGGAAAAACCCAATAACACTTTTTCCGATCCGGGAATCAAACCCAGGACCCCACGCTCAGCAGTCGCGTTTGCAACCACGAGACCAACGAAAATACAGATAACCTTTAGAACAGTATAATTTAAAACAATTTTAAAGTAAATTGTTCTAACTCCAAATACAAATTGGCGCCAATAACATGTCACCACGTGTCCACAGAAAAAAAAACACAACCTCATGCTAGTGAGTCAAATCACGCATGAAATTAGTGAAAATTAAGACAAAAAAAAATACCAAATTATTTGGCAAACACGTGCCTTTCTGACGGGTGAAAAACTCGTGATCCGTTGGCGTCAGCGATTTACGAGGACAAGACGTCACGTAAGCTAACAGGGTACCTACGTGTGTTTATTGATAATACACCAAGGAATCTTGGGGTATTCTTGAATGAGATACGAAAATAGCAGTGAGTATCTCTTTGTAAATGATACTATGAAATCGAAATAGGAAATCACGGTCATGTGATCAAAATCAATCTAGCCTTTTCCCAACTATGTTGGGGTCGGTATCCAGTCTAACCAGATGCAGCTGGATAGTAGCGTTTAGGTACATGGAGCGACTGCCTATCTGACCTGCACAACCCAGTTACTGGGTAACACAATACCCCTTGGTAAGACTAGTTATCAGACTTGGGCGTCTGACTACCCGTAACGACTGTCAACGGTCTCTGAATTACAGGTAGGACCAACGGCTTAACATGCTTTCCGAGACACGGAGGGGTCTCGATATGAAGGTAATGGATGGTGACCCCTCCACGGACCACTGTCATTTGTGATCATATCTGAAATTAAACTTCTTATACTTCGTTTATGTGAAGGAACCAACCCCCTTTTAGTTAACTGTACCTAAAGTTGAGGATACTGCCAAGTATCCATACTAATATTATAAGTGCGAAAGTGTGTCTGTCTGTCTGTCGGTCTGTCTATGTGTTACCTCTTCACGCTTAAACCGCTAAACCGATTCAGATGAAATTTGGTATAGAGATAGTTTGAGTCCCGGGAAAGGACATAGGATAGTTTTTTCCCGATATTCTCACGGGATCGACACTTATGCGGGTGAAACCGCGGGGCGCTGCTAGTTTCTTTATGAAAAACCTTATACCACTAAGCTAATTTTTCCTAGGACTGCCAATCGAAACTTTAAACGTTTTGGCTCTTGGTACAGACGCCAGCACATCAAGCTACCCGAAAATGTAAAATTTTCCCAATCAACTTTGGACCTTATGCTTTAGCGATACAGTTGAAAACCTATTAAAGAAATTTGACAGATTGTAGTAGCTTGATGTGCTTTCGTCTGTACAATGATCAGTCAAATTGAGAAAAACGTCAATCTGTTCCACTCAATACTCATTATCATCGAGTTTTTAGTCCACAAAACATTTCGCATTGTATAAAACCAACAATAGCTAAAACTTCGCAAACCTCATTTTACTACTTCGTATTTTCTGAATCAGAATCAGATTCTTTATTTGTAAAACATAAGTATTTACATAAAGGTCCTATAGTAACATAATTGAGCGCTATGCTTTGCCGTGAAGGCATACAAATGTTAAAATAAATAGGATTAAAAAAAAACTAGAGTAGGTACTTAAAAACGAAATAATACAAACAATGAAAAATAAAACACAAAAACAAATTAAAAAATATTAAAAATTATCATTTATAAAATCTGGGACAGTATAATAACATTTTTCTATTAGAAAAGAGGTGAGAGCTTTCTTAAACTTTGATTGGGGCAGATTTTTTATATTATCAGATATTTTGTTTTAAATTTTTGAAGCCATACCAAAAAACTCTTTTTCATCAAAGCAGTTTTACATTTTATATCGCACAATTGATGTATGTATTGAGAACGCATTGGGAGTTCTTTTTACATCGGAGATCTTTTTAAAAAGATGTAAATTATTTTTCACGAACAAAGCAGTCTCGAAAATCCAACTACACATTCCACATACTACCCAACTCTTAAAATTTTATCGGTAGGTATTGCTTACAGCAACTGTACAATTCCGTAACAGCCACACCCTCTGTAACTGCGTATTGTCTAGACACGTTCCGAGATATTTTTTGCCCCCCATCATGCCCCAACTTCGTCCTTTTGTCCTTGTGACGTCATGGGCGAGACGCACTTAGCGTCCCGGGGGATCGCTTTGTCTAAACTTTCCATTCCAAATGAATTGAGGAGGGTCCAATATGATGGCGTTATAGTTCTATCCCTTTGTGTTTTTGGTGAGATTTGAGATGCACGTCACGGGTTTTGTTTTGTAAACAAACTTTATTTTGATTGGATTTCTTGACGAAATGTCCTGCGAGAAAAACACATATTTTTGCTATTATGTCAGCTGATCAATCAGCTTTTTTCCATTGCAAAAATTTCGGTCTATAGTCTCTTTGCCTGGCCAAGTCATATTAGTTTATTGTAGTCAAAGGTTTGACTCAATACCACCTTAAAATAACAGTAAAAAAATATGTTGAATTAATTGACACAATTAAAACATGTATCTGCCTACCTACTCTTTTAGGTACCTACATGTTTTTAGGGTTCCGTGCCTTAAAAGGAAAAACGGAACCCTTATAAGATCACGTCGTTGTCCGTCTGCCTGTCCGTCAGTCAAGACCCTTTTTCTCAGGAACGCGTGGAGTTATCAAGATGAAATTAATATCAAATACTCAAGGCTGCAATCCCTTGAAGCAGTGAAAAAAATCTAACTTCTAAGTCAACGCAATCAAAACATACGGGCGTATATGTTCCGAAATCAAAATCTGTAAGTGTAGGGTACTTCCCGTTGTCCTAGAGTCATGAAATTTGGCAAGAAGCAAGGTCATGTAGCACAAATGAAGGGAAAATCCGAAAACCGTCAATTAGTAGTTAATTTACAAAAAAAAAAAAATTGGTATCTACAAATTTGTACGGTGCCCTCGGTGCGCGGGACAGACTCCCACTTGACCGATTTTTTTTTGCTTATAAGAATAAAATAGGCGTAATGGCGTAATTCGTCCTTTGAGCCCTAAGATACCAATACATTCTCATATGAAATCCTTAGAGAATAATAGTAAAAAAATGCAAGCAATATTCACAAGAATCTGCCAGCTTGTGAAATATTTTCTTTCTGAAAATATGGAATTTCATTTTCCAAGTGACTGAATAAAATGGATATGTAGTAAATGGAGTGTAAATATATAAAAGACGGTACTTATATAGAGCTATTGGATCAATTTATATTTGTTGGTGAATTCGTTGACATTGAATTAATTCCGTTTGAAAATTCTTTTTAGTAACGCAGTTATATGTATACCTACTATTAAAAAAGCGATATTATAGTCTCTCTAAAATCTACAATAAAAAATCTAGCATTGACAAAAAGCTTTAAAACCACAATACCTACATTTTTATGTCCTTTCAGGTTTTTCCAACGTTTACTACCACAAGGACATAGGCACGACAAAAACTTTAGAATTCTTTACATTAGCACCAATCAATTACCGACACCTTATTTATTTTTTATATACTTTTCATTGTTACCGCAGTATCTACAAATAGCCTGTCTGAAATATTCAGTTTTTTCCACCTGAATTCTTTTGTGTTACGCAAGCTCACTCACGCGCGTGCAATAGACCGTGTAATTATCTAACGTCAATTTTAAATCGATCACTAAAAATAGGATATTTTAGTCACTTTCAGAATTCCTTCCATAATTGGGTTCATACAATGTAAACATTAATAATTATGTAATGTGAGTAACTGACAATTTAATTATGTTTTTAATTGAGTTAAAGGAACGCTGAAAATGCTGAAGGAAATTGTTTCTGTAAATCACGACCTGTCGATTAAGTCAATGAACTAATTGTTCTGTCAATGACACTTGTTATATAAGTCTTTATACTAGCAAAACTAATTTAGAGCGTCCTTTAGTATAACTTAAGACAGCAAAAAAATTTTAGTTAACACAAGTGACTATAACTCTCTGACATCATTCTAGTAAGAAGTTCGCATACCAAACTGACTTGCGTAATAGTATCAACCCTAAAATTCATCGTTTTAGCCCCACCATCTGTCTGGTCTAGTTTTAGGATTATGATGCTGCAGTGCGATTCTGTAACCATCTCACCGGTAAAACTTAGGTGAAGTGAGCGTTGAGTGAGCTGTCAATAGTGTCAATTCCTAGCAAAAACAAACTCACATCACCTAAGTTTTCACGGTGAGATTTTTACAGAATCGACCGGCTGGACTCCAATCTCCAATCCTTCAGTGAAACGAACCTCTCATGCTTCGCAAACGCTCTCAGGTACTACTTATTGCGACTTAATCCAAATCTGTCTCCCGCAGGTGGTGGCCCGTCGCTCCGACCTGAAGCTGATCGTGACCTCAGCCACCATGGACTCTACAAAGTTCTCCACATTCTTCGGCAACGTGCCCACATTCACCATCCCCGGACGTACATTCCCTGTTGAGACTTTCTTCGCTAAGAATGTATGTGAAGACTACGTTGATGGTGCTGTTAAACAGGTAAGTTCCTTTTAACTTTAAGGGTTTGATTTACTTTAACTTCTTTTTCAGCAACAGAGGTTCTTTTTCTTATTGCTACTTGGACCTTCTCTTGGCCTTGATCTCACCTGATGGAATGCGATGCATTAGGTGTACGATGGCACAAGCGTGTCCAAAAGATGCCTGTTCACTTTTATTTTAAGGTTCACGGGCTATACAGACGCTAGCAGAGAGTCCACACGTATGCCTTACGTATAATAAATGTGGAGAAGAAGCGCTTAGTATAGTCAAGTTTTTTTTATTTGGTGGGAAATTATCAAAGAGCTTCTCCCGCTCTGGGCGGGGCGGGAGCCGTGTCAGACTTTTACTGACTAAAACCCACTCGTGTTGCTTCAGTTGCCTGTGCCAGGGGCCACGGTATCTCTTTCGAATAACCCGCGACCCTGGCAGGCATCGGCCCTAGCGGACCACGTCTGTTAGTGCTAACATGTCTTTGAGGCGCGCGTGGAACACAACGCGCTGTAGACCCGGGCCTAGTCCTTACAGGACGGCGAGCTGCCCATTGCTCGACGTCCGCAAGCCCGCGCCTACGGTGGCCGGGAATCGGCTGTCGACTCTCGACGCCCAGGGCGTCTCCTGCGGCGACTAGGGGCGTGAGGGCGCAAAGATTGCCCCTTTCTTATGAGTTCCGCCCCCTCCTTCGCAACTGTAATGTAGGTAGATGATTAATAATGTAAGTTAGGTAGGTTAGGTACCGGCCGCTGCCGGCAGTCCGAATATACGAGCTAACCGAGTGCCTGCTTTTTATTGTCGTTCCTCCGTACAAACATCACAGTGGCGACGAGGTAAAAGATTTATGTGCGCGTGCGTAATTACTTAGACAAAAGAATAAACTGCAACTAAAATCAAGATGTCAATCGGGAAGTTGAGTGAATTTGACGTGAAAACGGGACAGTGGTCATCCTACGTGGATAGGTTGGACATGTACTTCCTGGTGAATAAAGTGGCAGAGGAAATAAAGTTACCTACTTTGATTTCTACAATCGGTGATGAGGCGTACGAGTTACTCGTAAATTTATCGAGTCCAAAGAAACCGGCGGAGTTAAGGTACGATGAAGCTATTAGTATAATGCGTCAGCATCTTCAACCGACGCCATCTTCATTAGCGGAAAGATACCGTTTCCGGCAAAAAAGACAAGGAGCGGATGAAAACGTGGCGACTTACGTCACGGAATTAAAAAGGTTAGCTCGACACTGTAAATTTGCAGAAAATTTAAGCGAAAGCTTGCGGGATCAATTCATATGCGGACTCAAGAGTGACGTCAACAGGCAACGACTGTTTGCGGAAGATGACTCGATAACATTTCTACAAGCTGTGAAAATAGCGAACGCAATGGAGGCGGCAGAGAGAGATGCAGCGGTTGTGGATGGAGCGCCCACGTCTAGTCCTAACGCGGAAGCGGTGCATTCGGTCACATCGAATAAGAGAGGCAGCAGCGGGGCGAGTCGCAGCAGGAGCGGTGGCATCACGCGGCCGCAGGGGCGCCGCGCGCCGGGAGGCGCGGGCGGCGGCGGAGGCGCGGGCGGCGGAGGCGCTAGCGGCGGCGCCGGCGGCGGCAGGCTAGCCGCGAGCCACGGGGCGCGCGCGACCAACGCGGCTCATGCATCAGGACGCAGCAACTGCACAGCTTGCGGAGCCACTAACCATAGTGTGGCAAGCTGTCGCTACAGGGAGTTCATGTGCAGCAAATGCCAGCATACGGGGCATTTACGTCGGGTGTGTCCGGGGAATGCTGAGCAATCGTCGCGGGGAACTTCAGATCGTCGCGGTCGGCGGAATGGAAATATATATTCCGCGGAGATCGCAAGCGAGTCCGACGTGGAGGACATCGAAGAGAGTTTAAACCTGATTGGACTCAATAATTATAAGCCAGTAAGTTTGCCTATTTTTGTAGATGATACCGTGTTAAATATGGAAGTAGATACAGGAACGGCGATTTCCTGTATAAATGATTGTACCTACCAACGTTATTTTCCACATTTAGGTCTCAAGAAGGACGATACAATTTTAAAATTTTATGATGGTACTAAAATAAAACCATTAGGAATAATACGCCCACGTGTTCGATTTCAGGGGCAGGAAAAACAGCTTGAATTGTTTGTAATCAAAAACGGTACTACATCTTTGATAGGTAGGCAATGGTTAGCGGAGCTACAAATAAAAATACCTACGCTTACTTGCAAAAGTATAAGTAACATAAATTGTGTGCAGATTAATGAAGGAATTGTAAATATTCTCGACAGATATAAGGAGTTATTCAGCGGCGGACTGGGTCGGTACAGAGGCGGTAAGGCCACGCTGCGAGTGCGGCCGGGAGCGACACCGGTGTTCCAGCGCGCGCGGCCCGTACCGTACGCACTGCGCGAGCGCATCGACGCTGAGCTCGACGCCATGCTGCGCGACGGCGTCATCGAGCCCGTCGACTGCTCCGACTGGGCCTCACCTTTGGTGCCGGTGACTAAAGCAGACGGTACGTTACGAATTTGTGCGGACTATAAAGCGACTCTGAATCCCGCCTTGCTGATCGATCGATACCCCCTTCCTAAGATTGAAGATGTGCTCGTAGGCCTAAACGGAACACAGTTTTTTAGTAAAATTGACCTTTCCCGTGCGTACAACCAAGTAGAACTTGATGATTCAAAAAGATACACAGTTATTAATACACATCGAGGTTTATTTCGGTATAATAGGCTAGTATACGGGTTGTCATCAAGTGTGGGTATTTTCCAACGTATAATGACGAATTTGTTAGGTAATATACCGAATGTGCAAGTGTTTCTCGATGACGTCATAATTGGCGGGAAAAATAAAAGCGAGCATTTATATGCACTAGAACAGGTCTTACACCGACTGTCTGAGAGTGGCCTAAAGCTAAAGCAAGAAAAATGTGTTTTCTTGGTTGATGAAGTGACTTATTTAGGCTATGTTGTTTCAAAAGAAGGGGTCAAAGCGGACAAATCAAAAATAAAAGCAATAAGTCAACTAGAAGCCCCAACTAATGTTAGCGAATTACGTTCCTTTATAGGTATGGTAAATTTTTTTGCTAAGTTTATTAAGAACTTCAGTTCCATGTTAGTACCATTAAACAGGTTATTACGAAAAGGCGTAAACTGGAACTGGGATGAACAGTGCGAGCGTGTGTTTACGCAGATAAAGCAAGCATTAATGGGTACCGAGGTATTAGCACACTACGACCCTAACAAGCCTCTGATCGTGACGTGTGACGCGAGCCCGCGGGGCGTGGGGGGCGTGCTGGCGCAGCCGGGGACGACGGGCGAGCGTCCAATAGCTTATGCGTCACGTTCGCTCACCGTCGCGGAGAAGAACTACTCACAAATACATCGCGAAGCACTGGCGATTATATTCAGTATACGGAAATTTCATCAGTATATATACGGAAGGAAGTTTATTTTACGCACTGATCACAAACCGTTAGTATCAATGTTAGGGCCGCAAACGGGGATACCTACAATGACGGCTAGTAGGATGCAACGGTGGGCAGTGATATTATCGGCTTACAATTACGATATAGAATATATTCGCACGAATGAAAATTGCGCTGACGGTTTATCACGGCTACCGGAAAATAATTGCGTTAAAAATGCGAAGGAGGAATCAATTCCAGAACAAACATACCTGCACTTCGCACAAGATGGATTGTTGCTTGATTATACCGAATTAAAAAAACAAACGGAGAGGGATCCGTTATTAAGTAGAATTTCAAATTACCTTCGTGACGGTTGGCCAGATAAGTGTGAAATCGTGAACTTACAACCGTACTTCAATAGAAAAGCAGAACTGTATGAGGAGCTAGGTTGTGTCATGTGGGGTCACCGGGTCGTGATACCGGAAAAATGCCGGGATAAGATTTTAAAAATCATCCATGAGCCGCACATGGGCATCGTAAAGTCAAAGGCGTTGGCACGCAGCTATGTATGGTGGGCGGGCATCGACGAGGCGGTGGAGCGCGAGTGCCGCGCGTGCACTGTCTGTGCCGCGCACGCGGACGACCCCCCGCGCGCTGTGCCCCGCCCCTGGCCCTGGCCGGCCAGGCCGTGGTCCCGGCTGCATCTGGACTTTATGGGGCCCATATGCGGGATAACTTATTTAGTAGTAGTAGACTCAATATCCAAATGGCTGGAAGTATTTCAGGTTCCCAGCACAGCAGCGAATCATACGATGGTCAGGTTGCGTGAGCTGTGGAGTAGGTGGGGTGTTCCTAGGCAGATAGTCACAGATAATGGGCCGCCGTTCACTAGCAGTGAATTTGCACAATTCGTGCGAAGTGACGGTATCCAACATATATTTACAGCTCCCTATCATCCATCGTCTAATGGAGCCGCGGAAAATGCAGTAAAGACTTTAAAAAGAGTTATTAAAAAAGCTTATTTAGATAGAAAAAGTATAGCACAGGCTCTGAACACCTTTTTGTTATATTACAGGAATACGGAACACTGCACTACGGGAATAAGCCCGTCAGTCGCACTGATAGGGCGACGGTTGCGTACCAAGTTAGACGTTTTAAAACCCGATGTGGAAGCTAGAGTACAAAAAGCGCAGCAAGGGCAAGTTGAAAGTGCGGGTGGGACAGAAAGGGGGGTGAAAGTAGGAGACGACATTTGGTATCGACAGTATCTAAAGGGGGAGAAATGGCTGCCCGGTACTATAGTTAACGCGACTGGGCCAAGCAACTATAGGGTACTAGACAGTAACGGTAAACAGGTGCATAGACACATCGATCAGCTAAGGCGTAGGACAAGGAGTTCTCTAATAGTCCCCACAGATTTGTCACGATCACCGGAAGCTTCAGCTCCAAGAGTAGCACCTATGTCGCCCCTCGAAGACGGGTCGGAGCGGCCGGAGGCCTCGGTGGCGTCGTCGTCGCCTGCGCGGGAGCCTGTGTCGTCGTCACCGCTTCAGATAAACGATCAGATCGACCGAGATAAAGAGGTGGAAGAGTTCGCAACACCGCCGTCTGTACCGCCCCAGTCTCGTCCCATTAGGAGATGTAGGTTAAATAAGAATGTAAATTATAAGATTTAATTAAGGATTAGTTAAGCAGGTTCCCATTGTTATGTATAAGTTTAATTAGCTTGGTATAAATTGTTAAGTAATAGTTAAGATTTAGTTAAGAATTAAGTTAAGTATGTACCTAGTTGTAAAAGGTTATTTTGCTATCATTGAGTAATAATGTACCTGTATGTAAGTTAGTTCGTAAGATTTTGTAATCACGATAATCAATTTATTGTTAATTAAGGGTGGAGGGATGTAATGTAGGTAGATGATTAATAATGTAAGTTAGGTAGGTTAGGTACCGGCCGCTGCCGGCAGTCCGAATATACGAGCTAACCGAGTGCCTGCTTTTTATTGTCGTTCCTCCGTACAAACATCACAGCAACCATTACCGTTTCGCAGAATGAGGTGACCGCCTCCTATGCACTCTCGCTCCGTACCATGGCCTAGCTAGACCAGGGCCGGACGCGAGAGATCACCGCCGCCGATCGCCGCCGTAAGGATGCGGCAGCTCAAAAAATTCGAAGACATGTGGCACCTATCAACCCACACTTGGTCAGAATAGTTTCCCCAAACTAATAGTTTCTCCAGGCTCTTTCGAAATTATGAAAATATCAGCCTTTGGTATCATGTCAGAATTATCCGCTACTTCCCCCACAAACGTATTTTTCATGTCAGACAATCAGTCTTCGGACTGACACCTTTAACACGGTACGTCTAGCTTTTGACCACTTACCGTTTATTAAATTCCCTCGTTCCTCCCTAAACAAAGGTAACATCGCGTGACTAGGTGCCAAGTTAACTTGTTAAATTGTCATCAGCCATTCCCATTACCATGGTCATTTTCCACATCAGCCGTTTTGGTATTTACCAAATTATTTATCGTAAGTAATATAACATAC
Source organism: Luperina testacea (assembly GCA_927399505.1). Classification (NCBI taxonomy): domain Eukaryota; kingdom Metazoa; phylum Arthropoda; class Insecta; order Lepidoptera; family Noctuidae; genus Luperina; species Luperina testacea. The sequence continues at coordinate 2,851,586 of OV656769.1, forward strand.
ACACAACCTTTGAACTATGGAAACTGTTCAGAATTTATTGCAATATGTAAAAAGGTTTTCTTAAAATACTTCTGAAGGTGCAGCTGAAAGTATTAAATGTGAGCTTGGGTGCAATGACATGCTGAACTTCACACTAAGAAAATGTCCTTAGTGTAACACGAAGTGTTGTAAAACATTGTCCAACAAAGGTAGAGTACTACGAGGATCTTTTGGCGCCTGAATGACATTGACAGAACCCCCCCCCTCCTGTTTTTGGTAAACATTACGTAAACATGTGTGAAAATGTCACAGAGAATTTACTACGCAAGCGTTACCGTGGCAGACTTGGAAAATAGACTTCAAACCCCAAGTCGGCCGGAGCAAAGACAATCTCCACAGATGGGGGTTCACTCGGAGTGCCACTGTTTTTTTTCTGTACCTATGTAGGTTTGAACAAACAACGTACACGTTTTTGCACGTCAATCATATTTTTAACCGACTTCAAAAAAGGAGGAGGTTCTCAATTCGAATGTTATTATGTTATGTTATTGTGTTGTGTTGTTGTTATGTTATGTTGTTATTTTTTTACTATGTAGATGAGGTCGGCGTTTCCTACCTGAGTACTCTGAGAAGAAATGCTCAAACAAACTCTGAGGTTTTAAACTCCAGACATAATCTTGATCAGATCATGTGAAGTCCATGTAGATTGGAGTGGAACCGTCCAGTCAGTGCACAAATTTGTCAGTAATAATCGTGTAGTAGTTGAGGTTATTATTACAAAATTGACATCAAAACTTAATTTTTAGTAAAATTTTGCTCAAAAACCCGATCCATATCCATACATAGCCACTTCGGTGCCAAAAAATTGAATATTCGCTGACAGGAGTCATATTCATTAACCTTCTTTTGTTAAATTGACTTGGTTGATAAATTATTTATCGAGGTTGTTCTGTCCAAGATTCGGGTTGTTGTCAAGCCAAGACCGAACTCTAATTTTGTATGTGCAAATTACATTGAGTTTCTTTGCCAAGTATACAATATTGTTATTGCGTTACCGATATTATGACAGCTTATTGAAACAAATTGTTCATTCTTATAAATTGCAGTACTTTTCAAACCGAACATAGCTAATTCGTTCATCTACTGTTTTGCATTTTATATTCTGCAGTGCGATTCTGTAACCATCTCACCGTGAAAACTTAGGTGAAGTGAGCGTGGAGTGAGCTGTCAATAGTGTTAATTCCTAGCAAAAACAAACTCACATCACCTAAGTTTTCACGGTGAGATTTTTACAGAATCGACCGGCTGGTATAGGATTTTTTGGATACTCTTGGTTTCTCTCAGTATGACGTTTCCTCTATTACTACTACGGTCTGCTACTCTTTCATAATCAGCCTGTATTGTTCTCACTGCTGGGACACAGGCCTCCTCTGTTCGAGAGGGAGTGGGCTATAATCTACCACGCGGGCCCAGTGCGGGTTAGTAGATGTCACATGTCTTCGAATGTTTGGTTCTAGGACATGCCGGTTACGTTACGATGTTTTCCTTCACCGTTTTGAGAGCAGTGGTGATGAAATAATTTACACAAAGCGCCTGTCTGGGTTCGAACCTACGACTTACAACTCGTAAGTCGCGGCCGATACTAACTGGACCACTGCTGCTCTTTAAAAGTCCCGAATTTCCATTAGATATATTGGAACGTCCGAGATCGTGGATCTCCCTTTCCAAGTTCTGAAGACAGCTGTCTTTGACGTTTTATTAATTAAAGGGATTCTTAACGAAGTAAAGAAGGCTTACAAGAATCCTTACCGAAAATACCAAAAGGTTTTATTGAACAACATTCTTCTATTTAGCCCAGATCAGCCTCTGAATCATCATCAAAACCTCCTATATTCTACCGCTGACCGTCCGCATTCAGTAACCCACAAACAGCTCTACGTAAGCATAGCAATTACACGTGGTTTAACCAATAACAATTATTATTCATAAACTTAAGTAACGCTAGCTTCCTCAAATGAAACTGCTGGTAAAAAAAAATGTAATCAGACTCCATAATTGGTATACAGTTGAGTTGCAATAGCAGCTCGTAATTGTAAGGAAATATAAATTGTTATTGTTGCTAGTAATGTATTCCATAATTCCATGTTTTGCCAAGAATGGAAGAATTCCGGTGTTTTCTTTGTGACATTTCTTTTCTGCATTACAAAGAAATATTTTTATGAGAAATCTAAACTCGTATTTAAGTAATCATATCACATATATTTATTATTTATTTAATAGTTCAAGCACATAAATGTACAGAGGCGGACTTAATGCCATAGGCATTTTCTACCAGTCAACCTTTGGGTGAGGCAGAGACAAACAATGGTAGTGGTATATCTTGTGCTTCTCGCATCCAGCACATTCCTGCGGCCTTCATACGGTCATCGGTCCACCTTGGGGAGGCCTACCAACGCTACGCCCAGGACCGTCACATGTGGCGACACTTGGGGACCTATGTCCAGCAGTGGACGTCTTTCGACTGAAATGAAGATGATGAGCACATACACCATCATCATTGGCCCACTGGTGTGTACCTTTTCTGATGATGATGATGAACAAATACACCATCATCATTGGCCCACTGCCGAGTATCTATAGGCATCCTCCATTTTATTCCTACCTGCGTTTTTGTTTCCGAGTGCATACATTCCGAATCTCTTGAAAGTAAGAGTGAACAAGCTTCTTCTGGGTAAGCTCACTCCATCGTAGACTTTGTCTCTGTCACCTCTGACCTAGACAAGAGTCAAGAGCAAACCCGTTTCAATTTTTTTTTTTTTTTTAATGCCCTGCGTCCCTGGTCTGTGCGAGTCTCATTCCTCTTAGGGTCTGAACAGACGGACTGCATTTCAGCTACAACATCGTAATTTGGATGCAGTTGACTTAACTGCTTCGAAACCTAGTTAAGTCAACAGCATCCAAACTGTGATGTTGCAGCTGGCATGCAGTTCAAATGCAGTCCGTCAGTATAGACCCTTAAGCAAGCGTGTTGAACAATGCTCATGCCTTCTCTGTATAAGAAGAGCCTTTTACCCTGTAGTGCTACAATAATAGGCTGGTGGTCCAAGTTTCCTAAATTTTCAAGTATAAAACGCCTTGCTAATTTGCTATGTCCCTGAATACCTATATTTTATTAACTTACGCACTATCACTTTTGAAAGTACATGCATGATTGCAATATATTCAAATTTTGAATTCAAAAATTTTTTCAATCCATTTATGATCATATGTTCTACATTTGAAATAAAATTAAAATTTTAATCACAATAAATATTATATATAAAAGTAATTAATTAATTAAATTATAATCATAAAATTAAAAATATGTATATTGATAATACGCCTGCCTTTGAGTCATTTGTTTGGTTGTCATTACATTAATCATACAATAATGGTCAATGTACTGACAATCAAACCTGTTCGCAAATACGCTCAGGATGGTGTTGGATGTGGTCCGGAGCCTGCGCCCCAGAGATGTGCACCGGTAATGCAATTTGAAAAGCCTTTTGACCTACATAAAACATCATAAAAAGAAAATATGAAAACTCGGTCATAGCTATAAAGATTAGAAGTAAATAAAAACGTCCCCGATGCAAATAGTTCACAAACTAGCTTATCACGAGCATTGCGAATTGTTAGAATGCCGCTCACTGCAGCGCGGCGTCCGCGCAGCGTAGTGTTACCATGCGTGCGAGGGAAAGACGGAATTTTTTTTTTTGGGCATATGGAAATTATTTTCATAATTCGGATGTGTCTCATATCTCTATCTGTGCTCTATTATTTGTAGTGGCTTACAATCAGAAGCAAAAATTACTTATAATCTTGTTTAAAATCAGATTTTTCGATTATTTATTTCACTGTCTTCTTTATGTTTCATACTTTCAATAACAATAAAAATACCAAAAAAAATTGCGGCGCGTCACCGAATATCAAAGATAACAAAGCCGCCAATCTAGCCTTTTAAATAATGGGAAGGTCAACCAACTGCTCAAATAACCGCTTTGGGTCGACGATGACCAATTTCTATTTGTCTTTGTCAACATTGAAACGACCACCGAACTGGCTCATAGGTGACCAGGTCATGAGTTCATGAACCCATTGACATACTGTGACAATTTTCCCACATCAACACTTTTATGAAGAGTCACGCACGTCATTATAATTTTGGATTATTTCATATGTATTAAATTAACTACCTTCATTCAAAAATGAAGAAAACCCCTCTATGTGCAGTATCTTGGGCACTTACATTTACAAAGAAAGAAAAAGTATTTAATAGTTTTTTTTTTCTATGTTTTAAATTTTTTGGTATTTTTTTTTTAATATTATGACACAAATATAGAAAAAAACAGAGTCCTGTAGGTGCGAGGCCAAAAGGCTATCTCAGCATGGTTCTGCGACATTTAAAAATAAAGAAATGAATTTGTGTGTGTGTTGTTGTATGTGAATGCATGTGTCACAGTTGTCTCTGCATCACCCAAGATGTAAAATGCCTATGGCATTAAGTCCGCCTCTGTACATTTATGTGCATAAAGTATTAAATAAATAAAAGTTGCAGAACCAGTATTCTGTGAAGCCACGGGCAAAATACAGATTTACAAGCACAAACCTCGAATACCTCGCCAGAACACAACAGCATAGAGTAGTGTAGTTTAGGCCTAGCAAATATTTATTTTATTTATACACATGGCTTAGAAACTAGTGTTAGTACTTACATCTACCATGACAGAAACAACACAAACTATTATTTACTACGACACGGTTGCATGTAGCAGTATCCAATGCCCCAGTTTGGGGCTGTCGCACCTGTTTGTTATAGTTTTCACACTTTAATTATTCTATCGAGCCCTTTGACTGTATTATCAATATTAATTACACCAAGGTTTGAAACAATTCGACCCAAATTAGTTCGTACCAAATCATGTATGGACGTGGTAACCCTATCAGTCGGTGTCAACGAACTGCGGGCCCCGACCGCGTTACAACTTCGATTCCCGCTCGGTGCAAGAATGCGCGGATAAACTAGCTTTTGCAATTAATACGAATATCTCGCTTTTAGAGCCTTGTTTATGAGATAATTTATTTAAAGAAGTTGTTACGTTTCTGTTAAGTTTTAATTGAGAATATGAATTGAACCTTCCTTGACTGTGGCCTGCTGTACCCATTCCCTGGCCCCTATTTAATATTTGTTTATGTATTTATTTTGCACAATTTATTACCTTAAGTATACTGTTGATATTATATGGCAGCCAGTAAGTCACAATACCCCCCGTACTAGTTGAAAAAATATTACAATACTGGTAAACGCGGGTTACTTTAGCTCTGGGGGGGAACTTTGGTTCAATACAAAAAAGGGTTTTCTATTTTCTATTGTTGTATAGGGCTAGATTGGCTCAATGCTGTCATAAATATTAACCCTCTTCAAAGAACAACATTGGCTCATAAGTAAAAATATTTACATATACATTTTGGGGAAAATAATATTATTCTAATTGGCTACTATCCACACCTGTAAAACAAATCCATTAAAATGCTAAAAAATCCACCATAATCCCTACTATCAAAGGGTTTCTAAAAAAAGATGAAAAAATTAGCTAAAGTAACCCGCGTTTACGGTATACTTAAGAGCGTTTACGCCGTACGGCATTTCATACAAACTTTCAAGCCCTTGTTTTTCGAAATGAATGAACCAATTTTTATTAAACTTCATACGCATAAGCAGCCGATCGATTCTGTTAGATTCTCACTGACTCTCGTGAGAAGTTAGGTAGGTGAAGTGAGTTGTCAATCCATCTGATGCTAGGGATCACTTCACCCAAATTATTACGATGAGATTTTTACACAATAGCACTACAGGATACAAAGGTCTATAAAGTTAATAAAGAACAGCGATTTAATGAAAGTTACTATTTCTCTAACATAAACTGAAACTTTTGGTGAATTATTGACGAAAATAAAGTTTATAGTGCTATTTTAGTGGAATTTTACAAAAACCAATGTGAGTGTAGTTTAATCTTTCTTTAAAGTCTAAAATACCTATTTTATATGACTTTTTAACCGCATTTGTTATTCTTGGTACGTTCGAAACAGAAACATACAAAAAATGTTACTTGCTTCTGAACGTGTCTGACACTAAAATGTGCGCGAAACAAACATAATTGATAATAATATCTAGCGTTGTCTCTTTTTCACCAAAAACGTTTCAAACATGGTTCGGCAACAAATTGCGATCTTTCATTCACTTTCAACGATCCATATGCCGCTGGGCGTATTGGACGCCATGGTAGGACTTTGAAGCGAAATGTCTTGCTTTTGAATCGTTTTTAATTAGATTATGGTTGGCCACCTGGACTCGCGACGATTTGTATTTATAATAAACTGGATTTTTAACTCTCGGTGGTTATCCTAGCGTGTAAAATCCAACAGCAAACTTTTGTTTGGGCATTAAATTCAGATCTGTAAGTGCTAGCGAAAACGGGCATATGCACTTGCTGGAGATTCACAATCACTATCATGTCAACTCATAACTTTAGCTACAATGCGACAAGGTTATTTTGGTGCGTGATCAAAATCAAAATTAACGCCGCCATCTTGTTTTGTCGTTACAATTTCTGTGACAATTTTACAAATTGTCAAAGTAATTCAGGCGCCAAAAGATCCTAGTAGAACTGTATGCGAATTAAGAATAATATTTATTGTATTCTACTAAAATACCTACCCTACCGCCATATCGCCGATATGAGCCTGACTCAAAGAGAATGTAACACATAGGTACTAGGCCTCCTGACTTGCCAGCCTGACCGTCGCGCATCGTCGGCGGGACGCGGGGCACGGGCGGGGTACTGCAGACCGCACACGGCACAAAACCGTGACAAAATATCTTGAGATCGATGGTTATTAATTCTTTAAAGTTATGTTTTATTGATCATTAATCTTTATTTTGTGTATGTATACAATACAATAATGTAGGTATAATGCAGTTATTGTATGTAGTTTGGGATTACTTTAACGAGATGAAATGAAAAGAATATCTTATTCAATTAAACACTTTTATTCGTTATAAGTAGTTATAACAAGTTTATGGTACAATTTACACCAAAGATTTAAGGTTGCTTTGAATTTGATAATGATCTCATACCTTAACCAACATTTACAAAGGGGCCATTCAAGTATTACGTAAGCACTACTGGGGCGGGGGTCTTTGCTTTGCTCATTTTTGATAGAGTTGGGGAATGGGGGATCTGGATGGTGATTACGTCAACAGTATTTATTTTTTTACTTTTTCGGATTTTCTACAAAATTTTGTCGATTTTGGTTTGAACACATGTCAACCCTACTTGTCTACGCTTGAAAACGAAACGCATGTAACTGCTGCTCATGAATCAATAAAGAAACCCATTGAAAAATGCATGTTCCAATGTTTACGAAAGCATGGGCTCGCCCCTCGTCAGCAAAAGTAAGCAAAGCGCTTACCCCCCTAAGCGCTTTGCTTACTTTTGCTGACGAGGGGGAGTGGAGGGTTAATAATTGCATAGAAATCTGCTTACGTAATACTTGAATGGCCCCAAATAATTATTTAGTTTTTCTTGTAATTTACTTTATAAAAAAAATTACATTCAACCAGCTAGAATACGACCTTATAATATGACGTGTCTGTTTTCTTTTAATATTGATTTAAATCAATCGATTGGTTTATTTATCTATCCTGTATTTACCTTTCAAATCAGCCTATTTAGACATAGAAAAAAATTACACGAGACAAATTACTTTCTTTTTCGTCTGTTTTTTACAGTTACTGTTGGAGAATCCTCTGCAACATCAACTACGATGTCACTCTTTCTTTTCCTGGTCTTAGTTGCTGGTCTTATCGCCCTTTCTATGCCTATATTCTGATATTGCGAAAATATTCTTTTTACTGCGGTTTCGGACACGCCAGTAGCCTCTGCAACTTCCACATTCACGTTCATGTCATAGCCTGTAGAAAAAAAATGTCTATAAGCATAATATTAATAAAATAGTAAGACAGAAGAGTACATTGAATATTTTTGCAAAAAAAAAGTAATTGCTGCGAGATGTGGGAACGAGTATGATGCCGCAAATACAGTATTAGAATTGTTGTCCTTTGCCTGTTTGTCTCGCTCTGGATGTACGAAGGGCGTTCAATGTATTCTCGGTATCGGCATGAAAAAAGACGTAAATTCAATTAAATAATTTTTATTTTTGAATGTAATCCCCCATTACCCCAATGCATTTATTACATCTCGATAACTTTTCAATACCCTGTAAAAAATAACTTTCCTCTTTCTCTGAAAAATGCGTATTTGCCTTGAGCTCTTCATCATTGGAAAATCGTTTCCCACGAAGGTCTTTTTTCAAATTAGGGAATAAATAATAATCACTCGGGGCTAGGTCCGGGCTCTAGGGTGGTAGGTTAATTTCTTCGAAACCACAATCTCGTACAGCAGCCTTGAAAACACGCGCCGTGTGGACCGGGGTGTTGTCGTGAAGAAGCAACACATCGGTGGTCAGTGTACCCCGTCTTTTTTGTGGCTGGGTCATCTCTGCTATCATTTTGATCTTCATTCGGGCATCCTCCCGTACAAGCTTCTGAACTTGTTCTTCCGCAGAGGCAGTAACTGGGCCCCCCGAGTGAGTGTCGTCTTCAATACTCTTTGCCCCTTTTAAATTCACTTGACCACTTTTGAACCGTAGATAAAGAAGGTGCAGAATCTTGGTAAACACAAACAGCCCCATCTCTTCGTGAATAGGTTTTTGACTTTTTCCTTGTTTGCTAAGGAATTTCATAACAGCGCAGTGCTCGATTTTCTTCAACATTGTCACGTTTTAGTTGGCTAAAACGTGACAATGTTGAAGAAAATCGAGAATTAATTATCCTTAGTCAACGAAAACTGGATTGGTCCAGGTGTCGTTGACTAAGGATAATTAGCAAACTAATGATCACAACTATATGAAATTTTACCTTTATACCCTTAGATAATGTCATTAATGAATTAAATAGTCAAATTACCCACATCATTAGTTAATCACCCTGATACCGAGAATTGAACGCCCCTCGTATGTTCCGGATTACGGAGAAAAATTGCTCAGCGAATTTAGATGAATGGCACACAGATAGTTTATAACCCGGATTAACACTACTACCCGGATTACTTTTAATCCCGGTAGTACGTTTCCGTGGGTTTTTTTTTTGACATCAATACGGGCGAAGCCGCGTGCAAAAGCTAGTTAAGAAATAAAAAAATAAATTAATTTAAGGTCTCCGTTACAAAATACTGACAAGTATTCTTGAAAGCAATCTTGAACTAAAATTTACTAACATAAAAAGTAATAATTAAAAAAACTAAAGTACCCGACTGCGGTAAAAAAAAAACTGAAAAGCTAAAAACAAGCCAATTTTAAATTAAATAAAGGTTGTAAGCAGTCCCGCCTGCTTCCAACTTTTATTTATTATTACAAATCTAAAGACGTATAATTTATACAAATCCGTTCATTCGTTTAGAAGTTACGAGGGAACAAAGAAACGGACATACATACAGATCAAACACATAACCCTCCTTTTGGGCTTCGCCGCTGTCGGGTAAAAAATAGTAAACTATGTATAATAACAAACAAAAGATATAGAACGAAGTTAGATAAAAATTAAACATAATTAAATAAGTAGGTAGGTACCTGTTTCCTTTGCTCGAATTAATCTAAACTTCCGAAAATATCTGTGTACATTGAGAATCATCAGCTTCGCTTGTGAATCCAAACGCTGATGACGCAGCGTCGGCATAAGTGGATCTTCCGAGAAAGTATCTTCCTCCTGTGGAGTTTCTAGTAAAATCTCTTCATCCACAGTTCCAGTCGTTGTAGGACACTCTTCTATGGGTATAACTTGATTTTTTTCAGTTTTTATCGGACATGCTTCTATTAGATCACCTTGAAACGGTTCAGTTTTTATCGGACTTCCTTCTATGGGATCATCTTGAAATGGTTCATCTTTTATCTGACATTCTTCCATGGAACTATCTGGCTCAACTTTAAATGTACAACATTCCTGCGGTTCCATTACGATAAACAATACCGTGTTTAGCAGTCACGTAAACAATGAACACGCATAGATTTCCCTTGAACACGTGCACCGCTGTCAACGGATAGCGTCGGACTGATTCACGAATCACGTACGTTTGCGTGCGCCTCCCGCCCCGCACCCCGCGCTCGTTCCCGGGGAAGTCATAATACAGTAAAGATTTTTTTGTATAGTCCGCGCGGAACTAGTTGGCCTCTGAGGTGGGGACAGGGGTGAGGCGGGCGGTCTGCAACGCACGTAGTGAGTAATGCGCTCCCGCCCCTCCGTCCTACCGCTCACAACATACCTAATGCGCGGCCAACTAGTTCCGCGCGGACTAAACTAATCGTTGCTCACAAGAGCGGGTAACGAACGAGTCCTTTCTGTTACTAGCCGCTCCCCGATTTGTAAATGCTCGTCGGGTGGCGGCACGTCGCGTCGTCGTGACGTCACCCCTCTATTCTCACTCAATCACAAACAGTTGAGCATTAAGGCTCCTACAAACAGGCGCGACACGCGATATAATCCTGCGCGACACAAAGGAACCGCTCGTTGCGCGACTTGCGATGCTTTTGTGTCGCGCGCGATTTTATCGCGTGTCGCGCCTGTTTGAAGGAGCCTTTATGCGTATGCCATCGGGATAAAGTTTTAGCCGCACGTTTTAGCAGAATTATATAATGTTAGTGGCTGTTTAAAAATGTCTCTCGGTTGTCATTATCATAGATTATTTATCTATGGTTGCGATAGAAATTAGACCAGCGGTGCTATTCTGTAAAAATCTCACCGTGAAAACTTGGGTGAAGTGAGCGTGGAGTGAGCTGTCAAAAGCGTCAATTCCTAGCAAAAACAAACTAACCTAAGTTTTCACGGTGAGATTTTTACAGAATCGACCGGCAGGGGCGGCAGGTACGCAAAGCATAAGTAGTCAGCGGCATTAAAGTATTTACCTACTTATTGTCACGAGATTAAAAATATCACTGTGATATTGAGAGTGATGCGAAATCAGAGGTAAAAAGAACTGTGAATGCATTGTAAGCATAAATCTTCTATTATTATTATCTTCAAGAATCAATGTTTGTTAGTTAGTATTTTATACATTTTGTCAACTAATTGCTTGCACTTGCGCAAAAATTAAAGACATAAAAAATGAAACAGTCGCGCGTTCTAACCCAGAGAGGCTTCACTTTGTGTAAATTATTTCATCACCGCTACTCCCAAAACGGTGAAGGAAAACATTATGAGGAAACCATCATGTCCTATAACCAAAAATTCAAATACATGTGACATCGACCAACCCACACTGGACCCGCGTTTTCAGGAGAATTTCGGGGCCCAAAACCAAACATTAAATGAAAGGCCCCAGTAAAAAAAATTACGACAGCACCTACACTCGTTAGGTTACATTCATTAGTGTCCCCATACAAAATGGCCGCCTTTTGAAATGATTTCAGCCTCGGCTAGGTGCGGCGGTCGCAGTATTGATTGTCTGGTTAATTGAATGGGTACAGCTTACTAGTATTTCAGGTTCGTTCGTTGAACTTCGGTGGCGTGACAATGTTGTAACTTTTATGAATAGGTAAGTAGTTACAGATAGACGAAATGAAAGTTTAGGGGGGGGGTTTGATTATTTAAAAAACCAGCCACGTGCGTGTCGGACCCGCGCAGAAGGGTTTCGTATTAACGCATGTACAGTATTGATTTTAACGGGATAACGTGCTTCCCGAGGCATCACACCGCCAACTGCAGGTTGCTACTAGAAATTCCTTAAGAAAAAACCGATAACACTGCCCGCTCCGGGCATCGAACCCAGAACCACATGCTCAGCAGTAGTTCTTCCGACCACTATACCAACGATGCACTGAATAGATTCCTACAGACCTACATACCAACATTTCAGAGATCTACGTGAGATACAAGCAAGCTTCCACTGCTCATCAACGATAGGTAAACGGTTAGTTCCAACATACGTGGTTACTTAATTGTTTTTTAATTAGTCTTGAGTTAATCGGAATCGATAAGCGCAATAGTTCTTAGTATTTTTTAATGTTAACGACCTTTTATGTACCTAGGTACCTAAATTATTAGATATCTACTATAATATCTAGATTTATAACAATAGAAAAAGTAATTGTGTCTCATTGTCGTTAGTCACAGTTGAGCCATGTTGAGCTCCTACAAGAATAAGAATCGTTTTTTTTTTTTAAGGTGGAAAATATAGGTGTTGCCAGTTGTAAAAGTTGATGGACATATTTTGTCTGTCTACTAGGGCATACAAATGAATTTTACATGAATACCTAATAGGTAGGTAGGTACTTATTTTAAGAAGATATACAGAATATCACACATAATAATACCTATGTTCTTATACATTTTAGGCCTAATTTTTCAATAGGTAGTCAAATATTTTTTATCTGAGAAATAAATATTGCGGTTTGACAGCTTTTGTATAGAAATTATGTCAAACTGTCATACCTATTTATTCTACAGATATAAGTTATCTGACAATTGAAAAATTAGCCCTAAGATAAATTTTAAGTTACAATAAATAAACACACTTAACAAAACTTAAAACATTAAAATAACATTTTTTAAAAATATTCGTGGTGCAATTTTATAATGAATAGAAGACAATTTGTGGAATAAAAATTTATTACAAAAGAAAGGAATAATATCGCACTACTTTGATAAGTGAGTGAGAGAGCGAGAGGCGCTCTCTGCTGTCAAAACTAAGAACCAATATGACAGATGGGTTGCGTTCATAAACACCTAATAATTTTGGCTGTAGTAGGTAAATGTAGTAAACTAATATTATATTTTACCATAATCTAGCCTTGTGAATAACCCATTATAATACTAATTTCCCACAACATTTTTCTTACACTTTATGTGCGGTCAGCAACAAAAGTCGATTAACACTTGAGTTTTTTTTAATATCAGTTATTGAGCAAAATATTTGTTCAAAATTACATTGTACTTCTGCTGCAACTTTGAACAAATATTTTGCTCAAAAACTGAGATTAAAAAAAATTAAGTGTTAATCGACTTTTGTTGCTGACCGTACCCAATGTAGGTACCTAAATTGGGTACTAGGTTAGACAGAGGTGGACGGTATATTACTATAATCCCTTCAATCATAGTCATCTGCAGTGTGAGAGCTGTCTAATCGCACTAATGGAACCTACAGCCAGGCCCCTCTTTTCCATTGGGCACTCTGGGTAAGTGCCCAGGGCCCGGCGATCTTCGGGGGCCCCGGCTTTAATTAAAAAACATTATTTTCAACCGCCGTTCCATTCAACGCATTATTAGTACCCGATTAAATGACAAAATAAGTGCTTTGCAGTGCGATTTACAATAAGTTTCTAGCTCTCCAGTTATGTATTAGTATGTTTCTCTTATGGGTCCCGTGGTCCCTTTGTGCCCAGGGCCTCCAATAGATTAAAGACGGCCCTGCCTACAGCAGAGCTATGAACTTTGCTATATTGGTAAAAAAGCTTTTTAGGAAATTACTCGGCTATATTTTCACACCAATTACTTAAAAGGGTCACAGGCTGCCGTTTTTAATTAGTTAATTGAATAGAACTGTTTACTTGCTACTAAATGAAACGATAACACACAATGGTTTATTTACTTATGTGCATCATTTAGCGGTTTAGCGCATCCTGAGCGGTCAGCCCCCTTGCTTACTGACTAATGTTCTATCATGATCATTATTATGTACATTACCATTACCTACATTGTACCTACATTGTATGTGCCCTTCGGCGTTCATTTTATTGCAATTTATCTATCATGTAAATACTCGTACATGTTGCCTTCTTGATTTGCTATTTATTCATATGTGCCTGGTATTTAACTCTGAGCATCGTACCACTGAATAATAAATGTGGCTTGACTGAGTGACTGAGAATAAAAATTGAAAAGTCAAGTTGAAAAGTAAAAAAAATGCCTGCTATTTTACCAACACTGCCAAACAAACCTGTCAAACCGATACACGGAAATGCTAAAAACTCTACATTTAATATCTGTCATTTAAAATAGTTATAGGGTGTCAACAATAATTAGCATTTAATATATGTATATAAAAAGGTGGTATATTTTTACCACTCATTAGAGAGACACGTACATTATTACAAGCATTGATAGCAGTGGGTATCGCTCTTTGGCGGAAAACTGTATGATATTAGTATTTCCCAGGATTAAAAACTAAAGTATTTTACCAGGAACTCGGTAGATTTTCTAGTAGGCACTTATTACTGAAATCCAATAGCAAACAACAATTCCAACATAATCCCGGACCGCGACATAACTTTATCTCGGAATTGCTAATCTTTCTGCAGCTCTTTGATTTAATAAGATTAAATATTGCTCCGTCTGTTAACCCAGCTTTATCGTTGATATCTCTCTCAGCTACGGATTATGGCAAGCGCCTTACGATAATCTGTTTGTATGTTTTGTCACAAAAAAGCTACATGCAACAATATCGTGTGGCAATTTTTTTGTGCTAAATTTTTTAAAATTGCCACCGCGTCGCATCGCATCGCCTTCTCGCGCTATTACTTCGTTCTCGCTTATCATTCTTTCTTACCTTTTTCTTTCTGCTCGGCTCCTAAGTAAGAGTCCTAGCGTGAGGATAAATAGCCTATAGCCTTCACCAAGGATTGAAAATTTTTTTTTAAATCCGACTGGTACTTCCAGAGATTTGCGCATTCAAACAAACAAACAAGCTCTTCAAAACATAGCGAGAAATTAGTAAATTAATTATTAATTAATTATTTTTTTTATTAATTATTTTTTAATTTCTCTCTTTCAGTCGTCAGTAATTTGACTTTCGAAAGAAGAAGACAAAGCGTTGTGTAACTATACAGACGCTATACAACGTTTATTAAGGGGCTTGCAGGACCTAAACACAATAAACGCAAGTTTTAGAAACAATAAAAGTATATGATTGACTACAGTAAACAAAATCAGAAAAATATATGATATTCTGCAGGATATATGCTAGGTAGATAGTGTGTTGAAAACATAATACAACTAATTTGATACGATAGAAAAAAATCATGAAGATACCTCTAAAAACTTACTTTTTACAATAAAAACCATACTTATACATACAATCATTCTGATTTTTTTTGTCAAATTATTCTACAAGCAACATACTAAAATACTAGTGTTTTAATTTTTTAGTCCAAACAATAGATTTTGTGTAATTAAATATTTGCTTCATATTTTGCAATAAATTACCAGCGTTGTGTCATCGCGCTTCTCTTTCTTTTCTATACAGTCCGACAGTGACCGCGCTTTAGGTCATGTAAGCCTACCGATATCTACTATATAAAAATAAGTCGGGTTTTCCTTCCTGACGCTATAACTCCAGAACGCACGAACCGATTTCCACGGTTTTGCATTCGTTGGAAAGGTCTCGAGCTCCGTGAGGTTTATAGCAAAGAAAATTCAGGAAAAATTTCAACAGAAAAGCGGGACCACGCGAGCGGAGCCGCGGGCGACCGCTAGTATACCTATAAGACAATGTACCGGTAATACGTATTATACGTAGTAGGTACATATGTACTTACCTAGTATTTGCTCGTAATGTTTGAATATGATAATCTTTAGGCTTAGGAATGCGGGGTTTATTTGTGGGCATCGATTAGGTTTACTTAGCGATAGCTCAGGGTATTATGTAACATTAGACTTCGGAACACCGCACGTTATTCAATAATCTCAACTCTATGCAGTGCCGGATTAGCCGCGTAGCAGGTGTAGGAAATGCTACAGGCCCCGCGCTTTGGGGGCCCCGCGCTTGGACGTACAAAAAAAAGTCATGGTATAGGAAGTACCTCACCTCTCACCCCCGCTGACACGTGAATTTGTTCCTGAGCAACGATTCGCCTCCTGTTCCGAGCCGCTATAAAGTTTGTGACTCCGCGCGTTCATGCTAAATATGCCCACTGGCCATCCAATGAATCCAATAGAAGGCCAACATAGACAGCACACACATGCCACACACACACACACAGACACAGGCCATACACATACATAGGCCAGGCCATAGGCCACACACATAGACATAGACATAGGCCTCCCCAGCTCTCCTAGGTCTATTTAGGACGGAATATTTTAGTTAGTCCAAAAAAAGATCATTATAATAACAGCCGCACAGGTCGATCGATCAGGTTAAGCTACGCTTGCCGCGGTTGGTCTGTGGATGGCTGACTATCTTTACATACCGAAACCTCTCCGTGCCTCGGAAAGCACGTTAAACCGTTGGTCCCGGCTGTCATTCGTGGATCTTTTTGACAGTCGTTACGGGTAGTCAGAAGCCCGAAAGTCTGACAACCAGCCTTACCAAGGGGTATCGTATTACCCAGTAACTGGGTTGTGGTGGTCTGATAGGCAGTCGCTCCATGTAAAATACTGGTATTCAGCTAAATCCGGTTAGACTGGAAGACGACCCCAACGTAGTTGGAACAGATGATGGTCATACATACACCACCATTTCTATTTAGGTACTATGCCGTTCTAGAAATAAAAGGGTCAAGAGCGTATCATTTCAGCAAGCTCAATGACCTACGGTCCCCAAATAGATGTTTTCCAGTCGGTTAAATTAGCTCCCAAATGTTCCTATTATTAACGCGTTATTTTTATTGTTTCAGGCACTCCAGATTCATTTGCAGCCTGAAGAGGGAGATATTCTGATCTTCATGCCGGGTCAGGAAGACATTGAAGTTACTTGTGAGGTAAGAACGTTTCTTTTCGTTAAGGAATAGAATGATAATATAGATTTTAAATAATAATCATGAATAATAGAATAGAATACTTGAGGGTTTGGGGGAAAGGAATGAAGCACCAAGATGCTAGTTTTGAGGGGCTTACAGGACCTAAACACAAAAAACGCAAGTAACAGAAACAATAAAAGTATATGAGGCTACAGTAAACAAATCAGAAAAAAGCATATGATAATCTTCAGGATATGTGCTAGGTGGATAGTGTGTTGAAAACACAATACAACTAATTTGAAACAATAGGAAAAAATCATGAAGATACCTCTAAAAACTTTCTTTTTACAATAAAAACCATACTAATAAGTAATATACATACAATCATTCTGATTTTTTGTCAGATTATTCTACAAGCAACATACTAAAATACTAGTGTTTTAATTTTTTAGTCCAAAAATAGATTTTTTAAGTAAACAAATTGCTTCATATTTTGCAATAAATTACCAGCGTTGTGTCATCGCGCTTCTCTTTCTTTTCTATACAGTCCGACAGTGACCGCGCTTTAGGTCATGTAAGCCCCTTAAATCTAAACAGTACTTTTTACGCAAAGTGTCAGTAGCCTTCTTAATTTCACTTGTTGAGAAAATTGGGCTTATTCCGTTTATCTACCCTAATACAGCCACCCTAAGGTAAAAAAAATCAGCAGTTAATTACATTTATGTTCGTATAACTCGTCAAAATATAGGTAACAGCTGATTTTTTTTTTTTTGAGATTCAGTTTTGGTTCCATAGTAAAAGTTGTTCATAATGATGAGTACAATGACCTCTTAAGAGGTTCTTAATGTTTTACCAATAATCCTGTATAAGTCAACGGCTGTTCCATACATTTTGACCGCGTAGATGTTGCATTTTTTCTATGAAATGGCTGTTTTTTTTGTAACTGACGAAACATTTCTACTCTAAGGGGTCTAGAATCATGTGCTAACTGTCAAATTTTTCCAATTAACTTTGAACCTTATACTTTGGCAATAAAGTTGAAAATCTCTTGAAGAAATTTGTCAGATTGTAGTAGCTTGATGTGCTGCCGTCTGTACTTATGTAATTTAATAAACTTCTTTTGTTTCCAGGTGCTGACAGAGCGTCTAGCAGACTTGGACAGCGCGCCTCCCCTCACCGTTCTACCGATATACTCTCAACTACCAGCTGACCTGCAAGCCAAGATCTTCCAGAGAGCGCCGCCTGGGCAGAGGAAGTGCATCGTCGCTACTAACATTGCTGGTAGGTTACAAAACTGACAGGTTTACATCACCCAAAAATTCTGTGTCGCTTAGTCCACTTCCACTTTAATTACTGGCGCTGATTTCATAGTCTGGGGGTGCCCGAGCCCCCCGATATTTTATTGGAATACCGACCTACCTACATATTATTAAATACTGGTGTATGTACAGTGATGTCTGCCGTGAATGGCCAATGTCAGTTGATGTATGAAGGGTAAAAAACAATTTAACCTTTGCAAGACCGGGTGCAAACATTTTTGGTCTCGCTTCGCTCGCTTCGTCTTGGTTCTCTTAAATTCTTCAGCTTATCATAGTTTGTAAAAACTACCATTCCATGGCTAAGCCATTGTAGATGGCTATATGTTAATCCCCTGATACAGCAATCGACCAACAATCAGCAAGCAAATTTCAACCCAAACCCCATTGACTCATAATCGAGTGCCCAGCCCGCAACTACAACGACACGACACCATTCAGACATGATGACCACAAAATACCCACTTTTATCTAATCACGATACATTGAACCTATTACTACAAATGTATGTGGTCGGTTACTAATCGATATGTCAACGTCATTGCAAGAATGCTGTAATGTTTAGGTACGTAACTTTATGGATGATTAACTTGATTGAGCGATGTTACGGTTCTGATTTTGATGTAGGCATTCTGATCTGTATGCGTGCGAAACACATTTCAGGTATGTAATGGTTGGTTTCATCACACCTTATGCGATGTATATATTATATTAAGGGCTGATTTTTCCAGAGCAGTGGTGGCCCAGTGGTATCGGTGGCGACTTACGATTTGTAGGTCGTAGGTTCGAACACAGACAGGCGCTTTACTTTGTGTAAATTATTTCATCACCACTGCTCTCAGAACGGTGAAGGAAAACATCGTGAGGAAACCGGCATGTCCCAGAACCAAAAATTCGAAGACATGTGACATTACCAAACCGCACTGGGCCCGCGTGGTGGATTATGGCCCACTCCCTCTCACAGAGAGGAGGCCTGTGTCCCAGCAGTGGGAACATTATAGGCTGATTATGATGATGATGCTGATTTTTCCAACGCCAGATAATTTTTATTCGAGGAATAAAATTGACGTCTGACAGATTTTGTCTGGAAGAACTGTCAAAAATTTAAAATTATTCCTCGGATAAAATTACTTATCTACTTATAAATTATTAACCCTTAGGGCTGATTTTTCCAACGCCAGATAATTTTATAATATAAAATAAGATGAAGCAGTCGCTCCGTGTAAAACACTGGTATTCAGCTGTATCCGGTTAGACTGGAATCCGCCCCCAAATACATAGTTGGCAAAAGGCTAGGCACATTGATTAAAAAACCACTATCACCAATCTGAGATACTAAATTACATAAACTGCCAACTATTCACCTGATATTAATTAATTCTGAATCGTATCTTTCAAGCAGCAACCAATCCATTTACCCTCATTATTGTCAGTTTATTTTACTAAAATATTGGACATATCTTTCCAGAGACATCGCTGACGGTGGACGGTATAATGTACGTGATAGACAGCGGCTACTGCAAGCTCAAGGTGTACAATCCCAGAATCGGTATGGACGCTTTACAGGTAACTTGAAAATTGGCATCTGTTTTTACTTTATGCCTGAGTTTTCTAAATTAACATAAAAATAACAAAAACAATTTTACATTCCTAGCTTAGGTCTGCTCGAGATTATAGGGATGTGAGGAACAGGGTGTAAAGTTCACTTAACTTCCATAGAAAAGAGAGGATCCTCCGACCAGACGGGTGTTGTGTCTGGCGGGCAACTGCCCGATGATTCATGTCGGACCGTTGTATATATGCTAGTTGCGCGGTAAACTCTGCTTGCGAGATGCAGGATTTTGCGTGACGTCAGTATGACGCGTTGTTCGCATGTAGGGTTGTAGATACTGCTACTTTTTAGACATTTGTATCCTGTTTATGCGTATGAAGTTTCATTAAAATCGGTTCTTTCATTTCGAAAAAACAAGGGCTTGAAAGTTTGTATAAAATGCCATACGGTGTGTTTACGCATTTTTTTTTTATTGATATTGTTTAAGAGCGTTTGCTTTAAACAATATCAATAAAAAAAATATGCCGCAACCCACCCGGCGGAGCCATTGTGGGATGATCGAGCTCGCACGACATCTTATTTTTACAAGCTATAAGATAGTATACCTTGCTTCGTTGGTGTTTAGGTCTTAGGACGTGTCAATTTTCTCCCGATATATCCTTAAGGTTCCTGCAAACGCGCGACGCGAATCGCGCGCGACACAAAGGCACCGCTCGTTGCGCGACTTGCGGTGCCTTTGTGTCGCGTGTCGTGTCGCGCCTGTTTGGAGGAGCCTTTATGCCATAAACCATTAGAACAGTTGTAACTAAACAGTGCCTAACTTAAATTTAACTACCATACCCATCTTGAAAGTGGTCACCACTGCACTTTCCCCCCTTTTCTTAATATGTAACTAACCAATATTTCCGCATTTTCCAGATCTACCCAGTAAGTCAAGCGAACGCCCGGCAGCGCGCAGGCCGAGCTGGTCGTACCGGACCCGGCAAGGCGTTCTGTCTGTACACGCAGAGGCAATACCAGCACGAGTTGCTATCCTCCACCGTGCCTGAGATACAGCGGACCAACCTGGCCAACACTGTGCTGTTGCTGAAGAGCTTAGGAGTTGAGGATCTGCTGGCTTTCCACTTTATGGATCCACCGCCGCAGGTAAGGCCAAATTAATTAAGTCCAGTAGCAGAGTATTTATAAGCACAACGTCCAATGTTGTTGTTGTTGTGTGTTGTTGTTTGTTGTTGTTGTTTGTTGTTGTTGATGATGAGGCGGGACTGAAAACTGGACCCACAATTTTATTGAGGTGATGTCTAGAGGTTAGATGATGTACCTACGTGTCTCCTGCTTTTGGCTGGACACTCTCGCCAAAATTTTTATTGCAACCGTGACCCACAGTTGTCGATCGTCCGAAAAATTCATCACATTATATCGCAGGTATGAGATTTCTTATGAAATAAGCATCACCTTTGTACCTATTCTTCTGTTCTGTCTTTTTTTTGTGTTTGTCATAATGTGTGTACATAAATGGTAAAATAAATAAATAAATATGTATTCTTAAAAAGTCATCTACCCCAAATACTAGACCACGAAAGTGGCATGGGGTAGTTAACCGGTTGCTATTTGTCCCCAAGTCTAAATCTAATTGAGGTAGCATCTAAATCAAGATTTCCTCACGAGTTCTCGATTTCACTGTGCATTATCTATACTAATATTATAAACAGGTAAAGTTTGTAAGTTTGTATGTAGGAGGTAATCTCTGGAACTGCCAGTCGGATTTGAAAAAATCTTTTTCTATTTGATAGCCCAATTCTTGAGGAAGGGTATATAGGCTATGTAACATCACGCTATGACCCGTAGGAGCCGAGTAAAAAGAAAAAAAGTCGGAAAGAACACTAAGCAAAAACGTAGTAACAGCGCGGCCAGGCGTTGAGATGCGACGGGGTGGGTCGGGGGAACAAGAAATTTCACGCGGACGAAGTTGCGGGCAGAAGCTAGTAACTTTACAAGTTTATACCTGTCGAAAATTAACTTGTTAGTAAGCATCGTGTTTTCTGTTCCAGGACACAATCCTCAACTCCATGTACCAGCTATGGATCTTAGGCGCATTAGACGGCACGGGAGCGCTAACATCACTCGGTCGACAAATGGCAGAGTTCCCTCTGGACCCGCCGCAGTGTCACATGCTTATCGTCAGTGCTGAGATGGGCTGCAGTGTGGAAGTGCTCATCATTGGTAAGTCCTCGTCGTCCAGCCCCTTATCGCAACTGAGTTGCGGTCGACGAAGCTTGTTTTTTCTTTCCATCGGACATCATCTCAGAGTTCACTTCTTTCCTCGTCATAATTATATATCCATAGTTTTCATGGTCTGTTTTTTTTTTCTCATCAAGCTAAGCTAAGCTTAATTAATATTGGGTCCCCACCTATAAAATTGGCGTTTTTTTCTCACAAATAAAGAACTTTGTCACTTCTATTATTTAAAATATTCATCAATTGCTTGATATTCTATCGGATTATGAGCATCATAGACAACTACCAATAGTAAAAAAAACTTAGTACATATAGTTTTCTAAACATAAAAAATACCTTAAAAATGGCTCCTTTTTTGTTTGTTAGTAGAAATGACCACTATGTATTTGTTTTAACTTAGCCAAAACTTATTTTTGTCGCTTAATCTAAGTGGCATACGTTATCTTAGTTTTTAAACATTAGTGCATAAAAGTTTTAAAACATTAGTGTTCATGGTTGTTAAATAAATTAAGGAAATGTTAATATGAAAAATGCAACTTCTTTAAAATTCTCCATACAAAACGCTGATTTCATAGGTGGGGACCTAATATTAACTGTTGTTGAAACGTGAAACTTGTCTTTGAAAACTGTCCAGCAGATAATACTTTCCTTCGATGAAAATATGACATAAATTTTAGAGTGTTTAGCAGAATTCGAATTTGTATAATATGTTCTTTGCACTAGATAAACCTAGATATTGCCTAAATTCACTAAATTACGCTTCATCAACTTTAGGAACCGTGACCCTTGAAATGAAGACAATGTTATGTCTTCCCAAATCCCACCACTTCTTTATAGGGTCTGATTTAATATCATCTGATTATTTCATACTTACGTAGTTCTTTAAAATTGGCAGGTAGGTTTATGAAACAGGCTCTCAATATTTTATCCACAATTTCCTTTTGTTTCTAGTATCAATGCTGTCGGTGCCATCAGTATTCTACCGGCCGCAGGGTCGCGAGGAGGAAGCCGACTCCGTGAAGGAAAAGTTCCAAGTGCCGGAGTCTGATCATCTGACATTACTGCATCTTTACAACCAGTGGAAGTCTAACAAGTAAGTGATATTTTAATACCTAATTATCACGAAAGTAGGGCTAAGGGATCAGGGTTTAATTTCTTATTTTATGGCTTATTGTCTTTAGCTTTTTTGTTTTTCTGGTTAATCCGAATTTTTTGAACATGCAATCTTTATCAAGTCTATGTTAAATCCAGATGTTAGAATGCGGGTTTCAAATTAAACGACTGGAGTTTTCAAACTTTTTTCTGTTATAATTATTTTATTGCTGTAAGATGTGACTAAATACAACATTGTTGAAGAAAACGAATAAAAAGACGTTTGAGGCCCATTTCCCAATTATATAATCATAATCTATCATCATCTGCCTAGCCTTTTCCCAACTATGTATGTTGGGGTCGGCTTCCAGTCTAACCGGATGCAGCTGAATACCAGTATTTTACATGGAGCGACTGCCTATTCATATAGGCAGTCGCTCCACTAACTGGGCTATAGAGGTCAGCCTCTACAGCCCAGTTACTGGGTAATTCGATACCTACCCCTTGGTAAGACTGGATGTCAGACTTTCGGGCTTCTGACTACCCGTAACGAACCTCAAAAATCCACAAATGACAGCCGGGACCAACGGCTTAACGTGCTTTTCGAGGCACGGAGCGGTCTCGGTATGTAAAGATGGTCACCCATCCACAGACCAACCGCATCAAGCGTAGCTTAACCTGATCGATCGACCTGTGTAGCTGTTATTATTTAGCCACGGTATATATTTTTTTTTATTTGTTTTCTTAGATGTGACACCACGAAAAACCTAACACATCAGTCTTCCTTCTAATAATACCATTAATAACATTTGTGTATCCTCATATTTCCAGCTACTCAGGACAGTGGTGCACAGAACACTTCGTCCACGGCAAGGCGATGCGGAAAGTGCGCGAAGTTAGACAACAGTTGAAGGACATCATGCAACAACAACGATTACCGCTTGTGTCGTGTGGCACTGACTGGGATACTGTGCGCAAGTGTATCTGTTCTGGTATGTTTAATATAGTCAGTTTTTTATCTTAGTAAAGTTAAACGGATCACATACTACAACGCGCCACGCGACTGGTATCAGATAACGCCCCACCGCGCGTGATTTTTTTTACATTCAGATTTAAAAAAAACGCTCTTTCGCGCTGGGAATTTGGCTCCGTTTCCCGTGTTTCGTCGCGTGGCGCGTTGTAACCTAATCCTTTTCGTTGCTAAGTATACAAACGGCTGAGATGACTGCTTAGACGCATTTGACGGCTACAATTGTCTTACTTTATCCCTAAGTTCTTTAAACTCCCAAATTTTTTTTTTTTAACTTTGTCCCACATTAGGAATTATGTTTAAATGTTTGTAAACGCATCCACAATACAGGAGGTATTGTGGGTGGGTATTTAAACTCACATACACAAACAGCCAGACCCGGAATCTACTTACATATAGGTCATACAAATGTATGTTCCGTGCAAGAATCGAACCCGCGACACTCATCGCAGTATTCAATTGCTTAACCACTGCGCCACCGTGCAGTCAAAAAAATAAATAAACTGATTAAAACTTCGTCGCAAACTACTATACTTTTTTGGTTAATTTTTCTATAGCTAATGCCAATAAATTAACGCATAATCTAATATACCAGTTTCGTCCCCGCAGCATACTTCCAACAGGCCGCGCGGCTCAAGGGCATCGGCGAGTACGTGAACTGCCGCACCGGCATGCCGTGTCACCTGCACCCGACGTCGGCGCTGTTCGGTCTCGGCAACTCGCCCGACTACGTCGTGTACTACGAGCTCATGATGACCACGAAGGAGTACATGCACTGCGTCACTGCGGTCGACGGCAGGTGGCTGGCGGAGCTGGGACCTATGTTCTTCTCAGTTAAGGAGACGGGGAAGTGAGTGGATATTCTTATTTTTTGTCATTATTAGAAAGATAATGCGTAAGTACTCGCAGCCGGCGTGCGTGTATGACCATGTATGAACGTAAGAGGCATAAGGAGTATGTATAGGAAAATAGTTATAGATAGACCTAGATAACGCAAGTATCACGATCTGTATGAAAACACGACGACGACATTCAATGACGTCACGAGCACAAGCACTATTTAGTGATGGGAAAATCAAATCGACACAACACCCGTCTGGTCAGAGGATCCTTCCTTTTCTATTAAGTATGAGTGAACTTTACATCCTCTTTCTCGTACGTTTTTATATGAAACCAGTTAGTTTAGCTATGGTAATTTAACACCATTTTGCCCGTTATGTTTATGTAATAGAGAGCGAGCCTAAAATCAAGAATTGAGAAAAACTCAATAACACTTTTGGCCGAACTGGGAATCGAACCCAGAACCTGAGTCTGATTTTACTGTTTTTCGTATTAGAAACAACTGCAACATTTAGATTTTCCTATTGTTGTGTTGTTGTTGTTTTCCTGTAGTTAGTTCCTCCGGGAATCTCGTATATGGCATAAGGTTTATAAACTTATCTGATATCTTTTCCCTACAGATCAAACCGCGACAAACGCAAAGAAGCAGCCGTCCACCTCCAACGAATGGAAGAAGAGATGAAGCAAGCCGAACAGAAGATGGCAGAAGAACGGAAGAGGAGGGAAGAAGACGTTCCCGTCAAGCAGGAGGTCGCTACTCCTGGACTCAGCACGCCTCGGAGGACCCCGCACAGACTGGGGCTGTGAGATATACTAATGTATTGTGTATTTTTTTAATCAATAAACAAAGGATTTTTTTTAATAATTTCATGAGTTTTATTACTATACTAACAGCGGCCCGCGGTTTCACCCGCATAAGTATCGATCATGTCAGATTTACTGCTGTAGGTTGAGTAGAGAAGAGAATGAGAGAGAGTGTGTAATGGAGGAGTTAGGCTGTGCAATGGAGAAGTTGGAGCACAATGTAACTTTCCATTGTTTCATTTCTGTCAGACTTACTAAGAACATTTAGAACCACCCCGGTGTTCCCTACCCACACTTGGACCGGGGATCATGGGAACTTGTACGCCTTCCACGACCCCCAGCTGGTACCGCGCAGGCGCACTGGGGGTGCGACTCGCGCCGCTTTAAATGCGACAGGGAGCCTCCTCCCGAGCCATTGGTCGAACACAGGCTGGCCGTGTCGGGTCGGATCGGCCCGACGGTAGCGATTCCGTCACCAACCAAACATCTTCATTACACAACCCAATTTCTCCATTGTAAAACCAAAACCCTTTTGTCTCTTAGTGATTTTCAACCTTTTATCTTCTAAGTGATTTAAAATTAGAATTTCGGAATTAGAATTACAATCAAATTTTATCATTTTATTCAAATAAACCAAATCACTCAATTTGTAATCATCACACAGGCACACGCATCCATAGGTACGTTTTCCGATAGATTTGTTTACATTCACATCAGAATCTTTTAGAACAGACCATAATATATGGTTAGCTACGAATAAAAAAGTCAAGAAATGTAACTGAAGCTCAAAAATGGCACTACGCAAATGATTACCGCGGTGGGCGTTGCCGAAAAGGCCACCGCGCACCAAAACCAATCACGGCGCTCTTGTCGGAATACAACGCTTTACGCGAGCGCAGCTGATTGGCTTGTTTGCATGTGTGTTCGTTCGTTCGAATACTCGAGGTATTTTGTCAATGTAGTGAAGTTTGGAGCCGAATTTCTCGTTGATTTTGTTCATAGTTACGCTTCCTGACTTTTTATTATTCGTAGATGGCTAGTAAAGTAGGTACTTTATCATTAATGTCCAGGAACCCTTATCTCAGAGAGAATCCTTTAAAATAGCAGAGCATGAAGTACGCAACAGACAGTCATAATAAACTAAATAAATAAAATCAAAACAACGATTTTTGAAACAAAACTTTATTCAATAATCATCGTCTTCATTTAATTACAAACATAATAGTTAGGAAAACTATATATGAGGGCGAATACATAACAATACGGGGCGAAATTGCATCACATGGCGTCTTTGGCCAGTTTCATGAATTTTGCAGCATAAATTCTGCGTTGCGATGCCGCACCGCACTGTTGAGTCTTCGCCCTAAAACGCCGTTTGGCAGCTTATTAAAACTAACCCTTATAACCAATAGAACGAACAAGGTAATGGATACATTTACGTCTATAATATTGTAAGCCATTTGACATTCTTTTAATTGAGCACATTATACTGGTTTGAGAGAGATCACAATGACCACTGATAATGATTTTTAAATTCATTAAAATAGTATATCAACGCTTTAACAGTATCTTCAATAGTTCACTTTAGTACTTTTCTCTTGGTATCCCCCCCCCCCCCCGGTACAGATTAGTGAATTGTAACATGAAATGTAACACAATAACTATAGCAGTCTTCATAATCTCAGATAATTTACATTCCATCACCAATTAATCAGTTGTCTACTAAAGTAGACAACTGATTAATTTCACTAAAGTGAAATGTATTCTAAGTTCATTTTTGAGTCACCATTTGTAACGAAAAGGTCCTATTAGGTTTTCGGTTGCAATGGAATTTGAAGATTTTTGAGTATGACTTTCAGCTTGTTGTTACATAACTTAAAAATTATCTCAAATTCCTGGGTCTAATATACGCGAATTTGCTTCATTTGTGTGCTACATTTCATGTTACGTTTCACCATTCTGTACCGGGCATTACCTTTTTCGATACCCTAATGAACCCTACAAAACTGATATTTAACCTTGTTCGTTCCATATTTAAAATTTACGTTTTTCACGATACTATCGTATATACAAATTGCGGACAGCCAGTAACACTGGAATTTGAATCGTGTCTAAAATGAGATCTAATGCTGGGAGGATTAAGATCGATATTTCAATACCGATCTACGACCTGTATTTTAGTGATTCCCAATCAGTGAATATCAAACCTGCCAGTTTAAAATATGAATGAGCATGTTTCCAAAACACGGGATTTTTTTTTAACCGTTGAATTTTTGCGAATCTATCTATGCATAGATACATACAGTCGTAAAGTAATTGGCACAGTGCGACAAAGGGCAATCAAATAAACTTGTAATTTATTAAAATTGTGCGTTTTACCCATTTTCTTTTTGACGTTCAGAAGTGCCTTTTATGTGCCTATTCGAAATAAATGATTTGACTTTGACCGAAAGAATTCAATATATCAGCGTAGTTATAGATTTAATTTGCTTACATGCCTAAAAAAGCGACCCTGATTAAAAAAGTAAACTAATCAATTTGTAATCTTAAAACTTTGTCTCCATCAAACACTTAGCCTGGTGTGCATGATGCGTTTGTGTGTGTGTGTCATTTAACCGTTTCCAACATACTATATTATTATTAATAAAAGATATATCTGTGTTTTATTTAATGTATTTTATTCTAACGGAACACAATCAAAATCAGTTCTATAACGTTTGAACTTACATTCAGGCGTGATTTTACAATTTATATCTATTATATTTATTATAATAAAGAAGTATATACACGGAATCCTAATACGAATATCATAAGAAAAATAATATTTGATTTTCTATAAATATTTCGCAAAATATTCAATTCCAATGTTCTAAAATATGGCATCAGTCGGAGAAAAACTACTAAAATGGTAGACATTTTTAATACTTTGAGCTTCTTTTGAAAAAGACTAAACTGTTAATTTGTTAGTAATTTGATTTTTAAATACATACTTGAAGACAGACAGTATTTATTACGTCAGTCTAGGCAATTATGAGTAATATATAGCACTCTGATGATTATAGTTTATAGCACTTTGTGAACAAACCGGCACTTAAGTTACGCATAACAGTGGCTTAAATAGTCCATTTTTTACAGAAAAGCGTGAGGTGAATGCGCAGTGGTGGACCGCGAAATTAAAATTTTCGTTTTTTACAATTTGCAAATCAGTGTCAGGTTTGTATCATGATCAAAATATGATTCGCGACTATAATAGATTTATGTATTCGTATTTACAGAATTGTAGTCATTAGAACTACGAATAAGTTTTGTAGCATTAGAATCAGTAATATATAAAGAAAGAAAATACGTTTATTTGCGGCAAACATGACGCATAAAAATAAAAAAACACCAAATTAAGAAAAACATAATAAAAATTATATCTCTTTAATCTTTATGTTAGATTTGTTCCATAAGAGAAAATGAAATTCTAAATCTGTCTTTTTTTCGGTTTAGCTTAATTTTCGAAATATCACTGAAACATTCAGGACACGCCTGGCGTGTTCAAGGCGTAGTTATAGAAATTCGCAAGAACACGCTAGGCGTGTCGGCGGCATTGAACGTGTTAAAAAGATGTATTAATGATTCTAATGATTATAATTCTGTAAACACGTACCTGTTACAGTCGCGAATCATATTTTGATCAAGATACAACATGATACTCACCTGAAAATTGCAAAAAAACGTAAGAAAAAATTGATTTTGCGGGCTACATCTGCGCATTCACCTTCAGTGCAAGTTTAGGTCACACGTGCTTATAATACAGTATACAATACGTCTAACTTAAGTAATATTAATGGACTACTTAAGTCACACGTATCGTAATGTGCCATTTGTTTGCGGCAATTTGCGAGAACATCGACCGATGAGATACAATCGATTAATATCAATGATCGATCGATAATCGGATGTTGGCTGTCCACTGGCATCGATTTTTTGTATAAGGCGATTAAAAACGAATGATCCATAACAATCGATTACAATCTTGGTGAAATTTTTCGACAAGAACTCCGACTGACCCCGAATCAAACAGAAATAAGTTTTAACACACCTAATTAGTGACAAAAGATTATAATAATCTACTAGATTGACTTAAACTAGGCGCATCGCGTGAAAATAATATAATTATTGCAAGACGGTATATTTTATTGAAATAACAAAAAAAATATACACTTAAAGGAACAAGCGCAAGGGATGTTTATCGACTGACCTAGTCTAAGTAAATAAGTAAACAATTTCTTAATAATAAAAATAACTGGCGAGTATTGCCAATAAAAAAAAATATCGAACAACCTTCAATGTTTAATCACAAAAAAATATAAAATAATTTCCATACAATTGTCAATGGTTTTGTTTATTTTTAAAATAATATGATTACTGTAGCGACTACCGTACATTTTACTATAAAACTAAACTTCAAGTAGGTACGTCATCACTTTGGAAGGACTCGTATTTATGACGTCACAACGATTACGTCATCTACATTACATTTATTATGCGTTAATATTTAGACTAAAAATATATTTTTATTAGTTCACTACACACTAAACGCCAAGACTCGCAGTCGTCGCGGTCACAAAACGTGCGAGTGGGACAGTGAATATTTAGTGATGGAGTTTTCAAACGATAGTCTTAGTATAGACTCGTGTCTTCTCGCTTCCACGTTTCACGACCACGCCTCCCGCCAACGTCGACGTTTATTAAAATTGTTTTTAATATTTAAAACTTATATAAGTGTAATGTAGACGCACAGTTAGATTAATTTAAGTTTAACTAAGTAATCGATCTAGTTAGGCACTAGCTATCCTACTAATCCCTTTGATTGTCAACATGTGACCATCCTGCGATCCTATGGGTAATTCAGTTGTTTATTTGGAGTTAAGTCAAACAAAAATCTGCGTCCTCAGTCGGACATCATCATTCAGCCGACGACTGCTGGACATAGGCCTCCCCCAAGCACCTCCACTTCGACAGATTCTGTGCTTCGCGCATCCAACGGGTTCCCGCGGCCTTCA
Source organism: Luperina testacea (assembly GCA_927399505.1). Lineage (NCBI taxonomy): Eukaryota > Metazoa > Arthropoda > Insecta > Lepidoptera > Noctuidae > Luperina > Luperina testacea. Next base: position 2,882,315 of record OV656769.1, read on the forward strand.
CAAAGTCGTCGGACTACATTGAGGGAGGCTTCCGGTACGCGGTCACTCCAGAACCTTTCGGCCCCAACGGCCATCTGTTCTGCGAGCAATGTGCCCTGTCCACTGCCACTTAAGTTTGGTAATTCTTCGGGCTATGTCGGTTACCTTATTTCTTCTCATTCCTGATTCGATCACGCAGGGAAACTCCAAGCATAAGCCCTCTCCATTGCCCTTTGGGTGACTTTTAGCCTTCTTATAAGGCCCATTGTGAGCGACCACGTTTCAGTGCCATAAGTCATCACTGGCAACACGTACTGGTCAAAGACTTTCGTCTTGAGACACTGCGGTATGTGGGACGAGAAGATATTGCGTAGCTTCCCGAACGCGGCCCAGCCGAGTCGGATTCGACGATTGACCTCTTTCTCGGAGTTAGACCTACCTAACTGGACAGTTTGTCCTAGATAAACATACTCATCCACGACTTCGGAGGCTCTACTGAGGACATCGAGCATTGTACTGAGGTCCTCCATAATCTCAGCCATGACTACAATATCGTCGGCAAACCTAAGGTGAGTTATGTACTCGCCATTGATGTTAATGCCAGCCCCTTTCCAGTCCAGAACCTTGAAGACGTCCTGCAGTGCAGCGGTGAACAGTTTCGGAGAGATGACGTCTCCCTGTCTCACACCTCGCTGCAGACGGATAGGTTTCGAGTTCTGATCCTAGAGTCGGACTGACATAGTGGCGTTTTCGTACAGACACTTCAGCACCTCGATGTACCGATAGTCGATCTGGCACCGTTGAAGAGACTGCAGCACAGCCCATGTCTCGATCGAATCAAAGGCTTTCTCGTAGTCCACAAACGCTAAGCAGAGAGGCAGGTTCTTCGGTCTTCTGTATAACCTGCGTCCTCAGCCGGACATAGGGCCATTTATAAAATACAACACACAGCAAGAAGCAATATGATTTGCAAAAAAAATGATGAGTTCCAAAAAAAGGTTTAAATGAAGCAAAAGAGGTGTTAAAATAGCACTTTTTCAATGGGTGACTTTCTTTTAATTTTACCATTTTTATACAATTATCCTTAAGACCCGTTATTTTTTTCCAATATTTTCCTCTATTGTGTTAAAAATTGGGTATTATGCAGTCGAACATTAGTCTTAAGAAGTCTAAAAGTTTAGAAGTGTTAATAATTAAAAATGGGCAAGATCAATGGCATTTGTTATCACCAATCCGCTTTCAAAACATGGCGATTATGGCTTAATCCTCAGGATTATTTCAGTAGGAGTCTACAGGCGACGCCTATGTTGAGCAGTGGACAATATTGGTTAATTTCGAAACCAAGACTAAATTTTAAAAGCATTGCTTGACATGTGCGTTAAATCCTCTATAAAAATATATTGTGTCAATTAACTGGTGTTTTTTTTTTTTTCTTTTAACTACGTAGTAATGTTATCATTAATCACTACAAAACTGATCACAAAGGACGTATTTTTAGCTTAGAACCAAAACAGTGCAGAAATGATGTATGAAATCTCATGGTTGCACAGTTTTTCATTAATGCACTGTTTTTATTTAGATATAAATTTACCACAGAGGTTTAATGTCTCCTATTAAGTTTAATATAAAATGTATGCATTAGATCAAAAAGATACTGGCTGAAAATCAAAAACGGCTGAATAAAACCGAATTGGTGAAATAAAAAAACAAATGGCGCGCATTTTGTACCATTGTAAAACTGATACTTCATATATATAGCAAGAAAAGATTAAAAAAATGGAAATAGCGATATGAATGCAACTGCAGAAAGCATAAAAACAGCTGCAAATGAAATTGTTAATAACCTTTTGCCGCAAAAGTCGCGGGTTAAATATTTAAAAGCTTAGGAAAACTTTTGTTTTCATTGAGTTTTTATTTTGAGTAGGTATATTTTTTATCACGGTAGGAAGATTGGTAGTTGAAAGAAAAGCCGATTGCGCACCTTGCTAAAGTGAGTAATTAATGCACTCGTGTTAATTTAGTGCACCATCATAACTCTCGTGCATTAATAACTCACTTTGCGCTCGATGCAACAATCTACTTTAAAATTATTTACAATTTAGGGTAGGCAGCCAAGATAAATGATCAATTCTTAGGATTGAAATTCAATAAAACTTGAACTTTGTCGGACTTTAGCAGTTTAAAGAATACTATTCTAGCTTAAAACACCGTAAGAGCAGCATTTTACGCACAATTTTCGTGTTTCCGTTAGCTTTTTAAGCACATTTCGCACCGAAAATTAATAACAAAAGTACCAAACCTTCATGACCCTTCCACGATAAACAACCAAACTACCCTGAAACACATTCAACAATTATTCAGTGCTACATTGAGTCCATTTTTCTCAATATACCTTTGTCTCGCTTCGGCGATCATTTGAGCTTTTCTCTCTTGGAAGCTGAGTTGTCGTTCCTTTGCACTCTTAGGGAACACCCCAGTGGGTGCGGGGATTACGTAGCGGGGCTGCGGCGGCGGGGCAGAGGCCGACGACGTGGAGGGAAGGGGCTCCGCTGGCGGCTCGGCCTCTGGACTGTACGGGGTCACTCCCTCGAGGAAGTTCGTTATTGTTACGTCTACACTGCGGGTTATGGCTGTTGGAGAAAGAAATATAGTCAAAAAGTAGTTTTTAAATATTAAACATTTATTTTACACCGTTTTGTTGGGACCAAACACGGAGAAACTTCTTAAATACCTTCTTTTTGGGACAAAGGACCGGAAAATTGTTTCTTCGTAGTTGGCGTAAGACGATTAGGGCGCTTGTTCAAAGTGACACCAAAAGCGATATGTTTCTAGCCGCTAGACTCATGTCGTTTTTAGTTCTATTGAAGCGTAATGTGCTATTTGAACATACTGAAATAATTTTAGTTATAAATAATAACACAGGCCGACAAAATTTGACGAACACTCTTACCCAGAAACCTACTAACTAGGAAGACTAGTCCTTTGAGATGCTATTCATAATTTTTGAAAGAAAATAGGATCGGCTGTGCTACATAACCTCAAAAATGAGAAAAAACGGTATTTTTTGCACTTTTAGGTTAGGATATCTCAAAACCCTGACGTGATAGAGCAATTTTGAGGCCAGATTTGAATTCAGATCGTCAAAATTCTTCGGAAAAGTATAGTCTGGTTTCTGGGTAAAAATTTTGTCGGTCTGTGTAATATAGGTATACATCCTCATTATCCGCTGAATATATCGATTTACCATGGTTCATTTGCAGTTAGAAAAATAACCTTGATATTGTTCAGCCCTGTTTTATAGTGTGGTAGAACTCACCCAGGTCCCTGAGTATGTCCGCAAGCGGCACGCGCGGCAGCACCTCCTTGACCTGCAGCGCGAGGCGCGTGACGTCACCGGGCACGTCGCGGCGCGTGACGTCACCGGGCACGTCGCGCCGCCGCGCGGGAGCGCGCACGCCCGGACGTAACTCTTCCCATTTAAACTCTGTCTTCTCGATCTAAGGAAAGGAAATGAAAATAGGGTTATGAAACAAAATAAATATTCAAATAAATATTCTATTCTATAACTTATTGAAACGACAAGCAGTTTTATCCGTGTCGTTAGCAAAATAATTTCCGTGTCGTTAGCAAAATAATTTCCGTGCCGTTAGCAAAATAATTTCCGTGCCGTTAGCAAAACAATTTCCGTGCCGTTAGCAAAATAATTTCCGTGCCGTTAGCAAAATAATTTCCGTGCCGTTAGCAAAATAATTTCCGTGCCGTTAGCAAAATAATTTCCGTGTCGTTAGCAAAATAATTTCCGTGTCGTTAGCAAAATAATCTACACTAATAATAAAGCTGAATAGTTTGTTTAATCACGCTAATCTCTGGAACTAACAGCCAGATTTGAAAAATTCTTTTTGCATTTTATAGCCCAATTCTTGAGGAAGGCTATTGGCTAAAACGAAGTAATAGCGCGGGAGGGCGATGCGATATGACGAAGTGGGACGGGGGAACACGAAATTTGACGCGGACGAAGTCGCGAGCAGAAGCTAGTACGTTATAAAGACGTCTAAAATTATTGAAGTCATTGAACCGCAATGTAAAAAAATTGATATCTATGTTTCGAATATGTATCTGATATGAGGTTTTCTGTATACCTTATCAATCAAATAAATCTAGTTTTATTTTTCTAGATTCAGTGTCCTAAAAACTACAAGAATTCTATGTTATCAATAACAATTATAATTCTGCAAAAGATTTAAAAGGTTTTTGAAAATTATTAAATAATAAAAAAATGCCCATCAAATATACAATCAGTTGATTAAGGCTCTAGACTAGTAGTTCAATTGCAGTCGGCGTGCAGTCATGAACTGCACACCGACTGCAATCAGACTGCATGGTTGGTTTGCAGTTCTGTTGCAGTCGTGTCAACTGTATTCAAACTGCATCCGAACTGCAAATTTGCAGTTGGATTGCAGTTGAAATGCAGTCCGTCTGTCTAGAGCCTATGAGTAACAACAAGAATTATTACCCAACTACGGCTTTACGCCGAAAAGAGTTATGATTTTAGCAAGCTATACAGGGTTATTTGAAAAACACCAACAACCTCTTAAGAGGTCATTGTACTCATCATTATGAACAACTTTTATTAGGGGACCAACTCTGAGGTCGCGAAAAAAATCAGCTGTTCTCTACATTTACGTTCGTATAACTCGTCAAAATGTAGGGAACAGCTGATTTTTTTCGCGACCTCACAGTTGGTCCTTTAATAAAAGTTGTTCATAATGATGAGTACAATGACCTCTTAAGAGATTCTTAATGTTTTACCAATAACCCCGTATACATATATGTAAATGTTATGTCATTACCTGCAGCGCGTCAGCTATGCTGTCAGTGAGATGTTGAGCTAGCAACACGTCGTCATCGTCGTGTCTCTCTATGGCCGGCAACAATCGCAGCGTGAACACAGTGACGGGCGTCCACAGGAACCACAGCGCGTCCGACCACGGGAACTGTGCGCGCGAGTCGCCTGGTCGGTGCACTGTCACGTGTGTGAACATGCGATCTACGCCTGGCGGAGAAGGTAACATTAAATGTTTAAATTAGACTAATTACACAATTGTAAAACATCGTAAACCGTTATTAGGATAGGTAGATCTTCGCGGAGTGACAGGCAACGCAATTGGAGACACGTATGTCGACCAGCCACCAACTAACTCGCACTGTGCTCGCGTAGGTACAGACGCCAGCACATCAAGCTACCCGAAACTGTCAATTTTTCCCAATCATCTTTGAACCTTATACTTTGGCCATAAAGTTGAAAATCTATTAAAGAAATTTGACAGATTGTAGTAGCTTGATGTGCTGGCGTCTGTACTACGGCCGATTTCCTCTCACAAAGGAGGCTGATGATGCTGTGTCGAGCAGAGGACTGATATTTAGACAAAATTATGGTTTCATCAGCTTATAGTATATAGGTCTTGAGTTCAAACCCAGGCAGGCGCTTTACTTTCTGTAAATAATTTTTCAAAATACTGCTCTCAAAACGGTGAAGGAAAACATCGTGAGGAAACCGGTCTAGTCCGTGTCCTAGAGCCAAAAATTCGAAGACATGTGACATCTACCAAACCGCACTGGGCCCACGAGGTGGATTAGCCCACTACTTCTCGAAGAGCGGAGGCCTGTGTCCCAGCAGTGGGAACATTATGGTTTTGTAGCGGTATCTACAACGCCACATGCGAACAACGCGTCATACTGACGTCATGCAAAATCCTGCATCTCGCAAGCAGAGTTTACCGCGCAACTAGCATAGATACAACGGCCCGACATGAATCATCGGGCAGTTGCCCGCCAGACACAACACCCGTCTGGTCGGAGGATCCTCTCTTTTCTATAGAGTATGAGTGAACTTTACACCCTGTTCCTCTTACCTCTATAGTTTTATCAGCTGATATGGTTTCATCAGCTTATATCAGGCTGATGAAACTACAATTTAACAGTCACTGGACACCATAAACATTTTGTAATATTTGACATTGACAGCAACTTTATGTCATAGCAGTAAAGGTGCGTTTAAGAAATTCTGGACATTAAATGGACGGCCAAGTAATACTCACTAATAGCGACTGGCTGCACCCTGTTCCCAAGCTGGAAGGGCCAGTCAGTGAACTTGAGCAGTCCCTTGCCATTGGTCGGACCTCCTTCAGGTTGTAACAACACGGGCTTGCTGGGACACTCGGCAAAATGTTGCCTGTAATAAAAATAAAATAGAAATAATGTTTTATCTACAAAATCTTTTCATTTTCTTTGTTTTATTTTAACCTGGCGAACTTTGTGCCGCCCACGAAATCAGTTAATCCGTTCTCGAGATATTATATCGAGATAACTTCTGACGTTCAAAAGTGCCTTATAAGTGCCTATTTGAAATAAATGCTTTGACTTTGACTTTTGAATGTTCTTTTTAGGGTTCTGAACCTCAAAAGGAAAGACCGGAACCCTTATAGAATCACTTTGTTGTCCGTCTGTCTGTTTGTCAAGACCCTTTATCTCGGGAACGCGTGGAGGTATCGAGTTGAAATTGAAAAACCATATACTCAGGTCTACAGTCCCTTGAAGCTGTGAAAAAATCAAACTTCTAAGTTAACGTAAAAAGAAAGATACGGCCGTTTATGCCGCAAAAAACGTGTATTTCAACACTCTCAAGGGAATTAAAATTTATAGAGTACTCCCCGTTGACCTAGAATCATGAAATTTGGCAAGAAGCAAGGTCATCTAACACAAGTAAAGAAAAAAAATCCGAAAACCATAAATTTGTAGTTACATAAAAAAGTCCCGTGATAAAACTATTTACATACCTACTTTGTGCGGAACCCTCGGTCCGACTCGCACTTGACCGGTTTTTTTTTAAAACTCCATCCATGTGTCTGTTTTACCCCGGGGTACTTTACTTAAATGCTCGGCGCACCATATGGGGAATACCGTGACCATATTACTGCCTGACTAATACTTTTACCACGGAATGAGCTATTCTAATAGACTGATACGAAAAAAGAATAATAATTACAGTACCCGACGATAAATATTGCACATCGACCTATTCGATCCTATCGATTTTATACAAAGAATAAAAATAATTATCAAAAGAAGCAAATCATAATTGCTTTAACAGCTCCTAATAGATACCGGACTGTTTGTATTTCGTGCGACAGAGATAACGCTCTACGAAGCTGAAATTAGCCGATTGTCTCTTTCCAAAGGTCGATGTGCAATATTTATCGCCGGGTACTGTAAAAGTTATTCTAGATTTCCGGTAGTATAAGCTACAAATTTTCCGTAAAAGATCGATTACAATCTCTGTGGTAATTAATGAAGATAGCAATATGATACATATTTTTTTAAGGAAAAACACACGAGTTTAATGACCATTTAATGAGTTCTAATAAATTAATTTAAATAATCTCGATATAGTTTACACCAAATTAAAAATCATCTGAATAGTTTTTAGTGTAAAGAAGAACTTACTTTCTTATAAATTGTGCTGCATTCCTTATGCCAAGAGTTGATGCAAAAAATGGCGGAACTTTCCATTTTCTGAGCTGGAAATAAAACAACAGAACATCAGTCTTTTTGTATGGAGTTTCTAGTTGATTGGTACAGGGCCGTCTTAACCATATTGGGCGCCGGGGTGCAAAAATCAGCCTGCGCCCCAATTTTTGTATTTTATTTTTTTATTTAATAGTTACTCTACAATAAAATTAATTAGGTACAGACGCCAGCACATCAAGCTACCCTAAACTGTCAATTATTCCCAATCATCTTTGAACCTTATACTTTGGCCATAAAGTTGAAAATCTATTAAAGAAATTTGACAGATTGTAGTAGCTTGATGTGCTGGCGTCTGTACATTTTCAAAAATCAAATTTAATTTTCCGGCTTTAAAATCGACAATCTTTTATATGATATCGTCTATTTTGTAATCAACTTTCAATTCGATAGGTATACGAGTACTATAGCCAAAATTGTCAATCTATCTTGAGTCATAGTTAATCGTAAGTAGTTTTTTATTCATTTCAATATCGAGAAGGTTTACGCATGGTACTTGTAGGTTTAATTAAGGATTGGCTTGCGCCCCCTAAGACCCTGCGCCCGGGTGCCAAGCACCCCTTGCACCCCCGGGTAAAGACGGCCCTGGATTGGTAGTTTCCAAGGGGGTAATTGCGTAGCACACTAACAGTGGCGATGGCTTTCATTTTGACAGCTCAACAACATTCTTTGCGTTATAAATTGTTGAGCAGACCAATTTTACGAACGTAATTTATGAAATAATCAATCTACCTAGCTTTTTGCCAACTAGATATATTGGGGTCATTACAACTGGCGCATGGCGGCTCTGAAGTGCGCTACTCGCTGCGCAGTACCCCCACACCCCTGCCACGTGAATACAGCGACTCGCCGAGTGTTCCGAGCCGCCATACATTTTGAATCGGGCTGTTATCACAGAGTACGGATTCGCCGCAAGGCCGTAAGTACTAAAAAAAATCGTAGCGCCAAAAGTGCGTTGAGCGCATTACTTGTCACGGGCCGCCAGTCAAAGCCATGAGCTTCTATACGTCATTTGTGACGTAGTGCTAGTAAATGGTGACGCGCCCTGACAGGCTTGGTTTGTATGGAGTGTTGACAATGCCGCCACTAACAGCTGCAGCCAAGGCATCTCGGATGCCCCATTTCAAAACCTGGTAAGGACTTAAAATTAAATTTTACAGGAGAGCGCATAAACGTACCTAATATTGGTCAGCCGATGGAAAGTATTTTTTGAATTGGTTAAAGTGAAGGTGAAGGTGTTGGTGAAGTGAGGTTTTAAAATGGTCACTAGGGAGTGAAAGGTGCACTTACTAGGTATCAATGCTTAAATATATCTCCTTTTATGTAAGTTTTAAACGCTGGTGTTTTTGTATTTGGTAGAGACCTTCTAGGTTAGCAAGATTATGCAATAAAACGATTTTTGTAAAAAGTGTCCCTTACTAGGTTTTGAAATGGGACAGCCGATCTGTTCTCTGTGGCGGTAATGCAATGACGATGAGTCACAACCACATACAAGGTTAATAACCAGACAGTTTCCTCATGCACATGACGACGCTGATTTTAAGGTAATCTGGGGCCTTACCAAAACCTTTTACTAATAAAACTAGGATAATGGCAAAAAAACCGGTCAAGAGAGGGTCGGATTCGCGCACCGAGGGTTCCGTACCATCATGTTTTTAATGTTTCATCGGCGAGGCCTTTATTCACCAGAGAATTTTAACACTATGCATTGCGGTGTAGAATATTGCAGTTTATGTTAGCGCCACTTCTTGACCGATAGTAGAAAAAATGTAACTTTTGTTGATGATTTCTGAAAAAGTGTGCTATTTAGACTTCATTTTATTTTTCCTGTAATCTTTAAATAAACTTCTATCACAGAATAATTTCAGATTTTTCTTTTTGCAAACTTTGGAGATAAGGGGGGGAAAAGTATTTTTTTTACATTTTTCTTCAAAAGTCGAAAACTATGCAGCCTAAAAAAAAGGAAGATTGAGAATGTGCAAACTGCGCACTTTCATATGATACCCCACATGCCTTAGTAGCCCCACTTCGAATTTTTCAGACCCCCTTTCAAGTCCCTGTTGCAAAAAATATACATATATTTTTATTTATTTCTTATTTGCAAAATAGTTGGGCAAACGTCATCTAAAACTATTCCAAATTTCAAGTTGATAGCATTAGTAGTTCTTGAGATATCCAGCTGTGACTGACAGACAGACAGAAAGGATTCCGCTTTACCATTTTGGTACGGACCCTAAAAAGCAGCAAAGTGCGCGTCGGACTCGCTCACGAAGGGTTCCATACCACGACACAATACGCTACTACACTATACTATACTACTATTATACTCTACTCAAAATGTAGGTATTTGAAACCGTTTTATTAATAACATTTTCTAGGACATCTGCACTTATAAAAATACCTTCATAAATAAACTTGTGTAGGTATAGAAGTTTATTGACCCCAGATTACCATACATATTGGAAAGAGCAATAAAATCGCGTGATAACATTATAAATAACAGTAATACAGTGAAAAGGATTCTTATCTTGTTTATATTGTCTCCTTTCATTACGAGTATATGACACATTATTGTAATTTAATAAAATGTACTCTGTGGTAAATGTTGTCATAATTAAGTACTTATTTCTTTTTATTGCAATGACTTGTTTGAAGGTTAGAAGTTAAGCTAGTAACAAATTTGAGCTAAGCAATACGAAAAACGTACAAAATGCATATGATGCATTCTAAATGTTTTTCGTACCGTTCTGGATCACTTTTCAAGGTGGACTACTGGTTCTGGTCTAGGCGTAGTTCTAGCTTAGACCTAGTTAGTATAGGCTCGAATAGAATACTCTTTATTATGTACACCATATAAATTACAGACATAAATATAGAAATTGTACTGTATTGTACTGTGTACTGTAGTCTGTTTCAAAATTATCTGTATAAAAAGTAAACAAATGGATCAGAAAACGTAGCTGTGGATGCCAGTTGTTAGTGCCACTTACAAAATTTAGAGATTTGATTATTTACATACTTAGTTAATTATTATATCTCCCTAAAGATGTTTTTCATTTGACAAGAGGTGAGATAAAAAGTTGAAACCTACTAAATACAGATGAATGTGTTATTTTTGTTATTTATTCCCTGTGACTGATTGATTAAGAATTTTACCTGAACAGGGTTTATTTACACATTCGTCAGATACCTTTGGAACAGACTATATTTATGTTTACTTACACTGATAGTACCAAGGACATGGGAAGCAGCGAGAGAGTCTAAACACGACACGTAGTTTGCCACCATGACACTACAGCGTGGGTCTCGGGTACCCTTTACCTTTACATAGACACCTGGAAAGAAGGAAAACACATATAAATAAAAAAAGTCTTATTTAAGGCATAAGTTACTATGGGGGTTAAGTAATTATAGCCGCACTGGTCGATCGATCAGGTTAAGCTACGCTTGCCGCGGGTTGTTCTGTGGATAGGTTACCATCTTTACATACTAAGACCCCTCCATGCCTCAGAAAGTACATTAAGTCATTGGTCCCGGCTGTCATTCGTGGATCTTTGACAGTCGTTACGGGTCGTCAGAAGCCCGATAGTCTGACAACCAGTCTTACCAAGGGGTTTCGTATTACCCAGTAACTGGGTTGTGGAGGTCAGATAGGCAGTCGCTCCATGTAAAATACTGGTACACAGCTGCATCCGGTTAGACTGGCAGCCAACCCCAACATGGTAAAAGGCTAGGCAGATGATGAAGTTACTGCTTATCTGGGTGCCAGTAGCGGGATCATTACAGCCTGATTATGCATACATTCTAATAATAATTATAAATGATTATGTAAAAAAGGGTTCAATTCAAAAATAAAAGTAATAGGAATAGGATAAAGAATTATAAAATTAGAATATTTTCATTCTCACATAGCATTCCATTTAGGCAAAACAAATTTAGGCAAACAATGGAAGTTATTAATGCATTAAATGGCTCTACCCTAAACAAAACTAGAGAACTTTACAATTGCCAATTAAAATCTTTCATTTTAATATTATGATAATCAAGTTAAGGACAAACCAGTCCGTAAAATAAAAAATATATTACACAAGGTAATTAAAATAAAAAACTGGTTTCAGAAGCAAAACAATGGCAATACCACATGTGCTAAAAGGTGTTTATAATGGAAAATACTTTAACACAAAAATATTATTTTACTTGTTATACTGGGTGTCGCATAATTAATGGATAACCTCCTAAGGGGTCATTGTACTCATAATAAATTATGAACAACTATTACTGTGGGACCAAATATGAAATCGCGAAAAAAGAATCGGCTGTTTCCGAATATATCCTGCAAATATATAATGCGAAAACAAATCTAGGGCAACAGCTGTTTTTTTTTTTAACGGGTCCATACCCAAAGGGTAAAAACGGGACCCTATTACTAAGTCTACACTGTCCGTCTGTCTGTCACCAGGCTGTATCACATGAACCGTGATAGCTAGACAGTTGAATTTTCACAGATGATATATTTCTGTTGCTGCTATAACAACAAATACTAAAAACAGAATAAAATAAATATTTAAGGTGGGGCGGGGCTCCCATACAACAAAACCTGTTTTTTTTTTGGTGTTTTTACCTTTTGGTATGGAACCCTTCGGGTGCGAGTCCAACTTGCACTTAGCCAGTTTTTTTTTTCAACCCGTGATTTTTGGTCCCATAGTAAAAGTTGTTGATAATGATATGTACAATGACCCCTTAAGAGGTTATCCATTAATTACAGGGCACCCTGTATATCAAGTAACATTATTTCATAACAAAACAATAAAAAGAAAACCAGTTTTATTACAAACTTTCTTACCAAATGTCCAGCAGGCAAGTGTTGAAAGCATTTGCCTCACAGCTGATTTATTTGGCAAAATAATTGATGCAATCCATAATATCAACGCCAAGAATACTCTGAATATCAACAGTAATATACCAAAAGGCAGGTAAAGGAGGAACTGTAGGACATTGTCACCGCTAAATCTGAAAAAAAAAAGAAACATAAAAGTTATAAGTTGTTTTAATATGGAGTTTTCAAACCACTTTCTTGTTTTTTTTTTGGCATAACATAATCATACATAATCAGCTTATAATGTTCCCATTGCTGGGACACAGGCCTCCTCTCTGTGGGAGAGAGTGTGCTGTAATCCACCACGCGAGCCCAGTGCGGGATGGCATAAGCAACATAAGATAATTTGTAACAAAAGAATTTGTATCACATTCATAACATATTTCTTAAATTAGCTGTAAGTTTCCCAAATAAAATAAAATGTACTAGAGGGAAACTTTTTCATTGTGATTTAGTATACTTATATTTTCTTAGATATTTTTTTATACATATTGTCACTGACATAATGATTACAGATGCATCATGAGGGAAACATTAGAAAAATTGGGGAGGATGACTCTTTAATCACAACTTATCTTCCACATAACATTGTAACTTCGGCAGGGTAAATGCGTAACACACAATCGGTAGCAATCGCTTTAATTTTGACAGTCCGACAACATTCATTACATTATTTACGTTGTCGAGCAGACAACTTATCAAAAATATGAAGTAATGGATTAGCAAAACCTTCAAAATGATTCAGATTGACATTGATAGTGTGTTACGCAATAAGGGTACAGCCGGTCGATTCTGTAAAAATCTCACCGTGAAAACTTAGGTGATGTGATTTTGTTTTTGCTAGGAATTGAAACTATTGACAGCTCACTCCACGCTCACTTCACCTAAGTTTTCACGGTGAGATGGTTACAGAATCGCACTGCAGAACTATGTTTCCTATAGGAATAGGCAGGTATGTATAGTTCACCCACATGTTTTTTTCAAAGATAAATAATTGTAGGTATCTTGAATAACAACAGATGTAGGTATTCATATTTGTTATATTGAATGCAAGTCATGTTCAATTATTATTATTTTATGTTTATTTTCAATTAATATTGATGATTAGCATAAATTAAAGATATAAACAAATTACTTGAAAATGGTCGACCTTTTTGATTTTAATGACATAGGGCTGACACTGAATTTTATTGTAGAGTAATTATTGTGGTTTTCTTAGATGATACCATTCATATTATTTTGGGAATAAAAACTCAGAATAACAAAGGAATTGACAAACATATCTATTTTAAAATGAAATTAAACATTATAACTGGCATTGTTACAAGGTGACATGTTTGCAAGACCATCGTTTTTTTGTATCCTTGATACAGATTAGAGTATTATTTATATAAATTCTTAGGTCATGGCCAAAACCAATCTATTCCCTTCCTGCCAATTATGTATACAATCTTGAAATGAAATCAGTTCATGTATTACTAAACATTCAATTGCCACATAGTCCAGGCACTTGCCTACACTGTGTGCCACTTGGATAAAGATTGAATGTGTAAACATTGCAAAAGTTTACATTAATATTTGACTTGCAATTTCCTCAAATAGCGACTATCAACTTTAAACGAACTACATTAATCAGTTACGTCACGACTTTGGTCCACATGCTCGCTGGGATCACAACAAAATTTCATTTTCAAATTGTATGTAATACATAAAAAGTATAAAGCAAACTTTCCCTTGAAAAATTAGCAAACACGTAGGTATGCGAGAATAAAATGCACATTATACCTTTCGTCGTTCACCAATTTGTCCACTGTTAGAGCCATAGTTGTTTGCGTAGTATAAACAAACTACTATAATGCTTCCTGTGCTATTTTTGACTGCATAAAATTAAAAATTTCGAACTTTTCTCCAATATCGTGATGTGTATCTACGACATTGACCATAGACTACCACAGAAAATTTTGACAGCTAAAGTTCTGCCAAAAGGCCACTGACAAGTGTCGCGTCCTGTGGTCGTGTCAAGCTGGCGGTATACGTACGTTTTCCTAGTTAAGTTTTCTGTGCCCTTAGTGTGTTTTTTTGACTCACGTTCGATTGCGAGTTAGAATTTTATATGGGGAAAAGTTATAGCGCCACCTGGTGGTCACTAGGAGAAACCTAATTTCCCATACAAAATTCTAAAGCGCTCGCAATCGAACATGAATGAAAAATCCACACTTAAGCATAAAGTATTAGTGTTCTGTGCACTTAAGCCTCTGATCAGGAATTCAGATTCGGAGACAAATGCACGCATTTCATACAAAATCGTCTCTAAGCGCAAACGTTCTTATATTTTCCGGACGGAAATAATTCTTAATGTTCGTTTCGGAATGACACCGGAGCGTTCTCAACTTAGAGCATTAAAATGCTCTAAGGTTCTCAATGAAGAACGGAAAAAAACTGGATGACGTCATCCCGAATGCAGCGTTTGCATAGAATACTATCCATCCGCCGCACATAGCCGGAAATTTTCATTCTTCAGTGCTTTGATTTGGTTTTATACTTTAAACATCCTTTGTCATTATCATTTTCTGTAGCGAGTGATTGCATAAAAATGTAACCCTAAACAAGATTTGTAGTTTCAATTTTCATTTTGAAACAAATTACAGCTTGATGTGTCGTCTTGCGCACTGGTGCAGTACTTTCTGCTTCCTCGTTACCCTCTCCTTCATTCATTTTCAGTCTGTGGTGAAGACGGAGGAAATCTAAAAAGTCAAGGATGACATCAGGATGACATTGATGACAATCATAAATAATGTGTTGACCTTGACAGTAATGTTGACTGTTGGTTGGTTGGTTGACTTGACATTTATTTTCTTTCGTCACGCACGACGTTGGTAAAATGTGGTTGTAGTGGTGGTATACGAATTACGATACGAGTCTATGAATATCAAAAAGTACTCTGTCTGTGTGAGTGTGTGGTGTGTGGTAGTGGTGGTTATTTGTTATACTGTCATCGAAAAATAAATAAGTCAAATAATTTGGAACAAAGAATCTGGGTAACAACTTTATGTGCAATCTTTATTGACGTGATGTCAACTTTTGCTAATGCTGTACAATATTAAAACGGCATCTGCGTAAATAAACGAAGGTAAAGTTCTGTAACGCAAAAGCAAATGTCTGTAAATCACCTGACCTTTGTTTATCAACGAAAATTATTGTAGAATCAATAACAATGGAGAGTATCACGTCCCCCGAGGAAACGACGTGCTCAGAGGGGGAGGATGAACCAAGAATAGCGACAAGCAGCGAGATGAACCTCGGAAATCAAAATCATCAAGGTACTTCCCCCCAGCGATCTGCTTCCTATACCGAGCTCACTCAGATGGAAGAGAAAATGCGTCGTAAGCTACAGTTTTTCTTTATGAATCCTATCGAGAAATGGAAGGCCAAGCGGAAGTTTCCATACAAATTCGTAGTTCAGGTGATAAAGATTGTTCTAGTAACATTCCAACTGTGTTTGTTTGCACACAACAGATATAATCACGTCAACTACACGTGGGACAATCGTATCACATTTTCCCACCTTTTCCTCCTTGGTTGGGACTCTACCAGGGAGATCAATGCTTATCCGCCTGGCGCTGGACCTCTTGCAGTGTACAAAATAGAGGAATTTTATAACACACTAGACTATGCATATGAAGGATACTCAAATGTTCGAACTAGTGCTATCGGACCATACTCATACAATGATGAGAATAATAATAAACCTCCTCCAGTATTTTGTCAGTTTAATTACAAACAAGGCATAATTAATGGATTTAATGAGAGCTACGAATTCAACTCGGAAATTGTTGAGACTTGCATTAACTTTACAAAAAAGAATGATGAAGTGTTCCATTCTCAATCATTCATTAAAGATGCTGGTTTAAATATAACTTTTGCATCATTGGTACGAGCAAAACTAATGTTCTCATTAAAAACTATTAACTTTAGAGCTGCGGGACCGATCACCCCACCTGACTGCTACAGATTTGATGTGGAAGTTATTTTTGATAACGAGGACCATGATGGACAAATGTCTCTATATTTGGAGGCAGAACCGTACAAATTGACTTGCAAAGGAGACACTGCGTATATTACAGATAATAAGATAGACCAAGTTCTGAGAAGCATACTGAATATTCTTGTGATCCTGATATGTGCTGTATCTTTTATTTTGTGCAGTAGGGCCATTTACAGAGCTCAGTTATTGAAGGAGCTAACGGTACAGTTCTTCAGGCAAGCTTATGATAAGGACTTGAGCATGGAGGGCAGATTGGATTTCTTAAATATCTGGTACATAATGATCATAGTCAATGACATACTAATCATCATGGGATCCGCAATTAAGGAACAGATTGAACGAAACCAGTTTACAAATGACCAGTGGAATGTGTGTTCTCTCTTTTTGGGCACTGGAAACCTACTTGTGTGGTTTGGAGTTCTGAGATACCTTGGATTCTTCAAGACGTATAATGTAGTTATACTGACATTGAAGAAAGCAGCTCCCAAGATCTTCAGATTCTCAATATGCGCTTTGTTAATATATGCAGGCTTCATGTTTTGTGGTTGGTTAATTCTAGGTCCATACCACATGAAATTCAGATCTTTAGCAACAACTTCCGAATGTCTCTTCTCTTTGATAAACGGAGATGACATGTTCGCAACATTCTCAATCATGTCGAAGAAATCTCCAATGCTTTGGTGGTTCAGCCGTGTGTACTTATATTCATTCATAAGTTTGTACATTTATGTAGTACTGAGTTTGTTCATATCGGTTATTATGGACGCTTATGATACGATTAAGCAGTATTATAAGGATGGATTCCCTAAAAGTGACCTTCATCAGTTTATAGGTGAAGCGAATATTGAAGAAGTTTCCTCAGGTCTGTACAGAACCCACAGCTCAACATCTCTCAATGCATTAATGAATTCTCTCTTCTGTTGTAATTTCTACAGAAGTGCATATTCTAAGATAGGTGGTGGAAGTTCAAGCTTAAACTTGTAAACTTATGTGTTATTTGAAGGTGTAAACATACCATGCTGTAAATATTTAATCAGTTCATCATTATCATTAGATTATGTTAGATAAATGTTTAATCTGTTTCATAATAATGATAGGCAGCTAAGTTATAACAGCATAGGCCTAATTAATACTACAATAGAGTTTATTCTTGTATGGTATTTTTAACAGTAGAATCATGGGTGCAGCCAGGTTTGATTGCATTTGTTCCATTTTTCCCAGGGACATGCACCATCAAGGTAACTGGCAAGGCATGGCTGTAATTAAGACAGTTTATAATAATTATTATTTGATTACCTTAACTTACCAACCTATGAAGATCTGTCAACATTTTACACCAAAAATTTGATCACAGTATGATGATACATAATTCTAGTATAATTCCTAATGCACAAATTCACATTTACTCGTAGAAATGAATGTGGGCACCCATCCCATTATTTTAAGGCCGCTAACTTAAACCACCTGTTTCTGCACCTATAGAGAGAATTAATAAAATGGTGATGTGCCTACATTTAATGGCGTTTTTTATGTAAGTATGTATAAGTAATCATGTTTAGATTTTATCCTCATGTTACCTAACTCACCAAAGATAAATTTACCAAACATAGGTACTCAAATTAAATAAAATAAAAAATGTAATCTATTAGAGAAAAATTGCGTGTGAGATCCTGTAAAGTGTTTCCATTCCCCGGTTATTATAATAGATATATTTTGGTCCCAAGTTACGCCGGGCAATGTAAATACTAATTTAAGTCGCAAATTAGTACCTTAAAAATCACCTTTTGTGTGAGTAATTATGTATATTTTAGTACTGAAGTGTATAAATGTAACAAATAAGTACATTATTTTTTATTGCAATTGTTGTTTTGATCATATTTCATCACAATCAAGTTTAGAACGGTAATGCATTGACATATTTGCAATAGGTATTAATTTCGAGGCCGCGTGCGCATGCTCAGATAACTGGATATCATATCGCACGGAGTTACTTTACTTAGAAACAATACATTAAACTAAAATTGAAATTCCTGACTGACTGATATATCAACGCACAGCCTAAACCGCTGGTCCTAGAGACATGTTTAGAGGGTGTGTTCTCACGTGCTTATTCAGTTTACACTGAATAGGTCTTAGAAGAAACGAGCAGTGTAGTGTAGTTACTGCATTGTATCAAATATCAAACCAAAACGAGTTTATTTAGCCTCATTGTAGTAAGAAACATTGATTAGCCATAAAATGTTAATGTATCGATTGCTTTTCTAGGCAGATACCTATTTCCAGTGCCGCTACTTTGATGCCAAAGTACAAAATATTAAACTATCATCAACAGATGTTCATTTTATATTATTTCTGCACATTTATTGTAGGTATAGTTTGCTGTTTTCACAGTGCTGTGCACCGCATTTTGCAGATAAAAGTCCGTTCATTCATTTAAAGTAATATACCCTGGAGATCCACAGGAATGAGAGGAACCGTTATGGACCCGACCGAATCTTATGGCAACGCCTTACGAAAAGTTCATAGCACAAGCGTCAGTTGCGCCCTAAGTAGGTATGTCTACTAAGCACTTGCTGCATTACACTTAATAATATTATTACAGCTTCTTCGAGAAGATTTAATGTTCCTTCCCTTTCGAGTACAGCTACAGTACCTACTCGCACGTCCATTGGTATCATTTTGACTTTGGGAGTGTCTTTTTCTCGTAGCAGTTAGGGCGGTTTTCGTAGTTCAAGTGTGACCTGACGTGTAGTTAACCACCGTAAATGATATTTATTTCTGTAAATTGAGTTAAAAACACTTTTTGTCAAAAATCAATTACACAGGGTGGCAGGGATATCGACGCGCAACCCTTTACATGGATTCAGTAGGTATGTACATGAT
The DNA here is from genome assembly GCA_927399505.1 of Luperina testacea. Taxonomy (NCBI): domain Eukaryota; kingdom Metazoa; phylum Arthropoda; class Insecta; order Lepidoptera; family Noctuidae; genus Luperina; species Luperina testacea. The sequence goes on from OV656769.1 coordinate 2,901,682, forward strand.
TCTGAACCACGCTGTGCTTATCGATACATTTTGACCGCGTCCGGCGTAGCTGTTAAGTATTGCGCTTGTTTAGCAGCTGCTTTTTTTTTATAACCAACGTAAAGGTCTCTGTCAGTTCTGTCACCCTGTATTTTAAAGCTAGTTGATGTCGGTGTAATCGACTACTCTGAGAACAAACATGCGACACAAAATCAGAGCGTACCATACCATCTTTAACATTTTTGAAACAGACTTAAATACCTATACCTACCTAACTAATCACAGAAACGATTGCTGGCTTAGTTTGTAAGTGCCTTGGCGACATAAACAGCCAGATGCAATGCAACGTGTCACGTGAGAAAGAAACTAGTAAACCGCAAAATTACACAGCTCAGGTTTGGCGGATACGATCCTGCCATCATCGGTCTTCAGTTTCGTAAACTGGCTCTGCCCAATAGACAGATCTCTAGCAAAAACCTTGGAGCCTTTATTTCGCTCTATCGCGTCCTTAATACGGTCTGTAAGCGGCGAAGATCGCTTTTCAAAGACTTAAGAGATCTGTCTATTCATCTATTGAGTTGCCGGTAATTTAGCGCATCATCTGAAGACTGCAGGATAATCTCGCGCCTCTCCTTCATGAGCCGTAAATTAGGATCAGAGAGCTTCTTTTTTGAATTCGTACGATGGGTCTTGAAGATCTTAAACCCGACCGTATGGACGGTTTCCACGCACCCATCGTTACCATCGTCCATAGAGCTCCCTAGGCATTCGAAACGATTCTGAAGTTCAAGCTGAAAGTTCTCGGGGTTTTGGACCTGGATCGGTGTTGGACGGAGCATAAACTTTGTCAGTCGAGATCTTTCCAGGCAGAAGACCTACAGGAATAAATTTACAAACAGTGTAGCCGACCTTTGCAATTGCTTTACTTACAGTATTTTTATCTCACGAAGCAACGCGCGCTATACTTGTGGTAACCAAGTGTACAGACATGCTGTGTATGCTGCGTTATGACGAGAAGCGTTAGTACAGACGCCAGCACATCAAGCTACCCGAAACTGTCAAATTTTCCCAATCAACTTTGAATCTTATGCTGTAGCGATAAAGTTAAAAATCTATTAATGTTTGACAGATTGTAGTAGCTTGATGCGCTGGCGTCTGTACAATAAGGTCGCTGCTGGTTTGCTGCAACTGTCAAGTCTGTATAGTGATCTTTATTGTTGATGTAATAAGATTGCTGTTCGACGCTGGCAGAATAGTTGACATCGTCTGTGCCAAAGAAAAAAAAAATTGCTGTTGAGTTGCAGGCGTTGTAGCTGTCAGAGCTACAACTCAACAGCAATTGATAACTATGTATGAAACGTTTACGTTGTGAAAGGACTGTGTGTCACATAGACAAAATAGACTGTCGCGTTTTTTGACATGCAAGTGACATTCATTCTTAAGGTGATCTGGGGCATCTGGGGTCCTAAAAAGGCCACTTTAGCAGAATCATAAAAGGATAACATTATGAATCACAATGGACTGTTAACTTAATCGTATCAAATCCCATTGGTGAAGGATTTTTCAGTAATTTTTTTTTTGTCTGTAGGTATTAAAATACCAATCAGTCTAATCCAAATCCAATCCCAATCTCTTTGATTATACCTAACGTAGTGCAGCGAAAAAAGAATAACACGGACTGTCTGCGCCATATTATGATTCATAATGTTATCCTTTTATGATTCTGCCAAAGTAGCTTTTTTAGGCCCCGTGATCAGGCAATTTCGAGGTCATCTTTACTATCATGCAAAGCTGGGATACAATGAGGATATTAAAAAAAAATTAAGTACTTAAATATTTTTCACATTTATTATCACTATAAAACTTATTTCTATTAACAATATGTATATACAACTACATTATTCTTACAATATGTGACACACAGATTACAAATGTTAACACAACTTTCTGAATCTATTGACCTGTCAAAAATTTAAGTGGGTGTTAGGAACATTTTTAAATAGTAATGAATTATTTAAAATTTATAAAGTATGATATTTTTAGTACATTTTGTGCCCGAATACTGGCCTGCATTATGGCAACCGCGTTGGCGTAGGCAAGTGCACTTTACATTAAATATTTTAAAGGTTTAAGTTATTACAACATAATAATTGTAAGCCAATAAATAAATGCATTCATTAAAATTCACTTACAAATAAGTATAACTGATAAATATTTAATTCTGAATAATTTTTAAATAAACTTTTTCAACTTGTAAATCTTTTCTGATGACATTTGAGCAAAAATTGACAATAAAACTGTTCAATTCTATTTCTTTATTTAATTAAATAAATAAATATTTTTACAAGTATAATTTTACAGGTATATACTATTATATTTTGCAAATACATGCATTTCATATAAAAGTGTTATATGATAATATCAACATTATGGCATTTAGATATGAGAGACGTTTGTTATGGCGACAAGCCGTCGTCGTTAGGTTCGAGCCAAAGGTTTCGTAGCAAATTCACTAATAATATTTTTAACTACTTACCCACATAGGTAATACACATAACGTCCCTTTCTATAGAGGCAACTGGGTCTTTGATAAATACATATGCAACATCTATTTTTCACACAAGATAATTATGCAAAGCATATTAACAAATCTACAATGAAAAACTCTAGACAATTCATAATTTCTTAAAGAATAATTAAATATCTCTCAAAATTAAGCGATTCAAAAGCCCTAGTTGTTACTCAATTGTTTTTAATGCTAGCAAAATTATCTTATACTCAATAGAGCCTTACAGATTAACACGTAAGATACTCAAATCGACAAAACAGAAAGTAACTTAAGAGTACCAATTATTGCACCTTAGAGCTTTCAATTCACCATTGCCCAAGACATCTAGATGTTACAAAAATACATCGATACTGCTTGCTAATATTACAGTAAATAGTTACAAACCTGGATTGTTATGAATAGCCAGTTCATAGTTTCTTTTTTCTTAGGGACGAAGACACGCAGTGGACCTTTGGGGATACGAAACCCTTAAAATAGATAAATATTTTAAAACCACTTAACTATTCAGCCTAAACATTAAAACTATTAATGTTACCATGTTAATCGCGATAAAATTCCATCTGGTAAAATCGTTCTACCTTCAACTGAATTCATAATAATATGCACCTATAAAAAATCGTAGAAGCTGCCTCAGTGACTTGATATTATCATAAATTCAATAACAAATTTAAATAAACAGTTTACAGCGCAGCGTAAAACCTATAACGGTACATCTAGAAGATACATCGTAATTCTTTGGTTCTATAAAATTATAATATTGCTTATACCAAAGCACTGACTCCAAAGAAACTTCTGTGCAACTCTCAGTACAAAAATAATATGAGATGTCTGTCAGTCTGTGTGCCTTATTTCTTCTCTTCGGGTCTCTGTTGTGGTTCGGCCCCTAACATGACTTGGATTTCGTCTACACTCTTGCCTTTCGTTTCGGGGACGATGAAGAAGATGAACACGAAGCCTATGAGCATGATGCTAGCGAACAGCCAGAAAACTTGACCAGCGCCTATCGCGGCGTTGAGCGAGTTGAAAGTGCTGGTGACCGTGAAACTGAGGAGCCAGTTGAAGGTACCAGCTGTAGAGCCGACGAAGGCCTTGATGTCGATCTTACAGAGCTCGCCAGCCATCATCCACGGAATAGGACCGAAGCCGAGAGAGAACGCGATGATGAACACGGAAAGCGACACGAGAGGCAGCCAAGAAATAGCCTGGACAAGGTCCGCGTCACTTCCATGCGTCTGCTGAAGGAAGAAGTACACTCCCAAAGCAGTGGAACACACACACATAACCAACGCAGACAGCAGTAACAGGATACGCCTGCCAAGTTTGTCCACGACCAAACTGGAGATGAATGTCGCAATGACTTGGATAACTCCGATAATGATAGTTGAAATAGTCGAAGGGATCGTGGCTCCAGCGTCGGCAAAGATTTGCGAAGCGTTGAAGATCACTGCGTTGATACCAGACAGCTGTTGGAACAACATTAGAGCGTAGCAGATAAGGATAGCTTTCAGAGCGGTCTTCTTCTTAATGGCGGAGATGTAAGACACCTTATTCCTCTGAGATTCTTCATGTTTGAATTTCAAGTTGTTTAGTTCGTGGTCGACATCGTAACTCTGGCCTCGAAGCTTGATCAAAGCTTCTCTCGCTTCGTCGTTGCGTCCTTTGACTACTAAGAAGCTAGGACTTTCGGGCATGAAGAAGAATATGATACCGAACACGATGGGGATGCAGGTACAGAGGATATTGAAGACGAACACTGAGGCGTAACCACCGACAATGTATGCGAAGAGGATACCAATGGTGATCATCAGTTGGAAGTAGCTTCCTAAAGTTCCTCGGATAGAGTCCTGGGCTATTTCGCTGGTGTAAGCGGGGGCTGTGACGCAGAAAGCTCCTCCAGCGACACCAGTAATAAACCTGCCGGCTATGAGCATGCCTACACTGGTCCCGAAGGTAATGAGCAACCAGCCTAAGGTGAAAGGTAAGACGAGTAGCAACATGGTCTTTTTACGTCCGATGATGTCCATGATCATGCCGATAGGGAAGCAAACGAAAGCAGCTCCGAGGTTGATGATTGAGGAGATCCAGTCGCCCTGCGTCTTTGACACTTCGAAGTCATAGCCACTTGAGTAGTTTCCTGAAGTGTCAGTTAGTTTTACCATCACTGGAGCTGACCAACCCAGCATAGAACCGGCCGCTAACGCTCCCAATGTAGCTAGAATAGAGAAAAAATACGAATTAGTATTGTATTGAGAGATATATGTATACAACTAGCTGCGCCTCGCGGTTTCAACCGCGTAAATGTCGATCCCGTGGGAATATCGGGTTAAAAAGTAGCCTATATTTTAATTCAGCTACCTCCATACCAAATTTTATCAAAATTGGTCCAGTTGTTTGAGCGTGAAGTTACAAACATATAAACACACACACACTCACAAACTTTCGCCTTTATAATATTAGTGTGATTATATATTATCACGCCACTATCGCCAGGAGGGGCAGGTAGAAGGGTTACATGATGAAGTCGCATAAATCCAATTTCTGGCTTCAATCCAATGGCTTCTACTAGAAATTCCTAATGGAAAAACTCGATAGCACTTTGTCCAGCCTAGGGATGTAACCCAGGACCATTCTCTCTCAGCAGTTTCGCTTGCGACCACTAGGACGACGAGGCAGTCAAAATATGAGATAAACTATTTTTATTTTTTTATGTAGGTATATTTGGTGAAATGAATGGATTTCTCGCGGTTTAAAAATAATTATGCAAAGTACCTATGACTTAAAAAATAATTATGAAAAGTATGTTTGTACTAAGTGGAAGTAGAACCAGAAAAACATTTTAAAATGGAGGCATCAATCACGCACATGTGAGTCGTAACATGAGAATAATAACACCTGCTGGTAATTAGCATAACTACTAGTGCTAACGCGTAAATATGGAATGACGCAGTACTGAATAGGATCTACGTAGTCTGACCTTTTTACTATGTTAATTTTTTCGACAAGGCAAATTGCTTTTTAGATGGTAAGCTGGTAGACTAAGGTTTTGTATGGTTAAAAGATCAGTATTTTGGCAGTTTTGGCAAACATAAGGAAGGTCAGACAAAATATTAGCCACTTGGATTATCTGGGTTTGGATGTTGAATACTTGGTACCTATATCGCGTTATGGGGTAAAGGAAATAAACTTATTTAATGTCGCCTTTATCGTGACGTTGTTACACGATAGGACACTTCCGTCCACATTTTAAATAATTAATATACCTACTACATGGCGAAGTTCCACAGGACGAATATTTGAATAGACATTTCATGACACAGTAGTTGGGGCTGAATAATAATGTAGATAATGTTAAAATGCACTTGTTTATATCAGGAATGGACATCATGGAGTTTAGGGTGAAGGAGAGATAACATGTACCTAGTATCAACTTAATGGGAGATTAATAATTTGAATTAATTTTATTTTTTAATAATAATCATGTTTACTTATGTTTGAAAATGTAACAAATAGAAATGATAAAGTGCCCCTCTCTCTCTTGCACTATTTTCTGAAATTACCCAGGAGGTACACTGTAGTCAGGGATATTCTGTTATATTCTACTTTTTAATAAGGCAAGCAAAGCTGATGTCAACTATTTCAACCTGTAAAGCGAATTGGAAAAACAAGTGAGTAATTTGAATATAAATTATGGACAGTAAAATTTAAGTTGATAATCAATTTGCAGTGTAGACTGCGAAATTCAAATTTTTCTCACGGTTTTTGCAGGTATCAGGTTCATTGTGAATCTAAATATGATTTGCGACCGTAACAAAAATTTATTTATAGAAATATAATGATAAAAATCATCATTATGTCTCTCTGATTTCATATTATTCATATTGAATGACTATTTCATGAAATCATGATATTTGAGGCCAATTTTAAGGAGCTGTATTACTGATTCTAAAGATTTTAATTTTGTAAAGCCATATTTGTTACGGTCGCTAATCATATTTTTATCAACATTTACACTTAAACTGACCTGCAAATTGCAAAAACCGTAATTCACAGGCTATGTTGGCGCTTCCCCTTTAAGACTATAAAACCATGAGTCTGATTTTTAGGTACTGATTTTTATTCTATTAGTATAATAGTCTAGTATCTACCTGCTAGAGCTGCAAGGTACTGCGGCAGCTTCCGTCCGGAGTCTCCCCGCGGCTCCACCAGCTCCGCTTGTGACACTCCCATATCTGCCATCGTGCCGTTGCCCTCTGGACGCTGAAAGTAAAGAAAAGTTATGGTTTAATTTGTGATGTTTGTGATTTAATTTGCGAAAGAGTTAAATACCTACATAGTTTCATGTGTCATTTTAAAATGTTTTTTTGAATCCCTGACTATTTTTCTATAGACTTCATCTGTAGTAAAAGTTGTAGGAATGAGAGAACGAAATATGCTAAAAATAGGTTTAGCAACTTTAGATTTAAATTGAATAAACCATAGATGGTGTCCAAACTGTTTTAAATTGTGTAATGTACATGTTTTTTAAAAGTCCTTAATAAGTTTTATGTTACAACTTATCATACACTTCAACAATCAGATATAACACAGCATTTGCTGATATGAATCATTATGATGTCAATCTTCCCTAATGATATATGATATTCATGTCATTGGTATCAATTTGTAACAAGCATGAACAACGGAAAAGTTATTTTCTTAAAGAAAAATACTTGGTTTGACAATTTTATCTGTTTTATAAGACGCAAACAAAAATCTTGTGATAAGGGATTAAAAAGCGATTAAATGTTTATAGACTCAACAAAAGTCAGTACAAAACAGAAATTAAATATGATAATGAGAAATCACCCGCATAACTGCGCAAAACCTTGTGTAGAGGTAATTATACTGTTATTTTTAGAAAGGATATTGGAAAATTAGTTGGTTACGATTTAAAAATGAAGGTACGCAGAAAAAAATACTTATTGTTCAATGCAAAGGAGGTCATAATTTTTTGAGGAAACATAATTAACTATAGTTTATCAATCTAAGGAAACTACAGAACAGGCCTTTTAGAAAACCGTGACCGAAACCAATTAAAAAACACAAATTACCTCAGCTCGAAAGCTGTTGTTGAATCCAGAGGCAGGAATTGCTGCCAACAATGGTTCTCTCTCCGGGTCGCTACCCCTTCGTCTATATAACGAAGACCTCATTTTGGACGGAATTTATTTATTATTTAATTTAAAGACGAACACTACCACATATCAAACCTTTTCACAAAATAATTATTGTATTTGTTTACAGAATTTACGGAAACATTCTACAAAAAAACAGCTGACGTATCATGTTGACAGGCGAATTGACAATTAGTATCAGTGTTGCAACTGTTGCAAAATCAATGGGCACAGATAAAATATAGTTAATCTTTCGAGATATCTTATCAAAATATTTTACTGTTTATTCAAAATCGTGTCCTGTGAAAGTTGGTATAATTTATTTTATGTATTTGCGCTATAAATATTCATGGGCAAATCTGAAGCCTCGCCACAAAACGAAATAGCGCGGCAATATGTACTTTCATAACAAATTGCTCTTTACAAAGTTGCAGGCGTTCTACATTTTCTTTTTTACAGTGCGTTTAGGCAAAAATTAACTTAGTATACTGGGCAATATACTAAGATAGGTCGTTAATTATAATTTATAATCCTTAATGTAACTTGACTGATGAATAAATAATGATTTTTACATGACGACCAATTAACTAAGCTTGTGATACACTATCAAGCATAATTTATTTATTTCTAGGTATGTCAGTCGTTATGATTTCCACTAAGTATGTTTCACTTATATAATAACGATCCTTTGTTTGAAGCCGCTCTATTCAATGAGGATACCTAATAAGAATGTTGAATGGTAGGTTATTAGTGTAATAATAGTCGTGTACTTTCTTAATGCTCTTTATTAACTTGTTCTTAGGATAGGATTAATTACAGAGGATCGACACTTTTACATTTTTCTATATCCTTATCTCACTGCCTGTTCCATAGACTATGTCGAGAGATGTTCCTTACAACTAGTGATGTGTCATATTACTAAATACCTTACATCTCCCTTTCTTTGAAACTTAATAAATTCAAACATAATCCTTTAAATAATTTGGTCTTTTTAATTCCCTACCTGATCGGCTCCTTGCTACAGTTTCCTGCTCAACAACTGTTGTTGAATCATTTCCATCAGCACACTTATCATTATTATCATTAATAGTAAAATCTAAGTTATCTTCACCATGATACATTTCCAGATTTTCATTACCTATCTCTACTTCCTCTTCTTGTTCAACAATCATTTTCTTATCATTTTTACTCTCAATCAGATGTTTTCTATTCCTATCAATAATAGTTCCATTTTCAGTTAACAATTTATAAGAGTTAGGTCTCTCACATTGAGTCAGTACCTCTGCATAGACTAATGGTTTTTTATTACCAGTTGTCACTATTACCTTTTGACCCATTTCTAAATCTTTTAGTTTTTTAACATTTCTATCATAGTATTGTTTTTGATTATTGGAATTTTCATATAATTTACTTTGTATGTTTTTATTTTCACAACCATTAACAGTAACCATATTTGGTAATAAACCTTGAATTTTTCTTCCCATCAATAATTCAGAGGGAGTCTTAAAATTTAAATTTGAAATTGGTGTTGCCCTATATTCTAATAATGCCAAATACTTATCTTTCCCTTCAAAATCAGCTTTATTAAATATATTTTTAACAGTCTGAATATATCTCTCAGCAAGACCATTAGATTGTGAATGTAATGGGCTGCTTGTCACATGTATGAAGTTCCAGCTACTACAGAATTTTTTGAATTTATAGCTAGAGTAATTTGTCCCATTATCAGAATATAGTTTATCAGGTATTCCATGTCTACTAAACACAGATTTTAGTGCTTCAATGGTACATTCTGGTGTTAGGTTGATTAATTGTTTAATCTCAAAATATTTACTGAAATAGTCCACAACAATTAGATAATTTTTATCTTTATAATGGAAAACATCAGTAGCTAACATAGACCAAGGTTTATCAGGCATTTCTCTAATTGTCATTGGTTCCTTACAGTTTTTATTCTTAAATCTATCACAGATGCTACATGACAACACCTTATTTTCAATATCTTTTGACATATTAGGCCAGTAAATACATTGCCTAGCCCTATTTTTGCATTTTTCGACTCCTATGTGATTATAATGAACTTTAGATAACATATCTTGTCTTAGAGTTTTTGGTACTATTATACAGTTGTTTTTAAATACCAGGCCATCATAAATATACAGTTCTTCTCTACATGTATAGTATGACCTTAAAGTATGGGGTATATTGTGTACATTTTGTGGCCATCCATCCTGAATATACTGTTTTAACATTTTCAGTTCTTCATCTTTATTTGTTTCTTCCTTAAATATTCCATACTTATTGTCTGAAATTGATACATTACACTTTACTAAACACACTTGAGATTCATATAATTCTTCTATAATGCTTATATCATCTATATTATTTTTAACATCTCTTGAAAGTGAATCTGCCAATAACAATGTTTTACCAGGCCTATATCTAACATTTATGTCATATTTTTGTATTTGCAACCTCATTCTTTGTAATCTTAAAGGTATTTCGCACAGGGGTTTTTTGAATATCACCTCTAGAGGTTTGTGATCACTCTCTACTTCCACAGTCATTCCATAAATGTACTGGTGGAATCGTATGCATCCAAATACAATGGCTAACATTTCTTTTTCTATTTGTGCATATGCTTTTTGAGTGTTTGTCAAAGCTTTAGATGCATATGCCACTGGCAAGTCATTTTGTAATAAAACTGCCCCTAGAGCATCTTTAGAAGCATCAACTGATATTTTACAGGGTTCATTGGGGTCATAAAATTGCAAAACTGGTTGGGACATTAAAATGTTTTTTAACTCATTAAATGCGTCATCTTGTTCTGTATTCCATTTCCATTCTCTCCCTTTCTTGACTAACTCTCTTAACGGGTTACAGACTTGCGACATTGAAGGTATAAATTTTGACACATATGTTACCATTCCCAATAACCTTTGTAAATCTTTAATATTTTTTGGTTTTTCTAAGTTTAAAATTGACTCTACCTTTCTCTGATCTGGTTTTATACCTTCACCGCTCAGTACATGTCCTAAATAGATAATTTCTGAAATCCCAAATTGGCATTTATCTAAATTAAATTGTATGCCATTTTCTTCAGCTACTTTTAAAACTTTTTCTAATATTTTGTCATGATCCAACTGATTTTTAGCATGAATTATTACATCATCAACAAAGACTTCACATCCCATTATGTTCTGAAATATTTCACTATATTGTCTGTGGAATACTTCAGGTGCAGATGATAGACCATATGGTAATCTCTTAAAACAATACCTACCAAATGGTGTAGTAAAAGTGCACAGCTTTGAACTCTTTACAGACAATTTAATATGAAAAAATGCAGTAGATGCATCTAATTTTGAGAAAACTTTCGCACCTGCCATTTTTGAAGCTACTTCCTCAAAAGTGGGAAGTTTAAAATGTTCTCTTTTAATATATTTGTTTAAATTACTTGGGTCTAAGCATACTCTTATTTTACCATTGGGTTTTCTTACTATCACAATATTGCTAACAAAATCAGTTGGTTCAGTAATTTTTTCTATTATATTATTTTTTTCCATACTTTCTAACTCTAACTTCAGTGGATCATGCAATTTTAATGGTACACTACGTGGCTGTGCTATTTTGCCTTGTTTATCTTCAAATAATTTAATGTCATATTCAAAATTTTTTAACAATCCTAATTTATTTTCATTAAATATACTGTCCCTATACTTCTCAATAATTTCTTCATATTTTTTCTTTTTATCTATTTTATTCAAATATTTTCTTTCTATTAGACCTAGATTTTTCACTGTTTTATCTCCTAAGACTGGACATACTCCTTTATAATCTATAACTTGAAATACCAAAGGTATACTTTTCCCGTTAACCAGTTTACAGAATATTTTAATTTTTCCTATGCATTTCAATGGTGATCCATCATAGTTATACAAATTACAGTTGGATCTGTCAATCTTATGTGTTAATTTAAGTGTTTCTACAATTTTAAAGGGTAAAACATCACAATCACTCCCTGTGTCAATTCTAAAGTCTACTAACCTGTTATTTATTTCCAAACATTCATATTGGGACCTGTCCTTTATTTCGTTTACATTTATTGATCCCAACACATAACTTTCATTTTCTTCACTGTCCTCTTGTTTACATATCATTTTCACTGACATACACATCTTTGCATAGTGACCCATTTTCTTGCATTTTGCACACCTTTGTCCATATGCTGGGCATTTAAAGCCATGTTCATATCCACACCTAGTACAGGTTTTCTTCTTATATGTTTTATCTTCTTGCTTATTTTTTTCCTGCTTATTGTACTTTTGTTGTGTTTGCTGCTGTTGCACTCTGTTTACATTACTGCTTTCGGTCAAGCTCTTGAAGTTGTTTGAAGCAGTTTCTGCCGCTTTGCATAAATCCACACAACGTTTCATATCTAAATCCGACTCCTTGAGTAACCTTTCCTTTAGCTTCATATTTTGAATGCCCCTTATTATTTGATCCCTTATTAAACTATCTCTAAGGGTGCCAAACTCACAGTCACTTGCCAATGTTTTTAGGGCAGTGAGAAATTCCCCAAAGGTTTCGGATTCTTTTTGTTCCCTTTGAAAAAATATATGTCGCGACATAGTTTCGTTCTTCAACGGGGTACAATAATTTTCAAATCGGTCAATGATGTCCTGCATGGTTGCAGTTTTTTCAACATCAAATGTGTTGTAAACCTCGATGGCCTCATCACCCATAACATGTAATAATAATGCGACTTTTTCTTCTTCCGTCATATTTTCATTGTTCTTACCTGCTGCTTTGTAGTAGAACATGAATTTCTGTATAAATTTTCTGAAATTTTCTTTTATGTTTCCTGACGCCAACAATAATGGCGGAGGCTGACGAAGGTAATCCATGTTTTCGTTATTTAAGCTTTTCCTCTTCCTTATTTATTTATATCCTACCGGCTGCGCCATGTAATAATAGTCGTGTACTTTCTTAATGCTCTTTATTAACTTGTTCTTAGGATAGGATTAATTACAGAGGATCGACACTTTTACATTTTTCTATATCCTTATCTCACTGCCTGTTCCATAGACTATGTCGAGAGATGTTCCTTACAACTAGTGATGTGTCATATTACTAAATACCTTACAATTAGTTTTAGACCTGGCTCTGAATATTCTAGTAGGAATAATAATTTGTCTTATAAAAATATTAGGTATGTGTATTCTTAGTATTTTCAACAGTATGAAAAACAAGACGTATACAAATGCTGATAAATAGATATATTATGTAAAAAATATACAGTAGGTATTCAGGTAGATCCGTAGGTTTTAAGTATTAATCTGACCAGTCCAGACCACACCTACCTACTCAATTTTATTTGACAGTCAAAAATGATTTGGTAGATTCGATTCATACTTATATATAATTACCGCACACGACAGGTGCACGACCGAACTTGACATTGGCATAGCAACCCGCCCTTGACTGTTGGTCAATTAGAACTATCCGACCGGAATAAACGACAACACTTTGCATGATGCAAAGGCATAATTTATAGGAAACCAAGTAGGTACTATTTGACATACCTACGTACTAACATCACGCACATTTGTGTTGGCCGAAGGAGTAAGGCAGATGTGCATGGTAAATTGGTAAGTAGTTTACTTCCACATTTCGCCAGATAAAATAACAGTCACTTAATTGGGGGGGAATGAGCTATTACCTACTAATCGAGACTTATGGCCCCAGCAGGCTGTAACTAAGAATTTCCTTATCTTTGTCCGACCAGGGGCAGCGGTCGCGCTTTCAACCACTAAACCAACGGCAATAATTTAAATTTCTCCGTACCCAGCTTGCCATAAGTTGCTATTGATGCTTTATGTAATAACTTGCTACGTAGAGCAATTTCAGTACGATTGCATAAGCTAAACTCATCGTGTCTGCGACTTGCACAAAGTAGGTTTTATGATCTGAAAATATCAAGTTTGTAATAAAACTATGCAAGATATTATGACATTTTAGAAATGTTAGTAGGTTTATGCATCAGACCGTGTGGTTCCGTGATGTAAGTTTAAAAGTTTACAATCATACAGACTAATAACATGGCTGGACGAGACCACGAGTAGGTACTCGTACTTACATAGAGCAATTTCGTGACAATTAGGTACCCCTAATTTTAATACATCAATCAATGTAATAACCACCATTTTTTATGACTTAATTGTACCTATCTATGTGAAAGGTTATGATTAGAATAATACCAGGATGACTAATCGTATTTTAGTCGCAAATTATTCTGTTGTCAACACAGATAGCAAAAAGGCGAAAATGAACCACGAATCAGCAACTGGTAAAAATACTACTTACCAAAAATAATGACTTTATTCAAAAGACGTGCCTAACTGAACAGCAAAGCTTATTGAGAAAATTCTCCTTTCTCTGCCTTATGAGCAGCCAGGAGTTAATTACTAATAAGCTATAAAATAAACCAGTTAGCCAACAGAAAAACAATAACATTTTAATGGCGCTGTAATGAAACAGACAACCGTTACGTTAGGATGAGATTAAACTCAAGTTTTAAGCACCCATTAACTAGGTTTAGGTAATATATGTACCTACTTGAAAAAGGTATACAACTGTTTTCTAGACTTTAGTCTTTATATAATGAAAGTGTATGTAATACGAGGAAACGTTTGTGGATAATGAACATAATGACAATCTTTGTGGCATTTAGAGGATACCGGAAAAAACTATTTCTCCAGTAGTTCGTGTCGGGTTTATGTAATATGCCTATGGAGTAGCTACCGTGGCCTTAGTATGAGATTTTTCGACTCACGTTCGATTGCGAGCGAGTTAGAATTTTGTATGGGAAATTAGGTTTCTCCTAGTGGCCGCTATAACTTTTTCCCTACAAAATTCTAACGCGCTCGCCATCGAACGTGAGTGAAAAAACTCACACTATGGCCACTGGTCTTGTTGTAGTAGTACCTATACTTTAAAAAGATACCTACACTTAATTTCCTAACTGAAACTTACAGGCTCTGAAATAAGGGGAATATTACGTAAAATGTCTGCAATCTAATAGTCATCTCAATTCATTTATAATATGCAAATAAATTCATGATTACTTTCTAGAAAACGAAGTAATGTATTATTAGCGTACTGTAAATTAATTTTTAACACCCTTGCTCGTAAAGCTGATGTAATTCCACCGGTTTTAAATATGTAAAGAGGGTCATAAAAAACGCGTGTGTTACCAAAGCAAATAGTTAAGTTATAGTCCATACAAATTCCATAACAGCATTATTTGCCATTTCAAATTTGGAACTGATCGCCGCGCGCCGCCGCACGACTCCAGCTGTGACTCCAGCTAGTGAGCAGCGCGCTGTTGCTATTCAAATTTCGAACTAATCGCCGCGCGGCGCCAGTCAGTAGGCAGCGCTAGCGCGCTGTTAAAATGGCGGGAAAGCAACAGTGTGCATTCACAGATTGAGTTTATTTAAAATTAAAAAAAACAGTTTATTCGGTAATTTAAAGATTCCATCCAAAACAAAGCAAATATAAGTGCCAAAATAACTCAGACAATAAATTTGGAGCCACAAACGAAGAAGATTTGCCCTGAGCCGCGCCCCTCTTCTACTGATGATACTTATTTATTTACAAACTAATGACGAATTACAATGCTCTTCTGCCGCCTTTCAAGAAGTTTCGTCGTCTCCAACATTTACCCTAACACAAAACAATGACATTATGAATAGTAATAATAATAATAAAAACATAATTAAAAAACCAACTACAACTACGTATCATTTTAACAATTGTAATTTCACTAACTGTTTCAATATAATTAAAAATGAAAAAGATATAAAATGTTTTTTTTTCTGTTTCCTCGCAAATGTGTTAAAAAACGTCGTACGATATACGTGCGTATGGTTATAACATGCTCGGCTCAATTACGCCCTCGCCTTCGGCTCGGGCTGAAATTCCGCCTCGCATGTTATAACCATCTTTACGCACTAATATCGTAATGTACTATTAATTTATCAGTTAGGTAGATATATTATTTTATAGCCACATTGAATGCCAGATAGGTAGGTAGGTAGATATGTATATTGTAAAATGAACAGATATGTAATACGATATGTAACAATGTGTTGTTTTTGCGATAAGTATTGTTGTGAAAATACCGAATACGTTCGTAGAACCAACGAGAATAATGCACTGTTTGGAGATGCTAGTCATATCTTTAATGACCGCTGCAGTAAATGTTCACTTTTCAGTAATCTGGGGTAATAAGCGACTGAATTTATGGTCCTAGACACAGACTTTAGTCTGTGGTCCTAGATTCCTGACAACTTTACACACATCTACACCCCGTTTCCGAATTGAAAATTGTGAAACTCAATTTTAGCATCATACTCGTAGATAGGCGATTTCTTCAATGTAGCCAGCGAAATGAAAAAACTAGAGCAGGTAGTGGCTATGGCGTGTTCTCAATTCTGAAACTGTATGTTACCTATACTCAACTTGTCCTCTTTATTAGATATACTGGTTTCCAACTTCGTATAAGCAAAAAGGGGTCTTTGTAAAATCGATTTAACTTTACAGCAAATATTTTTGCAGGAACATAATCATCTGTGTTGTATTCATTTGAATTCTCAACAGTAGAGAATTAGCAACTTGTTTGCAAAACAATGGTCTATTTGTTTTGCTATTCGTTATACGTAATGGTTTTCCAAGTTAGGTTATAGAAATATGAATTCTCTAATTATCAATTGTAGATTTTGAAAACCAAGGTCAATCTGGATTGTCCAGACCAATTAGAATTTGAAAAGAGCAATTAAAACTGATGATTATTTTGATGCTAACGAAAATCGGCCTTGTAGTTATATTTTCAACCCACGATTAGGTACCTACCTATAGGAAACTTGAGTAAAAGCTGCAGGATACCTACGTGGTGTCAATTTATTATTAAAACAAAACAGTGTTCTCAATACCTAATTGAAACAGCACTTTGAAGTACATATTTCATTCATTCCATAGATTCGATCACTCAAACAAAATGGATCCATAAACTGTTGGTGGTAGGTAGGTCCTCTCTATCTAAGTATTGAATTTAGCGAATTTATATCCACTCGCTTATCTCCGAAAATATTTATTGGTGTTATAAACCACCCGGAGGCCGATAACTAACGCAATGACATGGTACTGGTTTATACGGTACTTAGGTAGGTACTTACAAGTAGATGCAAAGCAAAGGAGTAATTATTAATAATTAAAGCACCTGCAGACTAATCTACGCTTTAAATAGAGAAACGCTAATTAAAAAAAATATTTTAATTGTCATTAAAGAACATAATTATCACTACCAAGGGATAGGTAGACTTAATCCTCCCTGACCAAGCGATATTTTCCCAGTTAAGCTTATAGGAAAACTCACCAGTAACAAGAACCTTAGAACCGATTCCTATTGATCATCTCTAGGAAGAGAACAATGTCTACCAAAACAGTAAAACAATTGCCCATCTATCTACATTGTTATTCTGTCTTAGTCTGCATAGACAGCATAGACTAACAATGTAGAAATGCATATTGTCGTCAACATCTCAACGATTTCATAACATTGATAGAAGGTACTTTCATATGTCACTGATAAATCTCAAGAATTTGGACTCTGTTAAACTGATAAGACTGAGCAAATACGTAATCTCAGCTTTTCAAAATTAAAACCGTGTCAGGGATAAACTACTTATCTTAAAATGAACCTGCTTACAAGTAAATCCGAAGACGAAAAGAAAACAACGTTAATTTTACAGAATAAACACATAGTAGTCAAAATTCAAGCAAAAGCCAAAAAAGAAGAAAATTAAAGAAGAAAATATCGAAAAATTAAAATATCTGCAGTGTATGTTTCACTGCTGAAACTCGACTTTCAAATGGAAACTAACCTCAGATAGTGAAATACTGTTAATAACACGCCTAGCAAACGCAAGAGTAGGTATTGAAGAAAGTAATAAGTAATTTTAAATTCGTAAATACCGTATTTGAAAATCCTGAAGGAAAACTCGAACGATAACCTGAATATTTTCCGGCAGAACTGGCTACTGATGTCACCGTATTTGCAAGAATCGCTCCCGTCACTACAGCAGGTCCCAAAACTGGGAAACTCAGCAATGTAAAAGCCCCAGGCCCAAATCCTGATCCAAACATTTTAATTTACTTTGAGAAAAACAATTGAATAATGAAAACTGTGCTTTGCATGTGCAAAACGATCTTGGCATGTTTTTCGAGTGCCTCTTAGCGAAAATATACCTATCTTGAGGAGAGAAATCTCTAAGATAATGGTTGTGCTATCTTCAGAATTTCATATCAATAATAGACATAATCTGATGGAGGTAGTTTCAGACAGGGATGATGCAATGTTTTCGAAAAATTCAATAGTTGCTGACTGATAAATGAATTCAATTACCTTACCCTCGAGTTACCTGCTCATAAGAACATGGATTTACATTTTGCATTCATGTGAAGATCGCGTGCAAATTGCAAGTGATTTCAACCTCAATTACGTCTTGAGAAGACGACTTGATACATAGCTAAATTTAAAAAAGGAAAGATGTTACTTATGCACCCATAATACGTACGATCTTCGTCGTAATCATTCAAGAAGAAGGTGTGATGAGGAGATTTGCTTATGTCCTCTTTGGAGAAGAGGGACATTTGAAAGAAGCACTCACAAAACATTATACCCCGAGTTTGAAATGAAAGCTTTTCTTTGCAAAGGTGCGTGTTTTTATAATCTGGCCAAAACACATATCCAAAAACACTACAGAGTTTACTCTGTAGTGTTTTTGGATTTTTGCTTATGTCATCGTTAAATATCACATGACATAAATATTTATATAATTAAATTGTTAGTTTGTTATATAGAATAATACTGTTTAAATATTGATGTAAGTTCTCCCTGGCGTTGTCTATGCATTCACCTTCGTCTATTGATTTGAAGATAATGTCTCTTCCGTGTTGATAGCAAGAGTCTTGTCTGTTTGTTCTACATTTTGATTATGTCCTGTTCCTGTTGTATTGTTTAGAATACGCCGCCGGTAATCATTAAAACTTTACATTAGCATTTTACAGATGAAAAATTAAAATTATAAATTTTTCATCTGTAAAATGCTAACTTCATGTTTGCAGAACATGAAGTCAATATAGTCAAGAAACACAAATCAAACGATATTGCTCGTTTTTTCCAGAATTTTGATTATAGACGTTCAATGTGTTGTTGCATTGCTAAGTTATTATTAAATCTACCAAAGAAACACACTCGTAAGTAGAACTTTCTCTAGAATTTCTAATTCGATTAGACATTAACATAATATATTATTTAGACATTAGCATCTTCACTTTGAAATAAGGAAAACTAATTAAAGGTTTTCAAGGGAAAACTACTTACTTACTAGTCAATGAAGACCACATATTTACTTGCTAATTACATTAGGAAGTGTCGTCTGTGTCCTATAAAAGTAGTGACACATTTGCATATTCGTCAAATGACGGTAGGTGAAGAATTTTATGTGTTTTCTGTGGTATATGTAAGTGTAGCAGTCGACCTTTCTCGATATATCCGTTTCCGCACGGATGCAGAATACGTCCGTATATGCACGTGAAATGATATTGTTTTTGGAGTACAAAAAAGATTAGTTTTTTAAACTGTATTTTTTTGTTATATTGTATTTTTTTTTTCTAAGTGCTACTGCATTGTAGATTTTCGAAAAACGGGTAAAATAGGGAATTAAAGTTGTATGGAATAGTCCAAAATATACCTACTCGGACGACGTTATAGGCTATAACGTCGTCCGAGTAGGTATATTTTTTTTTTACTAGTTGAGATAGGTAAGTAGTTACATAATTCGAGCACAGTTTGATTAAATACCTAGTTCTTTAGGTAGGTACCTACTTACAGAACTCCCGAACTTAACGCTTCTAAAAAATTGGTTTGGCTGGCCGTATTTTAAAATAATTTTGTCCGCGCCGACAAAATCGACCGTTGAGCGCTAAGCGCTAAGGTAGCCCGCGAAATTCAAATTTTCTTACGTTTTTCGGAATATGCTGGTCAGTATTAAGTTGTACGTCGAACAAAATATGATTCGCGGCCGTAACAAATATGTATTTACAGAATCATAATCATTAGAATCAGTAATACACTGACTAACGATGAGGGAAATCTCTTTAGGAGACATTATGAGACCAGCAACACTACCAGTAGCAATCGTTTTCATTTTGACAGTTCAACAACATTCATTGCGTTAATTACGTTGTTGAGCAGACAAATTTTTCGAACATATAAGGCAATGGATTAGCAATACCTATCCTTCAAAATGATTCAGATTGTGAGAGATAGTGTGTTACGCAATTTGGGTGTTGGTCTGTGGCGGTATTGGGAACGCACCTTTGCCAAGCATTGGCTAGCAATGGGGTACCCAGGGGCGTAGCTACCGCCGTATCTGCCGTATCAATTATACGGGGCCCCCGGACCACGGGGGCCCCTTAATTAATTTGAATTGTTTGTAAAATTTTTGGAAAAGTGACAGATAGATAATTGTGATGAATAACTATTTCTTTTAATTTATGCAAACATTTTTTTTCTTTTGTGAGAAATCTTTATCCTTCCTAAGGGCCCCCAAAGAAATTTTTATACGGGGCCCCGCCAAGTCACGCTACGCTTCTGGGGGTACCTACTTAATTTACAGGCAGATATTTACCACCGTTCTTGTAATTTAGTACTTATCGTTAATTAAGGTTATTAGGTAAACAATGCGATTGTGAACTCGATAGGCAAATTTTATCATTTGCCATATAGTACATCTGTAAGATTATTTCAGAGCCCCGCGAATATCGCCTATCTGAACTATCTTTATAATCCTACCGTCGTAAATGACGATATTAAATATCATTTACAGATAAAATATATTTGTTAGACATGTGTGTTGGTGTTTGTTTCTGGTAAATATGCTCGTTCATTGCCCTCTGTGGCAGTCACAGACGTAAATACTTTTTACTTCTCCGAACAAATGGTAGGTACAGATGCCAGCACATCAAGCTACTACAATCTGTCAAATTTCTTCAATAGGTACATTTTCAACTTTATCATTAGTATTAAGTTCAAAGTTGATTTGAAATATTTGACAGTTGCAGGTAGCTTGATGTGCTGGCGTCTGTACAATCATAAGCGATTCGCGAATTTGTACTGAAACAATACTTCGTTAATGGCAAAGAAAAAAACTAAAATATTATAAATGATAAATGATTTTATTTTTGTAAGTAGGTTTACACAAACACTTTTACACGTCAATAATATTTTAAAAACTAGATGAGGTGCGCGTTTCCTATCTGACTGGTCTGAGAAGAAAGGCCGAAACGAACTCAGAGGTCACCTTCACAGTCTCTTTTAAAGTCCAGACATAATCTTGGTCAGATTATATGAAGACCATGATCTATCTACATCAGGTCCTCTCAATCTGTGTGGTTCTTTCCCCAGGTCCTCTCAATCTGCGTGGTTCTTTCCCCAAAAGACCATCTCAGACATGTTCTTTTGGGGAATTATGTCTGAGATGTTCTTTTGGGGAAAGAACCACACAGATTGAGAGGACCGGTCCAGTCTGTCAGTGTACGGTTATTGATTACGTTAGACTAGTTAACAAGGAAAAAATTACCATCTTTTCAAATTCAAAGAATTTATTGAAATTAGCTACTTAAACCATTTACTTCATTTGTATTGTCTAACAGTCAGTCAGTAAGTCAGAAAGCTGAAATATGTTGTTTTTTAAGGCATGTGAAAAAGTGCCTGAAACCAAAAACAATGTGAAAACTTGTAAAAAGTAGGTATCGTTATCATCAAAATTGATTGTTTGACACATAAAACATTCAGAGTAGGTATAATTACGATAAGTTATCTAATTAATACCGAGATAGTGTAACACAATATTATTATAAACGGCAGTTTACAATAATAAACTTAAAAAAATTGTGGTCCACTATTTTCCGTTTTAGTGATTATAATAAAACTAAACAATGTAAAACTACCGTTTATGATAATATTAACGTATAATCTTGTGGAGCACAACTTAACGTGCTTATTTTCTGCATTTTCATTCTAAAATAAAAGAAATAACCAAACAAACGACGAGGGCGCCACTGCGCGGTCGGCGTTTGGTCGGCGCCCTCTTCATCAACACGTCCACGTAGGTAACCAACAACAGTATACAGTATGTTAACTAACAGAGGGCGTTCCCGTTAACCCGCAATAGTATAGCATCCATACATGCTAAAAAAAATATTACCATTCGAAAATAAAATGTTTTTATTTTATTTTTATATTAAAATATTCACTAAAAATCGTCAATTGATACGTTAAAGAAACACTCGTACACGCGTACTTGAAGGACAGCAATGTCGGAATTTATTTAATTAAATAAATTAGAATTAATTAAATAAATAGAGTATCAATTTACGATTTTTAGTGAATATTTTAATATAAAAAAAATAAAAACATTTTATTATTTCGAGACAGCCCATATAAACAGCAGTACCTAGACTCTAGGTACCTACTGCTGTTTATATGGGCTGTCTCTTTCACCGATACCAAGTGTCTTGTGCGAAGACATTTGCATCTAAACGTCACGGTAAAGCATTAATGAACAACGTTTATTTTATAGGTAACCAGACACTGCCAGACAGTAGGAAGAAAATTTGAATAAAAACGATTATTAGACCAACACAAAATGACTCATCATCATTATTTCAGCGGAAATACCTCCATTGCTAAACATAGGCCTCCCCAACAATTGCCACTTGGATCGGTTCTGTGCTTCTCGCATTAGCACAGAAGAGAATAGCTCTAGGATTTTTTTTTTTTGATGGGAAATCATCAAATGACCCCTCCCGCTCTGGGTCGAGCGGAAGGGAGTGTCAGACTCTTACTGACTAAAACCCACCCGTGTTCCTTCCTTAGCCCTTTATGTTCCGGGCCAGCGGTAACCCTTTCGAACAATCCCGCTGACTGGTATGAATGCTTGGCTTGTATTTAGGAACATACGCACAGAAAAACATCTGAACAAGAGTCCTTTTATTCTAGAGAATATTTCAGCTCTAGGCCCTGGCTATACAGGATGGCAGCTGGCAGGTTTAAGTGGTATTGTTCATACATCGACGTGCAAACTGTTACCATGCGTTCAGCACATGATTCTAGACTGGGATAGCGTAGAAATTTTTCGCCGAATATCAAAAGAACATCTGCTGTTTCAAAGTAAAGTGCAATACCAACGCGGCCATATTTATGGAGCTTTTTTTTTGTAAATAACCGACGAAATATTTCAACGCACGGGGGTTCAATATCATAAACTGTATCCATGGTAACAGGTTGCGCTTCGATGTTCCTGCCACCCTGTTTATATGTTCATTACTTAAATCTAACTAATTGTAGCTGTAAGGTGACCATAACCTAACTTTCTGTACGAAGTTTGTTAAAGCTTCAATGTCCGCTGGAGGACATTTTATTATTATTTAATTGTTGTCAATTTCTAAACAAACTTTTAAACGGTTTCCACTGTAGTTTTCAATTAACAAACTGTCAATGAAACAACGTGTAAATATACGATTTATAGCTGATTGTCTCAGGCATGCGGACGCCGCCGCCGTTCGATAGCAATTTACTATTTTATGTAAGAGGAAATCATTTTCAGAGTCGTGTTTCTGACGTTAGGACTGTAGAAAGAAAATGAAGCAAAGTACTACTATCTTTAATGTTATTTTATCAATAAATTGTTAGGCAATCATTAGGAGATTCAAACTTATGGCAGGATGTTTTTTAAAAACTATTTTCGGATACTTATTTGTTTAAAAGAGCAATTTTTATTCACGACCTAGAGTGTAATGAACTTAACCTTTCCTTGTAAGATCAACGAACCGTAAACGACTATATTACAGGCAGTTATTTCCTTTAATACTCCACAGATATAAACACGAAGGTTTTTTTGTAGGCACATCTACTTAGTGCTAGTTATTTCTTAGTAGTTACGGCTATATAACTCTGCCTGAAGAGGTCACTGTACGAAAAGTGGCCTACCTACTTGAATTTCACCTAAGGGTGAATTTTTATTTTTTTTTAAGCCACATATATGTATGTACTTATACTTATTTGTAGTTTTAACTAAAAGCATCTAGCACAGCAATCATTAGAAAACCTGGACATCTCCGCTACATTGACGACAAAGGCATATATACGTAAAAAAATGCCATCATATATCAAATTCACAAAAAAAAAAATCCCATACAATCAGTTTATAAATTGAACGGTGAGCGGCTTGAAGAAGTCGAAACTATACGAGACCGACTATACGAGTTCGATAAAAAGCTAAGTTTTGTCGAACATATTGACAAAACTATATTAAAAACATCAAAGATGCTTGGCTTCGTTATGAGAGAGTGTAAAATCTTCAAAAAACCCAGCGTTAAAAAAATTATGTACAACTCGCTAGTTAGAAGCCATCTCGAGTATTGCAGCGTGGTTTGGTCGCCTGAGTATAGGGTCCACATCAAGCGCATTGAACGGCTGCAAAAACGGTTCTTATGGCATCTCACCTATAACAATAACATGGGAAAAAAGCTCAACTCATACCAAGAGAGACTGGAGTATTTTAAGATGGTGTCGCTGGAGAAGCGCAGGAATATGCTGGATTTGGTTTTCCTTAAGAAATTAGTAACGGGTTCTCTGAACTGTCCCGATTTGCTTAATAGGGTCTTATTCCATGTGCCACGTAATCTGCCAAGAAGTTCTAATAGGAGACTTTTCTGCATGCCAAGATGTCATACCAACTTAAGGCAATACTGTCCACTGTCTAGAATGTATGCTGCATACAATAAGCACGAAGCGGACATTGACCTCTTTCACTCATCAGTACCTGCTCTAAAAAAAGTTGCGCTTGCTATCTAATGGGTTTCTCTAGTCTAAAATCAAATATTATCCTAACTAAAAAAAAAATAATTCAAAAATAGAATCAAATTTAATTTAATCTATGTTATTTAATTCATTGTTATCAATTATGCCTTAACAGTTTATTTTTTTATCAATTTTTATTTTTCTCAATATTCATATTATGTTAATTGTTTCATTTAATTAATTGTGTTATTATCTGCGCATAATGTAGTGCATGCTGTGCTTTTCTGTAAGTGATGAGGCGCTTAGACTTAAGTTTGCAATGTACAAATTGTAAAGTAACAGTGTACTCATTGTTGAAAAGCCAAATAAATAAATAAATAAATAAATACATATAATAAACAAAAAAAAATAATAATAAACAAATACACTTTTCCAAACACCTAAACAAGGTTTTTTTACAGGCTATACGGAAATAGATACAGTGATCATAACATTTTGTGGACGTGATAGTCCAGATAGAGTGTGACGTCGCTGTTGACCAAACGTGCGGATTCTTGTAAACATCAACAGTATTGTTTTGTTTTGCGGCACAGACACTCCATTGCACCGTCGTTAGGTCTTGTCAATGGCCTTAGAAACGTAAAGAAACTGGCCTTAGAAATAATATAGGAGACCTAGAAGAGTAAAGAGAAGACAGTTGAGATGGCTGCGCCGCCGTTGAGTAATGATGAAGGGATAGTCATTCAGGAAACCTAGACTGAATAGCCTTTAAGCGTCAAATTGCTAACATGCAGGAAGCAGGCTTGGTGGTCATTGTTCGCCCCTTCTCTGTATTAGATCATCATCTGCCTAGCCTTTTCCCAACTATGTTGGGGTCGGCTTCCAGTCTAACCGGATGCAGCTGAATCCCAGTATTTTACATGGAGCGACTGCCTATCTGACCTCCACAACCCAGTTACTGGGTAATACGATACCCCTTGGTAAGACTGGTTGTCAGACTTTTGGGCTTCTGACTACCGTAACGACTGTCACAAGATCCACGAATGACAGCCGGGACCAACGGCTTAACGTGTTTTCCGTAGCACGGAGGAGTCACGGTATGTAAAGGTCACCTATCCACAGACCAACCGCGGCAAGCGTAGCTTAACCTGATCGATCGACCTGTGCGGCTGTTATTATTTATATTTAGCTTTCTCTGTATTAGATAAAGCCTGTTTACCCTGTAGAGGAGTAAAGGATTCATCCTAGAGTCAACAGCAAACCCATTTCAAATAAAAAAGGAACAATTATTTATGTACGATGACAATGATAAATGTACAAATTGGCAAAAGATTTCGTCGGAAATAAAGTGTAGAAAACTAAGATTTTTTAGGGAGATACCTAACCCCTTACCCCAGCAATATTTTGCAACATACCTAGGTACCTACTGGCTGGCATTGCATAATTAGTCATGGGCTAACAACGTGTCACTACTTCACAAGTCATTACACAAGTACTTAGTGTAGTTAGTACTAAGTATAGAACTAAACAGATAGCACAACTTTCTTAGACAATAGTGCAGTTTTGTAAAGGCTCCCACAAACAAGCGCGACAAACGATATAATCGCGCATAACACAAAGGCACCGCTTGTTGCGCGACTTGCGGTGCCTTCGTGTCGCGTGTCGTGTCGCGCCTATTTGAAGGAGCCTTAACTTCAAAATCCTTTTTGATGATACATTATTTGTATAAGCACTAGAACCCTCATAAAATGCTCAAAATTGCCGCTGTCAACAGGAGCCTAGTGTACAAATTTGACAACTATTAATGAAAAAAGAAAAACATAGGGATACAGTTTATATCCTTATTATTCTGTTTATGAAATATCTTTAAAATTGGTCCAATATTGGAAGAGAAAATAGGCGAGAGCCAAACCTCGAATTATGACTTTTTAGTTAGGCTTTTTCAAAAAGACCCTCCGACCGCATTTCCTCTTAAGAGCATTATCTATTGTCTGTAGCAAGAAAACCATTTACATTTTCAATCCATTATGATTTAATTTTACATTTTCAACTCATCACATTTATGTCAAACATACCTATTTATACATAAATACTTAGGTAGTTTCATAACAACTGAAGATTAAATATCTATCTAAAGAACTCGTAAATTCCTTATCAACTGTTATGAAGATAAACGTTGTAAATTTAATCCGCGTGCCAGATCAAATAGTTTACATGAAGAGGTGTATTTTGTCTTTCAGTCAATTCTTAGAAACATCACTTGTCATCACAAGGTATTTTTATCGCGAAATGTCGAAATTTTGGTAAGTAGATAAGAGAATATCTATGGGAGGTAAATGGTTTAGCAAAGTCTATAAAGAGGAAAATCAAAGAAACAGTGGATTGTATGAAAGAAAATACGCTTAGTAAAGTAGGTATTACATGAGCAGATTTTTTGTAATTATTAACCCCCCCTCCCCTCGTCAGCAAAAGAGTAAGCAAAGCTCATAAATGCTTACGTAAATATTGGTACATGCATTTTTCAATGTGTTCTGGTTTCTTTATTGATTTATGAGCAGCAGGGAAAGTCCCAAACGAATCCCTGAAATTGCGTTTCGTTTTCAAGCATAGACAAGTAGGGTTGCCGTATGTGTTCAAACCAAAATCGACTTGTAGAAAATCCGAAATGTCAAAAAATGAATACTGCTGACGTAATCACTATCCAGACCCCCCATCTCCCATGTCATCAAAAATAAGCAAAGCAAAGACCCCCCCGCCTCCCTGTAGTGCTTACGTAATACTTGAATGGCCCCTCAGGACTATGACAGCCGATTAACTGGCACAAGAAAGGAGAGGCATATGTCCAACAGTAGGTGAAGTAGCAGCTGTCGATCATGTTTATGACAGCTGATGTAGATCCTTAGAAAGAGAAATTATGCAGAGACCACAAACACATTGGGATCGGGCAGGAGGATAATAATTGGCATGCAAAATATGTATAAAAACCAGAAAATGGTATGTACCTACTCCTTTTGTACATACCAGTAAGACTTTTTTTATGTAGTAGGTAAATAATTCTCCTGACATTTATAAAAAAAATTCTAGCAATAAAATAAATAGCAAATAAACCTTTGGACGGACTGGATTAATATATATGTCAAGATAAAAGACAGACCCACCGTGTGCCTAATTACAGCTATCGTGTATTTGTTATCGGCCATATTTTAACTTAGTCCTAACCTTTATCCATAAGCCTTTTTTTTTTCTGGACGTCATTAAATGGCTGGCTAAGTCTTGTTAATTGTTAAATACTCGATTTAAATTCGGGCACTTGGCTATTGGATAAAATAAGTGCCCTCCTCGTGTTATTTGAGCGTTAACGACCAGATGTTCCAGTATCCGTCTAAGAAAGAGAAGACGCGTATTCTCCCATAGACGGATACTGGAATCACAGAAAGAATATTGTCTCTTCCTTTTAATTAAAAATTCAAAAACGGGTTTCTTCCTTTAGTGGCTCCTTAACAATATTATACAAAAATGTAAGGATTCTAAGGATACATATGACAGGCGCTTCAGAGATACCTGTTAGTAGTTTCACTACCATTTGAGTTATTATTTTTACGGTGTAACAATCTGTATTTTGTAAAAGCCCCCAAATAGTTTTGGATTTAAAAACTAAAATATAGAAATACGAGTAGGTTCATAACATACGTAACGAACTTTAGGAATGTCCAAAACACCCTTGATGACATATGTATTTATCGTAATCCTAATATTTGTCAAAGATTAGATTTACAGACCACAAGTATTTACGATAACTTTATTATTTAACAATTTAAGTACTATATTTCAATTAAAAACTTCATTAAGAAAACAATAATATTATCTGTGATTCATAAAACTGTATAATATTTACAAACTGATTGTTAAAGTGAAAACAAAAGTCGGTACTTTCCATTTAAAAGAAAATCCGCCAGCGATCGGTGGGTTTCAGTCATTGTTTCAGTATTTTTCCAAGACGGTGTGTTTTCATGATTATATTTAGTTACCTATATTTTTAGTTACTTTCAAGTAATAATGATTCAAACGGCAAAACTTACCTAATACTCGTAATCGTAGAGAGAAAAACAAAACAGCGTCGCTTGCGGGCACAATATTTCCAGTTCCAAATTCAAAAAATATACCGCCAAAATTCCGCGTGTTTTTTTTAATCGAACTAATAACTGAGATTACTTTCGATTCTTTTTTTCACGCACGCGTAACTTGTCAACGGCCTATTTTTCTGAATATCAGCACGGCACTGCCGGCAAGTGCGGAGACAGCACGTCAACTCAACTGGCTGACTCGCACAAAGCTGCATTTACAGGAAATATGCGAATATGTTATAGCTACGATTCTGACGCATGCGTTCTACCACTATGCGAGGTTTAGTCGCCGGTTTCACCCGAAGTTTTTGTTTACAATCGCCACATCCAAAGCAGACGGTATTTCACATAATATTATGGTTAAAGTACTCTAGAAATCGGGTTTTGGTGGCCATAAAACATGGAAAAATAACGAAGAGTTTAATTCATTGCGTGTTTGTTCGAATTCTCTGAAGCTGGCTTGTTTCAGTGACCTTAAGTGGTTATGTGGTAGCACGATATTAATGGTATTCTTTATTTAGTAGGTAGGTAAGTATTTAAAAATAATTCAGTGGCGCATTGGGTTCATGTAGTTTACATGTGTTACACTTACATGTGGTATACCGTATATGTGTAGGGTTATTATGTTTTTTTTTGTAACCCATTGAATAGGCAATGGTCATCCATTGAGTCATTCATTAGTAAGCAGGCAAATGCAGATTGCTGGTGCTTGATTGATTAGGTACTATCATTAGATGTCAATTCCAAACTTGTGTTCTGGTCTGGGCCCTAATTGCGGTAATACACTTTCAATCCCGTTGCTTCATAAATGTTCGAAAAATTTGTCTGTCTGTCAACGTAAATAACGTAATGAACGTTGTTGAACTGTCAAAATGAAAACCACTGCAGTGTGTTACGCAATAAATTACTCTGCTGGTCAGTATATTTATTTATTATGAGCTTAATTTCTTAACATTGTATTTTGAAAATGGGGTTGCGATTCAGGTACCAAAGGCACTATTCATCTAAAAATGGGACCATTATATCCAAACTAAATAACAATATTTTCTTGAAATTTTGTAGACCAATAACAGAGAAATTAATAAAAAAGTGAGCCGTCACGGGACGCCTGGCAGATGTGAAACATCGACATTATTTTGTAAAAGTAATATGATTGAAAAGAACAGATTGCGATATTAACTAAATATGGCATAATGATAAAATAAAATATTACGAATCGCAGTCGATTGCGCATGGCGACGCGTCGCCACACAGTACACAAGACTGTGACTGTATATATACACCATCATATAGCGTGGCGACGCGTCGCCATGGCATGCGTCGCCACGCCAGAAATTTGTTTTATGTGCGGCTATAGATGTTTCACATCAAAAATACAGACACATTTTTTCTATATGAAAAAAGAGATAACGTTAACCGTTTTACGAGTGCAAGCGCAGCATGGCTAAGGTCATATCGGTTCACAGCCTAGTACATTTCCTCTAAAGACACGCTTATTATCGGTATATAACAATAATTTATGAGATAAGCCATGTATGTAGCGATATTTATCGAAAGAAATCAACATGGCGCTCGGTTAATTACCGATAATTTACATGTTATATTATAACTAGCAAGTAGAGGATTTTATATTGTTGTTTTTTATAGCATTTTCCGGACAAGCGTCTTTTCCTTCCTAGATGGAGTATTTAATTGAGGACGATGAACACATTATCGCGAAACCGGAATATTATTTGTATGTACCTAATTTATTTTATTAGCTTCTTCTTCAAACTCAAACTCAAAGCATTTATTTCAATTAAACCATTTACAGGCACTTTTGAATTGTCAAGAAGTCGGTCAGTCAGAAAATATGAAGCTAGTTGCCCATTCCAAAGCGTAGGTACCTATGGAGAATCCTTCTTCTTGTGTCTCGTGTCGACGCAAAGGCACCGCTCGTTGCGCGACTTGCGGTGCCTTTGTGTCGCGCGGCATAGCGTCGCGCGTCGCACCTCGTTGCAGGAGCCTTATGGCGGAAAGTAAAATCGGTTTTATTACTTAATAGGTACCTACCTATATTAAGTTTAAAATAAGGTTTTATAACGTCGGTCTTACCATCGGTGTTACCCAGTAACTGGTCAGTATAGGTAGTCGCTTCATGTAAAGTACCTACTAGTATTCAGCTGCATCTGGTAAGTATGAAAGCCTACCCCAACAAACATAGTTCGCAAAAGGCTAGGATGATGATGAGATGAAGGTTTTATTTATGTCGTAGGTACTCTGACCTCCCAGATGTCTTGTCGCCCTGAGACTGGCTAGCCGGTCAATACTATATCTAACAACGTTTGCTCTTCAGGTCAAAAAGGTGATCTTGATCAATATTAAATACAGCATTTAGTTTTGTTATTATTATGTGTGATCATCACTTATTTCTGAGAGTTTTGGTAAACGCGCGACACGCGACATAATCGCGCGGGACACAAAGGCACCGCTAGTTGCGCGACTTGCGGTGCCTTTGTGTCGCTTGTCGTGTCGCGCCTGTTTGAAAGAGCCTTAAACCTTTAATTGGAGACTGTGTAAGACCGAGACTATTGTGATCTATAATATAGTACATAGATGCTGCACACTGTTGGTATACCATATTAAATAAATAATTTTACGACCGGCATTGTCAACCGCTTTTATGATCTATAAATAAGTATCTACTTCCGATTTGTCACACAACAAAAGGGGTGAAGTATTTGTAGATATCAGATTAGATTAGACTACATTTTGAATCCAGTTTGGCTTGGGTTTAGTCACGTTTGAGTTAAGGTCAATTTATATTGCATCAGATTATTTGCAACGCCTTAAGGTCCCAGATACGTGATTGGAGACTAGGGACTAGGACCCTAATTAATATTAATCATAATCTGAATCATTTTGAAGGATATTGCTAATCCATTGCCTCTTATGATCAAAAAAATTGTCTGCTCAATAACGTAAATAACGCAATGAATGTTGTTGAACTGTCAAACTGAGAGCCATTCCTACTGTTAGTGTGTTACGCAATTACCCCGCTGCTTGCACCACAAATCACTAAATAAGTACCTACGTTTAGCGCTAAACAAAGGAGATTGACCATTTTTGTATGGACGTTGGACCAAGTGCTGCCCAACATTGAATCATAGTGCATAATGTTCCTTAGACTGATACTAGTCTGTGACCAAAAGCGCTTCACAAACTATACTAACTAAAACATCAGTCTGTTTCTGTTAATCGTTTGAAGATGATTAAGATGATAGAGAGAGAATGATGTTTTAAATCATGTTTAGCGCTGAACGCATTTAATGAGTTGTAATGCAAATGGGCCCAGAGTCGAGAAAACTAGTTTTAGTGCTAAAAATAACGAAATATCACTGTGTGTTTTCAGTGTTTCTAACATGCTGTTCGTGGACTGGACGTACCTAAATACGTTTCAATCCCGCAAAAGATTTAAAACTGTTTTATACTGGACTTTCACGACACTATCATAATTTAGGTCGTTATCATCACCTGCCTAGCCTTTTCCCAACTATGTTGGAGTCGGCTTCCAGTCTAACCGGATGCAGCTGAACCAGAAGTTTACATAAAGCAACTGCCTATCTGACCTCCACAACCCAGTTATTGGAGTACAATACCCCTTGGTAAGAATGGTTGTCAGATTATCGGGCATCTGATGACTTCCAAAGATCCACGATTGACAGCCGGGACCAACGGCTTAACGTGCTTTCCAAGGCACGAAGGGGTCTTGGTCACCCATCCATGGACCAAACGCGGCAAGCGTAGCTTAACCTGATCGATCAACCCGCGCGACTGTTATTACTTAGCCACAAACAAGCCCCTCTATCATAATGTAGGTATGGGTAAGTACTATATAACATTTATGTTCTGTGACGGTAGTTTTTCATGTAAACCTCCCTTTACAGTGATTGATGTAAAAATTGCTTCCGGCATACACTGACTGCTGTGTGTACAAATGCATTTACTTATGTATGTAGGTACACATATCTATACCTATGCGGGTCGCCACGTGCTTTGCGAATTATTATGTCATCACCATCATTTCAGCCGAAACACGTCCACTGCTGGACATAGGCCTCCCCCAAGCACCTCCACTTGGTCCGGTTCTGTGCTTCTCGCATCCAACGGGTTCCTGCGGAGCAGTGGACATCTTTCGGCTGAAATGATGATGATGATGATAAGGATAACTATAAGCGCCCCGCGGTGTCACCCGCATAAGTGTCTATCCCGTGGGAATATCGGGATAAAAACTATTCTATGTCCTTCCCCGGGATGCAATTTATCTCTCTGCCAAATTTTATCGAAATCCGTTCAGTGGTTTAGGCGTATAAAGATACGAGTAACATACAGACAGACAGTGTTACTTTCGAATTTATAACATTAGTATGGATTGAAACAAAAAAATATGACCTTCAAAGTTCAAACCTATTACTTAATTAAAAAGAAAATGTGTATATTTTTTCTGCCTCTTGTGAGTCGACCGTTGTGTCATTGCGCTTCTCTTTGTTTTCTATGCAGTCCGACAGTGACCGCGCTTTAGGTCATGTAAGCCCCAGCGACATCGCGGCAGACCCAGACGGAGATGGCGGGATGAGCTGGACTCTTCCAACAAGGATTGGTCCTTCCTCGAAAATCTAAAATCCTCGAAAACCTACGAAGCGAGCCAAAGTGATGCAATTACTTTTGAAACGCAAAAGAAGAGTGATGGTGTGCGTGCGCTCGGAATAAAACGACGTATGAGTCAAAACGAATTTACTCCTTTTTAACAAAATAAATTAATTAAATTTAAAACTACTTAGAGTAATCTTTGATATGATAATAATATTTAACCTTGAGTTTCATAGACAATGCATCACGTGCATACATTTTTCAAACTGGATTATATTGAAAGAAAAGTACACGACTAACTAAACTAAAACTATACTAAACTTACACCCCTCTGTTTTTGTCGAGAGTTAAAAAAATGACGCTGGCAACCCTATTCAATCCAAAAATAGAAAAAAATACGATGCGGTCCTCACTATAAACCTTGTATCAAGTGGCTCATAAAACCAACATTATCCTCGAAAGATATTGTCCTGCCCCAATTTTGGAACCAATATTTGCCACCAATTGACTGACCAATATTTGTACAGGACTAGAGGCTCGTCTACTTAAAAGCTACAGGTGTGGTTTCTATTTACTGACTCACTGATTGCAATGACGAACTGTTATTTAGTCTAGATACCTATTTGGTAACTGTAATGTTATATACGTGACTCCGCCCAAAACCAATACTTTTTTCACAATCATTTGTCCTACATTTTTGGTCCTGATTCATCAATCATCGGTTAGATTAAGGAAGACCTCGAAGCTTTGTAGAGTACCGTACTCTGTTATTTTGTTACCAATAAAAAAAGAAATATTATTTTGCAGTCGTACGGTCTTCAGAACTGCATTGTTTACCGATCACAAATATTTTATTTTATAAGATGGATTTCTGTAATCGTAATCAGTCTCCGAAACGATTAATTGCAATCAATTTATTTTAATTTTGATTATTTTCAGTCGCTTAATTACCTAGTTAATCCAAATAAGTGACTTCCTCTTTTAAAGTCGTTGAATATAATAATGTAGAGACATTGTGCTTATCGTAATTCCAACCTAATAGCTGTTATTACCGCCTTTGTTTCATATCTTGCGCCATATAAATGGACACAAAGGTTTTTATATCGTGATAAAGTCCCTTTAAGCGAAGGACAAAATTAATAAATCTTTATATTATTATCCTTTTTAAGTTTAAAAAGGCTAAAACGTGAAGAAGAAAATAAGAAAAGCGGGAAGCTTTAACTATTAATTCATCATCATCATCAGCCTATAATGTTCCCATTGCTGGGACACAGGCCTCCTCTCAGTGAGAGGGAGTGGGCCGTAATCCACCACGCGGGCCCAGTGCGGGTTGGTAGATGTCACATGTCTTCGAATTTTTGGTTCTAGGACATGCCGGTTTCCTCACGATGTTTTCCTTCACCGTTTTGTGAGCAGTGTTGATGAAATAATTTACACAAAGTAAAGCGCCTGTCTGGGTTCGAACCTACGACCTACAACTCGTAAGTCGCGGCCGTTACCACTTGGCCACCACTGCTCAACTAATTGACCACCACTGCTTAACTATTAATTGCATCTTTTTAACTAATTGGAGATAAAACCTGAAACTGGAAGAATTTTGCTTTTTTTTCATGATATACTTAATTTGCAACGTTATTAAAATGTAGGTCGACTTCTTCGAGGCCAAATATTTCAAATAATTCGTTCTCATTCAGTAATAAAGATACTGACAGATAAAATCTGTACATACCCCATAATACAAAGATGAAGATCTTTTCATAGACACCAACACAACACCGTCCACCACCATTTTTATTACTTAAAAAAAAGTAACAGTTCTCAAAAGCCAGAACTTTCCAAATTCAAACGCAAAACACCAATAGAACACAAACGAATAAATTGCCAGACTATAAAATTCAAAATTCAAAACTTCTGTCAGATTCCGGCCTTCCTTTTCTTGAAGGCTGACTGCGTTGCACTGATTTCCTTCAAGCAGTTTTCGTCGTATATATCCTCTCAGGGATATCTCGTCATTTTCCTTGAGCAGTTTATATGTAGCAATGTATACCTAAGCTCGTAGAAGCAAAGCTGGTTTTGTTAGGTAACAATTTATTCATAATTAATTTATGGGGAGTGTTTTTCTAATGTCTCGTAGACATTTAAATTAACTAGCTTTACTGGTTTTTTTTATTATTGTGTCTAGAGAATGGGCAGTAGCATCCTTCTGTGCGGTTATAACAATTTTAAATATTCATGAAAAGGCTAGTAGGTTACCAGTTCCAGTAGGTACCCTAATTGCGTAACAGTAACACACCATCAACCACAATCTGAATCGTTTTGAAAGATATTGCTAATTTATCACACTAATATTATAAAGGCGTGTGTGTGTTTATAATGTTTGTCACTTCTTCACGCTCAAACGGCTGGACCAATTTTGATAAAATTTTGTATGGAGGTAACTGACACCCTGGATTAACATATAGGCTACTTTTTATCTCGATATTCCCACGGAATCGACACATACGCGGGTGAAACTGCGGGGCGCAGCTAGTAGCTCCATATACTATGTTCGAAAAATTTGTCTGCTCAATAACGTAAGTAAATAACGCAATGAATGTTGTTGAACTGTCCAAAATGAAAGCTATTGCCACTGATGTGTGTTACACAATTACAACGGTGGTGGATTCACGCAATGTTTGTTTTATAATGATACAATTGGTGAAGTTACCAACCTAATAAATATTCTAAAGTCAACCATCATCTATCCCAGAAAAAACTAACACCCGTATTCACAAACAATGCTTGTCTAAGGGCTGACTTTTCCAACGCCAGATAATTTTATCCGAGGAATAATTTTGAATTTTTGACAGTTCTTTCATACAAAATCTGTCTGACGTCAATTTTATTCCACGAATAAAAATTATAATTTTTTTAGTAAAATTTTTCTTAGTAAATACATGTTTTTTCTGTTTTATACCTACATAGCTGAAACTCAGAAACTGGAGCTGATAAAAATATTCTAATTACATTTTTGAAAATAGCATATCAGATGTAGTGAGCAACAGCTAAAATTTCTTCGGCAGCAGATGTACTGTAAACTAGTGTTATCTGTCAATTGAGAAATTAGCCGTAAGTAAAGTAGCGAAGTAAGGCATTTTTCAATGCGTTCCATATGACAAGCCTTTCAATTCATAAAAATTACGTGACACATAGTGCCGACCGCCATTCAAATATTGTCTATAAATAATTTTTTTTGGGACCCTGTGCGTCCGCGCGCACTGTGAGACTTCATAGTGATGTTTGTGAATACGGGTGTAAGTTGCGTTTCATTAGATAGCTAATCTGATTTTATAATTTATAACAAACTAGCTTCCGCCCGCGGCTTCTCCCGCGAGGTATGTCGATAAAAACTATCCTATGTCCTTCCCTGGGATGCAATCTATCTCTGTGCCAAATTTTAAAGAAATCCGTTCACTGGTTTAGGCGTGGAAAGGTAACATACAGACAGACAGACAGATAGACAGACAGAACAGTTACTTTCGAATTTATAATATTAGATGGATCAACATTAAAACGGTATAAAAGGTTTTTTCCCAATGAAACATTATACAACTTTAATATTTTCCTTAACTTAAGGTCAAAAAGTGTTTTATTTTAATTTTTAACACCCTTGCTCGTAAAGCTGATGTAATTCCACCGGTTTTAAATATGTAAAGAGGGTCATAAAAAACGCGTGTGTTACCAAAGCAAATAGTTAAGTTATAGTCCATACAAATTCCATAACAGCATTATTTGCCATTTCAAATTTGGAACTGATCGCCGCCGCACGACTCCAGCTAGTGAGCAGCGCGCTGTTGCTATTCAAATTTCGAACAATTCGAACTAATCGCCGCGCGGCGCCAGTCAGTAGACAGCGCTAGCGCGCTGTTAAAATGGCGGGAAAGCAACAGTGTGCATGAATTCACAGATTGAGTTTATTTAAAATTAAAAAAACAGTTTATTCGGTAATTTAAAGATTCCATCCAAAACAAAGCAAATATAAGTGCCAAAATAACTCAGACAATAAATTTGGAGCCACAAACGAAGAAGTTTTGCCCTGAGCTGCGCCCCTCTTCTACTGATGATACTTTTTTATTTACAAACTAATGACGAATTACAATGCTCTTCTGCCGCCTTTCAAGAAGTTTCGTCGTCTCCAACATTTACCCTAACACAAAACAATGACATTATGAATAGTAATAATAATAATAAAAACATAATTAAAAAACCAACTACAACTACGTATCATTTTAACAATTGTAATTTCACTAACTGTTTCAATAATTAAAAATGAGCAAAATATAAAATGTTTTTTTTCTGTTTCCTCGCAAATGTGTTAAAAAACGTCGTACGATATACGTGCGTATGGTTATAACATGCTCGGCTCAATTAACCATCAAACCATCTTTACGCACTAATATCGTAATGTACTATTAATGAATGTAGATAATGTAAAATACACATAGTTGTGTAATTTAACACTGTAAAGGCTCCTACAAACACGCGCGATTACATCGCGTGTCGCGCCTGTTTGTAGGAGCCTTAACACTTTATCTTGTTACAAACTATTGCAATTTATGACTTTGTAATGTTGCTAGTAATAAAATGATCAAGTGCAAGTAAGTTTAAGCAGGAAAAAGCAGCGCAGAGTAACTTAGAACAGGTTGTTGTAACTTGGTTTTACCGTATGCGTAAGAGGGCAAATCAAATATCTCTCATACAGGGATAATGTGAGAAATGTAACTTTTGGACATTTAAGCTTCCCACAGTAGGTGGTACCTACTTAATTGTACAACCAAAAACAGACAGAAATTTTCCTACGTGTAGGTATTGGAAGCGTATCGTCGAGTATACAAAAATAAAGATAACTTTGAAATACTTTGGGAAAGAACATTTTAAAAGCGTTTTGTAACGATACTATACTTTTGGACTGACCTGTCGATAATCAGCGGTACTATTCTGTAAAAATCTCACGGTAAAAACTAAGGTGAAGTGAGCGCGGAGTGAGCTGTCAATAGTGTCAATTCCTAGCAAAAACAAACTCACTTCACCTAAGTTTTCACGGTGAGATTTTTACAAAATCGACCGGCTAAGGGCCTAGACAAGGAGTAATCGTTTCGTATTTTGTATTCTTACAACGACTTTCAACGGGATTGACAAAGCCTTTTCGGTACGTATGCGATTCTCCATCTATCAAAGAGCTGTCAAAAAAACTAGGAAACCTAACTCAAACCGCCAATGCTACGTGATTCCGACCATGTTATTTCGGTGACAAAGAGCGTACGCGCCTGGCATATCATTGATTTTTCCTCGTAGATTACGCATTTACAAAAGGAAAATACGATACTATGCGGTCATTCATTCATTAAGCATTTGTTTTGATTTCCTGGAGATCCCGCAACTTCATCTGCGTCTAATGAATAAACTGCCTGCCGAACCTTTTCCCAACTATGTTGGGGTCGGCTTCCAGGCTAACCGGATGCAGCCGAATGCCAGTACTTTACATGGAGCGACTGCCTATCTGACCTCCACAACCCAGTTACTGGGTAATACGATACCCCTTGGTAAGACTGGTTGTCAGACTTTCGGGCTTCTGACTACCCGTAACGACTGTCAAAGATCCACGTATGACAGCCGGGATCAACGGCTTAACGTGCTTTCCGAGGCACGGAGGGGTCACGTTATGTAAAGATGGTCACCCATGACCACAGCCAACCGCGGCAAGCGTAGCTTAACCTGATCGATCGACCTGTGCGGCTGTTATTATTTAGCCTCGGGCCCCTCTAATGAATAAACTAAGAACTGTTATTTGAAAACACGCTTTTTATTTGCGGATAAAATGTAAATTAGAAATGTTATATAATATATGTAGATAGCTAAAGAAACGAAAAATTTATGTAAATTAGCGTGATATTTGTAGAAAAATAAATAGCCATCGTCTTTTGTTTTCAAAATACGCCAAATGACATCATTTAGTTTTTCCGATGTGAGACATCTGTAGGTAACCTAAGTATGTACACTTATGGCAAACACGTTTGGCATTTAGTTTTTGGGAATATAATCTTGTTTTGGAATACAGAACAGCAGATACCTACCTGGCTTCGTTGTTATTGTTACTTTACTATAAATACCAATCTCAAATGCAAAAAAATAAGTTTCTTCTTAAATTCAAGATGTCAAAACATAGTGTTTTTTTTTTCTTTTTATGTGCACACACACATAGTTTAGATATGGTTAGCATATTTACCACTACTTAGTTAAAAAAACAACCTTTACTTTTACCTACATAGACGATGTATTTTGTGGAGCATAATCAGACTATAATGTTCTCACAGTTGAGAGCTGGGGCTGCGAGTGCTGCGACACAGGCCTTCAGTCCGTGAGAGGGAGTGGACGGTAATCCACAACGCTGTCCCAGTGCGGGTTGGTAGATGTCACGTTTCTGCGAATTTTTTGGTTCTAGGACACGCCGGTTTCCTCAAGATGTTTTCCTTCACCGTTTTGAATTTTTGAATACTATATTTGATGTTTTTTCAATACATTTTTTTTTTTTTGGTTTGAGTTGTGGTGGCCAAGTGGTAACAGCCGCGACTTACAGAGTTGTAGGTCGTAGGTTCGAATCCAGACAGGCGTTTTACTTTGTGTAAATTATTTCATCACCACTGCTCTCAAAACGGTGAAGGAAAACATCGTGAGGAAACCGGCATGTCCTAGAACCAAAAATTCGAAGACATGTAACATATGCCAATCCGCACTGGGCCCGCGTGGTGTATTACGGCCCACTCCCTCTCACCGAGAGGAGGCTTGTGTCCCAGCTGTGGGAACATTATATGCTGATTGTGATTATGATGATATTTGATGTATTTTGTGTAGCTGCTACCAAAAAAATTAATGTTTTCACTAGGTGCTTAGTTTTCAGCCGGTCGTTTCTGTAAAAAACAAACTCACTTCACCTAAATTTTTGACGGTGACCGTCAAAATTTAGGTGAAGTGAGTTTGTTTTTGCTAGGAATTGACACTATTGACAGCTCACTCCACGCTCACTTCGCCTAAGTTTTCACGGTGAGATGGTTACAGAATCGCACTGCAAGACTGTTATTTTTCTTTTTTACATTTTATGCACAGCTGACATAAAATAAACGCTCGCTTGGACTGATGCACTTTGGCCAGACAGTTTAATCAACTAGGCGACTCATACAGACACAGTGACACATGAACTTTAGGGAAATAAACTGTCATTCACGTCATTTATTATAAGGAAAGTAAATAAGCAAAAGAAATCAAGTAGACAGATTGTAAATAATAAAAAAGTTATAGGTAGTGACGCATATAGCTTGTTAACTTACGTACGGTTGCGTCGATAGGTTATTGGCAAACAACGAATAAAAAAAATAGTTTATGGTTTTATAGCTAAAGTGCGCTGTTGACTCATGAAACTCATGATCATGAAAGGATCAGAAAAAAAAAACAAAGGATATAATTAATACAGAGGTGCACAAACAATTAACATATATCAATTATGAACTGTATAAATTATAATGAATACAC
This sequence comes from Luperina testacea, assembly GCA_927399505.1. NCBI lineage: Eukaryota > Metazoa > Arthropoda > Insecta > Lepidoptera > Noctuidae > Luperina > Luperina testacea. Next base: position 2,942,635 of record OV656769.1, read on the forward strand.
ATCGCAACAGTAACATAAAATAAATTTCGGAAACTTGTTAAATACTGTAATCTGTCACTGGTTAAGCATAATTATGGGTATGTAAACCATTTACGAGTAACTGCCGAAAGATCGGTTAGGTACCGCAGTGAAAATCCCAAAAAAAAACGTAATTATTTAAATAACAAACTATGGAACGATGTCGCGAGTTAAGGCTCGTACACACAGGCGCGACGCGACACGCGACACAAAGGCACCGCAAGTCGCGCAAGGAGCGGTGCCTTTGTGTCGCGCGCGATTCGCGTCGCGCGTCGCGCCTGTTTGCAGGAGCCTTTAGTTAGTTTTTCTTGTAACCATTCTAATACCGCTATCAGCCGATGAATTCTGTAAAAACCTCACCGCGAAAACTTAGGCGAAGTGAGCTTGAAATTTTGAAGTAAACTGTCATTCCACCCGTAGTCCAAAATAATTTTGTAAGAACTGACTCTGTTGTGAGAAAGTGTCTGTCGAACTGCGCTAAATCGGATTGCGCCACCGGCCACAGTAGCATCATCTGCCTATAAGCCTTTTCCCAACTATGTTGGGGTCGGCTTCCAGTCTAACCGAATTCAACGGAATACCAATATTTTACATGGAGCGACTGCCTATCTGACCTCCACAACCCAGTTACTGGGTAATACGATACCCCTTGGTAAGACAGGTTATCAGACTTTCGGGCTTCTGACTACCCGTAACGACTGTCAAAGATTCACGAATGACAGCCGGGACCAACGGTTTAACGTGCTTTCCGAGGCACGGAGGGGTCACGGTATGTAAAGATGGTCACCCATCCACAGACCAACCGCGGCAAGCGTATCGTAACCTGATCGATCGACCTGTGCGGCTGTTATTATTTAGCCACGGGCCCCTAACACACTATCAGTTGGAACGGCTTTAATTTTGACAGTTCAGCGATATTCATTGCGTTATTTACGTTGTTGGGCAGACAAATTTTTCGAACATGCGAAGCAATGGATTTGCAATATCCTTCTAAATGATTCAGATTGTAATTAATAGTATGTTACGCAATTAAGTAGGGTGCTGCAAATGATTCTAGACCTTCAAGCGTAGATATTTTTTAAATTTCTACGTGTAGATATTGGTGTCAGTTTGCGCCTGGATGCCACCTGTATATATTATATTTTTTGCCTTGAACAACATACAACAAACAATTTATATCAATGAATTTGAACCTCAATAACAACATTAATTTGTTGTGAATTGCCTTTTAATTCTTGGAAAAACGAGTAATTTAGTTATCATATTGTTTTGAAATCAGTTTTGCGTCGCTGTTATCTTGTGTGGTATTCATATTGATAACTATGTACTTATTGTAGTCAATAATAAACTATTAGATACCTACTAAGTATAGTCTATAACTAGACTCAGTTAGCCTAACCATTTGTTGCTGATCATAATCTAAAACACAAAGAAAAAAAATGTATGATAATTTGTGTGTTTTCACTTCAAGTCACAAACATCATAGCCCTGGCTCTTGTACTAGGAGTTCCTGTATCACAAGAGCCATAAAAAATAATAGATTAAAAATACTAATGATAGGTTAATAGGTGCTTGTACATACAGGCGATAAATGTTGCACATCGACCTATTCGATCCTATCGATTTTATACAAAGAATAAAAATAATTATCAAAAGAAGCAAATCATAATTGTTTTAACAGCTCCTAATAGATACCGGACTGTTTGTATTTCGTGCGACAGGGATAACGCTCTACGAAGCCGAAATTAGCCGATTGTCTCTTTCCAAAGGTCGATGTGCAATATTTATCGCCGGGTGCTGTACGTGCTTATTTTCAATTTAATATCGAACCAAGCTGAAATTCAGCTCAGCGGGATTGTCCGAAAGGGTTACCGCTGGCCCGGAACATAAAGGGCGAAGGAAGGAACACGGGTGGGTTTTAGTCAGTAAGAGTCTGACACTCCCTTCCGCTCCACCCAGAGCGGGAGGAGTCATTTGATGATTTCCCATCCTGAAAAAAAAAAAAAAAGCTGAAATTCAGTGAAGAAGTTAAAGCTTGAGCTTGATTCGGGAAGCATAAAATACTATTCTTCTCGGGATAGCATGTGCTGGGACACAGGCCTCTCTCGGTGAGAGGGAATGGGCCGTAATCCACCATCACGCGCCAGCTCAGTGCGGGTAGGTGGGTGTCACATGTCTTCAAATTTTTGGTTCTAGGACATGACAGTTTCCTCACGATGCTTTTCTTCACCGTTTTGAGAGCAGTGGTGACGAAATAATTTACACATAGTAAAGTGCCTGCCTGATTTCGAACCTACAACTCGTAAGCCGCGGCCGTTTCCACTGGGCTACTACTCCTCGCTCGAATATGTGAACCGTGATAATTTCTAATAAATTCAGTAAATAAAAACCGGAATTGTTTTTTTCTGTCCTCCAATACATCTACGCATTAGGTGTAAAATGTCACAAGTGCCGATGATAATACAGTTTACACAAAAAGTAGGAAATAACGGAAATCAGTTTTTTATAAACATAATAGCTTCCTGTTGGTTGATTTACAAAGGTTTTAGATTCAGATTTGTATATTTTTTAGTAAACGCGATATTGTGAAATTACAGACGCAATCGATTCGATAAGAAAAAAAAAGTACCTACCAACTTTGGTGACCTCTTTAGAACGATCTGTTTGATTGTTTTTTTTTATTATCATTTTTACTTGGCAGGAAAAGTCTTGCGAACAGCTTCCGCCTTACTTCCGCTGGTGTGACGGTACTTTGAAAACCACAGTCTTTTACTGATTCATTTATTTAGTTTATAAAAAGGAATAAACCTTGGTTTTCTATAATTTATAAATTTATTTCCCTTTATAATTTTAAAATTATCCAGGGATGATAAAAATACTCAAAGATAAAAGCGGCCAAACTTGCACACGAAGGATTCTGTACCACAAGGCAAAAAACGCCAAAAAAAACACGTTTCTTGAATGGAAATTTTTAACTGTCTACCTATTACTTTTATTTATTTATTTATAAATAAACATTATTATTATTATTCATTTATTTATTTAGTTTTCTTATTTTATTACATTTTTGAATATTTCTTAAAATATAAAAATAAGTAAAAAAAACATTTAAAAATTAAATAACATTAATTAATTAACATTTAAACATTTATTATTATTATTATTATTACGGTTCATGAGCTACAGCCCGCTGACAGACAGACGGACGAACGGATGGACGGACGGACGGACAGACGGACAGCGGTGGGTCAGTGATAGGATCCCGTTGGCACCTTTTCGGTATGGAACCCTAAAAAAACATCCTATTTTATCACTCTGTATTTTGTGACTATGTCTAATTTGCATTTTGTTTTCAGATAGTCAGATCGTTAATATGATCGTTAAGATTTTTTTAAACTATATAAAACATATAAAAGGTTACAGATGCCTCAGTCTGATAACATAATTATTCTTCAACTTGCCCGCAGAACATGAACACACACTCCTTTCATTGTCACATGTCCATGAACCAGTCCTGGCGACATAGCAATGTCTATGTCAAGGCCGCTACGTGTGCGCGAGCGCAGTGACGTCAGGCAACGTACACGTCTAATGTATTGCGCGGTATGTCAGGTATGTAATACGCACAAGAGACTTTATTTATTGTTTTGTGTACGAGGAATCAAGATTTTACATTTGGTGGTTAAACATTTCGAATTAGGTTTTGTTTTTGAAATGAAAACTTCTTTAGGCGCGACGGGCATTTTTTGAGATGGGAATAAACTAATGAAATCGCGACACTGTTACCGTAACCGACACCGCACTACATTCGGATGTGTTCGACTGTCCTTGGGATCAGTGAGTGATGGCAAAGTATTATGTTTGTGTTTTGTTTTTCACTTCTGTCGGCACTCCCGGAGTGCCACTGTTTTTTTTTTCTTATTGTTATTTTTATCTTACGTATACTGCACCAGTTGACGTCATTACGTCAACGCCGGCAGTCGATGGAAACCAGCGCTTAGGTTCTGTCTCGCATAGGATCATAGGGTTGTAGCATTATCACGGTAAACCGTCGTTATGCTGAGCGATGGTCGTTTTGAGAGGATGTGACGCATATTTTCCATCAACTTGTTCTTATTGTGTTTGTGTCCTTTCTCTGCGACATGTTTAGGTACCGCAAATAAACATATTTTCTTTCTTTTTTTTTCTTTTGGTGGTAGAAATAAGTTGCATTAATTGCAAAAATAATGTTCGAATGGAAATTCTGAAACTGCAAAACTAACTGATAGATCTCAAATTAGGCTTTTTTAGGTACTTAGATCTAGGTTTTAAGTTTATAATTATCGTCTCTCACTCATTGATTTATATAATTATTATATAATCTGCGTTCACGACTTGTTACCCAAAAATGTAAACAAATATGAATTAATGGAAAAATAACTTTAATTCCTACATAGTAAAGTTCAGTTAAGTTCAGTACACCTCCTTAGGTAGGTGCCTATTTATTTGTCAAGTTTAAACGCTCAATATCAACTAAATACAATCATGTCAATAAAGTTCCCCTTCGATCCATGATTCAGAGCGCAGAGCTGAACAAACTATAAGTATCGATGTGTTTGAAGAGCTGGCTGAGTCGTGGCTGAGTTTACTCTCTGCTAGACTGGTTGCTGTTAGGTACGTATGTATGTACTTACTTATGTGTGACTAAGGCTTATGTTTACCTACTTTCACAGCTTACTTACCTAGTTGCACATAGTGACTGTAGTAATCAATGATATTATAAGTAAAAATGGTAGTGGTAGAGGAATGAAAACCTTAGGTATTTGATGTTTGAATGGTAATACATATTTCAGTTTTCTGTTAAGATGTTGATGTGTTTTGGAGAAGGATGTTAATCATTTGCTGGTGGGTAGAGGGTGACCTCTACCCAGTTTGGGTGACCAAACTAATATTATAAACATGGGACATGGGCTAGTTTTTATCCCGGTAGCACGTTCTCGTGGTATAACTGCCGACATCCACGTGGGCAGAAGCATTAAGTTTTAAATACATTTTACTATAGACAATTGAGGAGAGGAAAGAGAGCGGAGATGAGGAGATCCGCAGGAGAACCAAGGTAACCGACATAGCCCGAAGAATTGCCAAACTTAAGTGGCAGTGGGCAGGGCACATTGCTCACAGAACAGATGGCCGATGGGGCCGAAAGGTTCTGGAGTGGCGACCGCGTACCGGAAGACGTAGCGTTGGAAGGCCTCCCTCCCACAAGGTGGTCAGACGACCTTGTGAAGGCCGCAGGAACCCGTTGGATGCGAGAAGCACAGAACCTGTCGAAGTGGAGGTGCTTGGGGGAGGCCTATGTCCAGCAGTGGACGTCTTTCGGCTGAAATGATGATGATGATAATGGACAATTGGACATCATAGTACATAGTAGATACCTACTTTGTACTATGATGTCCAATTGTCCAGCTGCATCCAGTTAGACTGGAAATCGGCCCCAACATAGTTAGGATTAAGCTAGGCAGATGAAGATGGTGATCATAGGCCAAAGCATATTATATTTTCACGCGATAAATCAATAAGTACTAAGTACACAGTTCAAGTACTCCGAGTACACAGTTCAATGAAAATGTTATGACTGCACCAGAAGAATGGTAAATAATGCGTTTCATTCTTGAAGTTACAAATCAATGACGCACATAAAGGTGTGTTCATTGCACGTATTCAACTGTTTACAAACTTGCAAGAAAAGTAACTTGTGTCATTTGCGTGACGTACTTAGATGGGGGTTTCTCAGATTCTGTGGTTATTGCTTATGAAGCAACAGCGATGAGTAAAAGTAAATTACAGAGTACTATAATAATCATTACAAACTCTCCTTCGTTAGATCTCCATAGAAACGCTCTCGCCTGTTTTCTTTCTGGTTAATGATCATAAAGCAATGATTTTTTTACAGAATAATAAATATTAACTACTTGTATGTCCCTATGTTTTCCTTTTCGATGATACATTTTTTTATAAGCACTAGAACCCTCAAAAAATGCAGATTTAAACCGCTGTCTACAAAGGCCCAGGGCTAGTGTACAAATTTGAAAACTATTAATGAAAAAAGAAAAACAAGGACACAGTATACAATATACATATATCCTTCTTATTCAGTTTATGAAATATCTTTTAAATTGGTCAAATATTGGAGGAGGAAATACGCGAGAGCCAAACCTCGAATTATGACTTTTTACTTAGGCTTTTTCAAAAGTATCTCGTATAATAAAGAAGACTGGAAGAAAGGAATTTTCTTAATTTTAACGCATTGAAAATATTGTGAAAAAAATATGTATATACATATACTCAATTTTCACAATAACAATGTGTTAATAACCTACCTAGTGTTTTATTAATCATTAGTTTTTATACAACCATAATTTTATTTTACTTTAACCAAACCTAAAAATAACAAAATATACAGACGCCAGCACATCAACCTACTACAATCTGTCAAATTTCTTTAATAGATTTTCAACGTTATCGCTAAAGCATTAAGGTTCAAAGTTGATTGAGAAAATGTGACAGTTTTGGGTAGCTTGATGTGCTGGCGTCTGTACAACCGATTACCTACCTAGTTCGATTGATTTATTCCGGTCTGATCAACTCGTACTGAACCCCCCTCCACCGCCCCTCCTCGATCCCCTGCTAGTTCGTCTGCCTTATCCACTTTATCTATGTTTACTCTTTTTGACAGGTAAGTACAGTCAAGAGAAAATAAAAGTTCCTGTCAACCTTTTTTCTGCCCATAATCGCTCGGTTGCGATTGCCAACGGACGTGAATTACCTATTTCTACGATAATTTTCCGTCAATTAGACCACAGTGTGAACGATGGTAAAATAATGTCACCGTTCACACTGTCCCGCTAACAAAACTCTTGTTATTGTTAGACGTAGTAATTGGAAAAACATCGTACCTATGTCTACTTACATAGGTATGAATAAAGTATTCACTAAATAGTTTAAATTTTAAAGCTGTTTGGGAACCGCGTTGGCAAATTACAGTAGGTTGTTGACCAAATTACATAAATGCGTTATGTTCTGATGTTCTTCATAAATGGTGGTAATGATGGTGGCTTTTTTCCTTCCGCTCCATCCAGAGCGGGAGGAAACATTATTTTGATGATTTCCCGACCTCAAAAAAAAAAGGTGCCTTTTTTCCAGTAGATGATTTGATGCTTGAATTCAAGATCAGCATACATTTACGACCGTTCGATACACTTTCGAGCCGAATCGAATATCAATCAATATTAGTAAAAGAGTCCGGTACAGACTATTCATAAATCCAGAACCCGATTTTTTTGTCAGTTCTGATCAAATAGATGACCAGCATTCTTCCGACAGCTCTTTGCGGTCGTGTGCAAGGCAAGTTAGTAATTGAAAATGTCTCCTTTTCGATTCGACAGCATGTCGAATGATTGTAAATAATAGCTATGCTGATTCATGTCAGAGCCTGCAACTTTACATCCGCAATCGTTATTTCACTTTCGGGCCAACAAATACGGCAAGTTACTTAAGTAGACCCAAGGCATTATTCTTGATTTTCGAAATGTTCTGTATGTTCAAAAATAAGTTTTCCGAACAAACAAGAGCAAGAATGGATACCAAATTACGTAAATAAAAGCATTATATAAATATTTCCTAGGACAAAATATTTATTTTTTATTGCTGAATGGGCCACTCTTGACCTCGATCACGCCTGATGGAAAGCCATGGATGAGGTCTATGATGGAACGAGCGTGCCCAGAAGATGCCTAAGGCACTGGAACTCCCACGCATCGACGAAACACAGCAGGCTGCTTGACGTGGGACTCCGGTGGGAGGGTGGTCGCAAACCTCAGTCAAATAAGGTTTTGGTATATAATAAGTTATACACCAAAACCTTATTTGAGTTTTTAAAAAAACTGTCATGCTAAGGCATGACAGTTTTTTTTTGCAGATAAATAGGAAAATTAGCAGATAATTTCATGCCCGCATTGTATGAGCATTTTCAGACCTACTGAATAGAATAGAACAACATTCATAGCGACATGGGGCATAGACACATCAATAGAGTTTTACATAAACATAAAAGTAAATAATAAACGGAAAACTACCGGTGTACCGGTGATCATGTAAATTAGTATATCTACATATTTATACTAACATATGTAATATGTATAATATATAAGTATGTCAGGTAGGTACATAGAGCACTATGTAAACGTTTTAAGTAATTGCTTTAAGATCATTACTTATGTAAGGAAAATTTTAATAATTGTCTTAAGTGTTGAAGAAGTGGTGGGAAATCGAGTGTAATTTATAGTCAATTTTACACTTTTTTATTATTACAGCAATTATCTAGAAACATGTATCTATCAAGATTTTTTGACGACGCATGTGTTCGGAGGTTTAGGTCCTTACGATCCGGCCGTCAAGAGAATGTGTTCCCGACACCTGCCAGTGCGACAATTCTAGTAGCTAATAAATATCAAATTCGCATAACATGTATTCGTTTGTATGAAACTGACAGGTGTCAGAAACCCATTCTCTCGTCGGCCGCACTGTAGCTATTACGCACTATTGCTATTATTATTTATGTACTTACCTTTAACAAAATGTAAGTACTGAAAAAACATCACGCTGTAGATTCACATTATAATTTATTTTGCATAAATTCATAATTAATCACGGTGGTGCATTTTATAAACATCTTTTGTTATATTTGCTGTGTTATTTTCGCACTTATTATGTTATAATATAAGTTTATAACAATACAGCTGTAATGCTATTCTGTAAAAATCTCACCGTGAAAACTTAGGTGAAGTGAGCTGTCAATAGTGTCAATAGCATCATGTGGAATGACAGCTCATTTCACGTTACAATTTATCACGGCGATGTTATTACTGAATAACACCTTTTACGGTATTAAAATATCAGCGCTCAAGTCTCAACTACCAACGCAACGGCTAAAAAGCAGGCTCAGTTTCTTAAAATCGATATTGTCTCTACCAGGGAACCCGGTCAACGCTTGTTGCAAACTATGGCAGGATACCTTTCCCTCACCTACTCACTATCTACCACGAAACGAGCATCTTTCTGCAGGGTGTAACCTATCGTGGTCAACTTGGAAGTCCTGAACCGTCTCCGAACCATAGTAAGAAGGTGTAAGTCGAACTTCGTAAAGTGGGGCTACCTCGATGGAACTGCAGCAGGGTGTGGATATGGAGCTGTGTCACAAACTATGCTCCACCTATCCTGTCGTCTGTGCCCCAAAACATGCAGCCAAAGTGACCTCTGCACTGCCACCGATAACGAAGTGGCAAAGTGATGTCGTGTCAGCAACATGAAGAAGAAGAATTATGGTATGGTTTATTATTCTTATGGTATAGTTTTAATATACTTAAATAAATAAAGTCCTTCTATATTCTTGCTATTCCCCTAACAGAGGAAGCGAGATTCGTATATAAAATGGTTGATTGTGCTCTGAAACGTAGATAAGATGTGAATATAATTATGTAAGATGTATGTAACTATGGGGATGACATAATCATGCATTATCAAATCCTCATTTACTTTCAATAAAGATTTAAAAAAAGATAGTTATTAGATCTTCATGATTTTTTCTATCGTATCAAATTAGTTGTATTATGTTTTCAACACAGTATCTACCTAGCATATATCCTGAAGAATATCATATATTTTTTATATTATTCTAATTCTACTTTTATTAGCATCAGCAACGTATGGATGTAAAAAGGTGAAACCTATATTATGAGTGTGGTTTCAGCTTTTTATATTTTATATTCAACAAATAAAAGAAATCAAACCATACTACGAAATCTTATGTATATAACGTCTTTTACTGCCTCCAAACAAGTGCATCCTTTTTTTTAGGGTTCCGTACCAAAATGGTAAAACGGAACCCTTATGGTGAGACTCAGCCTGTCTCTCTGATGCTATCAACTTGAAATTTGGAATAGTTTTAGATGACGTTTGCCCAACTATTTTGCAAATAAGAAAGAAATAAAAATATATGTATATTTTCTGCAACAGGGACTGAAAGGACGTCTGAAAAATTCGAAGTGGGGCTACTAGGGCATGTGGGATCATATGAAAGAGCGCAGTTTGCACATTCTCAAACATTCTTTCTTTTTTTTAGGCGGCATAGTTTTCGACTTTTGATGAAAAATGTAAAAAAAATACCGTTCCCCCTTAACTCCGAAGTTTGCAAGGAGAAAAATCTGAAATTATTCTACAATATGATAGAAGTTTTTGTAAAGATTACAGGAAAAATAAAACAAAGTCTCTAAATAGCACACTTTTTCAGAAATTATCAACAAAAGTTACATTAGTTCCATTATCGGTCAAGAGATGGCGCTGACCTAAAACTGCAATATTCTACACCGCAGTGCAGTGTTAAAATTCTCTGAAGAATATAGGCCTCGTCGATGAAAAATTAAAAACATGATGGTACGGAACCCTCGGTGCGCGAGTCTGACTCGCTCTTGCCCGGTTTTTTTATACTTACGTGCTTACAGTGCGCGCATTCAAGATGCTCGCTCTGACGATACTGCGCATGCATTTTGAAATAAGAAAAAGAACGCAGGTTAATAGCAGTGGTCTTCAGATGTTCCCGTGGGAGAGTTTCGTGGCATTAAGGAAGTTTTTAATATCCTACAAAAAGATCAGAGAGTTGTCTTTTAATTGTTACATTACATGCTATGACGTAGGTACTTCTACTTAATTAATTATCTTCTTGTTAGCTAGTTTGAAAGTTAGACCGTAGAGAAATCGGTGTGTAACTATTCATCTGATAATAATACGTTTATTTATTAGTAAGGGGGTAAGTACATATATAGATATAATATCTATTGTTTAACGACAAAATCAGAGTATTTAAAGGAATGATTTACTTTCACATTATTCTTTTACGTCTATTGTGAGAAAATGTTTACAATTTGAACAATGCCTAGTTTCCTAGACATGAACCTAGGTGAATTTTGTATCGGTAGCCTTTTCGTTTTCTGAAGCCTCCTGACATTGGCCGTGTTGATTCAATGTCAGACCAAGAATTAAGGTCATAAAATGATCCATTATATTGTGAAATTACTTCATACGTTATAGCAGTGATAAATCAACGCACGTATCCGAGACTATTATCTAGGATAACTAGAGTAGGTACTATTATGAGACAGCCTACACAGGCTAGATTGTTCTAGAATAAAATCAACTAGGTCAAAATCTAGGTTGACCATAGATAACTGCGTTTAAAAAAAATCGTCGAACAATAATGAGTCGTCAGTCGCATTTAACCCTCTCCGTGCTATAGGTGTAAAAATCGATTCTCGAATTCGAACCCTAATTGGGTATTATAAAGAAAAAAAATCCCACGCTGATTGCAAAACCATTTCGACCTTTTAGGTTTTTTAACCTTATTTTTCTATTTTAGCGCTTAAAATTATAAGATGGAGTTTATTTTAACATAAACACAACCACTTGACTTTCACTTGACCTCCAAATGACGTCAAAAAGTAAGCGTGCCTTCCCCATGATAAAAAAATCAAGTCATAAAATGTCAAGTTTTGGGGTGACCATAATAATATACAGAGTCTTTATCACAGCGCTCAGTACCTACGTCTAACTAAAGATATACAAGCAAAAAAAAAAAACACTGATTAAAGTGATTATTTTGACCTAAAATAATAAATTGCCGGCACATTAGTGTATTTTCGTTAGCTGATTATTTTTCTTGTAAGTATCTATGCGTTTTTCTTATATATTTTTTTACTATCGTCCTTATTTTAGTGGTCTGAATGATTTCTAAAAGTTTGTCCATCTATTTTAATGGGACCTTATATATTATAATGCATTCATGCGAAAATTTCGGGCTCTGAATCGATTCAAATCAAACGTTGAATATCAATTCACACAAAAATTTAAATCCCGAATACTGAATGATTAATGATAGCTTAGCTTTTCCCTGTAAATAATAATCATTATAAAATCATTCGAACTATTTTTTACCGACGAAAAAACGGAGGAGGTTCTCAAGTCGACGCGTATATACATTTTTTTTTTGTAACTACTAATGGTGTTGGAAACTTGCAAATATACTACTGTAGCTACTTGTTGATTGGTTTGTTAATAGTTTTCAAAGAAATCATTCACAGTTGTGCACCAATAGGTACATAATAGATACCTATATACTATCCGTCTTCGTCATCTTGACATAATATATCTAAGACTAGTTAATAATATACAAAATTAGTAATCAAAGTAATAATTAAATGTTCGATTAGGTCGATCATTGCCACCTCTAAAACTGTCAAGTGTCATGCTTGAAGTTTCTGGTGTCAAACAAAAAACGTCAAATTTAGAATTTTTATGATTGTGTTATACGTGGCAAAGATATTGAACTCTTCAGCCTACTTTTGAAGTAGAATTTAGAAAATTTATTTTGAATTTATCACTGCTTGGAAAACCTAAATATTGAAATTAGTTGCTTAAAATAGCTAAGTCTATAAATTTAAATTTAAAAAAAATGCCTACCTGCAAAAAACTTTACATAGGTACCGAATTGCATTCACACACTATAAATCACAATTTGAATAATTTTGAACGATATTGCTAATCAATGAATTAGCAATATCGTTCAAAATTATTCAATGTTACGAAGCAATGGCTTCATTATGTACGAAAAATTTGTATGCCCAACAACGTAAATAACGCAATGAATGTCATTGAACTGTCAAAATGAAGCCTATTAGCTACAGTAAGTTAGTGTGATACGCAATTACCCCGCTGATTCATTCAAAGAACTCAAATTAACATTCAATCATAAAAAAATTGATTGCTTTGCCGACGTAAAGTAACAAAAAAAAAAACACTGGCACTCCGGTAGTGCCGACAGAAGTGAAAACTTGAACAATTACGAGTGTATTTTGTGAATCGTCTTATAAACAAAACACGCGTGTTAAGGTGTGTTCCTTATTTTATAGGGTTTTTTGCAAATCAGGTATGATGACCAAAGTGACTGGTTTATTCTTCTCGTGAAAGGAATTTATTCAGATTTACAAATAAGCACACAGGATAGACTTCAGTTCGTGGTGTTGGTCGCGGCAGTGCTTCGTTAATCATTTCTAAAGTGGTAACTAGATAAACTAATAAGGAGCCTGTATGAAATTTTACACAATGTTACCTTTGTTCGATTACCATAATGTTTGCAGAGGCGTATTAGAAGAGGACGTAGATGGTACGATTGATATTAGTTACATTTTTACATACTATTGGCCTTGTACATAAAATGTATTTGAGCTCGTCGTCAGTTATATATCCGTGGTTCAGCGCCATCTCGTCGTTGTTGGATGAACTACGTAGTTAGTACGCGAGGCCCTCGTAGTTCTTCCCGATGTGCATAGATGGCGCTGTCTTACGTTTTACGTCTTACGAATTTTCGATCAGGGTCACGTGACCTGACGCGAGTTTAGAAGTTTTTACCCATTCCAAAAAACGTACACAGCGCCGCTAAAGAAGTTTTCACTTCAAAAAAAAAAAACAGAATAGTTACCTAAATTGTGATAGTAATAGAACTGTAGAATTGAAAAGTCAGCTCTACATTTTTACTTTCTTATTTTAGTTTTTTTTTTTGTATTTCTAGTAAAATAAATTACAACTTTCTTATTTATGCTATCTCATATTTTATGATTTTTTTGAATATTCGTAATATCATATTAGTGTCTGGAACTCTGGACTAACAGCAATATCGGTGCCGATTTTTCACACGATCGGATAAATTAATGAAGAAAACAGTTTATGATCGACCTAAGAATTTTCACTTCATCGCGTGCTTCCCGTGGGAGCCATTGACGAGCGTATCGGGGACACTATCTAGCACAATTTGATACTAACGAGGCTTAAATGAATAATGCATCATCCAATCAAAAGGAGAAACTTGTTCATCATTGCACGAATAGGTAGTAAGGAATTATCTCAATAAAGGCTCCTTCAGACAGGCGCGACACGCGATAAAATCCCGCGCGACACAAAGGCACCGCAAGTAGCGCAACGAGCGGTGCCTTTGTGTCGCGCGCGATTATATCGCGTGTCGCGCCTGTTTGTAGGAGCCTTAAATCAACAAAAATCAAAATGCAGAAGTCTAATAGGTTTACTCGGCCATGACGGATAGGTACACACAACTACACAAAAAATACAACTAAGTATTGTTTGTATTTTTTTTTTTTAAATTCTACTTTTTAAAACATACCTACATAATTACACACATCATCACGCCTGTATTGCTCGAAGTATTAGGCAAAGGTGCACCTAATTAGCATACCCAAATTTTGCCAGTTATGTTTAAAAATCCTATGTATTATGTAACAGGGGGTGAGCCTATGGCCATCGACCGGATTTTTTTTAAAATAATATTTGTCTAATTTAGAGCATTGATCTGCATTATATATTGCAATTAAATGAAAGAAAATTTAAAACTCACATTAAACGGACACTTTGTAAACAAGCATACTATAAATTAGAAGATTATATCCAAGATAAGAACGCTTGGAAACATGCTGGTCCTGCTCCATAGGACAATCTGGAGCCTAGACAAAATCAAACTGGTTGCTAATTTAATTGTAAATTTATACTTTTTTTGACATTGATTTACATTCTGTAACTACTTTAACTCACACCCTGACTTATTACTTGTAATTTTTTTTTTTTTTGAAAATCGTTTACTTTTACCATGTTTGTAAATATGTGAGCACCATGTATCTATCAGATAATTCATTTATATGTCATGGTTTCATTTTTAAGTCTTTTACCTATTGTGGTATAGTAATTTTATTTTAGGTGCATCGTGTTCACATATTATTATTATATAATTAATGTATGCAAAATTTTGTAAAATATTTTAAAAGAGTAACGGTGGAGTTTCTTGCCCGTTCTTCTCCATACGAAAACTACCTTTTGGAATGGGCGACTAGAATCAATTCTATTTTTTGTAATTTCTGACGTTCAAAAGTGCCTTTTATGTGCCTATTTGAAATAAATGCTTTGACTTTGACTTTATAATCAACCTACAATTTAATTGTGTCATAGTGGAAAACTGTTAAAAGAAAAGTTTGGGATTTTTTTCGCTAGATATCAACATAAAATATTCCTTACGGTATTTACGTAGGTACTTACTACAATAGATAGAATAACATCTGATAGAATAATTCATGACTCCCACACAATTTTTTTAGGAAAGACAGTTAGTTGTCTGCTTATAATTATCATGACACGAATTGAACGTCAACAAGATTCCATTGACCGTATTCTTCGATTAACTAGCTTCTGCCCGCGGCTTCGTCTGCGTTGAATTTCATGTTTTATCATAAAATATATCATTAGGACACTAGGCATACTGTAGAGTTCCGATTACGGTCAGTGGGTCGTCTTAGGATACTAAAACAATTTTCGAAATCGTATCAGTAGTTCCGAAGACTAGTCCTTATAAACAAAGTTACAAATACCTCTTTATTATATAAGTATACATAAATACTCCAAGAATACACTTTTGTGCATGTTTCCTACTCTCTTATCACATAGTGTATAAAATACCAGTTGAACAAGCAATCATCACAATTTTTATGATTATGACGATGTAAGATGGCGATAATCGCAACAAAGAGGCTCATTCTGCCCACAAGTTACAACGTCTATCAGAAATAATGTAGAAAATTAGTAGTTTAATTTACATGCATTTAAAAGTAATTTTATATATCGATAGTTACGCCTCGGTAACTCGGCTACTCACAAGGCTGAAAGAATTTAATCATAGAACATCCTTGCGTTGCTAAAATTTTAAATAAAATTGTTAGGTACTAGATTGTATAAGGTCAGCTGAATGGCTGATATTTATTTAAAGTTTATGTTTCAAAGAAACCTGGAAGAGTTTTTGTGTAGACATTTTCTCTAAACTGTTAACAATTTTTTGAAGCTAAATAAAATATTATTTTTTATAGGTAAGTACATACTGTTTTAAAAACACGTTGCTTAAATTATACATAAAATACATATGTACCGTACCTCATATTGCATCCAAACATTTTTCTCAGTCAACACAAACGCTGAATTATCATAACAACACTTTTCCTTGTCCATTTTTCCACTTCTAAATGACATTAAATCAAACAATATTGTTTTCAAACAATACTGAGAATTAAATGAAAATAACCGAGCGGTGCGCGTTATAAACCTTGAACGCGATGCATTTAAGAAAGCAACTGGATCGTAAAGTGCAACATTCAACATCTAAGTATTCGATACGCGACGTAGGGTTAAGAAATGCTTTCCCGCCGAAACCGCTGTCAAACAAGTTGACAGATCACTGCGCGGGAAACCGACTCGAGGTAAACTGATCGCGGCGCTTGAAACGTTCTGCCTAATAAATAAGAAAAAAAAAATGCACAAGCCGGATTTCTGTTCACTGACTGAAGCGATCTACTTATAGTTTGCATATCTTAATTGAGAACTCAAATAAAATTTTCCGACGTAAAATTATTATAAAACGATTTGTATAAAATGACCCTTTTGTAAATGAACTGATATTCTTAGGACAAACGCCTGTTTACAGTTGACAAGTGAGTAATAAAATTAACAATATTGCAATAAACTGCCAACTGTTATGAGACCAAATGTCTAATTAATAATCAAACCTAACCTGTCTGGTTTTATTTAACGGATTTATTTATGTAGCTATATAGTAATGAATAAATATTAGGTAGGTAAAGCAATTTAAACCGACCTACTTCGTAAGCGGATCTTTCTGCTTCAAGATATTTTATTATTATTTTTAATACGCAACAAGATCCCTGTGACAGAGTAAACTTGAATTGAATGCAGTCCCGAATTAAGAAGGGAATGAATTATCGTTTCTCTCACGAATAGATAAATAATTCTGATAACTTCACCACAATAAACAAGCCACTGAAAACCAACCAGATATAAGTGCTGATTTGGAAAAGTTAAAAATATGTGCTAGAATCTTTGGTTTCGATTGCCGCCCTTACCTTCCTATGATAATAATACCAGTCTATTAATGTTATTCTGTAGAGGAAAGGCCTCTCTTACAGAGAAGGCATGAGCATGTCACCAGGCCCATCTTTTCCATTGGGCACTCTGGGCAAGTGCCCAGGGCCCTGCGGTCTTCGGGGGCCCCAGCCTGCTTTCATTAAAAAAAACATTATTTGCAGCCACCGTTCCATTCTACGCATTATTGGTACCCGATTCAATGACAAAATAAGTTATTTGCAGTGCGATTTACAGTAAGTTTCTAGCCCCCCAGTTATGAAATTTTAGTGTTTCTCTTATTCTCTCTTGTCTACACAGGGGCCTCGTGATCCTTATATGCCCAGGGCCTCCAATAGGTTAAAGACGGCCCTGCATGTCACGCTTGCCCAAGACGGAGGCGGATTGGCACCATAACTAAATTGTCAAAAGGTACCACCCTCTGCCCAACCCTTCGGGAAATACTGCCTGTATTTCCCGAAGGGTTGGGCAGAGGGTTATGTATTTTTAGGGTTCCGTACCTCAAAAGGAACAACGGAACCCTTATAAGATCACTTCGTTGTCTGTCTGTCCGTCTGTCAAGACCCTTTTTCTCAGGAACACGTGAAGCTATCAAGTTGAAATTAATATCAAATACTCGGGGCTACAATCCCTTGAAACAGTAAAAAAAATCAAACTTCAAAGTCAATGCAATCAAATGATACGGGCTTTTATGTTCCGGTAAAAACCTACAGGGTACTTCCCGTTGTCCTAGAATCATGAAATTTGGCAAGAAGCAATGACATGTAGCATAAGTAAAGGATAAAATCTGAAAAGCGTACATTTTTGTTACATACCCACAAATTTCTACGGAACCCTCGCCGCCTCGGTGCGCGAGTCCGACTCGCACTTGACCGCTTTAAAAAAAATCTTTTTAAACCTCTTTGGATATTTTCATGTGGTAAAACACACGTGAGTAGGAATACCTATTTGAAAAGCTCCTTCGAGTCTTGAAAAGATAACCCTACTAGGTTCTGGCTGAATCTGATCCATGACCTTTTCGAAAAAAAAAAAAAACAGACTTGACATTTAATTTACTTTATTCGTTGCAATATTCATTTCGATATTAGGATTTTCCCAAATGCAACTAACAAACGAAAGTTTAACACAGTTTGCACAATACCGGTAAAAACCCGAACATTAGGCCATTGAATTTGATGACCTTAACACACCTAGATTTTTAACAATAAATGGACGTTTTTGTAGAGTTACGAGACTGCGAGATCTTAGTCATATAATGCGTTGTTCAGACAGAGGCGTGGCGGTGGTGGACTGTTTAGTAAGTGGGTAGATACTATTTTATTTACTATATACAAGGTTAATTAAATTAGCTAGCTAAACTCCGCGGACGTGATAGGTATCGATTCTTAACAGGATAAAACAAAAAACCGGTCAAGTGCAAGTTGGACTCACGAACCGAGTGTTCCGTACTTGTAGGTATGTTTTTTTTAATGTAAGTAAAGGGTTTTAAAAGGTGATTACAAAAATATAGGTATACAACTTATATGGTTAAAAGTAATTCGAAGTGACAAATCGTAAAAAACACATACCAAGAACTAAATCGTCTGCGAAATCTTTCACATTTGTAAAATAAAAAGCTGGAAAAAAAAACGAGTTTTTAATTTTTTTTTAACTGAAAAAAAAACTTTAAAAAAATCTGAAAAGCTAAAAACAAGCCCATTTTAAATTAAATAAAAGTTGGAAGCAGGCGGGACCCATACCATTTTTATTATATTTTCAAATTCAAATGTGTTGCGCCTGCTTCCATTTAAAATGGGCTTATTTTTAGCTTTCAGTTTTTTTTAACTAAAGTTTTTTACCGCAGTCCAGTGTTTTTATTTTTTTTATTACTTTTTTTTATTGTGTAAACTTCACAAACGTGATGAGTAACGATATCTCAACACGACGAA
The DNA here is from genome assembly GCA_927399505.1 of Luperina testacea. NCBI lineage: Eukaryota > Metazoa > Arthropoda > Insecta > Lepidoptera > Noctuidae > Luperina > Luperina testacea. The sequence continues at coordinate 2,961,654 of OV656769.1, forward strand.
ACTAAAGAAAAAAGTTAGGGAAATTTATACCGCTAATGTACAGACGCCAGCACATCACGTTACTACAATCTGTCAAATTTCTTTAATAGATTTTCAACTTTATCGCAAAAGAATAAGGTTCAAAGTCGATTGGGATAATTTGACAGTTTCGGGTAGCTCACATCCATTTTGCCAGTTATGTTTAAGTCCCACGTAACAGGGGGCTGCACCCTAATTGCGTATCAATCTGAATCTGAATCATTTTGAAGGAATAATAATCCATTGCTCCGTAATAACTTATGTACGAAAAATGTGTCTGTTCAACAACGCAAATAACGCAATGAATGTTGTTGAACTGTCAAAAAGAAACATCGCTACTGATAGTGTGTTACGCAATTACCCCGATGTTTTTAAGTAGGTACAGACGCCAGCACATCAAACTAGATTTTCAACTTTATCGCTAAAGCATAAGGTTCAAAGTTGATTGGGAAAATTTGACAGTTTCGGGTATCTTGATGTGCTGCTAGATATTTAACCATATATTAAAATAATATGTCCGGGTTTTTCCACATCGGAAACAACTGGCAAACAATACCGCTCTATTACATAGTCGTTTAATTACCTGTCTTTTATGATTGCCTACCTCATTAGCCTCGGTAGGCATATCATTAAAAATAAATATCATAGATGTGTAATCTAGCAGGGCAGTACTAGCTTCCAGTACTGGTTTACTCGACCGGTCAAGTGGTCGAGTGCAATGCTCGGGAAAGTGGGATTAAACTACGCTACAGAACTGTAGTGTGGTCAATGCACTGTGATTATTCCAGGCATGTACTCAGGGAGCCCAGGGAGGTCCCCAGATAGGCCGAATAAATGTAGGGATTTTTTATAACAAAAAAAAAACTGTTTGTAATCGCAAGAAAACTCTCAGTAAAAACTATAGGCAAGGTGGCAAGCATAGTGTATTCGAAAATAACAAAAAAATTTGATAGATCATGTTCAACTTCGTTTTATAGTCAGGTACAGCAAACTGAACATAACATACAAACCTACAAAAAATATACCAAAATATTAAAAAAATAGCTTCGCAAAGATCTAAATAAATAAACTATGACAGGCTTAACATACATGATAATTAATCACCAAATTTATTTGAAATAAAAATAAAAAATAATAATTGATGTCTCTCTTTGCTACAGCATATTTTTTTATTGAGACAAGAAATCTATACCAATATACGCTAGATAGTTTTTTTGTTTGTTTGAACGCGATAATCTCCGGAACTACCAGTCAGATTGCACCTTTTTGGATTTGATAGCCCATTTTTGAGGAAGGTTTTAAGCAACATTAGGCGTCAGAAAGAACGCTAAACGTAAAGAAAGTAATTGCGCCGGCGGCGATGCGATGCGACGCGATAGATCGGGGGCCGAGTGAGTTTTATAAAAATGTGATTGTTATTTTAATATATTGTGTATACACGACTTCCACACGAACGAAATCACGGGCAGAAGCTAGTAAATTACCTACTTAATATTAACACCTCCGGCAAATCGCTATAACTGCAATAAAAGAAAGCTATTATAACGGTTATAACACTTCGCCTTCTACAACAGCATTTAGCAGTAGACATATAGACACGGGTCCTCAAAATAAGAATGTTTAGAAAATGTTTACATAAAGAATTCGTTCTATATGATCGGACTTTCAATGCACAAATTAGAAAAGAACGTTCTTTTTTTTAAGAGATTTTTGTGGTTACAAATTGTTGTTAAAACAAGCATAATATCTCCTATTAATATATGTTTCATCATCTGCCTAGCCTTTTCCTAACTATGTTGGGGTCGGCTTCCAGTCTAACCGAATGCAGCTGAATACCAGTATTTTACATGAAGCGACCCAACCAGACCCCAACCCAGTTGGGTAAAACGAGGCCCTTGGGAAGACTGGTTGCTCTGACTACCAGTTCGGGCTTCTGACGACCCTTATCGACTGCCAAAGATCTCCGAATGACAGCCGGGACCTACTGCATAACGTGCTTTCCGAGGCACGAAGGGGTTTTTGATATGTAAAGATGGTAACCCATCCACGGACCAAGCCACAAGCCCTTCAACAATCAACAAAACAATCGTAATTATTCATCGAGAAAAATACGATTCTTGAGTAAAAGAGGAAAACTAGAACCATTAAATATTGCAAAATTATCAATGGGTAAATTAATCATTATCTGCGATTATTTTTTTCTAAACATAGCGTAGTTGTTTGTTTTCCTTATAAAATCTTTAAGAAAAATTTGTCTGCTCAACAACGTAAATAACGCAATGAACACCTACGCTATATTATTGGAAAGTTTCATCAATATTCGTTCAGTAGTTTTTGCATGAAAGAGTAACAATCATCCATCCATACATCCTCACAAACTTTCGCGTTTATAATATTAATAGGATTATAGTAGGAAGTAGGATTTTGAAACAAATGCTAATCTGTTTTTTCCAACACACCTATCCACGCCGATTTATCATGTAAACAACTAGTAACTCAATTACTGTGAGTAAATAACTAATCATTTTAAACAGCGTGTCGAGTCCACCCCTGCCGTACCAACAAAACGGGTTGCAGGGTTTGCATTTTTCATGCAATCGCGTGGCCCCGGGGTTTCTTCGTATAATATCTCATTTCTATAGAAAATGGCATACTCTTCGGTAAAATACCTGGGTAACCATTTTGGAACGAAGTTCTTTAACGCGGGTTGCAGTAGGAGTAAACTCGTAGAAATCGTCATGTAACGACAAAGCGTTATGCCCCCTCCATGCGACTTACTCTCTCGATAGTTTTCATGGTTTTCCAAGGTGCTAAAGCCGATAATGAGGTCAAACTGAAATTCCAAGATGGCGACAATTTAAAATTAGAAGGTAACAAATAACTGTCGTGATGGCATGTCATAAAAATTTTGTCGGGCACATCACGAATTCACGACGCCGACTGAAGGAGGATAATGTATGGTGATTCAACTATTTGCCATTCCCATCCCACTCGATTTATGAAGAACAAAGAGACATTCATTTCTGAATACAAAACACATTAAGTCCAATAACATTATTGAAACTAGTCAATGATCTCAGTATATCAAACACAATAAATCTAAAGCCGTTGAAATGAACCCATATAAAACGCATTAAACAGAACTACTCGAGATCTTGTAGTGTAGGATTTGCATCCATATAGATCGTTTTACAGCACGCTCTGTCACTCTATGAAAGTTGATGTAGTGTTTAATAGCATTCCATATTCATTTTGTTTTCTATTGGATTTGAGTGGAATTTCGTAATAAAGAACATCATGTAGTAAGTATTTATGAAGGACTTTTCTCGTGTCGACACGGGTTAGGCTTTATCATATACAGCTTTTATATAAGGACTCAGGGACATCGACGCGCAACCATGGATTGATGTGACCGTCGATTCAATACATAATTCGGAATCTGCGTTAAAATTTGTCGCCGGTTGTTGAAAAGAAATTAGCTGTTCTATTTTGACCGCGTAGGCCGTAGGCTGTATGTAGCGTAGGCATTGCACTTTTTTATGAAACAGCTGTTTTTTTTTTTTTTTTTTGTATCCTGGCAGAGCAGTACAGGCAGCCCGCTACAGATATGATATTCGAGTATGTATCCTGGAGACCTAAGTTTTCACGGTGAGTTTTTTACAGAATCGACCTGGTTTTCATTGTTTAGGCACACCACAAATCACAAGAATTATTTGAGAATGTTTATCAGATCAACATTCTGCAGTAACAACCCTACTTTATACTAAGGTACGTCTCTTTGTTAACTTGCAAACAATATAATAGGGCTGCTCCTATTCCTGACTTTAAAAAACTACCTACTTACCAAACAAGTGACCTTTCTCTTTACCCAACCGAAACCTCCCAAATATAAATAAGAGATATTTCAATTGACTTTTCCGCTTCGCCACGATAAAATATTTAAATACTCGTAGGTATGGCCTATGCGTAAACTGCAGTATGCCAAACTAGTTGGGTTTTTCAACCAAGGGGTAATTTACCGCGGGAAGTTTATTGATCGTGCTAACTGCTAAGAATGCAGAAAGTCAACCTGCAGTTGAATACTTGAACTTCTATCAACTTTATATTATTTATGGTAGGTAATTGGTTTTAGGTTACGTGCTGATTTTACAATTGATAGATCACTTTTATTCGTGGAATAAAATTGACGTCTGACAGTTTTTGTATGGAAGAACTGTCAAAAATTCAAAATTATTCCTCAAATAAAATTTAATCTGGCGTTGGAAAAATCAGCCCTAAGCCATATTTTCGTTTATCTATGGGTAACTACTACAATTATAAAGAGGTAAAATTTTGTGCGTTTGTATGTAGGGACCTTCGGTACCTTCGGAACTTCTGATACGATTCCGAAAATTCTTTTAGGTACAGACGCCAGCACATGAAGCTACCCGAAACTGTCAAATTTACCCAATCAACTTTGAACCTTATACTTTAGCGATAAAGTTGAAAATCTATTAACGAAAATTTGACAGATTGTAGTATTTACACTTGATGTGCTGGCGGCTGTACTAATGGCAAGCTACAGCATTGCCGAGAGTCCTAAGACATATTTAATGTTAAAAGAAAAAAATTCACGCGGACAAAATCTCTGGCAGAAGCTTGTATGATAAGGGGTGCTTGGGCAGAAAACCTCCACATGTGCCCGGGGACTGGAGTTCCATTCTGGAAACGTCCGGGGGGAAGACCAGTGTTCGGGCCGGTGCATCCTGGGGTGCGGGCAGCGATTTCCCATTGGGATTATTCCCCAATGGGATCCCGCTGTCCGCATGCTAATGTTCTGTCAGGAGTATCGCTCCAGAAATGTCGCTCTGAGTAGCAGAGCGGCAATTGTGGTGGGGCAGAGCGGGCCCGGTGTGCACTTACCCTGCCACAGCATCATATGAAGGGGTCCGTTAGGGCAGAAGCCTGAAGGGTCAGCGGGATTGTCCGAAAGGGTTACCGCTGGCCCGGACCATAAAGGGCTAAGGAAGGAACATGGGTGGGTTTTAGTCAGTATGAGTCTGACACTCCCTTTCGCTCCACCCAGAGCGGGAGGGGTCATTTGATGATTTCCCATCCCCAAAAAAGAAAAAAAAGCTGGTATGATGGTAAATCTATGGGGTAAAGTTTTGTTACGCCTCGTTTGATCCAAATACTCGATTCAAGTAACATAGCCTTCGATTTGTCATACCGAAACTATCAAACTATGTAAGTACCTATTTACATATCTACGTACAAAGGTCGATGCTTCCTTTACGTCAAGTCAAACTTAGTCATCATTTATCAACCACAAATTACTAAAAATAACTGAAACATACAGTTAAGTTCCCACAAACTAAACTATAAGTACCTAGAATAACCACAACACCTAGGTACTTAAAAATCTACAAATAGTAATTCTTGTAAAAGCGGTTCACTATATAACACAAAATCATCTGAATCTATACTAATATTATAAAGCTGAAGAGTTTGTTTGGTTGAACGCGCTAATCTCTGGAACTACCAGTCGGATTTGAAAAATTCTTTTTGCATTTGATAGCCCAATTCTTGAGGAAGGCTATAGGCTATCAATAACATCACGCTATGACCTTTAGGAGCCGAGCAAAAAGAAAAAAGTCAGAAAGAACGCTAAGCAAAAACGAAGTAATAGCGCGGGCAGGCGATGCGGTGCGACGGGGTGGGTCGGAGTAACAAGAAATTTCACGCGGACGAAGTCGCGGGCAGAAGCTAGTTAAGTATAACAAGTCACGGTCATAAAGAACTTCACAAATATAAGTAATTTCGTAGCTAGCAACCTTACGAATACCGGATGCTGCTCGTTCCTCTGGTTAAGATGCATTGTTACTCTGGCTAAATATAGAAGTGATCTGTAACACTGCATGACGTTGTTCTGTGATGATATTTGAATGATGTTGTATCGTAGTTATGTTTCTGCATCAAATACACTCTTACTGAAAGCTTTCCATATGCCAATCACAGATAGGCACTGTTCTACATTCATTATTATTGATACCTGATTGGGCAATTCTCGCTTTCCCTACTGCCTTGAACTGATTTTTGGGCTTATTAGTCGATACGCACGAATTTACTCGCCCGAAGCGGGTGAATCGTCACTTTCAAATAATACTAGCAGCACCCCGCGGTTTCGCCCGTTTCGATCGATAATCCTGTTTATAAGCTATTTGTTTGCCAAATTTCATCCAAATCCGATCGGTAGTTTGTGCGTGAAGAAGTAACAAACATACAAACAAACTCACAAACTTTCGCCTTTATAATATTAGTGTGATTATTTTTTCTATAGGCGATTCGCACGAATTGGCTCATTTTGAATTGTATGCATGGAATAAAGTAGAGGAAAAAGGACACTAGTGCACAGAAGTGATAAGCCTTATCTAAATATTATAAAAAACACAATATATTATTTAAAAGTGACGATTCGCCAGGACCGGGCGAGTAAATTCATGCGAATCGACTAAAAAGTAGTTTTTTGGTGAATTAGTACTCGAGTGGCAGTATTTTAACACAACATTGATTTTTTGGGCTAACCCTGTTAATTTAATTATCTCTAACCTGGCACTTTGTTCTAAAACAGCTCATGAATACTAATCAAATGAACAATGTTTCAATCTCATTACTCATTAGATTCACGATACAGCAGTGCGATTCTATAACCATCTCTCCGTGAAAACTTAGGTGAAGTGAGCGTGGAGTGAGCTGTCAATAGTGTCAATTCCTAGCAAAAACAAACTCACATCTCCTAAATTTTCACGGTGAGATTTTTACAGAATCGACCGGCAGCACTGCAATTCTGTAACTATCTCACCGTGAAAACTTAGGTGAAGTGAGCGTGGAGTGAGCTGTCAATAGTGTCAATTCCTAGCAAAAACAAACTCACATCACCTAAGTTTTCACGGTGAGATTTTTACAGAATCGACCGGCAGTTGAATTTACTGAGATTGCTGATTCAGCATAGATCATGAGAACTTTTTTTCAACCATTAATGAAGTCTGAGGGCAATTCTTGTAATTTTAAGAACGTTCTCAGTCTGATCTCAGTCTCAATCTGTCAAAAATACCTCTAAATTCCCTACGTTTTTGACAAGTTTTTGACATTGATTGTCGCTGAGATCTGGGGGCTTACTCTCCAAACTAATTTTAATTCCAATGAGACGCCAATATGATTCCAATGTTAATTTTACAGTCACGTGATTCGGTACTCTTGAAAACAATATTGTCAACAATTATATAGGTACCCCACGCCAAGCCCGAACCCAATCATTTAATTCTCCAAAATGGACACCCAATCTAAAAATCATTTGGCGCTAGCATCGAACTCAAGAGTACGAAACGTCACAATTCCAATGTCGATCTATCGGAATTAAATTGAAGAGTAAGCACCCTGAGGGGCAATTCTCGTAATTTTAAGAACGTTCGCAGTCTGATCTCAGTGTCAATCTGTCAAAAATACCTCTAAATTCCCTACATTTTTGACAACTTTTTGACATTTGTTTGTCACCAAGATGAGACTGCAACTAGATTTTTAACGTTTCTAATTACGGGAATTGACTAAAGACTCATTAAAACCTAACTGTATTGGTTTTACAAATCCCGATGCATTTGGGTAAATTCAGACATCAAAATGACATTAATAAATAAAATATCTCATTTAGCCCTAATTGGGTTTCTTAGAGAACCAAAGATTGTCTCCTAATAGATAACTGGCAGTGAAGCCAGCCTAGTGCATGCACCAGGTAACACACACAGACACAGATAATTAAAAATCAATACGACCCTAGCAGGCATTGATGTATAATTGATGCTATGCGTTCAAACAAGCAAGTCATGTACGCATGTATGTATTTCATATGTATAACATGCATAATCAGCTTTTTTTGCGGATTGGAAATCATCAAATGACCACTTTTCAGAATTTGCAAACTGCGTAGGTACTGTCATAAACTCCACATGCCCTAGTAGCCCCACTTCGAATTTTTCAGACAGTTGGGCAAACGTCATCTAAAACTATTCTAAATTTCAAGTTGATAGCATTAGGAGTTCTTGAGATATCCAGCTGTGACAGACGGACAGACTGAGCCGCACCATAAGGGTTCCTTTTTACCATTTTGATACGGAACCCTAAAAATGACATCTTACCAACATTATAAGCAAATAAATGATTTTTATTTCTGTTTCTCTAGGTATGTATGTACTTCGTAGATCTGCAGCAAATTCCCGTAATTAAAAAGTTTCAAAATCTAGTCGCAATCCCATCTCAGCGACAATCAATGTCAAAAACTTGTCAAAAATGTAGGGAAATTAGAGGTATTTTTGACAGATTGAGACCAGGGCCGTCTTTACCCGAGGGTGCAAGGGGTGCGTGGCACCCGGGCGCAGGGTCTTAGGAGGCGCAAGCCAATCCTTAAAACTACACGTACCATGCGTAAACCTTCTCGAAATTGAAATGAATAAAAAACTACTTACGATTAACTATGACTCAAGTTAAGATAGATTGACAATTTTGGCTATTATTTAGTATACCTACCTATCGAATTGAAAGTTGATTACAAAACAGACTTGAAGATTGTCGATTATAAAGCCGGAAAATTAAATTTGATGTTTGAAAATGCACCTAATTTTATTGTATTATAATACAAAAATTGGGGTGCAGGCTGATTTTTGCACCCCGGCGCGGAATATGGTTAAAGGCTCCTACAAACAGGCGCGACACGCGATATAATCGCGCGCGACACAAAGGCACCGCTCGTTGCGCGACTTGCGGTGCCTTTGTGTCCCGTGTCGCGTCGCGCCTGTGTGTACGAGCCTTAAGACGGCCCTGATTGAGACCGAGATCAAACTGACTGTTCTTAAAATTACGAGAATTACCCCTCTGCTGACAATCAATTTGTAGTTAAGTGTACTTAAGATATGATCCGATCGACACCCGGTACTACCCCACTATCAATCGCTAACTTAACCTTCAGGTCAAATGTTCGAGTGTCAATGATGGTACTAATCATTGGTTACCACAGGCTTATCAGTAATAGCCCGAGCCCTGGAACCATAGTCTATGATAGCGGCCTATTTATTAGAATGTTATCGCTTTCTTTTAAATATTTGATTAGTTTATTAGGTAAATAAGTCGTTATTCATAATTGCAGTAGTATCAGTAGTTAATTTGTTTTCATTAGCTTTGATTTTATTGGCTTCGTCATCGAGAGAAGACTGTATATTATTTTTGTGTAATTATTTATTAGCCGTTTGTGTCTCACTTCTGGTCAAATGCCTTCCTACTCTCGTTCTTCTTTTTGGCAATATTTAATTATGTAATTATTGATTTTGCCATGTTTCACTTTTAAGATAAAAGAAAATCGGTCAATTACGAGTCTGTCTCGCGAACCAAGGGTTCCGTACAAATTTGTAGGTATGTAACTAAAACTTTACGGTTTTCAGATTTTTTCCTTTACTTGTGCTACATGACATTGCTTCTTGCCAAATTTCATGATTCTACATAGGTCAACGGGAAGTACCCTATAAATTTTGATTCTCTTGAGTGTGTCGAAATATACGTTTTTTGCAGCATAAGCGGTCGTATCGTTTTTTTACGTTAACTTAGAAGTTTGATTTTTTCACAGCTTCAAGGAACTTTGTAGACCTAAGTATATATGGTTTTAATTTCGCCTCGATAATTCTACGCGTTCCCGAGATAAAGGGTCTTGACAGACAGACATACAAACGGACAATAAAGTGATCCTATAAGGGTTCCGTTTTTTCCTTTTGAGGTACGGAACCCTATAAAATGCTTTAAAAGCATATAACGTCGATAAGTTTGTAACTTTTTTGCAAATGTAAGTATATTAATTAAGAATAAAATAAAAGTAGTGGTGACCTAGTGGAATCGACCGCAACTTACGAGTTGTAGGCCGTGTTCGAACCCAGACAGTCACATACTTTGTGTAAATTATTTCATCACCACTGCTCTCAAAACGGTGAAGGAAAACATCGTGAGGAAACCGACATGTCCTAGAACCAAAAATTCGAAGACATTTGACATCTACCAACCCGCACTGGGCCCGCGTGGTGGATTACGGCCCACTCCCTCTCACAGAGAGCAGGCTGAGCAGGCCTATGTCCCAGCAGTGGGAACATTATAGGATGATTATGGTAAGTATATGAAACTATTAAGTATTTATTTTCAATAAAGGCTCCTTCAAACGATTGACGACACGGTTGGCGCAGTGGCTGAGCGATCGACTGCTGCGCTGCGTGTCGCGGGTTCGATTCCCGCACGGAACAAATATTTGTATTGCGGTAGTTGTTCCGGGTCTGACTGTTTGTGTATGTAAATTTAAATGTTTGTAAAGGCACCCACGATGCAGGAGTAATTCCTAGTGTGGGGCAACGTTTTAATAAAAAAAAATTAAAAAAAACAGGCGCGACACGCGATAAAATCACGCGCGACATAAAGGCATCGCAAGTCGCGCAACGAGCGGTCCCTTTGTGTCGCGCGCGATTATATCGCGTGTCGCGCCTGTTTGAAGGAGCCTTTACACACACAACACTAGTTTATCTATAAGTAGGTAACTTACTTGCGGATCTATCCATCAGTTCCCTTTCATCTCATATGCAAGCAAAAGCAATAAGATCCTCCTTGTCCCATCTTATAAATGTAAGGCATTTCTGAATACTAAATAAAACAAAAGAAATTCTATGACGTAGGTACCGACGTCACGGTAATTCCTGCGTATCTTTTATCGATCTTTATTAAGATTAAATTGCATTTCTTTTTGATAATAGCTGTAATAATGAATGCAGATTGATTATGGAATAAACTTTCTCCAAAAAAACAACCTAGCAAAAATAACTTTCGGAAATAGTTGTCTTTGGTTTTGTATTATCGTTTTTGCCACCGACTTTCGACTTTTCAGATCGACCGATTTTGTTTTTTTATTTTTCTAAATTGGTCCACAATTGATGAAAATATCGATAAGCATACATAAATAAATACATAAAGAAGAACATAGAACCTCCTCCTTTTTTGAAGTCGGTTAAAAATCGTGTAAAATACTTTCATACATTTTACAAATTTAGCGAAGCCCGTGAATACGACATGTCAGAAGGAACTTTCATTGGAAGTAAGGATATTTTCAACTTCATCTCCTGTCTTTATGGAAACCGGTCCTTCAATCTTGGGTTGCAAGACCGGCTCTTTCACAAATGACGACTTTACGAATGCAGTACCTACTATAGGAATCTGGTTTTGGTAGTACCTACCAAGTTTGATACATAAATATGAATGACAGAATTGCATCTTTTCCTGTGTAATGTATATGCAAAAAAATCACTAGCCCTATTCGAAACTAAGGATTGGTAAAAGAAGGATGCTTGAAGTAGCCTCCTCGTGTAGCGCAGTTTGTTCCGCCAGACTCAACTGAACCGAGCGCTCGGCGCATCCTGGACAGTCACTCCCAACACGTTATTTGACTGGCTAATTCTTCCCTTGCGGTGGTAGGGCTAACGCCCGCCTAGTTTGCGACCACCCTCCCACAAGGAGTCCGGCGTCAAGCAGCCTGCTGTGTTTCGTCGATGCGTGGGAGTTCCAGTGCCTTAGGCATCTTCTGGGCACGCTCGTCCCATCATAGACCTCATCCATCGCTTTCCATCAGACGCGACTGAGGTCAAGAGCGGGCCAATTCCGCAATAAAAAAAATTAAAGAAAAATGGGTTGGGTAACTGGAAACACTTTCGTTTTGGCTTAGTTAATTTTCTCGGTAAAACTATCAATCTGGCAGGGACACCGACGCGCAAACTTCCAATCATTGCATGATCCTCTGCGTTGAAATGATAACCGACGAAAAATGATGCTATCTAGAATCGTAGGCTGAATTTATGACAACAGGTTGTTTGGTTGTCGTTGTTGATTATTTACCCCTTTTAGATAAAGTTTACCATAAATAGGAGTAAATGGAGTCCTCGTAGTGGAAAGCAATCTGAAACGTACACTTTGACCTTAAGAATACACCCTACACCACAGATTACTTAATAGTTCCTACACCCACGGTCACCCACCAAATATATGTGGGTGTAACAGAAGAGCTATTTCATGATGACGTTACTGAACCGCTTTCTATCCAAAATAAACCTTATCATCCGATGGATATAAAGTCCAAAATTATGTAACATTGTACCAAAAATGAAGATAACCAGTCACTCTTCCTCCAATCGAACGGAGGCGCGGTCAAAACACTTCATGGGTTACAGATAAGAATTTACTGGCAAAAGCTGTGATACAACTCTCAAAGTGATTATAAAATTAAGGCAGGTGCAGTCTATTCGAAAAGTATCTAACGAAAATGTAAATACATAGTAAATGGATCAGAAAACGTACCTGTGGATGCCAATTTGTACCTACTGCCGCTTACAACTCAATTATTAGATGCACCATAAAGATGTTTTTCATTTGACAGTTGAGGTTAATTTATTTTATAACCTTAATTTTCGTCTGTTTCGGTGATGATTCAATTACAATTTAAATAATGTTATTGAAATAATAATTATTTTTGAAAAACTAGTGAAATATAAAGTTGAAACTAGGGATGCATCCGATACCGATACCGATACCGATATATCGGCGATACTTCAGGTTTGCCGATATATCGGTATCGGCGATATTTTTATGGCCGATTCAACGATACTTTTCAAAGTTCGCGCTTTAAAAATGTAATGTAAACGCGCGTGTTGTCCCGTCTATTTCGTTGGAAACAGGCACGAACTAACTATGCTCGGGGAAACCCCGCACTTTATTCAGTGTTTTGTTTCGCCCGCCCGCTTTGACCTCGCACTCGCACGTCTATCCCATCCCATTTCGTTAGGTTGAATGTTGTTGCGCGTAGTATTTTTCCATGCAAATAATATTAAGAATTACATATCGTAATTGTTTGTGTATTGTATGTCATTTATAAATAGTCGTTTGAGTCAAATAAAATAAATAGTAGTCATATCAACTTCAAAACACAAAAGTGCAACTGAACAACTTTGAAATTTCGACAATTGATAATTCCATAAAAATCTTAGAACTGTTCATTTTGATTACTAAAAGTATTAATTAATTGTGTTTTATTTAAACTACCTTCGTTTTTGAATTCAGTAAGCGTATCGGTATCGGTATCGGTATCGCCGATATTTTTATAAGAGTATCGGTATCGGTATCGTATCGGCAAAAAGGCGTATCGAGGCATCCCTAGTTGAAACCTTCTTAATACCTGCAGATGAATGCGTTACTCCTTTAGTGATTAATTGTGTATTTAAAAACCTGAACAGGGCTTGTTTATACTTTCGTATGAGACTTTTGGAACAAACTATACTCCTTGCAATGACCTAAAATTCCCCATACTTATTTTCATGACAGGTTTGAATCAAGTGGAACGTGGTCTGAGCATCGACGTCATTTACGCAGAATGGTGCGTAACTGGTTAGACACACCTCCAAGGCAGAATGTGGTTTTAAAACGCAGTAACACCGTTCTTGGTGCCTGTCAATTGAACGTGATGAAATTGGTGACGTGTTCTTGAACTTCATTGATATAATATTTGATTATATAGGTCCTTGTATGTGCACATTTGCACGATGTAGGTAGATATAGTTACCTACTATTTACAAATGGCAATTAGGGAGACGATCCATGTAGTATTGGTAAGGTATTTGCAGGGTTGGGCAGTATGTGAATTACTTGTAATAATACGTATTTGAAATATAAATACGTATTTTTATTGTATTTACATTACCTAACACCTTCGATTTCGTACGCAAAATACGCGCGTTGACGTGGAGTTGCGGACACCAGCCCGTTTTACCTATACCTATACCTAACACCTGGGCCCTATGCCATAAAACTTTGCAAACACTTACAATTTGACAAAATTGTACAATTTTTCCATAGAGAAAGTTATCAATCTTGACAAATTGTATGCTACAAGCAAGCTACAAGTATACAATTTGACAAGTTGATTGATATAAGTAGGTACTCTTCTCCCTTATTAGGGCACTTACGACAATTTGTTACAATAAAGGCTCTGAATGTATTTTGTATTTTAGATAAAAATCGTATTTTATATTTCATATAGACGACATGATAATATTTTGTAAGCATATATTTTGTCATTTGTATTTTAATTAAAGCAAAGCATGTGTTTTGCCTAGCCCTGGGTATTTGGTTGGTGGTTTGTAGATATTTAAAATGATATTCATGTTTGCAGCATTAATTGACAGGCATTAAAATCGTTTATCGCGCCATATTCGTGAATACATGATCCCTGGCCGGACCCGCGGACCGCTAGGTCTTCTAGGTAGGCATTTCATATGTAGTTCTGATAAAAATGTCAAAAAGATAGTAAAACGTATTACAAACTTACTGCAGGACTTTATACTTTATGATAATTACGAAGTGTAGTGATGATTTTGCATTTTACTGACGTCCGTCTTATAGATTTTTTGGCTGTGCTCATTTTAATATTCATTGGTTTGCACAACCTATTAGCTTATCAATAACACTCTGTCCTTCGCCTTCCGCATCCAGTTCATCCCTTTTAAGGTCTCCAGTTCGTCTAACTACGCGTCCCACACTACGCTTGCCGATACGCGGTCTCCACTCCAGGACTCGTCTGCTCCACCGACCATCGGTGCTTCGACAAAGTTGGCCAGCCCACTGCCACTTCAGCTTGCTTACTCTGCAAGCTATGACGGTAACTACGGTTCTTTCCTGGATAATTTCATTCCTGACTTAAACTTTCAAGCGGGTTATGCTTGAACTGTTCCAAGCATAACCCGCTCTATAGTGCGCTGAGCGACCTTTAATTTGTGGACCAGTCTGTCAATGTTCACGTTTCAACACCGTATGTCATAACGGGCAATGGTTGAAGACCTTAGTCTTCAAATATTGCAGAATAGGCGACGAAAAGACTTGACCTAGTTTTCCAAACGCTGCACAACCCAACTGGATCCTGATATACCTACTCCTTCACAACTTCGAGAAGCGACTCTTCGATGTGGATTGGACGCGGCAAGACGTTAGAATTGTACATGACTTTCGTCTTGACCAAATTCATGCCGTGGCCAATCCGCTGACAGGCTATATTTAGGATGTAGCATCTTGTTTTAAATCTGTTCCAGTGTCTCTGCGATAATGACGATTTCATGCTAGGTCAATATTGATTTTCATCTAGGTACTATAGTTTGCAAACATGCACCTAATTAAAATTTCAGGAATCTACTAACTTAACTTTGCAGTTTCATACAATATTGAATATATTGATCAAGGTGTTCAATTATTTAATAGCTGTTGTTTACTATTAAACCGGATCTGGCCAATTTCGTTGGAACTAAATATGTTACTTAAATTAATTCTTTTGAATGAATGCAAATCAAAGGAGTTATTTGCTATTTTCGGTGGGAAAATCCCACTGCAGGATCCTTAGTGACACGTTAATATGATTTGCAAATATTTATTTTGTATGTAGGTAGAGCAAAAGTATTTGTAATCTGCTGAACATAATATTGATTTTGGTACCTAAGTTGGTATATTCTTTACCTGATTGACTTGTATTTTTTTTTTTTAAGTTTTTAGATTTTTTGTATTTACCACAGCCTTTAAACAGTCTCCACCTATCTTGTCAAAGTCAAATCATTTATTTCAAACCCGCAGCGCCCCACGGTTTCACCCCAGTGTCGATCCCGTGGGAATATCGGGATTAAAACTATCCTATGTCCTTCCCCGGAATGCAATCTATCTCTCTGACAAATTTTATCAATATCCGTTCAGTGGCGCGTCATGATAACATACAGACAGACAGAGTTACTCTCGAATATTTTAATATTTGTGGAATAGGCAAATAAAATGCACTTTTGAACGACAATATTACAAAAATATATAATTAACTAGGCTTAATTATATATTTTTGTAATATTGTCGTCACAAGGTAGTTTCGTATCGAGAAAAATGGGCAAGAAACTCCACCGTTACTCTTTTAAAATGTTTTACATTATTTTGTATAAGTACCTACATTATTTATACATATGTGGTCGTCCAAATCAAAAGGGACCTTATGGCGGTAACTAGTTTCCGAGATATTAATAAATTCGTAAAATACCTCAAAAAAATCATTTTTTTATTAACTGTATTTTTAAAAAGATGATTGTATTTACTACATGTGTGTGTGTTCAACTTTTCGAAAAGTCAATTTAAAAAAGTTTTGTATTCATCTAAAGTTTAGTAAAAAAGGAACCTTATCGCGGCAAGACCTAACAAATCGTTTTTCTTGTAATTCAAACCATATATTATATCGACATTTTAATATTGCAAGGTATTTATAATAACGGATAGCCGCCATTTTTTTTTTTTTTTTTTCTGGATGGGAAATCATCAAATGACTCCTCCCGCTCTGGGTGGAGCGGAAGGGAGTGTCAGACTCTTACTGACTAAAACCCACCCGTGTTCCTTCCTTCGCCCTTTATGTTCCGGGCCAGCGGTAACCCTTTCGGACAATCCCGCTGACCCGGCAGGCTTCGGCCCTTACGGGCCCCTTCGTTTAGTGCTGACATCTGAGGCGCGCGTGGAACACGTACGCGCCGTCCGGCACGGGCCTGGTCCTGATCGGACGGTGAGCTACCCATTACTCTCCGCCCGCAGGCCCGCGCCTACGGTGGCCGGGAGTCGTCGCGCGGCTCCCGACGCCCGGAGCGTCTCCCGCGGCGGCTGGGACGGGAGGCTCTCTCCCTCAGCCGTCCCGCCGCCTCCTTCGCTAGCATGACTGCTTCGCAAAAGGAGGCGACTGCCCCCCACTCCCTCTCGCCCCGGACCATGGCTTGAACCAGGCCCGGACGCGAGAGGTCGCCGCCGCTGCCGATCGCCTCTACGAGGACACGGCGGTGCTCCGCCCAAGCGAGGCAGACCTCCACCGTGTGCTCCACCGTGTCCTCAGGGCGATCCTAGCAATGGTGACACCCGGGCGTTTCCTCCCGCCTGATTATATGCAGGAACCTCCCGAAACTTCCGTGTCCGGTGAGGACCTACGTCAGGCGGTAGGTGAGGGCGCCATGACGCCTCTCTAGCCACTCCTCAAAGAGGGGTCTTACCGCCGCTATCGTGGCGTGCCCTGCGCTGGGTTGTGACAGTCGCTCTTTCCATGCCGCCATGAGATCGCGCCGGAGGTCCGTCCGCTCCGCCGCAATTTGCTGCGGAAGCGGAGTTTCCCCCCGGCGTAGTGCCTCCGCGCGCCACTCATACAGGCGCGCGAGGACTATCGCCTCCAGATCCCATGGCGGCAGGCAAGGAGGCTTGCCGCCTCGCCCGAGATCGTGCGGTACCCCCGGATCAGCCTAACGGCTACCACCTTCTGGGGCGCGTTCAAATAATGGGCGGCTCGCCGCCGCAGTGAACGCGCCCACACCGGGACCCCGTATAGGGCCATGGACCGCACGACCCCCGCGTAAAGCCTCCGGCAGGAGGCGTTTGGCCCCCTCAGGTTGGGCAGGAGCCGCTTGAAGGCGGCCCCGGCCCGTTCCAGTTTGGGAGCCAAACGTCGGAAATGCTCGACGAAGTTCCACCGGCTGTCGAGGACGAGACCAGGTATTTCATCGTCGTCTCGACGCCGATGTGAACCCCTCCTACCGTTAGTTGGGATCCCGATGGTGGCGTATTCCGGGGCCCATGAAACGACATGGCCTCGGACTTGTGCAATGCCACCTAGAGACCCAACTGCCGGATCCCCTCCACGACTATCGCAACCCCGCGTGCCATCGCATCGGCCGCCGCCTGATGCGACCTCCGCTGCGCCAGGACTAGCGTGTCGTCAGCGTAGCGTATAGCCGCCATTAGATAGTGTCGCACGCCGCCGCATGCGGCATTCTTTGTATATGCGTCTTAGGTCTAAGGTCCCACTATTGTAGTCCATATTTTGTTTAGGTACTTTTAATAGAGGTAAACAATCTTGTTATGTTTTTTATCATAAAATATATTTTTAAAATAGGCTAAGGCTAATAGCAAAAGTAATTCATTATAACATCTGTTATTTCATTTTGTTTTTTGATCTTGTAATGGCTATAAATTATTTCATAAATGTATTTTTCGACAAAAACGTATCAAGATTGTTTACCTTTATTTAAATACTTAAACTAATTAACTATACTAAGAGATAAGTGTCAGCAGACTGCAACGGACCGCCTTAAGGGCCCTTTTTTACGTAATACTTGTTACGAACATTTTGTTAATATAAGTAACATTTTCATACCTTGTGATAATAAAAAAAAATTGTTAAATAAGTAACATTTTCATACCTTGTGATAATAAAAAAAGAAAATTTAAGTTATCTAGAATGTTGCACTAAAATATTGATTATGCATGCTAAAAATAAAAAAAAATGTTTAGTGCCTACCATTAGGGCCCTTTTTTAATTTGTTTGAAGAAATTGTTCAGTTCTCTATGTAACTTTACAAGATCATAACTAATAGTTATCATTGATCTCTTAGCTTTATTAGCATCTAAACCAATTATGTATAACCTATTTAGTGATTAAGTGTTGATTTTGTTACTGTCAGATCTCAAAGTTTATAAAAAATAAGAATTCTTGCTAGTAAATAAAAACTATTTTTTTTTCAATTATGTGTTGTTTTTATTTACATCTAAGGCCTTTCGCAAATCTATGTAATTAGTAGCAATATAAAAACAATAAAAGTTTAGTGAGAAACAGGCGGTTTACTTATTTTTAATACTATTATCGATACTTTGCATCTCATTGATAATGCATTATGTTGGCGGGTCTAGTTCCCACAACAAACATGTTTATGCAAGGATTGTAAGAATTTCCATTAGTAATAATCATAGTCAATCAAAGTATACCATCAGTTACATAACTTCACACTAAAACATAACTTTTTTGTACGGCATACTTAAATTGCGATTTTCTCGAAACTTATAATTTCGATCAGTGAACTTCAAAAATTCGTAAAAAAATAACGGTAGTGGTTAGAAGGTTGGTTCTTGGGTCTATAGTTCGGTACATTTATGTAGTTTTCAGCCCTGTAGATAACTCATTTCCGCCATAAGGTCCCTTTTGATTTGGACGACCACATATATGTAATTATATGTAATGACATAATTTTGTTGTGACTATATTCGGTAATATTTTATTAATGTGTCTACCTACTGAATAGTTATAAGATCATTACTCTATTCATCAACTAATTAACTATCAAGCAACTATCAACATAACACGTACAATGAACACGTGGTATTTTGTTAGAAAACGCGTCAGCATCACAAAATTTACACAATTTACGGAATTGAGCAATGTTTACCATTTTCTATGTGTTAACGTGAACTGCGTACATTTTCAAGTATGAAATAAAACGTCTAGGACTCTAGGTATTGCTCAATTTTGTTTTCCATTTCAGTTTAAAAACATAAACTTTCAAGCCTGCTTAGGTGATACGTCACTGCACTGATGAAATTCAACCTTAAATACGATTTGCGTCACGAACCACCCCAAAACCTTTGACCTTAACTTGACATTACTTAAAAACCACTTACTTTATTCTCCAACAGCCCGATCGTCTCCCCTGATTCCGTCACTTTTTTAACTTCAGCCATTTTCGTGATTTTCTCACAGAGAAATTATTTAAGTTATTATTCGTAATTCCTTTCGGGGAATGTTTGGTTGCCGGTCGCGTGGATGAATAGAGACTGTCAGTTACCCCACAGTTGACGCATGCGCGTTTGCGATTAGCTCCCGGACCCCTATTTTGCGTGATCAGTGACAACGACGCGCGTTGTGCGCGGGTTCCGCTCAATTTTATACGTTTTCTGCTGGGGTTAGAGTTTATTTCTGATTGTTTTTCCGGTTTAAGAAATTAATAGTACTTACGTTCATTCATCTAAAATTACATCACATAGGTATACGACAGCTTTAATCTGATTTAAGGATACGCCAAGCTTATACAAGAGTTTTGTGATATTTCAGAGGTTATTCAACATCTGTAAAAAAATTCCTTGTTGAATCCGTCATTCGTCTGATGCATCATGTAGGAAGACGACGACGATGACGTAAATCAGTGCAATTTATGAGTAATAGTTACTTTATGTAGGCTCTATGAAAGTTTTTCGTCAGATCTTCAATGCTTCAAAAGGAATATATCAATAGGTAATTAAATATTTCTATATTAAGAATCCCGGAAGATCTATACATGAAAAAAAAAATCTTTTTTATCACACCTGCTCTGAAAATACATACTAATTATACCAATTAGAGGGAAGAAACGCCTTTATCCCGCCCTTCAAATCCTTTCATCCCAAGGTATGGAAGTTTGTATGAAAATCCTTTCGACCCAAGGGTGGGAAAAATGTATGAAATTCCATTACATACCCGGTTTTTCTTTTTTTTTTAATTTGTCAGCAGTCATACTGCCAAGAGATTTTAACTGTCTACTAATTAAATTTCAAGTAAATTGTTACTGGCCACATACAGTTTTTTTTTTACCAGTTACCAACCTCCTTGGTGCATACAGAAAATTAAAAACGAAATTATTTTTGTATATAAAACGCGTGGAATCACGGAAGAAGTGGCTGCATGACCTTATGATCTTAGCCTACTCCAGAAACGGCCGAATAAAAAATGGAAAAGCCCGCGCATTTTCGCAAAAACACATTTATCTTTGTGTTTTTTGTAAAATATGGATACTTCGAGCGACAGTGATGATGTTATCCCTAACACACCGCCAGAACTATTAGAGACGGCCCAAGAAGTTGTTGATAATCTGTTGCCGGAAAAATCTAAATGCAGATACAACAATACTTATATGTCCATAATTTTCCTCGTAGGTGTAATAAAAAGCACTATACATCCCTCAGGATAAAGTACAGTTCCATACCTCAAATGGTTTGCGCCCCTCGCAAGCTCGTGGCGCAAATGCCATAATCTCGGTATGGAACTGTCACTTTCTTCCCTCTGAAGTAATGTACTATTCCTGCTATGACGATACATTTGATTTGACAGAATACGCGTTATCCTGCACCCTAATTGCGTAACTCATTTTCAATCTGAATCATTTTGAAGGATAGGTATTACTAATCCATTGCTTAATATGTTCGAAAAATTCGTCTGCTCGTCAACGTAAATAACCCAATGAATGTTGTTGAACTGTCAAAATCAAATCCATTCCTAATGATAGTGTGTTACGCAATTAAGGCTCCTTCAAACAGGCGCGACACGCGATTAAATCGCGCGCGGCACAAAGGCACCGCAAGGAGCGCAACGAGCTGTGCCTTTCTGTCGTGCGCGATTCGCGTTGCGCGTCGCGCCTGTTTGCTGGAGCCTTTACCCCGCTGCTGGTTGACTCGCTGTCATCAACTCTCATATTTTGCGGAAAAATTTTTAGTTGACACCTTGTTGCTAATTTGTTGTTGATGCTAAGATGCTAACCTACACGTCTTGTACATTTTGATAAAGCATTAGGTATTATTTAACTAGCTGCTGCCCGCGATTTTGTCCGCGTGAAATTTCTTGTGCCCCCGGACCATCGCATCGCCTGCACGCGCTATATTACAGATAGCGCCATCCACGAAGACGCGCCGCACTCTTCTTCCTAATCGCTTACAGTACAAGTGTGCAACATTCCGCTAGTGTTATAGTTTTGTCGATACACAGTAATTACTTATTAGTGGGTAATTAGTGTGTATCAAAAAACTAAAACACTAGCGGAATTAATTAGCGATAACCACTAGCGATTAGTACCAGGTCTTCGTGGATAGCACTATAATACATATATATACTTTGTTTTTGCTTAGCATTCTTTCTGACTTTCTTTCTTTTTGCTTGGCCCCTAAATGTCCTAACATTTAGGGGCCAAGCAAAAAGAAAGTCCTAACGTTTAGGGGGGTTTAACATCACGCTAGGGCGTGATGTTAAATACAGCTATAGCCTTCAATTGGGCTATCAGATGAAAAAATACTTTTCAAATCCAACTGTTGCTCCCAGAGATTAGCGCGTTCAAACTGCGGGCCTAAAAAGGCTACATTGGCAGAATCATAAAAGGATAACATTATGAATCATAATATGGCGAAGATAGTCCGTGTTTTTCTTTTTTTCGCTGCACTACGTAGGTATAATAAAAAAGATTGGGAATGGATTTGGATTGGATTGATTGTTATTTAGCACAGACAAGAAAACATAACTGAAAAATCCTTCACCAATGGGATTTGATACGATTAACTTAACAGTTAACTGTCCATTATGATTCATAATGTTATCCTTTTATGATTATGCAAAAACGGCTTTATTAAGCCCCAGATCTTGAACTTTATTATTAGTTAGGTAGATACATACATGAAAATGCGACAAAAGGGATTAAGTAGGTAGGGTCCATTGTGTCACCCTTTGGACAGTTTCTATATTTATGTCTGTAATTTATATGGTGAACATAATAAAGAGTATTCTATTCTAGGGTCACGAACCTAACTACTTATACCCTTTTGTCGCCTTTGATGGGGATTTACAAAATAAAAATAAACCCTTCTGGCCAAACGCGGCGATTGTGGCAATTTGACGTCTTTGTCCACCCAATTTGGGATGCCTATGTTTACCAAACAGTTTAGGTATGTCTGATGAGGAATTTTAACAAACGCGTAACACCAGCCAGTAGGCACCTACCTACATCATAGGAATTATGTGTTT
Source organism: Luperina testacea (assembly GCA_927399505.1). Lineage (NCBI taxonomy): Eukaryota > Metazoa > Arthropoda > Insecta > Lepidoptera > Noctuidae > Luperina > Luperina testacea. The sequence continues at coordinate 2,984,407 of OV656769.1, forward strand.
AAAAGACCAACGAGACGGTCTTTTAACGCATCATGCGGAATCCTAAACGCATTCCATTAATTCTGTGAACTGTTTTATCTATTCTGCGTTAGCTTGACAAACCAAGCGATAACCTCCCGACATTGGATCTTTATCAAGAACCGACTTGCCGACACCGTGACAGATAAATAAATGTTTTTTTAATTTATGATTTAACACTATTATATTATAAATATCTGATTTATCATCACATAAGATCCCAAATTACTTGAACTATCAACTTAGGTTATCGCTGTCCACAAGATTTTCCCTAAACGCAGCGGCTGGCTGTAATATATGATAATGCTCTCCTCACGGCTCGCACTGTTAGGGAGGTTCATCTCTCTGGAGCTAGGGGCGTAGCTACTACGCGTTATCAACTGACACCCCATGCATAGTCCAATTCCCAGTTTATTAAGTAAAATCACAGAAAATCTAACCTATCTAAGTCAGGATGCTCCATTATTCAAGCTCGCTTCGCTCGCTCATACATTCTGTTATTAGTATCACAGTTATAGCTTAACTTAGTATCCCAGATAGGATGCGCCATGTACCTACCTAGCTCAATTCGGTCGCTCTTGCATTATCTTAGTTAAATTAAAATAAAAAACTTATCTCGGTCCAGAGAGCTCGATCTTTCATTAATTTACTTGTTCATCTGGCAAATTGCCACAATACCAAATAACTTGCGCTATGCCATAAATGCTAAATTGTGCTACTCCGCCAATTTACTTACACCTACTTAATCTAGTAAAGGCAGGTACAATGCGTGCCACGAAAGATGAGACTTGACCCCGCCTCCCTCACTCTTTTCGCCGCCCCTATGACGTCCGGTCCCGTCCCGCACTCAGACCTCATACCGCTAAAGATACCTAAAATCGTGTTCTGCGCAAGTCAAACCACGTGGTGTGTTAAGTCTCATCTTTCGTAGCACGCATTGTAAATCAATTATTTATAAAATGAACTATCAACCGTAATTGTCCGGATATTCTAATTACAAATCATGTACCTAATCAATCAAATAATTCTGTGACAGTTGTATGAAAAGAATACAACACCTAACTACCTGAGTAAGTGAGTACCTACTTAGATATTGTTGATTTCTGCCCCGGCAACTATTGAAAGATAATTGAATCTTTCCAACACCTAAGATAACCCCTGAAAATGAGTTAATGAAAAAAAAACAGAGCATTCGATTCATATAAGTTTATTTTACAATTAAATTACATGATAATTACTTTCGTACTGTATTGGGGCCGAATTATTCATACTTGCTAACAATTTATTTACACTGCGAACAACAATACTTTATAAACTATTGAGATGGCATTATTTATAATTAATAATATCAGTCCTCATCACAACTGTAATTGGATTAGGGTGGGGGCTCATTTTAGCGTGTGCGAACATAAAGGTTGCGAACACAAAATCAGGTTGTGGTATTGTGAATCCGATTTTAGCAGTCCAGCTTCGTTTGAGCTGTTGATAGATTTGTCACAGTTGCTTGGATTGGCAAACGCACTCTAGGGGGTGTATTTATAAACGATACTTAAAAGTAATGATTAACGACTGTTTGACCATACATTTTTGACGTTTAAAAGTCTCTTAGCTCTAATCAACGTTTTAAAATAAAGGGATATATAGATATATACCCCTTTATTTTGGTGTTCCTTAGGAATAAACAATTTGAAAGAATTACTAAAATGGTTTCTTGGATACATAGTTTGTATTCATTTGTTCTGATTTTCTTATGGATAACGTTTACGAAAAAGCCATTCCAGTGATTGATTTCCTTTTCAAAACTACATTCGTAGATGGTTCTGATATAATATTGAAGTGCTATTCTGTAAACAAGTCAAGTCACCGTGAAAACTTAAAGCTTGAAGTGAGCTGTCAATAGTGTCAATCGCTAGCATCAGGTGGGATGACACTGACAGGTCACTTCATGCTCACTTCAGCTAAGTTATCACGGTGAGAATTTTGCAGAATAAACCGCCTATTCATTCAAACACAATTTAAAACCATGGTGTAATATGTTACGAAACGCTCTTTGTACAAATCAGCCTCCACCCTTACAATCAATATAGGCGCACACTAGTAATAATACGTTTACTTTTTAATTTATTAAAGATTTTATTATTATTATAGAAGTAGAGGAATAGTGTTATAAATAGATTAGTAAAAATTGTTTTGGCAATTCTTGACATAGCGTTATTGTAAAGATTAAAGTATGATTCACTAGTGTACACCTACACTTATTTAAAATTATCATTGATATTTTATTTTTGTTTTAAAATACCTAAAAATTAATCAAATCTGATTTTAGTTATTCAAGATTCATTAGATGTAATTAGGAGATATTTAAAATATGTTTTTAAATTATTTTCTGCGAGATTCTTAATTAAAATAGATAGAAAAGGATGCAATATTATTAATTCTAATTATATAATGTTTTATAGCTAATTTAGTATTCGTCTGCGTTAAAACAGACTGATACTCGTTTTTACAAACATTTATAGACATGCAAAAATTAAAATAGAATATAATTTTATTTTCTTACTTTCCATATTATTTTATAATTTGATAAAATTTCTTACAATCTTTCAAAATAATATCTCTGTATAATATCTAGCAAACGTTTAGCATATCAACATTATCAACATGCTATCTATTTCTAAACACCTCATAAAAAAACATTTTCAAAGTTGCTATAATTATATATATTATGTTTATTGTTCGCCATTCCCAATACTGGGCAAATGCCTCCCCAAATGCTTCCAGGAACTCTTTTCCCGCGCCACCTCAAACCATCCCTCGCGGTACGCGTCGGTCATCTCGCCATCTTTTCTCGATGGACATATGCGCCGCCGAGGCCGGCCCAGAACGAGATGGCGAAATCATAAATTTAAAATATAGAACATATTACAACTTTTTATCAAAACAATACACGTTGAACGAAATTATATGATTTCATCAAAATATTTTTAACATCTTTAAACTAACACCAACACGTGGCAAGACATTACCTTCGTTAGATTAGTTAATTTTTAAAGCTTTTTATTTACTAGATTTTACACATATAATACAATATATTATACCGTACTTGCAAAATTCAAAATTCAAAAATTCAAAGCGGCTATTGTATTCTTGAGAAGCTTGTACGAAGAAACCCATGATTTCCTTTTTGCTAAATTTTGACCCAAAAGCCTACCAAAATGGTATGTCGAAAGTTAATGAGTATACCTGCTGGGAATTTAAAGCCATAAAAGAATATTTTCAAGTGAAATCAAATCTACAAGTCCTGAATGAATATAATATTTGTTGTAAAGGAAAACCATCTTTATATACATGCACTGTAACTTAGAAACTTCCGTGCAAACGTGATCCATCGCTTTCTCCCTTTAACTTTAACTAAACATCATAAGACATGCGTTAGCGCATGCAATTTGACAAAATATATAAAAAAATATAATAATATTATTATATAATAATAGCTATAGATTATTCACTAATTCATTTAAATATTACTTATAATTATTTATAGAAACTTCCGATACTTCTGTCGTTAATTATTAGGCCGGTTAACTACTCGTTGATCGTTCATTAAATTAGATAATAGTATAATTACATAATAGTAGATTATTGTAGAGGCGTGCAGAAAAGTTTTTTGTAAGTAACACAGATTTGTAATATTGATGGTTAGTATGTTACGAATTTATGCCGAATCGGTTGAACAGATTTGAAGTTTCAAATTTAAGACACTGATAATAAGGATTAGTATACAGTGTCATAAACAAAATGAGAGATTCTATTCAAGTATGTACAGACGCCAGCACATCAAGCTACTACAATCTGTCTTTCTTTAATAGATTTTATAGAGAATAGACTTTATCACTAAAGCATATGGTTCAAAGTTGATTGGGAAAATTTGACAGTTTCGGGTAGCTTGATGTGCTGGCGTCTGTACAGACAGTTTAGTAATTTTGTAACTTTACAGTATTAGTATTTACTTTTTTTATCAGTATATTTACCCGACTACGGCGCAACAAAGGAAGGGTATAGAGGTTATGTAGTCTCGTTCTCGACTAAATTCCTGTGACTGTCCCATTGGACAGTAATAAGTAATGGAATTTTCTATTATTCTCCTACGTCATTGCGTAGGAAAATAATGAGAAAATTCCATTACCAAATGACTAACCAATTATTGAATCTACTTAAGTTTTGCCGCCCGCCACTACATAATTAATAACTAAGATATAATATAATTGACATTAGACTATAATAATTAATAGATATTATTTCGTATTATACACAATTTATATTTTCGCCCCCACTGGATTTAATAAGTTATATATTTTAATAAGGTCCAAAGTGCAGGCTTTTACAATCTTGGAGATGTTTAATCGTTAGTAATAATATTTTACTTTTTGATAACATATTATGAGATTAAGTGTCGGATGATGTCATAGCGCCAATTGTTGCATAGCTGTTCTGCATCTCGGGTTAGGTTAGGTTACAAAATGAGAGCACTATCATTCTAGCTAGTTATAACTAGATATTTAATTAACGTATGGTATGTAATACCTAGTAGATAAGAATGTAGATAATTACTTTATGTGCCTTTTGTAATATGGTAGTAGTGCACATTCTTATAAAAACAGAATGTTATTAAAAAAACTGTTGCAATATCGTCACTATAGGTTTTATCTATCACTTCATGCTTGAACAGATTTTGAAAAATCCTTTCAGTTAAACACAATGTTGGTTAGTTTTACTAGTTTTGCCATTATATCTTCCAACGCTTGGGGTTTCTTCCTGAAATCCTGACACAACAATAATACCAGGGACTGTTATTCATAGTTACACCAAATATGCTAACAATTTAATACATATAATTATTTTAGCTATCATACACTATGAAATCGTATTGCTTTCACGCGCGTAAAGAATAATGTACAATTTCGTTATTTACTAAACATACATATGATATCAATATAATAATAAAAACATCCTTTTCTATCAACTTCAATTTTAGCGAAATATATTTAAAATAGATCGAATTTTATTTTAATAATCTGTTATTAACAATTTTAAGATCTGGGACATGAAATTATGTAAAACTAAGAATTTATTTAAATAGAAGATGGTTTTTAATAAGAAATACTGCTAATATCGCAATGACGCGAATTCGAACCGCAGTATTTCGAGTTGTAGTACAAAATGTTAGTTTAATGATTATAAGTTAGGATACTTAAATAATCCTAGAGTTAACTTATAGTATTGTTAAATATTGTTTAATAGAAACAGGTACGAAGATGGATATTTTTGATGGGCTGCGGCTACGCATGCTATAGATGAAAATATACAACGAAAATGGCCGAAAGAAAATAATAAAATGGAAAACTGAAGTTTTCGAACATTTTTTACTTGAATTTTTTTGTGTTTGGGTGTGTTGCATAAACTTTTATGAGCATGTACAGCCGCAGCGTTAGATCACTTTCAAATTTGCGACAAATCACATAAATATGGTGTTTAATAGTGTACATGTGTTACAAATATGAAAATAAGTTAGAAAAACCCAAAATTTTGCTGACACTACATCTGAGATAGACTAAAGATTTTGTCTGTAAAATAGCATTATAAATATCGGCAAAACAATGTCGTTTAATAATGTAATTACTCAGCTAAAGTTCTCGCACAACCGTTTATGTATAGAACTTCAAATGACTAATTCAAAACTAATGTATATGATATGTTTGTTACACGCACAAATAACATTATTTACAGTGATTTTAATAAATTTATTGAAAATCACGAATAAATTCGGAGACGATAGGTACAAAGCAGTCTCGTCATCGATTACTGATAAACTTGTTTTTGAGTACTTTATTTTTAATTTATTTACAGCTCACTACGACCAGTCGTATTCAATTTTAATTCCATATAAATTCGAATCATAAACATTGAAAATAAACCATTAAAAATATTAATATAAAAATCCTAATTATATAACGATCAATCAAAATAATATCTAAATTCATTCTATTTACATTTCGAAATTATATAAGATATTTAGAAATAACTTACATAAACATAGTTTATAAATAAAGGACAAGATGTCACAGTACAAAACAAATCATTCATCATTCTCTAAAAAAACGCTATGAAAATGATATAGACACTAAACAAACCTACTACATATTTTTTACAAGTAAGAGTTAGCACGATGCTATAACTTTTACCATCCAAAACCTCACTGACCGACAATTTAAAACGACTCAACCTCACTCACTTACAAAATTCCTCGTCGCACCAAATCGTCACCCAAGAATGTTATATGTTGTTCTAATGTTGCCAGTTACGATTTTATTTTTATATAAGACTTGACAAATAAATGTTGTCTTATCAGCGTAAAATAAAACAGTTATCTTCAACGCTTAGACTAGACGTGGCAGTTGCTGTAACAAATCGTGCGAGTAGGACGGTGAATGTTTGAAACTCTAAACTGAGTCTCATGTCATCTCGCTCTAACATTATATGAACGCGACTGTCACGAAAGTGAACGTCTAGTATCCTGCAACGATGGTAATTTTAACCCCACTTTTTTTTGTCACTTTCTTCCACTCTAACCCCATTTACTATAACCGAACTCTAAACGACAAAGCATCAACAATTTCCCAGAAACGATCAAAATTAAAAGTCCTTTTATATCATAACCTGACCGTGACGTCATCATCCAGGGTTGTGTCGACCTCGCAGCAAGAAGCCAGCTCTTCGAAGGACATTCCGTCGAGGGTTAGGGAGACGGCAGAAATGCTCTTGAAGAGAGCTTCTGTGTCCAAGTCTTCGGGGAGCTTTGTGAGGAACTGGGCAGCGGAAATGAAGTCCATGTCTTTTAGTTCCTCTTGATAGAGGTGGAGAACGCCTGTAATGGGAAATAAGTAAATTAAGTAAATTGACTTTTAGTATAATATATTCTGTTCTAAGAGGGAAGTAATGACATGACTACTGTGGGCTATGTCAAATTGAGCGTTGGTCATATTTGCGAACTGAACCAGCACTTTCCCGGTCTATCAGACTTGGGTTGTTTTTGATTGGAGTGCTGGTTTAGGTCAACCAATAAACATATAATCTGACAGCAGTAGATTTGATATGTACTACTGAGTGGTTACTTGTGGGTGACGCATGACGCCCTTTATAAACCTGGGGGGCTTAGATCCCTAGTACAGTCCAATGCAAACTTTATGTCGGCTCGGAAAACTCGGCGAGGTATTGCGCAGTGACAGTGACGTGGCGGCGGGTGAGGGGAGGTACTGCGCAGTGACAGTGACGTAGCGGCAGGTGAGGGAGGTACTGCGCAGTGACAGTGATGTGGCGGCGGATGAGGGGAGGTACTGCGCAGTGAGTAGTGCACATCACGCCGCCATACAGTTTGAATTACGCTGTACTTGCAACGACAAAGGATTGATTCTGCGATCACCCCTTTTTTTTTACCTCGGTTTCGGGAATAGTCATAATTTCAACAAATATGCACTACGGTGGACTGGATTGATTGAGTGTACAGACGCCAGCACATCAAGCTACTAAAATCTGTCAAATTTCTTTAATAGATTTTTAACTTTATCGTTAAAGCATAAGGTTCAAAGTTGATTGGGAAAATTTGAATCTTTCGAGTAGCTTGATATGCTGGCATCTGTATATTCTAACTATTCTATACTGCGACCAATGACTGTTTCTTCAACTTGTGGACTTAGCACCTTTTCTATTGAGAACCAAATTGTCGACCTCCCTATGAATAAAACTGATACTTAGATTATATAATAAACGTACCCAGAGCCGTGTTGAACAGGAAGGTGTCTCCGTCCCGTAGGAACACGTCCCACACGCGACACGCCGCGTCCAGCGGCATGGCCTTGGCGAAGGCCGTGTAGAGCCACTCCAGCAGGTACAGCTCCGGCGCCACGGCGTCGGCCAGCGCCGGCAGGTTGTGGCGCAGGAGCGTGGTGTAGGCCTTCCATAGCCGCTGGAGGTACAAAAGGACAGGATTTATTAACATCCTAAGGAAACCGGCGTGACCTAGAACTAAAAATTTGAAAGCGTATGACATGCACCATCGCCACGCACTGAGCCCGCGTGATAAATTATGGCTCACTCCATCTTACAGAGAAGAAGCCTGGTTACCAGCAGTGGGATCGATATACGCTGATTACCAGCTCAATTTTTTTAGCTAAAGTATAGATGCCAAGAACTGCTCAATTCAGAGACGGTTTACCAACCTCCCCCCTCCCCATGTAATGAGTGCAGGCGTGTTTAGAAACTACTAGCAGCGACCCACGGTTTCACCCGCATAAGTTTCGATCCCGTGAGAATATCGGGATAAAACCTATCCTATATCCTTTCCCGGGACTCAAATTATCTCTATACCAAATTTCATCTAAATCGGTTTAGCGGTTTAAGCGTGAAGAGGTAACAGACAGACACACTTTCGCATTTTTGATATTAGTATGGATGTTGAATTAGTATGTTAGCTTCAGTGATGGCGATAACACAAGAATGCAAAATTTTAAATAAGTACCCTATTTTAAATACGGACGGCACGGTTGGCGCAGTGGACTGCTGCGCTGCGTGTCGCGGGTTCGATTCCCGCACGGAACAAATATTTGTATGACCTACAAGTAGTTGTTCCGGGTCTGGCTATTTGTGTATGTGAGTTTAAATGTTTGTAAACGCACCCACAATACAGGAAAAATTCCTAGTGTGGGGCAACGTTTTTTTTAAAAAAAAAATATACCTATCTCATTGCTTTCTCACGACGGCATCCGAACCTATAAACCTTGGAGAATTTAACACACCTGCATAGTAGCTCCATCCCTGGTAAAGGCAGCCCTTAACACTGGTCCATCCAGCAAGTTGGCGAAACAGACGAACGCTTGTGGTGCTTCCATGTTGAGGATCAGCACTGCTGCTATGAATGACATGCCCTGGAAACAAACATGCCATTATTAATTTAGTTTTTTAAACGAAAAGGTGGTGAAACAAACACGATTTTGGAATAAAATGAAAAGGGCCGACGAAGAAAAAAAATGAGCCTCAGTCAGCACAAATCTTTAAAAGTTAGACCCACATTAATGACGTTGCCAGTATGTGCACAGACTGGTACAGAGAGATAAGTATGATAGTCGCGCTATCGGTAAAGCATTTATATGGAGGGATAGGATATGATGGCACAAAAGATAAAGTTGGTAATTATCATCTGTGGCGATCACAGTGTCTTAATAACTAATCGCTTCGTAGAGGATCTTCAATTATGATCTTCTTCTTAAATTATGCTGCTACTGCTTGTTTTGTATCTATTAGATAATCTAAAGTGGGACAAATAAGTAATAAGTTGGGACAATGAATATGTGATAAAGATAACTTTTTTTTTTTTTTTCAGGATGGGAAATTATCAAATGACTCCTCCCGCTCTGGGTGGAGCGGAAGGGTGTGTCAGACTCTTACTGACTAAAACCCACCCGTGTTCCTTCCTTAGCCCTTTATGTTCCGAGCCAGCGGTAACCCTTTCGGACAATCCCGCTGAAAAAATGTGGAACGCTTCACGATTTTGCGTGTCATCCTTGCGCAGGGGCCATGCTAATCTTCTGTGTATCGTTCCAATTTTAGTATATGTACTGCCGAAGCAAGTACATGATAAAGATAACATTATGTATTAATTATGTACATACTTTACTGACAACCTAATATACAGGCTGACAGGGTGTAAGGCATCGACGGGGCGTTACTCTGAAGTGGTGCCGAATTGGTATATTAAGAGGTAACGAGACCCCCTACAATGCCCTCCATGTGCTGATGGTGATCACCGGGGTGGTCTTAGTGAAATAAGAATCCTACACTACCTGGTATTTTTCCCCAAAGTCCAAGTGCCTTTTGAAGGGTTCCCCCCGAAAAAAATTTGGCATCTGTAACCATGAATTCTGCATTTGATTCTAAACCCCTATCGTCTGCTGTTCCATTATTAGGTCTCATGAGAAACATGTGCTGAATTTATGGTGATAGTTTGCGCTTCGATAACCTTCCTTACACCCTGAATTTACCATCTAAAACCCATTTCGCGCCTTTGTCCATGGCGCATGCCACATTCCAATCACCACGGTATAATTACAAGTACCGCTACATGCTCATATAGTATCACGCGCGCATTGTTATCACGTAACGATTACCAGTGAATAGCTGCATGCGGGACGTGCAGGTCACGCTAGATACCGTTATGTATGGGACTCGGAATATTTGCAGTACCTTTAAAAAACATTGATCTGAACTGCTTTAAACAGTTCCATATGAGCCTAACGTTCAAAACAGTATTTTTTACTGATCCGAAAATAGTTAATGCTTGAGGCAAAATGTTACCGTCATGACAGTAAACTTTAACGTTTTAAGTAGCTAAAAGGTCACAACATTGTTTTATTCATTTGGTGATATCGTTCAAACCATTGAAAACTTACATTACAGTAATGGTGGTTTTCCTTTTTTTTTGTTTTATTCAGTATGTTCAATCATTAAAAGTTACTGTTTTACAAACATTTCTTCTTACTGTATAAAGTCAGTAAATCTTAATGAAATCGCTTTAATGCGGTGTATTAAGAAATTATGCTTTCCAGTGTAAGAACTACGGGCAAAAACATCGACACATGAGACCCTAACAGCAATAAAAGCTGTACTCCTGTCGAAAATAAGCCTCTAACTACGTAAACTCGTCAAAATTAACCACTTTTCACCCTTACTTCCTTAGTTATAAGGTTGAAAAGAGGTCAACCGCAAACTTTTCCAACTATTGCTACAAAAGAAATAAGTTATAGTACTCTAGAATAAGTAGTTGATCATTTTAGGTTGGCGCCATGCCATCGCAAATGAGTTCCTAACTTTAGTATTTTGTTCTGAAACTGTAGTCACCAAAACTAACACAAGAAAACTGAACCTCCCTATTTTGAAGTCGGATTAAAATCAAACAAATGAGCGAAAACTAGAGAAACGTGAGGAAGACTATTTAAACAAGCAAACTCTTACAAACATTTAGTTAAAATATATAAACGTTTAGTAATATTTTAAGTAGGTAAACGGTCTCATCACGATCATTGTTTGAATTTCGTGGTAATGTGGTTTACAGTTCGTGGACTCGTGATTTACTTGATGAAGTTAAATCGACAAGGAAATTGCATTACTTTTATATTTTCCCGGTTGTCATCACGAAATTCACCGTTTTAATATCCTTAAAAAGCAAAAAATTATACGTAGTAAGTATGGTTAACCTTAAGGTTCTTTCAAACAGGCGCGACACGACACGCGGCACAAAGGCAGCGCAAGTCGCGCAACGAGCGGTGCCTTTGTGTAGCGCCTGTTTGTAGGAGCCTTTACAACTATAGTAAGAAACTATGGCCTACTCATGATATTATTTAATTACAGACGCCAGCACATCAAGCTACTACAATCTGTCAAATTTCTTTAATAGATTTGCAACTTTATAGCTAAAGCATAAGGTTCAAGGTTGATTGGGAAAATTTTACAGTTTCAGGTAGCTTGATGTGCTGGCGTCTGTACAAATGAAACAAGTCGTCACTGAAATTATCTACAAACAAACATAACGAAATTACCTTTATCCTTCTAACAGAAAAGAGGTTCGAAACCCATCTGTAGGAACATTATAGCCTGATTATGGGTACAAATCCCGGGTATGAACTGCTACTGAGAATGTGTCCTAATGGAGAAGCCTAATAACAATTTGTATTGCCTGACCCCGGGGATCAAACCCAGGATCTCATAGCATGTTTAGCAGTTACACTCGTCACGAGTAAGTCGTCCGAGTCTACTTAAGAGCATTTACGACGTACGGCATTTCATACAAACTTTCAAGCCCTTGTTTTTCGAAATGAATGAACCGATTTTAATGAAACTCCATACGAACAAACAGGATACAAAGTTCTAAAAAAGAATAAAAAAAGAATAAAAAAAAGGAAAAAAAAGGAAAAAAAAGAAAAGAGAAAAGAAGAAAAGAAAAACAAAAAAAAGAAAAAGAAAAGAAAAAAAAAGAAAAGTGAAGAAAAAAACAGAAAGAGAAAGAGAAGAGTAATGAATATTTTTGAAATGTCTTATTCAAAAAAAGATAACTGGAAATCTCTGTTACTATGGAAAATTTAAAATCGGTCTAATTTGGCTGTAACACTATTTTTTCGAAAATGTTCTTAACTAACTTTTTAGACCTTTGGATTCTGCTTATGCGTATGAAGTTTAATTAAAATCGGTTCATTCATTTCGCAAAACAAGGGCTTCAAAGTTTATATGAAATGCCGTACGTCGTAAACGCACTTAATCAATTAAACAAAATTTTACCAAAAAAAAAAAACGTACCTGTACATATCCAATATCCGGCCGATAGCACACATACGCAGCCAACAGCTCATGTAACACGTCAAAGTACGGTCCTCCAGGCTGAAAGATACATAGATGAGGGAATGTCCTCGCAATATCCAGCTGAATCAACTCCATAGAACATTCGTCACTATAGTCTAGTAGATTAGGGTTGGATTTCGAACAACACTTCTTCGGCCCTGCATCAGTAGCTTGGGACTTTAGATTCTGCTCGCTGAAGTTTCTAGGGATACCTAAACGAGTTTTTTCTTCATCAGTTTTGATTCTGTCGTCTGTTTTAACGAGGATATCGTCCAGTGGTGCCAGTTTTTCTTTCTGTTCTACAACTTTTTCTTTATTTTCTTTCTTACAGCTGCATTTGTTGTCGTTTCTGTTAATTTTTAACCGTTTCCTTCTGAGTTGTGCTTCGTGTAGCCTTTGCTTTGCCCTCGCGACGTAATCTTGGTACATGTCGTGGGTGATCTTGAGTTTGTTTTCGATGGCCAGTTGCCATACTTTGCCGCGAACTGCTGGCGGGAGCCCGCTCCACCAAAGTTCTAGCGTATGTTTTGAATTCTTCCTGTAAATAGAATTGAATTGATTAAAGGTTGATTTTCCTGTTTTAATTAATTTATAGATTATTCGGAGTTTATACATATATGGAAATTAATCAGAGTTTTAGTAATATGCTATTTAAAATAAATATAAATATTAATTTTTATTACCCCATAAATGGTAATTTTAACAATACATTCGTACAGCTAACTGTTAGTGAACGCATATTTTGACCACTGACTAGTTATTCTCTAGTTTTGGGCCTACATTGAAATGGAGCGTACCAAAAAAACAAACAAAGGAATTTCATTGTGTGCAGAACCCATTATACCATTCAATATTTCTTACACTGACATAGTTTCACAATGTATGGAGACAAGTCATAAGTCAAACATCATTATAAACCATATTCAAAGGAATTGTTATTGTTAACGATGTAAAAACATAATATCCCATTGCAATACCCCATTTTATGTCCAGGCAAATCACTGTCCATTCCAAGGTTGCCTGGAAGAGATCTCAGAATGCCACAAGGCCGCCCATTGTATATTTTGTAGTGTTCGATCTTTTTTTTTTGTTAGGTAGGTATGTATTTTTGTGGTGTAAAATAAAGCATAAGTATATATGTAAATAAATATCGTTTAAAACTATGCGTTTGACCTGAATATGTTTAATTGCCAATAGTTTTACCCACCAAGTGGTTCGATTCGATAAGGATATGATAAAATGCTTACAATGATTTTGTAATTATTGACATGCATAGGTAACTTTAGATTAGCGTTGCGATACATCGTTCATAATCAGCCTAAACTTTCCCACAGCTGGGACCATCGAGATATAAGTACTAACGTACTAGAGAAGACACCGTAAATTCCTACTTTGTCTCGTTCAACTGCGGTGATCGTGCCGCACCTCACTCAGTCGCTCTCTTGCTCTTTCGCGCCTAGTACTTCCGACAATAATAAATTAATTCATAGAAAAAATCGACGAAAAATGCCTTGGTGTGTGTTGAGATATTGTACTAATAATTCAAGGAACACGGCAAAGTGCAAAGGAATTAAGTTTCATCGGTAAGTAAACTAATTTCCTTGTTTTACAAATTAAATAATTACCACGCGCCATATTGTATTGTTTGTCATAGACTAATCAAACAGAGTGCAATGTAGGTAGATTAGACTGACATTACGGTGAAAATATCGTATGTTGTGTTTTTAATGTTGATATTAATATTTAGTTTTTTAAACTATCGCACTTTAAACAGATAATGTGAGTATCAATATAATTTTTTTTAGCTATTCGTTTAAAACATGAAGCAAAAACAGATCAAAGCGTTGATTATTCCACGAAAAGGCAAAAGATGACTAAACTCATATTATTTAAGGGTAACTAAATAAAATACTTATATCAAAAAAATTAATTGTCTATTATTTATGAAATAAACCCTGTAGGCAAAATACCTACGTTGTCCATTCTGTAGTACTCCTGTCATAGTCTATAGGGAAGACATGTTGTTGCACTTTGTCGAAGAAAACGCGTAAGTGCCGTGATTTACATGGCGCTTAAGACCTTTTTGCCGAGAATAAATACACTTCTGCAGCAAATCTAGCGCTGTGGTAAATTAGTTACGGTTTAGACGAATTGTTATTATTTTAGCGCTGCAGCGAACTAAAGATTCAAATTACGAAGAATAGGACAATTCAGTTATTTGACGTAGCTTCTCTAGTACGTTAGTACTTATATCTCGATGGCTGGGACACAGGCCCCCTCTCTGTGAGAGGGAGTAGGCCGTAATCCACCACGCAAGTCCAGTGCGAGTTGGTAGATGTCACATGTCTTCCAATTTTTGGTCCTAGAACACGCCGATTTCCTCATGATGTCTCAGCCTTATTTGAGTTAATGACTTTTGATTTGATGGTATAAACTTGTGCCGACAGAAGAAACTTAATACTAACGAACTATTCCAATCCGAGGGTATGTTTTGCGTTCACTCCCGGAGGGCTACTGTTTTTTTTTATTGCTGATTGGGCCAGCTCTTGACCTGGATCACACCTGATGGAAAGCAATGGATGGTCTATGATGGACCGAGCGTGCCCAAAAGAAGCCGCTCCTCCAATCGCAACGACTCTTGCAATATTCCATGTCTTGCGACCTCGCATTCAAGCCTTTACCTTGCTGCCTCGGTGTGTTATTTACCGCTCTTGTGCCGAAGATGATATAAAACGGTTACTCACGTATTATTCCATTCCGGGAGTATATTCTGCGTCCACTCTTTCGCGTGTCTTGCTAGTCTTTCCTCCAATCGTAGCGACTCTTGCATTCTTGCGTGTCTTGCAGCCGCTTCGCGTTCGACCCTTCGCCTCGCTGCTTCCACCATTCGTGCGTGTTCAGCTTTATGCCGAAGTGCCTCTTCGGTGCATTTTGCGGGTAGGTTTGATGGTCTGGAAGGAGATAGGATTTATAAGCTTAATTATGCAATTTCCGAGCCTAGGGGCCCGTGGCTAAATAATAACAGTCGCACAGGTCGATCGATCAGATTAAGCTATGCTTGCCGCGGTTGGTCTGTGGATGGGTGACCATCTTTATATACCGAGACCCTCCGTGTCTCGGAAAGCACGTTAAGCCGTTGGTCCCGGCTGTCATTCGTGGCGGGTAGCCAGAAGCCTGAAAGTCTGACAACCAGTCTTACTAAAGGGTATCGTATTGAGCGGGTTGTCCGAAAGGGTTACCGCTGGCCCGGAACATAAAGGGCTAAGGAAGGAACACGGGTGGGTTTTAGTCAGTAAGAGTCTGACACTCCCGCTCCACCCAGAGCCAGAAGGGGTCATTTGATGCTTTCCCAACCCAAAAAAAGGGAGTATCGTATTACCCAGTAACTGGGTTGTGGAGGTCAGATAGGCAGTCGCTCCATGTAAAATAGCCTGGTATTCAGCTGCATCCGGTTAGACTAGAAGCTGACCCCAACCTAGTTGGGAAAAGGCTAGGCAGGTGAGTTATGCAATATCTTACTTACTTTCTTTGAAATTGAAAGTTTGATGTGCTTTTTGTTTGCACAGAAGTTTTCAGTAAATTAATAATGTGGGATTCATAAATCCGTAACGTATAATTGGGTAGATAAGAAATAAGACCTTACCGCTTCATATCAGAATCTAATAATACAGTTATCCAATGCAATTCTATACAAAATTGTACCAGTTTACAATGTTGTAGAAAGAATACATTGTTAGTAGTTTGTATGCACTGTAACAAGGTTACGACCTACTCATCTTAAGATTACCATAAAACCACATGAAAAATCAATATATACGAAATTAATTGCATATAATTGATGGAAAATCCGGTTCATTGCAATCTTAGATAATTATTTACAACAATTACAATTAAAAATTATTATGCAGCATTATGCGCAATTAGATAACACAAAGGATCGCTTCATCGTGATGTTATAAGTACATAAGTAATATATAAAGTGATTGAATATTCAAATGGTACCGTGCAGGGCTTGCGTGCGATACATAATGTATGGAGACGCATCAAAAGTGCACGCTTGTGGATCTAGAACGGGCCAAGTTACATTGTTGGCTTATAATTTAGTATCTGGATTTAGTTTCTGAGAAATTGTTTGTGTTATGCGTGTGCTTGAATCTTGAATACACCTGCCGTACAAATACGTATTGCTTTAATCGAAATATTTATTCAAAGGAAGGCACAAAATTTGAGAATTCGATGAAGCAGGTGCAAAGTTATTTCGCAATGAAGGAAAAACCACTAATTTTAAGTTCTTGCAAAATATCTACGAAAGACCAAGAGGGGTAATTCTTGTAATTTTTGGAACGGTCAGTCTGATCTGTCTCAATCTGTCAAAAATACCTCTAATTTCCCTACGTTTTTGACATTTGTTTGTCGCCGAGATGAGACTGCAACTAGAATTGAACGTTTTAAATTACGAGTATTTTATTTTTATTTATTAAAACTTTATGCACATAATGTACAAATTGTGAGTATTGGTGTTCTGATCTCTGCACCTATTTTTCAAATATCACAAATCTACTTAAATTCTGCGTAGGATAAAGATATTTACCCTTTTCTCGTTATAGATAAAACAACTTCCATTCCTAACATTATCTTCAAACCTTGGCCTTTCCTCAAAATTAGATACTGACTATTGCTTTTGAAAATGTCAGTTGAATCCGCACATTCATCGCTCGATTCAGTCGTAAAGTTTTATGCTATTGCGGCAATTTTAATCAATAATACTTGAATTTGACTTGGGAATGTTGAAATTCCAATTTCACAGATGCACACGTTGATTATCTCTGCATCGAAGGTATCTCCACCAAAAAATAAAAGGTGCACCTTTCGAAATTAATCATGCCTAATTTCTCACAGCTATACATGCCAAAATGCCAAAGTCATTAAGGCCAGGTATCCTGGTTTTGCCTGTTTTAGAATTCACTTTTGATAGGCAAATTATAACATTTGGAATCTGAAATAAATATATATTTAGGATGCATTCTTTCTCTTTACCATGTACTCGTTCAATACACGATGCAATAAAATTTTCTCGATAGAAAAAAATACTGAAGTAACTCCGATTTGCAGTTTTTTTACAAGCAAATTTCATTTTAAACGAGTACTATAATACTCCATATTTTATAAATAATATCAATTTATAGGTAATTCATTTTGGAATCGAATCTACCTGTTCGTTTTTTTTCATTAAATTTATATATTTTTTTATCGATTATTTCAAGTTTTTCGATTAACGCGTCGCCTGCCAGTGTCCCGCGGGACGTTACCGAGGAGGGACCTATGCCAAATATTTGCGCGCGCGCTTCGCTTCTGTTCCGTAAATAATATTAATTCGAAATAAAATAAATTGTAAATATTTAAAAATACCATAGTTTAGATTTTGTTTGTTTATTTGTTCTTGTGTAAATAATTTGTATTTTATTGTATAATAGTTATTAAGACAATTTATATTTGTGATTTGGTGAAAATGGCAAATAAAAGAAATAAAATTAGGACTAAATCACGGTTGAAGGCAAAAAAAATCGCGAAAGAAATATGGTAAGTTATAATTTTTATTCATTTATTCCTATTGACCCTGGCTGTTACAGTTTTACGAAATTTATTATTTCTCTACAGTAGGTAGCGAAATGCCTTTGATGTCGGGTGACACCGCCCGCACAAAATAGATCGGTACAGAAGTCAATCTCATTTATGTGCTTCACTTTTCATACCTACGTCTTTGAGATATCGTGTTCGTGACTTCTGTTTCTGTCTCCTTTGTGTCGCCCGTATACTTATACTACTTGTTCGGGCATAACTTCCTCATATATGTATAGACGGATTTTCAAAATTTTTTGTTAGAACGAGGTTTATGCCGAAATGGTCCTATTTAAATTCCGTAAAGATCTGATGAGGAGTTTCGGAGACAGACAACGGAACTCTTCAATAAATGCTAGCAAATCAACCGCGTTTGCTCCTATAGCCTAAGTATGCATTGTTTACGCAATCACACTACATAACATCACGCCTGTACGCTGTAAAAGGGTAGGCAGATGGCAGTAGTGATAAATTATTTTTTTTGGGGTAGGTAGGTACAACTAAAAAGTAAAAAATAAAAACTTTGTTACAAAAAAAAAAACAACCGACTTCCGAAAAAAACACTACAAAGTGAAAAATAACATTAATTTCGAAAGTCGGTGTCAACAAACGAAAATATAGAACCAACGACACCGACTTTCGAAATAAAAGTTATTTTTCACTTTGTAGTGTTTTTTCGGAAGTCGGTTGTTTTTTTTTTTGTAAAAAAATTTTTGTTTAGTAGATTTAATAAAAAACTTGGTGACGAATTTAAGCAACCAAAAACAGCACAATAACTAGGTATATTGTGCTGTTTTTGGTTGCTTGAATTCGTCAATAAGTAATAATATGGCAAAGAGCAATTATAGACTACTATAATTGCTTGAATTCGTCAATAAGTTTTTTATTAAATCTACTAAACAAAAATTTTTTTACAAAAAAAAACAACCGACTTCCGAAAAACACTACAAAGTGAAAAATAAATAGGTAAATAAGTAAGTACCTGCTTGTACTTATTTCAATGGATATTGTCACAAATGGCACGCTTCGGGCATAACTCCATCGTAAATAAACGGATATGCAATTTTTTTTTTGTGAAGATCTGATGATGATTTTCGGAGACAAACAAAAAATCAACCGCGATTGCTGCTATAGCATATATAATCGCAATCACACAACATAACATCACGCCTGTACCCTTCAAAGGGTAAGGCAAATGTGTTCAATAGCTTTCTGTCACTGATATTCACATAGCAAGTAGTGATATATGATTTTTTTTGGGGTAGGTATGTACAACTAAAAAGTGAAAAATTAAAACTTTTTTACAAAAAAAAAAAAACATCCGACTTCCAAAAAAAAAAACACTACAAAGTGAAAAATAACTTTAGTTTCGAAAGTCGGTGTCAAAAAACATTCGAATTGAGAACCTCCTCCTTTTTTGAAGTCGGTTCAAAACGAAAATGCAGAACCAGCGACACCGACTTCCGAAATGAAAGTTATTTTTCACTTTGTAGTGTTGTTTTTGGAAGTCGATTGTTTTTTTATATAATGTTATTGTATAGAATTTATGTCAATATTTCTGGTGTTAAGTTTTTAGGGAATTATAAGTATAGCAACATAATTAATTTTATTACCTACTAACAATTGTTTTTAATTGCTACCTAATATTTTTTTCATGACTGTTACAGCGCTTCCGCACTAGGTACCCTTTCTTTTTTTTTTTGAGGATGGGAAATCATCAAATGACCCCTCCCGCTCTGGGTGGAGCGGAAGGGATTGTCAGGCTCTGACTAAAACCCACCCGTGTTCCTTCATTAGCACTATATGTTCCGGGGTAGCGGTAACCCTTTCGGACAATCCTGCTGCCCCGGCAGGCTTCGGCCCTGACGGGCCCCTTCCCTATTGCTGACATCTCTTTGAGGCGCGCGTGGAACAAGTACGTGCCGTCCGGCTCGGGCTTGGTCCTGATCGGACGGTGAGCTACCCATTACTCTCCGAGTCTCCGTCCGCAGGCCTGCGCCTACGGTGGCCGGGGTCGTCACTCGGCTCCCGACGCCCGGAGCGTCTCCCGCGGCGTCTGGGACGTGAGGCTCTGTCCCTCAGCCATCCCGCCACCTCCTTCGCTAGCATGACTGCTTCGCAGAAGAAAGTTTTCTTTCAAGACTGTTACAGCGCTTCCGCACTACCCTTACGATCCGTTTTTTGGAATTTTTGTCTGATAGATAATAAACTACTGGAGGGATTTTGATGGGAGTTTCGATATTCTGTAGCTTTGGTTTTCATCTATCACATAGGGTATGTTTAATAAATGAGTTATAGTCCACGCGTACGAAGTCGCGGGCATAAATTAGTTATTTATTATTAGTTATATAAGTACTTTGGACTTAGTAAATTCTGATAAAGCTCATTACAACATAATACACAGGATAAACAATTCTTTATTAGAAATAAGAAATACTAAAATACTACTCTGTCAAAGAAGTACCAAGGGAATCAATAATACACAAAATGTTAGTTATTCATCCAAATTTACTTTGATCACCTTCAAAGTATGCTCCTTCAGAAACGACACACTTACGCCAACGAATAATCCAATCATCAAAGAAAATTTCAAACGCTTTTTCCGGAACTGAGTTTAGTTTACGCCCTGAATTCTCATTCGTTCGCTAAAATTCTTTCACAATGATGGCCTTGTGCAAAGGTGCATTATCGTGGTACAAAATCCAACAATTATCTTTCCACAAATCTGGCCATTTTCTTCGAATTTGCTCTCTTAAACGCCGCATTACGTTCAAATAATATACTTTATTTACCGTTTGACCTTCCCGGTAAGAATTTCGTGTGCACAACACCGCGATAGTCAAAGAAAACAGTCAACATGACTTTGACTTTTGATCGACTGGTTTTCGGTTTCGGTTCAGTTGGAAGGCGCCACTCCGAAGCGTGTTGACTAGCTTGCATGTCAAACTCGTCTCGTCACCAGTAACAATGCGTTTCATAAATGTTGGGTCGGAATTGACTCGTTCTAGCATGTCTTCAGCGACTCATAAACGATTGAGTTTTTGGAGAAAATTCAGGTGTTTTAGGATAAAATAATACGGATCGACTCGTGAGGTACTGTTTGTACCTCACGAGTCGATCCGTATTATTTTAAATAATCACTTGGGTAAGAAACATGTTGCCGCTCGGCTAGTCCTAAAAGACCTGAATTTTCTCCAAAAACTAATTACTAGCCGGGGCAGCAGGATTGTCCGAAAGGGTTACCGCTACCCCGGAACATAAAGGGCTAAGGAAGGAACACGGGTGGGTTTTAGTCAGAGCCTGACAATCCCTTCCGCTCCACCCAGAGCGGGAGGGGTCATTTGATGATTTCCCATCCTCAAAAAAAAAAAGAAAGGGTACCTAATGTGGAAGCGCTGTAACAGTCATGAAAAAAATATTAGGTAGCAATTAAAAACAATTGTTAGTAGGTAATAAAATTAATTATGTTGCTATACTTATAATTCCCTAAAAACTTAACACCAGAAATATTGACATAAATTCTATACAATAACATTATATAAAAAAAAAACAATCGACTTCCAAAAACAACACTACAAAGTGAAAAATAACTTTCATTTCGGAAGTCGGTGTCGCTGGTTCTGCATTTTCGTTTTGAACCGACTTCAAAAAAGGAGGAGGTTCTCAATTCGAATGTTTTTTGACACCGACTTTCGAAACTAAAGTTATTTTTCACTTTGTAGTGTTTTTTTTTTGGAAGTCGGTTGTTTTTTTTTTTTGTAAAAAAGTTTTAATTTTTCACTTTTTAGTTGTACCTACCTACCCCAAACAAATTCATATATCACTACTTGCTATGTGAATATCAGTGACAGAAAGCTATTGAACACATCTGCCTTACCCTTTGAAGGGTACAGGCATGATGTTATGTTGTGTGATTGCGATTACATATGCTATAGCAGCAATCGCGGTTGATTTTTTGTTTGTCTCCGAAAATCATCATCAGATCTACCTATACAAAAAAAATAAAAATTGCATATCCGTTTATTTACGATGGAGTTATGCCCGAACATACGTAAACAAAAATAGAAACATCCGAATTGAGAACCTCCTCCTTTTTAGAAGTCGGTTAAAAATATAATATTTACAATCACAAAACTAGAAAGAAACTAAAGTGGGATGATGAAATTAAAATACTGTAGGCGAGCAGCCCTATATTTCAAGAATAGGGCCGATTCACAATATAGATGTTGTTATGTTACCTTGACAGGGGTCAGCGAGTTCATTCGAACTGCGCGTTCGCGGGATTTGCCACGCGAGGACGGAGGTAACGCTAAATGCCTACTACGCTCGAAGATCCTGGCCTTAACATAACAACAACAAGACTAACACGAACCATCGAAATCATGAAGATACGCAAATTTGAGCCTAATTGATGCTTACCTTTAAAAAACAACGGTCACGCTTATCTTTGTTCACTAATCAGCTTAAAAAAACGCATCGCAATTAAAATAAAATCTAAAAAGTTTAGCAACTTGCGTGTTTCACGCTCCTTGTATTCCCAATTTTTTAACACGTAATTACAACATGTAGGTACTGCCGATAAATTCAATCGAAGAGATACCAGATGATTTATTTAAATGTTCACATTGAATTAAGAAAGCGAATTGTGAATAAATGTTTAATTCATTTTAACGCATTCCGTTAAAAGCGTACGCACCTTTTATAATGCACGAATGAGTGTATGCTTCATTATGCATGCATTTTAAATCTTCAGTGTGTATTAGCTTATAAGCGCAACGCACGCATCGAATAAACTGTGGACAATTTACATAAATACGCTAAATCCATAATGATTGATGAAAACAGATTTAATAGCTTTGGAAACGCAAGATAATGAAGACACCGATGCGAAGTTGGTATCTCGAAAGGCTAAGGGCTCAACTAAACAGGCATTTAGGCCAGTTATACGACGATATTGTTAAGACAGCAAAGAGCAATTCGCAAAATTACCATCATAATTGAAAATTGCACGCTCGAGAGGTCTTTACTCAAGATTGCGCAGTCACACGCCAATACGTAAATAAATTCCCATGTATGCATGCATTACAAATTGCAATTCGTTGTAACCCAAACCTGAACGGAAATTCGATAGCAGTAGCGGAATATTGAAAATATAAAAATTGCTCTGCGAATATTTGGAGAGCACTCGAAAATATTCCGGGCAACGTGAACCGGAGCGAGATGAGTGGCACAGATTAAATAAATTCGCTATTACACTGAGCCCTAGCCCCTAGAGCGGTCACGAACGAGCAAATTGCGGAGGGCAGCTCTGTCATTAATTCATTATACTGGTATTTCCGCTTCTGTGCCTCTGTTGTAGTTTGAAAAAGTAAAACAGCCACCTTCAAGCACGACTCCTATAACTGTTTACTGCTATTTTCCCATAATAATGTCAGGTAAACTCAGGTTGGGGATTTTATTGTTGGCTGAAAACATGGAAAAAAATTAGATACAAAGCCTACGGTATAAGCTTTCGTGTCAGTCATGACAACACTTAACTTAAACATAGTACCTACTAATTCTGACTTAGAAAGCGAAGACTAGATGACCTAAAGCGCCGTCACTGTCGGACTGCATAGAAAAGAAAGAGAAGCGCGATGACACAACGCTGGGTAATTTATTGCAAAATATGAAGCAAATATCTATTTACAAAAAAAATATTGTTTGGATTAAAAAATTAAAACATTAGTGCTTTAGTATGTTACTTCACTACATAGTATAAAACAAAGTCGCTTTCTCTGTCCCTATGTCCCTATGTCCCTTTGTATGCTTAAATCTTTGAAACTACGCAACGGATTTTGATGCGGTTTTTTTAATAGATAGAGTGATTCAAGAGGAAGGTTTATATGTATAATAATAATAATGTTTCCGTGCGAAGCCGGGGCGGGTCGCTAGTGTAGAATAATCTGACAAATCAGAATGATTGTATGTATGGTTTTTATTAGAGGTATCTTCACGAGATTTTTCTATCGTATCAAATTAATTGTATTATGTTTTCAACACACTATCAAACTAGCATATATCATGAAGAATATCATATATTTTTCTGATTTTGTTTACTGTAGTCGTTCATATACTTTTAGGCATTATAAAACTTGCTTTTTTGCGTTTAGGTCCTGTAGTCCCGGATGTGGCCATTTTCCGTTCGATTTCCTCTCGGACCCATAGGGGAAGTCAGGTAATAAATAATGTTGTTTATGACTAATTTATTAGGGGCTCACGCTCCAATTTCCCCGGACATTATGAAGATTTAGCGCAAGTGCCAACGATGTTGCGTGAAGTAGGTACCTAATTTTGGAGTTGTATGGCGAATATTAATTTGGCAATTTAAATTCGTAAGCATGGACACGTAATGAGGTCGATAGACATAAAACAAGCCAAGCCGCCTACGACGGACTATGTCAAGCCGCCTGCTATAAAGGGAGGATCATTGCTCACGCAATTTAAAAAGCACCCATTTCTTTTTGAAGCATAAAATTTTTCTGCAATTGTATTCTGATTACGCTAACAAAGCTCTCGCAGAATGTTTAAATTAATCTTGCAAAGCTCTTGCTGTTTGGGTAAGAGAAACGAGCATCATCATATTAACATAACCAAGCTGAAGGGTTTGTTTTTTTTGTTTGAACGTGTTAATCTATGGAACTACCAGTCGGATTTGAAAAAAATTTTTGATAGCCTTATTCTTGGGGACGGTTATAGGCTATTTAACATCACGCTACGACCGAGCTGAGCAAAGGGAAAAAACGCAAACAATATAACTTTAATAGAAATACAGTTGAACCACATCATCGCATATAGACCAAGATGGTCGAGAACGAAGAATCGTGTGAGAATTTTTCCACAATCACAACCTTTGAATGGATACATACTGCAGTATCTATGATTCTATGTTACCACACAAGCAGACAATACAATCGCCGAAGAATGTAACAACTTCCACACAAATTTTGTGATGGAAACATCCAAAAAACTTCTAAATTGAACTGAACCTATCCCTGGAGCTAACAGCCGGATTTGAAAAATTCTCTCTGTATTTATTATGATTGCCCAATTCTTGAGGAAGGTTATAAGCTAACTTCACGCTACAACACTTAGAAGTCGTGTAAAAAGAAAAAAATCTGAAAGAACGTTAAGCGAAACGAAGTAATAGCAGGGGCGGGCGATGCGATGCGACGCGGTGGGTCAGCGCCCGAATTTTTACGCGGGAGAAGTCGCTGTCAGAATATAGTGTATTTAATAAAATACGTATATTCATTCATTCACTCACTGACAGACAACGCACAGCCTAAACCGCGGAGTCTAGCTAGAAGCAAGCAATTTTCCTTGTATAACGATGATGAGCATTTAAATTGCAGGATTTTTGAAAAAGGGCTTAAATATGGCTAGTAATTTACATATTTATTAAATTAAAAACGTCTTGCTCCATTATAAGATGCTTAGGTATTTCCCTCCGTTCTTTGTGACGTAGGTATTAATAACACCTGTTGTTCACAATGCATAGGAATGAATACCTAGGTGTTTTTTCAAAGGCACGGGGTTGTTGGAATGTCTATTCCAATATGACGATTAAATATTGATTAATTTCTGGGTTTATCCGCATGTAAGGATACCTACTTCGGAACATGATTTACAATTCGGTTTTGTATCGATTATTCTAATTTTAGGTAATCGTATTTCGGATTGGGTCAGAAGGCCTTTTAGTTGATTAATTTATGTGCAAGAGCGTTTACCTGTCTGTCGTAGATACGTGTTAATGGACGTTTTGTCATAATTTTTCTCACCGAGAGCTTCTTGTATTCCTATTGGTCGTAATCCTAACTTAACACGTGCATAACCAATTCTTCCAACTAGGTTTCAAGTATCAACTTCATTGTTCAATTTGACCATAACATCCAAATGCCTTTTCATACATCAATCTGAAGTTGACCGTGAAAATAACTAGCTATATTTTCTCATGCCCATTAAACGTAATATTATATGATACCACATATCATTTATATTGGATACGAAACAAAACAAGCTCTGCTTACACGTGGTAACACGATTTATATGTATACAATGGCTTCACGTTACGCGTGACAGTTGGGCACATTGAAGGAGTCTTATCAGTGCAGAGTACTAGACTGGTAGCCTTCAACTGAGTACCTAATCTTGTTACAAGTGTCAATGCGCTAAGCACCTTGTACATAGATTTGCTAGCTCTAGTAGACTTACTACAATTTATGGGTGCTCTAAAAACGGCGAAGGAAAACATGGCGAGGAAACAGGTAACAGAATCTGAAAAAATCGAAGACTTGACATTCACCAAGTACAGCCCGCGTGGTGGACCCACTCCCTCACAAGAGAGGAACACAGAACGGAGGCTTAATTACAGAAGAGATAGTAGAGAGAAGAGATAGTACTGGCTGGTATAACGGACGACGGCTTCAGTCTCAATAATAGGAAAATGGATGCTTTGGAGTAATTAAATAAGGGCGGAGGGACTAAAAATATTAAAGTATCTATGTTAACAAAAAGGCTTCACACGTGACATTAATTGGGTACATTGAAACAGTATTATTCAGCCTTCAAGCTCTAATAATCTTATTACTGGTGTCAAAGCGCTTAGCCCTTGCAGATTTGTCCTGCTTTAGTAGTATAATGATTTATGAATCGTCGTTAGGATTAATTTCAACCACTGACTTATTACTAAAAACCTACGTGTTCACTCAATATTTAGTTAAAGCATAATTAACATACAAAATGGTTGCTCTTTCAAAGTTCATTTAGATTTTTTTAGGTAACAAGGAAAAACCTAAATCGACACTTAAGGCTCCTACAAACAGGCGCGACACGCGATATAATGGCGCGCAACACAAAGGCACCGCTCGTTGCGCAATTTACGGGTGCCTTTGTGTCGCGTGTCGTGTCGCACCTGTTTGAAGGAGCCTTTACTTTAGTGCTGAAGTCAAGTTAGTCATAGTGGAATTGCGCGTATTTCCATTTGGTAAAACCCGCTGCAAGAATCTATTGCAGCAAAACATACTCTATCATAGAACATCACTTTTATGGATATTATTGTATCCTACAATATCTAACAAAAGAAGATCGAATAGTAGCAAAATCAAGAGATCTACACAACATATTATGTGAAAAGTGGGTACCTACCTACTTACGCATGGAAACTGGGAACATTATCAAATTAGCTAGGCTGACAGGGACGATAAATAACAGTGTGCCGGATGCACTTAAGTAGCGTCAAGGCTCGCAAAGGAGTTTATTGATAAAAAAAATAAATCAGGAAAGTTCATTAACTTGTGCGTCAACAAAGACCAAACTTGAATGGCTACGTCAGACTATCCAAAAAAGACTAATGATACTTCAATATGTATTTGGTACAATATGTTAGAAGTCACACCAGCATAATTTGAAGGATTAGTATATCCTGACACGCACGGAAAACGAAGTCAGGTCGTTGAAGCAATGATCGAATCTATTGGAGCATGTCGGCCCACCCACATTGACACGGTTTTTTATTTAGATGTACACGTCAATCACGATAGCAATCGAAAAAGGTTTCTTTATGGCACTGAAAGTATAACTATAAAGCACTAACTAAATTAAGGGTTGTAGAAAATAAAGGAACACACGCACAGTCTACACGCAGAGAAACTACCTTGAACTGTGAAATAATGATTGAAACCCCAAAAAATAATTCTTTATACAATGAGGTACAAGGACCAACTAGCTGATCTTTCTGCACGGAGGCCTAGTCTATAATAAGATTAAATACAATTAAACAGCCTGACAAAGAGAACTCTAAATTCCAAATTCGCAGAATCAATTTCACCAACTTCTCCCAAGAATTTAACCAAACTAGTTTCTATATAAAACCGAGGCCTAACTTGGATTGTTTCAGCAATTCAGTCCAAATGTTAATTAGCCAACAGTTTCGTCGAAGCGTGACGCGAAAACGTGAAAACAGTTTATTAGGACAGGCAATGTCGGTCAGATAACACCTGTATATGACCTCGGAAATGTCACCGGGTACTGACGGCCATTGTGCTGTGCTGATGGATCGGTAGGTCAATTTACGCGGTCTTTGTCACGATCAGAAAGTGGAAAGGTTAAACGAAGTAGACGAACTTATTGGAGAGAGTATTATGATTAAGTTTCATGTCGATGAGGTGATTAAACGAACCTTACTGAACTTGAAGACGATGTTAATGAACTGACTGAACAGGGTTTTTAGATTGTCGTGTCGATGACTTGATTAATGGACCATACCGAAGTTTTTTAAACTAAAACTTATTAGGATCATCATTATCATCATTTCAGCCGAAAGAGGTCCATAGGTGGACATAGGCCTCCCCCAAGATAGATAGAATGAAAAACAGTAACAGTGTTTTTTGGCCTCAAAAATGTCACCAATAGTTATTTAGGTATGCTGGTAAATCCGTAACTTATTTATCAGAGTCAGTTTTGTTTGGAGAAAAAAGAAAAGTCAACGATCTGTTAGTTAGAGTATAATCGCATAAGACTGATTATTTTTTTCAAGAAAGCTTCGTTATTCATGAAGTCAATGACTTTTCGAAGATTACTGTACTAAATAATATAGACAAATTTTACTACAAAATACCATAAGCTTTGTCTTATTTGACACCAAAAGAAGAAGTAGGTGAAGGGACGGTAACCCGGTAGTTGATGAATTTAAAAATGAGTTTTACGAAGAAAGCTTGAGTTCATCGTGTCGATGACTTCATGAGTCCATTCTACATATGTGTGCCTCTTGAACTATAGATGATTATTGTTACACCTATAATTGAAATCCATAGCTTAATAATATTGATAGATTTTAAGATTACTTATATGAAAACGAGTTTATAATTCCGTGACACACTATCAACCACAATATGAATCATTTTGAAGAATATTTCTAATCCATTGCTTCATATGTTCGTAAAATTTGTCTGCTCAACAACGTAAATAACGCAATGAATGTTGTTGAACTGTCAAAATGAATTGCATTCCTTGCAATTACCCCGCAGTTTCATAAAACAAAACACTTCGCTTAATTCAACTGGAACATCAAATACTATTCAACTTAATACACATTGTATGTTCAAGCAATACTCCTGATAATAAGCACGGATATGATACTACGGCTGCGCAAACAAGATTCCGCGTAATTGGGACAAAACAATAACATTTGCGAGTTGGCTGCGTCATCAACTGACGTGGGATACCTTCGTGAAGGTAAACAGAACCATCGGGTCACCTGAAAGTGTTTATGTTAGTGAATTCGTAGTTTATGAATGTCTGTGTTCTTTGCGTTTGTTAGAAACATCATAATGCATAATGCTATCAACCGTACTGTAATTATAACGTATGACAATATTTTCACAAGACCGTTTGCAATTTCAATATCACTGGTCAACTTTGGATTCATTCTAGTACACAGCCAAAATTTGCCTTGGAAAATAGATAATTTCCGCATTAGGATACCGCAAAGACGGCAAACCAACTGACAGTTCTAAAATCGGGAAATGGCTAAGATGGAGAGTAAAAATAAAAACAAAGTAGGTACTCTCATCATTAATCTTTTCTCTCTATTAATGCTATAAAGACGAATAAATTCCTACACTGGATGTGCAACTAAAAGATGTTTAAATAAACAAACTCACCTATCATGCTGTATAAGAGCAATAGAGCTAGCCACCAAATCTTCAAACTGCTTCTCACTCGCAGAACTGCCTTGCCTCTTGTGATGATGAGGAGTATTGGCTCCAGAAGAAGCTGGCGTCAAAGTCTTCTGTGCTTCGGAGTTGATGGTCTTCGCAGCCAGGTTCCCGCTGGATTTGCTGCCGAAGAGACGCCATGACACCACTGTTGATGGCGAGTCGTGGTTCTTTGAAGAATTGCTTTTCCAAGGAAATACTCCTCTGAAACAAATGAAGGAATATTTAGTAAGGGGTCACTAGGGCAAGAGAATGATGATTGAAGATTTTGCGTTTGTCTTGGTATGGACCTGCTATGAGGAGGGATTATACACATGTGGCGAAAATAGTCATGAGTATAAATCTTGATTAATGGAGGGCGAAAGGAGATAAATTGATTGTGTGAAAGATGGTATGTATGAAAAGGGAGTGAATGATAACGTGACAGCTAACAGGGGAGAATAGAAGGAAAACATGTTACTCGGGGACTCAATAACAGGATTATTTATAGCGGTTTCAAACTTAGATAGCACATTCATTCAACAAGCCCTCTTTCTCTTTTGTAACACAAAGTTGAAGCACGTTATTGAGAGTTCCATTAAAATCTCGTGATTAATGCGAGCAGACAGACGCTTCCTTTGTGGGCTAAAGGAAGTGCATAATGTAATGGACGGTGGACACCCACTTTGATTTCGTTGGTAGCTCGATGGTAGTAGTGATGAAATGGTCTAATTAGAGCTATCTATGATGGGATGTTTTTGATTATAGCCGGAACGAGAACGTATTGATAATGCGGATGCTATAAATCACTGATGGCTAAGATTTCCGCTAATGGATTACAACTGTCGAACGGAAATCAATACAGATATCAGCTGATGCCTCTATAGAAAAGAAGAAAATCAACGATCTGGAAGAAATAGTCATTGAAATGTACGAAATTCATATGTAATTTCAAGTGTTCAGTTTTCATTTCCGCACGTTTCTCTAAAGTTTCTACTATTTCGCAATTGTAGATAGCCATCTTGACTTTTCTTATGCAAAACGAATCTTACTTTCCTATTTAAATTGTTATGATAATAATATTATTTTGATTATGACCATTACGAAATTGCGTTTACTTAACGAGATAAGCCTTTTTAAGTTTTTATGGTAATGACTAATGAGTAAATAATGGATAAACTTTCTTTTAAAAATTAACGAGGGATGACCAAACGAATTTTAATGTTAATTAAACACTTTACGCCTTTAATGTGCTGCTTGAATTAGGGAAGCCAAAGTAAACGTTTTCATGCTGCGTGGAGGATTGATGGAGAGGAAATTGTAGATCAACGGCTTATCATAGCAAATTGTGGATGCCAATTAAGAGAAAACGATCAATTGTACAGTCACTAGCACTAATATGCATCACTTTGCAAAACTCAAACGCATGGAATAACGGTTGCAACTTTGAGATAAGACATATTTTATAAAATTAAAATTTTAAAGTGTAGGTGAAGGTATGCATATTAATGCTTGTGACTGTCCGTAGGATTATAATATTCTGATGTTACTACATGCTCTGCTGTAGCTATAAAGTTAACGTAATGCTGTTTCTAGCCAGTGTGCCAGTACTATCCCATATTTATGGCTCGTTTAGCCTGCACAAAAGGACTGTGGGATGCGTTCGTTTCAGCAACTCAGTGCACTGTGGAAGTTACTCAAGTCAGGTCCAAAGAACCTGTTGTGTCGCAGTTTCTATTTGAATAGCAGCTGTAGATAAACATCAGGTAATATTGTCAAATTTTATAAGTGTTTTCCTATACTTCCAAGTGGAAGATATGTAGATAATCGTCACATGCCAGGCTACCTTGATGAAGTGCTAATACGTATCGATAGCAATAACGATAATAAAAACAAAGAGAAAACTACTCATCCTGAAGAGAATAACAAATAAGAAGAATAAATAAAAGATGAGTGGAAATGAGTTTGTCATTAGTGAAGCAGGTGGATGAGACATTACATAATCAGTTGGAAACGCATAATCGGTGATGTGACGAAAATAACAATATTACGAGTATACAAGATATCAAAATTCAAGAATGTAAGGTAATTTCTAATTTTGAATACATAAATACTTCTCGCTATGAGAATGAATCTATACTAATAATAAAGTTAAAGAGTTTGTTTGAACGCAATAACCTCTGGCTGGAACTACCTACCAGTCGGATTTGAAAAATTATTTTTGCTTTTGATAGCCCAACCCTTGAGGAAGGCTACAGGCTATCACAACAAGCTAACACTCTTAGGAGCCGAGCAAAAAGAAAAAAAAAAGTAAGAAAGAACGCTAAGCAAAAACGAAGTAATAGCGCGGGCAGGCAATGCGATGCGACGGGATGGGTCGGGGAAGAAGAAATTTTATGCAGACGAAGTCGCGGGCAAAAGCTAGTGTACACAATATATAAAAGGTAACAGAAAAGCTTATAAATTGTAATGGATTTATTCCTAAAGAAGTTGTCGATATGAAATTCAATCGTAGTGAGTTACGGATGGAGGGATTTCTCATCTGTTTTTTTAAAGTAAAACATCGAAGGAAGTGCGTAATCTGAATCTAACCTGTTTCAAATTTCAATTGTCTAACGGAATCTATAGCATTAATAAACATTCACCATTTAGCTCTACATATGCGTGAAAAAGGTTAGAGACAAACTACATAGGAATATATAGAATTTGCTGAACAAAGGCAAATTCAATATGGAATTATTTTCCTTAAAAACAAAATACATACACCAGGTAGTTTACTCGAGAAAGGGCAAATGTGTAAAAAGAATTTCTGTTCACCAAAGGTTCTAGGTTCTTACAAACCATAGTCCGCATAAAGCCGTGTAACTTATATCGATGTTAATGTTACAAAACGTACGAGAATGTTTGAGAATTCAATGCTCCTTTTAACGAGAATTGCTTTACAAAGCGGGCCGCCTTTTTGCTCGTATGAAAGGACTAAGTGCTCAGAATTCAAAACTAGGCAGTCTGGAAGTTGAATAACCCTCGATGCTAGCTTTTTACAGCATTTAGCTTTTACATAGGTCATCGAATTTTAGTATCATTGAAAAGGAAAAAAAACATGCTGCTAGTGTTTCAACTGACACATAGAAAGTCATAACCGAAATCAGTACACGCCACCTATAATCATAACAAGCACAAAATAAACAAACAGTAGCTTCAAGGAACTATATCAAGATCAACAACAGCCGATCTATTTCGTAACGATCTCGAACCGTGAAAACGAAGGTGAAACGAGCTGTCAATAGTGTCAATCCCTAAGCATCAGGAGAAATGACAGCTCACTTCACCTAAATTTTTCACGGTAAGATCTTTACAGAATAGACCGGTTGTTCTCACCTAACAACCTTTCCCATTTCTCGGTAAGCAACAACAAATACAGGACAGACTGACAATACACATCAATCATCAAAACTGTCTGCGTATACGCAGAACGGAATGTCATTGTGTGATAATTCGCGGTTCTATACTCGGTGTGGGATGGTTGATTTCGATCAATAGATGGTATGGCATATTACATGAATTGGGTCGCTTTATATGGTACTGGCATTGGAGATGCGGAGTGCATGGGTTTTTGTATTGATTGTTAAAAAAAAGTATTTGGTTACTTGTGCTTTTTATTGCAAATTTTTCGCTTTGTGTTGACTTGGGGTTCCTTTATTCAAGACAGGTATGTGTACGTTCTTTGCTCGTCAATGTTTGCTCATATGGGGAATATAAAATGAGCAATAATAATATCTTCAAACAGGTTGACTATAAAGGGGATTGAGGATCTCCTGAATCCCCCAAGCCATTTTTTACTGTTAAACTAGATAGTTTGACTCTAACAAATGGCATTGATTAGCTAGTAGTAGTTGTAAGTTAATAACAGAGAACTAAGTTTTGAAGTAGTAAAAGAAGCCATTCGAATCTTAGACGGAAACGGTACCAAAGAGAAAAGTGATTTAATAGCATACTTAAGAACTTATGGAACGGAAAACGATAAAACTACTTACCTAACGTCCTATGTAATGGAAAAGTTGCAAATGTAATTAGATAACTAGATACTGCTAATATAGGTACAGCTACAGACCAACGTAAAGTTGTAAAGCTATTTCTAACAGCAAGGATGTAATCAACCAATTTAAATCACAAGCCAAATCCATCCATATATTAATTGGCATATAATTAAGACTGAACAACAATTAATTTATTTTCTGATATCGTTATCCTTAATCACGCACAACCAAGAATAAACGAGAACAACAAAACCTGAGTGTGTTCGTGATATTATGACAACAAATTAAGTAGGTACTGAATCAGTGTGCAAAATGAGGAAACCAAACCGATGGAGCACAAAAAATAATGATATTCGAAGCATGAGCATGCATCAACGTCAAACACATGTGCGGCCTTCATACAATTTGCGTAGTACATTAATATCAAATTGTTTACTATAAAAACAGACGAATTCAGACCTAATAACCAGGAAATAAAGTTGATATTTCGCCTTGTAACGATTCGCAGGATCATTTCTCGTTTAATATCTGAGCTACATACAGCATCAGAAGGGGTCATCAAGATGTCTGTATACTATTCATGCTTAATAAACACGCATATAAAATCTCAGAACAGTGAGTTTACGAGCCGAGCAACAAGCATTATACATATTATTACATCTTTTATTTCGGTACAAAAATCCGCCTGGACATGTGAGAAAGAATGGGGCGTCGTAAAATAAACACCATCAAAGAAATTACGCCCTCCATTCTGGGCAAACATTGAATCACCGCAAACACAAAAAAGCTATCACAGTCTACAGACTAAGCTTACAGCCAATCCGGATAAAGGGCAGCAGGTATAATATTTAGAATGGAAAATTTGAATTTCCATCGAATTGGAATCCTTTCACCAAACCGCAGTATCCGACCATTTCAGAATCTCCGCAAATAGCTTTGAAATGAAACTTCGTTATGTAGTTTCTAACGTTTGATGTAACCCACATCAGCATATTTAACAACTTGCGATGTAAAGTTTTGAAATATTGAACTCAAAATATGCAACAAACCAAGTACGCACTGCAGCAAGCTACAAAAGTACTTAAAATCATAACGCCACAACAAAAGCTTTACGCAACCATAGAAATGCGAGTTTCCTACAATTGTTTTAAAGCTAATCTGTTAGTTGTGCGGAATAAAAACAGCTGTGGTGTGCGTGGCGGGCGGTGCCGGGCGGCGCTTGGTACACCTTGGTACGAAACGTGCGCGCGCGCCGACACATTATCACGACGACCCGGCGCGCGGCGCACTTGTTAGTCGACGAATTGAGACCTAGCTTATACGTTCAAAGATATAATGTGTGCGAGTTTCTGTGACAAATAAACCTATTTTTCTTTCTTTCTTTGTAATAGTAAACAAAATGATTTTTTAATTAACCTGTACTGTCTCACTGCTGGCCAAAGGCCTGCCCCAAATCCTTCCAGGAACTCTTTGCCCGCGCTACCTCAAACCAGCCCTCGCGGTACCCGTCCAGGTCGTCTCGCCACCTCTTTTTAGATCGGCCTCGGGCGCTGTTCACCTTCAGACACTCATTGTGTGGACTTTTGCCCAGCGGTCAGCGTGCATACGATACGACTGATGTGACCCGCCCAATCCTATTTGAGCCTGGCAGCCTTATGTCCTACATCCAGTACGCCAGTTGTGGTGTGTCCAATAGGCCCGTAACGCAGTATGGTTATGAGACAAAAAAAAAAAGATTTACTTCGGGTTACTTTACAGGTTCCATATAATGGTCTCATTAAATTTTACCACCTAAATACACATTGTGGAATGCAATAAATGATTGAGTATTGAAAAGGAACATAGATTGAACCCCAGAATTTAATAGATAAATGATACAGATCCGATTGTATCAGATAATGATGAGGACATAAGCGAAGTTAATCAACAGTTTACTAATAATAGGTCACAAAACGATTGCAATAACAAAATGATGTAAGTCAAAACTAATCATTTAGCTACATCTCCCGCCCATAGAGATGAATATCATAGTATTCAACAAATGTGGCAATTTGCTTCACAAACGCTCGTTATGACATCAAATAAAACGACAAAAATAGAACCGTACATCTGTCACAGGGACAGAACAGAAATGGCACTACATTCCGAAGCAATTCCGTAAATACAGGCGATGTGTCTCAAGTATTCAAGTTATCTAACCGGGCAGAGAACATGCAATTATCAAAGAAACAAGTTCTCACGACTACCTTGTATTTGAATATAATTTTAGTTACATAATTACTACAAGACAAGTGATAATATAAAGCTTATAATATTATAATGGGTACATTTTTGATCTTGAAGATCGCATAAACAATGGGCAGAAGAAACAATTAAAATTCTTGAGAACTGTTATAATTATAAAGTATAAGTTGTACAAATTTCATTTAACATGGACGTTTAACAATCAGATTTCCATGAGTAATTTTGTAAATCAATTGAATATACAGCGGAATAGACAGTAATCAAAGAAAAATGTGTGTGAATTTCCTTGTTTGATAATTTCAATTTGTTTTTCTTATTAATTGTTACTCTTTCACTGTTTCATGCCTTGATCATCAGTATGTTCAGGGGTGAAAGGCTTATTAAATATTTCCTTGTGAACTACGCAAACAGCCAATGAAATGCATTGGGCATTCGTAGTTAAAAGCAGGAAACAATTCACTGGGAAAATCCAGAAGAGAGAAAGCCAATGAACCAAAGGACCAGGTGTTGACCACTGTTGCATTTGGCCAATCATTTGTCCAGTGAAACCCAATGCACCACGCAACAATATTGTTTATTTTAATACATAATATGTACCAAATGCTTATATAGAAACATGGACGTAACAATGACGTTGGAGATCGCAAACAGTACGGATAACTTCAGCAAACATGCTGTACCGGCAAAGTTTGTTAAATTCATATTTATCATTCAACGCGACAATGGAAAATATGGAAACAATGGCGCTCATTATACGTTGCTTTACTGACCTGCGAGTTAAATAAAAACAGTTAGTATTGAGTAAACGATATTTGAGACAGCTGAGCAAAACAAGTATGTTTTGGTCTTTGGAGGCTTACCATCAATGGCAGCTTTTATACAATGTAGAGAAAAAAATACGCCAATAAATGAAAACACTGGCAATACTAATGCATAAGGGTATTTTCGAACGATCAAATGAATACTAACATCAAAATAAAAAAGTAATTCGCACTAACTAAATAGTAATGATGGGTCCACTGTGGGTTTTGGCAATCTTTGACTAGTCTATTTGATATATTTGATTTAATTTTCATATGTAGTCTGACTGTCGTCTCCCCCTTGTATAGCAAACACTGAAAATATGAACCTTTATTAAATAAAACAGGAATAGAAAACTGAACTAAATGTAAGCAATTCCATGGAAAGTGAGTCGTAAAAGGCAAATGGCTTCCAGCGTTAACACTGGAAACGTAGAAACTCGCGCGTTAATGTCAGCAGTGAAATAACAACTATAGGTTGCCTGCAAAATTGCAAATACCAAAGCAAATTACATGAAATTTCCCAATTTCTTATTAAATTGAAACTGAGGCGAATGTTCACATGGTTTCTGATTACGAACACAGAATTGATTGTGAGTTGGGTTAAATTGCTTTCTGCATTTCTTCGTATACAATTTTCAAAGCCAGATATTATCCTTTAGCAGAAAAGAGATGCTGCGAATAAGAAGTAATAGTTACCCCTAGCAATGTTAATGCAAAATTAAATTTATCTTACTGATTTATTCAGTTAGTTTGGAACTCCCGCTAGAAATCCAGTCGAAACAAAAACAAACCATATGCCTTAAACAGAACAGCTATAGGTCACACACAACTAAGTGCCAGACATGTATGGGAACTCGAGCAAAAATAAAAACAGCATACGCAATTAATTACACCTATTTTCGTATAATTCTACTGCAAATAAAAGGACTAATAAATCAAAGTAAATCATGAACACCCACACGCGAGCGTCTGCGAACAATCCAGACCATATAATGTAACAAATATGTAACCTCCTTTAGATGTATGTGAGCAAGAATCTCACATCATTTGTGGTATGTGGCGCGAGGTACGGGCTACAATTATTTGAGGTCAGGGAGCACGATATGACCCCTATGATACCGAGACAAGCATCATGCTTAGAATTTTTATGTTATTCCAAGATTGAAAGGAGTGAGTTTGTATTCAGAATTCTTGTAGTGATTACGATGTGGACGAAATAAGACTTTCTTGGAGTACAGAGAAATCTCTTTAAGTCGCTTTAGAAAGGAAATTATTGCAATTATTGCCAAGGCTATGGCCACGTCTACCAAATTAGTGTTTGATTTAACGCTTAGATGAAAATAAATCTTCAATATATATGTATATATATACCTAGGAATGAAGATTGAAAAGCAAAATAAAATTAGGAATGTTGTAATTATCAGAAACGTTTTATAAATAGCAGATCACACAGTTTCCCAGGGAATGAGAAACAATACGAAATGGTAGTCGTAACGCTGCTGAAATGGAAATATATGTATAATTAAATAATAATCAGAAACATTAAAGCTTGTTGCCAGCAAGTTTCGTAGTCGTTTTGAGTGACTATTGAACACAGAAAGCAATTTTAATAAAAACATTACACCCGGGCAACGGAAAGTACCCAGTCTGATTGTTCATGCTGTAGTATAAGCACGGTATAATTCTATGTATAAGTGCGTGAGATGTTATTAATAGTACTCGACACAATTCGGAAATACATAATAATATATACATTCAACGAATGAAATCTCACACCAAACTATCACATTTCAACCCAGGAAATAACAATGCCTGGGAATCTACACCTACTATCATTACCTGTCGAAACATTCACATTTTCGGCTACAGACACGTGCAACTGCACAATAGTCGACAATACTAATAATATCAATAGCGTATCGGAAAGCTAATTTATTCGAGCCGCGGCCTGCCCATCCATTGTAGCGATCGCAACATTCCATTGTGTGGTCGTGACCTTCGCATCATAGAATGTTTGTCAGATGAATGGTTAGCAGACTTGCCAGTGGGCGTCGATGGACCTGCTCACGCAGTTTTTGTGTAGGATTCTCTGAAGTTTTTGAATGGAAGGATTGAAAGTAAGTCGTGGTTGAATTGAATTAAAATGTGCGAGCTTCCAATGATTAAAAAGAAACAACCAGGCCCATTTTTATGGGTCTTCTTCCTAGTCTTCTTCGTAAATTGTAGCTGTTGTTGTAGCTTCTCTTTCTGATGATTACACCATTGGTGAAATATTTTTATTTGCACATGTATAACACCGTGTTACAAATAACATTCACATTACCATCATGGAGATTCCTATACGTTACTAATTTGATTTGTTACCGTGCGTAATTTTCTATTAACGCGAAAAGCACGTGTTGTGCCAATCAACTATTTGTATAAGTAATTACTTAAGTAATAAAAATATTAACTTAAACACTATAATTTGGAGGTCATGTGCTCAATTATTCGAATTTTCCATGGATTACTGTTAACCGAGACTAAAAGTTAAATGACCGGACCACCTCAAGATCATAAGACGTCCAGGATGCTTTAGAGGAAAATGATCAAACAAATACAGCACATACCTAAAGCCAAATTCAATCTAAAAGAAAAACAAAGCAATAACGACCGGCTTGCCTGACCCAGAACCGTAGATTGTCTTGAAATCCGCACTGAAAGATCAAAATACAGAGGGGGAGTAATAAAATTGGATTCCTACTGAAGAAAAAGAGCTTAGCTCTTCACAAAACTTGTTTTCGTTCAAGAAAATGGAACGAATCTTATTCCTTCATCGTAAGCACTCCTTGGTTGCACACAGTAACATGATAGTTTTAAAACAAAATGTACGCTCCAGTGTACACGAATTTGATTACCAGATTGGCCTTCAATATTGCTAAATATTATATTACCATCATCAGCTATCATGAGTGAGTGATTTAAGGGAAATTACATCCGCAATTTGTCCTACCATGTCGTGTGTTCACACGTTTAAAGATCTCGACATATTATTTACGTCGATATCAATTAATGGTGTGTAATTATTTTTGCCTTGACATCCATGCATTGCGAGCCCATTATCTGGTCGTTGTGGGGTAGCAGAAGACGACTAAAATGTAGCTTAAGGCTTAATGACTTCGTTTAATCATGGAAGAATCTTTGCGGAAGCGTTTGCTTCGCTATCTCCTGAATGATATTCCTAAGTATCGGCTTCTGGCTAGAAATATTTATCATTCCTGCATGCAACCTACATCGACGACATGGTCTGTACTGCTCAAGTCGTAGGTACTCGTGATGCCACAGCATCCTATGATTTGTTAAAGACTTAATAACACAGCTCATGTAGGAAGCTATTTGCCCTGGTATTCGTAAATGATGGCTTAGCAACGATTACAACCTGCGCTATTGCAATTTTTATATGCAATAATTTCGCCGTTATGTAGATGTGATTCGCCTGCCAACTACATTCCATGTCAGTCAGCAGAATAATATTTACTTATCTTGATAAAAGATAAAGCATTCATTTTATTGTTTGGTTTTACTACTTCAAAACTAAAATTAGAATTGTATACGTTTATTTTCAAGTGCTTCAGGCTGTAAACGAAGGTCACTGGATGGAGGAGGCAACGATCTGCTGCCCATTTGTGACATACTTGTTATTTTATAGTCTCATTTACAAAGCCTTTGGTTTCAATACTTTTAATGAATACCATTTGAAAATATACGACTGTGGCAAATAATAATATTTTTTTTTTCTGAACAATTCGTTTTCAAAAGAGAGCAAGAAACTGGATTCCAAGTATTTAAAAACAACTTGATATTATCCTCAAAGCTACAAAATGTTGTACACAATTTGTGGTTTGTGTAGGAAATTCTTTTTAAGTCGACGATTTAGTTTATTGTTGTTAAATATTCATGAATTAAACATGGCGGATCACCCCAAAGTTCACACGGTGAGTGTTAACCTTCAAGCTCTTAGTCAGGTTCCATGTCAAAGATATAATTATATGTATCTTAGAAGATACATATAATTATATATCTTTAACATGGAACCTAACTGATATGAGACGATATAAATAAAAACCAATGTTTGAATGTTTGTCCTCTATGTGTTCCGAAACGATGGTCAAATTGTGATGAAACTTTGGTAGGGTGTTCTGGGGACCGGGACGCCCGTGACGGTTCCTAATTTATTAAAACAACGGAATAATAACAAAAAAAAATCTAAGGCGGTACGAAGTTCGCCGGGTCAGCTAGTTATTTATATAATTATGTAATTGTGTTGATGGCTCCATTGACTCCTTTGGCACTCTAAAGTTTATATTTGTTTACCTCAAAGTTTTCTGTTTCTTTTTAGTTTTGTGGTTATTAATGTTTTGTTTATTTGCATGACAATACCTAACACATTAGGTATTAGTATTTTCTTTTTCCTTCAATTCTATAATGCACGGCATTCTTACTTGAAATTCGTCATCAATTGTAAATAACATACACTTTCATCATTCATAAATTCATGTTGAAAACCAGTGTCCATTCCAAGGTTGCCTGGAAGAGATCGCAGAAAGCAATAAGGCCGCCCATTGTATATTATGTAGTGTTTGATGTATCTTTTTCATGTTATGTATTTTTATGCTGTACATATAATATAAATAAATAAATAAAACAGAGCATGAATTAAATTAATAAAATGTTTAATTAAGAAGTTCACCAAGGCTTCATTCTCTCGACTACACTGCTGATGAAAGTAGAACTTAATTGAAGTTCATAATTAAAGTGCATTCTACTAACTTCATTAATTTGCTTTGGCCGCGCTGGGGCCATTACGTAATGCAAAATAAGTTGACGTCTATTTTATATTCCTTCGATTGTTTGACCAGTCTCGCTTGATTGTTTATTGATAGATACCAGTTTTAAAAGGAAAATGCTGTTCAAGAATATAACTATTTATCCTATAAAAATTCGAAGTTTTCCTTTTGTTTCAGTCATCATCTTTGCATCTGAAGGTCCTGATTGATTGCCAA
This sequence comes from Luperina testacea, assembly GCA_927399505.1. Classification (NCBI taxonomy): domain Eukaryota; kingdom Metazoa; phylum Arthropoda; class Insecta; order Lepidoptera; family Noctuidae; genus Luperina; species Luperina testacea. The sequence goes on from OV656769.1 coordinate 3,026,349, forward strand.
TAGTATTCGTCCTCAGATGCATTCTAGATTTCTATGGCTTCCTGGACATCGCGTCTCATTTTTGCTCCCATTTATGTGTCAACAGATTACAAAACCTTCGAAGAATTGGATGGCTTAACACCTCGTGCAGTAGTTTCGTATAGATCGCTAATCTCGTTGTAATTTAGACTAGACGAATCGTACGCAACAGATCGTGTCGGCCAGATTAGTAGCGCTTTAGATACAGTAGCTTAGGCGATTTCATTCATTTACACTAGTTTATCGTCTACAAGCATCATGGGAATAACTTGTTTGAACATCCTACTGGTTTTCCTCGCATATCGTATATTGGGACGTTACTCAGTAAGTTCATGGTAAATGATTATCTTGTATAGAAGTAAGCTCGTAAGAGGTCATGGGCCTCGTTATTAACAGAATTTCACAAAGCATACGCTACTAACAAGTGTTCATTCGCAGGAACAATTGAAAGATGAGTAACAGCATGCACCTGATCTCAGACATCATGATCTCACTCAGGGATGTCTCATTCAAATACAGTAAAAGCTCCTTATTCGCGCTTCCTTCATTCGCGTTTTCACTATTCGCGGATTAAAAAAATGCGACCCAATTCTATATTCGCGGCTAAAAATTTCTTTATTCGCGGATCTAATTGATCGCGCCGCCTTAGCACTGCCGCCTCCTGTCAAAGGATGCTGCACCCCGCTACCGACACTACCCAATATTATTTGTAAATGCCGTCAAATGGACTAAAAAAACAGTAAAATAGATCTTATTGTAAAATAGCAAATGAGCTCTGCGATTTCTTTATGAACATTGATCCGTCTATGGAACGAAGTCTTATTTTTAAAAGGCAAATTGCTAATGCGACTGCTGCGTATCAGTCTGAACTGAAGGAGCTTTTAAAAACTGCCAAGCAAGAGAAAATTACAAAATTCTTCAAACCATTGCAAGCCTAAGATAATTTAATGAAAATGTTCAAAAACTTGAATTAAATTGATTTTTTTTATACATTTGCTTTTTTTATTTTGTCACCTAGGAACGTATCCCATATAATCCCATATAAATTACCATTCCGTATTCACGGTTTCTGTATTCGCGGCATATTTTTGGAACATATGCCCCGCGAATAAAGAGCTTTTACTGTACGCAACGTCTACGATGACATCTCTAATGACATGAAATCCATTTCTGCGTTCATGTTTCCATCCAAATAACGTAGTTATAAATTCTCTAGCTGTTCACATAGCTCGCATAGGCATGTACTTAGTCGTTCGCCATACCATAACAGTTTTGCAACACTTTGCCCAACCTCCGGTTTCGATCTCAAGACGACACCACGACGTGGACCGTGAGAAACGGCAAGGTCTGTTGAAAGAAGACGTGAGTGACGATAGCAACCAACATAACAACGAAGGTGTTAACATCCTTCACGTAAGCAAATACGGTACAGTTTACTTTGAATAAACAGCAAAGGGTAAAGTAGGAGGTCTCGTTACTAATTGGCGAGTTAATTCGTTCATGCCATAAGTCTTATGACAAGTTGGTTTTTCTAGAGAATAATTAGAAGCAATTGAAAATTGTTAAACTGCAATGAAGCAATTGCTTGAAGAAAATCTTAATCTTCGTCATTAAAAGTCAATTGAACCTTTGAACGTGATAATGACTGTTGATTCTACATGATTTTCTATTGATTACTCTTTAGATAAGATTAACTAAATACCTGTTAATTTTATCTTTAATATGTCGTATTTTTGTTGATATCCGGATGTGTAATCTACACCAAAATCTGGGAACTACGTAATAAATTGTTGTCATAATAAACCACGTTTTGGTAACATGTGCCTGATAACAGTACAATACTATACATATACCTCCTGTCATAAAAGTAATTTGGTATTAATTGCAACAACGCTGTATTGTGCGATGCCATTTTACTGGAATTTTCAGACTTCGACATTATCATAGCGATGATATCTATGATTACGAACAGCATTATTATATGATGGACTGCCATGACGTCTATCTTAATTGTTATATCACAATTGCATGATGATGCCACAATTAAATTTATTATCACTATAGAAACTTCTCATTACCTCAATTACATCAATAACTACTGCGTTACGATATCACGAGTCGCTGATACTAAAATCTAGGGGAATAATAAAAACCCCAAACGTGTTTGCGTTTATTTGCTAACAGCTTAAATAGGTAAGTCCGACGATTTTTGCCGCAGTCTCGAAAATTGTCCGCTAACACGTAACGTTTGATGATGATGATGATGATGATGATGATGGGACTCCCTTTTCCGCACTTAGACTCCCATTTGGTCCGTTGTGCGTGGGGATTCTGGCTAACCGAGCCAGCCTAGCTCCGCCCAAAAGCACAGAAGCTTCCTGGGAGCTTCACAGGCTTCGCGGAGCGACCTCATTGTTCCGAGGATTTCTGCACGTTGAGAAGCCACGGCCTCGCAATCCAGGATTACGTGGGCGGCTGATTCCTCGGCATCAAGGCAGCCCCTACAGAGGGGGCTGTCCGTGGCGCCTATGTTGAAAAGATGTTTGTTAAGGAGGTTATGGCCCGTAATTGTGCCTATTATTATTCTAAGGTTATTTCTACTCAGACTGAGAAGTTTTTTGGTTAATCGCGGGTGTATCATTGGTAATGCCAATTTTGACTGTCTACAGTCTGTTGCCCGTGACCATCTGTTGTTATGGAGTTCGGTCGATCTTTGGCGAATCCATGCACGAAATTGTGAGAAAGGCAAAGGGAGAAGTGGGTACGGGCCTGACACCCTCATATCAGAGCCTCTCTTCGCAAGTTCATCTGCAGCATCATTGCCCAGAGATTCACTGTGCCCTTTGATCCACTGGAGAGTAATACGATTGGACGTCGATAAACTCTCCAGAGCTAGATGGCACTCAAAAATTAGTTTGTTGTTAGTTTGTTTGCTACCTAAAGCTTTAAGCACACGTAACGTTTATAAAACGAAGTTGGCGATTTATAATTGTACGGCAGTGTTAAGAGCGCGTATACAGAAAGTGGGCAACGTCGCAAACAGCTGTCAAATATTTCCCTGTTTTGATTAATTTGTTAATATTACTGTATGAAAATAAGAAATATGGCTAACTAATGAACTAGAATATTAATAATGAATTGCAATTAAAACACTGAATTTGATGTTGTAACCGTTTTAGGTGTAAAAAAGGCATTTGTAAAGTTTCCAAATACTTTTTTTACATCTAAAACTAAATATTCGGTGTTACGATATTAATTATTGCATTTCATAATCAATATTCTAGTTCATTAGTTAGCCATATTTCTTATTTTCATACAGTAATATTGACAAATTAATCTAAACAGCGAAATATTTGACAGCTATTTGCGACGTTGCCCACTTTCTGTATAAACGCTCTTAATACGGTTAAACTGTTATCAAATGTCAAGGCTATGAAGACTATGGTAACAAAAAGCAGAATATACAAGGCGGATACTAAAGTAACTAAGATGATCATATAGTAAAATATTTTATACAGTATGTCGTAAGAACATTTAGTTCTATTACAATGAACGTGTTTGGCCTCCGAATACGGAGTAGATAAGGAAAATAGAATATCTGTGCGGACGGATAAATAGACTCGCACACAATACATGGCGCCATAATACAAACTACAGTAACTGTAGTATAATAAATGTACCTGGATGTTTTAAAAGGAATATGTAATGATATTCAACTGCATCTAGATGGACTAGATACATAGTATAAGCTGTAGAAACGCTAGAAAAGGAATACTTAACTTCTCTAAAAAAAAACACCGAACAAGCGGGGGAAGGTAGTCAGCGGGATTGTCCGAAAGGGTTACCGCTGGCCCGGAACATAAAGGGCTAAGGAAGGAACACGGGTGGGTTTTCAACTAGTCAGTAAGAGTCTGACACTTCCTTCCGCTCCACCCAGAGCGGGAGGGGTCATTAGACGATTTCCCATCCAGAAAAAAAAAAAAAGCGGAGGAAGGTAACCAGCATAGCTGGGGGTTGGCCGTCTACAAAACTACCGCATATCAGAATTTTACATACCATTGAATGCTCCTGCCAGAATCTACAATAGTCACAAACGATCACTTCAAACAATGACGCTCGTCCCCAATTGGAACCACGGCCACGTTGAGACGTAACGTCCCGGGCCATAAAGACATGTGTGTATTAATAGTGAGTGACTGAGATAGCCGTCTATTCGTTCTCAATTCATTTCCTTCAGTTGACTCTAACAATAAGCACAATGATATGTAACCAGATATAATAATAAAGAAGATATGTAGGTTTATACGAGGTCAGCTTTTAAATTCTAACTTCTAAGCCACTCAACGAAACTGTCAAGGACAAAATCCTTTGAAACGATAATCGTTGCCAATATATGAAATGAAAAGACAAAGAATTGCTTGAGATTAATTAAGTAAAGTTTCCAGACGGACAGACATAATAGTTGCGTTAACCGATGCTTTATAATCAGGAATTCCATTGCTTTGACATAGATCACATAGACGAGATCAAAAGCGCTAGAAGGTCACTGACAAATACCATATAAACATCCTTAACCCACATAGTACAAAAAGCAGCTGTAAAGCGGGCATTAGCGTAAAATTTGGCAATCAGTATTATATGTAGTAGCCTTGGCATGGCACTCCGAGGATAGACGGCCGAGACCCAATTGCTCTAGCCTGTGACGCGACCCCAAGTAGTGTGAGATGAGTGCGAGCCACAGGAATGCATTGTAAATAACTAACATTTGCTCTCGTGAATGGGGTTATGATGGACACGCAACGGTCTTTCTTTGAGGCGGCAAGTAAAAATGTCAAAGAATTTGACTATCCCTAGCCACATTCTTTGACATATTTATTTGCCGCCGAATAAGAAATCTGGAATTGTAAAGACTGAATTGTTTGCGTTTTAAGACCCTAGATGTTGATATAGTTATGTGTGTCTGTGTTTATACAAGGATGAGGGGATAGTGAAATAAATATATCTGTATGAATTTCCTTATGTAAATGAAATGTAAAATGTATACATAATTGAGGTGATGTGCCACAAACAACGGGAGCATTTAATATCGTGTCCAACGTGTCCTGTTGCCTGTACGTTACAACCCACAAAAACTGATGGACTCTAATGCAGGTGCACTTGTTATCAAATTCTGGGCCGACTCTATTTAGATTTCCATCGACACGCTAAGAAGAATTTCCTTATCAACCACGCGACGGATGTTAATTAAAGGATTGTTTGTATTTTATGTTTTAATTATGAATAATTATTGAACATGAGTTGTTGTTGTTTCTTCCGGCTTGCCAATATTTATAAACAACATTACGTTACTAGGTTATGCAACCTGTTGCTATAGCTTGTGTAAATATGAATTAAGACTGCACTAAAACATTTCCAATTTTCCAATAACTACCTACTTTAAGACTACTTTATAAACGACCGAAGAATTTTTATGACCAATTTTGAAATGCCATGCATATGAGATGTCAATAGCAATAGTACTCACACAGCTTTAGCGCACATGTCCACTAACCACACACTACGTGCTAAATAAGAACAAACAAAAGTAAATAGTGGAAATAAAAATATTCGACACGACACACTGTTTCCAGACAGACATAGTGACTGAAAAACAGACGGTTTATCGATACATAATAACAAAAGTAATATTTAAATTATATACAATTATATTTTACATTTTCAATGTTGCTTATCTGCAAGTTTGTTTTCGCTTCCGGGATGAGCAGAACTGAGAGCGATATCAATACGTGCACCGCCAACATAAAGTTACATACCGCAGTTGGACGTTGAAACCAGTTTAGAATCAAACATTACGATTGGATACGGTAGAATCGTGACTAGCTCCTAACTCAGAGTAGCATACCATGCATCTCAACTTTCTTACCGAACGCGAAGGTAAGAAAGGCCCACACGACAGAATTGTAGTCACAGAACAGTTTGAAATTGTTAAGATTTTAAAGCGAAAACGCAATACTGGACTGCTGATTGAACAGCAAAGAACAGCAAGACATAGTAAGCAGGTATTTTAGACAATGGTGTCTGATTGTAAGCAGCACGAAATAACTAAGAAAGAAAACAAATTAAAAAAGAATTATAAAGTCGATTACAAGATGATCTCAAACTGATAAAAAGAGAGATTCTTACAGTAACGGCAACTCCTAATCAAGATCCATTTTGAGGTCAAATTCTGAAAGAAACTTCAAAAGGTCTTATCCGGAGCTAGCGAATGGCGAGCACCTACTTATTGGGTGATATTGTCTTTCAAGAACGTTATTTTTAGTGACGCCAATGTTCTGGGTAAATGATAAGAATAAAATAGATGTTAGTAATTAGTATGTAGTTCTAAAACTAAACAAGTTTATTCACAAAATCTCCTCGTTTTAATTGCTTTTAAACTGCAAGAGATTGTTCACTTCTTGCAGTCGTAGAAGCTTAACTTTCGAAGGTGAGTTTTTACAGATTTCCTTGACAATGTTGACCAAAGATGGCTTATAGTCACTAAAGAACTAACTTTAAGTAACTTTAACGATGGGACTTTTTATGTGCCCGGACTTGTGAGTTTCTGGATGACGTTAGGTCAAACATTGAACGAATTGCACTGTAGAATCTAAAAGATGATTCTGACCACATAGTTTTCAATTCATAAGACACGTAATATTAAAGGCAAAGCCTGCCAAAGACGTAATTTAAAAAAAAATATGTTTACCAACATTCATTACGTAAAAGCGAAGATGTAACTCCGTTCCGAACACGTGCGGTCGCGAACAATCGAAATTCGTTTTTTAAACACTACCGCAGCACGCACAATAGCAAATAAAGTGTCGCAATGAATGAAAGTTGTGAAAGAATACGAGAAACCTGTACGTAATACACGCAAAAATTCGACCGACAATAGACTTTTACATGGTCCATGCACATATGAGTGCAATACTCATTTTATACTCCAAATGCTTTGGGAAATGTGCAAGCATTAGTTGAAATTTTAAACAGTGTTGATTGCCAAGATTTAGACACATTTAGCATCACAATGGAAATTAGCTATGGTTTCACTTCGTATTAGAAATGAGTGACGCATTTATACGGCATAATCGATATATTGTCATTCAGTACTTTTCCATTACGAGTTGGATAAACTCCAGCTTCAATTTTGGTTTTTATAAATTAACACCTGTATCCTTTTTCCAATTTGTAAGTTTATCATGATTCATGTTTAGCAATGGACACCTAAAGGCTTTAAAAAAAAGCTTATAATAAATAACTTAGATCAAAATCGTCGAGTGAATCGCAGTCTCTCTTCTTTAATCTTTTGCGGATCTCAGTTGACAAATTCTTAGCACATTAACTCTGGCCATACTCGTACCGAATCTGGCATTACTGCAATCTGATGACATCATGCTTATTCAAAAGTGGATTACTGGCCAATCGATTCGTATGAATCGGATTAATTTAATCGCTTCTAAGGAACGATGATCTTGTTATGTAAAGATCAATCGATTAGGCGAAGAGATATCTTCATTTCCCAAGTGTAGATATATATGCTTCTTTTTTTACGAAACTGTAACATACATAGATGTGATCTCTGAACTATATTTATTATACATTCATTGAAACTGGATCTGTATCCGAAAACATTCGTACTCATAATTTCGGCCTTCTGATCTACAGATCCAGTTCTTCAGATTGGAAACTGCATTTAACTAAAAGTTGTCAATGCCGTGTGACGTATTTGCTTTCGTCAATATATGTGCTAGTATTTATACATTGAGGAGGTCGCAGTGACGTCGTACGCTTAAATAATTCCGGTATTATTGCACTGTTTGGTTGTCTCGAGTGGTCTGGATCACACGGAGTTGGATTAATGGTGTCATGACATCACTACATGCTTTATTTAACCTTTGATGTTACTTACGGACCAATTCAAAATAGTAGGTGGTATTCTTTCAATCAGTGAATTCTTGCCGATGAAAAATTGTGGTGTTTGCTCATATATTTTGAGTAATTCTTGATGAACTGGTCCTACATGCCTACAGCCCATTTGGGACGACTTGCAGGAAATCAAAATAAATTGGATTCTGCAGTTTTTCTTGTTTATCCTTTTCAAATGTACTTGAGAATGTTTCATATTTTCAATACAAATCGATATGAGATCATATTACGTGTTCAATTCTAAGATAATATATTCTTCTGGCACAATAAAATCTGCAAAGTTTTGTTCGGTAACCTTAACTTCATTGATAGTAATAGAATTTAACGTCCAAAGTAATTTATTATCAATTGTTTGCATACCATATAACCAAATCGATACTGCCTTTGTCTGGCTTTTTGTTTTGTAGGTCATGCATGAAAGCGGACTATATTACAGTTGATTAACCAATATAAAGGACGGTGGGCTATTTATAGGGCTATGAGTCAAACACTTACTTATAATATGGCCTAAGTTTCCTTTTAAAATATTTATTTTCGTTAATATAAGGACATAGGTAAATCCAATAAGGCAAACATTGACACCATACAGTATAAAATTGCAAAAGCTATACGTTACGGTACAGTTCGTTTATCAATTCCAAATGCTACGTAAATGTCAGGATGTCGTTCTATTCATCCACACATAAGTTACGTTCGGATGAAAATTCCCTAGCAACCATTTCGAGATCAAAATGGAGTCTATATTTCTTTTCTGTATGAAAAAGTACTATATAAGACACCAAATATTTTCTGTAGGTAATATTTCAACCAGTCTTTCAGGCACTTTATCATAGTACATTTTCTTTTATTCCGATACGCTGAACTCTTTCAAATCAATTGATATTTTGTCTGATCAAAGATCAATTGCCAACAGTATCGTCACAATGGCTACAATTAAAATGTCCTCAACGACATTCACCATTACATCAGTATTACAAAAACTAATGGTTCCAATCTAGTCCACTTTATCTCTATAAATAGTCGACTGTCATTCATAGTCCATGCATTCTTGTGGCCTTATCAATTGAATGCTTTAATTGTCACGACGGTATAAGGGTACTTTGTTATTGAAATGAGAGACTGTTCTCTGATGTTTGATGATGACCCATATTTGAGTTTCACTTTCTTTTTGGTAACACAAGTTACTCTTTGATGATTTCAAGACTCCTTGAGAATGTTCAAGGCATTCGAAATTTGAGTTCACAGAGAAAGTATTTGAAACAGATAATAAATCTCGCCTGGATATTGCAGATGGGTGAGAAATCCATATAGGTACGCTTCTCAAAGATGTTGGAAAATATATTCAGAATTTTATACGTACCTATGTACACATATAAAACCCATACAGTTTTCCAATATAGACTGCCATATAAATCAAGACCCATTTTTGTCGGGAGCCTCTGCTGCGGAACGGAACCACTAATTATTTTAATTTTTAATACACGATAACATATTTATTGATAGTTAAAGTAAAACCATAAAAACACGAGTGATTATCGTGGTGGAACAATTTCCTGTCGGTTATAAAAGCTTAAGTCAAGTACGGATGGAGCTGGTCGTTCACGATCAATCGTTAATGTGAAACTGAACTTTCTTATGTTACTTGAGTGATATAAATCATTAATCTATCATTAGCATCCTATCACCCGGTAAATACACTGCCGGACTTGGGAACTAATGTGACGACAGACAACGCATAATATTTCGTGAATTCTTAGATACGATCAGTAGATTCTGCTGGTCATAGAATCGCTGATATTATATTTAATTTGACTTTTATACGGCTTCTACCGGCTGGGGGCAAAACCACCCAGGAATCCCAATCATTACACAAAGAAACATCATTGCTTCCACACAATATGAAAACTAATAACGTGGACGTCCAACCAAAATATATCGAAATCAATAAAATAATATATCGAATCCAGAAATAGTCTAGATTCAGAAAGTCATTACGTTGGATGGACTTGACGCCGGCGTTCTATTAACGTAAGCTCCAATTCTAAGATGGCCTCTTGAGGGACCCCAAGTCAATCAATATTTATTCATGATACACTTGATACACATTCGATTGCTTTCTATTAGTGGAAATATTCTTTGGAATTATTAATAGTTTTGTTCGTATTTCTGTTGCCTAGGAGATTTTACCCAACATATGCCTTTTCCGCTTTGGTATATTACATACACTACTGATTGGTTTACCTTTTTAACAACCGGAGTTTTAACTTGATATAATTATGTAAATTGTCACGTTAAGTTTAAGCGATCTGCAATAAAATCAACGCCTGACAATCGTGGTCACTCTGTTCAAAGGATATACATAAATCTCAGATTTAACTGCTTTTGAAGAAAGTAGGTATGTATATATAAACGGACTTCCGTAATTATTAAATAACTGGTGTATGATATAGCTACTCTGGTCCGTGCAGTACTTTCACTGGACGAATTTATTAAATTTCACTGACAGATATTCCATCGCTATTGTTGTAATGGTATCGGTAAGCGTGAAGCTACCGCCCCGCAACTATAGTTACGGCATCATTATTTTTTGCAACATGAATAATTTCATTTTCATTAATGACACGATTTCTAAGAATGACAACTAGGTTGGTACTTATGTAGCTTGCGATATGTAATATTACGCAGATATTGACATAAACACATTACGGCTAACGGCATCATTTTACGGAACGAATCGGTAAATCAAATGGCATACTCAACATTGCTTACCATATTGATATATTGGTACATTGGAATGACTTTTTCAATCTATAATTCATTCATAGGAATGCAGTAGACTTTTTGTGGCTTGATTCAATGTGAAACACATCCATGCTGTCTGTTCACGCTCCTATTTTATTATGTAAAGAGGTTTTAATTTATCCTTGGTTTAGCAAAAAGTATTTATGCACAGTTCTTGTATCCTTCATGAATGTCATGCATTATTACGTTCTACTATTGCTACACTATGGCTGCACTCATCTCCAAATATAACCTCGCGGATAACAAAACATGTAGAGATCGTAGACACATTGAAATAACAAGCAGTCGGGCAATTTCAGAAAACTTACGAATCAAGACAACGCTGTTAAATTTTCAGGTAAAACGATTTAACATTTCGTCACGGACCCCATAATAACTTACACTTCTCACGCGATTTGTAGACGACGTTTAGTAATTCTATGATCGTCACTATCTTTTACGTAACCATGAAAGACAAGAGTTGTGTACATCGAAAGATAAAGAAAGTGATATCTTATTTGTGGATCGTATTACAAAGATTATCTTGGCTATGAATAAGATGGAAGTTAAAACAGAGGATCACACAGAGGATCTGATAAATGACAGAGGCTGCCAATTGAAAGTAGATAAGATACCTTGTTTTGCTGTCTTACTCATCCAAGCATTTTATCAGACCTTCAGTCAGATCTCATCAGTTTTGAGGAGACATTAACTATGGGATTATGTTGCTGCTAAGAATATCACACGTCCAAAGCAAATCCCATCTCCACAAAATCCACTTAATTAATGAATAACCAACCTTACAGCTTGATAAACTTATGATTCTAATTTTATATTGTTCGCCCTCGCTGACATAACCCAATTATTTCGGTGCTGGGGATATAATGCCATTGATTATACCGGTATTATTTTTATATACACTGGACAAGTATAAAATTAGAACGACCGCTATCTATTCCATAAATATTCTAATTCTAACAGAAAAAATGTTGCTACACAATCTGATGTTTATAAATAAGAGTCATCGACCCCGAGGCAGGTGCTCTTGCTACATCAATTTTGATTAAGTATAATATTATAGTGAATATATTCTTCATCGTATTATTCAAATTCAATTTGTTTAATATTTGAAGCTAACGTAATGTTGGGATTTGGGGTCTACATTCAGAAGTTTGTTCTCTGGATAAATCAACATTCAACACCCACATTATTTTCATCGCTAACACCGTTTGCCCTTTCGCTTGTTAAGGGGCTTACATGACCTAAAGCGCGGTCACTGTCGGACTACATAGAAAAGAAAGAGAAGCGCGATGACACAACGCTGGTAATTTATTGTAAAATAAGAAACATTTAATTACAAAAATCTATTGTTTGCACTAAAAAATTAAAACACTAGTATTTTAGTATGTTGGTTGTAGAATAATCTGACAAAAAATCATAATGATTTATGTATATTAGTATGGTTTTTAATGTAAAAAGAAAGTTTGTAGAGGTATCTTCATGATTTTTTTCTATCGTATCAAATTAGTTGTATTATATTTTCAACACACTATCTACCTAGCTTAAATCCTGAAGAATATCATACATTTTTCTGATTTTGTTCACTGTAGTCGATCAAATACAATATTTTTTTCTAAAACTTGCGTTTTTGTGTTTAGGTCCTGTAAGCCCCTTAATACAACCATATTACACACGTTGTCTCCATACTAATACCCACCTGCTGTGGCAATTAATTCTCATTTAACTTCATCTTCACCTTCTGGCTTCAAGCTATTTATAGCTTTTTTTATTAGCTTTAGGTCGCAACCTTTGCCTTGCTAGATAATAAAACCTACGCGTGATTATCAAGACCTTTGCACATCATAACTGACCAATCAACAAGTTCCGTAAAGGTGACACTCCTCAAATAGGCATAGGTACAGTGAAAGGCGATGACGTCAGATTAGCTTTGCCTTCCTACACAGGCTGGCGGTCTTGAAGAATTCCAGTGCATTGACATTATGTAGCTCCTGCATATGCTCCAAGATCGTATCTTATCATAGCAATAGCTAAATCTCGACTTGAACGACAAGAACACTAGTTGTTATGATCCAAAGTGTTCCTACGAGATATTTGGCAAAGAGTTGTCCTCAGCAAATTGGGTTGATTGAATGAAATTGCTTCTCATATCCACATTACACGCACCAACTGGCTTCAAATTGTTCCGAATATATTTAGATTACAATATAAGACCCTCTTTCACACGCTCAAATAAAATATCCTCATTAAACAGTCGTACAAAGTTCAACAGCTATCAATTTATCACTCGTTACAAAGTTTTCTTCGTACTCATTGTAACGAAAACATTGTGCCACAAAGTTGACAAAATTAAAAACATAAAATAATTGCATTGTCACAACATCTTTGTTACCGTAAACCATTAGTCATGCGTACAAGTGACATTGTTCTAACCAGTATTGTTAATGAATCATGTTTAGAGGAACACGGAATATACGAATGTTTGGCAAAATTCAATATGAGATAATGCTCTTACTGAATATTGGATTCCGTTATTTCTTTCAGCATTTTCTTTTTCTTATTTGGATCAATCACTGCCAGAATCAGGAAAAATTGTGAAATATAATTTATATTGGCTCAGATGGAGAGTCGAATACTGTTCAACATCAAACTCAATAAATTAAAAGCTGAGAACAAAAACAAAACAGTTCATTAACCTGAAATGTAGATGTTGTCTTCAAAAATGCAGACGAGTTCAACATGCTTTAAACGCTTTATTAAATTCAATCTCGATCTTGATGCGTTGATAAGATCTTGTTAAGTCTAATTAAAACATGTTTACTAAAGAACTTTGAGATTGAGACGGATTCACAATCTGTTAATACAACTGTAATGCATTATAGAATAAAAATACAATCATTAAGGCCCCAGGTTGTTCTATAGCATGATTTTACCAAAAGACATGAAAACTCCAATAAAAATACATCACAAAGAAGTTGGTTTTGACAAAATATTATGACAAAGCTTCTTATGTAAGAAATACAACATTGTTTATATAAATATTTTTGTTTCATTCCAGTCTGATTTTCATAACTAAGTATTAAAATAAAAAGAGAACATTTTACGTAAATGATTCCATTAAAATTTCTTATAATAGTCTTAGATGGACCACAAGTATTCAACTTATTGGACCCTATAACTTTGGATATCTCTTAGAAGCTATATGAGTCACTACAGTTTTGTAAAGGCTCCTGCAAACTGGCGCGACACGCGATTATATCGCGTGTCGCGCCTGTTTGTAGGAGTCTTAAGGCCAGGACTCTCGGAAATCTCGGAATCGACCCATTTTTGATTCAACATTAAACAATCAAATATTCTTTGTTTTAATCTGAAAAAAATATATGGCATAGTTTAACTAACATTCTTGATTATTCTATGGTTCAAAACACGATATTTACAATTTCACTCGATCATAAAAAATCGCAAACAAATGGAAAACAGCGAAGTTTTTAATCGTTTTTCAAGTCTTATTTGAAGTAGACTTAACTTTTACTCGCAAAAAATATATCAAAAAATAGGCAATGATGTATAGTAGAACATTCTACGGTTAATTTTTCTCAAAACTGATTTTTATTGTCTTAACAAGATATAATCTAAAAAGGCGGCCTGCGCGCTTCACTTCAGTAGCCCGCCGGGCGTTACCGAGGTAGGACCTGTGTCGCTTTTGCTGGCTCGCCGCGTTCCCGCTAATCGATCGAAATATATATACGTTATAATATTATTGTTAATTTCCGTGTTTGTGTATTAGTTTCAAAAATCAGTCTGTAAATATTGTTTAGGTTCTAGTATTAATAATTAAACTAAATACTAGTTTGTTATAATATAGTTGTAATATATAGTGATAATTAAGATTAAATTATGGGGAATAAAAACAGAAGAAAAAAAAAATGTTCAGCATTGAACTGACAAGCTTTAAAAAAAATAAGGTAAGTTTGATTATTATTTTTCTACGTATTTATAACTAAACTACCCACTTATAAGACGACGCGACAGAATAATATTGTAGTTGTATAGGTTCTCTTGCTTTCGTCACAGTACTAGCACAGAAGCAGGTCGGTACCATAAATTTACAATTATCGTAATATCTGTAATAGATTTTCAACTTTACTACAACGGAATAAGGTTTATATTCAATTGAAAAATTTGAGTTTTTTGAGTTTGTGTTTCTAGTTTTGTGATTGTATAGGTAAAATATTATATTTTTTTGAAGTGAAAACTTCTTTAGCATTATTGTGATTTGAAAATTTTATGAAACGAAAAAGCTACAGTAAAAAGAGACATAAGATTTAACGTGGGAGAAAATGAGATAGGAAGCATTATACAGTGTTTTTGTTTTTTATTATTACAAATGACATCACATTTAATCCTATGCTACTAATTTGTGATGATGATGATGATGGTGATGGTGTTGGCGATGGCGACGCTGATGGCGATGGTGATGGCGATGGTGATGGCGATGGCGATGGTGATGGCGATGGTGATGGCGATGGCGATGGTGATGGTGATGGCGATAGTGGTGGCGATAGTGATGGTGATAGCGATGGTGATGGCGATGGTGATGATGATGATGGTGATGACGATGGTGATGGCGATGATGATGATGATGATGATGGTGATGGTGATTGCGATGGAGATGGTGGTGGCGATGGTGATGGCGATGGCGATGGCGATGGCGATGGTGATGGATGGATGGATGGATGGATGGATGGATGGATGGATGGATGTTCTTTAGCATCGTTGTGATTTGAAAGTTTATGAAACGAAAAAGCGACAGTAAAAAGAGACATGTAAATTCATAAGATTTAACGTGGGAGAAAATGAGATAGGAAGCATTATACAGTGTTTTTAAAGGTTTCACTTCTACCACGTATGAATTGCACACATGCTGTTTTTTTATTTAAAAATATGAAATTCGTTGTGAATGAAATAGGAAGAGTTCATTAAAAATACGTATTGTGGTGTTTTTGATTAGTAGATTTAATTAAAAAAAACTTATTGACGAATTCAAGCAACCAAAAAAACTGTTTTACAAAAAAAAACAACCGACTCAAAAAAAAAACACTACAACGTGAAGAATATATTTTCATTTTTTGACACCGACTTTCGAAGCTAAAGTTATTTTTCACTTTGTAGTGTTTTTTTTTTTTGGAAGTCGGTTTTTTTTTATAAAAAAGTTTTTATTTTTCACTTTTTAGTTGTACTTACCTATCCCAAACAAATTCATATATCACTACTTGCTATGTGAATATCAGTAACAAAGCTATTGAACACATCTGCCTTACCCTTTGAAGGGTACAGGCGTGATGTTATGTTGTGTGATTGCGATTACATATGCTATAGCAGCAATCGCGGTTGATTTGCTGGCATTTATTGAAGAGTTCCGTTGTTTGTCTCCGAAAGTCATAAAAAAGAAAGTCAAAAATAAAAAAAAACAGCATGTGTGCAATTCACACGTGGTAGAAGTGAAACCTTCAAAAACACTGTATAATGCTTCCTATCTCATTTTCTCCCACGTTAAATCTTATGAATTTACATGTCTCTTTTTACTGTCGCTTTTTCGTTTCATAAACTTTCAAATCACAACGCAACGATGCTAAAGAACATCCATCCATCCATCCATCCATCCATCCATCCATCCATCCTTCACCATCACCATCACCATCGCCATCGCCATCGCCATCACCATCGCCATCACCATCGCCATCACCATCACCATTATCAACATCGCCATCACCATCACCATCGCCATCGCCATCACCATCATCATCGCCATCACCATCGCCATCACCATCACCATCATCATCGCCATCACAATCACCATCGCCATCGCCATCGCCATCATCATCATCGCCATCACCATCGCAATCGCCATCACCATCACCATCGCCATCACCATCGCCATCGCCATCACCATCATCCTCATCATCATCATCACCACAAATTAGTAGCATAGGATTAAATGTGATGTCATTTGTAATAATAAAAAACAAAAACACTGTATAATGCTTCCTATCTC
This sequence comes from Luperina testacea, assembly GCA_927399505.1. Taxonomy (NCBI): domain Eukaryota; kingdom Metazoa; phylum Arthropoda; class Insecta; order Lepidoptera; family Noctuidae; genus Luperina; species Luperina testacea. Next base: position 3,043,186 of record OV656769.1, read on the forward strand.
ATTTTCTCCCACGTTAAATCTTATGAATTTACATGTCTCTTTTTACTGTCGCTTTTTCGTTTCATAAACTTTCAAATCACAACGATGCTAAAGAACATCCATCCATCCATCCATCCATCCATCCATCCATCCATCCATCCTTCACCATCACCATCACCATCGCCATCGCCATCGCCATCGCCATCACCATCGCCATCACCATCACCATTATCAACATCGCCATCACCATCACCATCGCCATCGCCATCACCATCATCATCATCGCCATCACCATCGCCATCACCATCACCATCATCATCGCCATCACAATCACCATCGCCATCGCCATCGCCATCATCATCATCGCCATCACCATCGCAATCGCCATCACCATCACCATCACCATCGCCATCACCATCGCCATCGCCATCACCATCATCCTCATCATCATCATCACCACAAATTAGTAGCATAGGATTAAATGTGATGTCATTTGTAATAATAAAAAACAAAAACACTGTATAATGCTTCCTATCTCATTTTCTCCCACGTTAAATCTCATGGCTCTTTTTACTGTTGCTTTTTCGTTTCATAAAATTTTCAAATCACAACGATGCTAAAGAAGTTTTCACTTCAAAAAAAAAATTGCAAATCTGTCTATTTACGATGGAGTTATGCCCTAACATACATAAAAAAATAGAAATATCCGAATTGAGAACTTCCGCCTTTTTTGAAGTCGGTTAAAAATATAATATTTACAATCACAAAACTAGAAAGAAACTAAAGTAGGATGATGAAATGAAGAGCTCCATTCCAATATGTACTAAGTCATTTTTTTTACTTTATCGAGATAATTGTTTGATTTTCGTCTATGGCTAGAAACGGCTTATCAGAAAAACATTTTTTTTCCAAATCCTACTAAGTCAGCTACAATATCAATTTGAATTTGAGGTTTCATTCTCAAAACGTGCTAAGTTCCAGTCTATTTTACTCCAAAGCGTGCTTAGTCATTTTAGTACTATATTTTCATACCAAATTATAAATTCAGATATTTTTTGATTTATGCAAAATATCATGAAAATCAAAATGTACAAACCTAGTTCTTCAGTATTTCCTCAACATATTGAAAACCTTTGACAATAGGATAAGGTTTAGGGGGTGGGAAACGTCAACGCCTTTTGTATGGAGGCTTACAGGGTCACACTCCTCTTAACTTGATTACCTAGCTTATTTTGCATAATAAAAAGTAGTTTCCTTTCTAATGTTCTATTGTTTTATTCAAAAAGTACTAGGTGATTTTATTCCAAAATGTGCTAAGTTAAGACTTAGTACAGTTTGTGGAAAGACTTAACTCATTTTGGAAACAATCAGTGATTTCAAATAGCATTTTTTGAAAAAATATGTATTAAGTGCAGAGTACCTAATAATTACATTACATTCTTATTTCAATTTTTTAACAGCTGATTGTTTATTGTCAGTATCTATACACTAACTAAATAGTTATTCATATTTTCTCGTTTATCTTCTTTTTGACATTTCTGACTTAGAACTTATTGGAATGGAGCTCTTCAAATTAAAATACTGTAGACGAGCAGCCCTATATTTCAAGAATAGGGCCGATTCACAATACTATTACTTATAAAAATAACCGTGACAGGGGTCAGCGAGTTCATTCGAACTGCGCTTTCGCGGCATTTGCCACGCGAGGACGGAGGTAACGCTAAATGCCTACTACGCTCGAAGATCCTGGCCTTAAAGCTAAACATGGCATATATTCTCTTTCTAATTTGAAATTCAAACAGTGTACCTTTTTAAATTCCAAGAACACTGCACACAGCACATAAAAGCGTTGGAAAAATATTTCCTCCATGCCGTAATCAGAGTCCACACAGAAACACTGCAGTGTAAACCCAGAAAAATAAATAGCTGTTGAGTCACCAAGGAACTTTACGTTGATTTTATTATTCTTTACTTCTAGCACGGTTAAGGCTATTTTTATCTTTCTCTACTAGGAGAGTAGAAGGCACTTACTATAGAGAAAAAATGTCTAATAATAAACTGAATGGAACTTTAATTTTGCTTTATTTTGTAAGATATTGTTTGACTTTGAAGAACGTAATTCGTGAGGTGAATGTTTTTCTCTTTGTTATCATCACGCAATGTGATGTCATGAGAGCTATATTTATATCTGTGACTTCATTCGTATTATTTTCCGGATCGGTAATATTGGCTTTACATTTAGGGGAGTCAGCTCCCCTCTGGCTAGACAGAAAGGGGACCGCCCTGTTATTAGTGATGTGTGAATGATACGCAGATTCCATCAGACGAAATTCGCGGTGAGTGTAGGTATTTTATGGATAAATAAAATAATAAAAATAAAAACTTTATTGTTCAAGAGAGCATTTCTGATTTCAAATAATACTAGCCTCCACACTAGGATACTCTGTGTCGTGAAGACCTGCGGTGCTATTCTGTAAAAATCTCACCGTGAAAACTTAGGTGAAGTGAGCGTGGAGTGAGCTGTCAATAGGTAGCGTCAATTCCTAGCGAAAAACTCTAGTTAGAAACTCACTTCACCTAAGTTTTCACGGTGAGATTTTTACAGAATGGACCGGGCAGCTCTTTCGTCGCTTCCTAATCACGTAACACACTATCAATCTCAATCTGAATCATTTTGAAGGATAATGCTAATCCATTGCTTCATAATGTTCGAAAAATTTGTCTGCTCAACAACGTGAATGACGCAATGAATGTTGTTGAACTGTCAAATGAAAGCCATTGCTACTGATAGTATGTTACGTAAATACGTAACTACCCCGCGGGTACAGTGCGTGCCACGTAAGGAGAGACTTGACCCCGCCTCCCCCGCCTCTTTCCGCTGCCCCCTATGACGTCCGGTCCCGTCCCGCACTCAGACCTCATACCGCTAAAGATACCTAAAATCGTGTTCTGCGCATGTCAGACCACGTGGTGTGTCAAGTCTCTTCCCACGTGGCACGCACTGTACATAGTCAGTTATACATAGCATCGGTCCACAATAAAATATCTACGCGTTTTTGAGTCATTGGTTGACCTTTCACAATCACACTATTTGTTTAGTCTAGAAAGTTTAACAATATTTACTAATAGATTAACCCAGTTCTAAATACCAACACTTAAAACTGCATTAACATTTATCATTGACTAGCTTCTGCCCGCGACTCCTCGTGAAATTTCTTGTTCCCCCGACCCACCCCGTCGCATCTCAACGCCTGCCCGCGCTGTTACTACGTTTTTGCTTAGCGTTCCTTCTAACTTTTTTCTTTTATTCGGCTCCTAAGGGTCATAGCGTGATGTTAAATAGCCTATAGCCTTCCTCAAGAATTGGGCTATCAAATACATAAAGATTTTTTCAAATCCGACTGGAAGTTCTAGAGTTTACCCCCTATATACAAACTTTACCTCTTTATAATATTAGTATAGATAGATAATTCAATTTCGGTTTGCTTCAGGAAGATGACACAGACGTTCGATTCATCAGTGTTATAATTCCATGTAGATTAACATGTGAGTAAGAAATTGACGTAACCACAAGCGTAACTAAAGTTGACTCGACGGCGACGACGGTAAAATTATGCCATGCAGATGGAACGACCACCGACGGAATTCCAACGTCCAATACTGATTAGTCATTAGAAGAACAACAATAGCAGTAATTAAGTCATGGTAAAATGCTTGATAAAATTGTACTGACGTCAATGACTCAGGAATAAGTATAGACTTGAACAACTCGTAATAGAACATTGTCAATGTTACCTCAACCATGAATAATTTTTTGTAGACCTGTAATCGAAGGAAGTTGGGTCAAAATGTGCATTTACGATGAAATTAAAAAGAGTAATTTAATTTTTTTTAAATGAAATCGACTTCAAAAAGAAATTAACTCAAAATTATGAAATAACTTTAATTTCGGAAGTCGGTGTCTTAGGATCTGTATTTCAGTTTTGGTTATTTGCCACCGACTTCCGAAATTAAAGTTATTTCATATTTTTGAGTTAATTTCTTTTTCAAGTCGATTTAATTTTTTTAAATTACTATTTTATTTCGTAATTTTTAGTTTTAAGTAAAAATTGGTATTTTTTTGTTGTAATAAGTAGGTATGTATCATCGAGATATAAGTACTAACGTACTAGAGAAGACACCGTAAATTCCTACTTTGTCTCGTTCAACTGCGGCGATCCCGCCGCACCTCACTCAGTCGCTCTCTAGCTCTTTCGCGCCTAGTACTTCCGACAATAATAAATTAATTCATAGAAAAAATCGACGAAAAATGCCTTGGTGTGTGTTGAGATATTGTACTAATAATTCAAGGAACACGGCAAAGTGCAAAGGAATTAAGTTTCATCGGTAAGTTAACTAATTTCCTTGTTTTACAAATTAAATAATTACCACGCGCCATATTGTATTGTTTGTCATAGACTAATCAAACAGAGTGCAATGTAGGTAGATTAGACTGACATTACGGTGAAAATATCGTATGTTGTGTTTTTAATGTTGATATTAATATTTAGTTTTTTAAACTATCGCACTTTAAACAGATAATGTGAGTATCAATATAATTTTTTTTAGCTATTTGTTTAAAACATGAAGCAAAAACAGATCAAAGCGTTGATTATTCCACAAAAAGGCAAAAGATGACTAAACTCATATTATTTAAGGGTAACTAAATAAAATACTTATATCAAAAAAATAAATTGTCTATTATTTATGAAATAAACCCTGTAGGCAAAATACCTACGTTGTCCATTCTGTAGTACTCCTGTCATAGTCTATAGGGAAGACATGTTGTTGCACTTTGTCGAAGAAAACGCGTAAGTGCCGTGATTTACATGGCGCTTAAGACCTTTTTGCCGAGAATAAATACACTTCTGCAGCAAATCTAGCGCTGTGGTAAATTAGTTACGGTTTAGACGAATTGTTATTATTTTAGCGCTGCAGCGAACTAAAGATTCAAATTACGAAGAATAGGACAATTCCGTTATTTGACGTAGCTTCTCTAGTACCGTTAGTACTTATATCTCGATGGTATGTATTAGTTTTGTTGTAAATATATTGCACTAGAATTTGACCAAGGTGTTGAGATATGTATTTCCCATCGAAACTAACTATACCCGTAGCTCGTATCAATAAGCCAGATCGTCACACTTACACGTATTAGTCTATATCTTGAAAATTACTGAATCGATTTTGATGAAATTTGCACTGTTCCCTAAGTTGAAGTTAATGTAAGCCAATAAAAAAATGGTTACGATCCGATTAAAAGTTGCGGAGAAATGTGTGGACAAACATACATACATCTATAAAATTTTGTATATTTGTTTGGAAGCCCTAATAGATTGTCATATGTGAATATAATGCAGTTCCAATAATATTACATAGGTACATGTACCTATGTAATATTATGTATGTATACGTGTCGAATTGATAACCTCCTTTTTTTAAAGTCGGTAAAAAACATGATGGTAATCTTTCAAATCAGTGAACCGTGTTAGGTATTATATTTTAAATTAGTTGAAGTTGAAGCTGGTTCTTATAAGGCATCCTCATTGTGAATTCCTTTGGAAATTAATCTCGTCTTAAAGCCTTACACAAAGACTGGGTCAAAGAAGCCACACGAATGTTGAATAACCTTTACAGAATTGATTGTTAACATAAAAACAACCTATAGACGATATATGTTATATAGAGTAGTAGTACAATATATCTGTATATACTATACTACTACTGACTACCTAGTTTATCACAAATTGCCTTCAAAGTACTGTATTGAGGCCAATTTGTGATAAATCAGGTATCCAAACATCTTGCAAATGGGACGGTCACGAGAATGTTTGATAATCCCAAACATGACGTCGAAACTACAGAAGCTGTAAAAGAAGCAAGAACAAATGATTTCTAAATATATTTAACTCACGATTATGAACAAAAACATTGAGAAAATCAACTCTGCGAGAGCCATTTGCATAATTGCCAGAAAAACAGCATTATTTAATGGCCCGTAGCCCAAGTAGTCTTCGAACAAACATATAATAATCAATGGTCCCACAAATATTAGTTCATACAATGCGTGGAAACCGGATTTCAAATCCCCAGCTTCACCTAATCTGGTGTATTCGCAGAGAAAACTTGCGTATAAGGTACTACTGCGCTTATGTTAGTAATCTACTCTCACTTTAGCAGCAATAGCAAAGAAAACCATCAGCACACATTGTCACGCGTCGTTACAAGTAAAAAACAAACTCTTGAATGAAACCTTGGTAAACAGCTGAAGCCAACTTTTTTAACGCGGCATCGCCATTTAAACTCCAAGGCGAAACGACAAATATGTACTGTAAAGACAGACGATAAACAGGTCTTCGTATTTAGCATTTCGTTAATTTGAGGACCTTGCAGCTAATGAGGGTTGACCCGGGCAACAGGTTTGATATAACAGCTGTACATATACAGTTATTATTACCATATACAACTATGATGGCATCAGTGCAGAAACAAAGCCCTTTGTAGTCTTTTATAAAAGGAGGAGCGCGATTTTCTTGAGTGCCAATCATACTTAAGTTTCCGGGCGAGTAAAAAGTAGGAAGCCTCTTAAATTCATTTTATTGTATCTTTAACGTTCTTTCCAAGAACAGTTTTTCGGGTAAGGTGCTTGTTTATTTTTGTCTTAAATGTCAGCTTCCCAGAAAGCCTGTCGCTTTTTTTATTTTTTAGCGGTGACCCACATATCAGGTGTCCAGAGCATCTCGTTTGCGCCATATGCTCAGCGTGCGCATGCCGTGTGGCAATTCGCTCCAATGTAAGATAAAGCCTTTAAGACATGCTTTGAACCGAGTGCTTATTCGAAAACACTTTTAAAACTCTCCGGGCAATCTTTATCATCAAACGTTTGACCGAGCCGAGTGCAGACCGCTCTTGGAACTCTCCAACCGCTACAAAGAATCGCAAGAACTGTCGTTAATAGTCAAGTGCACGCTTTCCATTGCAGCTTTGAGGAAGAATGTTTTCGATCCACGATGCGCAAAGCCAGCGACGGTAAAAAGGGTGTGTTAAAGCATCCAAGGTCAAGCGTCTTGGCGGTAGCTTAGTCCAGGGGCACAGCGCCTTTGAAAACAGGTTTCCCCGGACAAGTATCGGGTGTATGGAATTGGCCATTGTACATTATTACGTATGCAGCAAGTTCGCCTTAACTTTATGCCGTATTGTTTCTCGAACCGGATCTCGAAGGGCTTGTATTTGTTTTAGTGTTTTCTCATTTATTTTATGCTTTCTTACATGTTGTTTGAAAGTCCAGTGTTTTATTACGTACGTTGTAAATACATCGATTTTATCTGCGACGGTGACATCAGCATAAGATTCGTTAATAATTGCATCAACAGGGCTGTTTCTTGTTTTATGTTCAGATAATGCACCTTCGTTTTATTTCTTCTTTTGTTTACAGAACCTACAGAATATAGAACCTATAAAAACTGTTTTAGGTTCTATATTCTCTTCTAAAGTAAAAAGTCACATCGTTTCAGAGTTTCTGTGCATTAAATTTTAATAACGGGCTTATGGTACCACATTACAATGTGTTAGGTTGGAAGACTGTGTGTAGTGTGTGCTTGCTGATAAAACAGTAAACCGCAGCGCGTTGTGGCAAACTCAAAAAGCCCTCAAAGTCTTTGTGTTGCGGTTGCCCTGCTATTTAGCCGGAATGCATTTTGCAAATACCGTACATTTACAAACTCTACTTCAAGTTTATGCTTTACGTTCAGCGTCGTGTTTAAAGCCTTTCTTATGTACTTTCCATACAGCTGCATTTCTTTTGAGCTGGCTTATTTTATTTTAAACTAGCGACCCGCCCCGGCTTCGCACGGAAACATTATTATTATTATACATATAAACCTTCCTCTTGAATCACTCTATCTATTAAAAAAAACCACATCAAAATCCGTTGCGTAGTTTCAAAGATTTAAGCATACAAAGGGACAAAGGGACAAAGGGACATAGGGACAGATAAAGCGACTTTGTTTTATACTATGTAGTGATGACGTCATGCTCACATGAATGCACTCGCTTGCAGAATTTAGCTTCGTTGGCATTTTATGTTAGCCAGAATGCTACGTGGGTGTTTTTATCGCTCGCTCAACAAGCGATTGTAGTAAAAGAATTACATCATTATTTATCAAAAATTGTCTTTAAAGCTATCAGCAGATACACAATTGTCATTAAGATATCGAGAGATACAACAAAGATATCAGCAGATTTCCATATTCATCTTAATTTTCACGATCCATATTGTTAAATCCATCGTTAACGGTAAACTGACGTCAGAGACCATTCGGACTAAGTAGAAATTAAGCACTGGCTTTTTTACATCAGTTTAGCGTTGCGTCATAGCGTAGACGACACGCACCATCAGCATTCAGTAGTTCAAAGACCCTTAATTAAAATCTCTGAGCGGGAACTAGTCCGCACCGCTACAACGTTAGAGAAGGATGGAGAGGTACTGCTGTCTTTGTCAGCGGCAAACATTAATGTTGGATAAGGGGAGCATAAAAGAGGTCGCCTTACATCCTTAACCCTGATTTATTATATGAGACAGATTCGTTACGCGTTCATGTGAAAAAATGTGTTGAATTTATCTGTGTCACTAAGAATACGCTAAGAATTTGATACGGAATCTCAATAGAAAGTGGTTTTTCTTTGATGTTGGTAGTTTTTAATAGCTTAGTAGACCTTCGGATGACATGTAGCCCCTAGGTATCAAGCGTAGCTAGTAGAATAGGCCCATAGGCCCATAAACAGTCCGCAACTCTGCGGTACCGTCAAAAGAAAAGCAAGAAGTTGTAAAGATCTGGGCGAAGTCATAAAATATTCAAATGAAGCTGCCTTAGCTGCGCTCATAACACCATGTTTTGGGTTAGTCACATTTTTGACATACCTAGTCTAAACCGGTTAATACCATTCTAAAAACAAGAACAACATTCAAAGTAGGTACTCAACAGAAGAACAATAGGAAATCGGAAGCGCCAATCGGATATCATTCATTAACAAATTGCCAAAATTAGCACAAAGAATATTAACGAAACCGCGATAACCACTGCACCGCAACCTGTTAATGCCATAATTAGAAATCGGACGGTACACCGATAAATACCGGCACGTACAGCGCATGCGCCCCGATTGTATTTGCAAAACAAACAAGTCAGTACCTTCAGGTGCAATGTGCTTATCGTTTATGAGATGGTATTTCATTCCGTAAATTATATTATTGTGAAGTAATGTATTATTATTGTGATCAGTGCCGTGCGTGAGATAGCCCAGGAATTTAGTTTTCAGTTCTAGTTTAAAAGAATCAATAAGATTCCTATTCAGGCTTTGTATTTGATTTTAACGCTTCAACGACTTCCGTTTAGTCTTATATCTATAGTACTGGAGTTGCGTCATCGTTTTCAGTACAGCTGGAGGCCACGCGTCGATAACACGCTTCGCAACGTCCTACTCGCGACACATTCATTATAAATGTTTACGTTCAATTTTATGTTTTGTTACAGATACTGTCAACTCCCTGTCATTTAATAAGTAAATGAGCAGCGCGACCTCTGTACTAACGGTACTAGACTAAACAAACACCGGATCGAGAGAAAGCGTTGAGGATTTCCAGCACAGTGAAAGCAACGGTCGCCAGTGCAACCGTAGCGTCGCGTCGAGCGGACGATAACATAACCTCAACATGTCTCTCGCAATCGCATCTGCGTTAATTCTCACCGGTGCTGCAGCTATCTACTGGTACGTCAACAGACATAAGCCCTTGAAGCACATCCTCAGTGAACTACGATACGCGCTAGACATGCAGGGCGCAGGCGCCGGCGGCCTCATCGATGACTGGGTGAACGTTTGGAGAAACAAAATTGTGTTGCCAGACGCAAAGAGGAAAATTGCGGTCGTCACCGGCGGCGCTCGCGGTATCGGATCCGAAGTTGTGCGAGGATTACTGAAGTCGAATGTGTTCGTTATTGCCGGTGTGAGGAAACCAGAAGCGATGAAGAAGTTAGCTGATAACATGGAAAATGGGGATAACATTGTGGCTTTCCCATTGGATTTGCAATCGATGAAATCTGTCAAAGAATTTGCAGAGAATGTGTTGGACCGATTCCCGACTATTCACCTTCTCGTCAACAACGCTGGGATAATGTATGGAGACTATGAACTCACTGAGGATGGGTTTGAGAACCAGTTAGCAGTCAACCATCTGGGACACTTTTATTTGACACACTTGTTGTTGCCAGCGCTAAAAAAGGGCGGCGCTATCGGAGAAGCGGCGAGGGTTGTGAATGTGACGTCATGCGCTCATTACCCTGGCAAGATATACTTTGAAGACATCAATATGAAGGAGCATTATGATTCTACGGCTGCGTATGCGCAGGCTAAACTGGCACAGGTATAGATAGACATGTTGTACTTTCTTTAACCAAATGTATTCAAACTAGAAACCAGTTTACTGTTCCAAATTATTTTTAAGATGTTTTTGTTCAAATTGTATTTTAAAAACACCTCTTTTGTTTTGTTACAGCTAATGAGTGCCAGATACATCAACAAGACATTGGAAGAAGAAGGTTCTGCAGTGAAATGCTATGCAGTCCACCCAGGAATTGTGGATACAGACCTCTTTGAAAAGACCATGTTCAAAAAAGCTTTCCCTTGGGCCATGAAATTGTTTTTCAAGACCCCAGCTAAAGGAGCTATTTCAATACTTCATGCTTGTTTTGACAAAGATTTGGAGAAAAGGGGGGGTTTATACATTAGTAATTGTATTGAAGGAATTAGTAACGGTTTCTCAAAGAAATTAGATCATCAAGAGAGACTGTTTGAAGTGTCTTGCGAATTAGTTGGCATTGATAAAGTCGATTTTGGTAAAGTTAAAGTCTAGTCTCCATTTTAGTTAATACAGAAATTATTCCAATACAAAAGACTTTAGATATTAAATACAGTATAAAAAGTATTTCATGAAGCATAATATTTAATTAAGATTGTCTTTGAATAAAATTAAAAATAAATTATTTTCTTACTTCTCTATGTGTTTTATTATAATTTTATGTTTAATTTTTAATCCCGTCATTCATGGCAACTTCTGGTGACTTACAGAACTCTATAAATACATGGAAAAAAATTGTCTTTGTCCTAAATTGGTATTTTATGTGCAATACATTGTAAGATCTTAATACTGAAGAAAATGTATTTTATGCTTGTGCAGATTTTTATCACAGAAAAGACAATGGCCAATAAACAAAAGAATACAAACTAAAACAGAGGGAAATTCCAATGGTTTCTATAACCTGTTAATGCTAAAATGGTAGACAGATAAGATAATGCAGGTGTTTTGTGAGCAGCATTTTATACACTTTTAATGTGTTGTATTGGTACTTCTATACAAATATAATATAGCTGAGGCTTTTGACTATGTTGTATGTGTATATTTTATGTTCTTTTTTATTTGTAATGTGAGTTTTTTTGTGCAGAATAAACAATTTTTCTTTATTTTCTTTTCTGTAGAGTTTGTATGCTAATCTCTGAAACTACCAGTTGGATGTGATTTTTTTTTTTTTCATTTGATAGCCCCCTTTTTTGAGGAATGTTATAGGCTATTTAACATCACGCCTCGTTTGGATCCAAAGGGTTGTAACCCTTTGGATCCAAACGAGGCGGGTGACACCGTGAAGCCTAGCTGAACTCAGATTTTTAATTTGCTAGGCCAAAATGGCAGCTGCGATCATTACATTAATGTGATGTTGACAAAAAAAGGTTTGATTGCAGCTGTCATTCTAGTCTAGGAAATAAAAAAAGAGGAGTAGGAAATAACAGGCATCCCGTAGAAGGAAAAACTCATTGGTTTGCCTTGTAAATATTACAATATTAGCTAATTTGATTGGTTTTGATGTTTGCAATCTATGGTATTATTTACATTTTACAATGTAGATAAATAAGAAAGATAGACTTGTAGATTTATACATCAGTTTGCAAAATTAAAATAAGTGAAGTTAATTGACAAAATAACATTCAAATTTAAGTTAATTATTTGCTGTTGACTTTAAATATTTAGAATTTTAATGAGTACATTTAAGTAGTAAATAATTAAAATAACTTGTAGCCAGTAGCTGAAAATAGCTATTTCTAGAACAGCTGGTTAATTTATTCCCTGAGTTATTAAATAAGCGGGTACTAAATGCCTACTAATGTTATGTGATACTTAGTATTACATAAAGACTATGTCAATATGTTACTTAACAGATTCATTCAAGAATGCTGATCTGTGACAATTTGCATTTAAAATGTTAAGTCATTATTATTAGGTAGGTATGTTATTGTTGTAATACATATTTATAAATAAGTAGTTGACCTTTTACTCTTTTTTAGAAAGGGAATAAATAGCAATAGCGACCAGGATTTTAAACATGTAAGAAACTTTTTTTTTGCCTTACCTACATTGGAAAATTGCTAGTGTATTTTGAAACCTTTGGCAATTGTCATAAAGTTGATTTTCCTATACCTGATAGCTAGATGTTATCTATTCACATGTAAATAAGTAATAAGAATTAACAGGCTGACTTATGTAATGTGTTTTATGTGAACATCATAATAAATTAATAATACACTGGGCAGTCACACCATAGCATGTTTTTAAATCATTCGAATGATGAAAACTTCATACACATTTCATAAGCCAGATTTGTTTTTATAACATTATAAAAATAAGTCTTACCTGCTGAAAAATCCAGAAAGCCCCTTCTTCTTCAGCTTAGAGTGGTCCTGATCATGGGAAGTTGCATCGGGGACCTCATCATCCTTGGAGGCAGCGGAGCCAAGAGAACACTCGGACAGACTGGATACAGTGCTGGAGAAGGAACCACCATCCTTTCCTCGGTGGTGACCACCCACGCTGCCCCACTGCAGAGTACTCTTAGGAGAATCGCTTGTATCACTTTTTTCACATGTTGATATAGAGAAGTTACCTTCATCACTGAAACTACTCTTCTTTGACAGCTTATCAATATCATCGGATGTATCCTCTACATGTTTCTCCACTTTAGGACTCACAAAATGTAACTGTTTCGTGATCGGATTGTACGCAAGTTGCATGTTATCCAATGCTTCACTGAGGCGCATCCCGCCTTTTTGGCACGGCGACGACGACATCGCGATTTCGAAATTCGAACACTGGCACGTTCAAAAACCACATCCATGTTTATTTAGACAATATTTATTTACGAAAGCCATTATCAATAACTTATAACGGCTAATTAAGCACACGCGTGTTTACTAAGGACCTCATAAACACTGAACATCACTTAACACAAACATTACACTAGGTAACTAATTTATTTCAATTGTTTTTAAATTTGTTTTTGTTACAATCAGTAACACAACCATTGAAGAAATCAAAACAAGGATTTTTTACGAGATATTTACAATGGTGTAATCGAGTAACTGAATGAGTTAAATAATGTATGATTTATTAAATTTCTGTTTTGTTTTTAACTAATTCATTCGTTTCTATCTAAAACAAGAAATAAACACAAAGCAACACACCCATCGCCTTTTACTTTCCACTGTAAATTAAGATTGACATAATACCCAAGTGTTGCCAACTCAGTATTTGAATCCCCCATCCCCAATTACAATTTTAGTGGAGTGTTGTTGGTGTGGAAATCGTTTACTTATTATTTTGATTCTTAAGATGTACTCGCTGTATTTATTTCAAATAAAATAACTAAATACACCACACCAATACATACAAACAACCCAATCATATACTCTTCAAATAGTGGTTATTTTAGTATTTGTGTTCAATAATAATAATTATCACCCTGACGCGGACGGTCACTTTTGGTTTGGCAAATGAAATGGTTAAATGATGAATGATTTTATTTCTGTAAATAGGCTTGTAGAGACACTTTTGCACGTCAACCATATTTAAAAACCTAGAGGTTATTTTAATCATCTGCCTAGCCTTTTCCCAACTATGTTGGGGTCGGCTTCCAGTCTAACCGGATGCAGCTGAATACCAGTATTTTACATGGAGCGACTGCCTATCTGACCTCCACAACCCTGTTACTGGGTAATACGATACCCCTTGGTAAGACTGGTTGTCAGACTTTCGGGCTTCTGAATACCCGTAACGACTGTCAAAGATCCACGAATGACAGCCGGGAACAACGGCTTAACGTGCTTTCGGAGGCACGGAGGGGTCACGGTATGTAAAGATGGTCACCCATCTACACACCAACCGCGGCAAGCGTAGCTTAACCTGATCGATCAACCTGTACGGCTGTTATTATTTAGCCACGGGCTCCTCATTAGAGGTTATTTTAATCTGCATTCAAAATTTTGTTGATAAGTTCTGTAACTTATTTATATATTTTATAATATTTTTATTTTAAATTGTAGAGAAGCCTTTCAGACGAGCACATATTTACCCAATAGATGTGCAGTGAGCAATAAGTTGGCAACATTAAATTTATGCATAACGTTCAGAAACTAGTGACGATTAATGATAAGCTTAACGTTCAGAAATACATTATACTATATAAAGCTCGATTTTACACATATAAACTCACGCCTTCTTCCCATGGGGACAGGCAGAAACTACAGAACGCCACCTGTTACGGTCTGCTCCTTGTGCTTTGTTTATGTTAATATATCTGGTCACAAAACTGGTCTGGTCATTCAGCAGTGTCTAATCTTAATCATTTAATGCAATGTAAATTGTTGATACCCATTGTTTTTTCCTACTTTTAAAATATAATGCAAATATTTTGAATAAGCATTGGGGTTTAGTTCAACATCAAACGCATTCTAGATACCCGACGCCAATGTTTGCATTTATTTTGCAAAGGCAGCCATTTACGTTTACTATGTTCATAGTAGTCACTGGTGACTAGATTAAAATATCCTATCCTCGGTCTACCGCATCCAGTCTGTCGCAAGCACCTTTTTAAGGTCGTCGGCGCATTATCACTGGGGGCGTCCCACACCTCACTTGCCGATACGCGATCTCCACTCCAGGACTCGTCTTCTCCACCGGCCACCGGTCCTTCGACAGACACGGCTAGCCCACTATCACTTCAGCTTGCTTACTCTGCAAGCTAGTCGGTAACTCCGGTTCTTTTCCGTATAACTTCATTTCCGATTTCATCCTCAAAGACCCGTTGTCCGTGTGAGGCCCGTGGCCGTTTTGCGTGGATGTGACGCATGTTTCCCCCCAACTTGTTATTTTTTTTGTGCTCGTGTTCTTTTTATGCGTCATGTTTACCGGAAATAAACGTATTTTCTCGATTGTTCCCAACTGTTTCGATTTTAAGTAACTGTTCGATAACGAGTCACACTGACATATTACAGTGTTCCCAACGAGTCACACTGTGACATGTTACAGTGTTCCCAACGAATCACACTGTGATATGTTACAGTGTTCCCAACGAGTCACACTGTGACATGTTACAGTGTTCCCAACGAGTCACACTGTGACATGTTACAGTGTTCCTAGCAACGAGTCACACTGTGACATGTTCCAGTGTTCCCAACGAGTCACACTGTGACATGTTACAGTGTTCCCAACCAGTCACACTGTGACATGTTACAGTGTTCCCAACGAGTCACACTGTGACATGTTAGTGTTCCCAACGAGTCACACTGTGACATGTTACAGTGCTCCTAACAACGAGTCACACTGTGACATGTTACAGTGTTCCCAACGAGTCACACTGTGACATGTTACAGTTTTCCCAACGAGTCACACTGTGACATGTTAGTTTTCCCAACGAGTCACACTGTGACATGTTAGTTTTCCCAACTAGTCACACTGTGACATGTTACAGTGTGACTTGTTGGGAACAATCGGTAAGTAAGTTATTTGTAGTAAGTACTGTTTGAGTAAGTGTTATATTTTTTATTGGAGACACTTATGGAATTGTTTCACATTTACAGTCATCAGCAGCCTTATGGCAGTCCATTGCTGAAAGTAGGCCTCTCCAATTAAGTATATATTATTGATTACTCATATTTCTCATAAATCCCCTCACCCCCTTCGCTGACACGTGAATGTATTACTGAAAAGCAACTCGGCACATGTTCCGAGTCGCCATAAAGTAGCTGCCAAACAAAAGTCAAACTGTAGTCGCTGTGTGGGTGTGTGAATTACCGCAAAATGACATAGATCTATATAAATAAAACAAAATCGGCTTAGTTACACCATCCGATTTTTATGACCTTTGATTTGTTGGATTTGTCTCCGCCCCAAATAGCAGAATACCTATTAAAACATGGGAAAAATTCACGAAAAAAAAAGATAATATATTTCTCATAATTTTGTATGGAACGGCTTTTTTTTATAACTCGAGAACGGATTGACTGATTTCAATGGCGATAGCCATTCGCCGGGCCAACTAGTAAAGTATAATACAGAACACAATAAAACAGTTTTAATTATCAAAATAATTTATTTCTGGTGTTTCGTTTCTACACAGAAAACCTTTAAAAATACTCTGTGGTCTTTTCAATTACAACCTCGAAGGGTCAAGCGAATGAATGTTGCTTCCATAAGTAACTAATATTATAAAAATAGATTCATTATACAATACAAATATTTACAATTACATATTATAATAAGTTGCGTATAAATTAACTAAAAATCAAACAACCGTGCGTTTTTGGCGATTTACAAAAATAAAATGCCTAGCTGAAGTTTTATTTATAAAATAAATAGTGTCTCTCTGATATGGATACAAATCCTCAACTCTTTGGTTCTTTGGATGAGCTGCTCTCTACGGCGCCCAGTTCTGGGAACAACTCCATGATGCACAGATCCAATAGATTGTACACCAGCTGAAACAAAGGAACGTAGGGATTTATTTCAAGGTTTTGAAAAGGCAGGATTCAGAGGACACGTGTGACAAGGATGGTTTCATCAAGGTGGAGAAGAAGAAGCCTTCTTGTCGGAACCAGTGCGGCACCGCGCAGACAGGACCCAACATGCTGCTGCGTCCAGCAATCCCGACGACGCAGCTGTTAGATGTACATGCGTGTGAAGACCAACTGGACTTTGAGGGTCGAGAAGTTGGAGTCGCGTCACAACACGAACTTCAAGTCGTTCGTGGTTCGTGTTCCGACACATCATCTCATCATCATCATC
This sequence comes from Luperina testacea, assembly GCA_927399505.1. NCBI lineage: Eukaryota > Metazoa > Arthropoda > Insecta > Lepidoptera > Noctuidae > Luperina > Luperina testacea. Next base: position 3,060,368 of record OV656769.1, read on the forward strand.
ATCGAGAAGTTCCTCAAGGAAGAGTTCTGGCCGGAGGGTGTTGTGTACCGCCGGTTTCGTGACTATGACACCGGTACATGACACCGGTCAGCGAAACACGACGCAGACACTTCGTGTGCGTTAGTTTTTAGTGTAACGTGTTTATGTGGGCCCTGATGCCTGAAATAAATGGATAAATAAATAAAATAACTCTACCGTTGGGGCTGGCCGGCACTCGCAAAAGACAGAATTATGTGGAAAAGGGAGAGGGAGGACTGCCCTGCAATTAGACCATGCAGGCTATTTAGAATAGAATAGATAAACGTGGTTAAAGAAAGTAGGTGAGTATATTAAGACAGATAACATTGTACGTTTCTGCGTCACCTCGATCAAGCTATCAGTCATTGATGTTCTTATCTGTGTGAATTAATTAATATGCGTGAATCATAGTGCTATCAGCAAGTCCGCATCTGATATGGAACATACACATCGGATTTTCCTATCCTTGAGATTAAAAGATGGCAAAGATAATGAAACAGTAGCTGGTTGGGTTAACCGCACATCAATTTTAATGTGTCATTGACAACGCCTTTATGTTTTAGCAGTAAGGGTGATTTTCGAGTGCAAGTTTTATTGTTGATCGTACAAGATAGTATGCCATCAAAGAGTGTCGAAGGCTCCGCCTGTTTTGCTATCGCGTTTCTGGTTTTCAAGCGTGCTACCGGTATAGGATATTTTGAATTAAAAATAAAATACAGTTTCATATACCTTACAACTGAACACGGTCAAAATGAATAGAACAGTTTTTTTTTATCGTAAAAGAGAATGCCATGGAACCGACATGCCTTGCCATGGACCATGCGAGATAACGGGTCACAACCAAATGAAGTTTATAAAATTACTTCTTTTTTTTAAATTAGATTTACGTTTTTGTTATGAAAAAGATTCCCGGATTTCGGACATCCAAAATAAAAGTATTTTGATTTACTTTTGTACGTATATTCTCTTATGTCACTGCTATTGCACTTCATTTCTGAATGTTGCTACAACGTAAAAAATATAGGTACAGACGCCAGCATATTAAGCTACCCGAAACTGTCAAATTTTCCCAATCAACTTTGAACCTTACGGTTTAGGGATAAAGTTAAAAATGTATTAAAGAAATTTGACAGATTGTAGTAGCTTGATGTGCTGCGACCTGCCAACCAACATTTAAATGAAGAAGATAATTTGTAAGTACCTACCGACACCATTTACTATTTACTACTTACTTTAGGTCACGCATTGCGTCGTATTAATTGAAGTTGTTATTTTGGAATACATTTTAAGCATTTAAAGATAAGAGGACCGATTCAAAAAAAAAAAACGTTAAAAAACAATCGTTTTTATTGTGACGCATTGCATTTCTTCTGCCGTCACGGATGACGGTACTTTCAATATTGGTTTCATCTGAACTATTCAAATATAATTAAAATTCTTATTAACGAAAACGTTCAGGTGCTTTTCCATAACGTCGTTTTTGTGTGACAATCCTTAGCGATGCCTTCATCATTCATCGTCATCTTTCATTCTTCATTTTCTCGAACGTAACCTCAAAATATGAAGTAGGTAAATGGCAAATAAATACGAATTGCGAGAATCCATGTAAAGAATAGTTAACAATATAGGAAGGGCATTAAACTCTCCTCCAAATACTCTAGGTTTAGTTGTGACAGCGGATTTTTCCTTTGGTACAGGGTGCCCTAAATTTGACGGCATTTTTTCTTCCTAAACTGGGGGGGAGGGGTTTAGTATTATTTATTTATTTATTTATTTAAACTTCTCGCACAAAAAGGTACAAAGGCGGACTTAATGCCTTAGGCATTCTCTACCAGACAACCAGTATCATGTGCTGAATTTGTGGTTACAGTTTGCGCATAAATATGCCTGACACCTTGTATATATCACGCCTGTCCTCATCAAAAGTTTAGGGTGTAACGTCGTACGTTACATTTTGCATAATTAAACACATTTTAACTAATTTAACAACAAAATCACAGCAACATTCCAATGTTTACATACATTCAACTGTCAATGAGCCGCAGGCGTCAAAATATGACAACCACAGATCATTACAAATAGAGCGGTTGTAAATAGTAATGACTAAAGGCACAATATGTTCAGCTATCGGCGCGCGAGTGAGAATTTGTCTATGGGCACGCGCATGTCCGATCTCTATCCAACGCGTCTATCGTTTGACATTAGGAATTTTGGTTTTTCCCGAAGCGGTCACACGTCTCACCAGATTAATTTTTATCAGTGATTTCACACGTGTCTTAACTCGCCATTATCCGGGCCTAAAAACAACTTCCTAATCTACATAATTCTCCGCCATCGAGCATTTAAATTCGGTGTCTTTGAAACCCCCATACTGGGTAAGTGTTGGATAGCATTTTCATGAGTGTATTTTGTGTTCTTTTTCTTACAGATTAACTTGGCATGTATGCTTAATTTTATCTGATTTTAATATACGCTAAATGATGTAATTTATTCAATCTAATGCCTTCAGCTTAATGCATTTTGACTTTTCGTGCTTCACACTCAAAATGTATTGCATCATGCCTTTTTTTCACTCTTCCCATTTTGTAAACTCCGTCTGATTGTGACAATCCACCATCACCTTCATTAGCGCACTGTATCGCTACTCGCTCTGCTTAGCTTGGTGTCGCAATCAGCGGAGTTGACCAATGGTCATCTCGTGACACGCTGGACGTCATGTTCCAGGGTCCAAAGTTCCGACTGAGGAATACCTCAAGCTCACGGCAGCACAACAGAGCTACGCGGCAGATTACGTCGTGCGTGCCTGTAACTACCGGCATCGGACTTCCCTCGCGTTGGCCATCCTTGCCACGAGGGCCGAGCCGAGTAACGACGGTCGGCGCGGACACCTGTCGACCGGCACCCCTACACATCCAGCGTGGCACCTCGCTGCGGTCATCGCCACGCCGGCTAACAGGGCAGTACAGCGCTATCCACAGGGTGGACTCTGGGAAAATTGTGACCTGTAGACCTACCCACACCTTTTTATTTAAATATATTTTTTTATGTTGACAAGGTTGCGTGGTCTTATTTTATAACCTGCGCCACGCAAACCCCTTTCGTCACATTGGCGCCCTAAAACGTGGTTTTACGGTCACATTTTCCTCAGGGTTACCTTGTGGGTATTTTTTTTTTTGTATGTTGGTGTATTTTGGTGGTTGTATTTGTGTAAAACGTTCTGGTTGCCAGCAACTAAGGTGTACGCAGCGCTACCTTGTTATTTTTTTTTCTTGTTTGGTAGGAACGGATTGCACCGTTGCAACTTAATTGTTAATTTTTTTTTTTTTATTAAAAATAAAGGACGCATTTATCGTTCTTTTATAGTGGTAGGGCCAATAGTAACGGCTCGCCCCGGGGAGGTACCACGCTCATTCCTATTTCTTCCGGCAAGCAGCTCTGCTGTGTGCCGGATGAAGGGATTGGGTTGCCGGATTTTCAATTACTGGCTACTTTAGACTTAACAACATTGTCTACTGGTACACAAACAGTGTTTTTATCAAATAACACTCATATGTGTCAATTTTTTATCATAACTTAGAGTCAATTTTTTAATAAAACTTAGAATCATTTATTTTTTTAAAAAAAAAAAAAAACATAGTAAGAACTTAACTTTAACAATTAAAAAACAAATATTAGAACTTAATACTAAAAGTATTATCACACAATTTATATCTACAAACTTGTATATTGGAATTATAGCCTAAATATCAATACGTCTTGTACTTGTTTACATTTGACCTAGATCACTAATGTTCCATACAGTGAACGTTTTTATTGTTGACAACTCAAAAGTACAGTACTATTACATTGATTTACCAGCTGTTTCCAACAAGTGTTGCAACCACAATTCCTACCTACTAACTGTCAACCAATCCACTAACCAACCAACCTATTAACAGCCTAACATACCAACTTACCTAATAACTCCCTAACTTACCTACCTTCTTACTAATTAATTAATTTTCCTACTAACTGTCTACCTGCCTATTAACTTGATACCCTTGCCTTGGTCTATATAGCTTTTCTGAGTACAGTCAACAGCAAAAATTTGTCATTGGATGTGACTTATATTTTAATTTTCAAAACTATATTGTCACCATTTCAGAATTTAATACCAAAAGCGTACACATTAGTTGCACCGATTTTTTTTTAATATATTTAAATTAGTTTACAAACTTCAAACTTTTACAAAAAAAAAAAAAATTTTTTTTTAATTTTTTTTTTCTTTTCTTTTTTTCATATCATAACGTAGCTTCCTTCACTTCATACGGACAACAACCAAGACGTTTAATTTCAGTTTATTTTGTAACAGTCGGAGTAATTGACGCACATCATACCTTGCTGATTGCTATCCAACACTTACCAGTCTTACGGATAACTTAATATTCTTACACTTAAACTCAATTTGAAATAATAACATATTATTCTTGTTTTAACTTCATCCAATATGGCATATCCGGTAAAATTCATGTCGCTGCAAAAGGCAGAGCTCGAATACGAAGTAGCTATCAGAGGAGAAACACCTGCCACTACTGTTCAGGAATTGCGGAAACAGATCGCAAAATTCGGACCAATGTTTCCTTCTGAGGACATTCTCACGAGCCCATTTGAAGTATCGGTAGATTTAAGTGGAGTTTTAGAGGTTTTAACTAAGGCAGATACTAATTTAGAATCATCAACTACAGATAAGCAGTCATTACTGAGAATTCAAAATCTTTTAAATCATGCTTACCACAGAATAAATAGAATAACTTGTGGAAGTAAAAACAAAACGGAGTACGATGAGTGTGTAAACTTATATAAGTCGATGGTGATGAAAGCAAGTGAGCTGCTCGCATCAGCTTCTGACCCCTTATCTACAGTTAGCAATCAACCTCCATCCACACATAACTTGACTTCTCCAATTCACGTGTCGGTGTCATGTGATGGTGGTCAACATAAATTTGCAAAATTAAAATACGAGGGAAATTCTTGCGTACGTTCCTTCTTACAGCGGGTAAATGAACTTTGTCACGCCAAAGGAATACCAACGGATAAAATCCTCACTCACGCGACCGAGATTTTTACTGGCGGCGCGCTCCATTGGTACAGAAGCATTCGGGATTCAGTATCTAGCTGGGATGAACTTGCAAATTTATTAAAACGCGACTTCGATCAGTCAGACTACGATTATAGACTCTTAACTGAAATCAGAGCGCGAACACAAGGGGAGTCAGAAAACATAGTTATTTACTTGTCAATAATGACAGGCCTGTTTTCGAGGTTGACAAAAGCGCTATCGGATGAAGATAAACTAGAACTTCTTCTACATAACATTCGTCCATGCTATGCTAACATCTTATCGTCAGTTGCCGAAATAAAATCAATCGAACAGCTAAGGACCCTTTGTCGTAATTACGAAAACGTACAATCGCGCCTTGCTCAATTCAGAGAACCACCAAGACCCTCATCTAATACTTTAGCACCCGAGTTTGCTTATTCTGGAAATTCATCAGATAATAAAGTAAATAATAATAATAATAAAAAGTTTAATCAGTTCAATAAACACGACCAAAAGGATATTATTAATAATAAAACAGTTACAAATAACAGTAACGATTCCTCCATATCCCCTAACTATGTCCATGCTATAGATAAAGGTTCACCTAAGAAGATTCCTTATTGCCCACGTTGTCGTAGTAACGAGCATGCTTACAGGAATTGTACGGTAAAGACTGACGAGATCTTTTGTTTTGGCTGCGGCCAGAAAGACATTAAACGTCCAGCATGCAAGAAATGTGGTAAGAACAGTTCAACTAAGAAAAAAAACTAATCACCGAGAATTGTGTCGTAAACAACTTTGACAGACAAGACTGGGAAAAGTGGTTGCACACAGTTAAAATGTTTCACAAGTCTTTCAAAGTACACACAATTCTCGATAGAAAAGTTAACTTAGATAACAGACCTTACGTATCAGTGCTGATAGAAGGAGTTCCAGCCACTGGACTCTTAGACTCAGGTTCGGCCGTCACAATTTTGGGCAACGGTGCTCATACGGTTTTGTTGGACCGAGGTATGTCTCTCATTGCGGACGACTGCATTGCGGTTAGGGCAGCAGGCGGACAAAATTTACAAAGCATCGGTTACATTCATATACCAGTTCACTTTGAAAACCAATTCCACATTCTCAAAGCATTTGTAATACCAGATATCAATTCAAATCTCATTCTAGGTGTGGATTTCTGGCGAAAATTTGAATTATGTCCCAAGTATGTTGGTAGTGTAATGATTTCAAACAACTCATTGGAAAACAGTACTCTAGAGAGCTGCAATCGCACCATAATTACGGGTTACAACAACTTAGAGGAATCACAAAAGCATTTGGCTGATAGTGTAATTAAACAGTTTGAAAACATTTCATCACAGCACAAGGGTCTAGGAGTAACCGATCTAATAACTCACCACATTGATACAGGTGAAAGTCAACCAATTCGTCAGCGTTATTATCGACTATCTCCTGAAAAACAACGTATCTTGGTAGAACAAGTGGACGAGATGCTTTCCCTCGACGTTGTCGAGCCTTGCGAAAGTGCGTGGTCATCTCCGGTTCTCCTTGTCACCAAGAAAAACGGTCAACCTCGATTTTGTTTAGATAGTCGAAAACTAAATTCAGTCACTAAACGCGATGCTTACAACTTACCCTATATCTCAGAGATACTAGATAACCTCAGGGACGCGCGTTATCTTTCCAGCATCGATTTATCGAAAGCATTCTGGCAGATACCGATAGCTGAGGAGGATCGCGATAAAACAGCATTTTATGTTCCAGGCAGGGGCACCTTTCGCTTTAAAAGGACTGCTTTTGGTCTTACGAATGCCCCGGCCACTCAACAGCGTCTAGTTGATCTGCTGTTCGCTGAATTTGATCTGAAAGTCTTCGCATATCTAGATGACATTATAATAATTAGTAGCGATTTCAATAGTCACGTGAACCTACTTTTACGTGTACTAGAAAAGCTCAAAAAGGCGAACCTAACCATTAACCTTGAGAAATGTAATTTTTTTAGTTCGCAATTAAAATATTTAGGCTACGTAGTTGACGCCTCAGGTTTGCGGACCGATCCTTCCAAAGTCGATGTTATACTAAAATATCCAGCACCAACCAACAAGAAAGAACTTAAGCGTTTTCTAGGCACGGCAACCTGGTACAGACGTTTCGTTCCCAACTTTAGTACTATAGCTGGTCCCTTAAACAAATTAACATCAACAAAGAAGGGTACCCCGCCATTTAAATGGACCGAAGAGGCCGACGCCGCTTTCCAGAAATTGAAGGAAAGTCTAGTGTCAGCCCCAGTCTTATCATGTCCAGATTATAATAAACCGTTTGAGGTGCATACGGATGCAAGCGATTTCGGCCTCGGCGCAATGCTCACCCAAACAATTGATGGAAAGGAACATCCAATTGCCTACATGAGTAAGTCATTGACCGGGGCTGAGAAAAATTACAGCATTACCGAACGCGAGACGCTGGCCGTCGTAACCGCCCTAGAATATTGGCGTTGTTACATCGAAAATGGTCAACAGTTCACTGTTTATACTGACCACAGCGCGCTCAAGTGGTTTCTCTCTATAAGCAACCCAACGGGTCGGTTAGCTCGTTGGGGAGTTCGCTTATCAGCATTTAATTTTGTTCTTAAACATCGGCGTGGCGTGGATAACGTCATACCAGATGCCTTGTCTAGGATCGTTCCTATTAGTGCCATTAGTACTTCCAACTCTTATTTGGACACTAAAGACTCTTGGTATAGGAATATTTACGACGGTTGCTTAATTGATCCTACTAAATTTAAAAACTATATTGTTAAAAATAACGCGTTATATAGACTATCGAAGAATAAATATAATTTAACTTCAGAATTCGCGTGGAAGGAGGTCGTGCCAACCGAACTACGTGAGCAAATCATTAATGAAAACCATTCAGTGCCCACGGCTGGTCATATGGGCATATTTAAAACATACCGTACTCTTGCTTTATGCTACTACTGGCCAGGTATGTACCAGTCAGTAGTCAAATTCATAAGTACTTGCGACAAATGTTTAGCCTACAAGTCCCAAAATCACCAGACACTGGGGGAAATGGGTCGTCCAAAAGATTGTTCACGGCCATTCCAAATGTTGTCAATGGATCTCATGGGTCCACTTCCAACCTCGCGAAAGCAAAATAGTTACATATTGGTAATTACATGTTGCTTTTCAAAATATTGCTTAATATATCCAATAAAAAGAGCTACCGCTGAGATCATTACCAAAATCTTAGAGGAATCCGTGTTTCTCGTTCATGGCATACCGCAAGCGATATTGATGGACAACGGTACCCAATTCACAGGGAAGGTCGCAGATGCCTTGTTTAAGAAATATGCGATTCCAAACGTATTCTACACCCCAAAATATACCCCTCAGGTTAATTTGGTGGAACGATACAATAGAACGATAATAACGTGTATTTCAACTTATGTGGATGATGATCATAGATCCTGGGACTTATATATCCCTAAGGTACAATTTGCCATGAATAGCTCCGTTAACGAGGCCACTGGATTTACTCCAGCTTTCCTAGTCTTCGGTCGCGAACTTGTAACCTGCGGTACTCATTACACGGACAACGACCTCGGTAACGAAGTAGTGTTTTTGCCACGTGATGCATACGCCGAAAACTTAGGTTGTCTTTCTAGCGTTTTCGATACGGTGCAATCCAGACTATGGCAGGCTCATGTTAAGAACTCCTCGCACTACAACTTGCGTCGAAAATTTGCCGAGTTTAACGTTGGCGACGTGGTCATGAAACGCGCTTATTTCTTGAGTGACAAGGGGAACAGGTTCTCGAAAAAGTTAGCTCCCAAGTTTATTAAAGCAAAAGTCATAGCCAAGAAATCACCATTGGTCTATGTTCTTCAGGATATGAAGGGCAAGGACTTAGGTTCCTGGCATATTAAAGACTTAAAATTAGTAGGAGTCAATAAATAATCTCATCAATTTTTTTTTTAACTTAGTTATATTTAAGCCACTGCTTATCACAGTGCATAAATACAACCTCAGACGGAGACACGCTCACTAGATGTCATCATCAGTGTCTTCACACGTGTCCTAATCCGTAAATTTTTTCGGCCTCCTTATTCAGCCCCGATGGAGAACCACGCTCACTTGATTCTATCATGTGCCTTACCCGTGGTCTCTCCTCATTTTATCGGAACCTCTGGATTGGTTGTGGCCAAACTCGGTACGTTTTACTTACCGGGAGTTAATATTTCTGAGCGGTTGCAACTCATTAAATAAGCCTATGCAGGAGCGGGTGGATACTCCTTAAATAAGCCTTCGTCCAGTTCTTAATTTCCAAATACTTTAAATTATCTGAGCGGTTTGCAACTCATTAATTAAGCCTTTGCAGGAGCGGGTGGATACTCCTTAAATAAGCCTCAATTCCTTTTCAATAGTATAAACCCAGTAAATTCTTTGCTTCTTTAAGCCGAATGTACGTCTGTTTTGCGCGAGTAACAAGTCAACTATGGACATGTAACTCTCACATAGCTGCTAGGGCGCGGACTCACCTCTTGTTAAGGTAGTCTGCCAGTATGCAAAGATTACGAATATGAGATATGATGGATGAACGATGAAGAATACAAGGGGTCGTAATTCAGATGGAGGTATAACAGGGGTAAAGGATTTTTACTGAGGTAAAAACCCTCACCAAGCGGCGGGGTACTGTAACGTCGTACGTTACATTTTGCATAATTAAACACATTTTAACTAATTTAACAACAAAATCACAGCAACATTCCAATGTTTACATACATTCAACTGTCAATGAGCCGCAGGCGTCAAAATATGACAACCACAGATCATTACAAATAGAGCGGTTGTAAATAGTAATGACTAAAGGCACAATATGTTCAGCTATCGGCGCGCGAGTGAGAATTTGTCTATGGGCACGCGCATGTCCGATCTCTATCCAACGCGTCTATCGTTTGACATTAGGAATTTTGGTTTTCCCGAAGCGGTCACACGTCTCACCAGATTAATTTTTATCAGTGATTTCACACGTGTCTTAACTCGCCATTATCCGGGCCTAAAAACAACTTCCTAATCTACATAATTCTCCGCCATCGAGCATTTAAATTCGGTGTCTTTGAAACCCCCATACTGGGTAAGTGTTGGATAGCATTTTCATGAGTGTATTTTGTGTTCTTTTTCTTACAGATTAACTTGGCATGTATGCTTAATTTTATCTGATTTTATTATACGCTAAATCATGTAATTAATTCATTCTAAGGCCTTCAGCTTAATGCATTTTGACTTTTCGTGCTTCACACTCAAAATGTATTGCATCATGCCTTTTTTCACTCTTCCCATTATTGTAAACTCCGTCTGATTGTGACAATCCACCATCACCTTCATTAGCGCACTGTATTGCTACTCGCTCTGCTTAGCTTGGTGTCGCAATCAGCGGAGTTGACCAATGGTCATCTCGTGACACGCTGGACGTCATGTTCCAGGGTCCAAAGTTCCGACTGAGGAATACCTCAAGCTCACGGCAGCACAACAGAGCTACGCGGCAGATTACGTCGTGCGTGCCTGTAACTACCGGCATCGGACTTCCCTCGCGTTGGCCATCCTTGCCACGAGGGCCGAGCCGCATGTCCGATCTCTATCCAACGCGTCTATCGTTTGACATTAGGAATTTTGGTTTTTCCCGAAGCGGTCACACGTCTCACCAGATTAATTTTTATCAGTGATTTCACACGTGTCTTAACTCGCCATTATCCGGGCCTAAAAACAACTTCCTAATCTACATAATTCTCCGCCATCGAGCATTTAAATTCGGTGTCTTTGAAACCCCCATACTGGGTAAGTGTTGGATAGCATTTTCATGAGTGTATTTTGTGTTCTTTTTCTTACAGATTAACTTGGCATGTATGCTTAATTTTATCTGATTTTAATATACGCTAAATGATGTAATTTATTCAATCTAATGCCTTCAGCTTAATGCATTTTGACTTTTCGTGCTTCACACTCAAAATGTATTGCATCATGCCTTTTTTTCACTCTTCCCATTTTGTAAACTCCGTCTGATTGTGACAATCCACCATCACCTTCATTAGCGCACTGTATCGCTACTCGCTCTGCTTAGCTTGGTGTCGCAATCAGCGGAGTTGACCAATGGTCATCTCGTGACACGCTGGACGTCATGTTCCAGGGTCCAAAGTTCCGACTGAGGAATACCTCAAGCTCACGGCAGCACAACAGAGCTACGCGGCAGATTACGTCGTGCGTGCCTGTAACTACCGGCATCGGACTTCCCTCGCGTTGGCCATCCTTGCCACGAGGGCCGAGCCGAGTAACGACGGTCGGCGCGGACACCTGTCGACCGGCACCCCTACACATCCAGCGTGGCACCTCGCTGCGGTCATCGCCACGCCGGCTAACAGGGCAGTACAGCGCTATCCACAGGGTGGACTCTGGGAAAATTGTGACCTGTAGACCTACCCACACCTTTTTATTTAAATATATTTTTTTATGTTGACAAGGTTGCGTGGTCTTATTTTATAACCTGCGCCACGCAAACCCCTTTCGTCACAAGGGAGAGGCCACATTTGAGCAGTAATGTCTTGATGAAGTTGTATACCTGCTTATTAAGTTGCGGCGCCTGTATGACGTCGAAGGCCGCGTGCAGCGCGGCGGGCAGGCCGGCGCCGCCCAGCCGCGCCGCGCCGCGCCGCGCCGCGTGCTGCAGCTGGCGCCGCGCCTGTTCGCGCTGTGTGGCGGCGTCGGGTCGAGGAGTCGATTGTCTTCTACCGAATAACAGTCCTGGGAAGACGGGGACAAACATTTTACGTTGTTTTCGTCATGCTACAGTCCGAAAAGTTAACTTAGACAACATTTACTATGTGATACCATGGCCTGGAGTACCAAAACACGGACCTAAGCTTAGTTTAGACTCTGGACCTCCAACAAATTACAAAATTCTCACAATACACCCTGTCAACTTAATGTCTATGTACTTATAAGAACGTCATTTGTGGAGATTAAACAAACTAATAAAGTCAACTGATGAACATCAGCCTAATAAGCAGAGTTGGATTGTGCTCTTCATATAATTATTTGATCATCTCTTACGACCTTCACGAGTGGATAGTACCTAGTCTACCTTTCAATGCAACCAGCTGGTTGCATTACCAATTGATGTGAAAAAATTATTGCACACTATATTTTCCCGGTGTCATCTTCAGCATTATCCAGCCCTTATTCCAATTAATTTGTGCTCGGCGTAAGATGTCTTTTTCTTCCATACTTCTCTATTATTCGTCATCTAGGTAGTCACACCCTATATCTTTCCGATGGGTGTAGCATTACTAATCTTGTATTATCTACCATAATATTGTTGCGCGCCACAATTGATGCCTGGTACATGGTGACATTAGTTACCACTAGCGCCATCTAATATCGGGTAGCAGAACTAGTAGGGTCAAGGTCCTAGAAATTCCGAGAACTAACGACATCGGGTCAGTCGGGACCGGTATGTACTCGAACGTTCTAGATGTTTATATAGTAGCTCTGTGGCACTATATAAGGCCGGTGTGAGCCGCGAGACACATAGTTTTGAATAAGCGATACAAGCGAGTACATCGAAGCCATATTCAAGTGCGACTAAGAGTGATCAGTAGTGAAATTGTGTTTCATAATTAGTGTGTTTGAGTTGTAATTAGTGTTGTGATTTAAGTGTCAATTTTTGGTTATTAAATCGGCAGTTTTTATTGTCACGAACCTCAAGCTCGTAACAATATGTATAGGTAAATCAAAATAAAAAGCTACCCACCATGTCCTAACCTAATAAGATGCGCCAGTCGTCTTTCATTCAGCAGGTTTCTCAGTGTCCTGTTCAGCAGACAGTTGAAGGCATCATCTAAGAGGTCCTTAGATACCGCCATCAGTGAGCCAACCACGTGGGCAATCACGCCGTGGATACGGATCACTTTTATTACTGGTATTAAAAAGAAAAGTTTCAATTATTAAGCTATATAAAAAGTAAGACATTCATAATTAACTTAGATATAGCACAGAATGGGCAAAGCAGGAGCGGATAGCTAGTCTATAATCTATAAAATAGAAAAAGGCGCTTTTCGTGTCAGCTTGTGACCGATTAGTTCTTCTAAACTCCACAACGTTGATGCGGTTTTCATCATCATTTAGATATTTCATTCCAGAAGGTTTTTTGTGTATAGCACATAAATATTTTTAACTTAGCACAGAAATCTCCATGTTTTGACATGTCACCACAGCAATAGACACCCGTTAGAAGCAGGAGCGGGTCGCTAGTCACTACATAGTATAAAACAAAGTCGCTTTATCTGTCCCTATGTCCCTTTGTCCCTTTGTATGCTTAAATCTTTGAAACTACGCAACGGATTTTGATGCGGTTTTTTTTAATAGATAGAGTGATTCAAGAGGAAGGTTTATATGTATAATAATAATAATGTTTCCGTGCGAAGCCGGGGCGGGTCGCTAGTAATAAATATGTCTGAAAGTGCCAATCCGTCTTGAGCAAGCGTGGTGATCAATGCTCAGTGGGACATAAATATGCTGGTATTATTATTATTTATTAAATACTCACACGTATACATAAGACACTGCGTGAAGCCGACCACGCTGGTCTGGTACTCTGTGTCCACATTGCGCACTGTCGGTGTCACATCGAAGTTGTTCTGGAACACGGTCGCGTGAATGTTGCGCACGCGCCGTTGTCTCTTCGTTTGTACTTCTACAGCTATGTCTTCGCTCATCTCTTGTGCTTCTTCCACTTCGCGGGCTGTGCCTTGCTTTCTAGGGATAGAAGAGAACTTTGCTGGATTGAAACTTCAAATAGAGAGATATGCTTAATCCCAGCGAGAGCAACAAAAATTGTATCACCCGATGAAATGTTACCACTGTTAAAAAGTTGTTCCGGGTAACAAGTAAATTTTCACTGTGTAACACCGACCTCATCAAGCTTAAAAACGTGTGCGGTCGGGGGACCACCGTAAGCAACTTTCCTTACGCGAAACCCACACAGACGCACTCATAAGAGTGCGTCTGTGTCCCCCCATCTCTCTGTCTCTTTCCATTATACATTAGGGTTAATGGATGAACACCAAAGGAAAGACCGTTCTAAGGATTTCAATAATATGTTTATTAATCCTTTCATTTATACTTTGGAAGGTGTGTTTACTAATAGAAAGAGACAACTGAAATCGTCACATAAGAAAAAGTGATATACCCCCTGGTATATCACTTTTTCCTTATGTGACGATTTCTACCAGTTAACTCCTTCCGCAAGCCGCATTATGGAACTTCGTTCTAATAAAATTTTTGACGTGTGTTTGTGAAAACCAACTTACAGAAATAAATATCACACTTATATTATAAAGGCGAAAGTTTGTGAGTGTGTGTGTGTGTTTATATGTTTGTTACTTCTTCACGTTCAAACAACTGGATGAATTTTGATAAAAAAATTGTATGGAGGTAGCTGACACCTTGGATTAACATATAGGCTACTTTTTATCCCGATATTCCCACGGGATCGACACTTACGCGGGTAAAATTTTGGAGGTAAAGCATTTTTCAATAAACTGAGACTTTGATTAGATTGGTATGTTCTAATAATCAAAACAAATTCGAATCGATTTTTAGATTAAAAAAATTATCAAAATCCATGTGAAATGTATATCATAGCATTTTTTTCAGCGACATGAAAATCAATATAAAACTTTCGCTAAATTAATAAATAATTAATTTGACAATCGAAAACATACTCACAAAGCCTGATACCGCTCAATATCCGAAGACACCAACAAATTCCTCATGAAAGTCTCCAAATGCTGTCCTTTTTCCTTTCGTAGCCTATGAGCTACACTCTGGTATATGTTTCCCAGGTCACTGCTAGTAGCGTTCAACGTTGAAGCCTGCACGACGATGGAGAAGTCGCCGTCTTCCGTGAGGAATATGCGGAGAAGCTCACTAGTTTGGAGAAGACTTTTCTGGAGGAGTCGTTGGAGAAAGTCTTCATATTTATAGCGGAGAGTTTCTAGAGGACTGTTGTCTCTGAAACAAATAAAGAAAGTTTATGACATGATTTCTTGCAGATGAACTTTAAAAATTATGCGGAAGTTAAAAGAGAAATCAGACTTTTTTTTTGTAGAATTAGAGGCAAAAGATAGACGAATACCTGATCAGTGATCACTTACTAAACTGTAATTTTCTGCACTCAAAACAACCTAATGCAAGTTAATGTTTTACAAGTTTTAGTTGGTAAGACTTAGGAAGTCTCGACTTAGAAAGTTGATCGTTTTCAGAACGATTATTTGCTAGGGTCATCTAGTGATGTAGAGTGAAAGATATTTTAAGACCACTTAGGACACAGGACACTGAACGAGATACAATAGAAGTTTTGTTGTTAATAAGTCTGGGGGCTTTTAAGGTCCCGTGGTATTAAAACTAAAAAAAAAATGCAAAAATGTGAGTTCTTATTAATAACAATCCTACCTCCGGGAGGGTAGTGTGAGGTCTAAGAACAGCCTGTCTCCATGGAACTCATGCAGCTTGCTTCTCAGCAGGTGGAAGTCATTTTCGCTTCGCTCCACGCTCCAGAGTGACGCTCCTGAGCCGGCTTCTACTCGGTGAACCGTTAGGGTGAATACGCGGACTGTGCCGCGACGGGGCGGGGCTTGCTAAAAGAGAAAATTAGGTTTTTTTTTCAGGATGGGAAATCATCAAATGACCCCTCCCGCTCAGGGTGAAGCGGAAGGGAGTGTCAGACTCGTACTCTCTCTCTCTTACTCTTTTTTGGTACTCTATTAAAGAACAGGACAGTTTTCGGGTCTAAACTTTGTTTTTATTTCAGCACAAACTGCGCCGATGGTTCAGTTCAGTGCCAGTAGCACTGTGCTGAACCATCGGCACAGTTTTGTGCACTGTGCTGAGCCCTACTTGGATAATGAAGACTGAAAACAATGCATGGACGCAAAAGAAACACCCCGCGCCGTGTATTGCACGACTGCGAAGCATTAGAGAGTGCTTTTCGATCGAATTTTTTTTAGTCTCGTTTCTGCATCAGTTCTGAGTGCGGGACGGAACCGGACGTCATAGGGGCGGCAGAAAGAGCGGGGGAGGCGGGGTCAAGTCTCATCTTTCGTGGCACGCATTGTACATTTTTTCACTTCAAAACATTACACCTCGAATCAAAACTACAGTACCCGGCGATAAATATTGCACATCGACCTTTACCTTTTTTTGGATTTTCACACAAATAATAAAAATAATTATCAAAAGAAGCAAATCATAATTGTTTTAACAGCTCCTAATAGATACCGGACTGTTTGTATTTAGTGCGACAGAGATAACGCTCTACGAAGCCGAAATTAGCCGATTGTCTCTTTCCAAAGGTCGATGTGCAATATTTATCGCCGGGTACTGTACAAAAAACTCACCAACTTAGTCTCAACGTTGGTCAGCACGACCTTATAAGTGCTCAAATCATGTCCCCTCGCCGCATCTTCAACGGCGAGATTATCTAAATACTTCAGTATATCTATGTTATCTACACCGTCGCCCTCAGACTCGTCGCAATTCGTGTAGCAGTCGAGCACTTGTCCGTCTACTGTCTGTGGTTTTAGAGCGCCTTTTAGTCTATGGCCTAATTTTAGAGCTGTGTTTAGGAGCTTTTCGTGTGGTCTGGAAAACAAAATTACATCTTCGCTTAGCAGCGAAATATAATTCAGGCTAATAACACCAAAAATTGTTTACTTTTACCCAAGCTCAAAAGCCTGGCTTGCTTTGTTAATGACAAATAACAGAACTAAGTCTTTTTTTTATATGAACTTTGAGTAAGACCTTTTTTATATGATTTTGTCATGAGTTAGGTACAAAACCCGAAAAATAGCACAAATTAATAAACATACTTTTTCACCATTTGTTTTTGATACCCCGTTGGTATCCTGCTCCCGACAAGTAGTTTGTAAAACTGTGAACAATTAAACCAGCCTTAATTTTAGTGATCATAACAATATTACTAACGAATTGTATATTACTAGGTATATCTATTGTATTTATTAATAAATACCTCTTCACTGTGTAAAAACTTAGGCAGCCATAACTTTTCTAACACAGCATGTGATTGCCTCGCAGCTTGATATAGCGCTCGACTGGTTTGATACCTAAAAACAAAAGAATCTTTAGCAAAAAGTAAGAAAATGAAGGTCAGAAGTATCGAGATTTATACTCCATTTGAAATAAGATTAGACTTTTTCCAGTCAGTCCGTTCAACCGATTTTGAATTCTATTGCGTTGGTTGCATGACAATGGCAGCTGCAATAAACAGTTGGTATTGTAACCCCTTTTTAGGGTTCCGTAGTCAACTAGGAACCCTTATAGTTTCGCCATGTCTGTCTGTCCGTCTGTCCGTCCTCGCTTAATCTCTGTGACCGTTAGCACTAGAAAGCTGAAATTTGGTACCAATATGTATATCAATCACGCCGACAAAGTGGTAAAATAAAAATTGGAAAAAAATGTTTTATTAGGGTAGCCCCCCTATATGTAAAGTGGAAAGTGATTTTTTTTTTAATTTCAACCCTAACGTGTGATATATTGTTGGAAAGGTATTTAAAAATGAATAGGGGTTTGCTAAAATCATTTTTTGATAATGTCAATAATTTCGGAAATAATCGCTCCAAAAGTAAAAAACAATGTGTCCCCCCCCTCTAACTTTTGAACCATAAGTTTAGAAAATATGAAAAAAATCTGAAAAGTAGAACTTTATAAGGACTTTCTAGGAAAATTATTTTGAACTTGATGGAAACAACAGTTTTTGTACAAAAAAGACAAATGTTGTACAAAATAATTTCTGGACTAAGTTTGTAGTATAATCGTATATGCAAGCATTTTTTTAACTTCGTTTACATATTTTATTATCCTGAACGTATCTTTTTTCAAACAAAAACAAAAAAAGAATTATTAAAATCGAATCCCAATATTTTAAAATCTATGATCGACTACGATTATTACGGGAACATAATGGATAACCACTTTTAAACTCATAAGTGGGAACACTTATTGTGACGGACGGGAAACTACGGAACCCTACACTGAGCGTGGCCCGACACGCTCTTGGCCGGTTTTTTTTGCTTTTAATACCGTCCTTATGCCTACGGTATAGAAGTCAAAATCGGTTGAACGGACTGTAAAAAAGGTTTATTTAAATGCCTAATCTTATTTTAACTGGAGTATAGCTCAGGTGGATCCATTAATTACAGATGATCATAACTTTTGGAACACCTTTCCGAAAACGTTGTTTTCGTCAGTAGACACAGCACAGGACGTATATTCATCCTTCATGCTAGCCTAAACTCTCTAAACTTGTAGCCTTGTCTTTGTTACCATACTGTTTTTCTCACTTCTTACGGCTAAATGAACCTTTCATAGAAAAGGTTAGCTGTGGTTTCCTATAATATAAACTATTACAGGGGAATGAAGATTTTTATATGGAGACTGGCTTAGGTTTTTTTTTTCAAAATGCCAGCCACGCATGTATTTTTATGATGATGATAATGTTTTCCGTTTGCATTGATGTTAATTTTTAAAAGTTCCATGCGTAGCCGCCTTTTTAAAGAAAAAAATGGCGGACAGGTAGGTATGCCACGAACCTTCAATGCCCTTTACAATAATAAGCTACATTACTTGTTGATACTGCTATCCTGCTGCAACAGGGCTTGCAGCTCGTCCGCCAGCTCGCCGAAGATAGGCAGCGGGGCCAGCGGGTGACCCACTGATAAGTACGTGGAGTACAACGCTCGAGCTTGACGCTGTAAGGATTCTTCTTCTGAACTGTTCAGGTCTGGGTTCAGGATTTTTGTTTGAAATGATTCTGGAACAAAATATTTCTATTAGATATTATTATGCTTGAGCTTGTAACTAACAAGCTACCTTTCGTTCACGTCAGGAGGCACAGAGACTTTAACTTGGGTCCAAATTCCGACATAGACGAGATAGTCATTTGTCACTCAAAACTTTAGAAAAGTTTTTTTGGGATTGCATAGAGTTGTTAATCTATAATTTTTTAATCGTAGTAAGAGAAAATAGGCTAGCACTTCTATGGTTACAACAGCTCTATATTAGATCTCATCATCGAGCGTTCGTATTCCCGAAAATAGACGATGATCCCCGAAGCGCATACTTTTCTTGGGAAATCTGTACTTACTAATATCGTTATAGAACTGCAGTAAGTGCAGGTGGCTGGTCGTCTTCATGAACTGCATGAACGCGTACAGATGTTCTTGTTCACTGATGACCACGTCGAGCTCTACACGCAGCAGTTTGCAACGTTGGCTATAGATCGATTCTGTTTGACGGACGAATGTTTCTAAGAATTCTACCTGAAGGAAAACATTTGTTAAAAATTAAATATCGGTACAAATTGTGAGACGTCAGGAGTATGGATAGATGATTATGTATGTGTTTCAAGTATGGGGAAAAAAATCAAATCCGATACTTGAAATTCATGTCTGTTACAAAGAAAATCACAGGCAAAGAGAGGTGTTAACATCACAGTATGAGTATGATTTCTAATCTCAGGAATAGGTCTTGCACTCATTTGAATAAATAGAACTGCGGCTATTTGCTCTGAGTAGGAGTACTTTTATTTACACTCTTTGCTCCTCTCCTCTTACAGTTTTTCCTTTAGATTTGATTTGAAATTTTGTAGAGGCCCAGAAATTACCCATAAACAAAGTTGATAAACATGTAACCACAATACATAATTAAGCTTCAAAATTATACAAAAAATCTCTATTATTTACCTTATAATTAGGAGTGGAAGGCAACTGTGCCATCGTTTCATCTCCAGTGGCCAGGATAATAAGCGTGTTCAATATGTACGGATCTGCCAACACGTCAGTTAGTGATAACAACACCCAGCCAGCGAATATCTCTCTTATTAATACTTGAAACACACTGGAAGAAAGAGAAATTTGACCTTAATGACTTGTGGTTAAAGATACAATTAGATTACGCGGTAATTATCGAACATAGGTCTTTTTGGTGTTCCAATACAAACATTCTTCTGTACACAGAGCAAATTAGTTCGGTTTACATTTCACACATACGGGTTATTGTCACTGTGTGCGTAAATTAATGAGTCGATCGGTCGGGTACGAAGAGCAAACGCTAAACTGTCTGTGTGCGTATGATATACCCACATATACCAATCACTAATATACCAATGTATAGTAATCATAATTGAATGAATATCCTTGAAAAAAAGTAATTGCTACGAGGTGGGGGAACAAGTCTGATGCCGAAAATATAGTTTTTAGAATATTATCTGTTTCTCTGAATGTATGTTCCGATTTTGAGCATGATTGGCAACAAAACGGTTAAAAAGATTTGGATGAAACCTGGATTCGCACATAGGCTACTTTTAATTCCGGTAGTACGTTCTGAGAGAGGACAGTGGTGGCCCAGTGGTAACGGCCCCGACTTACGAGTAGTAGGCTGTGGGTTCAAACCCAGGCTTATGGCTTTACTTTGTGTAAATAATTTAATCACCACTGCTCTCAAAACGGTGAAGGAAACCACCATGTGGAATCCGGCATGTCCTAGAACCAAAAATTCGAAGAGATGTGACATCTACCGACTCACACTGGGACCGCGTGGTAGATTACGGCCCACACCCTCTCACAGAGAGGAGGCCTGTGTCCCAGCAGTGGGAAGAATATAAGCTGATTATGATGATGATGATGTTCTAATGGGATATTCTCCGACCTCCTCGCGGAAGAAGCCGCGGGCAAAAGCTGGTTCACAATAAATACATATATCAAATATCATATACATATATCAAAATCTGCATCTCGTAACATATTAAGAGATTCAGAATAGCTTATTCAGAATCAATTAGCATTATGAACAACAAACTGTTAAATAGTGTTAATTAAAATCTCGTAAAAGTATTACAACTGTGTTAATAAGTCGTCAGGTATGTGTGTAAGAGCACTTATAGCCTTTGCACTTAGATATGCACGCAAAAAAGAACCGTGCATGTCAAACGAAGCTGTTTAATTCATTTTGGTCAAGTAGGTATTGAACGTTTGTATGAAACAGCTGATTTATTTTTTCGTGATTTCAGAGTTGGTCCCATAGTGAAAGTTGTTCATATTCATGGGTAGAAAACCCTGTAAAAATTTGGAACCGTTAAAAAAATCTTTCTGTTTTTATAAAATTCAAAGTCCTGACTGACTGATATATCAACGCACAGCCCAAGCCGCTGGTCCTAGAGACATGAAATTTGGAGGGTGTGTTGTGTTCTTTGTGAAGAGTAGGTATCCACTAAGGAAGGTTTTTTTTAACTAAGCTCCGGCTTTGAACCGGTCAAAATTGCGCTATTGACCTAACGTTTTGGGCGTATGATTCGCTTCTGTATAAAAAAATATATATTTTCTCTATACTAATACTTACGGATTATGCAACTCATTATTCTTCAACAAATACGGCATGATGGCGTTAGTGATGCACCTCAAATACTTCAGCTCCGCGTTCCTATTAGCTGCGGCCGGATGTAACGCCATCTTGGAATCCAATGATACGCCCGGACGTGACGCACATACCGAGTAGTGACGTAACGCACACGGGATTAGTCGGGACGTTATAAAGCGGGCATAATTTATCTGCAAGAGAAGATAAGAGATAGTAAGGAGACAAAAACAATGATTCTTTTAAATATTTTAAAGTTTAGCTGTGTTCACGCGCGAACGCACCCAAACGTCGTGCGGGGAGGCGAGGCGCGGGACGGCAAGGCTGCGCCATTCGCCGCCGCCGCCGCGCCGGGAGCGCGCGGCCGGCGGCAGAACAATCTTGTGACTTGTCATGTCAACATCGCGAAACGAACCGGGCCTTCCGCCATTTTCATACTTGTATTCATGTAGTTTTTAATCCTTGTCATTATACCATACTAACCTATACAGTCCGCTTTTGATTGAAGAGACCCCAAACATTGGTCCTTCCACCGGTAAAGAAGAACGGTAAGGAGAAAAAACTTCAAGAAAATGGCGGAAGGCCCGGTTCGTTTCGCGATGTTGACATGACAAGTCACTAGATTGTTCTGCCGCCGGCCGCGCGCTCCCGGCGCGGCGGCGGCGGCGGCGAATGGCGCAGCCTTGCCGTCCCGCGCCTCGCCTCCCCGCACGACGTTTGGGTGCGTTCGCGCGTGAACAAGCTGCATCCAGTTAGACTGGAAGCCGACCCCAACTTGTTGGGAAAAGGCTAGGCAGATGATGACGATGATGTTCCACATGGATCAACTGCTTATTGATCAATAGTAAAACTATTTATCAATAAGCAGTTGAGGTTTGGAGGGAAATCGGTCCCGAAATCAACCTGAAAGAAATATCCATCCAGTATTTTCTTTTGATGCCATCGGTACAAAATATTTCTCTTTAATACAGGGTGGTTGGGACACCGCTGCGCAATCTGTAACCATGACTTCAGCACATGAATCTTGACCCCCTAGCGTTAGAAATATATCGCCAGTTATAAAAAAAAAATCTGTAGCATGTTGCGCATCGTCCAACTATGGGGAATGGCCAGCAAAACTATCATAATGTGCCTCCAAAGAGCTCAAAACGCCATCTTGAGGAATATTGTCAATGCACCATGGTTCACACGGAATGAAGAAATCCATGATTATCTCAACACTCCTACCATTGTTGGGGAAATTGATAAACATAAAGGCTTTATGCTGATCGCCAAATCCCCTGGCTGTTAAATTGCTGGACAGCAGTGAATCTGTCAATAGACTTAAGAGAAGTCAAGTAATATAAAGAGGTAGCAGTGGGCAACGGCCCCTGTACCTGAAACGCCACTTTAGTCACGCAACGAAACTGGTAATAGTCCGGAAGGACTGATGGCAGTTATTGAAAAAAAAATGTTGAGCGTCGACATCCCTGAAATACTGTATAGTTTTATAACTTGTCTTGGCTATTGATTTCGTCACAACACACTATGACAGTATAACCACATACATAATAATAATGATAAATTCGACTGCTTCTAGTGAGACTGGAAATAATTGCATTTAATTGGAAAACCCTGAACCATTTATCGTCTAAAATAATCATCATACCTTAACAGCTCTCTGCAGTAGGCAAGCAGAAGCGTATCTAAGCTGATAACGCAACTCGTCTACAAAGAAGGGCTGCAACGTCACCTTGCTGTACCACGAGTTTATAAACTGATCCAATATTGTATTGTAGAACTGCAACAGATGAAAACAAAGGTTTTTAGAATCGTTTCTTTTGGATAGACTAGCTAGATTAGTCTGATGAGGTAAGGGAATCTAGGTTCTTCCCAAACTCAAAGCATTTATTTCAATTAAACCATTTACAGGCAGGTTTTGAATTTTCAAGAAGTCGCGGTCAGTCAGAAAATATGAAGCTAGTTGCCCAGTTGCTAGTTTAGCTTAGTAACGTCAATCAGCAACCGCTAAATCAGTGGTGAGTTTATTTAATTAAAAAGTGCCTGTATATGGTTTACTTAATTGAAATAAATACTTTTGACTTTGTGTTTTTATGAAGACTGCTTCCTGGACATGTCAATGATTTTATTTCTGCAAGTGGTTTTGTACAGACGCCAGCACATCAAGCTACCAGAAACTGTCAAATTTTCCCAATCAACTTTGAACCTTGTGCTTTAGCGATAAAGTTGAAAATCTATTAAAGAAATTTGACAGATTGTAGTAGCTTGATGTGCTGGCGTCTGTACAAACACTTTTACACGTCAACGGATGGCGCCGCCGAGGCTGGCCCAGAAAGAGATGGCTGGATGACCTGGACGCGTACCGTGAGGACTGGTTCGAGGTGGCGCGGGAAAAGAGTTCCTGGAAAGATTTGGGAGAGGCCTTTGCCCAATCTTGGGACAGAATAGGCTAAAAAAATGTAAGGATCTTGGCAGATGGCGTTCTGTACATTCTGCCTACCGCCATGGGAAGAAGTCGTAAATTTATGTAAGAGTGTTGTATTAGATTTGTAGCTAAATTGAATCATGAAGGCAAAAATCATGAACCAAAAATACACAAACAAGAATTTCAAACAGTAATTATTCCGGTTACCATATTATGCACGGTCATTAGTTCCAAAGGTACAATTAAAATGTTTGCAACATAAGTCACCGATTTTTACCTCTAAAAGTCATCAAAACCTTTATTGTGTATATCCCCATTAACAGGGAGCAATAATTATGTTCCCCATTGAATGCTCTTCAACTTTTTGTATTGTATTCAACAGGCTATTAAAAACCCGAGCTATTTAATGAGTTTAAATAGTCCATAGACAATTATTAAGATATAGAACCATTTGGCATCAGTGTTCGTGCTTAGCACGTTCGTTTAGCTTAGAAGGGGGGAAATATATTTGTGAATAATGGATATCAGGAATCCTATGCCAAATTATGAATCTATAGGTACACAATAAAATAGTAACGAAATCAAAACTGCACATTGAATATTTTTTAAAAACAAAAGTCATTGCTGCGAGGTGTGAGAACGAGTCTGATGCCTAAAGTATAGTTTTTAGAATTTTTGTCTGCTTATCTGCATGTATGTTCCGGATTGGCGCAAAATCGACTGAACGGATTTGGGAGAAATATGCACACAGGTAATTTATAACCTGAATTAACGCATAGGCTTTTAATCACAGAACGTGCCTGTGGGATATTTAACGGTATCCATGCGGGGCAAGCCGCGGACAACAGCTAATCTGTGATATTCATAGGTTCAAATACCACAATCAGTCAGTCTACAATGATTTTATATTTATGTAAATGTTGACTTAAAAAAAATGCAAGTTGGTATTACGTTTTATTTATTGCATATTATACCTGTTTATAATTTGCATATTATAAGCATTTAATAACCGTAGAATTTGCATATCGCAATGCGACAACAACAAGATTCGTCAGTTCTATTATAAAAAGTCATAGTGATGACATTTCAAGGTGAATAATAAAATTATACAAAGTGGTATTCGTAAGCGCAGTTTTGTACTTCAAATATGCGATTCCATCATAGATAACAATGTAGGTTGTCCAGTACAAATGAACATTGCCAGCCATAGTTACTAACAGGTTTTAAAATATTAAATGGATTACTACTCGTGTTACAACAAAAAATCTTCGAAAATACAGTAAGACGTGCGTATAGGGTTGCGAGTTGCGACGCTCAGGATGTGCTAATTGGCATTCTCCAATTTTCAATAAATAGTATTTAGATTTGTGATTGGTAACGAAATGCATTTATTACAATACAAAATAATCTATAATCGCATCTCGATTCTCGGTCGGCGCTGCGTGCGATTTCTGTAGGCTGATGAAGATGATGATTGTTATTTGTTCCAGGATCAGAGCACGGAATCGCCACGCAATCAGTGTCTAGGGACGGTATTTCTATACGTCCTTTTGCCGTATTGCGAGTAAACAGTGGGTGACACCGGCTGTTATTATTTAGCCACGGCCCCCTCACCTCCTTATGTTATGTACGAGCAAGTATTTGTAAAGAATTGTGAGACATAAACAAAGGTATGAACCGTCCGTCAGTCCATTTGGAACAAGAGATGATCTCACATGCTCATAATATCAATTGTTTAGGTTTGGCGTCGCCATTGTGCGAGAAGTTTTTGCCTAGATATTATTTGACCTTGGTGGGTGGGAAATTGATTATGCTAATAGTATTCTTTTTGTTATACTTACTAAGTTTGAGTTATAAAAACTGAAAAATCATATTTTTTTATTATTTACAGGCCAGCATACATTGTTTTATATTTTTAAATTGCGTTATTCCTACAGAAACCTCAAATTTCCATACATAGGTAGTTAATTTAAATTCTAGATCTAAATTTTTCCTGGATAATAAATACTTAAACAGGAAAAAATCAATTGACTTTATTGTCCGCAATAACAATTACACAATTGTTGATATTTATTTGATATTCATTATTAAAATCGGTAGGTATGTTGTATTTTAAACTTTTTTGGATTAAAACCTCGTAAATATATTTGAAATTAAGTTTTTTTTTTTTTAAAAGTTCTTATATTTACTTAAGTGCGGGTTTAGCTCACACGAGCGATAAAATAGTATACGATACGTCATACGTGTGACTTACCGTGCGTTCGCGATTTATTTGCCAAAAATGTAAACAAATATGAATTAATGGAGAAATAACTTTAACTCCTACACAATAAAGTTCAATTAACGCTACAACTTCAAACATTTTTATAACTTTGTCAATACTGCTAGTCACTCTGAAATCAACTTAATATTCATTGAAATAAAGTTGATATTTGTTTAACTTGAAATAGGGTAGGGGTGTGCAGCACTGCGCACTTTTGCTTTAAGTTTATTATCCTTGCTACGCCAATATTGAACTACCTACTTATGTACAGATGCCAGCACATCAAGCTACCCGAAACGGTCAAATTTTCCCGATCAACTTTGAACCTTATGCTTTAGCGATAAAGTTGAAAATCTATTAAATGAATTTGACAGATTGTAGTAACTTGATGTGCTGGCGTCTGTACTATTGTTTCAAGGTAATACTCACATCCTCTATGGCCTGATCCAATTGTTTGTGTATCTGGAGCCCCACCCAGGGCTCCGCCGACAAGCTCGAGTCATGTCTCTCGCAATCCTTAGACCCACAGGTCTCGCAACCCTGAAAATACGAGACTCCATCATCGTAAGTCATGAACATAAGAAAGGAGGGGCGTTTTTATTCACATTTTCTCTGTCTTCATTGCATTTGCAGTGGTTCCTTACAATGTGCAATGCAATGAGGGTTTTGGCGCAGAAGGCCTAACGCTCAAAATGGCAACAGAGTCGCAAAAATCTGCCATTATGATAATTAGCCATTTAGAGTATTGGCCATTCAGAGAATGAGGCTTTTAGAGTATTGGCCGTTCAGAGAATTTGGCGTTTAGAGAATTTGGCTTTTAGAGATTTGGCCATTTATAAAATTTGGTTTTTAGTGAATTAACAGAATTTGGTTTTTAGAGAATTGGCCATTCAGAGAATTAGGCTTATAAAGAATTGGCCATTCAAAGATAAGGCTTTTAGAGAATTTTCCATTTTGAGAAAAATAAAACCTTCCACGCCTAAACCGTTAAAAGTAAACACACCAAACCCGCTGACCCGCTGCCGCGCCGACACAACCTTCGGCTTTATTTCAAAAGGATCATGTCGGCGACTTGTAACCGCGCGGGTCGGTATGTGGACTGCTTAAGTAAGACAGTAAAGTATGTAAGTAAGGCAGTAAAGTATGTAAGTAAGGCTATGAAGTATGAATCATTGTTTTAATTGTAATCATTGGATAGGGAAAGGTTTAATACGACACTGCAATATAATACTAACAATAAAGCTGAACAGTTTGTTTGTTTCTTTGTTTGAATACTCTTAAACTACCAGTCCGATTTGAAAAATTATTTTTGCAGTTGATAGCCTAATTCTTGAGGAAGGCTGTAGCCTACTTAACATCACACTAGGACCATTAAGGGCCGAGCAAAAACAAACGAAAGCTGCGCGAAGTATTAGCAGGCGATGTGATGCGACAGGGTGGGTCAGGGGAACAGGAACTTTTACACAGACCAAGTCACGGGCAGAAGCTAGTACTAATAATAAAGTCTGAAGACATTGTTTGTTTGTTAGAACACACTAATCTCTGGAACTACCAATTGGATTTGAAAAAATATTTTTGCATTTGATAGCCCAATTCTTGAGAAAGTTAGTTTAAGATGATTATAGACTATTCACAAGACAGGGAAAGGTTCGGAAGGAAAAGGGAGCGTTTGCCCAGCAGTGGGGGACAGTAATATACAGGCTTACAAAAAAAAAAATTAAATGGACTATTGTTGTAAACATTTTTACAATTTATATTTTTATAATCCCTTCATATTCTTGTAATGGAATTATTTTTAAAGATAAGCTTGTTATTTATTTTGAAATAATTATTAATGACTAACTACATATTTACTAAAGTCTTCGATGTCTCATACCAATGACCAATGAATAATAATGAAATTTGATTTATGACTCAGTGTGTGGTATTTACAATTTCATACAATTAGTTAAAGAGTTTACTTAATGGTGAATTGGTAAACAGAGTTCAGGGAACAAAGGCACAGAAACCAGTAAGTACTTACTTAGCTATAATTAAAGATTAATGTTAACATTTGCGAAAGATGGGAGACCTTTGCCTAGGAGAGGGACAGTGCAGACTAGTAAGAAAAAAAAAACATTTTAACACATTTGTTTTTATATCATAGATGTATGACTATTAATCTGTATGTTAGAAAATTGGAGCACCAGATACTTGACATCTATTTTATGATAAGCAAAGAGTATGATTATCTGTGAATGTTGCAATTTAACTGGTTCTATGTAATATCTCAACACTCACTCATTACTATATCCATTAGAAAACGGACTAGCAAGATAACACGGATGTTTAATTAAGCAATAAACATGATTAGTGAAGTCCCACAGCAAATAATGACAAAAAAAAGGTATTTTCTTGATTAAGACTTGGAATAATTGCCCTCACAATAATTGTTTATCAAATGGCAAAAATTATGAATAGGGAGGCGTACATGACCTCAATCGCGAAATAACGAGTTTTCTATTTCAAGTAAACAGTAAACAAAGAAAGTATGCCAACTCACTCTGACTGTCGCGTCTCCTTCATCTTTGTTCGTCTCACCGACGAAATGGCACTTTAATTTATCAATGTAATCGTGTAAAATATTCGAGCTGAGCCCGTAATAACAAGCCAGACATCCCAACACATAGCTAAATGCTATTGTGGCAAAGTGAAATCTGAAAAAAACCTAATCGTTTAGGGAAATACTACTCACAGAGTACACAGATATGTAGTTATTTAATTATGCTACCTGTAAAAATATAAAACTCCAATCGCCGTGCATAGAATACCGAAGTAAATAATATAATTTTTATTATCAAATTTCTCTGTAAGCTTCTTTTGACATCTTTCACTCATGGCTAAGCGAACAATGACGTTTGTTGTGACGTTTTTGAAAACAGTGTTGTCAAAATTCATGGCTAAAATGTTACCGCAAATGAACAGAAAAATGCTACCAGAAGATAATGAAGAATGTTACTAGGTATGCCAAATCGCTTGAAATTTTGTCACAGTAAAGCCTGTATGTATACAAATACACTAGTTTTTGTTGTAGTCAAAAATACCTAGTAGTTTTGATTTTATAGGCATTCAAAGTTTCGAAAAATATCGAGACCCGCTAACAGTCACGTGACCGCTTGTGATGTCATGTCACAACGCCCCGCGCGGGCCGCGGCCCGCTTAGTATCAAGTCGCCAGCGGTTATAATAGGTGTAATAGCTTGCGCAGTATTTTGTTGTGTTTTCGTCCGTTAATAGTCTAATAATAGTAAATATTATTCGATTAATAAAATGGATGAAGGATTCGAAAAAGGGCAATCGGATAATCTGCCTAAAATAGATGGATTAATGGTTGCGCATTATTTATCTACAAATACTTAGTGATTTCGTTGCCGTCGAAATGCGAGGAATAAAAATGCAAAGTAAGCTTAATAGTTTATCTGTTCTAAATTGTTTTATCAAAACAAAATACCCAACTAATGTCGTAATGGAAGAATGCAACTCAAATAGTAGAAGTACCTACCTACCATTAAATTTTTACCTTAAAGACAACAAAATGTATTATAGTTTTGTAGCTATAGGTAGGTACGTATGTATATATATAGGTAGGTACTGCTCTTCTTAGTAAATTTAAATGTGTAGCTGCAATACGCTGCAATACATAAACATACATCCGGCCGGCTATGTCGACAAGAAGTTGATGACGTTTCAGGAAGTCGGCACCGATGATAGGTTTGTTGACTGCAGCGATGATAAATTTCCAGGTGTATGGTCTTCGTAGGTTGAGATTCAGTTGTAATGTTTTCTCTCCGTACGTTGGAATTACCGTGTTGTTCGCTGCATACAAGCAAAAATCCGTTGGTTTTGCTGTCGATCCTTTTCTTTTCGGTATCACGGAAACGTTGGCGCCAGTATCAATTAAAAACGATAGACGCGAGTTTTTGTCTGTTATAAATAGGCGGTAAGAAATATTACTTGCGTCGGTTGCCGCCTCAGCCAACGCAGGCGTTAGTTTCCCGAAGTGATGCTGCTGTCTTCGAAACTGCACGGACGCGTACATTTTCGCGCGTCCTTGCCGAACTTGCGATGATAAAAGCAGATCGCTGATTGGTCGTTATGCGCGCGACTGCGATTGTTCTTGCTCGATGAACGCGATCTTGAACGTTGTCTGTCGAAAGATCTGCGTCGATGCTGATGATAATGCGATTGATGTTTTTTCAGTTCTGCTATTTCTCTAGTGAGCGCGTCGATTTTCTCCTCGATTGATGTAGATGCGTGTGGGATTGCAGGAACGGAGGTAACTGCAGCGATTGCGCCGAGTGGTTGTGTTTGCTCGAGGATCTTATCTGCCATCAACGCCAGCTCGTGAATATCGGAGTGTTTCGCGATGTTGTCGCTGACTGCGAGTACTGCTCGGACGGATTGTGGAAGATGGTTTGTCCACATAATCCGTAGCGCTGAGTCGGAGATATTATCGGCTGCGAGGTTTTTCATGCGACGTAGCAGCTGTGAAGGCTTCATGTCACCGAGTTCCATTTCTGATAGCAATCTTTGTACTTGCCTTTGCTCGGATTCCTCGTAGACTTGGAACAATCGATTTTTCAGTGCTTCATAACGGTGGGTTTCGGGTGGATGAAGAATGATGTCGGAGATTTCGTCGAGATCTTGCCGCTCAAGTTGTCCGATAATGAGTTCGAACATAACTTGATCGCCTTTCTTCTGTACGGACATGATGGCTTCGAATTGCGCGAACCACAGACGAATCTTGTCGCGCCAAATGGGTGGAATGCGCAGCGACGTCGACACACCGGAAAGTTCTTGTTCACTGTTGTTGGCCATGACGACAACTTGATCTGGAGGTATCTTCTTAATATCACGTCGGTGTTTCTTCTTAATATCACGTCGGTGTTTCTTCTTAATATCACGTCGGGGTCACCACTGTGGCGCTTAGGTGGTGTAGAGACAATAATACTCCAGATGTACGACGATAGTATATTAAAAATAAACGAGGAATATTGAACAGTGGAAGAGCGTGCGTGTGCGTGTGTCTGTTACAAAATGTGTAGGCACGTCTTAAATAACTAAACTTAGGGGCACAAGTAGTGACTTACTTACTAACATTATCTACCAATAGGAATACGGTTTCAATATACATTATAGTTCCTAAATAAATCGTGCGGTGGCGCGCTGGTCGCTGTCGTGTTATTGTTCGACACGGCGCGGCGGCGAGCGTGGCGCGGGCGAAGCCCTAGGATCCCACGCGCAGCGGCGGCGGCCGGATGTATGTTTATGTATTGCAGCGTATTGCAGCTACAAATGAATACATACATTGATTTATTGCAAACTAGCTTCCGCCAGCAGCTTCGCCCCTGTTTCCCACGGGAACTGTACATTTTCCCAGGATTAAAAGTAGCCTATGTGTTATCCCAGAATTCGTCTAGATCCGTTATCCAGTAGTTTTTGCGTGAAAAATAACAAACACACACACACTCACAAACTTTCGTATTTATATAGGAAGTAGGATAGGTACTTAGGATGTAGATGTAGTGGGTTGAACGTTACAGATGTACTAAACCTTTTTTTATTTGTATTGTTTTACTAACAAAATACGTAAGGCCATTTTATTTAATTAAATTTTTATTGCAAATGTAGATGTTCGAACGGATGTACTAAACCTTTTTTATTTATTTGTATTTTTTTTACTAACAAAATACGTAAGGTCATTTATTTTTATTTGAAACTTATTTCAGATCGGCAAGATACTGCTATGGCGATGATGCTATTGGTTATGTTCAAGTAAAAAGAGTAGGTGATGTATGTACGGTTAAATGTAGAAGCACGCCAGAACACCGCATCAATCGAACGAACAATCTTCATAGCTTTTATCCATTTTTTTCGCATTTTACCGTCCTTTGGAACTATAAAAAACAACTTTTCCGGTGAATTGGTAGTTGTATTTTTACATTTAGGCACAACGCATGATTTCCTAGTATTTGGATTGGACATTTTTTTAAGTATTTAGGTATAATTTCGACGGCACGGGCGCGCGACCGCGAGCGGACTGAGTGAGCCAGACTGAGCGTGTTGTGCGATGACGTCACACCGTCACCGGCAGCCCGCGTCGCGCGGTTACAACTTGTTTTATTTCTAAATCGGAAACTAATTGACGTATCGAAGTAATTCTTTCACTAGTATTTTTTATTTTTGACAGAGAATATGGAGTGCTAATAATCAAAATTAGGTAACATTCTTCATTCCATTGATAACCATAAAGTGCAGTAACAATGATGAACGATTTCACTAAAAGAAGATCCAGAAAGTGACTTGGAAGAAAACAAATGAGCAGTCTATCGCGACCATCCTTAACATTGAACACAACACAATAATAAATATTAAAAACATGTTTTTTTTTTTTATTATAAAAGAACATTTTATAATCAGATTCATTTGTAGTTTTCGAATTTCACCTACTTAAGTTTTACGTAATTAATGGACAATCAGAATAATAACTATTTTAGAAGTTTATTTTTAAATTGGCAGCACAATTTTCGTTCAGAAACAACGTTAATTTCTAGATTTTAATATTTCTTCGTAAAAAATATTTTACGTAAGATTTGTGATTTTGTGTTGTTCCTAAACTCTGATTATCGATAGTTCTCTGGACTCTGCCGGTCGTACGCCGTCACTATTTCTTTCTTAGGAACCTTGGAACCAAATGAAGAAAAAGACGTGTCAAACTATACTTTGGCCGCATTCCGAATTAGTTATAATCGCTCACAGCCACTGAACTCTATAGTATAATACAGGTCAGTGCTCACAGCACTCACATTATCTCACATGCGATCCGATTTAGATATTACGATTATGACAGCTGAGATCTGTCAACAATTCGGAAAATCGGAACGCTCGTGAACGCGCTCACAATGCTTACTCAATGTCAAAATGATATTATTACAGTATTACTTTGTATAAACACCACATTTCTCCTTCAGTTCTTCTTCTTTGGTTAGGTGGCGACTGTCAGCCAGAAGCACAATTTCGAAAATGCCACGTTAGTCTAATTTAAAGATATGATGCAACTCAAAACAAAACACACATTGACACATCCTCACACACACTCTCTCAGTTTTGAGAGCGTTCACGGTGATATTATTATAAGGCATGGTCAGCGTTATCGCAAAATACGGGACATCGGTATCGCGCTCACGCTAATTCGGTACAATGCGCGCCACGAAAGATGAGACTTGACCCCGCCTCCCCGCTCTTTCCCGCCCCTATGACGTCCGGTCCCGTCCCGCACTCAGACCTCATACCGCTAAAGATACCTAAAATCGTGTACTGCGCAAGTCAAACCACGTGGTGTGTCAAGTCTCATCTTTCGTGGCACGCATTGTACCGTGTACGGGTTTAAGCACGCTCAAATCAATTACATTTCTTTTCTAAATCCTAACTCGGAACGCACCCTTTTGACAAATGACATTTCAGTTTTATTATTTTTCTTAACCTGAAACTTCATAGTTCAGTAATTCAGTTTTGTTCTTGTAGTAAAGAGAATTATTATATATATATGATATAAAATAATAATAGTTAGTTGCTGGTGGATTTTAGATTTTCGACATAAAAATAACTCGTAAGTATTGTATCTAACATTCATTTTATTGTCTACGAGTTTGGTCGAAGTCGGCGTACGGAAATTCAAATCTCATGAACATAGCATAGCGCATACACAATCGCAGCACAAACTAGAGACATTATAGCGCCCTGCAATACCATATTCTATTAAGAGTTAGACTGTTTTTATATCTTTCAAAACAGGCAGTTATAGTTTACTTCTGACTAGGGTTGTCAACTTTTTTTGAGAAAAATAACGTATCTAATTCTTTGAATAGGAAAAAAAAGTATTAGGAAGAAAAAAAAGTATGGTCAGTGGGTCGTCTTAGGAGCGGATTTATAACAGCTACACGGGTTGATCCAAGGTTAATCTATGCTTGCCTAGATCAGTCCGTGGATGGTTGAACATCCATTAGATATCGACCCCTCCGTGCCTCGGAAACCGTTGGTCCCGGCTGCCATTTGTAAATTTTTGACAGTTGTTATGGATAGTCAGAAGCCTGATAGTCTCGCCAACCAGTCTTGCCAAGTTACCGAGTAGCTGGG
This sequence comes from Luperina testacea, assembly GCA_927399505.1. NCBI lineage: Eukaryota > Metazoa > Arthropoda > Insecta > Lepidoptera > Noctuidae > Luperina > Luperina testacea. Next base: position 3,094,815 of record OV656769.1, read on the forward strand.
TTGTCTGGCCTTACTTTTAAAGTTAAATGGCGCTCCCGGATAATTGCCTTTCACATGTAGTCCTCCCCAGGCATCTTCATATTAAGTTATACTACCTGTTGATGTAAAAATCTTCTGAAGTTCCACCGAGATTAGCATTGACATCAGTTTCATTTTCACTACATCCATGCATAGTCCGACCTAGTCACAGATTCGATTTCTGGATTGTCTGAAAGGGTTGCCGCTGGCCTGGAAGATAAAGGGCTAAGGAAGGAACACGGGTGGGCTTTAGTTAGTAAGAGTCTGACACTCCCTTCCTCTCCACCCAGAGCGGGAGGGGTCATTTGATGATTTCCCATCCTTAAGAAAAAAAAGGGATAAATTTTGACCCCTGATACAATGTAAACAATTGATTATTGCCACAATTATAGTTATTGACATTTATTCATAAAAACATATGCATTCAACAGGAACTCCGATAGAAACTGTTTCGATACGTAGACTCATAGTCTCAATATTTTTGCAGATTACATACATCAAGAAAAAAAATTTAAAACAAATTCCTTCTAAACTCAATCTCTTTTAGGATAGTTTATTTTACTAACATAATAATAAGTTAATGACTAACAATTATTGTACCTAATTATTGTTGTGGATGAATTTTTTGATGCCCTTTGATTATTTTCCCTCCTTTTTATTTACTTGTACATATTATTACTATTATTATTATAACTTGTTTTAATAAAAACTATATTGTGTTAGAAAACAATAAAATATTTATCTTGTACCTATGTCTAACTTTAAACATACCGTTCTGATACTCGTTCCAAGGAACGTTTTTATGTATGCAACCAGTGTTTCTCATTCCAAGTGAATAATTGTATTCTGTTTTTGAGAAATAATCTTTCTCAAAGTTTAATACACCTCAGAGATACTTTGAAATTATGTAATAAAGAGAATTGGAAGTTTTGTTTACACAATTTTACCAGACACATTTTAAATCCTAGTATATTATTGACCACTTAACTCCTACCTAAGCTTGCAAATACTGTTTTATTATTTAGTTGGAAATAGCTGTTCCCATCAGGATATTCAGATAAACAGACCCACTGTTCACTATGAAACTGTAAAGAGTGTAAAAGATTGTAAACAAACTTATAATGCTTACAATATTATTATTTTCAGAACAATATGGCATTCCAAAGATGTTTCCTGCATCTCTCAAAACAGTTTGTGTCGAGGAGTTGCCTTCTCCAGTCAAATATCAAGCAGACATACTGTGAACTACATCATCAATACAGTAGCAAGGCACCCAGGTTATTCAGCAACAGACATGAATGGGTTGTGGTCAAAAATGACATAGGAACTGTTGGTATCAGCAAATATGCACAAGAATCTCTTGGGGACATTGTCTTCGCACAACTACCTGAACCAAAGTCTTTGGTCTATGAAGGTGATGAATGCGGAGCCCTAGAAAGCGTTAAAGCAGCCAGCGAAATATATTCTCCTGTAACTGGTATAGTTACTGAGAAAAACACAGCGGTAGAGAAGAAACCAGCCCTTATAAACACAAACTTTTATGATAAAGGCTGGTTATTTAAGTTGAAGTTGACGAAACTTGAGGAGTTGATGACTTTGATGACAGAAGAAGAGTATGAGACGTTTCTCAAAACAGATGTGGAAAAACAGGAAAAGGAAAGCAAAGAATTAGAAAAGTAGTTCCTTATTTAAATGTTAATGTTTGTTTTATTTATTAGATGTTATAGAAAAAAATAAGGTATGTTATGTTAATTTGTTTTTATTTTCATACATAATCAGCCTATAGTGTTTTCCACAGCTGAGACAAACCTCCTCTTTTGAGAGGAACTGGGCCATATTCCACCATGCAGGCCCAGTGTGGATTTGCAGATTCACGTCTTAAAATTTTTGATTCTCAGACATGCTGGTTTCTTCACGATATTTTCCCTCACTGTTGTGTTGTTGAGAACAGTAGCGATTAAATATATTACAGAAAGTAACGCGCCTGACTGGGTTTGATCCCACGATGTACAATTCGTAAGTCGGAGTTGTTACTACTGGACCTCAAGTACATACCTAGGTGTTATAGAGAATAATAAAGTATGTTATGTTAATTTGTTTTTATTTTAATGTCTATGGCAAATTACAGTTTATTTAAGAATTCCAGGATGATTTAAAAATAATTTTACAGAAATATATTGAAGAAAAAAAAAACTATGTATTGTGCGTTATCATTTTTATTAGTGCATTCTTATCTACGAAAATCAATGGCGAACACAAGTCACTACTTTGGCATCAATCACACCAACGGTTAGTGCAATTAATATGTTATCACAATATTTATTTTGTATGCCAACTAAGTAACATAATTATCACAAATATTCCAAAATTATCACATAAATTATTGTACAGGAGATATGATGAAATTAATGTACCATTTGAGAGTTTAATTAATTAACACTACACCAATATTCTGAAAATTCCCTTAGAAGTACAGATTAAATACTACATTAATAATAAATGCAGTAATGTGATAGGTACTTGTATAAAATTGTGACTGGTGCTATATCATAATAAAACTAGCGGCCCGCCCCAGATTCGCACAGGTGCAATTTTTTTTTCGAATTTCCGAGATTTTCTTTCATACCAACCTTGTCCTGGCAATACCGAACACAACAAAAAAAGAATTGTCCAATTTGGTGCAGTCATTCGGAAGTTATGCGCGTACAGACCATATCGGCGACTTTGTTTATACTATGTCATCATCATCTGCCTAGCCTTTTCCCAACTATGTTTTATACTATGTAAGGATTAATAATTAACTATCTTGGAAAGACCAAAAATATTTTTATGTGAATGTATATTTAAGTTTAAAAATGCGCACACATCTATATAATGTATGAAAAAAAAATTATTTTATAATGAACATCATTTAGGTAATTTTTGTGTTGTGGAATTTGGGTACCACCAAATACAATGCAATTTGAGCTTTTATTGGTGTTAAATATACATATACCTTATGACTAGAGGTACACGTAAATTTTATCTATTAATGTTAATTTTTTTATTGTGGACAAGTTCTAAACCCGGCTATTGATACTTATCGCTTCCCCATAACTGACAAGCACTTTATCTCATTTATTTTTAGACAAATAATAAAATTGACGTTAAACCATTTATTCCTAATTCGAGAACATTGTTTCAATTTTATAGACTTACAAAACGCCTATTACCGGTCGAATGCCGTAGTTACAGAAACAATGAAAAAGCCATTGTGTCTCGCAGGGATCCACGTTCGAATACGAAGGGTTAATTTTGAACTTGACCACAATACAACTAAATTTTGATACAATAATATCATTAGTAATAATTGGCAGAAAAGCATTTAAAATCCCTGATAAATAAACAATAATACATAATTAATTTTATAAAGCCTCATATCAATACAAAAGTAGCAAATACAAATTACTAACACCAATATTCTAGTTTTTATTTTTATCAAGAACAAAGTAAGCAAATTAATATCTTAAAAACTAAACCATTTAAGGAGAATGTACACATGAAATCAGATGCAGTCTGAGGAAAAATACATTTGTATTGATGATTATGATTTATATAGATTAGTCAGCGGAGAGATGTTTAGAGATAGCGAAAATAATATAGAAAAAAAAAAAACAAATTCAGTTTGTTCTCCCTATTAACATAATATCTCAAATCTATCAGCCTGTATAGTACTTTTAGCTACTACCATAGAGTTATCTAGAATAGATTTCAATAGTTTAACATCAAAGACATGGAATAAAGTTAGATGGACTGTGTCCCCAGTGAATTAAAGTAGTCGTCAATACTAGTCAATAGAAATAGAAATGTCAGTTAATAATACTTATATTGTAACATCTTAGTAGCTACAAATATGTCCGGCTAGAAAACCTGAGAATAAAGTTAAATAAAAGAAGTTTATTCTTCCGTAAAGTACCAAACTATGCCGAGTGGCAAGATTTATGACAGGAGTGGTCATACAACGTTTGAGTAGGACAGTGAATGTTAATCCTTGTTGTCTCGCTCCCAGGGGTTATGACCGCGACTGCCGCAAGGTCTTGGCGTTTCGTATTTAAAGTGCAACCGACGAGAGTTCTTGACACCTGTCAGTTTCATACAAACGAATATGTGTTTTGCGAATTTGATCTTTATTAGCTACTAAATTGTCGCACTGACGGGTGCCAGGAACGCATTCTCTGAACGGCCGGACTGTAATACTCAAATAAAAAATCGGACAACATTCACTGTTGTCCGATTTTTTGTTTGAGTTTACTGTTGATTAAGGAGGAAGCGCTAAGGTAGCCTAAAAAATATGATTCGCGGCCGTAACAAATATGTATTTACAGAATCATAATCATTATAGACAAGAAAACGAGACAAGAGTTCAGCATCCTCCTAAATTCTTACATCAACTGAATCGAAGGGTTTCAAAGAACGATGATCACATGAGAGCTAGTTAAATGAAGTGATGGTGACAGATTGAGTTATTTCTAGTACTTGCTAAGCCATTTTAATGATAAGAGAATATGCATGACTGTTTAATTTACGTGCAAAAATAAAAAAAAGTGAGCCGTCACGGGACGCCTGGCAGATGTGAAACATTGCGCATGGCGACGCGTCGCCACACAGTACACAAGATTGTTACTGTATATATATACCATCATATAGCGTGGCGACGCGTCGCCACGGCATGCGTCGCCACGCCAGAAATTGGTTTTACGTGCGGCTATAGGTTTCACATCAAAAACAATCACTTCTCATAAAAACCTTTCAGAATCTCTTAATATTTAGCTCATCTACCAGCATTTTGACGCAACTCACAAGACTATTAAATTCCTTCATAGGAACCAACGTTTCAATGCAACATTTATTATAACCAAAATCGTTAAATTAAAACACCAAATCAATTCAAAGATCCGTATTCCAGCTTGTTTTTATACATTCCTTGCATTCAGGGAATACAAAATGGTCACATTACCATTTGTCTATACAAACAGGACTTTTCAGGACCAGAGTACACATCGTACTAAAACCTCCATTGTCACATATAAATTACAATAAACTTCAAACTACCCACATTTTTCAAGGATTATTTTTGCTTCCCATCCAGTTTCTCCAATTCGGGCTGGGTGGTTTCATAGTTTGATACCATTTAACGTTAAAAGGTTTATCTAGGGAAAGGTTTGCTGTTATTTGGAGTACCTTGGATTGTGTGTTGTAGGTAAATTCGCAGGGTTTGACGCAAGGCTGGTCGTTGATGGCGACCATCTTGATAGGTGGCTGGTTCAGTACTGATATTTTGTTGAGCGAAGGAACTCCGTATCCCCACCATTGAACGGTGCTACGTATCTCTGTGTTGTTCAGATAGAATTCTATGTGGCTGTATTTTTGTTCTTCGTAGGTGTCTGTAAAAGAGAAAGTAGTGTTTGTGCGAATTGATATTAACAGTTGTTTCAAGGTAAATTGGGAAGACATGCCTAGATGGCAGTTTGGATTTCAGTAAATTTAGAAGAATGGAAAGTTAACGCGTTTTGGGTGCTTTAAAAGTGCCACCGAAAAGTAACTATACTAAAGAATGTTCAGAGCATACAAAGGCTTCATTTCACTCTGTTGAATAAATAACCGACTTAATGTCAGGACATCCGGTGCACTCTGAGCAGTTAGGTCCGTTAGCCGTTCCCGCCTAAGGGTGCGTTTCCACTGAAGCGGAGTTGTGCGGAGCGGAGCCGTACAGGAATCGACCAATCACAATAGTTGAAATTCTCAGCGCGTCACTCGTCTTCTCTATGATTGGACGATTCTTGCACGTCTCCGCTCCGCTCCGCTCAGCTCCTCTTCAGTGGAAACGCACCCTTACTGGCGGGTCTATATTTTTACCACGCCGTGACCGAAATTTCGAATAGTTTGCGCAGACACTTCGATAGAAGACTTTAAAGTCGTCACGCCATCGTTTCTTAGGTCTGTCGCGATGTGCACGCCTCTGCAATATGAAATACTAGCTTCTGCCCGCGACTTCGTCCGAGTGAAATTTTTTGTTCCCCCGACCCACCCCGTCGCATCTCATCGCCTGCCTGCGCTATTACTTCGTTTTTGCTTAGCGTTCTTACTGACTTTTTTCTTTTTGCTCGGCTCTTAAGGGTCATAGCGTGATGTTGAATAGCCTATAGCCTTCCTCAAGAATTGAGCTATCAAATGCAAAAAGAATTTTTCAAATCCGACGGGTAGTTCCAGAGATTAGCGCGTTCAACCAAACAAACAAACTCTTCAGCTTTATAATATTAGTATAGATTGACAAATGTTAGTGCAACTTACTGAGGCTGTCGCCGTCGTCCCAGTACAGCTCTCCCCTGGCGCGGGCGTCCCGGTCGGGCGCGACCAGCAGCTGTAGCGGCGCGCCGCGCGTGGCGGCCGTGCTGACGGGACCGGCCGCGGGAGGCTCTTGCAGGGGGATGATGCCGCCGCCCTGTGGGGGGAATCTTTATATTATAGGGTAATAATCGTTCTAAAAAAAAATAATACATATAAACAAAATTTGAGTACATGATGGATCTGTGCTAAAAAAAATGTAATCATTGTACAAGTAGCTTATAGTCTGCAAGATATTCAGTTAAAATGATGTTTGGATGAACATCGATGTTTCTACATTCTACAGCGATCCCGTTACTTACGAGTATGGGGTGATAATAAAAATCACGAAAGTTTTATTAAATTAAAAATATCACTCTGAAAGTTTTTCTCAGAAAAGTTGTTTTATCATAAATTTGCCAATTCAGTCCTGTCTTCAACCAATGGTCACTGGTCCATTGTTTAACTTTTGTAATTGGTTTTAAACCGTCTTACTTACAAAAAAATAAATAAATAATCATTTCAGCTTACCTATCTTATGAACTATGTCGATTTCTTTAGTGCATTGCTATAGTAAAAGACATCCTCACCTTAACCGACACAGTCTCATTCTCAGTGACCTCGTAGGACTTGTCGCTTGCTATAAACTGTCCGTCCAGTATGTTGTACCAGCTCTGTGGTCCGGGAAACTCTGCTCTTGTGACTACGGCGCCTTGTTCAAGTATAGGAGACACCATAATGTATGGACCGATCATGAATTGGTTGTCTATGTCGTGTAGGTTGTTCTGTTCTGGGGCTCTGGAAGGAAGAAGTAAAGTATTCATTAAAAGGAAACTGATCATTGTGAATTAAAATTGTTTAAACTAATAAACTTTTTGTCTCCCATAACCGTGGGAGTGAATGAGAACGGTACATATTACAGTGAATCTGTACAATGCGTGCCACGAAAGATGAGACTTGACACACTACGTGGTTTGACTTGCGCAGAACACGATTTTAGGTATCTTTAGCGGTATGAGGTCTGAGTGCGGGACGGGACCGGACGTCATAGGGGCGGCGGAAAGAGCGGGGGAGGCGGGGTCAAGTCTCATCTTTCGTGGCACGCATTGTACAGAAGGTGGTGTTGAGACCGCTTCTATCAACAAGTGGTCGCGCGTCGCTCGGCTCGCGCCAGTTACTGCTCGCACGCTGCGCATTTGTTTAGCGTCCATATTTCCTTGTTTAGATTTTAAACTGACCTTTTCCCCGTTATAATTTCATTTCTTTTCTCTTATCTTCGTATTATACATATTATACAGTCTACTATCGCTTTCGTTTTGCCCCACCACGACCTATCGTCGCGATCAGGTGCTGATAATTTCATAGTAGGTCCAAAGAAAAAAAAATGACAGATACTTTTTCAAAAAGTAACATTTACAATATTTTTGGCAATATAAAACTTTATTATATTATATATCTATATAAAACTATAAACATAACACTAAACTATATATATAAAACTTTATTATATTATATAATTTATTATATTATATATTTTAGTAACTGTAAAGATCACAGCAAATGGCGTTCTGTAGTTTCTACCTATCCACCCCCATGGGAAGGAGACGTGAGCATCTTTACCCCTTTTAAATTATATTAAGCAAAATGGGGTTTACATTTAATTATGTGTTAAATCAAATTATTTGTGGAATTGTTAAGTAGCAATTCTACCTTTAGACTGGCCTGCAAAGATTGGTTAGCAAGTAGCCGCTCAATGAAGAAAGAAAGAAAATACATTTATTTAGCACAGACTAAGAGACACACAATACACCAGATAGTTAGATAATAGTCTTACATCAGGTAAAAAATAAGATAAAAATAAAAAGTACAAAGTCCGATGTAAGAAATTAGCAGGAAAATGTGCCTCACAGCTGCGCCAAAAAGGCCCAGTTCAGCAAAAATGCCAGACAACTGGTGCCTGACGCTGGTTTTCAACTGGACCTGGTAAATGGAAGTCATCGCAAACATTAAGTTACATAGCATGCGATATGAGATATACAGTGTGTTAGGTTAAACGAGGGACATATTTTAAGGGAGTGTAGTACTCATGAAAATGAACAACTTTTAATATGGGGCTGACTCAAAAATATGAAAAAAAAAAAACAGCTGTTCCCTACATTTTGTCCAGTTATGCGAACAGAAAATGTATAGAGAGGCTGGTTTTATTTTCTCGATTTCAGTGTTGGTCTCTTAGTAAAAGTTGTTCATTTTCATGAGTACTACACTCTCTTAAAGTACGTCCTCGTTTAACCTAACACACTGTATGTCCTGCTGTGAAGTTTTAAAGGCTGATGATAATGGTACTATTAATGTTACTCACTCAAAGAACAGTGGCCTGACGACAGTCTCTCCAAACACATGCGCGTTCCAGAACAGCGTGTAGTAGTACGGCAGGAGCGTGTAGCGCAGACGCAGTGCTGAGCGACTGGCTTCTACCACCTCCGGGCCTAGCGAGACTGGGTCTTGAGGCTGGAACGTACGTATACGTTGGTTATCAATATTTTAGAGGTATATTAAAAGAAAAAAAAACGGTATTTCTTCAAACTTTAAGTGATTGTGATTATTTGAACCTATATAGATAGACTAATTACAAATTCGAAAGTAACTTTGTCTGCCTGTCTGTATGTTACCTTTTCACGCCTAAACCACTGAACGGATTTACCGATAAAAGGCAGGGAGATAGATTGCATCCCGGGGAAGGACATAGGATAGTTTTTATCGACAAACCTCGCGGGCGGAAGCTAGTCATTTATAACTAGGATAAAAAAATATCCCAATTAAGACTGCTATCATTACGAGGTTTTCATTTACCTTGATTCTTTCAATGCTCGCAATGGCAGCGAAAGAATCAAGGTAATACGAGGATTCTTTAACTTTTAAATAAAATAACTCTTTTGAAGGAAGTCCAGGATTACATAAAACTTTATCTAAACGCGTAATTTAACCTGCTTCGGTCACAAGATTCATTACCTAAGATTCCTAAGAACCTCATACCTAAGAACCTTGTACAGACGCCAGCACATCAAGTTATTACAATCTGTCAAATTTCTTTATTAGATTTTCAACTTTATCGCTAAAGCATATGGTTCTAAGTTGATTGGCAAAATGTTACAGTTTCGGGTAGCTTGATGTGCTGGCGTCTGTAGATAAGGACCTGGTATTGGCACGAAATAGTTCATGCAATAGCCTTTATTAAGAACCTTCTTACCTTAGCACTGTCCGAGTTATGGTTCCTTGAGAAAGGATAGAACGCTCCTAACTGCATCCATCGCTTGCACAGTTCCACGGTGGTGTCGCCGTTGAAGCCGCAAATGTCGGCGCCCATCATTGGAATGCCAAATAGACTGAAGCTTAGCAACTCTGCAAAATAATTATTTACATATTTATTTTATAATTTATTTACACACAGTAAAATACATAGGAATATGAAATGATTATAATTTGAGTACAAAGGTACTATATAAAATACAAAGGTACAAAGGTAATTAAAATTATATTGAAGGTGAAGTTCTGAAACTGATTATGGTGGCTACAAATTGAGAAGTACATTTTGAAAGGTGTTAGGCGTAGTTCTAAAGTCAATTCCAAAAGTCTAATAAAATCATTATATGAATAATAATCATGTGATATTTACAATATGCTGTCAGCTGAAATAGAGGAGCCCGTAGCTAAATAATAACAGCTTCACAGGTCGATCGATCAGGTTAAGCTACGCTTGCCGCGGTTGGTCTGTGGATGGGTGACCATATTTACATACCGAGACCCCTCCGTGCCTGGGAAAGCACTTTAAGCCGTTGGTCCCGGCTGTCATTCGTGGATCTTTGACAGTCGTTACGGGTAGTCAGAAGCCCGAAAGTCTGACAACCACTCTTACCAAGGGGTATCGTATTACTCAGTAACTGGGTTGTGGAGGTCAGAGAGGCAGTTGCTCCATGTAAAATACTGGTATTCAGCTGCATCCGGTTAGACTGGAAGCCGACCCCAACATAGTTGTGAAAAAGGCTAGGCAAATAATGATGATGTCAGCCGAAATACCACTTTATAGTTACATTATTAAATATGAGTCCTACATATTTTTATCCCAGAAATAGAAATTTTTGGTGAATGAAAGGAAAAAACACGTGCTACTAGTTTTCTGACATGTATTCAATAGTAGCTAATTTGTACCACTTTAAAATTTCAAAGAAAGGATGGGGTTGCCTTTTCTTTGCTTTTCACAAACAAAAAACATTGTACACTGGAAGAAATATCTAACACTATATTTCATTAACCAAAGGAAAATCCGAATTTTTTTTCATACTACCGTGTGTTTATTTGTCGCACTAATGTTACAGCGGGTCGATTCTGTAAAAATCTCACCGTGAAAATTTAGGTGAAGTGAGTTTGTTTTTGCTAGGAATTGACACTATTGACAGCGCACTCAACGCTCACTACACCTAAGTTTTCACGGTGAGATGGTTACAGAATCGCACTGCTGGTCCTAATTCATGTTACTCATCACATAGCACATGTATCTCACATTAGCTTGTGCAATAAAATTAAGAAGTTTCATTGTAATAATCTTACCCGGTACAGTCATCTTCATGTCATGCCAGTCACTGGCGATGTCGCCGCTCCAGTGTCCCGAGTACTTGCCCATACCCACGAACGTTGAGCGCGTTATTATGAACGGACGCTTTCCCCGGATCTCTGCTAGTGAACTGTGGGGAAAAGAAGTTACTATGTGAATAGGGGTGAAATGAAAGAAAATACTTTTGTTTTCACTTCACGCAAGAAGCATACTGAAGCTTATCCATACTGGTCAGCGGGATTGTCCGAAAGGGTTACCGCTGGCTCGGAACATAAAGGGCTAAGGAAGGAACACGGGTGGGTTTTAGTCAGTAAGAGTCTGACACTCCCTTCCGCTCCACCCAGAGCGGGAGGGGTCATTTGATGATTTCCCATCTAGAAAAAAAAAAGCTTATCCATACTAATATTATAAATTCGAAAGTAACTCTGTCTGTCTGTCTGTATGTTAACTTTTCACGCCTAAACCACTAAACGGATTTCGATGAAATTTGGCAGAGAGATAGATTGCATCCCGAAGAAGGACATAGGATAGTTTTTATCCCGATATTCCCACGGGATCGATACTTATGCGGGTGAAACCGTGGGGCGCTGCTAGTAAAAAAAAATAAGACGCAAACACAATGAGATAGTAGGGCTTGTGACTAAGTAATAACAGCCGCACGGGTTGATCAATAGGGTAAGCTACGCTTGCCGCGGTTGGTCCGTGGATGGGTGACCATCTTTACATACCAAGACCCCTCCGTGCCTCGGACAGCACGTTAAGCCGTTGGTCCCGGCTGTCATTCGTGGATCTTTGACAGTCGTTACGGGTCGACAGAAGCCCGAAAGTCCGAGAACCAGCCTTACCAAAGGGTAGAGTATTACCCAGTAAATGGGTTGTGGAGGTCAGATAGGCAGTCGCTCCATGTTTTATGCCGGTATTCAACTACATCCGGTAAGACTGGAAGCCGACCACAACATAGTTGGGAAAAGGCTTGGCAGATGATGATGCAAACAATGAGAACAAAATCGCATCACATTTAAACGCACAGATCAGAATATTTATTTTTTATTTAAACTTTTCGCACAAAAAGGTACAAAAGCGGACTTAATGCCTTAGGCATTCTCAACCAGTCAACCCTGGGTGGTGAAGAGATTAGATGGCAGGTGCTTCCTATTTTCTGTCACTCAGGAGTGTGATTTTACCGTTAGGTAATACGGGCTGGTGTCCACAACTTCACGTCAATGCGCGTATTTTGCGTACGAGTGATTTTACCCTTAAAAGTACTGGTTGATAGTAGTTTCGATTTCCAGATAGAAGACGCATTCGCAGACAATTCGTTCGTATGGATCCGAATGTTTTACACTTGAAATGACATATAGACACATTACCATTATAATACCAGTGTATTATAATGGTAATGTGTCCATATGTCATTGCAAGTGGCTCGATGTCATTGCTTACACTGGTAGCCAAGCCACTTGCAAGTTTTAAGAAAACCGTATTTAATTTTATTTCGCATCAACAAGGCTTGCAGTATCTTCAGATACATAATTTCATTGCCTTCCTTTTTTTAACTCATAAGTTCAAGAAACTACACTACCCGCGGCCTGAAGCCCGTAATAAGCGTTAGTTACTTGAAATTATGAGTGTATTTAACAATAATTATAGATAAAATAAGCAAAAAATCATACAATTCTTTAGATGAATCTTTAGAACCCAACACGTCTGTGAAGTTCCGCTAGTTAATTTAATTTGACCTTGTATACTCACAAGTAAGTAGCGATAGCCTCAGTGATCGAGTACAAGTTGTGCACGTCGTAGTGCGCACCCGCGTAGTGCTTGGCGTCCATACACAGCGTGTGCGTGCGCAGTTCCGAGTCCGACGTGTGCGGCATGTACGGGAGCTCTTCGGGGCCGCAGGTACCTACTGCTGTACCATCTTTGAAGTTTGAGGGCTCGTTCATATCCTGTGAATTATTTACAAGTTGAAAATTCACTGTAAAACAAGCTTATAAAGTATTTTATGGCCAAATCTGAAACAAAGTTTGAAAAAACTAAACTTGTAACCCATTTTTTAGCCCCCGACGCAGAAAGAGGTGTGTTATAAGTTTGACGCGTTTATGCGTGTGCGTGTGTGTGTGTGTGGGGGAGTGTTTGTGTGTGTATCTGTGGCATCGTAGGTAATAGGTAATACGGGCTGGTGTCCGCAACTCCACGTCAATGCGCGTATTTTCGTACGGATCGTAGCTCCTAAACAAATGGACCGATTATGATGCGGTTTTTTTACCACATATAAGTAAGGAAATGGATTTTATTACTTACAATCCAAGCTCCATCGTAAGGCACGGCTTTATGGAAGTTGGCCATCATCTCTAGCCAATAGCTGCTTGAGTTTGGATGGGTGAAGTCTGGGAATACGGTGTACCCGGTGTTCCATACCTGAAACACACAGTTTTCATTCATCAAAGTTTTCATTAAATCATTATTAATTTAACTAATAAGTATACAGCACTTGGCGGACGCCTTTGTCCAGCAGTGGGACAGTATAGACTAAACAAAAAAAAACAGTGGCACTCCGGGAGTGCCGACAGAAGTGAAAACAAAACACAAACAGAATACTTTGCCATCACTCACTGACATATCGGATATACATTAAAACCGAATACATCCCGAGGACAGCCCAACACATCCGATGCGGGTATTATTTTAATCGTCTTATAAACAAAACACGCGCGGTGTCGCTTATGGTAACAGTGGCGCGAGTTCAATGGTTTTTTCCCCATCTCAAAAAATGCCCAACACGCCTGAAGTTTTCACTTAAAAAAAAACAGTTTGTGTACCTACACATATTTCTAAAGAAATCTCTTCCTGCAAATATTTCTAGTATTTCGTAGCATGAATGACCAATAATTATTTAGGTGTCTAAAGATGAGAAACTAACTGACTTTTTTATGTGCTTACTTACACATAAAGGTCTATTCGGTCGGTCGACGTGGGTCGTAAAATCATATTTCAAAATACGGTTTTTTAAATAGTTTAGAATATTTTTACAAATTCTCGAGATATTTATTTGTCAAAAATCTAATAATTTATCTTCAAGAATGGTATCTTACCTGTCCAATGAGTATGTCATTGGTTGAATTTTTGACGAATATGTCCATTTCTACTCCTCGATCATACGGTGGGTAGGTACCGGGTTTTTCAGAAGCGCCTACGCCGGGATCTGAAAGAAGTAACTTGAATTATTTTACTTCTACAAAATATTGTTTTTCCCGATGCAGGGACGTTATATTATTGAGGAGTTCTCCTAGTAAGAACCAGGAGAACTGGAGCTAATTGAAAAGTCACCATCAGCTCCACTTCACCATACGTATTGTGATGAGCATACATTGCTTAGCAATCACATTAAAGTACCTAATCGAATCGCAATCCATGAAATACTTATTATTGAGTAGTTCCGATGGCTATCTGTGGTCTTCATCATCAGTTCCACTTCACCAAATGGTGCTTTCCGAGAGCAAATGCACGAGTTACTATAAAAAAAATACCGAAATCTCTATAGTTATGCCTATAAAATTTGGGTTTCCTTCGATTTCCATGGGATTCCCTATCAGATTCTCACTTGGTGACAATGGGACTACCTCGAGAGCATACCTTTTTAAACAAATAAAGAATTTTTTAAATGGGTCCACAATTGACGGAGAAATCGGTGAACATACATAAAAAAAAAATACATAAAGTCGAACATATCCTCCCCTCCTCCTTCTTTTTGGAAGTCGGTTAAAAAACACTCACCAATAATCATCATATAGTGCATTCCCTCAGCATGTACCTCCTTCACGAACTCTGGCAAGCCGGCAAACCGCTCGGGGTCGATCGTGAAGTCGTTGTGATCGTGCATGTAGTCTATATCGTTCCATTGTACGTCCTGGAAGAAAGGAGACATGTTAATGTGAATATTTTGATAAATGGAGCAGAACCTGCCTTGTCCATAGGTCCTTTCACATCCTTCCTACTAATATTATAAACGCGAAAGTTTATGAAGATGGATGGATATTTGTTACTCTTTCACGCAAAAACTACTGAACGGATTTTGATGAAACTTTACAATAATAAGGCTTATACATCAGAATAACACATAGGATACTTTTTATCCCGATATTCCCACGGGATCGACACTTATGCGGATAAAACCGCGGGGCGCTGCTATTTTATAATAATAGTGGAAGGTATTGGTTTTCATTCGATACTTACAAATGGTATACCAGCGTCCCTGTTTGATTTCCACACATTTCTGGTAGCATTTACTGTGTTGTAGTTGAACCTAAAATGGAAGACAACTTTTATGACAATCAAATATTTCATTACTATTTTAAGACTTCATTGATTTGAAGACCATAAAAAATGAATATTTTCCTAGATCAGTTTTTTTTTTTGGTATTTTATATCTCCTGCTTGCTGATAATTTATTTTGTATGCATGTACTAGATAGATAGATTAACCATTTATTTGGCGCCCACGCAAATGTTTGTTCGGATTCAGTGTGTAAATTAACACCTTATTTTTTTCGAAAAAGCATCTCGGCAAAACCTATATATAATATTTTCCATGCTTATTTTCACGTAGAGCACCAGCAAATTGACAATAGTATATTTCGTTTAAAAAAATATGGGGTGTGGCTGTGTCATGGACACGGCGATGTGTTGTACGTGAATACGTTTACGGTATTGGTACCATTCGATTGCTCGTAAGAAGCGCTTTCCAACCGTTTACGATCTTAGTATTTGGATTTGGCTTTTTGACGCGTATAGGCCGACATTGTATATTTTTGATATTATTTTTCTTTTTATTTTAACACATTATATTCACGGTCACTATTTTACGCTAATGTTTTGTATACAAACGATAGATTTTGACGAAAGGTGACGATTGAAACTTAAACGAACGTCGTAGTTTTTCCGAGTCAAAAGTTATACTAAATGAAAATCTCAAAATAAAAATACGATACGCAGCAAAATGACCTCAAAATGGCGGCGCTTCCTCCTCCACCGCGTGCGATGCGTCACAGTCCTCACTTGGCGTAATTAATTCTTTGATCCTTTAGCTATCCAATGGTGTAATTGAATTTAGGATGGAGATAATTGATTTGAAGCTGCAACACCAAACTCTATCCCCCGATTTTGTTATCATTGGTTTTTTTGACTTGCCTCACACTATGGAAGCAATTTTAAAGACGTATGCACATGAAAAAACCGCTAGTTAATGTCGATTAGTAGCGGGGCTGACTACACAGGATAACCACTTTAACAAAAAATAACCTACCTGCATAGATGGAATCCAAGCGACCAATAAGGAGGCATGAAGGGCCTTCCGACCAGCTCAGTGTACTGTGCTACCACGTCTTTAGGCGAAGGCCCCAGAAACACGAAGAGATTTAGTATGCCTCCTGTTGTTCTGTAGGTAATGCCAGGCGTCGGTTGTAAGACTATGTCTGTAAATTATTTACAATAATATATTAGTAGTATTTGAAGGAGATGGCAATTTAATAAATTGTGCCTACGTAGGTTTTTACACACTAATATTACCTACATTCAAAAGTATTTACAAAGCATGAATCGCCTCAGTAACTATGATTATAGAAAATTTGTTAGAAAGCAGTTGCTCAACATTGTTAATAGTAATTTTAAATGTTGCTGGAAATAATGTTATATTGAACTATTTTGTTTTAAAATAAAATGAAAGTCTGTCTGTGTTATACAGGCTCTTATCAAGGCCGGTAACACTGCGTGAACTTGTGTGTCCAGTTTGCAGTACAGAAACATGTGAAATGAAATAGATATCGGTATAACATTTACACGTCATATTATTTAAAAAAAATAACCTACTTGAGGTCGGCGTTTCCTATCTGACTACTCTGAGAAGAAAGGCCAAAACAAACTCGGAGGTCACAGTCTCTTTTAAAGTCATACAGACATAATCTTGGTCAGATCATGTGAAAACCATATAGATTGATGTCACAAGATGTGACAAGCATTTGCAAGTAATCGCGTAGCTCAACTCAAAACTTGGATGTTGCTGCAACGGCTACAGAAACCCTACGTAAGAGTCTTTCATAACCAAGATGTCTAATGGGTGTACAAATCCAACAAAGTGCATTATAAACTACTACAGCTAATAACTACATGTATTTTTATATATTTACAAGCCCCCTTACTAATAAACATTGTACAGCGTCTGTATAGTTACACAACGCTTTGTCTTCTTCTTTCGAAATTCAAATTACTGACGACAGAACGATATTTTTTTTTTTAATTTTATGACCTGGTAACTAGACCTTTAGGTCAAAACTGAACGATAGATATCGGTGTGTGACGTTTATTAGTAAGGGGGTAAGTGTATAACCATACCCATAGCGTTAGAATTGAGCAGAAGCATCCCGTGGCTCTTGCCGTCGTGTTCCACGGCCAGGTAGAACGGCTGCGTGCCGTATAGATTCACCTAGAGGTACGATAGTGAGAATATATCAAGTGTGGGTTAGACAGAATGGGCTACAGAGATCCATTCAAGATCCTGTGATGAAGTGGTCAGTAAAAGTCCGATATTACACACCGCCTTTTCTAGATAGACATATTTTCTTTTATAGAATTTTGAGAAGTATCCGTGTACAATGCAAAGTACAGAAAGAAAGGCTTTTAGCTTTTAGACCATTTGTACAGACGCCAGCACATCAAGCTGTCAAATTTCTTTTTAACACCCTTGCTCGTAAAGCTGATGTAATTCCACCGGTTTTAAATATGTAAAGAGGGTCATAAAAAACGCGTGTGTTATCAAAGTAAATAGTTAAGTTATAGTCCATACAAATTCCATAACAGCATTATTTGCCATTTCAAATTTGGAACTGATCGCCGCCGCACGACTCCAGCTAGTGAGCAGCGCGCTGTTGCTATTCAAATTTCGAACTAATCGCCGCGCGGCGCCAGTCAGTACAGCAGTGCGATTCTGTAACCATCTCACCGTGAAAAGTGAAGTGAGCGTGGAGTGAGCTGTCAATAGTGCCAATTCCTAGCAAAAACAAACTCACATCACCCAAGTTTTCACGGTGAGATTTTTACAGAATCGACCGGCAGTAGGCAGCGCTAGCGCGCTGTTAAAATGGCGGGAAAGCAACAGTGTGCATTCACAGATTGAGTTTATTTAAAATTAAAAAAAAAACAGTTTACTCGGTAATTTAATGATTCCATCCAAAACAAAGCAAATATAAGTGCCAAAATAACTCAGACAATAAGTTTGGAGCCACAAACGAAGAAGTTTTGCCCTGAGCCGCGCCCCTCTTCTACTGATGATACTTTTTTATTTACAACTAATGACGAATTACAATGCTCTTCTGCCGCCTTTCAAGAAGTTTCGTCGTCTGCAACATTTACCCTAACACAAAACAATGACATTATGGATAGTAATAATAATAATAAAAACATAATTAAAAAACCAACTACAACTACGTATCATTTTAACAATTGTAATTTCACTGTTTCAATAATTAAAACCGGCCAAGAGCGTGTCGGGCCACGCTCAGTGTAGGGTTCCGTAGTTTCCCGTCCGTCACAATAAGTGTTCCCACTTATAAGTTTAAAAGTAGGTGTCCATTATGTTCGCGCTCCAGCAGCGCTCCGCGCTCCTGCAACTGCTCCCGGTAGTGGGTACGTGCGCGAACACGGAGCGTGCATCATTGCACGCTCCGCGGCAGGCGCTCCGACTCGTGACAGTTTTTAGCGCGAACACAAAGGGATACGTTCAGGATAATAAAATATGTAAACGAAGTTAAAAAAATGCTTGCATATACGATTATACTACAAACTTAGTCCAGAAATTATTTTGTACAACTTTTTGTCTTTTTTGTACAAAAACTGTTGTTTCCATCAAGTTCAAAATAATTTTCCTAGAAAGTCCTTATAAAGTTCTACTTTGCACATTTTTTTCATATTTTTTAAACTTATGGTTCAAAAGTTAGAGGGGGGGGGGACACATTGTTTTTTACTTTTGGAGCGATTATTTCCGAAATTATTGACATTATCAAAAAATGATTTTAGTAAACCCCTATTCATTTTTAAATACCTTTCCAACAATATATCACACGTTAGGTTTGAAATTAAAAAAAAATCACTTTCCACTTTACATATAGGGGGGCTACCCTAATAAAACATTTTTTTCCAATTTTTATTTTAGCAACTTTGTCGGCGTGATTGATATACATATTGGTACCAAATTTCAGCTTTCTAGTGCTAACGGTCACAGAGATTAAGCGAGGACGGACAGACGGACAGACAGACATGGCGAAACTATAAGGGTTCCTAGTTGACTACGGAACCCTAAAAATGAACAAAATATAAAATGTTTTTTTTTTTCTGTTTCCTCGCAAATGTGTTAAAAAACGTCGTACGATATACGTGCGTATGGTTATAACATGCTCGGCTCAATTACGCCCTCGCCTTCGGCTCGGGCTGAAATTCCGCCTCGCATGTTATAACCATCTTTACGCACTAATATCGTAATGTACTATTAATAGATTTTCAACTTTATCGTTAAAGCATAAGATTCAAAGTTGATTGGGAAAATTTGATAGTTTCGGGTAGCTTGATGTGCTGGCGTCTGTACAACGGGTTTTATACTATTACCTCCAAAATGCGAGATCGATATCCGTAATCTTTTAATTCATTCCCAGATCAAGATCCCGCTACTATCCTCAAGCAAGTCTCCCAAAAATATTCTACCTTACAGTGACAATTATATTTACAAACGTTAAATCTATCTTTACATGTTGCCCTAATACAATATACATGTAAAGAACACAAATCTTCTTTTTCTTTATCTTCAACCACCAAAACATATGTTAAGTAAGAAATATACGTTATTTTAGAGACAGAATGACAAGCTAATCTATTCTGTAAAGATCTCACCGGGAAAACTTAGGTGAAGTGAGCTGTCAATAGTGTCAGTCCTTAGCATCAGGATGGAATGACAGCTCACTTCACCTAACGGTGTGTTCCGAGTTGCGCTGTAATCGATTTGAGCGTGCTTATTCCCGTTCCGAATAAGCGTGAGCGCGATAACGATGTCCCATGAATCGTCATACAGGTGGTTCTCATCTTATGTTGCTAACAGATGTCAAACTGTTGTTCTTAATGGGTACACATCGAAAACTATGTTTATCCCCTCCGGAATTCCACAGGGATCGCTTTTGGGACCATTATTATTCAATATCTTCATCAATGACGTCTCTTCATGTTTCTTGAACTCGACAGTTCTTTTATTTGCTGACGACATGAAGATTCTAAGTGAAATTAGAACTGATGAAGATGCTGAACGTCTCCAACATGACCTGGACAGATTCCAAGAGTATTGTATGGCCAACCGCTTGGATCTAAATGTCTCGAAATGTTATACATGTACCTTCACTCGTAAACTTGAACCTATTACTTACGATTACAAACTAGCCAACACTTCTATAGCCAGAGTTAATACTATTAGGGATTTAGGCGTCACTTTTGACTCGAAACTTATTTTTGACACACACATCGATAATATTACTAAAAAAGCGTCTAAGGCGCTAGGTTTCATCTTGAGGATTTCAGCCGATTTCAAAAATATCAAAACACTCAAGGTTCTCTATTGCGCTTTTGTACGCAGTCATCTCGAATACTGCTCACCAGTATGGAATCCGATTTACAATACTTACATCAATCGCATTGAAAGCATTCAAAAGAAATTCTTAAGGTACATTCAGTATAGATCCAAAACCTATTTACCTAATTACCACAGCCGCTGCAGGAAGTTCCACATTCTTCCATTAGTAGAGCGGAGAAAAATTGCCGACATGGTATTCCTGTTCAATTTGGCTAATGGTGCAACTGACTGTTCCGAACTGATGGGGAAAATTGGGTTGCGTGTTCCATCCTTCACCTTAAGGAACCATCAACCTCTGTATGTTCCCGCTGTGCGGTGCATTTATCGACAAAACTCCTATGTGATAAGAGCTAGCAGGTCATACAACTCAATGTGTCAGAGTGTTGATGATCTTGATTTATTTACCACCAGTGTTCAAAAACTTAAAAAAAATCTCTGTAATAACTTCTTTGAACATCACTAAAATTTGTTAATTTTTTTTTTTTTCTTAATTCTCTACGAGTGCTTAATTCTTACTTTCTCTTGCATGTCTACTGTTTCTTGTGCTATTCTTATAATGTCAGTGAAAACTTTTAATTGGCCTTCTTTCACTATCTTTCAACTATCTGTATCCTAGCTGTAAGTTTTCTTAAGAAATAAAATAAAATAAAATAAAAATAAAATACATGGCGTCATGACTTGCGCCCTCTTGCAATAACGCCGACCATGCCATAAAATAATATCAACGTGAACTGTAGCCTAACCATGAATATTCAAGTGAATAAAGTGTTGACATTGAACGAGCACTTTGAACGCATTCATGAGCGTTCCGAATTGTTGACAGCTCTCAGGTATAATCGTGACATCTAAATCGGAACGCAAATGATGTGAGCGCTGTGAGCGATTATGGCATAATTCGGAATGCAGCCTAAGTCTTCAAAGTGAGATTTTAACAGAATACATCAGCAGACCAGTGATAGAAAATCTAGCTAGGAAAATGATGGCCCCTTTTTGATACAGAAGATAAAACCTTAGAATAGCAGTACATTCTACCTCCCAGAGTCTACTCACCCCTTCAGTAGGCGCTCGATCTCTATTAAAAATAGCGAAAGTATTCCAGTTGATGTTGTTCATGAATCTGGATCGCTTCTCGCCGAGTCCAAACAAGTGACTGGTCGGTAGGACGGCCGATATTTGGAGAAGCTTGTCTGAGAGGATCAGACCGCCTATGTCTTGGGTGTTTACGCTGGAAATTGGAAATAAATGGTAAATGCATGAACTTTTTTAAGGATTTTTGATAAATGGTAACAGGTAGCAGTATAAAATTGGTTAAACTGCGAGGTTAAGCTGCATTTATCCTAGTCATTATCATTTCATAGCCTTAATTAAATATTACATACTTAAAATGTACTACGGCTTGAACATTCAGTAATAAATGCATCGACAAATTCGAAACATAGCTTTCATATAAGAAAAAACAGAACAATATTACCAGGCAGTTTAGCACTACCCGTTAGATCAAAAATCTTGGCGAGCAGTTTACGATAACGTTACTTTTCTCTCATTAATAACTAATTTACAAGATCATTCGGTGTAAGAAATGTATATTCAGTTACATTTGAAAAGCAATTATTTGGAGGCCCTTACTTACATGTACACTAAAACTTACATCGTAACATTATCAGAATTCCTGATGATCTTGAATCCGATGAGAGACCCGTTCAGTTGCACGCGGTACTTCTTCTTCGATAGAGGTTTCGACACCATCGCTATTTCTGGCTGCATCGGCTCGAACCTCTTGTTTTCAGCGTCATATATCTGTAAGGTTTGAAAATACATCGAATTTTAATCATTTTGAAAACTTTTTATTTATTCATGTGTTGACAATCCAGCTTATACGATACAATATAATATAAATATAAGTTTTCTTTTTAAGGTGCCAAATACAAATTTCGGGAGAGTATTACTCCACTGTTTGACATTGTGCATACAAAGTTAATAATGATATTGTTTTGACTTATTATTAATTTTGTCTGTACGGAAACAGAATAGTAAAATAAAAAGCCATTAACAAGTTATGAGCCAACAAAGATTCGTTTTTCTTGCTATTTTTAAAGTAACATTGGGTGTAAATAAGTTTTTAAATAACTGTAAAATCTTCAAAACCAAGTCCGTACAGACAAAGCTACTGATCTTTGTAACTTGATAACTGTATCGAAGAGTTCCATAAACTTTATTTGTATATTGATTTATGCAGTGGTTTTTTTCATAAAACTCAATTTTCCGAAGCACTTTTCGAATTTTTTTACGCGCCTATCAGTTCAGAACGGTGTTTCTGCGCCTGAGAACTTTCCAATTTCGTTTGGGATACCATACTTATTTCACTCGATCTTTATTTGATTTTCACAAAACTCAACTTTAAAAGATCGCTCTTAACGATAAGACCGCCCATTGTGTCACCCTTTGTACAGTTTCTATATTGATGTCTGTAATTTATATGGTGTACATAATAAAGAGTATTCTATTCTTTATACTCAGTAAGTATTCAATTCATTTTTATTAAATTTTGGATTGGTTTTTGAAATAGAATATCACTAATACACTACACTACTAACAATATAACATTAAAATCCCACCTTTATCTGCAGTGCATCATCCGACAGATACTTGATGTCCATCCTAACAACTTCAAAATCTCCCGGATAACCCGAAGGCCGCATCTTTTCCATGTACACATTCATGCCGTGTTTATCCTCTGTCATATTTACGAAGCGGAAAGAGTCAAAGTGGGAGGGGTAATAGCAGTATGGAACTCCTTGGGTATCTGAGGATTTCCAGCAGCAACCTGGAATGGTAAAGGTTGTGATGGTTTGGACTTTGGTAATCTGGATTCGCGATTTATTTGCCAAAAATGTAAACAAATATGAGTTTGTGGAAAAATAACTTTAAATCCTAAAGTTCGGTTTGGAACTTCAACTAATTCATGAAATCAGCTATTACTTGGAGAATTACTTCAGAAAGGTATTCCTAACTAATATTATAAATGCAAGTGAGTTTGTTTGTTTGGATAAAATTTGGCACACAAGGTAAGGACTTTTCAGCCTGGAACCTGGATCAAATGGGAAACAACTAGTACTAATATATATGAGAAAGTAACTCTGTCTTGTCTGTCTGTTACCTTTTTACGCTATAACGGCTGAACCGATTTCGATTAAATTTAACACACAGGTAACTTATATGCCAGTAGTATGTTCCCGTGATAATTCCCGATCTCCATGCGGACGAAGACGCAGGCAATTCTAGTAAATAATAAATGCGAAAGTAACTATGTCTGTCTGTTATCTTTCAATCCATAACGGCAGAACGGATTTGTAAGAAACTTGGCTAGACCATGACCTGGGTTAAGATATGGAATACATTTTATTGCAGCAGTATTTTCCTGTCGGATAATTGTCGACCTCCACACGAGCGAAATACAATTTCAACCTACCTCGTTTAACACAATCCTTTTCATTCGCAGATCCTTGTGGGAAGCAGTCAAACTTCATATTCTCCTCGACCTTCGAGCACATATCCTGCTGAACTTCCACCGTCCGCTCAGGGTACGCATTCTTCTTGTTCAGTTCTGTCTTCTTCCGTTCTGTCGCGTTACTCTTGTTCTTTGTGCTCAAGTTGTTGTGGTCGTGGTAGCGGTATTCTGAGGCTTGCTGGATTGGGAACTGGAAATTGAAAAAAAAAAACCGGTCAAGAGCAAACCAGACTCGCGCACCGAGGGTTCCCTACAAATTTGTAGGTATTTAGGTATGTAAATCGTTTATCACGGTTTTTTTTACGGTTTTCGCATTTTTTCCTTTACTTGTGCTACATGACCTTGTTTCTTGCCAAATTTCATAGTTCTAGGTCAACGGAAACAAAGTACCCTATAATTTTGATTCACTTGGGAGTGTTGAAATATACGTTTTTTGCGGCATAAATGGCCGTATCCTTTTTTTACGTTAACTCAGAAGTTTTTAAGTTAAGTTTTTAAGTTTTTTTTTCACAGCTTCAAGGGACCGCAGACCTGAGTATACGGTTTTAATTTCAACTCCATACCTTCACGCGTTCCCGAGATAAAGGGTCTTGACAGACAGACACACGGACAACACAGCGATTGTGCATATAAGGGTTCCGTTTTTCCTTTTGAGGTACGGAACCCTGAAAACAGTTTCAATACAAGATAACTGTAGATTTTCTTTTCAGGAATCCTTAGGAATGCCACAGGAACCTGATTTTTGGCGCCAAGCCGTGACACACGAACGGTCAAGGCACAGAAGGATCGAGTAAAAAGAAAAGAACATAAACTAATCATATTTTTATGTCTTTTAATTTTTTTTAATTGTTTATTAATTAAGGAACTAAACATCAAAAAACAATACAAACATTAAACATCACAAAAACCTCAATAGGTTTGTCCGGATGTTGATATACTTTAAGCAATCATAAAAACTAACTTAAAACTTACTTATTATACTCGTAACACATAGTTTATAAAAAATTGTGAGGTAGTTAGTAAATAACAACTATAATGTACAAAAACGACGAAGATGCTAATCACTTATTGAATGAAATTTAGGTAGGTACAGTACACAGCATGATGCATTTTCAAAGAGAATCAAAGAATTTATTTATAATTTTTTTTTTTAATATTTACTGTTTGTTATTTCCGATTGGATTTTTGTTGGAACATCATTAGGTAATTAGAATATGTATTAAATAAGCGTTCGTTGGTTTCCCGTAATAGTTCTTGTATCTCGGTACTACCAGTTTTGATTTCGATTGGGCTGCCATTCTTGTTGTTATGCTATGATTTGCAGTTCTTTGTTGGTGAACTGTTCGATTAATAACCACTTTCGTATTTTAGTGTGTGTTGGCTTAATTTTACAATATTTAAAGAAACCAATAATGTAGTACTGTTTACAGAGAGATGAATATATAAAATGGATATGTCTTTACCTTTTCATACGGCATTGGAGATAGTGGTTTCTTGATGGTGTCAGGATGAGTGCGTTCCCATAGTTTCCTGCAATTAGATAACAACAATTTTAAAAAGTTTTAGAAAGTCATCAAGTAGTCTTTAGTCTCAGACTAGCGCCACGCCCAACATGCGGTCGACCCTAGCCCGGGCAAGTCCTCCCAAGCGCGCTAGAATATGTTGCGACACTCACTAAAAGCTCAGAGGGGCAATTCTCGTAATTTTAAAAAACATCAGTCTGATCTCAGTCTCAAACTGTCAAAAATACCTCTAACTTCAATTTGACAAGTTTTTGACATTTGTTTGTCACCGAGATGAGACTGCGACTAGATTTTGAACATTTTAAATTACGAGAATTGACCTTCTGGTATCTACCTGTAATGCTCCTCGCCCCACGTGCCGCCGACAGCGCCCCCTACGGCCCACCAGGCGCCCACACACAGCGCACAGACTAGCGCCACACCCAGCATGCCCGACCCTAGCCCGGGCAAGTGCTCCCAAGCGCGCTGGAATACGTTGCGCTGCTCCGAGAAGCGCTGGTATCTGGAAACAGCGAAAAAGAGACTTAGAGCTATAAATGCTATGTAGCAACAAACTTTTATACACTCAAACACATACATAACACCACGCCTGCCGTCAACGAAGATACTGGCCCGTCCAAAAATAGTAATATACTTCGGAATTAACCCTACTCCCGATAAACGATAAAGTAAGGACAGTAGTCAAATCGCGTTGTCGTTCATTCTTAGTTCAGATACTAAATTAATCATATGTCCGTAGATGATGTAGTGTGGTAAACGCCCGTAACTTTGGACGAAACTATGGATCACAGAGCACTTGAAACTACTACGGATTTCGTGTTCGGTAAGAAAGTAGACCCGCAGAGGTGTACAGTCACGAGCACTAATATGTCAACACTTGGCAACTTTCAATTGCGATTTTTTCGTGAAATGACGAATGCAACGTTGAAATACGACACTTTACATAAACCTATGGGTTGGAAAATAATATGTTCGTAATAACATAAAATTTCATTAAAAAATAAAGGAGCAAATTGCCTTTGAATAAAGTCAAGTGTATACATACTTATGCTCGTGACTGTACCTACCTATTTATAGTACCGCCACATTTCACCAGTTATGCAAACTTTAATAATGTGTATGTTTTTACTTTAAAATCACTTCATGTACCATGATGCTGTTTTGTGTGATAAGGATTATACATCATCCTGCTAGCCTGTTTCTAACTATGCTTGATGCAGCTTACAACTACATAGATTTGGCTGAAAATATTCAGCTACCATCTGCCCTCTAGAATGCATCGTCAGACATTTTGTCCTTTAACTTCTAAATTTATTTTTATATTTATTCATTTTTTATATACCTTCTAATGCCTACCTAATAAACAGTGAGAGCAATAAAAATAATACAAATAACAAAGTATATTGTAGTTTCTATATTTATGTCTGTAATTTATATGGTGTACATAATAAAGAGTATTCTATTCTATTCTATTCTATATTGTCTTTAAAAATACTCACTTTTCCATAGTTTACACTTCACAATCACACAAAAGGTCTCTAACACAAGTCATTCACCCACAGCATTAGGTACAATAAAGAGAATATTATGCTAGAATTTATATAATTTATATCAGTTTGTTATTAGAGAATTTATTGTACAGTCAAAGTTCATGTTTACTGAGCAAATCAAATTTATGATTAATCATAAACAATGAGTGAAGTTATTGTTGTTTCACTTTAAACCTTGTAACTATGTAGTATTGAGTAATTTATTTGAATGTGAGTAATCTTCTAATGTAGCAAAGTTTATTATTTTAATTATTTATAGTTTAACTATACTCTGTCTCACATATATGATTCCTGGCAAATGTTTAAATAAGTAAGTGTGTTTTGGGTTGGGGTCAATGAACCTGTTGGTATAGATGGATATCTGTGGTTAAAGAATCTTTATTTACTCAAAAGAAATTTACTACAAATTTCACTTAATGAGAAATATTTTAACTATAAATAATGGTTACATTCATGAGCAGCCGGTCGATTCTGTAATATTCACACCTTGAAAACTTAGGTGAAGTGAGTTTGTTTTTGCTAGGCATTGACACTATTGATTGATAGCTATTCCACACTCACTTCACCTAAGTTTTCACGGTGAGATTTTTACAGAATAGCACCGCTGAGCTAGTATAGACACGCACAAATATTAAAAGAAGACAACAATAATTAACGTACATAACAAGACATTGAAGGTTGCAGCAAAAGATTCATGCGAAACAAAAATCCAAATTTTGTGGGTAAAAAGCATGATCCAGGGCCTGATTTAAATTTTTCAATAATAAAAGATTTTAACAGAGTTTTAAATATTTGTAAACTTGTAAGTAGTGGTTTTTTTATTTTACTTGGTAGTTTGTTGAACATCTGTGCCCCTTCGTATTCGTACTTTTCTTTCCATAATTTGTATGTGTTCTCGCAAGATAAATATTGTTTGCGCTTCGGAGAGGTCTTAACCCTTCTTTGGTGTTAGTTTTAAAATTATTCAGAGTGTAGCTTTTCATCTTTATTTTTTTTTATTAAGATGCATGTATTATAGTAATAAATTTGTTTTATATTCATTAATTTAGTTTCGGAGTAAATTGTATCTGTTGGTGTGAGAAAGTCATAATAAAATAAGATTTTTATTAGTTTATTTTGTATTCTTTGGATTCACTTTCGCATTTATAATATTAGTATGGATAACAGAACACTTTTATAGTCACAAGGTGTGATTGGGTTTGCATTGGGAATTTTGGTCAGATGGTAAGACGTGATCAAGTACGTTATAGGAGGCAGCGTTTACCATGCAGTCCGCACTGCAGAAGGCTGCATAACTTGGAGTTACATTGTGTGTGGCTGCGATCCTCGGCATTGAGGGAACGACAAAGAAGAAGAAGATTAGGAACTTCTCAATACTGGAGTCTAGATAAGTGCTGTATATCAAAAGTAGCAAAATTGCAGCTGATAATACATGCATAATTTTAAATATGCATTTTAATATAGCTATACTCATGACCGTAGGGCATTCTGACCGGGCATAGTTGTTAGCAAGTAATTTATGGCCTTTTAATTATGACCTGTGTTAGAGGCAGCTAGATTAAGCTGATGAATACACAGCTTCTACCGTACGCGAAATATGTGCTTGGACGTGGAATTGCAGACACCAGCCCGATATACAATTTAATGCACAGCTACTATAATGCTGAAAAAGAAAACGTAATAGTTTTTTTTTTTAATTACTTACCTATGCTCTCTGGAACCAGATTCGCCTTCATTCCTCGGCTTAGGTATGACACCACTAAACAGTGGGGCCTTACCCCCCTTAGCATTATTGTACCGCCCAAAAGGAGCGAACGAATTCGACAATTTTCTCTTAAAAGTAACACCCTTGGGTCCATTTAGTGAAGTCTCCGTTTGTCTATCAGCACTTCTTGAACTCTCGCCTTCAGTTTCAGCTAATTTAGAATTCTTATCACCTTCGAAGCAAAGACGATAGTTTATGTTGTCATTTAATGTCAATAAATCCGTTTTTGAACCAGGAGACTTGTCACAAAAGTCTTCAAACGACACAATCTCATAATCCTCGTCATCTTCATGTAATAATTCGGGGGATTTATACGGGATCTTAGGCATTTTTCTTTCTTCAAATGCGACGCACAGAATCCATGAATCTAATTTTAGAACCTAAGTAAATCAAAAGATAATTTAACTTTCTTAATATGGCTAGAGGATAATTTCACTTATATTTTTATTAGAGAGGTTTGAATTATTACAACAAAGGCGCTATTTATCAAAATTTTATCAAAATTCGTTATCTCTCCCTTTGTTGTTGTTGGTATTTTTTAAAGTCATAGTTATAGATGTCAGGCTAAAGTTATGACCCATTCAGCCTAGTTTTCAGTTCATTCAATTTTGAATGAAAAACGTTTATGGAAATAAAATGAAACGAGATTTATATTAATGAATATCAACCAAAATTTAGTGCCTCGAGTGTTCAAGGTGCAATAACTTATATGCCGATTAAAGTAAAAGGAAAGAACTTATAAACTTAGGAAAATACACCCTTTTAAATATATTTTTATTAACACTTTGAATGTTGAGGGTATTCAAAGAACAGTCTTAGTACCTTACGACATGCAAAAATTAGGCAGATGCGTGGACAATATGGTGGACTGTGATATCTAAAAGTTTCTTTTTAATTTAATAGTTTTAAATAATTAGTAGCGAATGCAATAAATTAATAGCAATGGATTGGAGAAACGCAAAGATCCTACTTGCATCTACAGTAACGATGGTTGTCGCAACACAAATAGTGAAAAAAGCTTATAAATATTTCTTCGGTTCAAGCAAGACTTCTCAACACGAGAGTCCCAGTGATGACACATGTAACGAAGTTTTAAATATTAAAAATCGTGAAATAAACGATGTAATACTATTCTCAGACGACGTAGTTCGACATACAATAAGAATACCACCTAACAAGGACATTACTATTTGTGAAAGTAGAGAGCTGAACTGCTTCAAATTAATTAAATACCTAAAATCAGCACGTGAAACCCTGGATGTGTGTATGTATTTGATAACAAGCAGTGAAATAGCAGAACAAATTATACGGCTGGGACAGAAACATGTTTTAGTGAGAATAGTTGTTGACAGTGATATGGCGTTCACAACACCATCGCAAATTAAAAAGTTACAAGAATATAGTGAGTACCTATAATTCCATTGTAAGGTTGTGTGTGCAGTAAAGTTAAACCCAATCTAGCTTTTGTAATAGTTGCTATAATTAATTTCTTGCTTTGTATTTTCCAGGTTTCATCCAAGTGCAGACAAACAAAAAAAGTATTTTGATGCACCACAAGTTTTGTATTATTGACGGGCCACAAGCCATTAAACGAAAGAATTTATTAAAAGCACATGCGGAAAAGTTGAACATTCATGCACAGTTTACCAAAACTGTGAAACTAGCACCAAAGAACAAGATAATTAATGGTTTCGTTATGTCTGGTTCATTGAACTGGTCTACCCAGGCTATGGTTTCAAATCATGAAAGTGTTATAGTTACATCTCATCAGAATATAGTAGGAAAGTTCGAAAAGGAATTCGAAAGTTTATGGGTGGAAAATGAACCGGTAATTTTTCAGCTTGTTTATTCACTGTCTTGTAAGTGCTAAAGAGATTTTTTTTCATTCTAAAAATATTTTATCTTTTTGCAGGCTTTAATGATGACGACATGATGAACAAAATTATTTACACTGCACAACTAGAACATTATTACGGTAAGTACTGAAAGTATTATTTTCGTGGACTTTCATCACAGAGACTTTCATTTTACAGGGAATTTCCCTAGTAACATTCACTTAGTTCGGTCATTTTCAGAATCTCAGAGCGTGTTTACAACTGTTTTAATGTTTTACTCAAACTTTATGTCATAAAGTAATATATCGGGTAAAGGTATCAATACCACGATATATACAATTAATTTAAACTATAAATAAATTCCATTATTGGAAGGGTCCTCTATGGCTCTCTAATCGTTTTCATTTCCCGTTCCTGCCCGTTCCTCACAGATGACAGGAGGCGAACCATAGACAAGTCCATGTGCACTTCAATTTCGATCGATCATATGTTTTCTTTGTGTAGTTTTTTCAGCCGCTGTAATTCGAATTGGTTATAAAGTTCACGTGTTAAATTGGCTGTAAACCCTCGATAATCGGCTCGTTGTGCTATGTTGGCGCTCATTAGGCTTATCTAGTGTGAATATATAAAATTTTGAGACTAAATTACGTGGTGCCTAAGTGCATTTCTATGTGCACGTGCTTGCGTTTTTCAGGCTAAATGTAAAGTTTCAGTTTAAAAGTGTGCTGCAAGGTGACCTTAGATTCATAAGAGCTGTCTTATTTACGCAATAGCCCCCGCCCGAGCCCAGTTTTTCGGTTTATCCTTTAGAAAACGTGTGTTCAACAGTGTTAAAATAAGTTCGGAATCTTAGGTTGGAAAATACTTTGGTTGTTTTATTACGAACCAGTGTCATCATGAATCCTAAATCCTGGATTAGTATTCCGTTGGATGAAGTGTCTGTGGTACGTATTATAAAATAATATGGTTATTTTGATTACTGAAATTGAGAAAAAAACAAGTTGCATTTGAAGGACATTCTAGAAAGGTCATAATGTTTTTATTTTTTCTAGTCATGTACCACCTGTAGTTATCATAACACCTTACATGACAATACCCTAGAGACCCTAAAATGTAGTAAGAGTATGGGTAAATAAATGTTATAAACATTAATTTTAATATTTATTTTTATTAGTGTTCCATGCCACCAAACAGATTTATAAGTTTAAATCTGAGTCCTCTGGTGTAGTAATATCTAACACAAGTAAAATAATTTTCCAGCCATGTGCAAGTGCCACATAGGCAATCTTTTCATTGTCATAGGCAATCTTTTTATTGTCAACGTATAAATGCATTAATCAAATTCAATCACAAATTTATCGAAGAAGATTACTTTTCCTGGCACCTATGCAATTTTATTTCATATATTAATCTTAGGTCCTTAAATAGTGAGCAGAAAATTGACAACATAACACTCAAAGTAGCATCTTAGTATTATTTTTTATTATGCAGAAAAAGTACATTATGTAACAAAACATTTAATTTGAAAATTTTCAAACCATTTATCTTTACGCATAAATATGTCCTGATATTTAAGAATAGAAACTGTACAAGTCATCATTACAGATAAACAGTAAGTTAATCCAGGCATTAATGTGAAATAAGCTTTCTTATTCAGTTAGGGTGCAGTCTGAGTAATATATAACAATCTAGTAATATCTAAGTAAGATATTACTACTAGATACTAGATTGTTATATATTACTCAGACTGCGCCCGCAACGGATTGTTGTAACTAGGTTGGTTTACAATTTCTATGATGTCCATGTTACATCAGACCCATGTGCGATGAAGTCATCAGTCAGTTTAAGTCCATTGTTCAGAAAGTCTTCATTTCCATTAATAATATCTGCACATGTTTAAGAATATTAATGCAGCTAAAAAACTAGCATTTGACCTAATATATTTTTTTACCATGCTTCCGGGACTACATAATAATTATTCTCCTAGTGGTCACTAAAAAGTTTATATCATTATAAACAAACATTTTAGTTCACTCAAAATATGTGTTACCATAAATATTAAATGTTTTTTTCTTTTTGTTTCAGATAAATACACCAAAAATTAAATACCACATGTGCCAGTGTAAAAAATGTGCTAAAAGTAATTTTATAGTGAACAACTGTACCAAAAATTGTGCAAACGACCAATATATTATACCGTGAAAAATAATTATTTTATTGAAATGTGTGTCAACAAATTTTCAAATTGTGTTTAGTGCACATTGGATGCAGTGTTCTTCGCTAGATGGCGCTGTTCGGATTGTTGCTTAGCAAGTGATATACTTGTTCGGCTACTCCACGCTAGATGGCGTATATGGTAAGTTTTAATGTCATTTTGTATTGCTAACTTAACCGCTAGATGTCTCTTCAACATCAGCGCCATCTAGTAGCGAGTAGCGAAAACCAATTTAGTTTCATAAAAATGTAGATGGCGCTACTTGGATCAAAGAATAAAAAAATACTTTCAACAATTTTCAAAAGGAACGCTAAAAGTTACTAATATCAAAAAGGTAATTGTTATTAGAGCTGACATAATAAATTAAATAAAAAAAAAAAAGTCCGAATGCCTATCTTCAGATCCCTACCAGCATCTTTTAACTGGAACCTTCCCCCATGAGTTTTTTCAAGGAATTTTCGAATAATCTACAATATACTTAAACAGTACCATGATATTAAAAAAATGTGCGATTAACCATTGCTTACCTAATTGTTTATTTTTTTTTTTTCGTCTTTTACTTAAAACAGTTAAATTCCTTGTCGACCGCCATGATCGACTTGGCCAAAAATGTAAAGAGTTCCAAATTAAAACTTATTCATGCTTAACACTTTGGACAGAGACTTAACGCCCCTCGACGTAATAACAATAAAACTTCTATTGTGTCTCGTTCAGTGTCCTTCAATGTGTTAAAGAATCTATCAAAGTATCAACACCATCAAACGATTCGCCATACACGTAAATCTTTTCAAAAATGTCAAAAAAAAAGGCATTCATTAAGTATTTAGAAAAGCATCACATTTTGACGTCCGTTAATCTGCCTTAAACACTTTCAAACGGTCAAGGACTGTTTAGCTTTGTAGCCGTGTGAAATTTTGTGAAATAACAGGTTATGCAATTCGAATAGGAAATTTTAATAAACCAGCCTTGAACCTTACATAGACCAAAACTACTTTGAATTCGGTTTTCGGAAAAGTAATTTGAATGCCTCCGGCTTCCATTGAGGGCTTGAGACACAACGCATCGCTGTTTGGTATTCCTTTCTTATGTCAATTTGAATATATTTCTCGGCATCAGAACCACCGTTTTCATAGTAACCAACAGTTGTTAAGTTCCTTTTTAGGATTCCGTATCCAAAGGCTAAAAACGGGACCCTATTACTAAGACTCCACTGTGCGTCTGTCACCAGGTTGTATCTCATGAACCGTGATAGTTAGACAGTTGAAATTTTCACAGATGGTGTATTTCTATTGCCGCTATAACAACAAATACTAAAAACAGAATAAAATAAATATTTAAGGGGGGCTCCCATACAACAAACCTGTTTTTTTCGGCGTTTTTGCCTTGTGGTACGGAACTCTTCGTGTGCGAGTCCGACTCGCACTTGGCCAGTTTTTTTTTTTCATTCTTCTTGCTCAGTAATTTTACATGTATTATTCAAATTTATATTAAATTAATTACAGCCATAATTTTGTAAGTTGACCATTAAGGATGTGTTTTACGAGTGGTTTCTTCATTATCATAAATAAGGACGATTTGTGTCGCTAATTTTAGGGTCGCGATAAATAATTCGTTTATGTAATTTCATACTTATTCTAATGATTAAATAATTAACATCTATTAGGTAAGTTCAAAGGATTAATACGGGCTGGTGTCCGCAACTCCACGTCAATGCGCGTATTTTGCGTACGGCCCCAAGGATGTCATTAGCTTTAGATAACTAAGAATCCTTTCATTACAGTTATTAGCAGTGATCGGAGTAGGTAGATTGAATTGGGGTCATTGATCCGAAACGTATATATTAATATGGACATTCCTCCGGAAATTCGGAATTGGTTGATTATTAAAAAAAAACGGAACTTAGGTTGGAGTTGTATTAAAATGAGCTAATCTTATTCTTCATTTTTTTTTTACGGCACCCATTCACGATTTGACACAACCCAACGACCAACCAGAACAAAGGATCATGGGTGGTGCACTAACCGGTTATCGAAGCAATGCGTACGCCCACTGACGACATGACGACTTCGGTTCGTAAAGTGCGCTTCTTTGTTTACTGTGTTGTGAAAACGTTACGTGAAAACAGATAAATAATAAATTAATTTAGTTTTAATATCTTCCTTTAATTTTTTTATTTATTTTAGAATTGAGTAGTAACAATATCACTACCAACAATAACAATATTTAATTAGATCCGGAAATTATTTATTTATTAATCACAAAAGGCACAGCTCTGAAATTTTATCTTAAGATATATAAGCTAGTCTTACAGCCAATTACGGATTTACAATTTAATAACTATACAATACATGCAGCAGAAACAAAAATACAGCATGAAATAATAATAATATAAATATAATAAATAAATAAATGAAATATAAATTTAATTTCCGGAAATACCGGAATTACTTTCCGGGAAAACGGCTTATCCATGTTATTCTTTCTGTGGACATTTGTGATACAAGTACCAAAAATCAATCTACCTAGTCCGATCACTGGTTATTAGGTATAAAAGACGTCTCCTAAATGGTTTGTATGAATTCATAACTGGCGAAATGTGGTTATACCAATACGGGTGTGATGTTTCGATGATTCAATGATTAATAATATTGAATTGACAGCCAAAATATCTATACATCTTCTATGTATACATACAAATAAATAAAATTGAAGTAGGTACTAGGTACTTTTTATAATGTCAAAATAACAAGTTTTTATTAAATGCATTATGAAAGTATACATTATACGGTACTTATAATAAAAAAAAAACAATTTTTAAAATTTTGGTCTGTGTTTGTTCCTGCTAATTTCCAAAACAGCTGAACCTATTTTGGCGGGAGTTTCACTGGTAGATAGCTGATAGATGTTATAAGGAGTAATAGGCTACTTTTATTTTAGAATCAATTAGTAAAGAAACACATACTTAATTGTTTTTCGACATCCACGCGAACGAAGTCGCGGGTACAGCTAGTATGCATATTTTAATAAGAACATTAAAATACACTTTTGAACGTCACTAATTACAAGACAAAAGAAGAATTGATTCTTGTTGGCCTTTCTAAAAGATAGTTTCGTAAATTGATTCCAATTCAATGTTACAATTATTGAACTGTTTATATACGTTGTGCGTTTCTTGGCTCAGGCTTCCTTGGTAGTCATCTAGTCCGCGTAAATATAGCCTTTCTATGAAATGCGTAGTAATATATTCAGGCATGGTGGAAGTCAGTTTGCAGCACGTTTCCTGCCCAGAAAGTCGTGAGGACATTGCATTCTTTAGTTTAGAATTAATTAAACTGTACGCGTCACATTTTAGCATTTACGCCGAGTTCTCAGAATATGTTGATATGTCATCGCATTTTATACGTATTACTTAGGTGGGGACTTTGATTTCGTGTTACTTGTTTATTTGATTTGCACATTATAATGTTCGCTTACCCAACTGATTTCTGGAAAACGGTGAAGGTGCAATGAAAGGTTTTCGCACACATATAGATAGACCTAGATAACGCAAGTATCACGATCTGTATGAAAACCAAGCGGGCCAGTTTTTGGATTATCTACTATGACGTCACAACAACTATGTAGTGATGGGAAAATCAAATCGATTCGAAGACTCCGCCGCGCGCGACACCCATCTTGCCCCAGCCCCAAGGCCTAACTCCAGCGCTCACGCTCACCCAGCGAGCAGTACACAGGACTGAGCGTGAAAGTGGCGGCTTACGATTTTTGTACGTAAGCTGGTGCGATTTATGGCACGCGAAGTTGCTCTTGCGTTATATAGGTGTATCTATATCTGTGGGTTTTATTTAGCATTCGCAACGGTGTTTAGATATTTCTAGGTCTTTTCTTGCACTTTTTTTTTAAATTTGGAGGGTGTGTTCTTTGTGAAGAGTAGGTATCCACTAAAAAAGGGTTTCTAGAAATTCTACCCCTAGGAGGGTGACATTTCACGCGGACGAAGTCACGGGCAAAAGCTAGTCAGGTATGTATGTAGGTAATTTTAGATGGATAGATTGCCTCTTTATTTGGTGTAGTGGTCGCAAGCGCTACTGCTGAGCATGAGGTCCTGGGTTCGATTCTCAGGTCAAGTCAAGTCTCAAGTGTTTTTGGGTTTTTCCATCAGGAATTTTTCAGTAGCAGCCCGGAGTCTGGATTTGTGGCCTGTCTATGGCAATGGGCTGGCCCCCCTATTACATAAGACAAACATAACTGGGGAAGTATGGGTTTACTAGGTATAGGTACACCTCTGCTTAACCTTAAAGGGATTCAGGCGTGATATTATGCAATTTTAATAAATAGTTTTGATATATCGCACAAGACAGGGAGGTTTAAAAGGTAAAAGGGGAGGCATTGCCCAGCTGTGGAGTGTGGGACATCTTAAAGACAATAAAAAAAATGCGAAAGTGTGTCTGTCTGTTGCCTCTTCACGCTTAAACCGCTGAACCGATTTAGATGAAATTTGGTATAGAGGTAGTTTGAGTCCTGGGAAATGACATAGGATAGTTTTTATCCCGATATTCCCACGGAATCGAAGCTTATGCGGTTGAAACCGCGGGGCGCTGCTAGTTAAAAATATATTACTAGCAGACAGGAGGAAGAGAGGGTGTTGTGGTGCAGCATGGGAGAGGCTTATGACGCCCAGTAAACTGCGATAGACTGAGTTGATTTCTAGCAGCTCTGCATACACACCAACTTTGTTGATCTTGTTCTTACAACGAATTGTATTAAGATCTAGTGTGAGGACCATCAGTTATTATAATAACTTAGGTATTTAAATCTCGTAATAAAACCGCAGTAAAACAACCCTCGAATCCCGTCTTTAACTAGGTTTAATACTTTGAATAATAAATTCGGTGTGCACTAATAAATAATTCATAAATCTCACGTGTATTATGAGCTGCTAAAAAACCGTTTTATCTACCATCTTACAAGTGCCACATTTCTTCTGTATTAACAGAATACAAACGGCTTACTTAATTTATTACATAGTTTTATTTGTTTTTTTTGGGTCGTTTTGACCCGTGCGCGTGTTAAGATGTGCTCACATTGAAAGTGGTGCAGAGATTTTGTTTTATGGCAGCAAAATAAAAAAATCGGTTGGGATTTGTACTTGATTACGTAATTATTGCCCTGATAATTTAAAATCAGGTTGTTAGAGTTGAAATAATGAAAGAAATTTTATTAAATGGGTCAGCAATTATAAAATTTGGCGAGCCACCCAAAAGCAGCATTTAAATAATTTGGTCAGCATACAAAGATTTTGTTTGCAATAAAAAAAATCAGGCAGCAATTCTTGTTCCGCAACTAATTTTGATAATGGTAAAAAATTAAATCATACATAGGCAGCCAACAATAACATGAGTCTGCATAATAAACATTCAGTCCGCAAAATAACTACTTGAGCGGCAAGATTTTGTGGATTAGGCGTGAAAAGGTAACATAATTTTCATTTCATCGAATATTTATTTGCGATAACAACATTTGCGCTGTTGATCAAAATGTATAATGTTCATATGATGTTCCCACCCCGAGGTTCGGTTTTGTTAGGTTACTTTAAACCCTTTTCACAGAAATAGGAGCCCCGCGAAGCGGGGCTCCGTCGACATTGGATGCAAGAGCGAGTGAAGTTCTTTCTTTTCGTAGTCACTCATTTTTGTTCTAATATCAGCACGTTCTCCACTAATAAAAGTTTATATGTGCGTTTGTCGTTATTATTATCGACCACCTTATGCTGTACAAAAATAATTACAGCCATCCAGAATGACATAAATTGCTGATTGATTTTGAAATGTTTGCTGACCATGAGTTGCTGACCAATTAGCTATTTCTGCTCACCGATTATATTTTTCTGCTCACAGAAATAACAATACTATGCTAACCATTTAATTGACACCCATAATGAAATAGCCAATAATTTTATGAGATTTTTAGTTTATCTAGAGAAAATGAAAGATTTTTTCCACTAAGGGCGGATTTTACCGAAGTGTAGTATTCGGCCAAAATCTTTTATCCGTGGAATAAAATTGACTTCTGACAGTTCTAATATGGAAAAATGTAACAAATTCAAATTGGATTCTCAGGATAATACTTATTAGTTATTCTAGGTATAAAAGTTAGGTAAATTCGCCCTAAGATACGCCAGATGTTACGGTCTATGTAGTTTTCATTGTGCAAAAACATACTCTTCCCAATTTAAATAGAAGTAGGTGTCGTAAGTGACGTTTATGTAGTTTCTACGACACTAAAGCCAATCAGGGTACATTTAAAAACGTTAATTTCGTAGAGTCTAATATTAGCAACATCAAACGAAAGTTCGATGATCTGGAAACAGTGTCGTGTCAGAAAGTCGCCTACGTCGAGTGTGGGTAGAAACTTCCCCATGTTTATAAAACTGTTCACTTTAAAAATAGTATTCGTTTCGCTTTCTGTCGCTTAGCTACCAGTGTATTTGCGTCCTATAAATCCCCAGCCGTGTGACTCACGTAACGCTTAACATTTTAAATGTTTTTTATATTTACAAACAAAGCTGAGCTGAAGGGTTAACAGCACCGGATGTTTTGTCCAGATATGGAATAACGCTTCCAAAGGAAGTGGATAAAATAAAATGGTGAATCGGAACTTATAATCGATAAAGTCGGTCTGGGCATACGATTATAGTGTTGTTGACTTTAAATCACATCAATGTGGTATTGTGTGACGACCCTCGTGACTTGTTGGCGCCACTTTCTCATACAATTTTATGTAGTGTTGTCTTACAAGTACTTACATAGTTCTTGTTACGTCTCTTATTGGAACAAATTGGGAGTCGGAAACGTCTACATGGACGTCGAGTATTCTCAATAGATTTCGATGGCGTCCGGCAGTAGATTTCCATTAAATGTCGTTTCACTGTCGAATAAGCCGAATCCTACCAATTTAATATTGAGTTAGGGAATGAGTAAAACCCTCTTTCCCCTAGCCGTCTCGTAAGTTGATAGATATCTTATTGCCCGTTATATTCCAGACATAATTTTATTTTCATTAGCATAACTCCTAATGAAAGCTGATTATGTTATTGCAATAACTGAATATCTGCTCATTAATTATACGCACTGTTTAGCGTAACTCTTCCAAGTTGAACAGGTTGAAACATCATCAATCTTTTAAACTACCCTCCTAATTAATGCGGGCGTACGTTACCTGTAGTAACACTTAACAAGTATTCATTTAATGGGTATGTCTACAGGTAGATGGTTTGTTTATGTGTAGTTTGATTGTCGGTTCTTTTTTATATGATATGCAAATAATTTACTTAAATAAACTTTTATTGAGTCTGGCTACATATATTATTTTATGGCGTTGTTAATTATATCAAATTATAATCTAAGCAAAGCGGCCTCCTTTATGTATGCCTGGAATCCTATGGAATTTAAAAACGAGTGAGCTAAGCAAAAAATTTGTAACATACGAAAATATCTGCTGGTTTAACTAAATTATCTAAAAACTTTTTTAGATAATTTTATTAGGTACTTCACTTTGTGGAAAATATTGGGCTTAAAATTGTGCTAGGTCAGGAATTCTAAATGCCTTCTTGAAAAATCTTGACATCACAAGCAGTATCAAAATGCTTCGGACTTGATTGGACCCTATACAAGCACACATTGTTTCTCTCAGGCCAGTCTGTTATCATCATGCAGAATATCAACACTCCCTTGTCCTAAACATCATTCATATTCATAATAGTCATAGTGACAGCACGTGTATGATATTGTACGAGTATCATATTGTTCCTAGATGCGTTGTAAAATACAATGTTTCGTTTAAGATTGTTTGGGAAACAAAACATGTTGTTTCCTTGTTGCCTGCGAGCTATTGCTACTGATTTTGAAGTAATTAGATCAGAAACCTTGAGATTGAAGAGGGTAGGAGAATCTTCTGAAGTTTCTTTTGTAATAAAATCGGGAACAAACTCGGTTTGCATCTGAAAAGGCCTATAATAAGCATAGTTGTTTACTACTGTTCAGCTGACAAAGACTTTTTTAATTAATATTTATTTAAAGGCTCCTACAAACAGGCGCGACACGCGATATAATCGCACGCGACACGAAGGCACCGCACGTTGCGCGACTTGCGGTGCAGTTGTGTCGCGCGCGATTTTATCGCGTGTCGCGCCTGTTTGAAGGAGCCTTAATATTTCAATTGTAACATAAATGTACAGAAGCAGACTCAATGCCATAGGCATCAGTGACCAGTCAACATTCAGTCGTGGGGTATTGTGTTACCCAGTAACTGGATTGTGGAGGTCAGATAGTCAGTCGCGCCAAGTAAAATACTGGTATTCAGCTGCGTCCGGTTAGACTGGAAGCCGATCTCAACATAGTTGGGGAAAAGGCTAGGAAGATTGATTTTTGTTGTCTACCCACAGTCCCCACATAAAACACAGGCTTGGATCGTGTGTTATAATAGCATTACTACATACTTACAAGTAACAATTACAAATCCTACAGATTATCTGTTCCATAGACATACACGGTCGCGGCGGCGCCTCAAATTACGACTTGATATACTCCAACAATATTATAAAGACCTATAAAATCGAACAATTGCCAAAACTTTTGTGTATCCATTCACAATAAACTATATTACATCTGAACGTATATGATAATAGATTTAGTTGTTTAAATGGTTGCATATTATTCCTTCGTATATATAATTTACGAGCAATTTGCAAAAGTGCTAGTTTACGACGCTCTTAAAGGGACATTATGTCGGGGTCGTGATTATGCTGTATAGACCGGCTAAGCTCTGAAGGGGGACCTCGCACAGATTGTGGTTACCACTACTGCCCATAAATTGTGATTATCAAAGACCGTTTACATCAAGCGTCTTGTATATAGCTGGCGAAATAAGAGGATGTCATATTTGAGGTG
Source organism: Luperina testacea (assembly GCA_927399505.1). NCBI lineage: Eukaryota > Metazoa > Arthropoda > Insecta > Lepidoptera > Noctuidae > Luperina > Luperina testacea. The sequence goes on from OV656769.1 coordinate 3,136,812, forward strand.
TGACAGTTACGTGACGTACAAAAAACGCGCGAAAATACACTGCCTTAATATATTAAAGCAGTGTATTGTCGCGCGTTTTTAAAAAAAAAATGTTTGAAGTTCCAAAACACATCTATAGATGTGTTTTGGAACTTCAAACATTTTTTTTTTACCATAAATGGCGTTCTTATTTTAAACAAATTCTAAACTACAAAATAGAAACAACATATTGAATGCAAAAGTGTCGTGTAATGCGAGTAAAATTAATTTTTGCTGTACCTATCGATCGTAATTTAATTAATTAATTAAGTTTTACACGCAAGTTTGTTCGCGTGAATATGATGACTTGCTCTGTTCCGCTACTGACTCTGCTATGCTGTGTTCATTAATACAAGAAATTATAATTTTTGGTCTTATTCGAACGGGTAAAAAGAACAAATTATAATCCCGCACACACCTATATCGAATAAATCGCGCCATTTTTTGTGAAGACTAGGTTCGTTCGAAAATAGAACTGCATTATAACGTTAGCGTATTATCATACAGATGATGTTATTATAACTTATCACGGGATATAATGGGCTGCCGTTAACGCGCCGGTTGGTGCAGCCTCAGGGCGGTGCAGCTTTCCGGACTCTGAATGGCAACAGGATTGGAAACGCTCCAGATTCCCATTGTCAATACACGAATAATTGAATCTTACCTTCTTCCATAACTTTGACATCACCTGCATCTGGTCTATGTGAAAAAAATGGATCCCCATATATTTGGCGTCTCGTTACTCAATGTCTTGTGCCTTTGTGTGTTCAAGACTATTGTCTGATGCGAATTTTGCCGCGTGCAACCCCAGTTCCGTATTGAGCAATTAAGCCCTTATTTATAGTGGGACAGTATTGATTTACGACTGTTCCGTTTCGGCGCTTGCGACGTTTCTTGCTTGTTGTTGTTGGCGTCTTCCCGCCAGGTGCGAGTGGTACTTTTTTCCTTGATCGCATTGTGGACGGTTTCGTTTCAAAGTACAATGGATGCGAGATTTGCACAAAAACTCGGCGTAAAAAGGGGGGTTGTTGAAAAAACTATGGTTATGCAGAATGTCCAAACGTTAGTTCGTTGGACTGTAGTCGCGTGCCGCGATGCTTTAAATTTAATAGTTTTTTTTTGCGTTGGTCCCAGCCTCCCAGGTGAAGGCGCAGCTTGACGCGCTCGCCACGACGAATAAACACGATTAATGTTAATTCCTGATATTGTTTTACACTTAAGTCTCGTTCATATCCTGCTGATTTATCCAGAAAACTGTTACGAGATATAGATCGACAGCAATTAAAACTTCGTTTCAGTAAAATTCTTTAAAACATCATCTATTTTCGTTGCCAAGAATAATCGGTTACTAAAAACGATGCGTATTCCACAGTTCGTTGCCAGTACATAACAAGATTAATGCGTGTTATTCTTCTTTCTCTAACACTGCTCGACAGAAGAGACTAAAAATACTAAAATTGATTAGTGGACTCTGCGTTACACGGTTCGAGTTTTATCGTTGCGTTCACCACGTCGAGATGGCACCAAGTCACCAACGCGTGGGAGTATATTTTTAGTGCTGTCGCCGCTTGTAATGTCGCAGCATAATAAAATTTACACAGTCTGTCAATCAGTTTGATACCCCTCAACAATTATTCCCGCGCTTTTACGGGATGAATGATTGAACGAATGAATGGGTCGCTGCGGGCGGCTGATAACTGACTTTGTACTCATGTGTATGACTAAATTAAATAAATATGTTATTGTACTGTGTGATTTTGAATGATGAGGTTCATAAAAAGACTTGTTTATTTGTTTGGTAAACGGTTATTGATGATTTTTTGATTGACTGACTTTTAAATACAGATATAATATCGTGTTACTTATTAAAAGCAGTTTCAACGTAAAGAAAGTATAATCGGATAAAGTTACACTTTTAATGAGAAGTAGGAAGTTCCACACTCCTTTTAAGACTATAAAAATGTAGTAATCACTGTTCCACTGGCGCCAGATCTAGATAACGCCGCAGTGCAAATTCAGATTAAAAAATAATTAATTTTAATTACATCGAATTATGTAAGGATTTCCATAAAGGCTCGTACACACAGGCGCGACGCGACACGCGACACAAAGGCACCGCAAGTCGCGCAACGAACGGTGCCTTTGTGTCGCGCGCGATTCGCGTCGCGCGTCGCGTCTGTTTGAAGGAGCCTTAACGAGCCTGTACTCGCAGCTGTTCGTGCATTAAAATGTTATTTTCTATTCTGATGCACATGTGGCGAATGCATGTCTGAATCTAAATGCAACATTTTGCATAATAAATTAATTATCATTGACTTCGTTACTCTGTGGCAAAACTTCGGCTTGTGAAAAATTTTACGTCTAACAATAACAGTTCTATCTGTGAATCTGTTAGGGATGTCCAGCTTTTGGAGTATTGAATACATTTAACGTTCTGTCAGTGCACCTTTTCTGTTTCCCCGAATGGCAATCAATCTGTCTAGCCTTTTCCATCTACGTAGTAAGGGTCGGCATCCAGTCTAACTAAATACCCGTATTTTACTTGGAGCGACTGCCTATCTGACCTCCACAACACAGACTGGGTAACATGATACCCCTTGGTTGTCAGACTTTTGGCGTTTCTGACTATCCGTGACGACAGCCAACGGCTTAACGTGCTTTCTAAGGTAAGGAACGGTCTCGATATGTAATAGATGGTCACCCATCCACGACCTGACCGCGGCAAGCACAGCCTACCTTTCGATCGACCCGTGCGGCTGTTATTATTTAGCCATGAGCCCACGAATGTATAACACTTGTAACTAAGTTCCGTCGCTATTTAATTACAAATAACATTCTTTCAATATAATTTATTTCTTTATTATCATAGTTCATGTTTGTGGTAAGAAGGAATCCATATATCTTTTGCACTAAGCCTCATCTGGAATGCAAGACCGTTACTCTATTGATGCAGGCGCGCGATCTTCGAATATTTGCGACGTATCGCCTGCAAGCGCGCGCGGCCACTCAAACAATTCATGTTGTAATCCAACATATTTTTAGCACTGTAATGTATACCGAGGAAAAACTGTGTAATTGCACATTGCGAAATATCTGCGAGACTAGAATTAGTTTTTGTTCATAGTTTCGGAGAAGCCAGCCGGGCTGCCTCAAAATCATCCTGATGTAAACATTCAAATTCAAATTCAAATTATTTTATTAGTCACAATTTGTACAGGAATAGAGTAGACTGTGACCCCCAAACTAGGCATTTGCCTGTATCTTGGGAGTCAGTATTATACTTTACGGGTAATTAACATCGCTGTACGTACACAACACACACGGTAGCCATATTTCCAAGCTGCCAGCTATATTACGGTAAAGGTTTTTACCGCGTTTATCGAAAGCCGGTTGACATTTAATTTCAAATATAGAACAGTGTCCACGAGAGCGGAGGGGATCTATAAAAATCAATCACTAGACTCTGAGCTGGCGAGGGATAAAAATAACGTTTCACAAAATTGCCTATTTTTTTTTTCTCTTTTCTTCGTCTCCCCAGCTTGTTTGGACAGGCCCCTTGACTAAGAAAGTTTTGAAAAAGTACGGATTCTACGGATATTAAACCCATTTTTGGGGTGGGGTCGTCTTTGCAATGTTTTATAGTGTCTAGACTAATTCTCTAAGTTATTACTTGGTAGTTGGCGAAGTATTTCAGGTCTTAAAACTTTGCTAATCGACTGGAGCCTATTAAACAGCCATTACATTAATTATATTGAAACCTAAAGTTTTAGATACCCCCAACATTCCGAAAGTGGGATATTAATGATCTTAACTCATTAGTAACTTGTTACTATCGCATCTATAAAGCTATTTACAAACACGAATTATCCGTCTGGAACTCAACAATGAGCCAAAAACTTCATACTTTTCCTTCTAATTATAAAATGGCCGCAAACGCTACTAAGTATTATTATTTTGATTAATACGATCATGTTTAAAAATGCGAGTGTAGTAAGCGCAGACTGTACGCTACTTAAAAATCTCTCAGTAACAGCAACCAGCGAAAACAGTGGTTACAATTTAAGCAATTAATTTCAGACATAACGTCTTTATTAAACAAATAAAAACCTCTCAATGTTTCAGCACATTAAGTTCGCGTGTGGGCCACTACGCTACTCTTACGGGATATTACAGGGAGTCGGCTCGTGTTAACTCAAATATGTATGTATTAACTAGTATGTATTAAATATTAATGGGAGATCGTTAGCTCACACGCGACCGCGTCTAGCCGGGAAGTAGGTTGTAAAGTCGCTTTTTATGGACTGAATAAAATCTGGCTCGGCGGCTCGGCCCCTCTATGCAATATGGCCGTTTCGAGGGTGACAACTTGTTTTCGACTAGCAGCAGGTCCATAGGGAATGACGCAGACTTACTGCAATTTTATTTGCCTTTTCATAGTATTTTCCGCAAATTATGTGTAAAAAACGTATTAGGTATCGAGAAAAGTTTTTTTTCCTGGTGTGTATCAAACGTAGTACTGTCAAACTACAGGATAAACGGTTGAAACCGTTACAGCACAATTAAAAATTAACGTATGTTTTTATTTGGTAGGTACCTTACAGCCTACTGGAAAAACCTCATGATAGTCTAGTCTAAAATTAATGCTTAATCAGTATTCTATACCTACCTATAACACGGACTCACCGAACTCTTCGTACTTAACCGATATTTTGGTTCTATTTTCCGTTAAGGAAAATATGAAAAATTCTCAGTAAGTGTAAGTACTAGGTGCCTTGACGTTAATGGAAATTATGTTATTTGCAGCGGTGATAATCTATGCATAATCGATATCTCATTGAATTTTAGAGACGGGACGACTTAAGGCTCGTACACACAGGCGCGACGCGACACGCGACACAAAGGCACCGCAAGTCGCGCGACGAGCGGTGCCTTTGTGTCGCGCGCGATACGCGTCGCGCGTCGCGCCTGTTTGCAGGAGCCGTTATCGTTTATTCGATTATTGAATAGTCGAGTTCTCGATTGACTGAAAAAGTCTATAGTGCGGCCTCTTAGTAATGAATTTGATTAATAGATTGAAAGAATTCATTTAATGTTTATTAAACTTTTTCTTTGGTCATTAAATTTTATAACCACATGAATACCGGTAGGTATTATGTGGTTTATTTAGTGCTATTGACTGTTTCCAGTTGTAAACAAACATTCACTGGCAAGTTACCTCTATTATGATGCCATGTTTAACTCTTAATTAATCTACAACCCTTATTTTTTTGCTGCAAACTCATTTCGCATCCGCAATTATTGTGTGGACGGCATTGCCTGCCAGACTGCGTGAGGTCTACCTCAGAGCGGAATGGCAAAACTTTTTGATTCTTTATAGGATTAATAGAAATGTGTTAATAAAGATAAACTCGTGTTCGTTGAGACATGACAGGCGCGTGCAATCGCCGAGACGTTAATTAATAGTGATGTGATGAACCATTACGAATGATTTGCATAATCGATAAATCCACTATGCACTCCTGAATAGCCATTATCGATTTATCAAATTGAAATGGTTGATTTTATTAAACGAATGTTGTTACGGTTGTTATTGCTTATTTCTATCGTTTAATCAAGCCGCGGTTTTATGTTTAGATATGAAGCTGTGCACTTAATTAGATTATATTCTGCCGAATTTTATTTCTTAATTAAATAATTAAATAACGTTTTAATATAGCTGCTATCTCACTGACCTTTTTGTCATAAATTGTATTTAATTAAGATACCACAAACTACTTCACTACATTTCTAAGTTATTTTTTACTGAGCGTCGGTTACACAAGTAATACAACAGTATTATTAATCACAACATTACGAGTAACTAAATAATCCATTACGAGTAACAGTTATTACTTTAGTCATCATGGCCGCCCATCCCTAGGTGTCTGGCAGCAACTTCGCGCCTAAATTTGAAATGAGAACGCGTGAGAAAACGCTCGCGGCTCGTCTTGAATTACGACGTTCGGAATGTGAATGAACCGCTCTTAAAAAAGACAAAAAAAAAGGAACTTGGAAACGAGGTTTTTTGCTTGTTACACGTGTAAGCACTTTCTAGGTGCGCTGTGATAAGGAAAAGTTACATTTAATTTACCTTGTAAATCAATTAAGTGATCCAACATGTAAAGAACCTACATTAAAGTATGTTTGCGGTTGGGCTAGCCGACTCATGTGTCGACGAACTGTTCTTAGCACGCTTGACGGATGTTGTAACCGGTAAAAAATAATTTGTGATAATTTTAGCAAAGAGTTTTCATTACATTACGATTCTTTTTATACTCTTTCAAGCATTAGTACAATTTGTACAATGCAGTACCTAGGGCTTCCATCCGTCTGGGCTTCCCCAGATTTATCCTAATTTGGAAGGCGCCCGGGCGGGGTTCTAAATATTGTCCGGGTGAAACCCGGACACTTTCTGTGTTAAGGGAATCCGACTTTGAATGATGATTGGCAATAAATTAAAGCATAAATCATAGTTAAAAATTCGCCGAGCGGCAAATATACCCGTACGCCCGTACGCTCGTAACAATTCATAATTTGCTTTTGATTTACAATTCTTTAATATTTTTTTATTTTCATTGATGCCAAAAGGAAGAGCGAGCTTAATTATTTTTGTTACCAGAATACCTCTCACATAGAGAAGAGTGTATAATTGATTAGTAAATTAAGCGTTTCATTTGTATTGTTGAGGTTTAAGTTGATTTTCTATAAATGAGAAATAATAAATGATACTAACGATGTTTTTATTTTATTGTAATTTTTTTTTATTGAGAGCGGGGAAAATATCTTTATTTCACCCAAATGTTCTGGGTTCTTGAAGTTTTTATCCGGGGTCCGTAATTTAGGTGATTGCAGCCCTAGCTGTACCTGAACTTGAACCTGCTGCTGTGCATGTGTGTGTGTTCAAACTATTTGCAAGTAAACGCCTCCGAATTGTCATCCCATTGTATTGCCCATCAGACAGCATCAGAACCCGTTTCTTATTTCTTACACCTTTAAAATTAACTTCGCTATTAATAAAACTTCCTCGAGCTGTTATGACACAAATCATTGTGGATAAAAAAAAGTATAAAATCGTGTCTAATCCCCTTATTTATCCGTCCGGGGGACGCTTTGTTTTTTTTACCATCAAATTGCGCCATAGAATCGGAACACGTGCTATCTTAAAGAAATTACGGGTTCTAGAGACGTGTACGATATAGTTTAGTTAGATACGGACTGGGGTGTGTTGTATGTGTGGTGGCCGTGCGTTCTGGGGGATGTGGGATAGACGCATAGACGCATATGTTGTGCTGTTGAATAGGTTGATGGGCGAAGTTGCAATAGTCTTTGGTCAGAAGTTTTTACGTGTCTTGAAGTTTTGAAGGATAATTCCCGTGGTTTTTGAAGTCAACGTCAAATTCAAATCAATTATGTCAATTAGGCACTAAATGGCACTTTCAAAACACGTACGCACGTCAAAATTTACAAAAAAATTGAGTTGATTCTAGTCGCCCCTTCTAAGTTAATTTATTTTTTCATATGGAGAAAAATGGGCGAGAAGCTCCATTGATTGTCACTGAGATTAGACTGATGGTGACTTGAATTTAAACGTTTTTAAGACCGAGAATTGGCCTTCTGGCTTCTGATAACTTACTAATTATTGTCTGGCTTAAGTAGAATACTAGACCTCGTATGGTTTCGTTAAGAAAGCCAGATTGTAATGTTTTCATTGCAGTAGCGAAGGGTCAATTTTTGTAAGAGGTATGCCCGAGTAGATATCTTTAATATGATTAGGTATACATATTATTTCTATAGAATACTGACTGTGCCATTTTTCAAAAGGAAGCCGGTAGGAATCGAGGTGTATGGAATCTTCGCCACTGCCTCATTGTATGAAAACAAGTTACAGGTTCTTTACTGACTTGTGTTGTTCAGGAATTATAGGGACGACAATCTTTAATATGATTAGGTATACATATTATTTCTATAGAATACTGACTGTGCCATTTTTCAAAAGGAAGCCGGTAGGAATCGAGGTGTATGGAATCTTCGCCACTGCCTCATTGTATGAAAACAAGTTACAGGTTCTTTACTGACTTGTGTTGTTCAGGAATTATAGGGACGACACAGTCTCTTTTATGATGTGTCTCCTCAATGGTACAAGAGTTATATTTGTGGTATGTAGCTCAAGAATCACAGGCAGACCAGTCTCACTTTCACCCTAGCCTTAAATAATAACTTTAATCGTCATATTTATGACTAAACTTGCTTTAATGGTAACCCTACCCCTTGTAAGTCTTAAATTTTTACGACAGTCCTCTTTGTTGAGCGATTGTCGAAATTAGCGTTTGTAGCGGCACAGTCCACGGTAATGGGATCGTTTGGTCACATTTACATGAGCAGGCAGCGCCGGGTGCGGCAGATGGCTTGGCTCAGACGTTCCCTTTTCAAATTGCCCATCTCTTCCAAGCACCCATTTTTTGCCCCCAAACTGATTGTGATCACTACTATTGTAACTTCCATTGTGTTACAACGCATTGTTACGGTGAAACTCTTAGGTTCTCCGCTTTTCTAATGCATATTGCATTTGCGAATTTTCTTTTTCTGATTTCTATGAATCTGTGGGAACCATTTTGCAATTTTTGGGATTAGGATTGAGGGTAATGCAGGTATGTGTGGGGATTTCTATCGTGAGATGTCGATTACGGCATTGATTTTGATGTATTGTGTTACAGTTTTAAAAGCTCCCGTTTTGAGCTAATGGTGGTTATTGTGAGGGTACATAATTTAAAGAAATTAGAGCTTATTCCTTATTATTTATTTAGTAGCCGTTCTAATATTGATTTATTGAATGGCTGTTGAAATAAATAATCGTTTAGGCCGTTTAAATAATGCGGTTTACATTCTTTCACGGCGTAGCTAAGCCAAATTATTCGCTTCTAGCTTAGCGTATAAATCAGCTGGTTATGCACAAACACATCTGCATATTTTATACTACCTTACCATCCCCTTTTCCTACTACAACTATCTACCAAAACATTATGTTAGTGGTTCAAAGCTAAATATTACAAATTCGTCGCTGTCTTCAGAGGGACTCCCACCCTTTCAATCATCACCGGCACCCTCCTGCTGCTTCAAGTGTCTGAGTTAAACACTCAGAATCAAGTGGGCCACTTCTACCTTGTGTCAGTTCGCCGCAAAAACTTATGCTTCTTGTACTTTTTTAAAGCCATCGTTCTAAAAAATCGGTAGTAAAAAGCCCTTTCAACGTCTGTCTGTTTAACAGCTTCAGTGTATCGAACAAACGGATCACGTAGCAACCATGCACGTGAGCTCATGCCTCACTGTTCTGTGACCCTTCGATGCCTCAATTTGGACATATTTGACGTCTTACAAGATTTACTTTAAATTCGTTACCGGGCAATTTCGGAGGATCTTGTTGATTGATAGGTAAACTGGACGGACTTCAATCAATTGAGATAATCCAGTGGACTTCGATAATCAATAGAATAGAATATTTATTTTCAATAGAAGTTTTTATTCACAACACTTTACGTCTGATTGAATGAACTCTTGCTGCATCTAATATTTATGCTGTCGTACAAGAGAAAATACGATATTTGCCCAATAAGACAGGCAATGAACGGGACGGAGCAACGGCTTACTGAAGTCTATACAGCAACAGCATATAAAACTGATCATCATTAAATCAGTCTATAATTTCTTTAAAGCTCCATTTTATCACATGTTCCCCATTAATTTCATAGAAAATGCCAATGGAGCTTCATTGGCATTTTCCACAAATTATATGACCTAAAAATTGCCCAAATGAGTCCAAATTGAGTTACAAATCTTGCGCAACGGCTTCATTTTAAATTCGCAAGTTGTCCATTTTGTGCCTAACAAAATTAACGGGCACTTTTTAGTCCCCACCGTCGAATTCGAGTCACGTATAGACAGTTAAGGCGCATCTAGCGTTCGGGGGCTGGGTTTAATCTCGGAGGAATGTCGGACGCTCATAACAACGCCAGTTCAGAGTTATGAACCGATAAACGCTCCGGATTTGAATAGTACGCGACGAGACGGCGTCAACCCCTTCCTGATGAGGTACATGCCTAGATGGGATCCTTCCGGAGACTCGAAATTAGGAAGTCGCTGTAGTCTAGGCAGATATTCAGCTCCGCCTATTTGCATTCGCTCCTACGCTCAGACATTCGTTGTATGAATTAAGGCTCCTTCAAACAGGCGCGACACACGATAAAATCGCGTGCAACACAAAGGCACCGCAAGTCGCGCAACGAGCGAGCAATGCCTTTGTGTCGCGCGTGATTCGCGTCGCGCGTCGCGCCTGTTTTCAGGAGCCTTTAAACGATCACTGAACTTTATTGTTCAAATGCTTGTATAACTTATCTTTTTCCAAGTTAAGAGATTTTAAGTTTCTAACCGTTCGCGCGTCCGACGAAAGTAGTTCCATTAGATTGATTTGCTAAAAAACATAATTGCTTCTTCAAAAAAGCATTTTCATATTGATATTGTTTTTGTACGGCGAGACACCTAGATTAAAATATATTTTAGGAACGAAAGGCCATTGAGGTTATATTATATTTCTAGGAATTCTGACTTGCGGATCGTTGACAATAGAGCCACCGTGGTCACGTAGTTACTGGCTATGAAAATGTTTGTTGGTGTCAAACTAACCGCGGACATTACAAATGCGCCGGTCGAGCGTTCCTGAACGGTTGGTTGGTTGGTTGATGTATGAACAATTATATTTTACCGTAGATAAGCTTTAATTTTCACTAGATCGCCTTTAAGTTAACTAGGTAGACTGTAGTACGTGCTAATTTTACGCCACTTTTTGTCGATAATTCAGGTGATTTAATGCTTCGGTGTCGTTATTGAATTCAAGAACTGCTTTAGACAATCGATTTTCTGAGTTTTTAGGGTTCCGTACTCAAAGGGTAAAAACGGAACCCTATTACTAAGACTCCACTGTCCGTCTGTCCGTCTGTCACCAGGCTCATTAACCATGATAGCTAGACAGTTGAAATTTTCACTGATGATGTATTTCTGTTGCCGCTATAACAACAAATACTAAAAACAGAATAAAATAAATATTTAAGGGGGGCTCACATACAAGAAACGTTTTTTTTTTCGGCGTTTTTGCCTTGTGGTACGGAACCCTTCGTATGCGAGCCCGATTCGCACTTGGCCAGTTTTTTTTTTCACTGAATTTGTACAATGAATTAATTTTCGTAATAGATTTTAGTTTTTTCAGTCGGAAGTTATTTTTGTCAAGTTTCTTACTCTTCGACGAAAAGAATTCCTTATTGAAGCTGTGTTGTGTCTGCTTTGACAATACACTGAACATAATTGACAGACAATTTTTCTATGAAGCCTTTTGTCCTTTTATTAATATTGTTAACAAAATGCTATTCATTCATATATTACAGTCCTTATAATGGCAAGCAATTCTCATTTGAATGAATTGCTTAACATCAGACAATATTTTAACTTTTATGGCAATATTTAATGTCAGTTGTCTATATTTGTTTTTGTTATTGAAGTACTGAAACCCTAATTGCAAATTTTTCATCCGTTATTTTGTGACTTATTTCAGTTTCCCCTATGTTTTATTGGATTAAGTGCTCTTAATACAGAACTGAATTGCAAATAGCACTTTTCACCTTCGCTCCCTCTTCCAAGGACTCAGAGTATTCTAAATCTTTTCCATTATTGTGCAATAAGCAATATTTTCGTCTAGACTGTTTAAATATATCAGAGGTCTAGGTATAGGGGATTCAAATTTAATGGCGTTGTTTGCTTTTATGTGTTTTGTTTTATAACTTATTTTCCAGCTACAATTGCGTCTTATGTCGTGGGGGATGCACTAATGTTATTTGTACCTAAATCCTTAATGGCAGTCGCGTAGGTATGTGTTCCGGATATTACAGGACGTAGACAGATTTATCGCTATCGTAATTCCGTCGACAATTCAGCACTAAAAGTATTCTCATTTCGTGAAGTTATTGAAAGCAGTTTTGGCCCAGTGGTAACGGCCACGACTTACAAGTCGTAGGTTCGAACCCAGATAGGTGCTTTCATCATTGTCATCATTTCAGCCGAAAGACGTCCACTGCTGGACATAGGCCTCCCCCAAGCACCTGACCGATTCTGTGCTTCTCGCATCCAACGGGTTCCTGCGGCCTTCACAAGGTCGTCAGACTACCTTGTGGGAGGCCTTCCAACGCTACGAAGGCTCCTTCAAACGAGCGGTACCTTTGTGTCGCGTCTGTTTGTAGGAGCCTTACTTTGTGCAAATTATTTCATAACCACTGCTCTCAAAACGGTGAAGGAAAATATCGTGAGGAAACCTATATCCTAGAACCAAAAATTCGTGGACACATGACATTTACCAACCCGCACTGGGCCCGCGTGGTGGATTACGACCCAATCCCTCTCACAGAGCGGAGGCCTGTATCCCAGAAGTGGGAACATTATACTCTGATTATGTCTATGCTATTGCTCCGGTTACAGACCACATACCGATCTAAACTTAAATACCAAATGCATAGTTATATTTTTAGTGCTTTCCACTCTAAGCCCAAGGTCTGTTGGGATATGAATCAATGCGACAGATTATCGATCGTGAACGTAGCGACCGGTCGATCATGCTTATCTAATATTCGGAGCAAATATTGGCTCGGCGCATAGCCGCATACCGGGAATTTGGACACACTAAAACGATGTGCGAAGGGCTGACTCTTTTATATTTATAAGGGTGTAGGATTGGATACGGTACGGCATGGTATGGGATGGAGGTACTGTTTAATTAATATCGAGAGGTGATTTGTTTTGATTTTGTGCAAAAACATACATAGGATTTTTGTCAAGGGTCATCAATCAATGTATTTGTTACCGTTAGAATACGGAATACGTTAATACTGCGCATTAACTAGGTAATCTGCAAATTACCGGGTACAATCCGTTAAAGTGTGAAATATGTTACCGGCCAAATCCGATTTTAGGATGAACTAGTTTCGCCTAGGCCAAACCAGTTCTCATTCGCTCGCTCTTGCATCCTATGTCGATGGAGCCCCGCTTAAAGTAACCTAACCAAACCTAACATCTGGGTGCCCTTCGCTCGCTCTAGCATCCTACGTCGCCTATCGACCGACCGCAACCATGCAACTCGTGTAGGGAGAACTGGTTTGGCGTAGGCGAAAATGGTTCATCCTAAAACCGGGTTTGACCGATAACATATTTGAGACATTTGATATTAGACATTTGAGTGAGCATGACATACTATCAGCTGCTAGGGCACATTCAAGTCAATGAAAATGTAGCTAAAGGGTACATAGAACTCACATCTGTGCTATGCAATAGGGTCCGCCAGAGGGCGTTGTCAAGTAAACATTAGATGTAATTGTGCTCGTAATTTAATCATTCCTAAAAATAGTAAACCTCGTATTTGAACAGTGTTTTTCTCATAAATGTGAAACTAGGCACGTAAACAAACAGTGACAGTGTTATCATCGATTAGAACCATCGAATTACTACATAAACATTGATTCTAAAAATATTCAAATTTTGGACTAAAAAACTCATTAATCTCAGTGCTACAGTGCTACCAGTGTATATATCCAACTGTTAAGCCGATAGCCTACAAAATAAGCATAATTATAAACTATTTCTAGACAGTGAAAGTAAAAAAACAGTGATCTAAACAAGAATCGGTACTGGCAAAAAATCGTTTTTTATTCAAATACCGCGCATCTACTTGATAAGAAGCAACGCCATCTAGTTGAAACCTTAATGAACCATTTATGTTGTCACTGTGCTAACATATTTATATAGCAAATAGATAATCAATATTGCAAATAGCGACATCTATCACTAAAAGGAGGATTTACAGTATTAAAACACCATCAGATCCCAAAATTAGAATTGTAAACTGACTGTTCAGGTGGCTAAGCGGCGTAAGGACTGCCATTGTCTACTTGCACCGGGTGATCGCACGTTCAAATCCGACGGGTACTGAGAGACTTTTTGTAAGAATTTTAATGTATAAATCATCATGAATTTCCTAGAAAACATAACATTCCGTAGGACACGTACTATATCGGAACCAAATAATGAGAGTTGTGAAATTATTTCTCAAACATTAGATGAGACTACAAACAGTGTGCCGGGAATGTCTGAAGACGAGGAGGATAAGCAAATAAACATTTTAAAAACTGAGATTGAAAACCTTAGATCTCAATTAAAAAGCGCTAACCAAGAAATAGAAATATTATCTTTAGAAAATAGTTCCCTAAAGCAAACAAACACCGATTTAATAAAAAAAAATGAAATGCTTAAAAAGGTCACCAGTAGCCCCATAAAGAAGAAAATACAAACACCAAAGAGAAATAAAATTAGTTCTACGGATAAGAAGACCAGTAACTCACTGACTTTAGAAATTTCTGACTGCTGCGCTTCAATAAACGAACAGAAACAAAAATTATTGAATACAGGAAAAGAAATCAGACGTGAAAATGCCAACTTAATTGGCTCGAACACTACTAATAAAATGTCACAAGATAGTTATCAAAATAACCCAACACCAGTGTCGCCGTCGTCTCCAAAGCACAAAGTATACATGATAAGTAGTGAAACTTCCAATAGGTTTTATGACTTAATTGAGGGTACTCATTTACACAAAAGTGAAATATGTCATTACCGTATGCCTAAATGTGGTTTGAAAGTTTTATTGGACGGTATTGATAAAAAAGTAGCAAACTTCACAAACTCTGACTTCTGTATTATTTATATTGGTGAAGATGATTTCCGAAGAACACATAATTACATAGAACTTGTTACGTATATCCGCGAAATACTTATGCCATTACAACACACTAATTTTATAATATGCCTACCGACATTTAAATATATGGAGAACACAAATGTAATGTTTAATAGCCGAGTAGATATTTTTAACAGCTTGCTATATCTGGATGTGGAAACATATAATTATGCGTATGTTTTGGACTCCAATTATAATTTGCCATACACTCATGATACATATAATTTGTCTGGAAATCTAAATTATAAGGGCTTAAGAATTGTATTTTCAGATTTGGTAGATCTTATTTTGTGTGTAAGCACATTGAAAGCGGATCAAATAGAGGTTGACTGCTTCCAAAAAGACCAACCACTATGCTTATCAGACACCCAAACACAGGAAAAATCTCAGTTTTTTCTATAATTATCTAAATATTTTGCACCAAAACATTGCAGGACTAGTTAATAAATCGGATGCCTTGCTGGTGAAGTTAGACGAGCTGTCACATAAAGGAATAAACGTAGATGTCATGTGTATTACAGAGCACTTTGTAGAATCAGGTTGTGAACATTTAATAAACATACCCAATTATTGTCTAGCAGCCCACTTCTCAAGAAACTTAAAGCGAGGGGGCACGTGTATTTTTGTCAAGGCAGGATATATGTATAAAGAAATATCTGATATATCAAAACAATCAGTCTCAGGAGTGTTTGAATGCTGTGCAATAGAAATAATACCGCATAATATTATTATTATTTGTATATACAGGGTGCCTAAGCATAATTATTTAGTATTTTATCAAAAACTAGATCATATATTTAAAAAAATTAATTTCACAAAGAAAAAAGTAATCTTAGCCGGTGATTTCAATATAGATGTGCTAAAGAAAAACAAAATTACCCTAGAATTAGAAACTTTTCTCTTACAGTATAATTTAAAGTTAGCACTTTACACGCCCACTAGATTAAGCAGTAATACGTGCATCGATAATTTCGCTCACAATTTTCGAAAGGGATGTAAAGCACAAATATTAGATTTAGTTCTCTCAGACCACACATCTCAGTTACTTAAAATTCCCACTAAAAAAATTAGTCTTTTAAAATATTGGAAAATTGAAAAACAAGAAATTTGCCGCGAAAATTTAATAAAATTTAAATCTTATCTAGAATGTCTGTCATTTACACAAGTATTCAACACCGACGAGGCAAACGAATCTTATGACAATTTTATGGAGGATTTTCTACTTTTATATAAATTGTGTTTCCCTAACAAAATCATAACCATTAAGTGTAACAAACCGACAAAGTGGATTTCACGTGGCATAAAACTATGCAGCCAAAAACAAAGACAGCTACTCTGGACTTACCGTTTCAACCCTAATTGTAAAAATAAACAACTTTTAAAAAATTACACTAAGCTATACAAAAGAATAATAAAACTCACACAAAGAACACAGAATAACCATTATATTAATACGTCTGGAAATAAAGCTAAAGCTGCTTGGCAAATAATTAATAACTCCAAAACATGCTTCCCACAAGAATCCATTCTGACTGTAAAAAGAAATAATTTTCTCATTGAAAATCCTGTTGACATTGCGAATGAATTTAACAACTATTTTATTGATGACATTGAAAGTAATATTAAAAGTGACATTCCTTATAATAATAAACACAACCTTGACAATATAACAACACAATCATTGTTCATGATGCCTGTATCAAACCATGACATAATTAAAACGATCAATAGTCTAAAAAACACAAGTACTGTTGGTTATGACGGTGTGTCCACTAAAGCAATAAAATATGTAAAGGACGTAATAGCACCAATTCTGGCTCATATAATCAACCTGTGTATTACCGAGGGCGTATTCCCAAGTAGTCTCAAAAGTGTGATTATTAAGCCATTACATAAAAGAGATGATAAAACAAATGTTAAAAACTATAGGCCAATTGCAAAGATCCCAATAATGTCAAAAATAATAGAGAAAATAATCTATCAGTCTCTTTACACATATCTTGAAAAGTATGAATTATTCTGTAAAGAACAAAAGGGATTTCGGAAAAATACAACAATTAATATGGCACTGTTTGAATTAATATCTAGAATTATATCGTCAGTAGATAAAAGAAATCCCGTTTGCGCCATCTATACAGACATGACTAAGGCATTCGACTATGTAGACCATAAGATCTTACTACAAAAACTTCATAGCTACGGTATCAGAGGGAATGTCCTGAAACTATTGGAATCGTATCTAAGTGACAGGTATCAGTGCACAGAGGTTACTAGAATTTGTCCTAAGACTAAACTGGTTACGACCTATAAATCTGAACCAAGACGTATAAATTATGGCGTGCCTCAAGGAAGCGTCTTAGGGCCATTGCTATTTCTAATCTACATCAATGATCTTCCAAAAGCTACACGTCAAAAAATGGTCCTTTTCGCAGACGACAGTACTGCCATAATTGAATGCGATAATCCACACAATTACGAAAATGATATTAAAAATTCTCTTTCTGAAATCATTGATTGGCTTAATAGTAACAATCTTATTATAAACCTAAACAAGACAAAAGTAATGCATTTTTATCAGCGGCGAGAGAACCCTACTGTAAATATTTCATACAGGTCTAATGAAATAGAAGAAGTTGGTCATGTCAAATTCTTGGGTATTACGATTGACAACAAACTCACTTGGAAGCCTCATACAGAAGAATTATGCAAACGACTCAGCCAATCTGCATATACACTCTCCCAGTTGTCAAAAAAAATAAATGTTGAAACCTTATTAACAGCATATCATGGTCTAGTTGGTTCAGTTTTACGATATGGGCTTGTTTTTTGGGGGCAGTCCACTAATAGAGATCTGGTTTTCAAAATGCAAAAGCGATGCATAAGGGCAATTTGTAATATAAAAGTAACCGATAGTTGTGTACCTTTCTTCAAATCTTTAAAACTACTTACACTGCCATCGTTGTACATTTTGGAAACGGCACTGTTTGTGAAGACTAATTTGCACTTATTTGTCAAATTATCAGATGTTAAAAAAACTCCTATGCGTACTAAATACTTAAATCAATTATGTCACACAAAATGTAAAACAGCTCTAATGTACAAAAGTTTCTTTGGCATCGCTCCAAGAATTTATAATAAAATACCTGATCAGATAAAACAATTACCTGTTCACAAGTTCAAGAAAACTTTGCAAAAAATTTTAATTGATAAATGTTATTATACGGTTGACGAGTTCTTGAACGATTAATTTAGTAACTTCAACATTTTCTCATTTCTGTGCTAATATTTTGACTTATTTTTTTTTTTACTATTTTGACATTTTAATTTTTTTTTTTTGTTGACTGTAAACTTTAAAATTACACACATTTGTATGTCTTACCATAGACAAAACATAGCGCACTATATTTAGCTATAAGATCTGTATTTTTTGTTACCTATGTTTTACAAATAATAAATGATTTGATTTGATTTGATTTGCAATTACACAATACAAAGGAAATTGAGTTTATACAATGCAAAGATAGTCTTACAATCTTCAGCATTCAGCATATTCAAATACAGGTTGACAATTCTATTCATCTCTTTGTCGGCTCTCCACATGCTCATAATCCATCTTTTGTCAATGAAATACAGCTTTTATCCAGCTTTTCCGTATCACTAATTTATAAAAAAAAACTCATTAATTTTGTTTGCTCGTCTGTCCGATGGTTCGGACATATTGTTTGGTTATTGGTTCCGATACTCTCCCGATAGCCACTACCTGTCGTCTTTACCTGACCGCTTGCGCATATTGTTGTTATTCATTTTAAGCGGCCGTTCCTTGAATAGCCATACTTTATGTCGGATTCCTTAAAATATGAGAATATTTTAAAGTAAACATTCTACTTTTTTTTTTCAAGAATGTATATTGCGTTGTGTATTGTTATCTGAAATTGGGTAGGTGACAAATTTTTGATTTTATTGTCAGTTTTGGTTTCATTCACTGTCATCTTTTTTGTTGACTGACAAATTCTGCCAAAGTTATCTTATTATCACGTCTGTAATATCGACCACTTTAAGAGCATTTTACTTCGATTTTTTTTCTATGCAAAAATACCGGCGAAGGAAGTGGCGCCCGCTTACTTTTGATACGAAGTTACTGGAATCACAGAAGAAGTTCGATAAGAGTGATACTGGCTGGTAACAGTCACTAGCAGAGCGTCGCACCGATGGTTGCGTCATTGCGTAGTGGCTGTCTTCTGATGACAGAGACGATGTCAAGGTAGCCGCTATCGTACCACGTTCACGACGAACTGCTATAATATTCCGGCACAATCCTGATGATATTGAAGCTAACTAATACCTAGCTGCTAGCAGTGGTGGCCCAGTGGTATCGGCCCTGACTTACCGAGTTGTAGGTCGTAAGTTCGACCCCCAGGCCGGCACTTTACTTTGTGTATTTAATTTCATCACCACTGCTCTCAAAACGGTAAAAGAAAGCATCGTGAGGAAACCGGCATGTCCTAGAACCAAAAATTCAAAAATATGCGACATCCACCAATCCACACTGGGCCCGCGTGGTGGATTACGGCCCACGCTCTCACAGAGAGGACTGTGGGAAGATTATAGGCTAATTATGTAATCCTAAAGCACAGAACCGGTCGAAGTGGAGGTGCTTGGGGGAGGCCTATGTCCAGCAGTGGACGTCTTTCGGAAAAATGAAATGATGATGATGTAATTCTAGCTGACCACTTCTGGCTATATTGCGCCTTTAAGTATTTATAATTAAAAACTACACTGATAAACATAAAGAAAATACATCAATCCCCCCTCCACCAACTGTCTAACGAACAGACAAGCTTCAAAAAACATGCATGTAGCAGACACGGATACCTCTACAATACACGTTATACACAATTAATTTGAGGTTTATGATCTGTACATTGTAGCTTTGTAGCGTCGGCCCGTCAAAATAGACACGCAACGCCATACGTCCACTGATTTGATAACTGCAACGATGCAGCGTTACACTGAGTACGTTGGTCGTAAAATGAACCCCGCTACAATGTTATTAAACGTATTACCAGTTTTATTGGCATGTATTAAATTGGTATTGACATGACATTGTTTTATTGCTTTTTTAGTGGGTGACGTCAGCGAGTATTTAGTCGGTATTGTTAACTGAAAAGTATCGGATTCATATTTTCAATGAGTATTGTTGACGAATGTTTGATCTCCAAATGTTAAATCAAACTTTCGTAGTCATCCGATAATTTTATTGGACGCGTTCACGTGTGATAGGGAACAGTTTTGTTTTGTAGAATTCTTAGAATTTAGAATGCACTTACCAGGTTTTGTTTTTGAGTAAGTCCTGCGGGATAATTGCGTAACACACTAAAAGTAGCAATGACATTGCGTTATTTACATTGTTGAGAAGACACATTTTTCGAACATATGAAGCAATGTATTAGCAATATGCTTCAAAATGATTCAGATTGTGATTGATAGTGTGTTACGCAATTAGGTTGCGGAATTACCTATAATTTTTATTTTAGTTAAAGACTATCTGAATTTAAAACATTTGATTGCCATTCGAGGAACACTTTGCCTCAATCATTATAAAAGCAGTCTGAAATTCAATGAGGTGCGTGCACTTTATCTACAAGAGCCATTAGTTCTTCCCCGCTATGAACTCAAAGATAAACACATCAAGTACTTGACGTACTTACAAGAACTAAAGTTACTAAGTGTATACATTTTACAAGGTGCACGAACGTTTCATAGAAAAATTCTTCTTAAAAGGTCAGCGGTCTCTTTAGTGCCGTTTTATAGTATCTCTATCCTTTCTATATCAATTTTATGACGTCAGAGTGTTCCGGCAGTTAGGGCACGCTTCGCCAACCCTGTGGCTGCAGGTGTGGCGTGATCATCATGACGTTGTGTCTGTTTGAAAGGGTTTTTTTTGCAGTGATAGGTAGTGGCTTTTTGTAAAGAGAGGGTTAAATTCTTGCCTTCTTGGTGCGATTTTTGTGAAGCTTCAATTTTGTATCTGGTTTTTGAGGTGAACTTCTTTTGTTAATTGTTCAGAGGGGCAATTCTCGTAATTTTTAAGAACGTTCACAGACTGATCTTAGACGTTTTTAATTACGGGAATTGGCGTTCTGGATTTTGAGGTGATCTCTCTCTCGTTAATTGCTCAGAATTAAATTCTTAGTTCGGAGAATTAAGAAGGTGAATGTTATCTAAAGGGATCGGTCGCTTCCTGTTCTGGTTTCTGAGAATTGATAGAATAACACAACAAAAAGTAACCTTTCTCGTAGGAAAAGGCCTGGCTTAGAATTTTAAACAGCCGATTTGATATAATCTACGTTATTCTTTCACACCTTATCCTTAAGAAACCAGAACCTAATCCTTAGGAAGTAAAGTAACCGATTGATTATACACCGGAATTAATAGTACTTACTTAATAATATGTACATATTTCTATACAAAAACATGAAATAATAAATCCATTCAGTAGATTACGATTAAGATTCAAAAGCTTGTTGTTTGTAAGCCCCCAGAGCGTGAAGCTGGCATGGATTTTTGCAATTTCGAACATTAAAATCAAATGTGCATCGCGATGTATGTTAATAAGTTTAACAAAGTTGTCTGCGCATTAAGGAGAGTCCACAGCCCGTAGCCCGAGCCGCTAGACCGTGCACACAGTAATATTTTGAATAAATTACAATTTCCCATCGTAAAGGAGGCATGAATACGAATTAGGTGTTTTTATTGACTGCACCGCTGTAATGCCCGGGGTTACACGAACCTAGATTTTGAAGACAGCATAGCAAGATAGTGCCAGTAAGCTAGTATAGTCACTCTAGTCTCGTGTATACAGAACTGTCCTCATTACACTGGTCTTTTTCTTAGCGTGTCGATGGCAAAAAGAATATGAAGAAATAATAATATTTTCATGATGCATCTACCACTGTTTGTCTCACCCAAAGGTTGACTGGTAGAAAATGCCTATGGCATTAATTCCGCCTCTGTAAATTTATATGCTTGAAGTAATAAATAAATATATTGTAATTTTTGCCGGTTTCTTCACGATGTTTTCCTTTACCGTTTTTGAGAGCAGTCTCGTGTAACCCGGGCACAATATTTTGAAATCATTTTCGAGTACATGCTGATATCGTTTTAATAGTCTTTCGACCTTGCAATGACTTTAACGAGGCATTTAGGTTCTATGCTAGAGATCACACAAATAAAGGAAAATATCAAGAGCTATTAAACTCATATTGCCGTGTCATGTTATAAATATAAATAAGTTAAAATATATAATAGGTATCGTAATGCTACGTAATCCTGACCATTAAGGGGTTAAACCCTTGCGTTCATTACGACAATGCGGTTAAGACGCTGTAACATAACTTTTACTTCTTTATTATATTTAAATAAAATAAACACTACCTTTTTCACTCAATAAATAATTTTAAATGAAATTTAATTGATAGCCTTTTTTCTTTTCACTTTTAAATATGCAACGGTAACTTTAAAGCTATAATAAACACTTCAGGACGGTTAAACTATCACGTGAAATATATTGCAGTATACAATGCGCCCCATCTTTAATGCACCAAGAAATTTATTACAGCAAACCGAGCGATAAACTCAAAAATAAATTGGGTGTCGCCATAATTCCGTGTTACTTATACCGTACACTATTATTCGAATATAGAACGTAAGAGGGTAAACGGGAGGCGATTTCTTTACGAATTTATTGTTCGCGCGCCGTTTTCGCGTCGTATTCAAAAGAGTTATTGGTTATTGTCGATGGGCACGTTATTGTTCGACTTTGGAGGGGGGCGCTCGACTCTGTATGTTATCTTTTTCAAAATGGCAATAAATTTTAAATGAATCGCCGTATGATTGCGATCGTTGAAGTGGTTATCGTTTTGAGAATGTTCTATTGTGTGCCGGCTGATGTAGCCGACGCCTTTTATTGGTGTATACGGAGCCTTAATCGGCTGTTATGTTCCGTATAGCTTTAATTAAGAACTAAAAGCAAGAACGTAGGTGTTCTTTCTGTGTTATTAACTTTTGTTGCTTCATAATGTTTGAGATACGGCTTAAAAATTTATGGTTTTTGTTTGTTGTTACTCTACTCAGTAATATTCTTACAGATTGGTAATAAAGAATTTCCTTTTTTGGATTTCGTAATTACCTAAGTCAGCATTATTTAGCTTGCTAATCAAAGGCTACGTTAACAGAAGTTATGTTAAGAGCGAATCGTAGGCACCCAGACCTGCAAATAAGAAACATAAGAAAATTTAAATTTTGCATGATTCCATGGCGCTTCCCCTTTAAAATCGATTTGGGAAGATCTACCAGTAAATTGCTCTGAAATTTGTCAATGTGACTTCACATGGACAAATGTCAAAAACATGTATGTTTCTCTGGATCTGTCGAGGTACCTAAATTGACTCAATAATTATGTAATTAGTTTTGCACTTAATACAAATCTCTTAGGCACCGAATTACATCATGAAACCTATCCAATGATGACTAAGAACTAATGATCTGATGGTAGGTACTTCGCCGGTCTATAAGTGCCATGGCAACTCATTGCCCTTAGTTGACACTTACAATTTGCGCGGGAAGAATACCAGCTGTTTCCGGCATTCCTTCTATGTAAATCATTTTAAATACCAAATCGGGTTGAATTTAAATGGCGGGTATACTGCAGTTTAGTTTTGTACTTTGGATACGCGTCGTGCTTATTAGTTAGTGTTTAAAAAAATGTCGTCTTGAGCAGTGGTCGGGAGTACGAACCGAAGCAGGCGCTTTACGTTGTGTAGTTTATCTCATCACCACTGCACTCAAAACGGTGAAGGATAACATCGTGAGGAAGCCGGCATGTCCTAGAACCGAAAATTCGAAGACATGTGACATCGACCAACCCGCTGGTTCCGCGTGGTGGATTACGGCCCACTCCCTCTCACGGATAGGAGGCTTGTGTTCTAGCTGTGGGAAAATTATAGGCCGATTATAAAGTCATGTTTCTGATTCTCATACCAGTGATGATTTCGAAGTATTACTTGGACTTATCATGATTTTCCATTCATATCAACTCTGTGCAATTAAGGAATAGCAATTCACCAATAACTTATTTTGTGTAATCCTATTCTCTCTGCTCTGCTCTGTTTTCCTTCCGGAGGGTAACTTTTGTATTTCAAATTATTAAACCCATTTCAATATTTTATTGACAAGAGCCTCCTCATATACCTTGGTTCTCCGGGTCGAAACTGAGTCGCTGGCAAATTGTAGCTGCGCATCGTTTGAGGTCAGGACATATTCCACTAAACTCCTTTGCTTTTCTCATGCGGAAATCTGACTCTCCTAACTGTGAGGTGTGTGGTACAGTAGAGGATGCACAGCATGTGTTGGTGGAATGTGTCCGATATACTGACAAAAGAAACACACTTCTCAAAACTCTTAAATTATCCAAAATGGATGTTGGAATGTTTCATGGTGTTTTAGCAAAGCCTACTTCTAAAGCAGCAAAAATATTGTATACTTTTTTATTAGGTAATAAATTAGATTAAGTCAATTTTTGTATTACTAAGGTTAGTTTGTTTAGTTTAGTTAGTAAGTTGTTATTTGTAAAAGCACGATGGGATTGACATCGTCGCATAAGCGTACAAAAATCCCTTAAATAAAACAGATTAAAAAAAAAAAAAAAATATTTTATTGACATGAACGAGGGGCGCCATATTGACCAGCTGTTGACATGGATGTTAAAATAAAAAAAAATACCAATTAATTTCGCCCGTCATAATACTTTGAAATTTCGGGGGCTCGTGGCTAAGTAATAATAGCTTCACGGTCGATTGGTCAGGTTAAGCTACGCTTGCCGCGGTTGGTCCGGGGATGGTTGACCATCTTTGCATACCAAGACCTCTCCGTACCTCGGAAAGCACGTTTAGCCGTTGGTCCCGGCTATCATTAGATCTTTGAAAGTCGTTACGGGTAGTCAGAAGCCCGAAAGTCTGACAACCAGTCTTACCAAGGGATATCGTATTACCTAGTAACTGGGTTGCGGAGGTCAGATAGGCAGTCGCTTCATGAAAAATACTTGTAGTCTACTGCATCCGGTTAGACTGGAAGCCGACCCCAACATAGGAAAAGGCTGGGTTTGACTCCTTTGAAATTTCAAACGAAGTGGTTCATCAAATTCATCAATGCACTTTGAAGTGTTGTTACACGTTTTCCTCATTCGATTCTAACAATAAGATAAACAGCTGACAATGAAAACCCTTCAAATAGTCCTAATCTACATACAAATGTACTAACAGTCTAGGATTCCGATAATTTCAACGAACACTTTTGATATGGGGCTAACCAACCATTACTTACGTATGGTTATAACCTCATGACGTAAATGATAAATGATTTTATTTTTGTAAGTAGGTTTGCACAAACACTTTTACACGTCAATCATATATTTTTTTGACGTGACAACGTCTAATAAATCGATGAAGCTGGCTGCACACACGAAAAAACATGACTCATGTAGCGTTACCTCGCCGCCTCGCTCTGTAGCGTTCCATTTCCATGGCGGCTTGAAGTGCAAGCGAGTGCGCGGAACGAGCGATGAGAGACAGATGATGTCGAACGCTGCCGAATCGGCCTCCGCGTTCGGCAATTTCATTAATGTTTTGTTATGACGTTGTCACAACCGACTTTACAGACAACCGATTTTTAAACTAGATGAGGTCGGCATTACATTACATTACGTTATGTATTAAGACGTACTCATTAACATAATTCAATATCACTCATATATGTAATTGCTTGTTTACCGCAGAGCATGAGGTCCTAGGTTCAATTCCCAGGTCGAGCAAAGTGTTAAGGCTCCTACAAACAGGCGCGACACGACACGCGACACAAAGGCACCGCAAGTCGCGCAACGAGCGGTGCCTTTGTGTCGCGCTCGATTATATCGCGTATCGCGCCTGTTTGTAGGTGCCTTTACCCTGCGGAGATTACAGGCGTGATGTTATGTTACTTGTGAAGCACTAACCGACTATTAATTATGTTATACCTCATCAAGTACGTCGAGAGGATTGGTTAAGCGATGCCAACCTCTTTGATTAATATTGTTTTTTTTAGAAGATATGTCAACTATCTATTTGACGTAACACCATGTACTGGGGAGGCGGCCCGCCATATGGAATAACAAAAACAAATGAGGGAGACGTTCACATGGATTGATCGTAAAAGATGATACTGATTGGAGGAATTGTGCTATGATATCCTATAGTGAGTAAATTGATTGCGCTCGCGCCCCACGTACTTACTTGGTGGAACGTCGTTCACGCATTATAGTTAAAATTAAGTAATTGGATTAGACATCTTGTGATTGTAAATAAAGACTTTCATTTACTGTCAACTCCTCGCCCGCAAACCCACGCAACATAGCCTCTTCTGATAAAGTTGATCAAATGTTTTTATATTCAATATCTCTCATATTATTGTTTGTTTACCAACAATCCAATATGGCCGCGGAAGTGCGTGCACGATCCCAATAAACACAAAACTATAATAAAAATAGAAAATAAAATACGCACGTGCTTGTGATTTGTATAGTATTTATTTATAGGATTCTATAGGGTATTCTCCATCCTACTAATCTATACATTATAATAAAATAGTAACGAAGGCGAAACTGTGTACATTGAATATAACAGAACATAAACAGCTTATAACGTTCCCACGGCTGAGTGGGACACAGGTCACCTTTCTGAGAGAGGGAGTGGGTTGTAATCCACCACGCCGGCCCAGCGCGGGTTGGTAGATGTCACATGTCATTGAATTTTTCGTTGGTTCTATTTAGGACATGCCGGGTACCTCACGATGTTTTCCGTCACCGTTTTGAGAGTAGTGGTGATGAAATAAATTACACAAAGTAGAGCCGGCCGAAATAAATTACACAAAGTAAAGTAAAGACCGCATTAAGGCCCCTACAAACCGGCGCGACACGCGATATAATCGCGCGCGACACAAAGGCACCGCAAGTCGCGCAACGAGCGTTGCCTTTGTGTCGCACGCGATTCGTGTCGCGCGTCGCGCCTATTTCCAGGAGCCTTAAAGCGCCTGCCTGGGTTCGAACCCTCGACCTACAATTCGTAAGTCGCGGCCGTTACAACTCGGCCACCACTGCTCTACTATATATTGAATATAATAAAAAATCGGTTGTCTGTAAAGTCGGTTTACGGACGATAGTTTAACGTGACAACGTCATAAAACATTAATGAAATAATTGCCGAACGCGGAGGCCGATTCGGCAGCGTGCGCGGCAGCAACGCTACAGAGCGAGGCCGCGAGGTAACGCTACATGAGTCATGTTTTTTCGTGTGTGCAGCCAGCTTCATCGATTTATTAGACGTTGTCACTAGTGTTGCCCAAATGCAAGACCAAGACAAGACCTTAGCCAGTCTTGGTCTTGGTCTTGCGTCAATACACCTGGTCTTGGTCTTGGTCTTGGTATTGCGCTCTCAGTCTTGGTCTTGGTCTTGGTCTTGCAGCAAGAGTCTCGCAAGTCTTGCGAGACTCTACTACTTAGACTAGACTATATTCAAATACCTATTAGCCTATTGCTCAGGGTGGCAGGGACATCGACGCGCAACCGCTTACCATGGATTCAGTAGGTACAGACGCCAGCACATCAACCTACTACTATCTGTCAAATTTCTTTAATAGATTTTCAACTTTATCGCTAAAGCATAAGGTTCAAAATTGATTGGGAAAATTTGACAGTTTCGGGTAGCTTGATGTGCTGGCGTCTGTACATGATTCTGGACACCCCTGCGTTGAAATTTTTCGTCGGCTTTTTCTTAATTTTTACGTTTTTTTCTGCAATTTTTTTACTGTAAACTGTATAAAATCATTATTTCTATCTGACTCAATGAGATTTTTAATTAAAAAATAGTAAATTCACTTGTTTCACTTAAAACAGCAATGTAAATAAAACTCGAAAGGGCTACCTGATCAGCTGTATCGCTAAAGTTCATTTGCGAGGTCAACACTATCTTCGTACCTACGCTATTCGCTTTCAAATGCCGCCACAAAGGGACCAAGCGTTCTCCTCGTATTATTAACGCACTTGAAAATAAACTTTAAAATTATTACATTAATGTGCATAAATGCTTGAACCTGACAAAAAATGCGGAAGATTGCGGGAATCCCCGCACGGCGTCGAGTCGGCCATGAATCCCAATGAATCTAACAGACGCGTCACATGAGGCATTTTAATCATAATTCATTCATTCATTTTTTTTCATCATCATTGTTTTTTCTTTTTTTTAACATTTTTTTTTTTAATTGAATGATCCATTTACTACTTTTATTTTAGATTCGTTATGAGGGGATAATTATTTTTCTAAAGCTTCATCGATTTAAGGGGGAAGCGCTAAGGTAGGTAGCCCGCGAAATTAAAATTTTCTTACGTTTTTTGCAATTTGCTGGTCAGTGAATTTCGCGGGCTACCTAATACCGCTTTTGCCTTAAGTAAAGAAGATTAAAAAAAAACGTGCAGAAGTGTATTGACAGTCACGTAATTATTCGATATTTTTTTATTATCAACAATAATTTTAGTTTTGAATGCAATTCAACAATGTAATTTACTGTTTCATAAAAAAATACATCCATTTTCGCATAATCGGGATTGAAAGATTGAAACCAAATACCTACTATAACGCCCAAATCTCAGTTTGACTTAACTGCGAGACGCAAGAGTCTTGCAGGCTTAGTCTTGTTCTTGCTCAAGTCTTGCAGGGTTCAGTCTTGGTCTTGGTCTTGCTAAAATAAGTCGGTCTTGGTCTTGGTCTTGGTCTTGCAAAAATGCAAGAACAAGACCAAGACTGCAAGACCAAGACCGATTTTGGGCAACACTAGTTGTCACGTCAAAAAAAAAAAGTAATTGTTACGAGGTGTGGGAATGAGTCTGATGCCGAAAACATAGTTTTTAGAATTTTGTCTGTTTGTCCGGATGAATGTTCCGGATTGGCGCAAAAACAGCTGAACAGATTCAACAAATATTGACATTTGTCAACAAATATTGACACATTGATCAATACGAGGAAAATTAAACGTTGATTATTTCATGTGTTGATATTTCCTTTCGGCTTTCTTAAATGAAATGTTAGCGGTGCGTGTATCACGTTACATGATAATCGAATTGGTTAGTCCCGGTAATACATCAAACCAATAATTTATAGGTCAAATTATAACCAGGAAATGGGCAGTTTTTGTCGGTCAATTGTTTGTATTTCTTCTGTTGAAACGAAACTTATTGTGTGTTGAAAAATGTTTTGTTGTTGCCACGTGGAAAACGTAGTCTTCTTTCAACAGTTATTGTCGACTAGCTGCGCCCCGCGTAAGTTTCGATCCTGTGGGAATATCGGGATAAAAACTATCCTATGCACCCGGGACTCAAACTATAAAGATAGTATAGACCAAATTTCATTCAAATCGGTTCAGCGGTTTAAGCGTGAAGAGGTAACATACAGACAGACACATATAATATTAGTATGGAAGTATGGATTCTAGAATGAAAAACTAACAGGTACATTTAAATAAATTAACAATGTTTGTGAGTAAGTAAATAAAAAAGAAATATGTCGTGTCGGTCAAAATGTCACACTTTTTTCAGTCCATCTCTCATTCGCCAAGTGTGCAGCGTATAAATAAGTGTGCGATAGGGAACTCCGTTTTAATAACTTAATATTTTAATATAAATATTACAAAATAAACACAGGAAGTGAAACACTAAATATTTCCATAGACAACGATAGTCTATTTCCTTAGCAACCATCTTAAAACCCGTTTAATTACCGCACACGTTCATCAATGACACGGAATTCGAAACATCCGTCGCGTCTCGTCGCGTCGTTAAACTTTTGCGCAGCCGCAGCGAATTAATTCAATAATTGTATTATACTCGGCTGTTGCTAAGGCGAATATCATCAAGTTGGTATTCCGCATTCCTAGAGATTGGCTCTAAAAAGATTCAGATAATAGTCCACATTGCGTCCCACGTGCTGCCGAGTTAAGGCGAAGTGTCCAATAAAATGTTAATTTTAAGTATTTTAGCTTTGGGTTTTTGCAGCATTGCTCGCCCAGTAGTAACAGCCCGACTTACGAGTTGTACGTCGTGGGTTCAAAACCAGTCAGGCGCGTTACTTTGTTTAATTTATTTCATCACCACTGCTCTCAAAACGGTGAAGGAAAATATCGTGAGGAAACCGGCATGTCCTAGAACCAAAAATTCAAAGACATGTGACATCCACCCGCACTGGGCCCCCGTGTTGAATTACAGCCCACTCGCTCTCAAAAGAGAGTATAATTATGTGGGTAATCGCTAAAACGCATATTAGTGGCCACTATTATCCGTTTTAGTGATTATAATAAAACTAAACAATGTAAAACTACCGTTTATATTAACGTATAATCTTATGGAGCACAACTTAACGTGCTTATTTTCTGCATTTTCGTTCTAAAATAAAAGAAATAACCAAACAAACGATGAGGGCGCCACTGCGCGGTCGGCGTTCGGTCGGCGCCCTCTTAACACTTACATAATATTTGTTGCACGTTGATAGTTTAACGTTCTGTAGGAATAAATATCGTATTTTCCTTCGACCAGAACAGACTTTGTCTTAACAATTTAATAAGATTTGAGCTTAAGCAGCGCCTAATTTTTTGTAACCTTTCACCTAGACGACGAAAGCCATAAAAATACAGACGGCTCTATCTAACTAACTGACTCGATAGGCGTTGCCCTGCCCAAAAGTTCATACAAAAATCCCAAGAAAAACGGACGTTCAGTTTTTCTCGAAGTTGAACATTTACATGATTTTTTTTTCTATCGTATCATATTTGTTGTATTATGTTTTCAACGCACTATCTAACATATATCCTGAAGAATATCATATATTTTTCTGATTTTATTTACTGTAGTCGATCATATACTTTTAGGCATTATAAAACTTGAGTTTTTTGCGTTTAGGGTCCCCTTGATAATCATCATGCATAATCCACACTTAACCTAACCTGAATTTCTAACCACGAAGACAATTCCTTAACCCGTTCCAGTAACCACCAGTACAGCTTCCCCTTAACCAGTGTAACATGTAATTGTGCCAGGATGTCGGGAATAACCGGCTGATTCATACGATCTCGTGACTACGCCCACCGGCGGTACACTTTCAGTTTGCCTACATTGTGAAAACAGCTGATAGACGCGACAATTTCTTTTGCTGCTCATCCCTGTTTGATTATTGACTTTTTCCTTGAAGGTTTGATATCAATGAGACACTTTAAGAACTTCCTGTCAAGGAAACTTTCCGAGAAAAATATCCTGGTGATGTAAAGCAAGTTAAGTCTGAAACAACGGTCAGCGGGATTGTCCGAAAGGGTTACCGCTGGCCCGGAACATAAAGGGCTAAGGAAGGAACACGGGTGGGTTTTAGTCAGTAAGAGTCTGACACTCCCTTCCGCTCCACCCAGAGCGGGAGGGGTCATTTGATGATTTCCCATCTAGAAAAAAAACATAAAAAAAAGTCTGAAACAACTGATTTGAAGGGTACGGAATTTCTTCAGGATTTGGGCGGGCCATATCAATACGACAGAAATTAGTATGAATAGTAGAAAATACCAGGATACTTTCTTAATAAAAGTCAGTTTTTCCATAGAGAAATCCTAATGGTGCCAAGCCAGTGGAGTGAACTGGTATGGACTGGTATTCTGCTTCAGCCATCATTCAACAGTTTAAGCTTACGTTATTCGCAAATACAAATCTTTTTCCTCACCTTCGCATACCTCCAAAATATGTTTCCTACTTCTAACATAAACGGGAAATATCATTGTGCTCGTCTGTTTTCACACTACCATATTATGTCTTTTATTATCCAGTGTGTTTCAGAGAAAAAATTGAGTTCCAGGATTATTTGGTGACTTGGAATTCACGTGATTTTGATGGACATTTAATAATTAATTCCGGTGTCGGTTCTTTGCTTCCATGTTTCAATCTGACATAACTTCATCATTCTCGTGCCCTTATCCCAATTTATTTGTGGTCGGCGAAACAGCTCTTTTTCTTCCATACTTCTCTAATAGACGTCATCTCGGTAGTGACCCCCTTTCTAACCATATCATCATTCACACAGTCCATCCATCGTTTCTTTGGTCTTCCCCTACTCTTATAGCCATCGACATCCATACTCAAAACTCTCCTCACGACATTTTCATCATGTCTTCGTAACACATTCCCATACCATGACAACCGATTTAAACACAACTTTTCACTTTCAAACTTCCTCATGTACTCATTTCTTATTCTATCCATTCGTGTAACACCACACATCCCTCTTAGCATTCTCATCTCTGCTGTATGTAATTGCTTTTCATTCATCTCTTTTGTGGACCAACATTCTGATCCATACAAAACAGCAGGTCTAATCATAGTTTTTATACATCTTCCTCTTAAGTTCAAGGGGAATGCGGGAGTCGCAGACTGTTCCCGTGACCTGCCGCCATTTCATCCATCCAGTGTTAATTCTGTGCTTAACCGTCCGATCTACTTCGCCATCGCTTTGCACGAGTGAACCGACATAACGAAAGTGACATAACTTCCTTTTCAAATATAGCCTTAAAGTAAAATTTTAGTCGTGGGTAGTCTCATGCTGTCATTTCAAGAGACGACTATGTTACAATCTACATACATCTGTTTTTTAAAACGTCATAAAGAAAAGAATTGTCTTAAATTCGGGGGTATATCCACAAATTTTACATAATTTACGAATTTGTTAAGTTAAACAGTGACGAAAGGACATGTCGTGATTAGAGATCGTCGTATAAACCGGAGTGTTTAATGCCCTGACAACTGCGTCGTCTAGCCGCACTTATCATGTCTCGTTGACTAGGAAATATGGATGTGATTTAGATGTCTCAACTGTGGCTTGGACAGGGGGACCTCCATGAGATTTTGTCGCCCTGGTAACGTAATAAATTTAATCTTGAAGAGATAGAACGAAAACCAAGAATCTGGAGGATTATTATTGACACGAAAGAGTAGATTGGATCACTTCGGTGTATCAGAAAAAAACGTACCTTCTCGTGAGCAAAAAAAAATATTAATTTAATTGTTTAATCATGAAACTCCAAGGCCAATTTAATGACTTTTTTAATTGATGTTTCACAACTTTCTGCCATTATTTATGATTTTACGTTTATTTCAGTTTTGCATTTACTTGATCTGTATTAAGCTTTCCGACTAGGATAAATATAGATTTCAATTACTCACGGCTTGCCATAGTTTTCTTATCTAATAGATAGAAAAACATTACAACACACCTATAAACCGACCTTAACTTTCGAGAATTATTTAATTTTAATGAGTAAAGACGGAAATCGTAAACACGTGATGGATAAATATATGCAAATAAATAGCAGGGGGCAAACAAAATGCTGTACGAATACAAAAAAGGTCAGATTATAACGACAGGTGACACGTTATTGAGGCTCTTCTTACCCTAAAAGAACACGACACACACTGTTTTTACACATTTTCGCAGGAATTTTTAAAGTATTTTAAGCTGACGAAATCGCGGTAACAATACTTGTTTGCCACTACTAAAAATTTATAAAACATCTGTTACTACGCATCTGTTGCTTTTGCTACGTAGGCACTGGAGATTCGTACGTCTTACTACGCCGTAACCAGTTCCTTAAATACGTTGTAAAATATTGCGGTTTTTTTCCGCCACTCGTGCGACACTTATATTACATAGTGTAAATTATCCGGCCAGACGACATTTCGTGCTTTTAATTCTAGCATAATGATCTTTATAAAAAATGAATGGGATTCACAAATTACGGATTTCAATGCTCCGCGTGGTTGGCGTATTTAGGTTGGTCGTGCCAATTTCTTCGGTTGGTGCCTCAAGGTTGATAGATAAGTGGGTGTATTAGGTTAGTAGGATCGTCGGAAGATATCGCATTGTGTGTGCTGGGAAGCTATTGGTTTTGATTACAGTCGCCTTTGTGAAGCGGGCGATGTGGACTGATTGGAGAGGATGCCTATCGGGTGATAACTTTATGGCACGTTTGTTTAGGTTGCTTTGCTAAACTGGTCTTTGTTATATCTATCTTTGGAATGGAAGGATAAATCTAGAAATGGTCAGAAAAAATTGTGACATGCATAAAAGTGGCCAGATATTTCACTTACGACATTGCTACGACAATATGAATCATCAGACTCGAATAATCCCAATAAGAATTTATCGATAGGTGGCTATTTTCTGTGATTCACAACTGGCATTGTATGTAAGCACATTCAAATTTACTTTCTCTACGTCAGTTGCAAACCATATAATGTACTAACGGAAACTGATCACATAATCACTCTGTAGTAACTTAGAATTGTCCTAACTAATGAGGAAGTTTACTAAGTATTACATATTTAAATAAATATTTATAAATACAAACGAAAATATTCCAAGAATATAAACTTTGTACTCAAACGTCTTTGGCGGCTACACGTCTTTCCTCAATACGTAGAAAGGCATAGAATCTGCATATTTTCCGTTCAACTTAATGTTTGAATAACGTTTATCCTGCTATCGGGGAAATCCTTTGATTTCAATATACTAAGTGCAATAACATTATCATAATTATCACCTATGTATGCGTTAGGTAAGGTTAACATGTGCCAATGAGAATCTCATTCACATTTCACATTCATTTCCTATTAGAGATGAGTGGATATGTACTGAATGAATTGTATTAAGGCTCCTTAAAACAGGCGCGACACGACACGCGACACAAAGGCACCGCAAGTCGCGCAACGAGCGGTGCCTTTGTGGCGCGCGCGATTATATCGCGTGTCGCGCCTGTTTGTAGGAGCCTTTATTTGTGATCTCCCAACACAGAATACACTTAATAAATAATATAAATCACAATAATAAAAAGGTTCTTTAACGTGTGCTCCTTCAATTATAGGAGACCACAGCATGCACAATTATGCATTGGTGTAAACACGATAAAAATTAAAGTAGAGAAAATATATTATGAAACTTGCGAAAAAGAAAAAATATTACATATCAAGATTGAGCATTCATATTACAATCTATACAAATAATAATGCTGAAGAGTTTGTGTCTTTGAACGCGCTAATCTCGCGGGGACTGCCCCCTTGAGTCGGATTTGAAAAAATCGTTTTGGATTTGATATCCCAATTTTTGAGGAAGGCTACTTAACATTACGCCAGGGCCCTGAGGATTTGACGAGTGGCTAGAGAGGCGTCACGGCGCCCTCACCTATCGCCTGACGCAGGTCCTCACCGGACACGGATATTTCGGGAGGTTCCTGCACATCATCAGGTGGGAGGATACGCCCGGGTGTCACCATTGCCAGGATCGCCCAGAGGACACGGTGGAGGTCTACCCCGCTTGGGCGGAGCACCGCCGTGTCCTCGTAGAGGCGATCGGCAGCGACGGCAACCTCTCGTGTCCGGCCCTGGTTCAAGCCATGGTCCGGGGCGAGAGGGATTGGGGGGCAGTCGCCTTCTTCTGCGAAGCAGTCATGCTGGCGAAGGAGGCGGCAGGACGGCTGAGGGAGAGACGCTCCGGGCGTCGGGAGCCGCGCGACGACTCCCGGCCACCGTAGGCGCGGTCCTGCGGGCGGAGAGTAATGGGTAGCTCACCGTCCGATCAGGACCAGGCCCGTGCCGGACGGCGCGTACGTGTTCCACGCGCGCCTCAAAGAGATGTCAGCAGCAATTGAAGGGGCCCATCAGGGCCGAAGCCTGCCGGGTCAGCTGGATTGTCCGTAAGGGTTACCGCTGGCCCGGAACATAAAGGGCTAAGGAAGGAACACGACTGGGTTTTAGTCAGTAAGAGTCTGACATTCCCTTCCTCTCCACCCAGAGCGGGAGGGGTCATTTGATAACTTCCCATCCTGAAAAAAAGGGCCCTGAGAAGCTGAGCAAAAAAAAAGTCATATCATCGTAGAGGGCATATATAATTATGTATATTAATTATATATGACTACTACATTACAGGTATATTATACATGAGACGCCTCCAGTATTGCAGACTGTCAAAGACGGCGGTGACTATTACCATCGTGTTATCCAACTGCGTGGTTACAACTCAATGACAAAATATAGTCGAGTCAAAATTTTAGAAAGAAAAGAGAAAATAAATAAACATAATATTTTCGCCAGTTGGCTTGGCATCGTGAAAGGCGGATGTCTAGCTCCCCTGTAGTACCCGCATGTGATAATAATAAAAACATTCTGCGTCACCAAACGAGACGGAAAACGCACGAAATCACGTGGGACGTTGCTGATAGAAATATTTGAAAAAAAAAAAGATTTCCTGGTTCCAATGAAAACGAGAGAATTATTATGTAAATTGAGCGAATCAGCTGCTTTTAACCCACGCATGTTGTAAAATTGAAAGAAGTTAATAGAGTTAATACAGTGTGAATGTGAAGCTATGATCTAGTAAGCATGTTTAGCAAGTGCTGGACATGCTTCTGCCGTCGTTCTTCATAGCGACTAGCTTTTCCAACTTCAAAAGAGCCAATTGCGAAATATAGCTTTAGTTTCATAGGGATCTATCTTTGTCTGCCTTATCATCAGTCAAATAGCTTTTCTTGCTACAACAGTTGATTCTTCATCTTTTTATTTATTTGTCCTTTTTAGGTAGTCCATCTTTAGGCTCGAATTCCTTCACTGTTCTGTTAGACAGAAAATGTGTAGGTAATTTCACTATTCTATTGACAATGTTTAATTCAGACTGCTCCGTTACTCACAAAGTTATCAGTTTGCAAATCGCAAACTAGTGAGTAACTATTTCAACACCCCAGTTAAACCAGACACCTAACCGCATCGGAGAACGCACCGCTCCACACGTTCAAAGGTAAACGGTATACTTCTATAAATAAATTGACAATCATACTATGTGGTGCATTCTTGCGGGCCAATATGTATATGTATTCGACGGCGACACTTGGAAATAGCGCTTGATTCATTGCGTACCATTGTGCAATTGCATCCACTTTCCTTATGCAGGCTACTTAACTAGTTAGGAAATACTGGGCTCCCTTTTTGGTAGATCTTGGAACGTTTTTCGTTCAAGGGTTTTATGGCTATGGAGCTCATTATATCAGTGGTTATTCTAATGTTTCCTGTTACACAATTGTGGGGTTATGGATTAGTCTTTCTTGGACGAATTGTCCCAAATCCAAGAACTCTTTCATCTGGGTTAACAGGGGGTTTCAAGCCTTCAGAAATAATGAAATTCTTCAAAACCAGTTGGAATAATTAATTGTACGTTTTCTAATATAAAGTTGAGACTTATTTTTCTATCTGCTAAGCTCACATCATATACAGAAACGTATCAAAAGAATTCTAATTCCACCACACAAAGAACATATTTGGTTTGATCTTGATATACCGCGTCCGCCTCCGCAGTACTTTTGTAACATTAGAAGTTTAGAAGTAACAAATAACAAAAAGTAATTTGAAATGAGATGTGCATAAAATATTTTGGCATTGAAGGAAATAGTGCAAATGTCAGTGAACTGGTCTGACAATCGTAGGGCGTAGGCGATCCAACCCAGTTCACTGCAAGTTCCGCTTGACAACACATTCTCTTCATGAAGATTTGCGTTTGCTAAAGATTTAGGTTTTTGAGGTTTTGAAAACTAAAAGCATGTCTAGCTTTCGTAATATTTTCTTTGCTCATAAAGGCTCGTACACACAGGCGCGACGCGACACGCGACACAAAGGCACCGCAAGTCGCGCAATGAGCGGTGCCTTTGTGTCGCGCGCGATTCGCGTCGCGCGTCGCGCCTGTTTGCAGGAGCCTTAATGCGTTCTTTGAAATTCGGTTGATCAAACGGTTTTGAGGCTTTGGCTTGGTGGTTGTCTATGTAGGTAGAATTCCTGGAATACCGTTATACCTCGAATACCGTTGAAATAAATTTTAGGTCGTTCATTGCGATCAACAGTTTTAAGAGGTTTCTACTGTCTTACTTATTGATATATTTTGTATTTAAAAGCGATTTGCTCCATTGATAGAAACTCAAAACCACTTTTTGCACTACCGTTCACTGAACCCAAAGACATTCAAAAGAAAATTACAGAAATTCGGACACGTAACAAAATCTACGATATTCCTTTTAAATAAATGTAAAGACGCTACCAGTACCTACTTAGGAATTTACGCCCTACAACAATTTCATTTGCTAATTACCTAGTTAATATTCATGCGGTGATTTTCCTCGTCTATTGTGAATTATGCTGGGCCTCAGGTAATTAACGATGTTACCACGGTCATACCGTATTCTATACCTCTCCACGTGACCGCTGCAACTGTTGCAATGTATCGCTGACCCGACACCCTATTGCGATGTCACTAGATAACGTTAGTCAGGTCAAGATTGTTTAAATTGTTGCATTCAAATGTTGATGTGGAATACATATTTTTGTTACAGAAGAGAAGACATTTTGCTAATCCAAACACACATTTATGAGGTGAAAAATGTTGTCTCTAAAGCTTTAAAATTCTTGAGAAACACGCAACATTTGCTTGTCACATCAATACTTTTCCTAGATTGCTTCCTACATTTGCGTCATCTTGTGCATTATTAAATTAGCTTTTGTACTTCTAGTGTTTGATGTTCTCTTGTCGGTTTTTAACAGAGATTAACCTGTTGTCACGTTTATGAATGCATTTCCACAATTTTCAGCTGTTCTGAACCCAGTGGAGCGTATTTTAATATGAATGGTTATAAGCAAATCTTGTTGCTAGGCGTCATTTATCTCGCTTCAGACATTAGTGGTAGATATAGTCTCGGATAGCGTAGTAGGTGCCCTACATGGTTGCGTCATACGCTCGTAGGCGCCGGCGGCGGAGTTTGCGCGTGCGCATATCGGTCACTGTGCCACGCGCTCACGCACCTAGTCACGCGCACACAGAATCACGCATTTTCCAAAGATTTTACACGTAGTTACAGATGATAGCGCGCGTTGTTTTATTTCATTGTATACTTTTATAACATTTTTATCGTTCACAATTAGTTTTGCAAATACATTCTGTTTCAATTCTTTCTCATTGTCACCCGCAAGGTCGGACCGTGAATTTATTAACTCTATACATATTTGCTATTTAAATTATTGTAGCTGAAACCTGTGTTGAGGCCTCTGAAATCAGCATTCTTGTCTAAACTTAAATATAATTTAAAAGAGAAAAGATAAGATTTTTTTGTATATTTTTTAGTTACGCCTTCACGCTAAAACGTCTGAACGGATTTGGTTTAGGACTTGGGACATTTTTTATCCCGATATTCCCACGGATCGAGACTTATACGGGTAAAACCGAGGGACGCAGCTATTCGGTTCTTTAAATAACTTAATACTTTCTATATTTTCAGCAGTAGTGTCTTCCCCACTGTCTGCGCCATCCCTTCTTCCCATTAACCGATCTCGAAGTTTTTTATCAGTCTGCTCCAATCAATTAGTTTTGATTATGTTTGCCAAGTTATCTCGCAATTGGCTCCAATTGAATTTCGTCGCAGTATTATACGATTACAATTTTACAACCTGACAAAGGATTCATAGCCGTAGTAAAAAAATTTAATGTTTATTTATTGATACATGATGTAACTGAAAGAATTAAGTTTTCTTTTATATTTTTACGCTTATTCCATTTTTAAATGTCACTTTTATTACGTGCGAACGTTTGTTGCTAATGCAGTTTTAGTCTTATGAAAAGGTGGCACTGGAGGTATCTATGTAAATATTTTTAACTAGGAAACACAATTTTTATTGGTGACAATGTAGATGAGTGAAGCCAGTGTCATTTATTTTCAATAAAAAATTGTTTAGTTGCAATACTGCAGCATAAATTACGTGACGATGATGAAAACGTTCTCTTTTTAAATGTGAATAGTTTCTGGGAATATATGATTTCATGCAATTTTGTATTAGAAACGAGAGAATTTGCATCACTCTCTGTCAGATGTGCAGTCAGCTTAGATGCCGGATGCACTTAACCGTAATTATAATTAATTACAGTTAATGTTTAATAGTCCTCAGAATCTTAGCCGCTCAGTTTTTCGCAATAGTGACGTAGTTTCCGCCTTCGGACTGGGATCGGACTTGATATAAATAGCGTCCTTACGAAGTTTCGACTTCGAGAATAGGCCGTGGGTCAATATAGCTATTAGATGGCGTTGTGTCCGCCATTACAGACCGCCAAGGAGGGAGCGGTGTATAGTGACCATGATTCTAATGTATTGGGAATGATGACTTGCTGTCTGGTACTGAGAATATTGTATGTTAAACTTACGGTAGATTTGGCACAGTTCGTTGTTTTTAATGGGTAGAGTCCACCAATATAATTATACATATTTACTTACATACATATGAATTTACTGTGTTTGCTTACATACATTCGTATGTAAGTAACAATATGAAGACGATCTTCATCTATCCATGATAGGTGAAGATCGTCTTTATATTGGTATCTAAATGCATCAGGCAAATATGACACTGTTTGTCTGGAAACAAAAACCATTAGATAAAGTTTAGTCTGGTCTAGACACTCTAAAATTAGACTTAAAAACACTGATTTGACTGCAAGACGCAAGAACAATCTCACAATGCGACGAACTTAGATATTTCTACAATCTTTATAGACTCCATGCTTACATACAATGACAGAAAAATATAAGAAGTATACGTTCGTACGTTCGTTTTTAGTTTGACTTTCCAACAAGCTATGCTGACGTGAATGTTAATTATCTATGTCTTTGCTTAGAACAGACACTCTGGCATCTGCTACGTTTTATTATACCTTTTAAATGTCGTCGAATACTGTTTTTAATATAGATGTAGAATTTTGTTGGTATTTTTCCAATTCATGTTGCCTGTATTTTTTTTTAATCTGCACTTGATATTTCCCGCTTTTGGTAATACCCAACATGTGTGGGACAGATGATGTAGTTTTTAAAACAATGTCAAAGTAAATCTACAAATATGTTGACTTTAACAACTCTGAATTTCGACCCGAATTCGCCATAAAAATTCAGCTTGCATTGTCAGTCAAATGAAGTCTAAAACTCCATTCAAAACGGTATGACGAAAGACATCCTCCCAAAAAAGAGAGATTTTATTACCGGAGTCAACTTCCCTAATATCCCCATTTCCTAATGGTCACCCTCGGGTGGGGCGGGAGATAACACGACCAATTTGCAGATCTAATATCCGTGGTCCTAAATTATACTGGGCCACGAAAAAGGGCATCATGAGTGATCCACATGGGCCGTCTTTATGACGTGTTGTGAATTCCCTTGCTTTTATATTAACATAGTTAATAGAGAAAAATGGTGTCCTCTCTGACTTATCGCTGTGGTGAGAAGATATTAATTTTTGGTATTGTGTGGGTGTGAATGTGGTGTTTTGTATTCTTTATGGGTGGCCGTATATGTCTGGGTTGAAGTCTGTAGTGGACTGTTTATTTTTGTACAGGAGGCGGCTAAAGGTGGCTTTGCGCTTCCGTATCATCATGCCAATTTGCAATGGGTCTATACTTCTGAATAGTTTGGTTATTTTCCTAGCCTAAAAGCGGTTTATGCATTCGGTTTCACGAAATAACTTGGAGAGAAATCAATGTATACAAGTCGGTGTATTCGGTTCGGATGTATGAAATACATAAAGTACAGCCAGTTTGCGCCATGTCTTTTCGGATGCGCAAGCACTCTAATAATCATAATCGGAAATGGTTTTGTGTGGGTTTCGACACGATGATAGATTCGTGCTGTTTTCATTGTAGGTATATGGGCGTATCAACTGGTTCAATGCTGCCTACGGGATAGACCCCACTCACTTTCGATGTTGAAGGTACAGACTCGAAAGTGCGTAGGTTCAACGCTAAAGATTTTGTTACGCTTAAAATGTGAAAGCAAAATGAAATACGCAACAGGAAATTTACTTCCAACAGATCCGCCAAGAACAGAGATTGCGTAGAATAATGTGACAAACAGTAATAAGTAAAACCAATATTAATGTAATTGTTTACTTAGAGGGATCTGGGGAATGACCTTGCCTACACCCAGCAGTGGATGCAAAAAAAACTATCAGTGATGATGATGATGAAATATACTCCATGAGTAATAATCACCTCTTTCTTTCGTACCTAAAGCCAAATAACAGCATCTAGATAACCCAAAAGTACATTATCGTATCCTTCTCACAAAATATATATTTTAAACCGATAGCAATTTCCAATATAATCTGTATCGCATCGTCCGGTCCCCCACTGTCATTAGCAATCGATACCAAGATACCTCCTACTGATAAATCTACTACAAATTGCTTTATGCCATCGATAATACCCTTTAGTTAATGGTCGTAGACGTACACTAAATTGTGCTTAGAAAATATTTCATCGACTATGTGTCTATATTTTATATTATAGACACATAGTCTTGCTTTAGCTTTGGAATTGGAATGGAATTAGGTTTGTGTTCGTTTTTGGATATTTTTTTAGTCTCGTTTTATGTTGGATCTGTTATTGTACTTAAAATTGTTCGGTTGAACATATCTTTGTCAATCCCATATTGTATATTATTAGTAAAGTATTGTATACTTTATACTCCAGGCTGTTCAACGAATTCTCGGTCGGCTACCCAGAGGGAAAATTAAACTTACTTTACCTTATTATAGCCACACTGTCATCATTTATTGAAGTGTTTATCCGATAAACTATTTACGGCATCGTAATGAAGACGGTTGATGTATAAATTTAACATACAAAACATTCTATTTTACTACATTCTGCTGTACTAGTGAATCACTTGACGTTCAACTTGCTAAATTACTCTAGTATCGATAATATTATGTTGGCTTTTTATTAGTAGGATAGGATCAAATTGTTTATCTTCTATACTAATAATGTAATAATAAAGCTGAAGAGTTTGAACGCGCTAATATACGGAACCACCAGTCCGATTAAAAAAATAATTTTGGATTTGTAGGGTACAGGAAAAGATCATTGTAATTTTTTTTCAATATTCATTTAACAATGCCATCTAGTAGAAAACCTACTAAACTATTTGACCCTATAACCCGAAAATGCATAAAAAGATCAGTTTACACACCAGAGCCTTTAAAAGCTAGTATGGATGTAGGAAAGAAAGATCGTAGTCTCACCCCTGTTGTTTTAAAAAAGGTCTATGAACGACTATGGAATATGAATTGACTATGGACTTTGATCTATAAAAATAATAATAATATCTAAATAGGTATACACTATAATACATAGTAGTAATGCCCTGTTGTTATAGTATTAAGATAAACTATTATATTATTTTAAATAGGTAATATTTTTTTTATATAAAGTACATTAAGTAATTAGTTAATCAGTTTTTTTTAATATCTCCTAATGAGATATACCTGACGATGATCTTTCTTTCCCTGTTCCCTACATTTGGTAGCCCGATTCTTGAAGGAAGGCTATAGGCTATTTAACATCACGCTAACACCCTTCGGAGCCGAGCAAAAAGAAAAAAGTCAGAACGAAAGCGCAAACGAAGTAACAGCGCGGGCAGGCGATGCGATGCGACAGGGTGGGCCGGAAAACGAAATTTCTCGCAGATTTCGTTTAGATTCGATAATCATCGCACGCAGAATCTAGTAGTAGATATTCAGCTAACGGATTCTGCTTACTCATAAACCAACTGACGCGAGGACGTCCATGTCTTCACAGATGTCATAAAAAATTATGAAGTATTTATTTATTCGATAAGCAACGAACAAGAGAGTGATCTTTGCCCAGTAGTGAGACAGCATAGGTAAACAGAAAAACAAACAATATTTACCCTTATTTTAAGAGCTGAAAAAAGAACTAATAAGTAGAACATCTCACCTGCTGGGAAAATAAGATATCAAGCGACAAGTCATATCTCTCAGTATTGTTGATTTATTGTAATGTAATGTCATTTTGTACGTAGAAGTATTTACTTACCTTCACTATTGATCATTATTGAGGTAAGTAGAAATGACTCATCGGTCTCAAATGTTTCATTGTTAAGGTAGGTACTTACTGTAGAAACTGATCGGTAATTTTAAGATATCATCAATTATTGTGTGTGTCACCTTCGACCATATCATTCATGTGGACTTTATGACTTCTAAGTATATGTGTATGACGTCATCATTTTTACGCTACTGCCAATCTTTACCTCAAGAAATCTAATCTCAAGATGCTGGTATTTCCATCTAGCTGATGGTGGTTATGGAGTCAGATGTCAGTCGTTTCTTGATAATACTGTC
Source organism: Luperina testacea (assembly GCA_927399505.1). NCBI lineage: Eukaryota > Metazoa > Arthropoda > Insecta > Lepidoptera > Noctuidae > Luperina > Luperina testacea. Next base: position 3,181,064 of record OV656769.1, read on the forward strand.
ACTCAACCGTGTCTGGGTGTGGTTGGATACTATAACAATTTCAATTTGGCAAGGAAAATATGTACTAGGATTAAATCCATACTAATATTATAAAATCGAAAGTGACTCTATCTGCTGTATGTTACCTTTTCACGTCTAAACCACTGAACAGATTTCTTTAAAATTTGGCAAGGAGATAGATGGCATCCTGGGTAAGAATTCGATAATTTTCGATGTCAGAAGCTATTAATATATAAATTAAATGTCTAGTCTATTTGTTCCCCTGAATTAAATCGTGATGGCTTGTATCTTTTTATCTCGCCCCCCTTTTATTCCTAAACATTTTTACGATAACCCACATTATCAAACACGCTACTTTTAATACAGTTACATCACACAAATAGCAGTCAAGTGGAACACCAGATTTTATAGTTATGTCAATGATTTCAGTTTTATGTTGGGTGGGTTCCATTAGATTTCAGACCCGCATTGAGAAAAAATGCGGTCGAAGGACATTGGTTTTAAATACACACTGGTGTGATAATAAGACTAATTACAATTACTCATAAGTTTACTGTGGTGATGTGGTACTGACGCACAGTTCTCGTGAAACGCAAGTCATGCATTTGGCAGTAGATTTGCATATTGATAACGTTTGTAAGCGTGATGGTGTTCTTATTGAGAATTGAATGTAGGTGTGTCCCAGTTACAACCGATGAGATATCATTTATGAAACATCTCGTTTAGTCTTCGTAAGGTTCGCGAGCGGTGACCTTTATATTGCAGAAAGTCCGTTTTAGCAAGATGGATGGAGATAATTATATATTGGTTCATTTTTATTTTTCTAACTTACTGCTGACATATTTATTTATATAACAATTGCTTGCTGTACTTACAGTTAACACCAAAGCGCGCAGCAAGCCAATAACAACATTTACCTAACTAAAAAACTATGCAAACATTAAACATCGATTTATTATATTTTATGTGAAATTAACTAGACTTTAAGGACAATAAATTAAGAATGTGGTCTTACGGAACTTGATTCGCGTCTCACTCTTAACTCCTCAACCAATAATAATTGCAAAACCAAAGGTAAAAAAGGATCCTTCGATGGAGGTCGAAAAGGAGAACAGAACCAACCAAATTACTCCATATTAACTCACAAACCGATCGTTTCACCTGCAATTTTTCTTCGAAATAAACGCTTTAACAACTTTAAACATCCTGATCCGCATAACATCCGTTATTGCTTAACATAATGTCCGAAATTTTAACTTAAAGCTTTATAATACCTGCCCGTTACTGTTATACTTTATCTGGTCTTCGAAACTGGTTGTAACTTGTCCTTTAAAGCTTTCCAATGGGTACTTTCTGGGGACGAGAAATTGTGTCCAGAAGTTTGTATTGTTATTTGACTTTCTGTTAATAGGTTTTTGAATGGTTGACGATAATTAATGAAGTTTATGTTTTTTTGGGTGCTGAAAGGGCCTTGTATATGCTGCGGGGGCATTTTGAAAGTTTCAATATAAGGGTTTGGAAAAAACGAGGGTTTTTTTTTTTATAAATGGCGATTGAGACTATTCGATTAGATGGAATTTTATATAAGGCATGTTATTTGCAAGCTCTTTTCAATATTCGTGCTATTCGGTAATAATAAATAGTTCGCAATATGCCTCTGAATAACTTAACATGTTATACCATAATACGAAATTCCATAAAACTCCCTTACACATACTTAAAACAAGTATATGACCCAACCCCAAATGGCTACCATAATGCAGTTATGAGTCTCTATCTCCAAATACTTGGTAACCGTAAGGGTAAGGGGACGTTAGACGACCCCTAGATGAGAATGGGACAATTAATTGTCCAACAAGCGTCCGGTCTAGACTTTCGGGGCACTTCGGGACACTCGAGTGGACGTAGACTTTGTCCCCTTTTGTGCCGTCTGTCCTTCCGTATGCTTTTGGTAATTAATTAATTTTTTCATAAGTAAGTAATTAAGGTACCCATTTTTGACGATGTTTTTCTTTTTGTTACAGGGTGAGTACCTAAAACTGCAAAACTTGGGAACTGGACAACTTCCGTTTCAACGTCAAAAGGTATTTCTGTGGTAGATAGTATTTAGAATGTATTAAAAGTTACGTTCATCGACTGTGCTGCAATGCAAAAAAATGGTACAATCATCACATACGATAGATAGGTCGATTACTGGGTAGACCAATTTCTGTGTAGATCGATTACTGGGTAGATCGATTACTGCAAACTCTTTTTAGGAAAAATGCTAATAGCGTGTATAATTGACAGGTTTATAAACAGTAAATAAATGATGATTCGTCCATTAACGTTAGCGGGAAAGTATCTTAAATTAGAGTACCCATTAGTGCATTATTGAGTCATCGCATGGCCCTCGTTCAGACACAGAGTGCATTCACTCTTAACGGGAAACCTATAAATAAGACCAATTATAATATTTTACCTCACTCACATGCTTGTATGGGAAAATCCAGTTCAGAGTTACAAATACTGACTGCATTCTATGTTATAATTATGTTAATTAAATTAGGTCATGAAGTTTTATGTGTTTGTTAACGTCGCCGTCGTTCGCCTTAAAATCTGTTCGAATATTTACATTTATTGGCTGAATTAACGGAATTATTAGAACAGTAATTCGTCGTTGTCTGTCCGAGATACAACAGAAGCTAGTTTAATATCGTGTGTATCGACTTTCGAAAGAGGGAGTCGTAAGGTTCGTTTATTTATGTTTTGACCGGAAATTTTACTATCACCGAGTTTAAATCCAGTGTTTTACGGTGCACGGGGCGCGAGGTTCAAAGAGTCCGCTAAATATATACGTGCAAGTAGTCTCTACACTACCTACCTACTATCTTCGCTCGCATCACACTACCGGTTACGACGGCATCCTATGATTTACATGCATGTACACTATTCTTAGAGCCGGCACAAGGTACAAACTCACGTGTTCTACACACAGCGGTAGTATTTTGCAAAGTCGTAAAATATGTCTTTCGTTTTCGTCTACCAGTTGTTCTTGTTTTAGCAGCGGCACAGGGCTAAAGCAGTGGTTTCAATTAATGTTTATTATGCTATTTATTTATTGCCTATGTCGTAAAGAACGTTTGCTACTTAATTGAAGGTTAGCGTGGGTGGCGATACCTAGTAACACCGGTCAGACCGCAATCCGCGGGAAAATAATGTTGTTAGGCTGCTTATCAGCACGCGACAGTACCTTTAGAGCAAATGTATGACGATACTAAAAGCCCGGGAAATTGCCAGTGTGAGAATTACAGGTAGCAAAAGAATAGTAAATATTTTGAAACTAATCTAAACAATCATTTAAGATTAAAACTATTGACCCAGTTTCCTTTTAGACGACAATTTCTTTTTCGAAAAGTTTTCGAAATTGATATTCGAATAAATTTCATTGGCGAAACGAAACGTGGGGAATATATTATTATGTTAGCAGACAACCGTTATGTCCGTTGTGTGGGAATATTATCAAAGACGTTAGCCAGAGCAATAGTGGGCAGCTTGCGAAATCCTCATATTGCTCCGTTCGTTAAATCAACACACAGTTGCAAACTATACGGTTAGTCGGTGTACAATTTATAAAAACATCGCAAAACAAAAGAGATGTATTTTTTCGTCTTAAAACAATATTTCAATCCGTCGCTTCTAGCTCTTCACTTGAAATCTACGATCATTCAGGCCTTGACATGCAACTGTTCACTGCAAAGCAAAACTAACGGTACACCCGTCTTCAATCTTATTTCTAGCGGGTGATGAGTCATATTTCCTTGTTTTTTATGATGATAGAATAGGATAGTAATAACCCAAGTTTGTGGAGCAAGTACAAATCATTCATGAAATGTGTTGAACTGTTTGATTTACAACCGTTTGCCGTTTGTTTACACGGCATTAATGCTCTCCGTGTATTGGGATAAGATTTTTACGCAAAAGGATATGGTGGGTAGATAGAAAAATGTTTAAGTTTATCCATCTTTTCATAACGAAACAATTTTTCAGAAAAAATTTACGAGGTGATTTCTTAAGGCGACTAAACCGACGACCTAAAGCGCGGTCTTTGCCGGACTGCATAGAAAAGAAAGAGAAGCGCGATAACACAATGCTTATTTACAAAAAATCTATTGTTCGGACTAAAAAATTAAAACAGTACTGCTTTAGTAAGTTGCTTGTAGAATAATCTGACAAAAGATCATAATTATTGTATGTATATTAGTATGGTTTTTATTGTAAAAAGAAAGTTTTTAGAGGTATCTTCATGTTTTATTTCTATCGTATCAAATTAGTTGTATCAATATGTTATAATATGTATATATCCTGAAGAATATCATATATTTTTCTGATTTTGTTTACTGTAGTCGATCATATCATATACTTTTATTGTATCTAAAACTTACGTTTTTTTGTCTTTAGGTGCCGTAAGCCCCTTAAGTAATCCATTGAAATGTTACATCACACATGAATTCGTCTTTCAGAATGCCAGCTGTATAATAAATTACGCTAACTTCCTACTATCCTACTAATAATATAAATGTGAAAGTTTGTGAAGATGTTTGGATGTTTGTTACTCAATCACGCGTAAACCGTTCAACAGATTTAGATAAAATTTGGTATAGAGATAGTTTAAGTCCTGGGAAAGGACATAGGATAGTTTTTAGCCCGATATTCCCACTGAATCGACACTTACGCGGGTGAAACCGCGGGGCGCTGCTAGTTAGGCTATAAATTTGCCAAAGTAATCTCTATTGTACCGGTCTATCTGAAGGCCTATACAGTGTGGCAATGAACATTACCTTGCTGATTCGTATGGCATACCAACCATTTAGCATAATCAGCATATAATATTCCCACCGCTGGGACAGAGGCCTTCTCTTGGTGAGAGGGAGTGGACCGTAATACACCACGCGGGCCCAGTGCGAGGATGTCACATGTCTCAATTTTTTTGGTTCTTGGACTTGCCGGTTTCCTCAGGATATTTTCCTTCACCGTTTTGAGAGCAGTGGTGATGAAATAATTTACACAAAGTAAAGCCTGCTACATCACGTAAATCGCGGCCGGTACCATTGTGCCACCACTAGCAACCATTTAATTGAAGCTATTCTCATGATCACCTAAATTGGTAAATGATCAATAATTTATTTTCTGTAAGTAGGTTTGTACAAACACTTTTACACGTCAATCATATTTTTTTAAACTATATGAGGTCGGCGTTTCCTATACGACTATTCTGAGAAGAAAGGCCTGAACAAACTCAGAGGTCACAAGTCTCTTTTAGAGTCCAGACAAAATCTTGGTCAGATCATGTGAAGACTATGATTGTATCCGATTCGTATAATAAATACCATAAGTGATCCCCTTACTAGTCAACTAGACCCTGTTGATTCACCAGCGGGTTGTGGATAAACACGTAGAAAATGGCTTACATCCGGGAAAATTTGTAAACTGTACCCTTCAACGAAGCCCCGGAATGTTTTTATGTGCAGTTGTGAGTTCGGATACGAAATGGTGACAGAACTTGGAATGGGTCGTCGTCGGGTTAGGGGACTTTACTTTCGTTTCGGTATGTATTCCCTTAGCGATATTATTGGTTTAAATTTTCTGGGTTTTGTAGGTACATTTTGCTGTTTACTCGTTGGTTTACAAGTGGATAAGTGGATACGTTATAGAAAAAAAGGAAAATATTTTATTTGGGACGCACTTATAGGGATGTAAATAGTAAAAAGGAGCATTTAAAACTCGCAAAGCAGTAGCAGTAGTAGTATAGCAGTATCCTCTGGGGATCTGGAACATTCCCTCCATAGCACTTTAGTAAATACCACTTTTGAAAAGAAACAGTCTTCAGGATATCATCATCTGCCGAGCCTTTTCCCAACTACGTTGGGGTCGGCTTCCAGTCTAACTGGATGCAGCTGAATACCAGTATTTTACATGAACCGACTGCCTATCTGACTTTCACAACCCTGTTACTGGGTAATACGATACCCCTTTGTAGGACTGGTTATCATACTTTCGGGCTTCTGACGACTATCAAAGATCTGCAAATGTCAGCCTGGACCAACGGTTTAAAGTGCTTTCCGAGGCACGGGGAGGTAAAGATGGTCACCCATCCACGGACCAATCGCGGCATCGTAGCTTAACCTGATCAATCGACCCGTGCGGCTGTTATTACTTAGCCACTAGCCCCGCAGCCCCCAAACGCTTGCTATTTAATACCACGTTTTGCAAACGTTGAGTATCCTGCTAACATGATGTTATAAGGAATTCCTACGAAACCCTAAATAACGGATCTTCTTATACGGTTATCACAAAACACATGACCAGTATCTTAAATTCTTAACCAAAGCGGATCTTGGCAAAGGGCCGTCCCTTAAGGATGAATAAGTAAAAGTTACCGAGTGTCCTTTGTAGTGAAAGTGGCCATTTGTTGCCTAGCGCCAATAGAATTGGGTTCTTGGCAGAACAGCTGTTATTGCAGCAACGGTTACTGGTTATCATTGTTCTTAGGTCATTGCGCATGTTCAGAATTAATCGCCGGAACCACGTGTTTAGTTTTACTATTTGACGTTACTGATGAAATTACGATGTAGTGATAAATGCTTTGTGTATCCCTAAACAGTCTCGCATTGTTTTAGTCTAATTTTTTTTGTGTAGGGTTGGTCATTGTTATTCATTTGTTTTACATCTGAAGGTTCTATCTTCTCCCTGAAAGATGAAATGAACAGCGCGGTAATCGCGTAACACACTAACAGTAGCAATGGGTTTCGTTCTGACAGTTCAACAACATTCATTGCGTTATTTACGTTGTTGAGCAGACAAATTTTTCGAACACATGAATCAATGGATTAGTGATGATTATATAGATGATTCAGATTGTGATTGTTAACGTGTTACGCAATAAGGGTGCAGTTCTTGATTGTGAAGAGACATTCAAACAATCCACGTGCTTCAGAGACTTGTGTATTGCTAAAGACATCCATGTGATGGGTGGATTTAAAAGCTTGCTAACAAGCGCGATTGCCCTCTTCAAATAAATCCGTCTTAATAATAAAGCGTTGCTTATCAAGCCAAAATATCAAGTGGCATTTCCTCCAACGAAACATCAATACCGACCACATTTTCCTCAACTCACCCCAAATTGGCAGGCGATCGTTCCAAACAATACAAATCGTCATTCGTTTTCCACAAACATGGGACGGATCCCATTCACCCAAACGCGACGATGTAAACACGAAGTTGACCCTGATGAATAAGTAAACTTTTGATTTTAAACTTACTCGGGGTCTCATGAAACATGCAGGACTGGGTCTCCGTTTATGTGCCTACATTGTGTGCGGTTATCAATATTTGACTTAGCTTACCAGGACCAGGGGTTTTTTTTGGATAGCCGATGGGTATGGTGAAAATCGGATTATACGTAAGATTTTAGGATGGTTTATGGAAATCAAAGTTGTTAAAAAATACCGGTGTAGTGTGAGTTGGTCTCGCGTACCGAGGGTTCCGTACTTGTAGGTATGCAACTACAAATTTACGGTTTTCGGATTTTTTCCTTTGTGCTACATGACAATGCTTCTTGCCAAATTTCATGATTCTAGGTCAACGGGAAGTACTCTATAAATTTTGAGAGTGTCGAAATATACGTTTTTTGCTGCCTAAACGGCCGTATCTTTGTTGACGTTAACTTAGAAGTTTGATTTTTTCACAGCTTCAAGGAACTGTAGACCCTGAGTATATGGTTTTAATTTCAACTCGATACCTCCACGCGTTCCCGAGATAAAGGGACTTGACAGACAGACAGACGGACAACAAAGTGATCCTACTTATGAGGGTTCCGTTTTTTCCTCTTGAGGTACGGAATCCTGAAAAGGAACATAACATCACGCCTGTAATTTCCGAGGGGTTTTCGTCTCATGTAATAGGAGGCGAGCCTATTGCAAATAATTCCTTCATTTTCAACATTATTGTCGTCAATCAGTAGAAGTTCATCATTCTCATGTTCCTTTAATACATCTCTATTGGACGTCATCTCTGCGTAACCTTCCTCCTTTGCCATAGTTTCTTTCATTATCCATCTTAGAGGTGGGCAAAGTGTATCATTTCTGCGATTGGAACATTTGCATCTCGATCACTGAAATGATCCGAAACACTGATATGTTTAATTTGGCTCATTTGGATCATCGGTTCAAAGGATATCAAATACAGAATCAAAATCTGTGTGAGGTTGAGTGATACATCTCATTTGGTTTCTCCTTTTGACTTGTATAGATTGTAATTATGTCGCCCGCTTACTCGCGACAGCGACTCTATAGTTAAGTAACTCAGTGTGTCTCAGTTTCTTTCCCTCTCTCGCTCGCACACTGCTCAGTCGCCTCGCGAGTGACGCGTCGCGCGAAATGAGCACAGGGCAAAGTAATGTTTCAGATCCAAATGATGCATTTCAAACGTTGTTACTGAACCAACCTTTAGAATCGCTTCAATGATCCAGATCAGTTTTTATGGAAAAGTTACACACGCCTAATCCATCTATTCTTAGGTCTGCTCTTTGTGATCAATGACTATTAATAGTAATTCATGCGTTCCAATTATTTTATCGTTCACTCATTATAACTTAAGTTTCAATTAAGTTGCTGACCACAAAGGTTTTAAAAACAACAGTTTCTAAATATATCCAAAACCACAGTGACGAACGCAGTCACAGGAAAATTGTCTACTTCCTTATAAAGTACCAGGGCTTAATAATAAGTAGGTAGTTGAGTTCCACATTCCTCTCGATGCAGTCACACGCGACTATCGGTTTTGTTTATAATATAAAAGAAACGGTTACCCCCGGTTTCACTCATATCCTAGAATCCTAGCGGAACTAAAGATCAGTTTGTTACCATTTTGTTATCTTGGACATACAGTCTATTATGTGTGGGGTGCCTGGTGACTGGGGGAAGGTGACTGGGACAAGTCTGTCCCAGCCACCTTTTCAAGGTCGTCGCAACAACACCCTGTCCTCCGCTTTGTTGTGGGGCAGCCTAAGAGGGCCTCTCTTAGGCCATGTCCAACAGTGGACTGCAATAGGCTAAGTTAATTGTTTTAGACTATCTGTGTGCTAAATTTCATTCAGCATTTACGCATAGATTGGCTATTTATCCGTGATACTGGTCAAGAACTCCCACATAATCTATAGCGTTTGCAATGCACTGCCCCAGCACTGCCAGGCCTGTGTTGCAACACAGGTTTCCTCTCTGTAAGAGGGAGCCGGCCATAATCCACCACGCGGCCCAGTGCTGGTAGATAGATGTCATATGTCTTCGAATTTTTAGTTTTAGGACATGCCGGTTTCGTCACGATGTTTTCCTTCACCGTTTTGACAGCAGTGGTGATAAAATATAATTTACACAAAGTAGTGCTTGCTTGAGTTCAAACCTACGATTACAACTCTGAAGTCGCTGCCGTTACTACTGGGTCACTACTGCTGCCAGTAATTAAACTTACTTATTCTATAAAGGTAAGTATGGCGAATGTGGAACTCTACTACATCTGGCGAAAAATGACGAGGAGAACCGGCCATAATGAAATGGAATAACGCTAGGCAGACAGAGATACTATATAGGTAAATACATACGAATATTATAAATTCAAAAGTTAGGTACTCTGTCTGCCGGTCTGATTATTACCTTTTCACGACTAAACCACTGAACGGATTTCGATAAAATTTGGCAAAGAGATACATTGCATTCCGGGGAAGGACATAGGATAGTTTTTATCCCGATATTCCTACGGGATCGACACTTATGCGGGTGAAACCGCGGGACGCTGCTAGTAACTTATATTTAAGGCTGTCTGTGAGTAATGGCAGACTGTCTTGAACAATGGCTGACTGTCTAGTAATTTTAGGTGGTTTCTGTGAAAATGACGAGTTTGTTTTATAAAGGGTGTCCAGTGGAAATTTTTCAAATTTAAATTATCGTTATTTATTTATTAACGGGGCTAGAGGCGCGGGAGGGGTAGCGTTGGTTTTGTCATTTTTGCGGATTTTTTTGCAACCATGAGTCATTGGTCGGGAGCGCACCGTGCATTTGCGGTTGAGCAATATTTAAAGTGTGGTGAATCGTTGGTTCGAGCGCGTCGTGCTTTCTGTTCTCACTTCGATATTCGGCGATTAAACGACAGTCTGAGCACGCAGCTTATACGGTCGTGGGTAAAAATATTCCGACAAGAAGGGACAGTGGTAAATAGGCCGCCAATAGGACCGTCTACGTCAGCAGCAACGCCAGAACGTGTGGCACAGGTGCGACAAGAAATTATCAGAAACCCTAGAAAATCTGCGAGAAAGATTGCGGGCTCTACAGGCATCAAGAAGTCAACTTTGCATGCGATTTTGAAAAAGAAATTAAAGCTTCGTCCTTATAAAATGCAAATCGTTCAAAAACTAAATGACAGCGATTATGTTTTAAGAAAAACGTCCGCCCGAACGATGTTGGAACGTTTTCGGACCCCTAGAACACTTGTGAACATATTGTTTAGCGACGAAGCTCATTTTCACATCGGGGGCTATGTGAATAAACAAAATATGCGTTACTGGAACCCCAGCAACCTAAGGGAACGGCATTAAAAGAATTTGCACTGCCCTAAAGCGACAGTATAGTGCGCGATTTCTGCTAATGGAATAATCGGTCCATATTTTTTTAATGAAAGTGAAACTGTCACTTCTTCGGTTTACTGCCGTATGATTGATGAGTTTTTGGTACCGCAATTGCAAGTGTTTTACGGACGCAACAATAGGACACACTTTCAACAAGATGGGGCAACTCCACACACTGCCAGGATCACAATGTCGAGGTTAAGGGAAATTTTCCCTGGAAAATTAATAAGCAAGTATGGAGACATACCCTGGGCCACCTCGATCGCCGGATTTGACGGCGTGTGATTTTTCTTGTAGGGTTACCTTATGTCGAAAGTATACTGCAATAATCCCCGTACCATAACTGCCCTACAAGAAAATATCCGGCATGAAATCGCTACTATCCTCCCAGAGCTTTGTTCCCGCGTACTTGCCAATGTTAGGGTTCGCTTACAAGAGTGTATAACGAGGAATGGACGTCATTTGGAGGACATTATTTTTACGAATTGAAATCCGCAGACCCTAGTTACGTTTTAAAAATAAAATAAAAATTCTATAGTTATTCGTTTATTTGTTTTTTAACTTTTAAATAGAAAAATTCCCGCTGGACACCCTTTATAAGGTATCACGGTTAGGAAATACCTACCAATATTTGCGCTGCACCTATTGTCTTAGTAACCGTTCGATATAAGTAAGTTATGTTTATATACGGTCATTATTTAATATTTCCTTATTTACCAGCATATTAATTTATTGTTTTATTACTACGTAGGTCTTGAAATGTGTCCGTCTCTGTACAAGCATAATATATCAAATAGCTGCGGGTTTTGCTCCCGAAACGCTAAACTATCCTGCAAAAGATGTTATAAATACTCTTCGTGAACATTTTAAATAACAAATTAACCTAATAAAACCACAGATTTATTCAGCTTCCATATCAACAGCTCAAGTTGTTCGACATAAATAATGATGATAATCTTTTAAAACACATAATTACCTCCCGTTGTGTGTGTAGACGAAGACATCGTAAATAAACAGAATATTTTAATGACGCCACAGAAATCATTGTAACAAATGCTCATACGCAGCCGGCAATTATTCATGATTGTCATTAAAAAGTTTACAATCGTAATACCAGACTTGACAATGGCTGACGGCGCGGCGGCGGTTCACACAGGCTGTTTTGTTTAGTTTTCACGCGTGGCGGACTCGGTGCAAATTGCGGCAGATTGTCGTGTAGTGTGGTGCGGCCACATTAATCATTGTAAACGTAGGGAAAATGGTATAATGGTTGCTAAATCCGCTACTTATCGCCGGACGGTTTGTCGGCGGCTGCCCTAGTTTACCGCAGTACAAGACATGAGCTTAAGCGGGCAGCAATAACCATCATAATCATCCTATAATATTCCCACTGCTGGGTCAAAGGACTCCTCTCGGTGACAGGTATTGGGCCATAATGCACTACGCGGGCCCAGTGCGGGTTCGTGGATGTCACATGTCTTCGGATTTTTGGTTCTAGGACATGCCGGTTTCCTTACGATGTTTTCCTTCACCGTTTTCAGAGCAGTGATGATGAAATTATTTTAACAAAGTAAAGCGCCTGTCTGGGTTCGAACCCACGACCTTCAACTCGGAAGTTGGGTTGTTACCACTGGGCAACAAAATAGGAATAACCGCTCCGTGTAAATTACTACGCTTGTCTTATTCGTGTCTGCAAAAGTATATGATCAAAGTTGTGTGAGGTTAAAACGAAGCCTTGAGCGTAACAGACGCAGGTTCTTGTATAGAATTTAACCCTATTTGAACCTGGTTTATAATAATATAAACAGTGTAATTGTGTATAATTATTGCTGATTACTAAGCCAAGATTATGTCACATGAATTTAAATACATTAATTTAACTACCAATATGGCTATAATATTAAATCAATTACATCATCATAATAAGTGAATTCTTCGATAATACAAAGTGGCATACTGTATTACAGTATGCCAATTTGTATTATCGAAGAATCAAGGTAATAAAAACATGATATATTTGCTTTTATAAATGATCTGTCAGATAATGTGGACATAGGTAGACAAAAACATCGCGTGGGATGTGCAATTACATACAATATAACAATATAGAGACAAAGAATCAATCAAAAGATGCTTTAGAAGTGATGCTGTATTAATAGGCAGATTTTATTTTGCGCTCCTAACTCAAACTGAAATGATTTATTTCAATTAAACCATTTACAGGCACTTTTGAGTTGTCAAGAAGTCGGTCATTCAGAAATATGAAGCTAGCGCAGAAGGGACAAGCAACTCGATGGACACTCTTTTAATTAAATTATATTGTTACAGAAATATTATTGGTTAGAAACAACGAAGCGAAACTACTAGCCGAGAAACCGCGTAGTGGTTACTATGCGGGGTCTCTGCTAATAATTTCGAAGTTTTTTCCGCCTCTTTCTAGGGTTCCGTACCCAAAGGGTAAAAACGGGACCCTATCACTAAGACTCCACTGTCCGTCAGTCCGTCTGTCACCAGGCTGTATCTCACGAACCGTGATAGTTAGACAGTTCAAATTTTCACAAATGATGAATTTCTGTTGCCGCTATAACAACAAATACTAAAAACAGATTAAAATTAATACTTAAGGGGGGGCTCCCATACAACAAACGTGTTTTTTTCGACGGTTTTGCCTTGTGGTACGCAACCCTTCGTGTGCGAGTCCGACTCGCACTTGGCCAGTTTTTTATATAAGACGCTACCATATCAACAGTTAATTCTTCCTCTTTTAATCCTTGTATCGTAAGATCACCGAAACCGCTGTTTCCTATACCTTGCACTGCACACCATCATTCTTTATTCCAGTTGCGACCCTCAAAAGAGAACCAGTGACAAATGATGTACAATATTGGAAAAAGCACCCCAAACATTGTCGCCTTAATCGAATATAACTTGTTTGTTCTTTAATAGTTTAACGGTTATTTTTTGCGAACGAATGCAAAGATTACGTAGATACTGCTTTCATATTCGCCGCTTTTTTAATAGTGGCAATTTTTTTTCGGCACCGCTTTATTGTGTATACAGAGTTGATTAGATTCGTTAATCACAGTATCTTGTTTTATTAAGTGGTCATCATCTGCCGAGCCTTTTCCCAACTGTTGGGGTCGGCTTCTAGTCTAACCGGATGAGGAATGCCAGTATTTTACATGGAGCGACTGCCTATCTGACCTCTATAACCCAGTTACTGGGTAATACGATACCCCTTCGAACCCAACACGTCGACTTCCGAAATTAAATTATTTTTCACATTGTAGTGTCTTTTTTGGAAGTTGGTTGTTTTTAACAGGTTCCGCGCGATGCCTACCATCCTGTTTACGGGAATTGCTCGTCACGCGTATGGACGAAGCAATATGAGTATGTAAAGATCGTCGTTTTCACTTTCAGCCCATCCGCATAAGATAAAGGCTGGAGTAAGATTGTAGAAAGACGTCAAACTTTCAAAATGGTAGCTATATAGTAGCCACAGCATGTGCTGCGGCTACTATATAACTACCATTTTGAAAGTTTTGGTTGTTTTTCGTGCACTTTTAAGAGTGTGTACTCTTAAAAGTGCATGAAAAACAACCAAAGCGTTACTTACCTAGTCGAACGAACAAAAAACCAACATTGTTTAAAGATGTATTCACCAAATTCTTTTTGTAGTTTTGTTTAGAAGCCGAAATGAATTTATTATGAGAGGAGATCTTTTGTGTCCCTTATAGGCGTATAAAAAGACGACTCTCTATTACCATAGTATATTGTCCTTTAGTTTTATGATTAATAGTTTTATTTCTTACTGTGCAAGCTTGACGGGGCCTATTTTTTTGGAAATATGCACAGCAGCAATTTATTTATGCAGTTTTTGACATCATTAGCCGAAGTCACCACCGTGATTAACGCGACTTCTATTACCGGGTCCCATAATGGCATGCATCTACAATAGATGTATGTGAAAATAATTTTCATTCATATCCATAGTTGGAGCAGAAACTGTCATGTTAGTTGTATTGAAAATTGTGTGTCACATACTTACTGTCCCACCTTTTGTAATGTCTATTGTTGTACTCAGTAGGTACGTTCTTGTAAAGACTGATATGCAGCACAGTTTATACAAATAAAAAACACAAAAGACTTGTACAATTAATTAATTATCTCATTAGAAACACCTATTGAAACAAAGGATTCATCAAACGACCCTAAACTTGATGAAAACAACATACGCCCCTTTGCTTCAATAATTAATTAATGTGTTATCTTAATAAATAAAATTGTCGGAATTATTACGTTATTGACGCCTTTTTGCTTCAATAATGTATCTTCTTGAAAATTGAAATTTTCGGACTTATCACGTTATTGAAGCAGAGAGGCGTATATGCACCAACAATGATACTTATTTTTAATTGTTGCCATTTACATTTACGTGTAGGGCTGTCAAAAATAATTTAAAAATGTTATCTCCCATCTTATAGTCCAGTCAAATTAGTCCTTAAAATAGAGGTAAGGTTACAATAATTCCCATAGAGCTAAAAATTGGTATGAATGTTCAGAATACTATTATAAATGAATTGTGAAAAGTCCCCATCAATCCCCCTTGTGCAAAATTTTTTATTGATGGTGAAAGTTTGTAAAAATAGATTTTTCGCGTTTTTCAGCTAAACAGTGAGTTTTACAGCAAAAATAGTTCAGACAAAAATTGTAGATCATCCAATTCTCTACAAAAAATGTATCCACACTTTTTTTCATAATTATTGCCATTTCCGTGATATAGCGGTTGAAAGAATTGAAAAAAATATTTTATTCGTAATATGCATGTTAATGTACTTTTATATACATTTTTGAACCGTTATACGAGTAAACATATGAGTCCCTGTCTTGTACATACAAAATAACAGACATCTGTAAAAAATCATTTGCAGTGTCGAAAAAATTATACTCGAAAAAGTATAGCATTGATACCGTGAAAAGACGGCGCCAAGAAGAAGAAGCTGGTTCATCAAAAATAAGTCCTCCTCGTACTAGAGCACGAGTAAGTGAAACTACATAAATCTTACGTCGGTACTGCAGTGCTTTTTTCTTCTCCAACTCTTCATTTAATTCATTGCCGCAAAATAAACAACACTGATTGAAGCAAAATGTAGTTTCACTTACTCGTGCTCTAGTACGAGGAGGACTTACTTTGATGAACCAGCTTCTTCTTGGCGCCGTCTTTTCACGGTATCAATGCTACTTTTTCGAGTATAATTTTTTCGACACTGCACATGAATTTTTACAGATGTCTGGTATTTTGTATGTATAAGATAGGGACTCATATGTTTACTCGTATAACGGTTCAAAAATGTATATAAAAGTACATTAACGTGCATATTACGAATAAAATATTTTTTTTCAATTCTTTCAACCGCTATATCATGGAAATGGCAATAATTATGAAAAAAAGTGTGGATATATTTTTTGTAGAGAATCGGATGATCTACAATTTTTTTCTGAACTATTTTTGCTGTAAAACTCACGGTTTAGCTGAAAAACGCGAAAAACCTAATTTTGCAAACTTTCACCATCAATAAAAAATTTTGCACAAGGGGGATTGATGGGGACTTTTCACAATTCATTTATAATAGTATTCTGAACATTCATACCAATTTTTAGCTCTATGGGAATTATTGTAACCTTCGAAGTCTTATTTGACTGGACTATTACCCCCAGCCCCTACATAATGATATGTTAGCAATTTGAACCCACATTTCGCGGTCGCATGCAACGTACGCGCGTTGCCAATTTTGTCATAAGGGCCCTGAGTCCCTGACTCATATATAATTGCGGCTGCCGGCTCAAATGATTTTAATGATGTCAAAATTGAGTCGAATGATAAGACTAACAATGAAGATGGTATCATTATAGGCTCGGTGTGCGATATGTTTTTGCGATGGTGTAATTTTAATAGTGGCTGACGCCTACCTTATGGCGTTGCCTTGGTATCCCAAGTGGAACATAACATTCATGAACTTAAAGAATTTATTTCAATTAAACGCTTTTGAATTGTCAAGGAGTCGGTCAGTCCGAAAAATTAAGCTAGTTGCCCATTACTAAGCGTAGTAGGTACCTATGGAGAAGAACGGGCAAAAAACGCCATGGAATCTGTAGATTAGGAAAATATACATCTACTGTTTTGTGCTTTTCTGTACCTGTGTCGATTCTGTTACGTACTATGTTCACTACTTCAAATTTTATCGAAGAGTTCACTATAGTGACTTCACGTATAAATCCATTACCGCTTGCTCGTAAAAACATAAAACATTGTTTACGGTAGTGTCTTCGTAGATAAATAATATTTCGTCACTGGCTGTCATTGATACCAGCATAGTAACCGGCTCCCTCGGTTTATTATATATACAATTTGCTCGAGAGATAAGCGTTTGACACTGTTTTCTTTTGTTCCCTATTACTGGGGAAATGTAGGTCGAGCCGTGTTTACAATTTTCCTTTAGTTTTCTTCTTCTATCATTATCTTGGGCTGGAGTTGGTTTTCCGACTGATATTTCTCTAGTTTGATTATCTTTGTATTTATCCATGAATCATTCATTGTTCCTAGCTCTATCATAACATTTCGGTTACGCATCGTGCGTCTAACCTTTTGACACTTGTATCAATATGCCTCAGACCTCACGTGATGTGTGGTAAAATTGGTAGCACTTCGTCTACAGTTAGATTATGCTTTCAGGAGGTGAATTTGGACTTGTACTTAATTGGCATGAGGAATAAATTGCATTTTTAGTTAATGTTACGAGCTTGGGGTTCGTGACAATAAAAACTACCGATTTAATAACCAAAAAACTGACACTTTACTCACCAACACTAATTACAGCTCAAACACACTAATTGAGAAACACAATGTCACTTACTGATCACTTCTAGTCGCACTCGAATATCGCTTTCGATGTTATCGCATGTATAGCTTACTCAAAACTATGTGTCTCGCGGCTCGCGCCCGCCTTATATAGTCCCACAGAGCTACTTTAGAAACATCTAGTATGTTCGAGTACATAGCAGTCCCGACTGACTCGACGTCGATAGTTCTCGGAACTACTAGTACCTACAGGAAGGGTCAATGTCCTAGTACCAAGGCCAAGGTACTAGTTCTGCTACCCGATACAAGATGGCGCTAGTGGTAACTAATGGCGATACATGGCGATGTATCAAGCATTATTTTTGGCGCGCAACACTGCCCCCTCCTAAGACATGCTCGTCCCGAGCATTATTGGCTCCATAATAACGCGCCAGTCGATCCACATGGACGATCTTAGGAGTACCTCTTGCACCTTTCTGTATCCGGTAGGTTACATCATTGATCTTTGTCACAATCCGGTACGGTCCGTCCCATTTAGCTTGAAGCTTAGGAGATTTCCCTTTGCTGCGGACTGGATTGTGCAACCACACGAGTGAACCTTCGTCGAACTCTTTATTGTTCATTTTCCGATCATAACGGGTTTTCATCTTTTCAGACATTTGCTGGCCCGATTGTCGGACGTGCTCATAAATGTCATTCATCTTGTTCCGTAGGTCATTCGCATAATCAGTTACACTGCGTGGGGCATCAGGTGGTATTCCGGTGATCAGGTCAGCAGGCAGCCGTAATTCTCTTCCAAAGTTTGCGAGAGCTGGCGTCACCGATGTACTCTCGTGAACAGCGCTTCGATATGACAACAAAAACGGTTGTATGTGCTTGTCCCAATCTCGTTGCCGATTTTCCACAACTTTCGCTAGGTACCTCTCCAGTGTCTGATTAAATCGTTCCACCATTCCATCCGATTGTGGATGGTAAGAAGTCGTTCTTGTTTTATGAGTACCCATAACTCGACAAGTTTCCTGGAATATTTGGGACTCAAAATTCCTTCCTTGATCACTGTGAATCTCCAAAGGTACTCCAAAACGACAGAAGACTTCATGAACTAATTTGTCTGCAACTGTCGAAGCTTCCTGATTTGGAATGGCAAAGACTTCGGGCCACTTCGTGAAGTAATCCATCACAACCATGAAATACTTGTTGCCACTTTCACTCTCCGGAAACGGCCCCGCAACGTCGAGGGCTATCCTCTCCCATGGTGCACCAACATTGTACAATTTTAATGCACCTCTACTACGAGTCTGGGGTCCCTTTACAGCTGCACAACTTGTACATTTGCGACACCAATCCTCGACATCGTCCCGACAGTGGACCCAGTAAAACCGTTCTCGTATCTTCAGTAGAGTCCGTTTTACACCCAGATGACCTCCTGAACAACCATTATGGTACAGCTGTAGAACATCCGGTACTTGAGCTTTAGGGACAACCATTTGCAAATGACAGCTGTCTCCCCGAGCATTTTCCCATTTACGGCACAGGACTCCATCCTGAACCACCAAGCTGTCCCATTGGGCCCAATAGCTTTTTGTGACCGAACTCATCGCTGAGACGTCACTCCACCTGGGCTTAGGAGCTCTGGCCTTCATCCACTCCAGAATCGGCTTGATGTCCGAATCTTCCTGCTGTGCACGTTGTAGGCTTTCCTTCCACTCGTTGTTGAGGTCTGTCTTGAGCATCCTCACAGGTACCACTTCCTTACTCTCTTGTCTAGTACAATGCTTGCAGTCTTCAGGACAAGGTCTTCTTGACAATGCATCTGCGTTGCCATGAGATTTTCCGCTGCGATGTTCGACCACGAAGTCGTATTCCTGCAGTAGTTCAATCCATCTCGCAACTTGACCTTCTGGATTTTTAAACTGCAATAGCCATTTCAGTGCAGCATGGTCAGTTCGTAAGTGGAATTTCCGACCTAGAAGATATTTGCTAAAATACTGCAATGACTTTACCACAGCAAGCAGTTCCCGTCTCGTAACACAATAGTTCCTTTCCGGCTTTGACAACGACTTGCTGAAGTACGCTATCACAACCTCTTGATCACCATTCCGTTGGGACAACACACCGCCAAGTCCTATGTCGCTTGCGTCTGTGTCAACTATAAATTCCTTGTCCGCATCTGGGTATCCCAAAATAGGTGTATTGCACAGACGGTCCTTTAGCTCCTGGAATGCGATGTCGCAACTATTATCCCAGCAGAAATGTCGCTTCTCCTCGGTTAGCTTATGCAGGGGTTTGGCTATGTCTGCAAAGTTCTTGACAAATCGCCGATAATAGGAGCACAAACCCAGAAACGCTCTGACCTGCGTCTTGTCCTTTGGAACTGGCCAGTCCTTGACAGCAGCAATTTTCTCTGGATCCGTGCGGATACCTTCTTCAGATACAACATATCCCAAAAAGCTAACTTGTCGTTTGAATAGTGAACACTTCTTCGGACTTAACTTGAGGTTGGCACTCTGGATCTTCATGAGCACGCGTTCCAAGTTTTGAAGATGTTCTTCAAACGTACGGCCTACGATGATGATGTCATCCAAGTAGACCAGACAGGCATCGCCAATTAGCCCAGTAAGTACAAGTTCCATCAACCTTTCAAACGTTGCCGGAGCATTGCACAATCCAAACGGCATAACTTTAAATTGCCACAGACCCTTTCCTGTTGAGAATGCAGTTTTCTCTTTATCCTTGGGATCGATTTCAACTTGCCAGTAGCCACTTTTCAGGTCCAGCGTGCTAAACCACTTTACGCCAGTAAGCATGTCCAGCGTGTCATCAATTCTTGGCAAAGGATAGCTGTCCTTCTTCGTAACGTCGTTCAGACGACGATAGTCAACACAAAACCGCATGCTGCCGTCCTTCTTTCTTACCAGCACTACAGGTGAACACCATGGACTAGATGAAGGTTCAATAACACTATCCTTCACCATCCCTTCAATCATGGTTTCCACTTCCTTTTCACGTGCTACCGGCAATCTCCTTGGCCGCTGACGGATAGGCAATTCATCTCCTGTGTTGATTTTGTGTTGAACTAAGCCAGTCCTCCCGATATCAGCATCGTTTGACGAGAAAACATCGGCGTACTTGAGTAACATCTTCTTTGCTTTGACCATTTCACTTTGGGACAGAGCGCTGCGGCAGTCTTCTAAAAGGGTGGTCACTCTCGTTGGTGCATCCTTGCTGAGGGTCTCAGTCGATAGATATTGGCATCGACGCAACCAATCCACTTCCTCGCAAGTACCAAGTAGTGTGCCTTTTTCTATAATCTGTTCCTGATCACAAAGGTTCAGCACACGTACCCCTGAGATGTCGGTGGCTCTGACCAAAGTTCGTGCCACTTTCCATGGAAGGTCATTGTCTACCCTTTCCACGAGTACACAACGATAAGTTTGCCCAGGATTACGAGGAAGACTAACCGGAACAATCGTTTCCGATCTCGGCGGAAGAACAATCTTCTTAAGGCTGTACACATTTCCTGGTAACGCCCCTTCCACGAAAAGTTCCTCTTGTCCACATTTCAAAACACCTTGCTTGACGTCAATCTCGCAACAATTCTTCCTCATAAAGTCAAGGCCCAGGATGCAATCGTCCATTATATCAGCCACGATGACATTATGCAGGTAGATTCTGTTGCCTAGCTTCAACTCTATCTTCTTCTCTCCATGGACGGGTATGCGCTGACCGGTGGCTGTAACCAAATTAATGTGTTCTCGGTTGTGTGCGGAGTCCCCAAGGAACCGACTTATAAGTTGGGAACTGACGACCGTACGAGAGGCTCCAGTATCTATGGTCAGCTTACACGGCGTTCCGTTGACCTCGCCCTTGATGATTAGGCTATTCCCATCATGGGTTTGTGTGATCGAAATCCTTGGGGCTCCTTGAACATCAGCCAGCACCCGCCCCGCAGTCCTGGCTATTACTCGTTTCCCTGCTGCTGGTGTTGGGCGGTGCTGTTAGCCGCACTGCCCTCTGGAGATCGGGCGTCTTCTCTTTCTGCAGTTCGCTTAGGGCAACTGGATCGAAGGTGGCCCCTTTCTCCACAGCCGTAGCACCTAGGGCTGTATCCTTTATTGCGGTCACGAACTGTAGCCGCTGCAACCTCCCTGACGCGATGGGAACGATGATCCTGCCGCACCGCTTCCACCTCCAATGCATGGGCCAAGGCGTCCTTAAGCGTCCCGTGGTGACCGAGCCTCACAGCAGCTCTAACTTCAAGGTCGCGGATGCCGTCGATGAATGCCTGCACCAGGTTCCCATCAATAAGCGCAGGTACGGACTGGTAAGCTTTACGAACCAGCTTCTCCACTTCAAGGGCCCACTGCTGCAGGTTTTCGTTACTGCGTTGCACGCGATCTTTGAGTTGTGCACGGAACACGTGTTCCAGGTGAGCGTCGCCGTACCGAGCCTCCAATGCCTCAAGGAGCTGCTCGTAAGTCACTTCCTTACCGAGAGCTTCCAGGACAGTTAAAGCCTGGTCACGCAGGCCCAGGGTGAGGGCAGTCATGGCCTGACTTTTATTCCACCCGTTCGCCTTCATGACAGCCTCAAACTGGATTTTGTAGGCCGACCAGGAAGAAGTTCCGTCGAACGGTGGCACTTTGAATCCACGTAGCGAAGGTGTTGTAGCTACGGGAGCTGCGATTCCATCACCCAGTTTCAGGTAATCCAGCGTTTTCTTTACGTCAGCCATCACGGTTTGCTTCACGTCAGCCATCACGTTGTCTACCTGGTTTTTCACTTGGTCGATTCGGGTTTCGGCTTCCGACAGACGGTTGTCATGTTGAGCAACCTTATCCTTCACCTCCTTCATGTCTTTCCCGAAGGTAGCGTGAAGGTCCTTTATAAGGAGCATCTGCTCTTCCTGGCGGCGCGCCTGCTCCTCCTGTCGGCGGGCCTGCTCCTCCTTGTCTCGCTGGAGCTGTTCCTCCAACCGACGAGCCTGTTCTTCCTGTCGGCGAGCCTGTTCCTCCTGTCGGCGGGCCTGTTCCTCCTGTAGACGAGCCTGTTCCTCCCTGTCACGCAGCAGCTGTTCTTCCAACCGACGGGCCTGTTCCTCCTTGTCCCGCTGGAGCTGTTCCTCCAACCGACGAGCCTGTTCCTCCTGTCGGCGAACTTGTTCCTCCTGTCGGCGAGCCTGTTCCTCCTGCCGGCGGGCCTGCTCCTGCAGCATCATCATCAGAGCAGCAAAATCTGGTGCTGATGATGCTGGAGCAGCTGTGGACGGGCCGGCCTCCGTGGTCGGTATCTGGCCTTCCGACCTCTGTGGTGTTGCTCCACCGAATCGCCTCTGGTCCGTCTCTTGCTGACGTTGACTCCGGGTACGGATACCCTCAATGTCATCTTTGGGTAAAATCGGCATGGTTTTTAAATCTCGCTTCTGACACCAATTGTTACGAGCTTGGGGTTCGTGACAATAAAAACTACCGATTTAATAACCAAAAAACTGACACTTTACTCACCAACACTAATTACAGCTCAAACACACTAATTGAGAAACACAATGTCACTTACTGATCACTTCTAGTCGCACTCGAATATCGCTTTCGATGTTATCGCATGTATAGCTTACTCAAAACTATGTGTCTCGCGGCTCGCGCCCGCCTTATATAGTCCCACAGAGCTACTTTAGAAACATCTAGTATGTTCGAGTACATAGCAGTCCCGACTGACTCGACGTCGATAGTTCTCGGAACTACTAGTACCTACAGGAAGGGTCAATGTCCTAGTACCAAGGCCAAGGTACTAGTTCTGCTACCCGATACAAGATGGCGCTAGTGGTAACTAATGGCGATACATGGCGATGTATCAAGCATTATTTTTGGCGCGCAACATTAATATAAATTGGAAACTACTTTTCATAAATCATCTTTACTTAGATGGGTTTCAGAGCATTTCCTAGGTAGACACGGCCGGGTTATCCTCTTAAGATCTAGTTGTTTAAGTTTCACGTAGGATACATGTTAGTAACTTTCCAGCAGGTTTTTTAATCTTATCAACCTGAAGATATTGCAAAGTCGGTATGTATTTTTTTGTGGATCCAGTGTATCTAATAATGCCACTTAATTATCATCAATAGTCTATATTATACTCACTTTTCCTTCTGCATGTTAACTGTTAATAAGAACTAAACCATTTCCCAACATTCCATATGAAAGTCTTATTCGCCTCCTGTTATTATTCTCTCAAAATTTTAATAAGATGCACAAATACATGCCTTAATAAGGCACGAGATGGTCAGCTTTACCCAACTTGAAACCGTATCTAATAAAATCTGTATAAAATATCGTTCCGGCTTCTACGAGGCTTAGAACTACTAAGCATGTTCATTAACAGTTGATTTTATGGACTGTGAGAGTATTTAACTTCATAGTTAATGTAGCCATGCGGGTAGTTCAATACACATTTTAATCTTATACTTTGTAAACAAAAAAAGTCGCAGTCAATTGAAATTCTCGAATCCTGGGCCAATACGGGATCATTCCAAACAGAATGAGTGGAAGATTATTATTATTAAGTCATTAATATACATAGTAACGTATGTCTGTAAAATGGTACCCGCATCGTGCGCACGCGTCTCTAATGAATTTTGGAATCGGACCCCATATTGTATTTTTTTTGACGTTTAGAATTGACTGCGTGTGGGCGGGCACGTTTTGGCTGCAGATTAACTGGTGTTGCTTTTGAAGTTTTTGCTAAATATTAATAAGTGAGAAATTTATTTTAAGCTGGTAGGTAAGTAATAAAGCCACACGAAATTGTTTATGTTTCGATCCGTGTCCTCAATATAAATGTCGTAATTTTAGAGACTATCATCCCTTTACAGTCGGTAATCATTACTCAAATTTAAGCAACATTTATAAATAAATAAACCCCTTAATGAAAACCGTTGCGAAAAGAGGAAATTATGCTTCCGTAAATTCATTGGTAATTTAATCTATAATTGACGTTTATTTTACATCCATGGTTGTTCATTCTACCATTATTTTGACATAATATATTTTGAAAATGTTTATATTTCAAAAGTAGACTTGAATGGCTTCGAATCCATTCAGCATTATTTTTATCGCATCCTTAAACCCACCGAGAGTATTTCTAAAACGACACATTACTTGTAACAGACATTTATATCTTTTTTATTTCAACCATGGGGAATTTATGCCCCTCATGGGAATCACTCAACGGGATCGTGCCAAAACGTTTCTGACATATGTAAACAGACCCTAATATAAAAAAAAATTAAGCCGGAAACCATAGTGCCAGTGTCAACACAGTCCTTCTGCGAAACTGCAATTAGCCATAGCCAACCTACAATAAAAAAAAGTTTGGCTTAAGTAAATAATCATTGTAAAATAAAAACCCCCATAAAAGGTTTACCGGTCCTGACAACAACTTGTTTATTGAATTTCCAACTTTGCGTTTATGTAATTAAGTTTGTTTTGGGACGGATAGAGATTTATTGTGAAAGACGCTGTTGTATGACGTTAAATTGATTTAAAAGTTGCTAGATTAAAATTACGTTTTTAACCTTATTTATTCAGTTTCAGATTTTTTCGAAAAAGTCTAAAACGTAACCAATTTAAATTATCTTAGACTTTCTGTATTCTTACAGAAAGTCTAAGGTAATTTAAATAGGTTCCGTTAAGTATATTACTAGAAAGAAGAAAGAAAGAAACCGTACCTCAAAAGGAGAAAACGGAACCCGTGATCCTATAAGGGGTTCCGTTTTTTCCAAGACCCTTTATCTCGGGAACGCGTAAAGGTATCGAGTTGAAAATAAAACCATATACTCAGGTCTACAGTGTGAAAAAAACAAACTTCTAAGTTAAAGTAAAAAAAAAAGATACGGCCGCAAAAAACGTATATTTCGACAATCAAGGAAAGCAAAATTTATAGGGTGTTTTCCGTTGACCTAGAATCATGAAATTTGGCAAGAAGCAAGGTCACGTAGCACAAGTAAACGACAAAATCCGTTAACCGTAAATCTGTAGGTCATAAAAAAAATCCCGTGATGAACTATTTTGTACGGAACCCTCGGTGCGCGAGTCCTACTCGCACTCGACCGGGTTTTTTTAATGGTAACAGTTAATCAACGTCCCGTTTTAACAAAATTCCATTATCACGATTCCAAACATTATTTATTTATTGAGCGCCATAACTACATACCAAAATGTTATGAATTTCCAACATGGAGTAGTTACAACATTCAAATACTAATATCACTTTTTTGTCACTCTCACATTCTTGGCTGATAAGGGCATACGTAGCTTTCCATTGCGGTCGCTGACGAAACGATGAAATGTCGCGACTTCCTATAACTGTTATCTTGAACGATAGCGTTATGTGACAACGACCGATAACTCCGCAGCGCTCGCGTCTTCATCACGATTTATGATTTTTAACGGTCTACCTCAAGGCGCCTTCCTCAAATTTTGGTATACAAAAACTGTCTAGGTTTTTGTCGTGCAGAAATTCAATTTGTCTGGGCTGTTTTGTTGTGGAGACCTGGCTAAAAAGTTCACTATGTTGCCAGTTCTTCGACACTGAATTAAATGGTTGTCATCTCCTATTAGTCTTTCAATACAGATTGCATTAACATTTCCAAAGAAGCTGTTTTTGCATTGTACACAAATGATTACATTCACCTAACATCATAATAAATATTTACCGTGCATGCATAATTGCAGCCTCTTAGAAAGATCAAAACATGATGCTATTCAAATTCAAAGCATTTATTTGATAATTTACAGGCAATTTTGTATTGTCAAGGAGTCGGTCAGTCAGAAAATATGAAGCTAGTTGCCCATTCCAAAGCGTAATCTACCTATGGAGAAGAACGGACGGAAGGAACTCCATGGACATGTCATTGGATAAGGTGTTATAAAACCTACCCAAACATAGTATGACATGATAAAAAAATACCATTGTACGCATAACTTTAATAAACGCTATGTATGCATGACTTATTTAATGTTATTACCGCCTATGATGTATGAGGGGTGCTACATGTAGGTACCATTTGCGTGATTGACTTAGAGATAAAACAGAAAATTATGAGCTTCGGTGGCGTTGTGTAACAGCCAATAAATTTATACTGTTTCTAATTTAGAAATGGATACAGGACCTTCAGTATAATCGCTATCTTTTTGTAACAAGCCGTCCTTTTACTGGATTAGTGTTTTAGTACGAATGGTCTATCTGGCTATTTGCATATTTTCCGCTCACGCGCCCCGAGAGTCTGGTCTTGCTTATGATAACTGGGCTAAGGCTTGTCAGGCCAGACGCTACCATTTCATCGTTTGTTCTCACATTCTGCAGATTGTTAACTAAAGGTGTTGTTTGTTACTTGGATGATATCCAGGAAAATGTAGGCATGCCAAAACCTTGGCTTCGTAATTTTCTTTCAACTCCCAAGAACTTTCCTTTTTTGCATAATGGCGTCTAGAACAGTGACTTAAAATAATTTAAAGAAAACAGACATTGGGCAGACAAATTGCAGGGTATACGTAATTGTTCGGTAATAGGTAGGACCTGCACAAATTGGAACATTCCAATTTTGAGAACAAAATGAGAGTCCTGGCAAGAAACCTATAAAAGTATTTCATCAAGAGAATGTCCCAAGGCATTATTCAACTCTGTGAATTTTTTCGTCTGAAATACGCAGACTTTGACTAAAGCATCGTTTCTATGAATCTATTTCATTTGGCCGGTAAACGAACGTGACACGTAAAAACTTCAAAAGATGACCGGCCAAATGTCATTTCAACGTAATTACATTGCTATCCTACATCACAGACTCAGAGACCTACAGTAAAAAGTTCTCATAAAAATGAGACGGGATTCGTAATCGAAACGCTGACGCCATCGCTCACAATTGCATGTCTCACCCAAGAGTAATGAGCTTGATAAGGAGCTAAAATAACAGTAACGTCACCAAAGAATAAACAGCTCTAAATTGGGTACATATATCACTACATAGTATAAAACAAAGTCGCTTTCTCTGTCCCTATGTCCCTTTGTATGCTTAAATCTTTGAAACTACGCAACGGATTTTGATGCGGTTTTTTTTAATAGATAGAGTGATTCAAGAGGAAGGTTTATATGTATAATAACATCCATTAAATAGTGGAGAAGTACTGTTATTTTTGAGGTTTCTAATGTGATGTCGTAAATAATTACATTTTTTCCGCTTACATTGCAAACGCAGGCTGAACCCTACGAGTTTTATCAAAATAATGTACTAAGTATTGTACACATTGAAAAGGTCTACAGAAAAGTCCGTGATGGTATATGTCTATCTCTTATGGATAACCCACAATAACTTTTTTTTGTCATTTACTTTTTACGACAAATAATGGCTAATTTTCGAAGCGATTTTAACCAATACAGCATTAATCCTTAACCAATTAAATACCTTGAATACATTGTTCATTTAATATAGATCTATATGGCCCTTTACACCGTATGATTTAAGTGAATATTTTCGAAGATATTACAGATTTAAAAATTGCGGGACGTAGCGTTTGCGGCGGTACCGGCCGCCCGCCCGGTGCGGCAAGAGCGTGCCTATAATAGCGCGTCTGAGGCCGCGGTTTTCCCTATAGCACTTTGAATTTAGCAGCGATCGGACGCGTTTATTATAAAAACGTGCTTTTCAGCGCGACAACGTATCAGCAATTATAAGTAAGTTACGATAAATAATTGTATGATAATAGTTTTAAAATATAAATAATATTCTATTCTAAGGTTATTTTTTAATCGTTAATTTTTAAAGGTTAATTTCATTTTCTGTAGTGTATTTAGTATCAGCATTGCACCCGTGCGAAGCCGGGGCGGGTCGCTAGTTTAATTATAAAACATGTCTGGTACGTAATCCCGCGGTTTACACAGCACTGGCAATGTGTATGTGGTCTAACGAGCCAAGCGGTTGACGAGCGATGAATGCTATAAAAGCCGCGGACAAGCTGTCATTTATTAACGGAATTGACCTGGCATTCTAAAGTGAGGGGCCATGTTCAGCTTCCTTTCGGCTGAAGAGTAATCACGATAAAGCAAAGAGATTTACATTGAACCGCTTTAGAATAAATCGACCGTGTTGCATGAGCCCTCTGACCTCTTAAATCTGGTAAATGAACAGTTTTTTCTGAACATGTCGGGTCGATGCCAAGGGCAACAGACAATGTCACTTCTATTTGCCTTTGCGCCGAGGGAGGTAAATAAACTAAATACGCGTATTACTTAGAGTGCGGTTTCGTGAAAGAGGTTATTAATTAAAATGTCTGCTGTTTTCTACACACGAAAAACAGTGGTTTGCGTGTGTAAACGTTGTTGTGAAAGTATGATTTCTGACATATTAAAAATTTACATATACATAATTTGATTTGCCGAAAGTTTTTATTACTCAAGTTAATCTTGTTTTGCAAATAACAAACCACAAAATATGGACATATTCTGGACTCTTTCAAAAAACCCTCCATAAAAGGCAGTGAGTAATTTCTGTGGGTGGGTTGTGATTGTGCCCGACCGGGGTTTGACGTCATCTCTAAATTGCCACAACAAAGACAATATCCCACCCAGTCCATTCAAAACAACATTTAAATGTTTCGCATGAAAACGAATGTTATACGCGAGATGAACTTGACATTGACATGATTCCGTTTGACACGTTCATCGGACGTATGTATTGATGCCTCGTTACATAGTCATGTTCCCACAATCCCGGCCCACTGAATACGATTGACCTTTAGGCTGTTTGTACATTGTACATAAGGCACATAAAACTGCCAATAGAAATGTAATAATTTACTGTTTAGGAGCAATATCAATGATCATTCAATTATCGAGGTGTGAGCCGGCAACTATTTACTATTCAAGTCGTAAACTGAGTTGAACCTCGAGCGTCTTCCTATCGTCATTTTTAATAGATGTCATATGCAAAATTACAATAAATCGTTGATAATGTCTACAAATTAACGTCTGTTTTTATAGCCTAATCTGGTGTGGCTAGCTCATTGTCCAGCAAAATGACATTCAAATTCGTTGATCACAGTGACTACATGATTTGCTGATTATGCATGATGAATTGATGACAAGATGAAGATGCCAAAAGTATTATCAAACGCCTGTGACAACGCAAAATAAGTGATTTAGCATTGTCCGCGCTATTTTGCAGATCACTGAAAGGAAATTGGAGTGCAAAACATATGTTGACTCCGTGCGTCAATGCGTGAATATTTCGACACCACGAAAAGTTTCCCTTTTAAAATGCTAATAACATTCAAGCTCAAACGGACGCACTTCGTTATGATGATGGAGATTTTTGCCACCGATAAGACAGATTAATACGAACATTGCCTGGAGCTTCCCGTAAATGTTTTAGTTTGCAGCTAAGTTGGACATTTGCAATTTTGTAACCACGTCTCGGTAGGATAACTGCTCCTCGACCGCCATAAAGTGACCTTCGTTAATGGTGCCTTATCTTCTCCGTATATTATTGTCATGGTGCACGTAAACATTGTACTATATTGCCTAAGTTAATATTTATTAGTTAAATTGTTGAGTTTTGTTTAGAGCCACTATCAGATATTTCTGGATGCGATCTTACTATTTGAAACGGTTCTTCTATTTCTGTGATGTTTTAAGTATTTGTGTTCATAAAAATTGTTTTGCTTTCAAATCATTTTCTAATAATACGGCTCTCTGTTTATGAATGTCTATTAAAATAATTTAAAGACGTAATTTAATATAGTACGACTTTATACATTTTCCTCATTGAGAGTATTCTCTTTAATATAAGACTTCTAAAATTTTCATGTTCGTCAAAACTGAAATAGCAGAATATTATTTTAAATAAAAATTCTTGCGTAGCATAAATATTTGTATTACCAATAAACGTTCTACGATTTATATTTTCATAAGAAAAATTTCATACAAACAAACTAGACCCGAAATATGTTCTTTTCAC
This sequence comes from Luperina testacea, assembly GCA_927399505.1. Classification (NCBI taxonomy): domain Eukaryota; kingdom Metazoa; phylum Arthropoda; class Insecta; order Lepidoptera; family Noctuidae; genus Luperina; species Luperina testacea. The sequence continues at coordinate 3,211,586 of OV656769.1, forward strand.
CTCAAGTCTAGCCAAGTCGCCATCCAAATCCACTTTAGGCGCAATTTTCTCACGCTAATTTCAGCCACGCGAGCTTTGCCAAACAGTTTTTGTCTAGTATTCTGAGAAAGCAAGTTCACTGCACTGTTGGGGTGCCCTCTGCGTGGAAAATTAGATTTTTCAACTTTCTACGTTATAAATAAAGTGTCCGTTCGTGCCACCACCGCGGCCGTTAGGTGTTTTCGGGGATTGTCTGTTATTACACTTTGCATGCAACTTAGTTTTAACCTGTCGAGTTCTTTTTTTTAATTTCATCGTCTGTTGTTTTTAATTACGAAAGAATTTAATGTATAGCGTAGAATAGATTAGGTTTGTTGATAATTTTGTTAGTTTTGTTTTAGAAATTTTGTTTGTACCTAACCTAGGATTTGTGTGATATCCTAATTTATTTGATAATATCATTTGTTAAAATGTAAATGTAGCCGTATTTTCGCTGTATACGAAATTCCAGTCATACAAATAACTATTTATTTAAGCAATTCCAGATATTAATAATTAAAATAGCAGCAAACACAGAATTAACTTATTACATAATCAACCCAAAAAATCGCAAATCTAACCCTTAAAAACTAAAGGTAGTCACGTAACCGTAAAAGACCGCATTCGGCTAAAAATCTCGCCGCATTCTGCATTGCAGCTGTGGGTGGTTGGCCGCTGCAAAATTGTTGTTTATGCGCCACCAGCGCCTCCCCACGGCCATTACTGGAATTATATCACGATGCAACCGATGCGATGTTGTTTACTGAATCGCTTACCTATTGGTGGCTTTGTTTAGGTATTTTATGGCTGAAGGTTGCATTTGAGGGTTGAGTGGATTAGAGATTTCGATTAGTCTTATTAAATACTAGCAGCGCCCCGCGGTTTCACCCGCATATCGGGATAAAAACTATCCTATGACTTCGGGATGCAATCTATCTCTCTGCTAAATTTTATCGAAATCCGTTCAGTGGTTTAGGCGTGAAAAGGTAACATACAGACAGACGGAGTTACTTTCGAATTTATAATATTAGTATGGATAACAATCAATAATTTAGTAAACTCTTATTTTTATCTTTATTTCCATTCCATAATGTAATGTTTGCGGGTGTTACAATGGCTTAAAGCTAAGGTACAATTTCGAACCCTGTAGGGACACAGCAAAAAGTATGAAATTAATTAATTCTGAAAATAAAAATAAATGAAGGAAAACAAATTAGGTAATAGTCTACACTTTTTAAGTAACTATGTTATTAACATTTATTGAGATCAGTTTATAGGTTCATCATCATCTGCCTAGCCTTTTCCCAACGATGTTGGGGTCGGTTTTCGAATGCAGCTGAATACCAGTATTTTACATGGAGCGACTGCCTATCTGACCTCCACAACCTAATTACTAGGTAATACGATACCCCTTGGTAAGACAAGGTTGTCAGACTTTTGGGCTTCTGACGTTCCGTAACGACTGACAAAGATCCACAAATGACAGCCGGGACCAACGGCTTAACGTGTTTTCCGAGGCACGCTGAGGTCTTGATATGTAAAGATGGTCACCCATCCACGGACCAACCGCGGCAAGCGTAGCTTAACATGATCAATCGACCCGTGCGACTGTTATTACTTAGCCAGACCTTACTTACCAGGCCTTACTTTCTCAGATCTGTCGGTCGATTCTGTAAAAATCTCACCGTGAAAACTTAGGTGATGTGAGTTTGTTTTTGCTAGGAATTGACACTATTGACAGCTCATTCCACCTTCACTTCACTTAAGTTTTCACGGCGAGATGGTTACAGAATCGCACTGCAGTTATAGGTGGTGGTACAGACGCCAGCACATCAAGCTCCTACAATCTGTCAAATTTCTTTAATAGATTTTCAACCTTATCGCTAAAGCATAAGGCTCAAAGTTGATTGTGAAAATTTGACAGTTTCGGGTAGCTTGATGTGCTGGCGTCTGTATATAATAGAACTCTTGATAATTAAGATAAACTGGGATAAGGATTCTTAAAGAATTAATAAACTGTTCACCTCGCATGTTTTTGATAAACTTTGAAAGTACAAAAACCGAACAAACAGGATGCATGATGCAACCGTGTAGAAATAATAACTGTGTATCATTAGATTAGATGGCTGTGAGTGTGACGTAGGAGGACACACCTAGTCTGTGAACACACACACATACAGACGTAATGACGCATGCATGTGTTTGTCTGCACGCATTAGAAAAAACACTAACAAAGGTCGTTACACTCTTTTGATAGTACGTAGATAAAGTTTAAACATACTTTACACTAAGGATGTTACGGAGCTTCGGTTCCGATTCCGAAAAGTCGGAACTTTCGATTAATTTTACACCTCCGATTCCGATTTCGGTTCCGATAATTTTGAATCGGAGTTAGACCGGAGTTCGAAACGCAGCGATACACGTGACTAGAGCGCCTACAAACAAGTTTTCACGTGTCGCCAGGGTAATATTTATTTATTTTATACACGCTAGCGTTCGAAGTCTCAGTTTATTGTTTTGTTTGTGGATGTTAGAAGAAAGTAGAAGAAAGATGTTTTAAGGAAAGGCCCCTTAACACATCTTTCTTCTACTTCCACCCCGATTCCGGCTCCGATTCCGGTTCCGATTCCGATGAAAAAAATTTAAAACCTCCGATTCCGGTTCCGGTTCCGGTAAAACGACTTCCGTAACATCTCTACTTTACACTATGAGTGATGCCATATTTTTTGTTTGTATTGCTATGCTAATGAGCCCTTACTTAAAATTATAATTTCCATAATAATTATTTATTTTTAATTACCCTTAAATCTTCACGTCTAATTAAGTCTTTAAAACCATGTCACACTTGACGGAAACCTGCGTCACGAACTACACATGTGAACACTAATTGAACAACTTAGTAAAAAGCTTAATTGCATTTTGAACTTTAATTAATTAATTTAAAGTTGAATGTTGCATGTAATGCTACGTCACAAAGTGTGAAGGTAGGTGTTGCCGTACGTACACTCGATGTTTGCCCATCACTTGAGAGCTTTGATTTCGTCATTAGCTGCCTGGTGTAAGCTGACCTATTATTCCACATACTAATGTTTAGGTTTGGGTTCAGTTACGGGGGTCAGGTTGGGCTGGTGTTCAAATACGTGGAAACTTCATCCATCCATCATGTCGGCAGGGAACTGTGTGAACGGCTTATGTGAAGATAACGTATCGGTCGGTTACCGAACGGAGTTTGAATGAGCGATTATTTATATTTTTGTCGAATTTCGAATATGGTAATCCGCAATGGCAATTTTTTTCCATGTAAAGTTAAATATTTGGTTTTATTAATGACTAGCTGCGCCCCGCGGTTTCACCCGCAAAAGTTTGGAATATCGGGATAACAGGTATCCTCTGTGTTAACCCTGGTTATAAACTATATGTGTGCCAAATTTAATCCAAATCAGTTCAGTAGTTTTTGCGTGAAGAAGTAACAAACATACAAACACACTCATAAACTTTCGCCTTTATAATATTAGTGTGATTTCCTGTGATTAACTTTTGTTTAATAAGAAAATGAACTCAAGTTCAAGTTCTCAACATAAAATTAACATTACTCTTCTAAATATTCAAGTAAAGCTATTAAGTTGTGGTTTTTGTAGCGCTCACAGGTTTCTACAATTAATATAATGAGTAATTAATATTAACTGGCAAGGTATTATTTTAATGTTGGTTAACAAATAATTGTCATTTATGAATAGTTATGAGTTTTGTTTTAAATATATTCCTGAACTGGGAACGTTCCTGTGGTTTCGGTCACCGAAACCAAAATTCCAAGTTTTTTAATTACGCGTTTTGAATATTAAATTAGGTTACATTACATTTATCATTGGTTTTACTACCATGATTATTTTCTCCAGTGATTCATCGCCTTAATAAGATTTGATCGCTTTTTTTTTAAACGCGTTCAGCACCTTGTTCCTACATAAATCAATAATCTTATTAAGTCTTTTAGTTTACCTACAGTTGAATCATTATTTTCTACGATATGTTTCTATTTGAACTGATGAAGATGGAACAGGGCTTGTGGAGGTACGATTGTACATTCCCCAGTCACTATAATGAATTCATGAGCTTACTTGCCGTAGCAAACATAGCTTGGTGCGTCTGCATAGTGTTGTGTCTTCCACTATCCATACTAATGTTATAAATTCGAAAGTAACTCTGTCTGTCTATATGTTACCTTTTCACGCCTAAACCACTGAACGGATTTCGATAAAATTTGGCAAAGTGATAGATTGCATCCCGGGGAAGGACATAGGATAGTTTTTATCGACATACATAGCTAGTTCTTTATAATCTCAACATCAATCTGCCTAACCTATTCCCACCTATGTTGGGGTCGGTTTCCAGTCTAACCGGATGCAGCTGAATACCAGTATTTAAATAAATCGACTGCCTATCTGACCGCCACAACTTAGTTACTGGGTAATACGATACCCCTTGGTAAAACTGGTTGTCAGACTTTCAGGCTTCTGACGACCCGTATCGACTGCCAAAGATCCAAGAATCACCGCCGGGACCAACGGCTTAACGATATTTCCGACGCGCGGATGGGCCTCGATATGTAATAGATGGCCACCAATCCACGTATCGACCGCGGTAAGCGTCGCTTAGCCTTCGATGGACGGGGTGGGTAATACGATTCCCCTTGGTAAGACTGGTTGTCAGACTTTCGGGATTTTCGACCCGTAAAGACTGCCAAAGATCCACCAACGGCTTCACACGCTTCGGCTTAGTATCCATACTAATATTATAAATGCGAAAGTGTGTCTGTCTGTTACCTCTTCACGCTTAAACCGCTGAACCGATTTAGATGAAATTTGCTATAGAGCTAGTTTGAGTGCCGGGAGAGGACATAGGATAGTTTTTATCCTGATATTTCCACGGGATCGAAACTTACGCGGGTGAAACCGCGGGGCGCTGCTAGTTCTTTATAATCTCTTAAACCCAAACCATGCTTATTATGTCTACAGCAGTCTACATGGTTGCCAACCAGATAAGCAGCAGTAACTATCCGTAATCGATCAATAATATTCCATTTGGTTGTTTCAGATTCACCGAGTTCACTGGCCGATAAACTTCCTGTGATAACATGTGAGTTTTAAACATACAGTGCTGTCGTATCGGCAGTTTTTTTTGCGACATTCTGTTGCTATGCGACTTGGTTTTATTAATAGATTTGCGATTTCTATCGTTTTTCGTAAGTTTTGCGTTACTGTGCCTATTATTGTTCGTTTGGCTGACCTGTCACGCTCTTGGGAAGAGTTCAGTGCTCCTGTGTTTTCTAATTTTCTAATTGGTTGTACAAGTATACCCTTAAAATGATTGATTAACCAGCACGCGTACCACGACCACCATAGAAACGGGTTTTGTCGACGGAGTTCTCCGTCGACAAATCCCGTTTCTATGCTGGTCATGTTACGCGTGCTGATCACCGTATCAGCTAAAGGAGATCTACTGGTAAACTTGACAATTTTTACAGAAAATTGGTTATCGCAGTCATTCGTAGCAGATAGGAGTGCAGACCATTCTCATAACGTAATTCCTTATGAGATAAGGAATTTTACGACACTCACAGGTACCCTCGCAAAGGCTATCTCTTTCTACTGTAGGTATCTATCTGGTTCATCATTATCACAATATTTTTATGTAATGACGTATGTTTCTTCATTTCCCATTCTGACCCTTTTCACAGTCTTAACCCTTTCATTTCCAACATCTAAATTTAACTAAAGAGTGTTCTCAGTAGAGTGTAGTCTGTAATTTAATGCGTAATATACGTTGATGTTTAATAAAAAACCTGTTATTAGTTCGTCCATCCGAGACTGAAACTATATTTGAGTCTTAAACTTGGGTGTCATCAGGTGCTTGGGATAGATGATAAGATAATATTGTGTTTTTATTTCAGTGTCATTTATATAAAGTAATGCATTCCTGTGTTTAGGTTTGTAAATATTTTCTCCTTATTATTTATCGGGAAACGAAAGTTAGGTTAGATTTCTATCCATCTATACTAATAAAGGTGAAGAATTTGATTGTTTGTTTGAACGCGCTAATCTCTGGAACTATCAGTGCGATTTAAAAAATGTTTTTTCAGTTGATGATGATGCGATCCGACCGATTTCGGCCAGGGCGATTGTTTCAACTCCGCGGTAGTTGTCGAACCCTAACAGTTGATAACCCTATTCTTGAGGAGACTATTTAACATCGCGCTAGGAGGCGAGCAAAACGAAAGAAGTCAGAAAGAGCTATGAGCGAAAACGATGTAACAGCGTAGCAGGCGATGTGTTTCGTCGAGGTAGTAGATCGGGGGCACAAGTTCACGTGGACGATGTCGCAAGATAATTTATAATGTTAACCAAACACTTAGGTGTCCAGTAAATTAGTTTATAAACAAACCACATTGTTATTGTTGACTGATACATTTTTAGAAATATGATCGATGCCAACTGCGACACTTACTTGAAATTGGCCAAACATTTTAAGTCGCCATTCTTTTAGTAATTCTGTGTTTTATTTTTTTTATTTTCTAATCAATAAACTAACACAGTGAATAGACATGTAGGAACCGTGGGAAACATAATATGGGAACACATGCTAAAATCATAGTCTGGGTGTTAATTTCCGCTAGAGATAAGCCAATCTAAACTATGAATAGTTAAATAAGGGATTAAGTTACCAACATGTTTCTATGGGACCATCTGACAATTTGTTACTATGGTAACTCTATTAATGTTCTTCTTTATTGACTTTTGATTAAACTGGTTATTTATACTGGCAGTTAAATACTTTAAGTAGGTAATTAGGGATTCATGCGTGATTTAAAATCGACTCCCTGTGGAATAACCTTTTTTAGAAATTAGGTCTCAACTGATGTAATTATTTGATACCGTTATAATTTTAGTTGTCCATCGCCATGAACACATTTTCGAGATTAGATAATGTTGCGTTGAGATAGCTAATCGCCAAATCCATAAATGCATCACCCTTTCTCCCCATACGACTCTATAAAACATCTAACACTTCATAATCTGATAAGCCCTAACCTACCACAGTTATATAATACCTTCACGTAAATTCCATAAAATTAATTGGCATTATTGCCTTTTTTCTCAGTAATAATAGTCCGATGGTATCTGGGACCGTTATCTCACTCAGCATGCCATAAATCAGGCGGGGCTGCAAATTTAGCCTTTCGCAGAACTGCCCATTGTGGTGCATGATGGATGACCACCGTGGGGCACAGTGGTGCATAGTGGGGCCACAGGGAACTTATGGTGGGTTCCCATTGCGGACACCCTAATCAAGTTGTTTTGTGGTTGTTTTCTTGAGGTGCTGTTGACTTCGCTAACGTTTGTGTTTGGTGTAATCAATATTATAATTCGTGTTTTGTTGTGTGCTATCGCCGGTTTAGACTGAGGCTTGAATAATGAATGAATTTTCGTCAGTCGTAGGCTGTTCGTAATTTATGTTCTCTTACATACATATATTTATTTCGTATACTAACAATTTGATGTAATAATAGATGGATTTCTAACAGAATTACTATTTCGCACGAATTTTTGCTAGAAAGTGACTTTGGTACGACCTCAACCTGACTTCATCACGCATCTAGAATGCTAACATATACTTACAACATCGATTCAAAAGTTATGAATGATAGAAATTGAATGGAAACGCCCAAACGAATGCACTCACCCTCCGTAGCCACAGCAATCTAGCTGAAAATTCAAACAATGCAGCAGATTTTATCTTCAACCACCCTACGCGGCGCGGCGTGCCGTACCTAGCTGTGTCGCGGATAACGGCTACTCGGCTATGTGGCAAGGTGGCTAATAGCCTCGACATGACACCACCGCACGTCCTCCTTTGTGGACGTGCCAATTCATAAAGGGCTGTTCTATTGAGGGTGCAATGTTCAGTTTTTTCAGCAAGTGGGTTAACTGGCGAGTTTAGAGTTTTTTTTTTGTTGGGTGTTGCGGAATTTTTTGTGAAAATCTGCTGTCTTTTAAGGAAGCGTTATCTTGATGAGTTTAAAGACTGATGGCTTTTGACTGCTTGTTTTTGGCTCCTTTTACATTGACCTATCTATAATCAGTTTACTAATAAATATACATACATACATACATAATCAGCCTATAATGTTCCCACTGCTGGGACACAGGCCTCCTCTCAGTAAGAGGGAGTGGGCCGTAATCCACCACGCGGGCCCAGTGCGGGTTGGCAGATGTCACATGTCTTCGAATTTTTGGTTCTAGGACATGCCGGTTTCCTCACGATGTTTTCCTTCACCGATTTGAGAGCAGTGGTGATGAATATAATTTACACAAAGTAAAGCGCCTGTCTGGGTTCGAACCTACGACCTACAACTCGTAAGTCGCGGCCGTTACCACTCGGCCACCACTGCTCTGCTAATAAATATCCTTTTAACAAATTCTGCTCTCATAACTAAAGTTATAAGCATTGCACCCAGTTTTGTTAACGGATAGGCTGTTAACAGTTGGCCTTCTAGAAACAGAGAGAGAAACTGATTCAATCATGTAGTCAAAATCAGTTCGTGAATCTGTTAGATATTTGCACCAGTACAATATTGTCAAGCCGCGGTTATCCGGTCTGTAGCTAGGTGCGGCATGCACAGGGTGGGGCGCAGATGCGTATCAGATGCATTGTTTCCCTTTCGAACTGTCACTTAGGGGTAGCACTAACGGTTTTTGCACGATATTGTTTGGTTTGTGTGCGAAATTTTAGCCAATATGGCGGCTATAGTCGAGATACATGCAGTATTTCCTTTTTAAGTTCTGAGTATTTGTTCTGTAGTGTTAAGTAAAGCCTCTGTAATAGACTTTGTATCAATTAACAGCGCGGACTTATTGGAATTATTATATGGAGTTAATTCTCTAGTTTACCCGTATCCCAATTCTGCGCCCGCAGTAGGAATATCTAACACTATGTCTAATCACGAGCCTATGTAGAGGATTTGACAATGTGATAAGTACTAAAATTATATCTTGTATTGCGGTTCGTCAATGTTACACCAAGACTGTAAAGTAAGTTAAGGTGTAATGTCTATCGTATTTTCTTCTTCCATTTAGACTTATTTCCAAGATTTGACAACAAAATTACGTGACTGTATTCCCGTTACAAACTTTCCAATAAATGCCTAGAAAGAAACACGAAACATTATTGTCATCATTAAGAATTTGTAAAACGTCATTGTCAGCACCTTATTTTTCCTTGACAAGGTAATGAATAATGTATTCATTGATGATATAAAAGCTTATTGCTCGAAGCTCACCCGCCTTCCAAGAATTCCTCGCGTCATCGCCTACTGTTTAATTCCTGTGTTTCCATTGATTGGTAATGAGAGAATTACGCCGTGTCCGTCGAGAAATTACAATATTGTGTCGACTAAGTTTGTTTATTATCGTTATTGATCGGACTTTGTCAGCTTTGTTAAATTGGTTAGGCGCTAATAGGTTGACTTTTGCTTGCGTTTGAAATTAATGTACCTACTTGGTTCTACAAATTCCTCAACCATTTTTTTCTGTTAGTCTGTATTGTCACAGTGCTGAGCAAATGCCTCCCCCAAATCCTTCCAGGAACTCTTTTCCCGCGCCAGCTCGAACCTTCCCTCGCGGTACGCGTCCAGGTCATCTCGCCATCTCTTTCTGGGCTGGCCTCGGCGGCGCCGTTTACCACACCGAGCCATTTAGGGATCATTAATTTCTTCACGAGAAATGAGAAATGGGCATGCATATTCATCATCATTATAATCATTGACATCCTTTTTCTACCCACTGCTGAATATAGGACTGCCTCTCTTTTGTGCCATTGCTTATCAATATTTCAAACAAATTGCCAAAACACTTATTATCCGCGCCATATCGATGGCTGATTGTGTTCCCATACGACGTTTATTTGACAATTTATTGCACCATCAAATTATATGCCAACCCTACCCTATTACAATTTACTTCAAGTACTTACAATTTTCCCCTTGTACACTTTGTCGTGTGTGAATGGAAATGCGATCTCCTTTCATGGGGTGAATAAATTCCATACATCTTTGGCCAACGTACTTTTAACGGTTCCTTAAGTATTTTTGCATGTTTGTGTTAAGAAAATGTTCAGTGGGCTAAGCTTTTTTGAAATACAATTGAGCCTTTCGCTAGTTTATGGTTATTTATTTCCGTGACTGATATAAAATAGTAGTTGTTCGTAAGTACGTGAATCTGGTTTGATTAATGTATTTGGGATGTGAAATACCCTGATATCTGATAAACCTAATTCGGAGTAGTCGAACATCTCAATTTGTTTCTTGGGCGTCTCATCTGGAGTCATCAAGTACACCTACAGGACTTACCGGAACCCTCGTTCATTAAGGCTCATTATATCATCATATACATTTCTATCTATACGATAGTTGCTCATCTTCTTTGTACTCAGGCACGTGACGTGAGGGGTTCGCTGATGGCTCACTCATGTGTGCGCTATTTTAGCACACACTAACACAGATAAAAATGTATCCCCATTCCCCACCGGCCAGTGCGATATTTATTTATTTAGAAGTGCCGTAGCCCGTAGTAAAAACATCGTAAACATTCTTGCGTGTCTATTGTTAAAGAAATAGCACTGTTTTTACGTCCGCACGGAAACGTACACTCGGATCCATTAATATGTAAGATTTTGCTTGGCAATAAATCTGGTAAGCCGATATCTAGGCAATCTATAAACAACTGTTCAGTGAAGCACAGAGGTTTTGACAACTGAACTCGCTTGATCTCGCTCAGCTTTGTTTTTATACGTTTTCTTGTGCTTGTCTGCGGTATAATTAAGATTATGTTCGAACAGTGCCGTAATCTCGTTGTATTATTCTGCAATATCCACGCGAGCTTCTATATGAATCGGAATGTTATTAAAATCAATTTTTTTAAAGTCAGTATTTTTCTTAGAAAAAGTTATTGGTTTCTGGCGTTTCTTCTTCACAATAGTTTCCAATGGTTTTTCACTGTCTAGGAAATAGTATTAGGCGTGAAACACCATTATCAGAAATGACGCATGGCAACTGTAGTAACCTTATCTGTATTTACAAACACATTTACATTGTTACCGTACTATAAACTACGTGTGTAAATCGGTTTGAAACACGTGTAGTTTAGAAATACTAGAACAATACTAGAGGTCGGGTTGAATCAAAGCGTACTGCGTTTACGTCACGTTAAAATTTGACGATTACGTATGAAACGAATCAAGATTTTGAATACCAATTTATGAGCATTGGTTTAGTTGTTGTTCCATCATTATTTCTGTTTTTTATAGTTTTAAGTTGTATTTTTTTTTTGCTGTAATACCTAATGCTAATAGACGCGTTTTTCTTCCTTTCTTGTTCTTCGTAATGGATAAGACAAGGACAACACATTATTGTTTACGAAAATGGCTCATGTCGGAATGAAAAAGAGGAAAATGTCGTCAGAAAAGTTTTGAGTGTGTATGTGGGTAGCTGCACGAGTAGGGTAAGACCAAAGAAACGATGGATGGACTGTGTGAATGATGACATGGCGAGAAAGGTGGTGACTAACTACACACACCGGCACAATTAGGGGAACACAAAAAAAAGGTCGTTTTTCTTAACAAATTTATGTAGCACATATTTTTTTTAGTTAATCAATAATTAATTGCACTCAAACTAACTGAAATAAACGCTAAAGTGACTCACACAATACTTCTACGTGAAGAAATAAACAAAAATGACAAAAAATGAGAATTGAACGTTTTTTCCTTAAAAGTGAAATCTGTAAACATTTTCAAAAATGACAAAAAAAAAAGGAGTTTTAGTATCGGGTATTGCCGCCACGGGCTCTAATTAAAGCCTGTACACGATTTCCCATGCTTCGGATAACGTTATCAATGAGTTCTTGGGACAAATTGTTCCACTCTTCCACTAACGCTAATTTAAGTTCCTCCACATTATCAGGGGCTGGATTTCTTTGTCGAACCTTTCTTCCCAGGTAGTCCCAGACATGTTCTATCGGGTTCATATCCGGTGATCGCGCTGGCCAGTTCATCAGAGTGATGCCTACGTCATTAAGGTAGTCACTCACTATACGCGCAGTGTGAGGGCGTGCGTTATCATGCATGAAAATGAAATTTTCGCCTATGAATGGGGCAAAAGGCATGACATGGGGTTCTAAGACTTCTGTAATGTACCGCTGTGCAGTTAGCGATCCATTACTGATGATCACTAGCTCCGTGCGGGCTCCCAAACATATGCCACCCCATACCATAACTGACCCTCCACCATACGACACAGTTCCAGTGAAATTTGCTTGGTGATAACGTTCCCCTCGATGTCTCCACATTCTTTCCCTCCCATCCACGAAATTTACACAAAATCGGCTTTCGTCACTGAACAAAACACGGCCCCACTCATTAGTCCAATCTTGGTGCTCTCGAGCGAATGCTAATCTTGCTACACGATGAGCTACCTCGAGTTTTGGGGCCTTTGCTGGCACGTACGAGTTTAAGCCAACTTCATTCAACCGTCTTCTAACAGTCCTTTCACTCACGTTGACGTTTCGGACTTCTGCTAAACGATTTCGGGTCTGGACAGCTGTTTGACGACGATTTCGTAAAGTCTGCATGACCAAGAAACGGTCATCCAAGGCGCTAGTTGCTCGATTTCTGCCCTGTCCTCGTCTGCGCACGAACGATCCAGTCTCCCTATTACGTCGGACGACGCGATGAATCACCGATGTCGATACACCCTGTGCGCGACTGACTGAGCGATAGGTGTGCCCTTCCTCGATCATGGTTACAGCCCTAGCCACAGAAGTTGCTGGTAAATCACTCATTTTGTATCAGAACAATGTGCACTATTCAAATGTAAACAGTTAAATGACCCACAGTCCCTATTCGCAGCATCCACTAAAGTTCTTATCAGAATGAGTACAAAACGTTAAGTCAGCAAATTCTTAAACAACCATAAATTTTTGTCAAAACACTTAAAATTAAAGTTGTGGGTACTTAAAACAATCTGTTATGAAGTTATTAACACTTAAACAAAAACTACTTGTAAAAATACCCGACAATGTTAGAAAAAATCAACCTTTTTTTTGTGTTCCCCTAATTGTGCCGGTGAGTGTACATGACGACATAGGGAAGTATGGAAGAAAAAGTCATGTTGCGCCGAGCACAAATAAATTGGGATAAGGGCTGAAGAATGATGACGAATAATAATATATATCTCACTAGCAGCGCCCCGCGGTTTCACCCGCACAAGTGTCAATCCTGTGGGAATATAGGGATAAAAACTATCATATGTCCTTTCCCGGGGCTCAAACTATCTCTATACCATATTGCATCTAAATCGGTTCAGCGTGGAGAGGTAATAGACAGACACACTTTCGCATTTATAATATTAGTATGGTATGGATGTTGGAAAGATGAGCCAGAATTACCAAGCTGGAGTGATGCTTGATAGATGATGACACACTGTATCTATTAAACTCTTAGACAGATGGGAACGTGATGTTAGAAATGTATGGTATACTCCAATTATTTTTGACAAAAGGCGCTTCCTCGAAAAAAAATCGTAGCGATCTACTAAGCGAGCGAAAGTGATGCAATTAGAATAGAATAGAATAGAATAGAATACTCTTTATTTTCAATTACTTTTCAAACGCAAAAGAAGAGAGATGGCTATAATGTGCGTGCGCTCGGATTAAAACGACGTATGTGCCAAAATGAATTTACTCCTTTTTTAACAAAATAAATGAATTAAATTTAAAACTTCTTTGAATAAACTTTGATATGATAATTCTCTATGTTTTAAAGCGTTAAGCGTTACGCCGTGATGTCGAAAAAAAGTCAAAAAATAGATATAACTGCAATTTTTTGTATCGAGAAAAATTCATTGAATCGTGTATTCCATTTACATGATACTAGACCAAAGAGTCAAAAAACATACCAAAATGTTAAATCCCTATTCCAAATACTTAACAAGTTACACGAAATAGAAAATCCACATTTTTTTTTTCAATATTTGTCACCTTAATCGACCGTTTACCGCCATTTTTAACGCTTAGTTACAGTAAGATGATGCAACCAACCTGCAATCACAGAGTACCATGCGTCTATTAAACTACGCCATGGTCATAGCGCTCGTAGAACGGAGTTACCGACCGTTTCGCTGTACTTTATAGGTCGTATATGTATGCCAATGAGTAAACTGCGGGCTTGCCTATAATTTACGTGCAGATATTTTCAGTCTGCTGTTATTATGAACAGCGTTATGTTCTTGGCAGTAGTAAGTATTTGCTTTGAGCGGCGGTTAAGGAAGCTACTGAGTAACTTTAATGAGTGGATATTCTTCCTGATTCTGGGAGCTTCTTGATTTTTTTCTCGTCTTCGGTATTTAGTTCTGTTTAGCTGACTTCTGACCTTTTGCTTTTCTAAACTTTTTAAAACTAAATGATTGCTGATTCTTGTTTTTTTTTGACGTGACAACGTCTAATAAATCGATGAACGCCGGCTGCATGCACGAAAAAGGATGACTCATTGTCCCGTTACGCTTCAGCCGAGCCGAGCACGATCGGAGCGAGAGCGCGGCACGAACGAGCGAAAGGCACGATCGGCTTGAGCGTTCGGCATGCGCCGCATCTATCTCCCTTCCACTAGATTGGCCTATTCGTCCGAGGAGAAGAAAGACAACGGCAGCACACAACTTACGTGAACTGTTTCGTCGATTGTTTATAAAGTGAAGTAAAAAGTTTAAGTGGTTTTCATTGTTTATTACAACAATTGCTGCAATATTCATAAAAGTATGCAATCATTTCATTAATGTTTTGTTATGACGTTGTCACGTTAAACTATCGTCTGTAAACCGACTTTACAGATATCCAATTTTTTACTAGCCATTGATGTCCCTAAGCAAAGGCTTCCCTACTCTGCTTCCACCTCTTCCTGTCCAGAGCTGCCAAGGACCAATCTTTATTAAAGGACTTCAGCTCATCCCGCCATCTCCGTCTGGGCCTGCCGCGATGTCGTGTACCATTAAGCGGGACCCACTGGGTCGTAAGCTTGGTCCAAGGATTGTATTCTAATTTAAGTTATATATAGTCTCGCAGGGTAACTGCGTAACACACTATATCAGTTTGACAGTTCAACAATATTCATTGCGTTATTTACGCTGTTGAGGAGACAACAGTTTTTTTCGAACATAATGGAGCAATGTATTAGCAATATCGTTTAAAATGATTCAGATTAAGATTGATATCGTGGTACGCAATTAGGGTGCAGGGTGAGACCGTGAGAAAATCATCTTAAGCTCGGAATGGGTTCTGCATCAATAGGCTTTAAAAAAAATTAATTGCTTTTGGAATACAATATTCATACCTTGTAAACGAATGGTTCCTGGTTATTGTATTTCTTCCGTTTATCCATATTTTATGATCTAATTAAAAACTCCGGCAAAGTAAGTTTTTCTCCCTTCGCGATCATTCATTTGTTTTTTTGTTTCGGAAAAAGCGAAAAACAAAATATGAAGGCATTAAAATATGTTAATGTCTGGTAACACTATAGATAAATATTAATGGTCGATGCTGTGCTAACAAAAAGGAGGTGGAGGGATCACGAGTTATATCTGCAACGGGCTTTGGTGACTGGTGGCAATTTCATCTTCTTTTTTTCAACCCAATGTTCTTAAAGGTCAGCCTACACTGGATTTCCGTCATTATTGCATGCTTGCGTGCGTGTGCGCACATTTTATTTTTGTTTCAATGAATAAAAATGTCAATTGTGAATTGTGTTGTTTAAAATATTGCAGTCCGTACACAGTTAAACTATTTTAAGATGATATTTAGATAGCGACTTGCGATGTCTTTGTGTCGCGTGTCGTGTCGCGCCAGTTTGAAGGAGCCTTAATAGAGAAGTAAGGTAGAAAAAGACATGTTGCGCCGGCCAGGCATAAATTGGGATGTGGATAGGAGAATGATGATATTCAATGATGAAGTAGGTTTTGAGAATAGGTAGATAAAACACATTCAATTCCTAGACACCTGCAATAAGGAAAACTAGGCACAAACCAGTCATAAAATTACTATCATTATTATTTATACTAGTCTATACTAATATTATAAAGCTGAAGAGTTTGTTTGTTTGTTTGGTTGAACGCGCTAATCTCAGGAACTACTGGTTCGAATCGAAAAATTCTTATTGTGTTGGATAGTCCATACATCGAAGGAGGAAGGCTGTAGAACATCACTCTACGACCAATAGGAGCGGAGCATCAATGGAAAATGTTGCAAAAACGGGAAAAATATCTGATACCTAAATGCCATCCCATTTAAGTGTTTTGGATGTTTGTTACTCAATCACGCGTAAACCGTTAAACAGTTTTGGATGAAAATTGGCACATAGATAGACCATTTCCTGGATTAAAACAGGATACTTTTTATCCCGATATTCCCACGGGATCGAAACTGACGCGAGTGAAACCGCGGGGCGCTGCTAGTATATTATATTGCACAATATTTTCGTAATTTTTACTTCCCTATAAAATATAAGTGTTTAACATTTAAGCACCGGCTATTATATCTAGTAAATATCATTGTTATTGCTGACCAGTTATAGTGAAGTACTTTCGTTTCATAACTCATACATAAATAAATGACATACCCGGCTGTTTTGTCCGTGGGAAAATACATTAGACATTAAATCATTTTGATGTAATAGATTATCATTTGTTTTTAATTTCTTTACTATCATCCCCCTTACTAATAAATGTATTAAATACGAGTAGCAGATGAATAGTTACACACCGATTTATCTCTTTCAGTCGTCAGTAATTTGACTTTCGAAAGAAGAAGACAAAGCGTTGTGTAAATATACAGACGCTATACAACGTTTATTAGTAACGGGGTAACTGTACATTTTTAGGGCTAAGTTCACCAAACTGTTGATTACCAAATGCAATCAGTAAAAGCATTTAAGCGTGTGTATGCGCAGTGCTTTAACACCCCCCCCCCCCCTATTTCAAGTTAAGGCTCCTACAAACAGGCGCGACACGATAAAATCACGCGCGACACAAAGGCACCGCAAGTCGCGCAACGAGCGGTGCCTTTGTGTCGCGCGCGATTATACCGCGTGTCGCGCCTGTTTGTAGGAGCTTTTAAACGAATATCAACTATTAGATTTCAGTGTCGAGCACTATTGAAAAAGTTATAAAAATCTTTGAAGTTGTAGCGTAAACTGAACTTTATTGTGTAGGAATTAAAGTTGTTTTTCCATTAATTCATATTTTTTTTACATTTTTGGCAAATACATCGCGAGCGCAGATTAGACGTACAGCTACTGTCTTTCCGTGCAAAACAGACAAAATGACAACCGTCAAAGATTATATGACATACCCGACTGTTTGGTCCGTGCCAAAATACCTGAGAAAACGATAGTTCTAATTTAACCGATTTTCATTTGGTATTACATTCTATTCTGGACACTTTTAAGGCCTTAAATGCTTTATGGTGCGTTTTACGTTTACTTATTGACAGAGCTAGATGAACTTGGCTCTTATTTTTGCTTGGACCAAACATGGAACACCCTGTATAAGTAATGAAAGTAAAGTACTTCCTGAGGGGGGGGGGGATACTTGATATCTTCAAGTGTGTCCGAAGTTGATGTTATCAGTACATTTTGTGGGACTTGAAAAAGTTCTTTGTTTTGTTGTTGCATTTCATAGTTATGTGGTGCCCGTGTCCTATCTGTCCTGGAGGTTATGTCATTTATAGATACGTGGGATATCTCTGCGTGTCTAGTAAATAATTAATATTTTGTTCGTTATGGTGATTACTAGTTTTTGTTACATACCTAACATGAAGCTTTTAGAAAAAATTATGACAAGATGTAATTTTTTTTAAATAATTGTTCTTTCTTTGTTTATCTTGGACATTATTGACATCGGTAAAGGAAAATATCGTGAGGAAACCTGGACTTATCTAAAGTAATATTATAAAGAGAGAATGTTTGATTTTTTGTAGGTACAGACGCCAGCACATCAACCTACTACGATCTGTCAAATTTCTTTGATACATTTTCAACTTTATTGCTAAAGTATAAGGTTCAAAATTGATTGGGAAAATTTGACAGTTTCGGGTAGGTTGATGTGCTGGCGTCTGTAATAATGTTTGTTTGTTAACGCTTTCACGCTGAAACGGCGTAACAGGTTCCGGCGCGGTAAACGAGACACAATAGAAGTTTTATTGTTATGACGGCTATAGCCATGGGTAGACCATGACCTGGATAAGGAAATGGGATTATTATCCCGATATTTCCACGGGATTGAGACTTAGGCTGGTTTGCCACCAGAGATGAGCGAGGATGCGTAGCGAGGGATGTGTGTAAAACTAACCAATACCAACGCTGACTTAGTTCAAGCTATAACAATGAAGCGTTGTTATTGGCTGGTTTCACACACATCCCTCGCTACGCATCCTCGCTCATCTCTGGTGGAAATGCAGCCTTAAGGCTCCTTCAAACAGGCGCGACACGACACAAAGGCACCGCAAGTCGCGCAACGATCGGTGCCTTTGCGTCGCGCGCGATTATATCGCGTGTCGCGCCTGTTTGTAGGAGCCTTGATGCGGGTAAAACAGCTAGTAGTTAATATATGTCTGAAATCGCCAAGCTGTCTTGAGCAACCGTGGTGATCAATGCTCGTGGCTTCTCTGTATGATGCTGGGGCCACACATTGGACATAATTTGACCCAAGATGTAGTCTTGGAGCATTGGCTCCAATGTGCGTATCGGGCCTGGACAGATATTGGACAGGATTATACTGATTTTGCTCAACATTGGATGTGGTGCCAAGTCTGAACCAATGGACAAGGCCAATGTGTAGCGCCGGCATGAGAAGGGTCTTTTGCCCAGCCGTGGGATAATAATAGGCCGGTAATAAACGAAAGTTACTAAGATACTGTGTGTGTATCACCAGTTCATATTCCTAATAAACACACTGTGTGCCTAATTAAAACAATCCAAAGATGTATTTACAGTTCTCGCATGTGTGCGTACAATAGTAACTCAGTATCCGTTGCCCTCAAACATTAAGTTCTAAAAATAATCGGAATAAATTAGTTTAACTTACATAATATGTTATTAAGTATGATTCGTGATAACCATCCCCAACTATTAAAGGCATCGCATCGTACGTAATTCCAGGTTTGTGGATATGTACTAACTTAAAGTTTAATTGTCGAAATAATTGAACAATTACGAAGGAAACGAGAGTGTGGGCTCCGTATGTTTCACGTAATCATACAAGATTCGATCTACAATGTTAAGGCTCCCACAAACAGGCGCCACACGCGATATAATCACGCGCAACACAAAGGCACCGCTCGTTGCGCGACTTGCGGTGCCTTTGTGTCGCGTGTCGTGTCGCGCCTGTTTGAAGGAGCCTTTATTCAATCTCTATTTGATTTATCTACTGTTCATAGTTCATACTTCATACACACGTAATACCAAAATAATTTGTAAATCAAACATATTCTTAATGTAGTGTGTATTTATTCCGATTGGATTACAGAATATCTAGGTTCCCAAATATATATTTTGAATGGACACTGATTTAAAGACAAGTTATGAGAAAAAAAGTTGAGAGGTTTGTGGTTAAGTAATAACAGCTGCACGGGTCGATTGATCAGGTTAAGCTACGCTTGCCGCGGTTGTTCCGTGAATGGGCGACCATCTTTACATATCAAGACCTCCGTGGCTAGGAAAGCACGTTAAGCCATTGGTCCCGGCTGTCATTCGTGGATCATTGACAGTCGTTACGGGTCGTCAAAAGCCCGTTAGTCTGACAACCAGTCTTACCAAGGGGTTTCGTATTACCCAGTAACTGGGTTGTGGAGGTCAGATAGGCAGTCGCTCCATGTCAAATACTGGTACTCCTCTGCATCCACAATATTTCTTCTATTAATTACGTCCCGGTTTCCTTGTTTTGTTACCCATAATTAACTTGCACCAAGTAATTAATCCATTAACACGGTGAGTCTCGGCTTTAATAAAACTCTTCGGATTGCAAAGGTTTCCGCATCTACCCGCGCACCCCTAAAAATATTCGGCTCCAATGCTCCAAACAAAGGGCGCTCAAATTGACATAATTGAAAGTTAACGTGCGTTAACTAACGTAATTACAAGAATTGTTTATAATTAAAGGCGTTACTTTTTTTCACTAAAACAAGCACCAAATTATACAAAATTACTAGTTGTATTGCTTTCTGAACCTATCATTATATCCGTTCATGACCCGGGAAATTGTTCCTAGAAAAAGTTATTATCATGCTCTATATACAAAGTATACGAATTTGAACCTTATTTTCTAAACCATAAAAATATTGAAATGCAATCTTTGATAAAAAGTGCAGCAATTTTGACCAGAAATTAATTTGTAAACAAAATTATATTGTTCGTCCTTAACGAAATTGAATTCCAATTTGAGTCTTAATACATATTGAAATAAGGTTGAGGATAGAAGATTAGGGGTGCAGTAAATGTCTTGATCGACAGGTCAATTACCTAAGGGCACGCGCATAGTGTACAAACAAACTGAACATGGTTAAATTAGTTTACGTGAACAATTGATGTATGATTGATCGGAACTCCCTGAATTGGTCATTATAGAACGGTTGGGTGGTCGCTTTTTTTGTAAACATTCGGAAGACATACAATAATTGCTTACACCTTACTCCGTCCGTAATTTTTTGTAATGAAAGGAAACGTGATATAGGAATGGTGTAATGATCTTAATTTGTTCAAATGTAGGGCTTGTGAACGTGAAGCTTACTTTTGTTTTGATAATGACAGAAAAGAAGGGATTCCTGAATTCTATGAACGTGAAATTAAACGAATTTGGTTATTAACTTACCAAAAAAAACATAACTGATGTCAAGATTTCATAATTTCGCGCCTAATATAGGTACGCCTACGTTAGAAGTTTAATCAATCATAAATCTACCCGAACTAGTTTTAATTCTTCAGACACATTAACTGGTTGATAAAAAAGTCATTGTGTCTCGCGTGGATTCACCACGTCCACTTTCGAAGGGTTAATATTAGGATTTAGACTTGATTGACGAAATTATTCTCCAATTTGTCTATGAATTCAATACTCTCACCACAGTCACATATCGTGGATGAGGACCCGAGAGCTCCTGTAATGAGGCATCTCATGCGAAATCATTGTCCGCATGAATTGCCTTGTACACAGACGCCAGCACATCAAGCTACCCGAAAATGTCAAATTTTCCCAATCAACTTTGAACCTTATGCTTTAGCGATAAAGTTGAAAATCTATTAAAGAAATTTGACAGACTGTAGTAGCTTGATGTGCTGGCATCTGTACAGTGTACATGACTCATTAATAGTTCATTCCTAAATACTAACGCTAGTGTAAAAGTTGTAGTATCAAAGGTGTGTACTAACAAAAATGGTTCCATGTTGTTCCAAAATAAAACAATTAATTTATTATTATATCAAACTAATCAGTAAAAGTTCACAACAAACATAATTTTAATTGATCGACAACGTAGCAGCAGCAACCGACGCACCTGTCGCTGACTTACAACACACACAAAAACACGAAATCAGCAAAAAAAAAAAAATACAAAAAAAAGTAACAATCGCAGGACCTACATTAAAAACCCATCGGTAGTGATATTAACAAATGTTTAGGAATTTAAGGGCTCATTACGGACGCGGGAAGTGGGGTGAGTAGGAAGGTTGGTCGAGATAAACATCAACAACTAGGAGGCACCTGTCAGGTTGTGGGTCGGAAAAAAAACTCACTGTCAAATTCAAAGGACAATGCTGTAGAGTTGAAACATATCAGGTTGACTGGTTGACTTTCTACACGAGTTATAGGATTGTATAGGAAAGGTGTGTAAAGACAGTACATTGTAGACGTGTTCGCATGTCCTGCGTATTTTTAGATTGCACATTGCAATTTTATCGGCCGACATTTTTATTTCTGTATTGTCGATCAACGAAAGGACACAAAGGTACGATGCACTGTAGAAAATAAAGCGTATTTAAGGGTTCTAGCATACAGGCGCGACGCGACAGCGCAAACGACACTAGTAGAACAAATTCCACGAAGTTTAATAGAACTTATTCTCCTAGTGTCGCGTTGCGCCTGTCTGCTCAGCCTGGTGATTGCGAAATTCAAAATTGCAATTTGCAAAATACGTAAAATAAATAATGATTTCGCGGGATATATTGACGAGTCCCCTTAAATAGGATTGAGGGCCAGATCTCATGGATATCTCCATGAGATCTGGCCCTTAATCCTATTTCACTAATTACATCAAACGTCTAACAAATATTTATCAATTACATGACCTAAATCGCGGTCACTGTCAGACTGCATAGAAAAGAAAGAGAAGCGCGATGACACAACGCTGGAAATTTATTGCAAAATACGAAGCAATTATTTAATTACAAAAAATTGTTGTTTGGACAAAAAAAAACTAAAACACTAGTATGTTGCTTGTAGGTCAGATTATTCTGACAAAAAATCATGATGATTGTATGTATATTATTACGGTTTTTATTGTGAAAAGAAAGTTTTTAGAGGTATATTCATGATTTTTTTCTATCGTATCAAATTAGTTGTATTATGTCTTCAACACACTATCTACCTAGCATATATCCTGATTCCTGAAGAATAATCATATTTTTTTTCTGATTTTGTTTACTGTAGTTGATCATATATTTTTATTGTTTCTAAAACTTACGTTTTTTGTGTTTAGGTCCTGTAAGCCCCTTAATGCAGATGTATATAAATATTAGCTAAAGTACAACCTGTGCAGTACGGAATGTGTGCCTATCTATTGTGGCCTAGTTTACAAACATTCCAACGACCCAAAAACCAGAGACGCTTGGCCAAATTCTCACCTGTGATACATTCTCATATACGTAGTCCTTTCATTCAATACGAAAATACATTCTGTAGACCAAAATATATAAACGACGCTGTATTAATATTCACTGTCTCCAAGCTCGACACCTCGAATTTTTGTTAAGCCTTCTAGGATTAAAAGTATAAAAGACTTTAAAAATACTTTAATTATACTTCCGCGCCAAAATACATAATTAAACGAAGACGGGGCTGAAACTATTGAAACCAAATTTTCTAGACGTCTGCGAAGTTTTATCTAATTATCAACGGAAATAAGTTGGAGTTATACCGAGTGGCATTGTGTTTGTTTCATTATCGCCCACACCAGCCAGGTTTACGACAGAGGGGAAGTTACGAGTACCTTCGCGCGAATTAACTCACACCCTGACTTATTACTTGTAATTATTTTTATTTAAATGAAAATCGTTTACTTTTACCATGTTTCTAGATATGTGAGCACCATGTATCTATCAGATAATTAATTTATATGTCATGGTTTCATTTTTAATTCCTTTACCTATTATGGAATACGTAGTAATTTTATTTTAGGTGCATCGTCTTCACATATTATTATTACATAATTAATGTATGAAAAATATTGTAAAACATTTTAAAGAGTAACGGTGGAGTTTCTTGCCCATTCTTCTCCATACGAAAACTAACTTTTGGAATGGGCGACTAGAATCAATTCTATTTTGTTGTAATTTTTGACGTTCAAAAGTGCCTTTTATGTGCCTATTGGAAATAAATGCTTTGACTTTGAATCCAATTGTTCCAACAATAAACCCCTCCGTGTCTATACTTACTTCCAGAAGTATTAACTATTGGAGATTGAAGAAACCCCACTTCAAATAACATAAAAACAATTTTAACATTAGCAAATATACGTTATTATGTACCTATTCAATTTAAAATGGTATTCTATAATACTATACTAATACAGTTTAACAGTAAATCGTAAAAGCCACCACTAATGAGGGGGTATAAAATTAAATTCTGCATTAGATACTAATAAATTATCAAACTTTGAAACCATCCAAAATTACCCAAAACCGGATGTGAATCAATCATTCTATTATAAACATTAATTTGAAATTGAATCCACCACAAGAAATGAACTCCAAACACAAAGCGATAAAATTACACGTAACAAGGAAACGTGGAGCAGGTGATGGCAATTACCGATAGATACAGATGTGGGATGAAACAAAGCTTCACATTAAACCGGACTACCTCACCAACACCTTTACATTTCCAACGGGCCAGCTGCTATCATTAAAAAGGAAGTGTCATAAATGACGCCTCGGATATGTTTGTTCTACAATGGCAAATGACAAGACAATAGTTGGAACTTTCCTACAAAATGTTATTACACAAAGATGAGCTCTGCCAACATACCTCCCATAGATTCCGATTCATGAGCGCAAGTACCATAAAAGGCTCCATCACAATGGATTCCCTTCATCTTTTGTTATCGAGGGTGGCTGGTCATATGGTCACGTCTTCCTGGTAAGAGGATTCGTTTTTGTTGTACAGATAAATAAATTTTTATTTACCTTGCGAGAACAATGTCAGCGCTTATAAAACTGAGCTGATGGTCCCGGACGCCTCCGGTGCCTTTCAATTGTTTTTCAACTACTAACGGTTCTCTGAACAGTTTTTTCCGATAATGAATAAATAACTAATAATGGCTGGCTGTGCCTGGGGGAGGCCTTTGTCCAGCAGTGGACCTCTTTCGGCTGAAATGATGATGATGATGATAAATGGCTAGCAATAAATGCTGTAGAAAACATTCGGTTGAATATTTTAAATTCTTGAGCGAATGATATTGAGTGAGTACACAAGAGAAACAAAGACGCTTCGTATTCTCATAAATCCATATCAATTCCAAGGAATTTAAAAATAAATAGTATTGCACCAACAGCTAATAGGAACGAGTTCCCTCAATCTGACACCGCATTCGCGCCAAATTTTTTTCCCTCCAAAAAAACTGAGGGCTTAAGATAGGCGCCAAAAAGCCGCCAGTTCTCAGAACGAGAATGAATGAAAAAAGCCATAAACTAAAGTTGCACCTCACCGACAAACGGCTTCACGTGCCGATGCACCTAAGGACCAAAGACCAAAACCCTCCGATGCTTAACAATTTAACGATGAACGATGAATTGGCCCGTTTTTTGTGTGTGCCTTATCTGTGCGTTTGAGCGGATCAGTGTGGTGATTAGAAACTCTTTAATTAGGTACGGGGTTGTCATGTCGCTTTGTTGTTTGATGCTTGGCTGGGAATAAAGAATTCGCGAAGAAATAAAAGTTACATTATCTATAAAGGAACTGGTGTTAGGATTAGGGCTTCTCATTGTCGTACAGCAAAATTTTGAAG
Organism: Luperina testacea; assembly: GCA_927399505.1. Lineage (NCBI taxonomy): Eukaryota > Metazoa > Arthropoda > Insecta > Lepidoptera > Noctuidae > Luperina > Luperina testacea. Next base: position 3,236,971 of record OV656769.1, read on the forward strand.
ACTGATTGTGACATATCTTTATTTTGTATGCTGTAGTAAATCCTCAACTATCACAATGTACACAAAACGGTCACCTAAATTTCCGGAAACAACGCATCAATATCGAAACAAGTTTCAAAACAATTTACGTCATGATTCAAGTCCACAATCTATTACACTTACGGACAGTCGGGGTCCGTTCTCATCTTCATCACACCATCCGGCTCTCCTTTGGGAAGTCTAAGATCATTTCGCCATTTCCTTTGTGGTCTACCGCTACGTCTCACGGTGTCTTGGGAATCCTTCTGTGGTTTCATATAAACTAGAGGGTGTATTATAAGTATTGTTCGTATTGCTTTGTCGGTAGGCTTGGGTTTATACTGTTGGCGTTTTGCTTGTTTGGTTTGATTTTCCGCTGTAATCCCACCTTAATGGGAAGAGCCAACCCGCGAAATACAAATTTTCTTACGTTTTTTGCAATTTTCAGGTCAGTGTCATGTTGATTAAAATATGATTCGCGAGCGTAATAAGTACGTGTTTACAGACTGACAGAATCATCAAAATCATCAATACAAACCTCCTCCCAATAAAATCCTAATTATTAATATTTCTTGAAATAGTCGTTGATATTCAATCATATTTTATTCAACACTAGCGACCCGCCCCGGCTTCGCACGGAAACATTATTATTATTATTATACATATAAACCTTGCTCTTGAATCACTCTATCTATTAAAAAAAACCGCATCAAAATCCGTTGCGTAGTTTCAAAGATTTAAGCATACAAAGGGACATAGGGACAGAGAAAGCTACTTTGTTTTATACTATGTAGTGATAGTGATGATACAACCTGATACTGACTCACAAATTGGAAAAAACGTATGAAAATGTGAATTTCGCGGGCTACCTATCGCATCCCCGTTAAATAGTTTTAGGGTCTACAGAATTAACAGCTTGTTTCAAATCCAATTCTGCTAATGCCTTCCTACAATACCTCCTGAATAAACAATGCAGTTCCAGATTCCATGTATTTTAGCATTTCAGTTAGCAAGGTCGAAACAAATATGGTATTAAAAATCAAGCCCCGCTGGCAATAGAACCTCTGCTGAAAATTCTAATCTAATCTTCCTGCAAACTTGGTCCATAGCCTCCAATATTAAATTGGCTTTGTTCACATCGTTTGTGCAACTTTTGAGCACGTTGTTTTCATTTATATTCATTAATTACTGAAATTAATAACCCGCGAGTGTTGAACATTTTTTGACAAGATTCTTTGATCGAAAATTGATGGCGAAATAATTGCATGGTGCAGAAATGAAGTACGAATTTTTGCAACCTATGCACCTGGACATCATTAATTGTACAAGTCAATCGGCGGCACCTTAAAAGGCTTCGATAATTAGGTACTGCAATATCATTATTAACTGATTTCGGGAACGTGAAAAAGTCATTGAAAGCTTTCTCTTGATGTGTTCATTACGAATATTGCTGTTTTGACGTTTTTAACGCAGAAAAATATTCAATATATTTTTGCCAATATTCGCGTGAAACAGTATTTATGATATTAACTCAACTGTTATTGGATTGCGTTAATTTTTCCTGCAATTTATTTTTAATATCGCCCAATTTCGAACACTCGCTCCCATATTTATGTATTGTATTCATTGCATATTTACGTTTATAATTTCGCTCTCCGATTGTTATCTAGTGATCCCCTAAAAATATTTAGGTGAAAGCAAAAACAACTTTTTAAAAACGATTATTCCGCTGGTATAAATATCGCGTGCCTTTTTTATTCAACGTTGGAACAAAAAGATGATTAGCAACCCTTAGGCCAGGCTCACTCCCTTTTTAAACGATAGAATTACTTCCCAGAACTTTGTTACGATGTTTTGATAGCCGAGGTCGTTATACGCTCAGAAATCTTACGTTTCAGCGCTCGCGATTTTTCGCTTAAGTTTTTTTTTTATTGGGTCTGTTAGTGGTAATATAAAGTTAACTTACAATTTTGCAATTTCATAGCATAAGTTTCTAACAACTTTTTGTCTACCGTGAGTAAATTATGCTGTAATATGGTCGTGAAGATAATATTAAAGAATCATTGAGAATTATTCGTTTTTTTTTTATTTATAAAGTCACGTGTCGTATTTCGGTGTAGAATCGGGCCGTTGCCACACACTCTCATGCTATGCGGTAATAACGTTCCAAATTGACAGCAACATATTTCATTGCCAATGCAAAGGTCGGTCGTTCACAGTCTACGTTCTCGTTTAGATCGTGTCAAGGTGAAGTTGGGTTGCATCAATTAACTAATACATCTGAGAAGCCTCTTGCACCGATTAGGAGTGGTCCGGTCTGAAGGTTAATATGACAATTTAACAAGCAATGCGCGGAATTGGTTCGGGATCAATTAGAAGGTTTTACGATGATTGGGGTTGATTGCTTAGACATTTGTGAAGGGTTAATGATACGTGTTGATTCGAACGACCTAAGAAAGGTGGGATAGCTTTTCAAGGGCAAAAATCTAGTAAACGCATATGCCGAAAGTGTTACAGTATTCAATCATATAAAATGTTACCATCTTCTGGATATGTAGCTTAACAATAATTTCATGTGACACTCATTCAAGAAAACGAAAGTTGTCAATGCAGACCCGGAACACATTTCAAACAAAGTTATGCATATACAGTTAGTTAATCTCAATATCTAATATTGCTGCGAAGTTATCTTTGATTGCATTCTCTAATTCGAAGTACAAAGCAATTATATAATGAACAAGTTATGATAATGCGAACGGTATTAGGGTCATCCATGATACAGCTGACAACAACGGAGAGAAAGCCACTGACATGGATGACATGGTTCTAATTGTGAAATGCTCTGTGAATGTTACTTGTTACTCTGGTCATGATTCATGGTGGATTGAGATTGTCGTTTCCTTGTGAGGATTGAGGGCTTTTTTCCTTGTTAACACTTTTTTTGCGGTATATATTCGTTTGGGTTGAACTTTGACTACTGTTTCATCTGACATTATGTGATTATGAAGGTTGCTTGCCAACACTTGTTCACTTTCATGTTTCAACAGTCTCAAGAAATCAATCCTCCTTCCGACTTCAGTAGCTCAACTTCTTTTTTGGAAGAGTTATATGTATGTCCAGCAGCTGACTTCGATTGGCTGCCAAAAGTGAACTTCTCTAAAGTAATATCTTCAAAGGTGCATCTTTATAAATTACTGCTTTCATATAAACTAAACACCACGTCACACCAACGCATATTAAAACATATAACTAAATTACTGAAAGTCCAAGATGAATGGCCTACATCGTAAATCAACACAAGAAAATCCTCGTATAGCTCCCACCTTAAAATTGATTCAAACGTATTCCCTCGCCGACAATGATTTACGTTGCTTCCGCAAGCTCGGGTTACGATTGGATGACATAACTTTCTACACCATATATGTCATGTGTAGAGACATTGTAGCGGTGTCTATTACGATGTGAGCGGAGGGTGTCGTGTGTCCAGAAATATCTGGCTATTTAGCGGTGGGCGCGTTTACACCGACGCGTAATTCCGTGAGTTCAATCACCCGAAGTCAGTGATGCTTATTCAAATTGTTGGATAAGCCCTTGAATTTGAATTGTTTTATTATCATGGGGACGACTTAGCAATCGGATTAGTGAATTTTAGATCCGTATGACATAACCTTAAGAGGAAATGCGGTCAGAAAGACTTTTGAAAAATTCTAAGTAAAAATTCGTAATTCGAGGTTTGACTCTCGCTTATTTCCTCCTCCAATATTGGACCAATTTAAAAAAAAAAACATAAACTGAATAAGAATGATATCATTGCTTTATGGTCATATAAACAGAAAGAAAACAGGCGAGAGCGTTTCTATGGAGTCCTTTTAGCAGCATCCTTGGAAGGAAACTACTAGGAAGCGATGAATGAGTGAAAAATTAAAAAAAATATATAGAAATATATTAGCTGGTGGCAAAAAATAAAAGTTAAAAGTAAAACACTTAGCATACAAATCAGCGTCGTCGTAAAAGTTTTACTTTTATTTATAAATAGGAAAATGGTTAACAAACGATTAGAATTGTGAAAAGCGAAACCGTTTCCATTTACAATAATGACTTTGAAAATCGCTTGTTTACTCTTCGCGGCTTCTTTCTGCGTCGCGTTGTTCGCTGAAACAAAGATTTGATCAAATCTACCTTGAAACTTTTTGCTTTTGTTCCTGTAAACAATTGTTGCTTGTTTTATTTTGCTGAAACTTTTAGCGTTAAGTCGTATAACATTTTTACAACGCGGAAACAAATAATAATTTGAGTAAGATGGTTTTATTTTCAAAAGCTGTCTTTTTAAAATATACGTTTTGGTTTTCCAGTAAATGAAGTTACTACAGCTGTCGGTTAAATGTCAGTTCGGTGTGACAGTAGAGCACGCTAGTCGTTTAGGCGCGCCGGTTCCTATGTACTTTTTGTCCCGGGGACAATTCTAAATCGGGACAGGTCGTTGCCGGTCTAATTCCGAACTATCCACGCCACCAATACTATATACTACTGTGGACTTCCTATTGCGTAATGCCGATACAATTGATAGCGTTTAGCGAATATCAGACACAGACTGACACAGTGCACGCTCCGGTGACGCGACACATAATGCACTGTGTAAGTGTGTTATTTGTGTACGTTACGTTACGACACGGTGCTCTTGTTGGAAAGTGGCATTAGTCATCTTGATAGACAAAAGTGGATGTTAATATTAGAGGATGTGGGTGTATTTATCTGACGTGTGATAGCTCTTTTTGTAACACAGATTTCGAGATTAGATTCTGCGTGTAATTGTGACGATAACGTCCGTCGGGAGTTTCGCTTCCCGCTGGATCCGGCTGCGTGAATACAAATTAAATAATTATAAAGTAGGATGTCGACGAGTGGACAACCATTATGTGTTTCGAATGTTGTTTTGCGGTACTTTTGTGAATGGGCCACGTATAGTCTCGTGTTCAACACTTGAATTCTTAAAGAGTAATTAACAAGACAATGGCTTGAAGGGTAATTTATGTATACAATCGAAGTAACAGCGGAAACAAACTGGATTTAAAGACGTTATATCAGCTGCATTAACGCTTTGATAGACGGAGTGGAATCTAAATCAACATAAAGTGCAACAACATATTATAAATGCGCTACTAAAGTTTCCATTAAGTTAATTCCTTTGTGCCCACAATAGATATCTGTAGCTACTCGAACCGTATCAAGACTAGAATAGTTGACAAGGAATGCCGGTCGGCCATGTTGGCTGGCGCACGCGCCGCTGAGCGCCAACTAATTAATACATGCCCTTCCAACTCTTCATTAGCGAGCAGACGCGTTTTTGTTGAGATCGGTGCGCGAGCGCAGGTTTTTCGCGACGCGCGTGCTGGCTGCGCGGTAAATGAATGCAGTCACACATAGGAAATTGTGTGATGGACTCGACTGATATCTAAAATAATTTAGAAATGTCAAATGTTTTTATGCTTCATGTGTAAGCTTATTATGACATATTGGATAAGTAAGTTTTTTTGTCCTTATCTGGTAGGTATATATATTTTTTACAAGCTTTTGTGTTTATAAGTTTTTTTTTTTAAGTCATCGACTCCTTTCGCGTATTCTAAAGATCCTCTCACACATTAGAATAAAAAGTTAATATCAATAAATCATAATCGTGTATTTCATAGTCGCTCCATGTAAAATACCTAGGTATTCCGCTGCATCCGGTTAGACTGGAAGCCGACCCCAACATAGTTGTGAAAAGGCCAGGCAGATGATAATGATGATCAATAAATCATAAAAATAAACTATAAATTTGCAAAGTATGAAACTACTCTGTTATTAAAACTGTATGATTAGTTTAATTACGATCGGTTATCTGGTGGGGCTTATACACTTTATATTTTATAGTTATGCCTTTAAATTCTCACTAACATAAAGTTTAGTTTTTTCGCTAGTTACAAACTACACGTACCGATATTAAGATGGTGTTTTACGATTCCCTCCAGTGATATGTTTAAATGTCGGTTTTTATGCGGTTATGATATTACGTTTTTTATTGTTTCCGGTTTTCGAGTCGGCCGGTTTATCTTTATGTTCTATTTTATTATTGTCTTGTTGGAACGTAGGTGCGGTTTTTGTTAGAGTTAGTATTTTTTGGGAAAACCTCAAATATAAAGTTATCAGTTAGGTATAAGATCGAGAAGCAAAATTTGTGATGCGAACTTATGATCGTGGTCTCTGAACGGAATTAATTGAGGTTTTTGTGAAGCTTTAAGGCTACTGCAGACAGACGCGATTCTGGTAGAAAAATTTCCATTATGTTTTTATAGAAATTGTTCTATTAAAGTCGCGTCGCGCCTGTCTTTGAGAGCCTTTATTTGAACGATGACTTGTGGTTATTCATCGTGATTATATAAGGTGCCACTAGTCGAAATTTTTTCCAAAAAAATTTAGGAAGAGAATTACTCCACTGTTTGACATTGTGTATCCAACGTTAAACATGATATCGTTTTGAGTTATTATTAATTTTGTCTTTACGGAAACAGAATAGTAAAATAAAAATCCATTAAAAAGTTATGAGCCCACAAAGATTCGTTTTTCTTGCTATTTTTATCGTAAATTTGGGTGTAAATAAGTAATAAAAGAACTGTAAAATCTTCAAAACCAAGTCCGTACCGACAAAGCTCACTTATCGAAGAGTTCAATAAACTAGTTGTAATTGATTAATGCAGTGGTTTCTTCACTGAACTCAATTTTCCGAAGGACTTTTCGAATTTTTTTACGCCCTTGTCAGTTCGGAACCGTGTTTCTGTGAGTGAGAACTAGACGTTGTTCGTGTAGACTAGCGTCTAACTGCTCATCACTGATACTAGCTCTGTCGGACACGAAGCCAGGTGAGACTGCGTGCTTTTTGGCCATGACCACCAGTGAGTTTGAGCTCGCGACTAGTTTACTCTTAACTCCCAATACACCGCGTACCTTATCACAATTTAATTTTAAACGAGAAAAACTTCGTGCTCGATTTCTGCGAAACACTAAATTTGAAAGCATTCGGTAGATGAATTTCAATCGAAAATGTTTACAAGAGACTCTTACAGCATTAAGGCTCTCGCAGACAGGCGCGACACGACTCTAGTAGAACGTTTTCTATGAAAACTTCATGGAAATTATTCTACCAGAATCACGTAGCACCGTCGCGTCGCGCCTGTCTGCGGGAGCCTCACTTTAACAAAAAACGGAATGTTCTGAAGTTTTCGGAAGCAAGACTCTGTGAATGTAAACTCCATTATTCATATAAAAAGCTCTTGATTAATATGGGTTTTGTTGCAAAAAGTTTGCTGCGTGCAAACTTTTGGCTATCAAGGCGGTGGCATTGACCTTTCCGATTGATTCGATAGATATCGGACTGACAATAAGGCAGATATAAGCGCTTAACTTCGGCCAGGGCTGGCAAACACTCTGGCGGAAGATTAAATAAGTTATAAAAGTACCTAACGTTATCATAAAAAGTTTGAAAGACGTTTAGAAGATGGCTGTTTTGATCCCCGTTTACTTATATGTTCAGTATCCCTGAATATATGGCTCCTAAGTATCAAAGTATTGTTTAACTTGGTTTGTGAGTCGTTAATAAAGATAGGTTTATGATGGCCTCGTAAGTTATGTACTTAACAGTTTATAGCCGCTTTTAGTCTGGAGTTAGAAATAAAATGGTCGAGGTGGAACGTGTAATAAAATGAAATTGTTTTTGTTCAAATTAGACCTTTATAAAGTTACCATCTATTGTAATTTTTATTGTGAGTGTGTCTGTGTATACAATATACATCAAAGTATCACTGTGGGGGGATTTGTGGGAAATTATAAAATTTCCCAGCAATCCCACCAATAAATAGCATTGATCTAAGACTAAGAATATAACACATGTCACACACATGGCTTTGACTACAAGACTACACTGTGTCCTAACCGAAAGCGACTGTCGCGCGAATACGCGATTACACGGTCGTTTATACGAATTATGAATTTATAACGTACTAGCAGAGCTCGCGGTTTTACCCGCATGAGTTTCGATCCTGTTTGAATATCGGGATAAAAAGTATCCTATGTGTAATTCTCATGTATAAGCTATACTAGTATTGTAAAGTTTTATCAAAATCCGTTCAGTAGTTTTTGCGTGAAGTAATAACAAACACACACAAAGTGTGACTAGCTGCCCCCCGCGGTTTCACCCGCGTAATGGGGATTGTCCAAAATTTCTAACCATTATATTTTATTTTATTTTTTGTAAATTTAGAGCATTTTGAGAAACTAATTTGAATATGTTGATGATTGGCTCAATAGTTATTTTAATAAAAATTATTTAATTATTTTAAGTTTTTAAGGTAGGTGACGTCATCCAGTGGCATAAAGATTAAGTGCCGTTGCCTTACTAGTACATAATTAAAAATTTTAATCTGTCAACACAACGTCAACAATGTCACATCTGTCAAAGTGTCAATAGGCCGAATAGACTTCTTAAATAATCGAATCCTAGCTTAGCGTATTTATTTACCAATGGTTTTTTTATGTGTAAGTGTCCTCCAAGGAATATACCACTCTCTATCGTCACTAGAACAATCGACGCGGCGACTTAGAATTAGAATAATAACGCACGCGGCGACATTATTACTATTATTGCTGCAAGTTGGAACAAAGCACTTCCTGTATTCCATAACTCTTCCAGTATATTAAATATTGTCGAGTGTTGAAATAATGTATGTAATGTAATAATGAGATATAAACAAGAATGTTTATATTTTTGACATATTTTCAATAATTTGACATTTGACAGATTGTAGACAATACTTGCCTCTTACTTTTTATTTCCTGAGGCAACGATACAAAACTGTACGGCCAAAGTCGTACGTAATTTGAAGGGCAAAGAAGGTCAATCGTATTTTATCAAAAATATCAATAACATATGAATATTTTTCAAAATTAATTAGTCCGTAATGATCAGTAACGCTATTCCTCGAAATGGTTTTTCAATTACAACATTTAAAAAAATATGAACAATGCCCATTGTCGATCCCTTGGGAATATCGGGATAAAAAGTAGCCTATAAGTTAATCCAAGGTGTCAGCTATCTCCATACAAAGTTTTATCAAAATTGGTCGTCCGTGAAGAAGTAACAAACATAAACACACATACACACACACAAAATTTCTCCTTTATAATGTTAGTATGACTAGCAGCGCCCCGCGGTTTCACCAGTCCAAGTGTCGATCCCGTGGAAATATTGAAATAAAAAGGATCCTATGTCCTTTCCCGGGACTCATCTCTACTAAATTTCATCTAAATCGGTTCAGCCGCTTAAACGTGAAGAGGTAACAGACAGACACACTTTCGCATTTATAATAATAGTATGGATAGTGTGAGAAAGAAACTCGTTCAATCGCGCTAGTACCTACCTACGTCATATTCATATTAACGAGCGCGGCGATCATGTGCTTACTCGCGCGACAATCGCTTTCGCTTAGGACATGGCCTTAGGAGTCGCCTCAAAATCTTCAAATCAATTAATATCTTTCCTTTGTTTCTGCATCACTAGCTGCCATAGCCACAACAATCGGAAACTTATCTAATAAATCATGTCGCCAGCCCTAGTAACGGAGCAAATGCAAAAACACGACGGGCGGTCGGATGATACGATGTCGCCGTGTTTGGCTTCTGCATCCGCCTGTCCAAGCCCCCGAGTACTCCCAACTCTCCGGACCTCCATTAAGAGCAGAATGTATTGTAAGATAATAATGACAGACCTCTTTAGATGTGAGAGTCAATATTGTTTGAGGACGCCGCTCTAGGATCAGGTTTGTGTTTAGTGCATTTCCATAATCTTGTCTTGTATGATGTCTTGTGTTTTGATGCGTTAAATCGTTTGATGTGGGGGCAGGGAAGCTTAATTAGCTTTGTGTTTTGTTTTTAGGGTGATGGAAAATCTCAGATTTTGAACACTTTCGCAGACAAAACGAAAAATTGTGTTTAAAATCATTACCCCCGCAGTACAATACGTTATAAAGTATGAACATTACTAGAAATTAATGAAGTGTCTAATTCATTTGAAAATTCAATTTACCAACTCTTTTAAGTGTCAAGCTGTAATAATTAAAGTAAGTATAAATTATTGTCATTAGGCTATTTAGCGCCATATAACGACTTCTCAAGTGTCTTGATTATAGACTAATGTCTATAATCAAGACACTTGAGAAGTCGCCTGTTTGAAGGAGCCTTAAAGCACTGCCACGCGCGACACGACACGCGATACAAAGGCACCGCAAGTCGCGCAACGAGCGGTGTCTTTGTGTCGCGCGCGATTATATCGCGTGTCGCGCCTGTTTGTAGGAGCCTTTAATCATGCGGCAATCTACCTTTAAATTATAAAAAAAACTAATTCTTTGAAGTCATCTCAATCTGCAATAACACAAGCACTTCTTTGATATAATTGACAAAGACAAAAAGTACATTGCCTTGCCATCCGCACATGTTCCCAGTAGGACGCCTATTCGCCTAAACATGAAATTATCAAAATAATGCACGTTTCCCGTACATGCCGCCGACACAAAGGAGGTCGTTACATCCAGCCAGACTAGCCAACTCCTACTGTGTAGTTCTAGCTAGTTAGTCATAACTTCCGACATATCAAACACTTCACTATTACGTTAGGGAAGTTAGTTTCCGTCCTCAGATATATACATATATACACAGTAGCTATACAACACACATTTTAACGCCCTTCACATAGAGGTCAAAATTGAATACAAAAGCGCAATGTTCGCGTCCACAAACTTAATTATACAACTCGCAACCGAAATCTAACCGATCCTCGTAGTGTTCCAGTGACATTAGCATATGCGACGGCGGCAAATACAATTTTGTGTGGCAGTACATTTGGCTTACCATAATAAATGTGGTTTATGGCGTGTGCGATGTACGTGGGTAGACTGACACCAAGCGGTCAAGGTCACGGCGTCCGTCGTCCTGCGAAGGTCACGCGTCTGACCGAGACCCTGTTTGTCCTCCGAAGTTCTGCGTAAAATGTGCTGTTTCCTTTTAGATGGTTATCCTTAGATGCTTGTGAAATATGGTGCAATTGTGATTTTGGGGTCATCTTGGTGGTAATGTGTTGTGGCTCCTGGAATAGTCGTATGGTTAGTCACAATAGTACAGGTTCTTGGGATGCACTTGAAGCTTTGTCAAAAGTCAAATCTGACTCCAGCTTTCATCAGAATTCTCTATTCAAAATGATTCAGATTGAGATTGATATTGTGTTACGCAATTAGGGTGCTGATCAAATCTATCAGCATAAAGGCTCCTTCAAACAGGCGCGACACGCGATAAAATCGCGCGCGACACAAAGGCACCGCAAGTCGCGCAACGAGCGGTGCCTTTGTGTCGCGCGCGATTCGCATCGCGCGTCGCGCCTGCTTGCAGGAGCCTTAAAACGTTCTGATTAACGCCAGTTATTCACAAAAGCAAGACACGACATCCCAATAACCAGTCTACGTTTATGAATGAACCATCCACACAACGCAGCCAAGTTCCAGTACATAATTCATGTGTAAAGTTATCAGTGCGCCATATAATTACGAGAACAAACCTATATTTTAATATCGCGTTATAATTTGCAGGCAATTTTGTCGCTAGCGTTACAATGTGGACGCCAATGATAAGCATCAGTGAAATATGATGATACCATTATGTCTTTATTGCACAACACGCCAACGCCATAGAAAACTCACTGAGATATTATCTTGGACAAGTAGATGGCGTATAAATGCCATCTGTGGAATATATGCAAAAATGTTGGTTTAATGGCTCCTTTAAGCATGGAAGCCGAAATAAAGCTTCTAGGTCGGGTTATTCATCATAATTGTGTCGTCATGAGCTGGTTTTCACCAGCTTCTGCCGGATCTACTAAGGTCCATTTGGCTAGAATGAGGCGTGACCTTTAGGTGTTGAAGATGGACTTCTTGATAGGGCTCTTGTTATTCTTCGCGAAACGAGGTCGGCGAAAACCCCGCTACTTTAACAGACTGGTGGATTATATGTCCCAAGAGCCAATTCGCAATTCACATTCCGACCTTAGAGAGCTTAACTGAAACCCTAATCATACGAACACCGACAATAATTTACGCAACCGTTAATTACCTAATCAGTTCATTCAACTTTCCGGAAACGAGGCAGCTGGTAATTATACAGCGTTCCATTATTTTCAGGTTAGCTCACGATCCAAAAATACGAACCCTTTTTACCGTCGAAGTGTTAGGCTCCCATAATATCTTAAACCTGAATGGTAATTTATTTAAAAATCGTTTCTTTATAACCCTTCCGGGGCATTGTCCCGTAATAAATTGATGATCGCAACAAGCCATCACAAAACACACCACTTTAATTTCGTGAACAGGAATCCATCAATCTATTTTCAACGCGGCCTTGGTCATGAAAAATGTTAGTAGCTTCAGAGGGCTCGATAGCTATTATAAATACGATTATTATGGCATTGTATCGATCCCCTGAGGTTCAAGGTAGGCCCGTACTCGCCTCCTCAATCTTCTTTGTACTTATTCATTCCGAATAATATTCGTTTTCATTGTTCACAAACACTCGCGGGATTCTGTCGCCCGGAAAATGTTCAAATTTTTCAATTCTGCTGATGAATTTCTTTTGTCGTTTGGCTATGACACAGTGTGCTAACTCATCAAGATTGCTATTTATATATACTTTGAAGCGTTTTAAAGGGCATTTATAAAATGTTTTATTCAGGACATTCCGGGATAAGATTTGATTTGTTCTCGTAGGCGTTGGTTGGAATAACATATCCTAGAATTACTTTGTGTTTATTATTTATAAATTCTATTCTCTCGAGAAATTCCCGACATTTGAGCCTTAAAATATGTTCTCACGGAACTAATATTCGTAAAATACTGTCGGAGAAGTATGAAATCAATGGACTGGGTATCGATTTAAAGAATCAAAAGCTAAGAAAAAAGTCAAGAATAATGTCGTTTTTAAACGTAAATCTAAATAAGTCTGTGTAGCACAAACTTTTATTACTTAACATATCTAAGATTTGATTCCTACATCATCCTAAGATATAGCTGTTACATCCGTCATCACAGAAAATACTAGATTTACAACAAGTGTATATGTTTCTACTTAACAACAATTTCTGGAAAGTCCTATATTAATGCCACAAAGAATTTTTACATGTCTACGTATCTAATAATTCTTTAAGTACACTTGACCTTGGGGAGTTCATTGGCAAAACTAATACTTGACACGTTGGTGGTACTGAGGCCATCTTGGTTCAGCGACATTAAGACGAAATGTGAGTAAGGATGGCTTCCGTCACGAAGGGAATTTCACAGCGAATTCTTAGCGAAATTCCTACGTGAGTTGAAATTCCTTGGCAGTCTCAAGGTGAACCAAAACAGGGCTTACGTCTTGTCGATAATGGCATAGCATAGAGTTTAAAAAAAATCCAAAAACAAATTGTGTAAGATCATAAAGTAGATTTTGGCAATGCTTTTTGTGTGTTGTAATATGTAATGCAGAGTAAACTATTGCATCTGGAGTCCCTCTCGTCTACCTACAGACCATTACCTAAGACATTGTAGGCAGTCCCACTGGATTAGTCTCCAGGCTTGCTTTAGTCGAGTGTTTTTATTTCTATAAGTTGCTTTTTCAGCCAGTCATCTAAACATTTCTTAGGTCTAGCCCGCTCACTGCTTACGTTATCTTTTCCTAATTCCCCTATTAGCTGGTTATCACTCAACAAAGTTATTAGTAAAAAAATTACCTGAGTCGACCGACCTCCCATTGTACTCCGAACAATATTACATAATGTCAAAAACCATTACTCCGTTCCGGTCGCTAATCCATCGTGTTTTTACGAGAAAATCCATGAAAAACGATCGTTTCTTCCGAAAGCGCCGCTTTATCGTGACGGATGCCTTGCCAACTGTCCATCATCGCGGTTCAAGGTCGGTCATGTCAAAACATTCAGCTGATGTATGTAATTGTGAATCTCTCCGATATTATAAAGGCGAAGGATTGAATGTGATTGTGGATGTATTTTGATGGAGTTTAGGAAATTGAACATATCCTACACGAGTATATGTATAGGTACCTATATCATCCTAGTGTAGTGATTTTTTTCCGTAGGGTTGTCCCTACGGAAAAAAATATTCAGTTTTCCGAGGTACGCTTTGTGCTGATCTAGGATAAATTCAATCCCTGTACCAAATTGTATCGAAGTCCGTTCAGCCGTTACGGCTTGCCGGATTACTGCGTATCATAAAAATGGATGCCAAAAAATATTTAAACAGTGCAGTCGTGCCGAGGACAACGAATGTGCTCTTAAAAGCTTGTTACGATTGCTTTGTGCATTCGGAATTTGCTCTAGTATTTTATATATTCCGCTCGAGTCCTTTTAGTGATCTTTCAAAGATACCAAATGAGTCTAGAGAAGTAATTTTACTTTGCCGACGTACATTGCATTTTTTGAAAAGTGTTTGCTCTAGGATTGCTTAATGGAGACGCAATGTAAAGCATACATTTCAAAAATCTCATCGTGAGCTCATCGCGAATGACTTTAATCGCAGAATGGAAACATGAGCGTCTTTCATCTAATAATAATGCATTCCGTAGCGAACAGTGTACTGGGCGGTGGCGGAGTTTCCTCTCGCTTAGGAGTAGTTTACGTGTTGAATGTTAAATATTGTCGTCATGTCTGTCCGTCAGTGCACGTGTTCTCAGGTTCAAGGGCGGTTCGCCGGTCGTTACACTTCGCTTTTTGCGCGTTTGCGTAACTATACCTCCCCAGACACATAGATTGATGACTAAACCATGTAAACATGACATCGCGCCGGTGACATGTTCGGAGCGAATCTTCGCATCCGGCTCGCGCAGACCGATGTTCATGGTTACATATTATTTATTTATTTATTATGTTGTGTGTTTATAGAGGAATCTCACATGATTTTGTCACACTCGCAGACACGACCCTTTCTGCTCTTAATTATTTTTACACCTTTACCACCTTTTTTATTACCCCCATTCTTCCATATTAAATTACCTACTGCATAAACTTAGTTTTCAGCACAAAAAGTTCTCATATAAGTGCACTAGTAAATTGCTTTATTAGCAGACTGATGTCTTAGTATCGATTCGATTATTTATACATGTGTAGCAAATAAATACACGGCGACGTAACGTAACTAGGTAGCCGATGTTTTATTCAATATATCGCCGACTCTATAAAGACATTGACTTTCTTAAACGGCCAATAAAATTTTTATATACGTCTTATTTTCCCATTCACATGCATAATTATACTTATTTACACGGAACGGTTGTTTGACGTCATATTTTCTCACTTTAAGGCTCCTTCAAACAGGCGCGACACGCGATGAAATGGCGCGCGACACACAGGCACTGCAAGTCGAGCAACAAGCGGTGCCTTTGTGTCGCGCGCGACTATATCGCGTGTCGCGCCTGTTTGTTGGAGCCTTTAAACTTTTTATGAGCATATACGATCACCGTGAAAACGTTGATCGCTTTTGGACTTCATTACATTAAACTTGTTACTTGTCAGTTGATATAATTAATAATTATGAAGACGCCAAAATATGACAAGGTTCTAAGTGTAGTTAAGGTTTTCGTAAGTCTACAAAACCGTTCGTCACATTATTTCGTCTAAGTGTCTCGGCGACTACGTTTGTTATGTAGAATAAATATGCAATTTGTTTGTCCGCCTGTTTGTACGCACCTTCGCTCCCGGCGCCCCTGCTGGCTACGGCAATTTACTACACAAACATGAGCATCGCCTCCCGAATCAAATCGACGTTTTGTAACCAGTTCCCCTGCTCCCGAAACATCGACATCCCAAAAAGAGAAATGTATAGACGTGCTCTAATTTAAAAACACAGTAGCGGCTCTGTTATTATGTCTTTCACACCTTTTTGTAATAGGATTCTCATGTACTAGAGAAAACTTTGAAATTGTTTTAACTCTCGATTAGTGTTTGAAAGACGTTTCGTTATTTAGCACCTTGTATTTCTTCTAGTAGCGTAGTATATTCTGATTAGTGTCATGAATTTGTGTTGATTATATTCTACACTTCAAGGTTGTAGTTTGTTAAATTTGCTTAGAATATAAATCAGGCCAGTACCTACATCTAACATTTTATGGAATCTAACCAAAATATACACTCAAAAAATCAAGGAAAGAATCTCGTTAATTCACAGCTAATTTACATTCAATGACACAGCATTTCGGTGAAACATCAAATTTTGACACGCTAAGTATGAAACACTTCTGCATATTTGGTGACTAAGTGCTCCAAGCTACCAGGACTGTAGGAGTGTGAATCATTCAACTACTAGGAGTACATGTGAAGGTCGTCTCAAGACCTACGCAGCAATCAAAATTTTATGGTGCTTCGTATCTCTAAATATAGTTAATGGTCATGAGGCGAGGCCTTTTTAGGGGTTTTCTATGTTAGTCCGATGGTTCGTCCTTATTTTATATTATTTGTTTTAAAATTGGTTGCAAAAATTCGGCCTTTGGTCTGCGAAACTGGACTAGAGCAGATTTTGGTCATCCAGGATAATCTTGTCATAGGATACGAAGGCTCTAATTGCAGCATTATAGAGAAGAGCGATATTTGAAAAAAAGTTAAAAAGAACCTTATTGGGCAACTCCTATGTTGTGGATTGGAAATATACGCTTGGCGCCACCATAATAATAATCGTTTATTTGCATGAAATATGGTGCTTACAGATGTTATAATACAATTCATAGTACTTCATATTCTGCTTACTAAATCAGCATGCAAATTTTGGATGTACCATGATTCATAGTTATTGAATGATAGTTAATTCATTAAAATTATTTTAGAAAAAGTCAATAAGATAAGAAATTACAAATGTCAAAATAAGAATACAGGCAAGTCAAAATTAATAAAATTACAGGAATGTCAAAATTGATTAAATTACAGAAATATCAAAATTATTTGAATTACAGAAACGTCAAAATTAATTAACTTACAGGAATGTCAAAATTAATTAAATTCAGAAATTCATTAATAGTATAGAAGCAATTTTCAATAAACCATGTTCGGAGTCTTTTTTTAAATATATTCATAGGCAGTTCTCTAATACCTTTGGTGTCTTATTTATTAATTATTTATTTAAACTTCTCGCACAAAAAGGTACAAAGGCGGACTTAATGCCTTAGGCATAAAAAAAAATATCTTTATTGCCATTCGACTAGTGTTATGGTAAAATGCTGTTCTACACCTAGGCATAGCTAATCTGGTTGGATCCCTCGAGTGTTTACCTATGCCAAAATGATTCGAGATAATAAGCTGGAAACTCGTTTACAGCTTGTAAACGAGTTTCCAGCTTATTATCTCGAATTCCGAGGTGAAACCCTAAAATGACTGGACTAGTGTTTTTTTACGAACACTCCCATATCCACTATTAAGCATGCCAGTGATAACAATTTATCCTCTTTTAATATGGGCCTGCACGATTCTAATGGCCCTACACCAAACACAGCTCGTAAGCACTTTTTTGTACAATAAAAGCCCTGTCACTGTCCGTAGAATTACCCCATAATATTAAGCCGTATCTTATCTTACCGTATCATAAATAATAACAAGAAAGTTTTTTTAAGTGAAATTATTGATGGCCACACTAAAGCCAAATATATTGTATACTTACTAGTAACATTGATTCGCATACCACGCATTCTTAACAATTTCCTGCGATAAGGTATGGACCAATACAGTAACAGTTGATAAAAAGCGAGTGTATGCAAAAATCTAAGATCACATCATCATTCATGAATGCAGACCAACTGTTCGTTTGCAAATGAATCATAAACTCAGCTGCTTTATGCCTACATCCTTTCTGTGAACTCGGAGACTTGAGCATCCGTACCGCTTTGTATCGACTTGACTCAAGGTTCAGAGGTCGGTATAGCCAAGTAGTGTATCTACCACGCTTGCCTTGCCTGCGGAAGCAAGGGTCACGAGTTCAAATCTGTTTACGAAAACTATGCCGACGGCTGTAGACTGCCGAAATTGAATTAGAAGGCTTGGATTGGTTTATACTTAAGTACATGTGTGGAATTATTCATCTTGGTACGTTGAACTATGCGAGATGAGACGTGGTCTTTAAGAGGGCTACTGAGGACTGAGGCAGATATGGAATGTAAAAAAACTGGTCAGGTGCTAGTCGAACTCGCACACCGAGGGTTCCGTACAAATTTGTAGGTATGTAACTACAAATGTAAGGTTTTCAGATTTTTCTTTTACTTGTGCTTACATGACAATGCTTTTGCCAAATTTCATGAGTCTAGGTCAACGGGAAGTACACTATAAATTTTGATTCCCTTGAGAGTGTCGAAATATACCTTTTTTGCGGCATAAACCGTATCTTTTTTTTAAAGTTAACTTAGAAGTTTGATTTTTTTCCCAGCTTCAAGGGACTATAGACCTGAGTATGAGGTTTTAATTTCAACTCCATACCTCTACGCGTTTTTGATACACCAAAGTCTAGACAGGCTACAAGATCACAATAAAATTTATTTATTAAAATGTCCCTTACAACTATCATTACAGGCGTTACATACCTAATGCGATAGCGTGGTCTTAAAATGAACTTACTTACAATTTAAAACTATGATAAACGCAAAAAACTAGTAGTACTTATAATAACATCTAAAAATAATAACTACTTTAATAAGCTCCCTAAATATAAAAAAACACAATATTTAAAATAAAAACAACAACATATTATTATAGTCTAGTCAAATCTATACTTATCTATATTTTTTATGTATAACATAAAAACAACATCAGTATTTTTGCGAATTCACTCAAATGGCATCCCAATTCCCGATAAAGAAACCATAATTGTAAAACACCAATGTACAATTCGAATTCCGCCTTCACAATAAAAAATACAAAATCAGCTGTTATTAAGTGCCGTTCAACTGAGCAGGAAGAAATACCTTTTACATTTCGCTGCGTCTTTCCAACTCTTTCCTGATAAATTAATTAAACGGCCAGCTTACTCTCGAACTGCCGTGACCTCTTACTCCCGTTCAGCTTTACAACGTCCACCGTTTTCTTTTACTGCATTAACTTCAAAGACTAATGTATCAGTAATTGGCACCGTTAGGAAATTAGTTTTTTCTCTCTAATCGCTATTAGGATCTTGAAGTTCAGTAATTGCTCTATTTGCCTAGTTATCTGAACCCGATTAGAAGCAGTTTTGGTATGCTGTTGCTGAGTACGTCTACCTAGTTCGTGCGTTCGTAAGTGGAAGGAATTTCGGAGGGCCGGCGGCACTCAGGATGGTTTAAGTTTTCATGTTAAGGTTTCCTCAGACAGGCGCGACACGACTCTAGTAGAACAACTTCTATCAAAACTTCATGGAAATTGTTCCACCAGAATCGCGTCGCGCCTGTCTGCGGGAGCCTTTATGGTTTCATGCATTTAGTTTTTGATTCTGGAGTTAATAAATGTATGTATTTGTTGATGAAGCACGTTATTAGCCTCATCATATCAGTTCTATTATTATCTAATAAATCATCTTGAAACAAAACAAGCTAATTTTAATGTGTTAGCGGTAGTTTGCATAATCATGGCAAACTTGTATATTGGACATGTGCGAGTCCCTGAATCAACGAGCTTAGTTATTTGCACAAGGAACTTGATGAATGTATTTGCCACCTTAGCTCAAAGGCATAAAAGGCTACCTGCCTACATAAATGCTAAAGTTTGTCGTAATTTTTGAAACATTTTCCTCCATGAGTACCAAGGTCGAGAGGACCACCTAAGATTAACATTTATTATCATGTGTTATCCTGTATGATTAGTTTTCCATGAAACAATATTAATATGCAGCCGTTTGGCACCAAACACTGAGTCATTGGCTAGCCATTCATACACTGCCGCAGGCGCATAGTACATTACTCAATAAATAACACTTGTTCACTGATACTAATTGATATCAATAATTGAGTTATTTTTAATCGTGATAAGATTGTGTGACACATTGCGTTTAGTCTTAATTCTTGAATCATGACTTGTCATGGTTCTGATCACGGGATAGTCTTAAATGGAGTTTTATTGTTTCTTGTAACATTTGCATATATGCATGGTGTTATAAATAATAGCATATGTGGTCATGGCTGAATAATCAGCTACTTTATTGCATGGAAAATGATGATCGTTTATGTTTGACATGTTATGGGATATTTTTATCATTTCCGCGTGGTCATCGGTTGAAATAAGCGCCGTCCTTATCTGTTGTTGGTTGCAAAATCTGGCTTCTCTCAAGTCTGCGGGGGCCAGACAACAGTCTCTCGTGGTAAGTCTTTAAACCAGTTTCTCTATCAGCCCCAAAAAAAGAAATGAAGAAATATAAAATGATTAACGATGCCTAATTAGTGCTAACTAGTTATAATGTGGCGATAGTTTATTAATAATCTTATATTGAGATTTTTTGCTTCAGAAGGAAGTTATACCTACTCATGCCAAGGTTTTTTAATTTCAAAGATATAGTATCAACATCGGAGTCCGTTTGATCTGAACACCCAAAGCAGATGCATGACAATTTGTATTATAAATTAGAATTTATTGAGGTGACGTATTCATATTTCATATTAACATCAAAATGTTTTTGAGACGTTTTTTGTATTATCACATATATGTATTTGATATATCCAGTTTGGACATGATAATAAATTGGACGTGTGTATACATTACCGATTAGTGATGCTGCAGATCAATGATCGCTTATTTTTTAAATATTTTTTTGGCACTAGCCCAGTATATCGACATCGCCATCTATAAAAGGATCGTGTGATGTCTGGCAATCATTTTTATATTATGTACCTCTTAATTGCTCGTACATACTATGGGTTTTATATCTATACAGCGTGAGAACCGTCCGTGATGGGCTGATGGCATTTCTGTATATTATTTTACGACTTATGTTTTATGAGGGTTGCAACGATTTAGCCTGGAGTTTCATTAATTCGAACGTTCCTATGGTTATAGTTATCGGTAGTGTGGTTGTCTATAATTGTTACCTGCGGCTTGTGATGCTCGCGGGGTTTCTCCTGTACTACACATTTTTATTATGATGGAATAATTATTTTGGTCCGGTCGCTGTTTGCTTTCATATTGTGCTACTGCTTGAAAGTAATGCAATCATGCAATGCGTTCAATTTCAAAATCTCTTCTCATATATCTTCAATATCGTCATTCCTTGTGGTTTTAACATTGACTCAGTTCATCGTCGTCTACAGAAATGTGGTTTTATTATAAGTCCAGTGTAAACCAGTTTGCCCATCGGTGATGATGACCGGCATCAAGTTGTAACAAACATAGCTAGTTATATCGTTACGCTACGGTAGCAAGGCGGTGAACTGTGGACCCGGTAAAATGGAAAAAATATAGACGTCTACGAAATGTATGATAAGCTTAGGGTTCCTTTTGATATGTAGGTACTACAAGAGAGAATAAGAAAAAAGGAAAATACTTGGATATTGTAAAAGGTTTTTATTGGAGATCTACAAATACCAATATCTTATTTTTCAAAATGGATAATGCGATAGTGATTTTAATTTGCGAAGTGAATAGCTACGAGATTTCTTGGTAATCGTGTAAAATTTTCTAAAGATGCAATAATCTGAGTTTTCTAAAAATGTTGTTAATTATAGGATTCTTGAGTATTACTATTAGGCATCAAAAGTTTCTCATAACTTTCCTAGAAATAATGCTTTCGCGTACCTATCTACTGTATAAAAGATACTATGGGAGTGTTTTTCTCTCATCGAACAGAACTCTAAAATGCCGACACTTCATTATCCCATAATTTGAAATCATGTTTGTTTTTGGTTCCAGATGAGGTTGACGGCGCGGGCCCCTTGATAACACCCATCGTGAGTAATGTTTTTTTTTTCTTTGTTTATTCTTTCTGTTCATGTCATCTTCCACCTCATTTATAAGTTGGACTGTCACTAATGAGACACAATTACTTTTTCTATTGATACCGAATTTAAATGTTTCCGATATAATGCAACTTGTAAGGCAAATTGGGTTAAGCTCATGACCACTAATAAAATTGCTACAGACTGCGTTGATTGATTAGTATATTTATCGACCATATCATGATAGTTTTTGCTTGCTACTAAATACTATTGAGTACCAATCGAGTTGAAATCATAGTACTATGACGCTAAGGAACTACCACATCATCGGCAGTGTTACAATATCGTTAATTACATCATTCGTGTTCCCAAAGCCAAGTAGAGTATTATATTAATAAGTAGTGTTAAAACCTCCTTCTGTCCGCAAATATATATCTTTTCCGAGAATTTAAGCGAGCTTTTTGCGCTTGGTTTTAACTTCAAATTGAAGTTTATTTTCGCCAAAAGAGCCGCGAAATGGCCGGCGACAAATTTATGTTGACAATTAAATAACGGTTGTTGATTCATTCACTTGACGCCTTGCCGTTTGTGTGGACTGGCTGCTTTTTTGGTGTTTTAATACGGTTTTGGGAAATTTGTTGAACTATTTATGTATAGTGTAGTTTTGTATGCACGAATGACGTTGATCAAAGCATTTTATTTGGTGCTAGATACTTAACAGTTGCATCAGTTCTAGTCTATTTAGAAAGTGCTTAAAATATCTGTTTTTTTTTTGTGTGCAAAGAATGATATTAGAAAATTACGTAGCCAAACTTCCGTATTAGTTTTTGCTTCTATGAATACATCCATCATAAATTCAGTGTCAAGGATTCGAAAAAAATAAACATCTCATTTCTCTTCGGATGATTGCATCTAGACATTTTTGCTCTATAATAAAACATCCTAAACTTGATATTGAATTCTCAGTAGTTTCTTACTTACATTGTCGTTGTCAATTCGTTGTTCCGTTTCAGTCGTCGAAATGAAAGCCTTGGGACCGATCTAAATGGTGAAGGGGTTCCATTTTAATGATTATGTAAATTTATTCTCATTATAATAATTATAATGCGAAATACTCAACCACAATTATTGTGGTTGAGTATTTCGCAGTAACGTGAGTATGTCACAGGCGAAATGTTTCGCTGAATAAAAAAACGGTTTTTTTTTCTTTTTTGCAGTAAGTTTATTTTTTGTTATTCTACTTGTCATCATCTGCCTAGCCTTTTCCCAACTATGTTGGGGTCAGCTTCCAGTCTAACCGGATGCAGCTGAATACTAGTATTTTAAATGGAGCGACTGCCTATCTGACCTCCACAACCCAGTTATTGGGTAATACGATACTCCTTGGTAAGACTGGTTGTCAGACTTTCGGGCTTCTGACTACCCATAAGGACTGTCAAAGATCTGCCGCAGACCCACGAATGACAGCCAGGACCAACAGCTTAACGTGCTTTCCGAGGCACAGAAGGGTCTGAGTATGTAAAGATGGTCACCCATCCACAGACCAACCGCGGCAAGCGTAGCTTAACCTGATCGATCGACCTGTGCGGCTGTTCTTATTTAGCCACGGGCCCCTCCTTTTGTTATCTACTAGTATCATGTATATTACATTTCTGTTCTGTAATAATTCATACCATTGTCTCTGCTACTGTTTTTAGGGTTCCGAACCTGAAAAGGAAAATCGGAACCCAGATCACTTCGTTGTCCGTCTGTCCGTTCGTTGTCCTCTTTGTCAGGAACGCGGGAGTTATGAAGTCAAGTTGAAATTAATATCAAATACTCAGGGCTGCAATCCCTTGAAGCAGTGAAAAAAATCAAACTTCTAAGTCAACGCAATCAAAAGATACGGGCGTTTATGTTCCGTTTAAGCCGCATATTTTGACACTCGCAAGGGAATCAAAAACTATCGGGTACTTTCTGTTGACCTAGAATCATAATATTTTCAAGAATTTTCAATGTCATGTAGTCATGTCATGTGTCTCCCTCTCACAGAGAGAAGGCCTGTGTCCCAGCAGTGGGAACATTATAGGCTGATTATGATGAATGTCATGTAGCACAAGTAAAGGAAAAAATCAGAAAACCTTACCTACGAAACCCTCGGTGTGCGAGTCCGACTCTTACTTGACCGGTTTTTTTTTAAAGCGAATATTACGGCTTTTCCTGTTAGTACTTGGCCAGAGTGTAAACGCGGGCGCGGGGCGGGCTCGGCACGGCGTACTCAAACATAAGAACTTCATTTGAGCGTCCATAGTGGACACGCGGGCGCGGTGAGCGGCGCGGGCTGCTTAGCGCGGGGTGCGCGCGGGCTCCTCACGCCATAGCTCGTTCATACAAGTGGTCGCAGAGAGTGCGCGGGCGGCCAGCGCGGCGACCGGTGTTCTCAAACTAGTTCTAGCTTTTTTCTAGTAAAACTAAGTCTTCTTTATCCATATTATATTTTGGCAAACACTAGACACGATAACACTCAGAATGAAGCCGCGATCGACTGCGGACAGGCAGATCGCGCGCATTCCCGCACCCGCGCCGCTCCCCGTCCCGCGCTGCCAGTCTGGCCAAGCACATAGATACACGTCGCCTCTACCAAAATGTATTAGGTCCATTTAGGATGCGAAGTTCCTTATAAGGACATAAATGACTTAGAGAACAAGTTCCAACGTCCTTAAGATCCAGTTCCATTGAAACACTTTTATTTATTATCACGTTTTGTTATGCGCCATTCATATGACAGGTTCTCAAAATCTGCACGATTACCTCAGTCCATTGTTATTTACCAGGTGGGAGTCTAAAGGGTTTACATCTGCCATTTTATTGCTCGTCTTTATCTCAATTGAACGGCAAATAAACTTAAAGACGTGTGTGGGTAGATTTAGAACAACTGGTCAATGTTTAGAGGGCGAAACGGGAGGTTTATCGCCGTCCCAATTATGTATACGTCTATTCCGTCTTTGTAACTGATCCTGAGAGTCTGGGAGGAACGGTATATTTGAATCATTCTGCTGCTGACTTAAGAGGGGACCGGGGCCTGCGAGGAATTTGAAAAATAGGTATTTGAAGAAAATATTGCCATCGCCTCACCACAAGTCTGCCCCCGTAGTGTGTGATAGGGACAGCTGCAGCAGCTCAGACCGAATTTATCATAAAAAAATTTGACGAGATCGACGTTTCGTATTCCCCATTTTTCTCCTCCAAAACTGAGCTGATTCAATTATTTTTAATATTAACATTTTAAGAAAGAGTATGTTTAGGTTCCTATAATTTTTTTATGTAAAAAATTTTCTAATTTGTCTGGTAGTCCTCTAATCATGACGGTAAAAATAGGGCATTTTTTGTAATTTTTAGAGGGTAATATTTTCTTTACTAATTAGTTCCTGAAAAAAAGGCGTGTTTAAAGCAGACCTTGATTTTACGAAGAAAAAAAATTGTTCTAGAGGCATTATTCAGGAAGAAAAAAGGGGAATACATTTGTATGGAGAATCGCACGCCCTGTTCCCTCTTAACGACTTATTCAATGGGGTCTAAAGTGTGACTTCAATTCAATTCAATCAGACAGACTTCAGACTTTGTCTCTGTCACCTCTGACCTAGACTAGAGTCAAGAGCAAACCCATTTCAAATAAAAAAAAAAATCTTGATTACATTTGCAGTAGATAAATTAGATATTTGATATTGCTGGTGCAATATCATTGGCTGGTGCGTTATTGCTATTTTATTGACACATCGTCACGGCTGCGCTTCTCTGCCTAACGGGGAACATGGATATGGACATAGATACGGTTCCACAGACAATAAAGGCCGGTTTTCGCTGTACGGTATTAAGGCAAACAGGCGCGACACGCGATACAATCGCGCGCGACACAGAGGCATCGTTCATTGCACGACTTGCGGTGCTTTTGTGTCGCGTGTCGTGTCGCGCCTGTTTGAAGGAGCCTTTAGGTGGTGTCCAATCGTAGAATGAACAATAAATGTTCTGTTCTAAAACAATAAGGGCATTAAAAGGACCCTATTAATTCCACAATATAATACATTACATACGTATTCAGCCTATAATGTTGCCCACCCACCCACTGCTGGGCTGGCCTCCTCTCTTCGAGAGGGAGTGGGCTGTAAAGCTGTAATCCACCACCCACCCAGTGCGTGTTGGTAGTTAAATGTCACATGTTTTTGAATTTTTGTTTCTAGGGCATGCCCGGTTTCCTCACGACTTTTTCCTTCACCGTTTTGACAGTAGTGATGACGAAATAATTTACACAAAGTAAAGCGGTTTCCTGGGTTCGTACCTACGACCTACAACTTGTAAGTCGTCACTGTTACCACTGGGCCACCACTAATATGAACAATCAATAATAAGTTATACAATTGTCACACCGATCTCCCTTTATAATTTACATCTAAACGCGCCACGGAATCCTCAGAAATCCCTTCTCATGATTGGTTTATCACAAAGTCGGCACTCGTACCGATAACCCTGGTTTCCTAGAAGGGCGACCGTCGATAACTGGCGATAATAATGTAAATAGATAACGACATTTGGTGAATGAATCCAACATCCCGACAAACCAGAGGATGTTTTGCTTCATAAATATGTATCTACTTTTGTACCGTTTTTTATCTAAGTGTCGTTTTTTTTTTGACGATTTCTGTTGATAGGCTTAGGTACGGTATGTGGTTTGTGCGTAAAAAGGTTTGCGGTGAACGGTGATCTGTAGTACCGTATTCATTTGTAGTGTAATAGTGTTTGAGCGCAACATCGATGGGTTGCGTTGTGGCAAATGTATCACTTACACTATGACCAACGTGGTTTTGTTTTTCACTTGTAGGTACCTCAGGGTTCACCCTCTATTACATGGCACTTAAAAATAACTTACTAGCAGAGCCCCGCGGTTTCACCCGCATAAGTGTTGATCCCGTGGGATTATCGGGATAAAAAGCAGCCTATATGTTAATCCAGGGTATCAGCTACTTCCATACAAAATTTTATCAATATTGGTCCAGCCGTTTGAGCGTGAAGAAGTAACAAACATATAAACACACACTAACAAACTTTCGCCTTTATAATATTAGTGTGATACACATATAACTGATGAAATGTGGGTTTACTATCGATGCACCTCTGTCAAACCCTTTGGGGAATTCAGTTGTGGTGTTATGTCCCACAGGGTGTCAGTAGCTATTCAACATTGGTTCACAGACAAAGCAATGGCTGCAATCATTCCTAGCTCATAGAAAAAGAATCGAATCCAAGAACTTGTTTCCGCGATGTTGATTGCAAGTCTTCTAGCTAATCTCAGGATGGTTCTTAACCGACATGATGGTACGGTTGTTACTGCAATACCCCTCCGCTGAACCTGTACAAATCAAAGGTTAACCATACGTTACTTATTGTGTATCTTAGAACAATTATCCTCTGTAGCAACGGGATCTCCTGCGGTTCAAATGCGAGTTATGTGAGTAGCATTTGATATGAGAGTAGCAACATTGTATGAAGAGCAAAGGTCGCAATAAAGTTCTTGTAATAGGTAAGTTTAAATGGCTTTCCTTCCCATTATAGCTGCCTCGTTGGTCTAGTAGTCACAAGCACTACTGCTGAGCTTGGAAGTCCTGGGTTCGATTTGCAGATCGGACAAAATGTTATTGCGTTTTTTTTTATCAGGCATTTCTCAGTAGCAGCCCGGAGTTTGGAGTTGTGCCGGGTTGATGGCAATAGAAAGAAAGAAAGAAAGAAAATACATTTATTTAGCACAGACTAAGAGACACAATACACCAAATAGATAGATAATAGTCGTACATCAGAAGCACAGACTAAGAGACACAATACACCACAATACACCAGATAGATAATAGTCGTACATCAGAAGCACAGTCTAAGAGACACAATACACCACAATACACCAGATAGTTAGATAATAGTCGTACATCAGATAAAAACTAAGATAAAAATAAAAAGTGCAAAGTACGATGTAAGAAGCAGGAAAGTGTGCCTCACGGCTGCGCCAAAAAGGCCCAGTTCAGCAAAAATAGGGTCGCCTTCTATTACATGGGACTTAAACATAAGTGGCGGAATGTGGGTGTACCAGTTATTTTTAAGCGTTACAGGTGTGATGTTATGTAGAGCTGATGAATTTATTTTTTCGATTTAAGGTATTTGTGGTTATGGAAACTTGTAGTTTCTGTCGAAGTAGAACTTGAAGCCACTCGTATAAGCTCAAATACTTTCCAATTCCGAGTTCCAAATTGGTTATTTTTCCAACAAACATGTTTAGATTGAAGCTGCTTCTTTATAGGGTCGAATGATGTCAAGTTTTATGTAACTTTCAATCCGAATCACTTCAAATCCCTCATCAACCTTATGTAGTAGCCGTAACCTGTATTCTCACCTTTTTTTATCAATCATAATATGGCCCTTCCTCGGTTTCTATAACAGCCGCATCATCCGCGTTTTTTCAACCTGCTCGTCATTACACCATGTCGCTTCGTTCCAAATAAATTAAAAAGGCATCATAGTACAGTCGGCCACATTTCTCTGGTAACGGTTTGGCCTTGAGCTAGCCTAGCGAAACGGAGCAGTGGTGACCCAGTGTTACCACTTGACGAGGTGGTAAGGTCATGGGTTCGATATCTAGGCGCTCTATTATTATTATTACCCCTTGATGTCCCACTGCAAGACAACGGCTCCCTACTCTCTTTCTCTCTATTAGCCTGTGATGTCCCACTGCAAGATAAGGGCTCCCTACTCTCTTTTTTCTCTCTATTAGCCTGTGATGTCCCACTGCAAAACAACGGCTCCCTACTCTCTTTCTCTCTATTAGCCTGTGATGTCCCACTGCAAGTCAAAGGCTCCCTACTTTCTTTCTCTCTTTGCGCTTTACTTTGTGTAAATATTTTCATCACCACTGCTCTCATAACGGTGAAGGAAAACATCGCGAGGAAACCGGCATGTTCTAGAACCAAAAATTCAAAGACATGTGACATCCGCCAACCCGCATTGGGCCCGTGTGGTAGATTACAGCCCACTTCTTCTAGAAGAGAAGAGGCCTGTGTCCCAGCAGTGGGAACATTATAGGCTAATTATGCTAGGCTAGCGTAATACGGAATTTCAATAGAATATGAAGTCAGCGTGGACCTTGTGCCAACTGGTTTTCTTAACTTTAATGTGCGGTCGACTGTAGCTACTCCAGTTTTTGTTCATAAGCCTCGTAATGATTACCGGGTGATAGATTATTTTCCCTACAACATGTAACTGGTCATTTTGTCCCAACAGATTCTGTTGCGTGATTGTAATTAGAGATGATTAGCGTCAGCTGGGCGGTCGTTTGAGCAATGATAAATACATTAACGGCTGCTTAATATTGTTTTAAAAGTCAGTTGGGAGTTGATTAAGAGGATGATTTCGAGTACCATCCGAATGGATGGTTATAATTTTCATAAAGAAGTCCAGCTCATACAGATAGAATTATCTGTATGAGCTGGACTTCTTTATGAAAACTGGTTCTAATGGGTCCTAGATAGGGAAACATTAAGGCGAAAGCGCCAGGGTAGCCCGCGAAATTCAATTATTTTTAGGTCAAAATTTGCTGGTCAGTATTAAGTTGTACGTTGATTAATATATGAATCGCGGCCGTAAGAAATATGTGTTTACAGAATTATAATCATTAAAGTCATCAACACAACTCTCTAAGACCATGTAAGTCCCAATAATAACTGTTTCATGAAATCATCATTCTTTCAATGAACGCAAGCTAGAAAGAAATGTTAAAAGGTAAATAATTTATACAGGTAAATGCTCACTCGCCGTGAGCATTACGTAAAACGCAGTGTCGAGCATTCGCAGAAACGTTACATTACATTACATGGAAATGCTTTTGGAAACTGAGTTTTTGCCTATATTTTACCATTAGTAAGAACGTAACAAAACAACGAAATGCTCGAGAAAATGCTCAAGTGTATACTCACCTAATAAAGTTATAACATACCTATCATCCATTTACTTTTTTTTTAATTCGCGGAATTGTGAAACATGTTGATAAGCCCGAGGTAGGCAGGTACGGTCCGCGGCCGATTGATATTGTATTGCGTTAGCGATAAAGGGCATGACCTATTACTGTTTAGTTCCTTGAAGACCTGCAGCATAATTGATAGTTGCGTAATTTAATTTTAGCAATTCATGATATTTACTGGTCGAAGAGTTACATTTTTCGAACATAAATCTACTTATAAATACCAAATTATACCTACATGGCTGGCAGGTTTCAATGAAAGGGATTATCAATTATATTATATAGTATTATTATTGTTTTACGCACCTAGAAGAAAGATTCTTACGAAAGGTTCTTTGATGTTTTTAAAAAATTATCCTTTTTTAGTACATAAATACGTAACCACTGAATATGGTCTCTCCATTGATGTCTAAATGATTTTGTTACGGGTAAAACCATTATCACCATTCTATCTACCTCGATTCACGATCGAACATCAAGATAAGCCAGACTTTGGAACCCAATAAAACTACAGTATCTTTATCAATATTTAGCTACCTATATTGTGAATGACTCATACTGTGGAACAGCCGAAAATCCAAATTGTACACGGACTCTGACGTCACAGTTTGTGGAAATTGACTATTAGCTGGGTCACCCACGCTTGGTTCCTAAAATATTAGTGCTTATATTAGTCACCCGAAGAAAACCCAGGCTTTGCTGTTTGTCACGATCAGATGATTCAATGAGAAATAAGACTGTACAAGGTGGAGACGACAAGACTACAGTAAATTAAAATGCGTGAATCTAATGATGTTCCCAGTCCTGCATACGTAAATCCAATCAAATTTATGTCTTCATCATCTGCCTAGCCTTTTCCCAACTATGTTGGGGTCGGCTTCCAGTCTAACCGGATGCAGCTGAATACCAGTATTTTACATGGAGCGACTACCTATCTGACCTCCACGACCCAGTTACTGGGTAATACCATACCCCTTGGTAAGACTATTTGTCAGACTTTCCGGATTCTGACTACCCGTAACGACTGTCAAAGATCCACGAATGACAGCCGGGACCAACGGCTTTACGTGCTTTCCGAGGCACGGAGGGGTTACGGTGTGTAAAGATGGACACCCATCCACAGACCAACCGCGGCAAGCGTAGCTTAATCTGATCGATCGACCTGTGCGGCTGTTATTATTTAGCCACGGCCCAATCAAATGTATGTATCCATAGTAATATTATAAATTCGAAAGTAATTCTGTCTGTCTGTCTGTCTGTCTGTATATTATTACCTTTTCACGCCTAAACCACTAAACAGATTTCGATAACATTTGGCAGAGAGATAGATTGCATCCCGTAGAAGGACATAAGATAGTTTTTAGGAGACCAAAGAACACAGTCCCATAAAATTATTATATGACCCGATCATAAAATTATCCTGACATTCAAGTTACAATAAGTGCAACGATCAGTCTTCCACAACAACCCTGCACAGTACACTAGTCTTGTTCATAATAATTATTTATTTTTACCACCATAAAACCGCATACCCATTTCCACTGTCGAAGATTGCTTGCATTTGCGGCCTGACATTCACTTTCAGTCTTTTAGAATTCTTTTTTTTTCCAATTTTACTTCATATTTTACTGGATGTTGTGACCTTAACCCGTGCGATGCCGCGTTATTATCTCGCTACGGAGTTTATTATGACATTTAACAACGAGAACCGAATAAATGATACGTTTTATTCTTGTTTTTTGTCGTCGAAATATTGATTAAAGGATATTCAATGAAGGGATGTTGTTTATTGAGTTCTTGAGTCATCAAAAATGGAACATGAGTGGTGTTCTTTTATTTATTTATGGTTGATCGCTTTCTTGTCTTGGAGCAGATGTTGTTGGGCACAAAGAAATAGCGTAGCATGATGACTTTTACTTTACTTTTTGATGCTATCGCGGTTTAGCACAGGTACAGTCAGCAAAAGGGATAGGTATGAAGGATCGTCGGATATAGTTGAAGTTTAGTAAGAAACCGATGGATGTTCTTGAATAAAATTTAATTTTATTAATAGAAAACAAATAGCTCTTTTATCAAATTAAGTTTCAGTCGACAATAACCATCGGTTTCTTACTAAACTTATCCGACGATCCTGCATACTTATCTCTTTTGTTGACTGTACATATTATTTATTGCAGTAGAATAAAAGCACCATTGATAATAACCTAACACCTGAAACCTGCTCTTGATCACACTTAAAGTCAATGACAAGGTTCTTTTATCCTGCTTGTCCTGCAAAAATAGAAGGAAATGATAAAGGCACCTTAAAATAGAGCCTCCATTACATTCCTACGCAGCCTCCTATCGCGTCTGAGGCGTGTGATATATGGTTATATTCGTCTGCGCGCGCGCAAGGTCGGCGCGGCATCTGCTGTACCGGCCCGACCGGACGCCGGCTGTGCTGCACTCGGAGACGTTTACATGACGAGATGGTTAAAATAATTATATGTATGCAAATAATGCTCTAAAGCCTGAAGGTGTCATTTGCCCCTGATGGAATCATGGAACGGTGTCATCGGGTCAGGCCAGTTGCATCTGTCACCCTCATACTGCAGATACCGTTTGTGTAGAATCAGGTATTCTCTCGGTACTCTTCGTATTTGTTAGTCATTATTATTATGATGAAGGAGAACTGGTACTGCACTGTCCATTGAAAGAGTAACTAATGTAAAGCAAACTTTTGACAATAGATAGAAAAAAAACCGGAATTAAAAAGTAGGAAGTGTCAATGACTTCTCTACAATACAGTGGAGTGCGTATTCATGTCAAATACTTTGCACTTGACACATACTTCACGATAGGTAATTTCACTTATGTCGTATTTGTTACAAGAAGTACGCCACATTATCTATCTATAATAATAGCTGGTTGCCAAAGAAATAGCGGCTCATTGCGGCACTGGCCATCAATCAAACTTATCAGCGCCATGTTTGTGCTAATATCTCAACCGGAGCAGTCAGCCAGAGACTAATGAGCCGTCATACCAATAGATAATATACGAATGATGCCTGGATTTTGCACCAACTCATCATAGGATTCCAGGCCACTGTTTCTTACGTCATGGAGTAAATGATTAGAGTTCAGTGCAGAAGCTCGTATTATATATCTCAACCCTTAGGGATACATTCCAACTAATTCCTTACAACGCAACATATTTTCTTTGCAGAATATGTTGTGTGCCTTCTAGTCTGTGCTAAATAAAAGTATTTTCT
This sequence comes from Luperina testacea, assembly GCA_927399505.1. Classification (NCBI taxonomy): domain Eukaryota; kingdom Metazoa; phylum Arthropoda; class Insecta; order Lepidoptera; family Noctuidae; genus Luperina; species Luperina testacea. Next base: position 3,270,262 of record OV656769.1, read on the forward strand.
TCCTTTTTTTTCTGTCTGAAAGGCGATACGTGCTCGCTTCGTGTATGAAGCCAATAAATTCCGCGTCATATAAGACGCGGCTTAGCGCGCGCGACGCTGCGTGCGAACCGGCAGGCTTATTACCTATCTTGCAAAAGCCTAGCAATAGCGAAATTTGCCCAATTATCGTGCAAATTTCCCTAATCGGTATTATGTAACAGCAATAGCCACAGCATAGCAAACTATCGATAGTGCTGCCTCTATGGAACAATCAGTTAACTAAAAAGTGCAGGTTCCTACTGTGATCGCGAGGTGATTGCGACTATTTCGTATTACGCATCGTTTTTGACAGCAGAGCGACAGCCTTCGGCGAGCAAATTGGCTGTCAAATTTGCGATAACCTTTTCCCTCGATGTTAATCGTTCGCTGCTTGCTTATTACAAATTAGTCTTCTAATTCGAAGAATTTTATCTAAAATTGTGTACATTTTAACTCCGTCGTGTGTCGTGTGCTCATTAGAACTAACTGTGTGTACCGTGAAAGACTATTCATCCAGTTTATTCTAGTTAAATATATAATTTGTTTGAGTCTCAAATCTCTATTGAGGTATTAGGTATGGCTCGTGCTGTTCTCTTGCTTGAAGCACTTGAGGTTGAAGCTAGCAGGATTGAAAGCCGTAACACAGCACGGTTGCGACGTAGCCTGCGAGATCAAGCCAATGCTTTGAACTTGTCTGACGCCGAGTTCAAAGCTCATTACAGACTTTCCAAAGAGCTGTTTATGAATTTGTGCACTGAACTTAGACCGTTCATGGCACGAACGAGAAGAAGAACAAAAGTTAGTGTAGAATGTAAAGTAAGTGGGTGTAAATGATAATATCTTTGCATTGTTTAGTCTATATTTTAAATATGAAGCTAACAATTATTCTTTTAGATAATATAGTAAGATATTGTTGTGATTTTACAGGTGCTTACAGCTCTCTCATTCTATGCTACGGGCTCCTATCAAAAACCTGTGGGAATGAGTTACCTACATGGGCTTAGTCAAGCCAGTGTATCCAAAGCTGTAAAAGAGGTGACCATCGCTTTGAATACACAAAGTGTTTTAAGAAAGCATATTAGATTCCCTCAAACTCAACTAGAAAGAAACACAATTATTAATGGGTAAGAAAACATTATATAACCTACACTAAAGTGCTTGAAGTATCTATACAAATAATAGATAGGTACATGTGAGTGAATGTCTATGTTATGCATATAGGTTGATTTAATGTTTATTTGTTTTTAGGTTTTCAAACAAGTTTGGATTTCCTGGTTGCCTGGGCTGCATTGATTGCACTCATGTAGCTCTAATTCAGCCCAGTGACCATGAAGAAAGGTTTTTTAATAGAAAACATTACCATTCAAGAAATGTTCAAATAGTAAGTCATGTAGTTTGTTTTTGTCCTGTTTACATTATAGAATACTCTATCTATCTAAGTCCTACAAAGATTCTGGAATAACAGTACAATCAATATTGTTTGATAAGTGATATGCAGTGCAAGGTGATGACACGTTTAATGCATTACATTTTATAATGTTTTTTTTTTTAGATATGTGACAGTGATTTGAATATTATTAATATTGATGCATCATTTGGTGGAGCTACACATGATGCTTACATTTGGAGAAATTGTGAGATACAAGAGCATCTCCAAGAGCTGCACAGCAGAGGAGAGACTATCTGGTTGCTAGGTAAATTTAAATAAACGCTGTTTTACATTTTATTATTAATGTATACTGCTTGTACACATTTACATTGCAATTTTAATATTTCAGGTGATTCTGGATATCCGTTGAGACCATGGCTTTTAACTCCAATTGTGAACGCTGAACCTAATAGTGCAGATGAGCATTATACTAATGTTCACTGTCTAACGAGAAATACTGTAGAACGCTGCATAGGAGTTTTAAAAGCACGTTGGCGATGTTTACTGGCACACAGGGTGTTGCATTATGATCATCAAGTAGTGGCTATGATCATAAATGCCTGTGCTGTATTGCATAACATCTGCAACAAACATCGGTTGCCAGTATCACAGATGACGAATGAAGATATTGAAGGAGATCTTAGCAACCAAGTCACACCACAACCACAGGAGGATGCGAGTGCTGGTGCTGAACTACAGCTCCTAGCTAGAGGCCGACTACAACGAGATCGAATTGTCCAAAGATTATGGTCAGCTAGGAGGCAATAATACAACTAATTTCTATTTTACTGTAAAGTTTGACAATCAAAGGTGTCTATTTCAAATAAATGCTTTGACTTTTGATAAATATTATTATAACAATCATAGGTTCAAGATCTAAGCCTTAATAAATTTAAATCATTAATTAAACGAAAGTTGTGCAAGAAAGCATTTTATACTGTTAAAGATTATATTGAGGACAAAAAGGCTTGGGATTGAGCTGCTTCCAATTTCTGCATTTTGAGTGTTTTTTTTTATATATTTTTAATAAACAATGATATTTGCTTACTTTGTAAAGTATTACATATTTATTGTTTACCTAGGTTAATTATTATTATTTTTATTCTATTTGTAAAAAATATTTAATAATTTGTTTAATTTGTTCTAATTCAATTTATTCTCAATCAAGTTATACCTACCTACCTACCTACATTGCTACTAACCTTAGTCCTAAGATAATTAATTTGTTACTAACAAAATATGGACACACCTAGTCTGAAATAAACAAATTTTATTTCTTTTTAATTTAATTATTTTAATTATTGTGAATGTGAAGACGGTGTGGGTCATTTATTTTATTCATTTAAATTTTTTTCTTATTATTCTCTGCATGGTCTGGCAGTTTGAGTAATTTATGTGGCCTACCCAAATGTCCTTTCTTTGGTATTGTTCGTCGAATCGTTGAGCTCCTTAAGTCTTGAGTTGAGCTGCACGATTTCTAACAAATGCGTGCATTGACTGGACAGGTCCTCTCAATCTGTGTGGTTCTTTCCTCAAAAGACCATCTCAGACATCGACCTACATGGTCTTCATATAACCTGACCAAGATTATGTCTGGACTTTAAAAGAGACTATGACCTTTGAGTTTGTTTAGGCCTTTCTTCTCAGAGTAGTCAGATAGGAAACGCCGACCTCACTTAGTTTAAAAAATATATGATTGACGTGTAAAAGTGTTTAATTTATTAAAATACATTAGTTTAAGTACTACATTTTTTAATTAGCTTGTGTCCATAGCTGCTAGCGCGCTGTTTGACTGGCTAATCGCCTTCATGACCTCTAACAGCATGCGAGACGTCTCAGCATTCATGCGATTCGTCTCAGCATTCATGAGAGAGGCCTCAGCGATCTTTTTTGCAGCTTCAGCGATGATGAGAGTAGCATCAGCCATCTTGTTCTCCGCCTGTACTCTATTCATCTCTAATTCCTTCACCCATTCGGGGTCGATTCTTGTTCTTGAAACTGTAATGAGAATTAAAAATGTCATTATAAACTTTGAAGTGGTGGGCAGATGCATGCCTACATGCATTTGCACACCCAGTTTGCCAGAGACGTTGATAGATCTCCCATGTATGTATATAAAAGGGGGTAAGGCTATTGCTATTAACTGACTTGCTTCGCCAGCCATTCAGGCTATTAGGATTTTTCCGCAATAAGGTACCAATAACACTGACCAACCTGAGAATCGAACCCAGGCACACCCCCAATGTATGTTAGTCACAAGCGTGAAACAATATCAACGAATGTGTAATTGTTACATTTAATACCTATAAAACAAATTGAATCCCTAGGGTCAATAAAACATACTCACTACTAGTACTATCTCTATTATGTCTGGGGCGGGGATGACTTCTAGCAGGCAGAGGCTGACTCACGGGACTCTCTAATCCTGTAAAATATGATTAGAAAAATAATGGTTTCGCTTACAATGTGTCTTACATAAGGTACCCATATTTTTTTTTATTTATTGAGGGACAATAAACAGCTACAATATGGAATTAATGTTCTTGGAATAGAGAAAAGATAATACAAAATATTAACAATATTGCAGCCCACTACATTATCCACATTAACAAAAGACAATATGATTATGAGTGCCACTAGATAAGTAATAAATAGTTACATCATATTAATAATAATTAATTACACCATGCAAAATAGAAATTCTAATTGATTGAATTGATTACTGGGCAAACAGAGTAATAATTAACACTAAAACAAATAAATAATTAAATCTAGACTTTGAGCATACAAATGTATCAATATTAACAAAATTAAAATTATAAGATTTAACCATTCGATGGATAGGGCAGCGCAAACCAGAATTAGTTCGACAGGTATTGACATCAAATAGGGTACCTGTACGGATACTACATACATATATTAGTAATGCGTGGAACTACTACATAACAAAGTTTGCTTGTGAGATTGATACAATGAATATCACCGTGAATAATACCATACAGTACAGATACTTACATCTAGATTCTAATCATTATCATATCTAAAGCATTTGAGGTATATTACCTGTCTGATGTGGTTCAGGTACTTGTTGTATTTGAACTTCTACTGAACTGGCAACAGGCTCACGAAGTTCTGAAGTGTCTGTAATTAAATAAAAGTAGTATTGGTCAAAAATCTAATTATACTATAGAGAAACAAAAAAAAAATACTACAAAGCAAAATGTAGTACTAACTTTTAAAACAGATTCTGAAGTGATGGATTAAATACTAAAATATATGATTTATGAATGATTGTGTAGATAATGATTTTTATTTACCTGATATGACAATTTCTTCTGAAACAACAATGTCTGGTTCTGTTGTAAATTGGACTTCAGGTTGAATGTTCTAAAAAACAAAATGTGTTATAATAATACATAATATGCATTCAAATATTATACATTTTAGTAGGTAACTTACAAATACAGGTACTCTGTGCTGAGTATCACCATAAACAGCTTGTTCCCCGATGATGGCCAAGATTTTTTTATCAATTTCTGATAGATCTTCTTGGTTGCTTGGACCACCACCAGTGCCTCGAGCATCCTCTCTCCGTTTGGCTAGTCTGGTCTTGCTTTTATGCTTTAGGTCAGCCCAGTACTATAAAATCAAAACAAATAATATGGTAAATCTATCAAAATAAGTTACAAAATTAGCATGCGGTTATTAGAAACTGTTAAGAATTACAAAAACTAAGTATACCATTTACCTTTTTCCAGCGGTCGCCCGTCTTTGATGACCCAGAGCCAAAAGAATTGAGCTTGTTGGCAAGATCATTCCACTGCCTCTCCACAGTTTCTTTGGATCTTGAGCCAAGGCCAACACCCCTGGCTAAAGCAGGATGCTGAGCTAGGAAATCTAATAGTTCTTCTAGTTGATCGTTAGACACTCTATTTGCCATTTTATACTGAAACAAGATTATGTATTGTTAATTTTTAAGTTAATTAGTACACCTTTGTTTCACATCAATAATATTTTAAAACTTACTTGTTGAACAGCCGAATCGCTTCGAGTCCAAGTTAACACTGTTTTCACCCACTTATGCATCTTGTAACCGGCGCTAAGCTATTTTTGGTAACTTTTAAGAGGGTTTAAGTGGTTTTTAAGTTTTTTTCGTAACAAAACTTATACTTAACATTCTTCATTTGACAATTGAGTTTAGTTCGGAGTTTGCTCCATAGTGAATTTGGCGCTAGTGTCGTGGCGATAAGTGCATAGTAACAATTGGCGAGCGATCACCGCAAGATTTTTAGATAATACCGATTTATTTAGCGTTTAGCGATTGATCGCGCAGTGACTGCGCGATATTTGCTGATTGCTTTTTTTTAGGTAATAAGCCTGCGGGTCACCGAGGGCTCTGACTCACGGCGCGTTCCCAGTCTACCTTGTACTGCAGGGGTGATTGCTCTCCCAGTCGTCGCTATGCATCCGACACTTTTGTACCACAACTATGCAAAAAATACATGCAAAATGCAGGTGCGCTAAATCAACATTCATTGTGCAAATTACAGGAACCAAGAACCAACGTCCCAAGTCAAAGAGAAATTCTAGAAATCCGTCCCATTCAAACAATAATTCTTACATTTCCCATCTCTGGGTGTCGCTTTTGAATGCAGCTGCATTATTCGAGAGATATGAAAACAAAATCGCGTCCTCACAGTCGGATGGACGCATTGATCGCTGAACAAGTTCGAACACGCTTTTGTGAATTAGAAAGGCGCGATTTTCTCCGGTGCATATCGCTAAAGCGTAGCGTTTATGTTGTAGCCCATAAATCAGAAGTTTACCTTTTGACGGAGCCTCCGCAGGTGTCCTCGCGGTATCATCTCGTTGAGACTGCATTGTGCGCGTACGCGATTGTTCCATTTCATTCACCTGCGATTTGTCCGGCCCTTATTAGCCCGTCTATCGCGACCGTCGTCCTCGCGTCCTGTAGACGTCGCCGCATCTTCTCAAACGTTGCCATGCTGACATTACAATTTGGTATCTGTCATTTCCTTAGTAAGATCGAGTCTCGCGTGTCACGGTGGCAGCGTTAGACCGGATGGGAAGCCGAGATGCTGTAATTTGGCCGCACAATACCGCGCAATAATAATCGCAGCCGTTCGTAATTGCGACGACATCCGTTGTATGAGATGTACATACATGTGCACTCCGTGTGAAAGTTCGAAAGGGCCACTCGTTACCGGACCGAGTTGTGTTATCAGAACCTGTTTTACGCATTTTAGATATAGGTATCGGCTTTCTTTACCGCTCGACACTCGAGATAACTCGTGCACCGAGAATTTTATTGCTTTTAAATTGACAAGAACTTTTTGTATGTTCATGTTCGTTTACTTAATAAGGGATTAGGTGTCGTTTCACACCTAATACGGGCCGTTTATAGAAATAAACAATGTGTCGCGATGACAATGGAGGGCCTACCACAACATACGGTTGATTTGGTCCGACTCCGACCGGAGCGATGAATTCTTTTGTCGGTTTTTAGGAGCGGAAGTTCCATTGTCGCGGCTGTGTTGTGGTCACTGACGGATTTGATTTGTGTGCATGTTTTGACAATCCGTGTTAGATAAATGCTCTTCTCACCATTGATTTACTCTTGTGTCCGGTGCGAGTGTAATGAGGTTTCCACTAACGCGCACATGTGAAAGAGCTCTTCTCGAAAGCTGTTTGCGCAAACCCAGGTAGAAATGTGGAAGTATTTTTTACCACAAAAAGTCAATTGTAAACGAAGCTCAGTTTGATAAGATCTGTTTCCGACTGTCTAGGCCCTTCAAGAGATAAATGTAACGTGGGTTAAATTTTGTAATGTTATCGATAAAAAAAAATATAATACTTTCGTTCATTGTGGGCGTGGGACCGAAGGATCGATTTAAAAAACCGGATATCCTCTAGTGTTTAGTATTAATGTATACTTTACATTTTATCCTTTTAATTCAATGGGATTAAAAGATACTGTATAATTTGTATAATCTAGGTTTTTTATTCAGTGCCACCCCTCTTTACGATTTTTTATTTTCATTTTGTTGAATTATAGAGGGTTGAAATATTCTTGTCTTCTCATTTTAGAGCATCTTTGGAAACAGGTATCGGAAGTAAGATTGACTCTTTACATTTTTTCTACATTAAATTTTATAAATAAACGCTGTTTTCTTGGCATTGTGCTTATAGGGGAAAAAAGATGGAATGTCTCAACTCTCAAGTTCCTTTGTTGCTCACTTAGATAATGGAATTAAGCACGCACGAACTTAAGTTTTTAAGTGCGTAGAATACTCTTTATTTATTTTATTAAAGTTTATTCGTAGGCATTCAAAGTATACAGACGTGATCATCATGTGTATTAGCGCGTTATATAAAGAAGTCAAGTTTAAATAATGAACTGACTGGATTATTTTTAAATATTCTAATAAATGGAAGGCAGCCCCTTTAATTAACCAGAGCGCGATGCTACGACGCAGCCCTCCAACGACACCGACCGGCACCGACAACCAAGACAGGACCAAGATGATATAATTGAAGTAGTGTCCACTCCGGAAATCCAGAACTGGATGACATCAATTGAGTAGTGCCTGAATGTGGTCTGTGCTATTGCTTATGAAAAGGTAAACTCTACCGACACAGGCCCAGAGTTTGGAGCGCGCAAGCCTCACCACGACGTCAACGTAGAAATACGGCGGTGGTGTTATTATTATTTCCTTTATTTAACTAAATACATATCAATTATATTTTTAAATATTAGAATATAAAAACATTTGAAACCGGTCCAAGCTAGCGGCGGTCAGAGCTCCAGAGAGAGGAACCTCCTAACAATGCGAGCCGTGTCAGAAGTACCGCTTTCTGAATCAAGCCCTTGATCGAGCTGCCTAATGAGAGCCTCCTCAGGTGTTGGTCGAGGCTCTTGGCTATTATATTATCATCATCATCATCATTATCAGCCTATAATGTTCCCACTGCTGGGACACAGGCCTCCTCTCTGTGAGAGGGAGTGGGCCGTAATCCACCACGCGGGCCCAGTGCGTGTTGGTAGATGTCACATGTCTTCGAATTTTTGGTTCTAGGACATGCCGGTTTCCTCACGATGTTTTCCTTCACCGTTTTTGAGAGCAGTGGTGATGAAATAATTTACACAAAGTAAAGCGCCCGTCTGGGTTCGAACCTACGACCTACAACTCGTAAGTCGCGGCCGATGCCGCTGGGCCACCACTGCTCTCTATTATATTCTATTATATTATGTACACTGTCATGTCGATGTTCAGGGTTAAGCAACGCTTGCCGAGGTCGGTACGTGGATGGGTGACCATCCGTAACATATCGAGACCCCTCCGTGCCTCGCAAGGCACGTTAAGCAGTTGGTCCGGCTGTCATTCGTAGATCGTTGACAGTCGTTACGGGTAATCAGAAGACCGAAAGTCTGACCACCAGTCTCACTTAGGGGTATCGATCGTGTTACCCAGTAACTGTGTTGTGGAAGTCTGATTGGCATTCGCTCCATGTAAAGTACTAATATCCAGCTGCAGCCGGTTAGACTGGAAGCCGACCCCGACAACACAGTTGGGAAAAGTCTAGGCAGGATGTACACCATATGGATTTTAGATATAAATGTAGAAAATTACATAGGGTGACACAATGGGCGGTCTTAAGGCCACCGCGAACAGGCGCGACGCCACGGTGCGACGCGATTCTGGTAAAGCAATTTCCGTGAAGTTTTTATAGAGATTGCTCTACTAGAGTCGCGTCACGGCTGTCTGCGGGAGCGGGGGGAGCCTTTATCGCTAACAGCGATGTTATACATTTTCGTTTTTTAGCAAGAGAACCGTTCTATTAACACAATCAATAGAAAGAAATAAATAAAAAAAGTTTATTTGGACACAGTTCGTGAAACACAAAATATAAAATTAGCAAACTAAAAATAATGTTTCAACAACATTAGAAAACTACCTTATACTCATCAGCACCAAACCAATTGTCAAACTCCGTTACTCGACAAACATGATTCAAATAGAACCATGTCTTTAGTCTCCATCGATGAACATCATTGAACCGTCCAAAAAAAAAAAACTAATAAGCCTTCATAAGACTATAAAAACTATTAAGTAACTATACATCTATCTATGTCTGCCTTAGATGAAAGATTCAATCACGAGCGAGACGCTTCGTGGAAGCCAAGGTTTTTTTTCGCTAAAGTTCAATAGTTTTTGGGGTTTCGTATGACTTGTACTGAAACTGTTGTAAGTAAGCAATCATTTATTGACAAAAAAATTAGCCTAGGTAATAACAGTGTAGTTTCAATAAGGCATGGGTATATGGCTATTACAGATGAATAAGACCCCTGTCCTTACAACTAGGAAAATCTTGTACCTTGAAGGAAAGTGACGTAATCGGGTGTCGTGTGTAGTGAGTCTTATTCGTTAGCTTATTTGTACACTTTGAGATTTTATCTGGTGATTGTGTTAATTAAATTAATTCATTTAAAGTTGTCAAGTGCAGCTGCATTCATTACTATTGATAACTACATCTCTCCTAATAAAGTCGTTGGATTTATAGGTCACATAAAAGTTTTTACAAGCGTGCCTAACATTCTTCTGATCTTTATTAGCAGTCCGCAGATGCATTTTCTTTTTACCTAACTAACATCTCTTGTATTTTAATTCGATCCCAATTCAATTCTGAGCATACCTATAATTCTTTGGAACAACTTTGTAAAATGTCGTTGAATATTCAAACTGTAATTACGGAACCCGTCGGATTCTTGGTTTCTGTTTGGAGCATTTTTTCATAGCCACCAATCACTCGGGAGTCGTGAGCTAAGTTTTTTTAACAAGACCCGTTACTGACCTGCACCCTACCCTCCTTCATCACGGATCACTACAAACGTAAATAGTTCACACTACATCTGTCCTGTATAATGAAACATCTTCAAATTAACACGTTCAGACGCAGCAATGGATGCCAAACCTCACAATACCTCCGTATTGATGGCTGATTTTTGTTCCTAGTATACTTTTATGAATGTATAAAGTGCTAAGTGAATTTTTTAGCTTCGAAGAGATTTATTTGGTTTTTTCGGACCACCTCGCAGATGACAGTTTGATGATTAAGGGTCGCGCAGACGAGCATGTGTTGTGAATGAAACGTTTCTTTTGGACGCTAAATTGGGGTAGTGTGTCGTGGGAATGTTCCTTTTTTTTACCCGACTGCGCCAGAAGGAGGGTTATGTTTTTTGTAAAATAAAATATATAATCTATTACTGAAGACTACTAGAGAAACGTTTATTATGGATGCTCTTAGTCTTTCTACATCGTTCACACATTAATTTTCTTCAACATGACTTGTTACCAATATTTGGATTTAATAGTGTCCATGGAGTTTCTTGCCCGTTATTCTCCATAGGAACCAACTAAGCTTTAGAATAGGCAACTAACTAGCTTCATCTTTTTGATTAACCGACTTCTTGACAATTCAAAAGTGCCTTTAATTGGTTTTATTGAAATAAATGCTTTGAGTTTGAAACCAATTCATCTGGTATTGATGCTGTTGCAATCAATTTGTGTCAGATCTGAATAACATTTTTGTCTGATTTAATTAGTTCTGAAAATAATTATCATGATATATTAAATCCGTTTTTACAATATCCAATTATTTAAGTAATGTAATTGAAATGAGTGGTTAACTTAAAATTGAAAGGTGTCAGTAAAATAATCAGAAGTGTTTATTTTATAAGAGAAAACGTCATCAAGAATATTGACCACTCAAGTCATCACTGTCATTGTTAAACTAAATATAATTGATCTTAAAATATGGAATTTATAAAATTATTCCATTGACTACAAAGTAACTTTCAAGATTTTTTTAATGTATTTCCGCCTTTTTCTCTTTAAGGGTTGAATTAACGTGGTCATAATATTTGCGTACCAATAAAGATTTTACGTTTTTGTTACGATTTAAGTTAAATGTGTCAAAAATGTTTACGATAACTGTTTAATGGGATACTTGATTTCGGTTGTAAACAAGTTAATATTGGCTTGTTCTCTTAATGTTGAAAGTTTATTTGTCATAATTTTTGAATGTTTATTTGTTAATCTCGAGGTGAGATTGTTCGCACGTGGTAATATGTTTTCTTTAAAGTAAGTAATTGCATTTATTTTCAATCTGTTTTGACCTGTAAATGGGACATTATGTTGGGTTTAATTTATTCACTTTCAAGTCAATTTAATCGAAAAAGATGAGATGTATATGATGATGATATTGGCAAATAAAGTTTAATTTTTATTTTATACAATTTTGAAGTCAATTTGTGGAAAGCAGATTTCACACAATTCCCACAAATATCAGTGAATTCATAACACAGGGTTGTTTTATTAAGGCACTTATTGAAACGATCGAATATAAATTCAAACTGAGGTTGTCAAAAATACTGATTATGGCGTACTAAAATACTAAAGGCTCCTACAAACAGGCGCGACCCGCGATATAATCGCGCGCGACACAAAGGCACCGTCGTTGCAAGACTTGCGGTGCCTTTGTGTCGCGTGTCGTGTCGCGCCTGTTTGAAGGAGCCTAGTGGGGGGAAAGACTGAGGCGAACACAAAAATTTAAAACGGCGACTTAAAAATACGAATTTGAAGTACGAGTTATTCAGAACGATCAGTATAAGAAATCCATAGAAGATTGATTTGGATAATATGATAATGAAATCCCGATGTTCTGTCAAGTCGTAAAAACCCTACGAAGCAGGGGCAGGTCGCTAGGCAAGTCTTTTCCCAACTATATTGGACCAGTCTAACTGGATGCAGCTGAATACCAGTTTTTTACATGGAGCGACTGCCTACCTGTTCTCCACAACCCAGTTACTGGGTAGTACGATATCCCTTGGTAAGGTTATCAGACTGGTTATCAGACGTTCGGGCTTCTGACTACCCGTAACGACTGTCAAAGATCCACGAGTGACAGCCGCGACCAAAGGCTTAACGTGCTTTGTGAGGCGTTGAGGAGTCTCGGTATCTAAAGATGGTCACCCATCCACAGAACAACCGCGGCCAGCGTAGCTGATCGATCGACCTTTGCGGCTGTTTTAATTTAGGCGCAGGTCACTAGTACCGTATAAAATTGTAACGATCATGACCAATAAATTACAACCTATGTTGACCGTCAACCTCCATTCATAAACACACAATATAACTCAAACCCATTATTACTTTTATAAGCCAAATGAAAAAATAACTACATGTGTGGACAACCAATGGAAACTAACAACAAAATAATGTAATATAAATTAAGGACAAGCCCTTAACGCCCTTAAATAAATATGATGGACAAAAGTGACTTAATAAGAGTATAAAAACCGGTCACGAGCGAGTCTAACTCGCGCACCGAGGGTTCCGTGCCATCATGTTTTTAATTTTTCATCGGCGAGGCTGTCATTCGTCAGAGAATTTTAACACTGCACTGCGGTGTAGAATAATGCAGTTTTATGTCAGCACCATCTCTTGACCGATAGTGGAACTAATGTAACTTATGTTGATTATTTCTGAAATAGTGTGCTATTTAGAGACTTCGTTTTATTTTTCCTGTAATCTTTACATAAACTTCTTTCACATAGAATCATTTCAGATTGTTCTCTTTGCAAACTCTCTTTGTAAAATATACATATATTTTTATTTCTTTCTTATTTGCAAAATAATTGGGCAAACGTCATCTAAAACTATTCCAAATTTCAAGTTGATAGCATTAGTAGTTCTTGAGATATCCAGCTATGACAGACGGTCAGAGACAGACTGAGTCTCACCATAAGGGTTTCGTTTTACCATTTTGGTACGGAACCCCAAAAATAATATAGCGGTTTTACATTAAAAATAAAACCGATATTATGTGCCGAGAGGGAAAACATACAGCATTGTTTATGAAGAAGCAGTGTATACTTAGCCTTATTAGCGCGGTCAATAGTACGGATACTTTAGTTTAACTTAAGAATACTAGGTGGCGTCACATTCGCCGCCGTTGTATTTACTCTGTGCCAGCTAGGACGCGGGAACCGCTGTCACTTTCCGAATTCATAGTCTTCACCAGGAAGAACTTCCTACAATGCTGTATGTTTTCCCTCTCGGCACATAATATCGGTTTTATTTTTAATGTAAAACCGCTATATTGATGTGCCTCCGGAAAACATACAGCATTGTTTATGAAGACGTGTTTGTTATCTGCTGGTGAAATATTAATTATACGTAAAAACACAACGCTATGATGATTATCAAATGATTATACTGAGAATTAAGTGGATACCCATGTAATGATTTATTTATATTGTTACAATATATATATATATTTTTTTTTTATTCTAAATTAATATATATAAAATATCTGATCTTTACATATAATGGTAACGATAATCACGATTAAGATGTTCTACGAATTAATCAAATACTGTAGGAACGTATTGCCGATTAAAATGATGATTGCTTACGAAATATGACATTCTTTGTAATTTAAGTAGAAGTAAATGTATTGAAAAATTAATTACGACTGTCTTTACGGAGTTCTATTTTGCGACAGTAATGATTAAATAAGGTATTGGCTGATTTCCAATTACCTCGTAATAAAATATCGTCAATTGGTTGGTTATCTAACCAATTTAAGGAAGCTACTGCTGACCTACAGCTTCCCGGAGATGCAAGAATGGCGCTATCTCTGAGAACTGTGCGTACCCAGATCCCAATTACAGTACGTGAGGCAGCTTTTGCGTTACTAAATACAGTGATAAAAAGATTGTTCAAATTGTAAACTTCAGAATTTGAGATCTCTTTGTCGTCGTTTTTTCTATTAAAAGCCAAACTAAAGTGACAGGGCATATGTTTTTATCATTATGTTGTAAGAGTTTCCATGCGGACTGTCGATAATAGTGTGTATCGGTTTTGGATCCAAATGCAGGTATTAAATATATATTATCGCCGTCATCAAAGAAGCTGTAATTTGAGATTTTCTGCAAAGTCAGGTCGTGAACCCTACGGCCTGATGCCAGCAATAAAACTGTTTTTTTAAACGTTTCCCCACACTAGGAATTACTCCTGTATCGTGGGTGCGTTTACAGACATTTAAATTCACATACACAAACAGCCAGACCCGAAACAACTACCTGTAGGCAATACAAATATTTGTTCCGTGCGGGAATCGAACCCGCGATACGCAGCGCAGCAGTCGATCACTCAGCCACTGCGCCAACCGTGTCGTCGAAACTGTGGCTGTTTTACGTGCTAAATCGAACAATGTGTCTTTTGGTGCATTTGATGACAGCCAATTTAGTACGATACGTGGATCCACGTGAACGATGGCCGTACTTCTTTTGGTTTGGCTACTCCTATTGCCTTAAAGGTGTGTTTTATAATAAAATTAGAAAAGGTTTGCTGTTCCACATGAGGGCCACAAAAAGTTAAGACTGCCGATTTGTGGACAAGGATAGTACTATAGAACAAATTATCTTTTAGATAGAGAAACATAAAAATAAAAATTTGCGACGTCAGCAGGCCGAGGGCATTTTGAGTTTATTTTATTTGGGCACCCCACCCCCAATTTTCCAAACTTTCAGGGTCAATGTCTGTACCCGTGATGCTGGTAACAACATCACAGGTACGGACACCGACCAGTCAGACACTGAACCTGTCAGAGACCATGATAGATGTTCGACAGGCTCAGAAGTTCGTGTGGATGGTCCAGAGCTCTGGACTTCAGGTCTTGAAGCCAGAAAGCTCGAGGCCACTCTGGAGCCACAACCAAGTAAATTCCCGTTGCATTGTTCAGAAGTGCCAGAACTCAGGGCAGCAAGCTGGGAGGAGGAAACACCCACGCTAGCCCCTGGTTCCATGGTCTGCTGAAGGCATCTATATAGTTTGCCGATCGATCTCTGCAGTTTAGAGATACGTAGTTTTTTACTACCGCGGTTTCTTGTGTCGCAAACAAGTCTATTTGTGGAAGCCCCCACTTCCAAAAGACTTCCGCCGTTGCTCGAGGATGACGAGATGTCATTTCACGGGTGGTGGTCCTCGTGAAAGCCTGTCCGCTATTACTACATATAGCTTCTTTTTGTTGTAGTGCCATCTTCTTTGGTGCATTGCCCATGCACCTGACATTAGATTCCCATCTATGTGGGCGCCCCAACCCCGATCTAAAGCATCCGTTGCCAGAAAATGGGTAGCAGGCTTTTTGTTTATTGGCAACGTGTGACTTGTGGCTCCGAGCCACCACATTATCTCTTGATACACAACTTGAGGTAGCAGCTGTTTTTGACGGGGTCGTGTTTTGTTGAAGTGTCGCAGGAAGATTTGCATTTTTCGACAGTGTAGTCTTCCTCGGGGAACAACAAAGTTGGCGAAGTTTAACTGACCTATCAGACTTTGCAGTTCTCGGAGATTGATGTGACTTCTCAACAACGACCGGTCTAGTGTATAGTTTATGCTTTGTTTCCTTTTTATTGGTAGAGACATTGTATTTACAGCTGTTTGCCAACGTATGCCAAGGTATTCCAAATCTTGAGTTCGTATCAAGACAGATTTTTGGCGGTTGATTTGCCAGCCCAGATGTTCCAAGTGCCTTACGGCTTCCGCAGCCTGATGACAAAACTTGGATTGGTCTTGGTTGACCAGAAGGAAGTCGTCTAGGTAGACTAGCACTCGACATCCCTTCGCACTCAATGTCTCCGCGACCCAGCATGTTACAGAGGAAAATAGGTGCGGCGCTGAAGCCAGCCCGAACGGTAAACATGTCATCTCGCATAGTTATACGAGATGACATGTTTACCGTTCACAAAGACCAGTTGGTCTTTGTAACTAATTCTCAAGAAAAGCTGGTGAGATTTTGCTGCCCGTGGGTGAAAATAAGTCTTGGATATATCTATTGTTATCATGCAGTCTCCAGATGTTCCAAGTGCCTCACGGCTTCCGCAGCCTGAAGACATAACTTGGATTGGTCTTGGTTGACCAGAAGGAAGTCGTTTAGGTAGACTAACACTCGACATCCCTTCGCACGCAAGGTCTCCGCGACCTAGCATGTTACAGAAGAAAATAGGTGTGGCGCTGAAGCCAGCCCGAACGGTAAACTTATCAAGCAGTCTTTAGATGTTCCAAGTGCCTCACGGCTTCCGCAGCCTGAAGACATAACTTGGATTGGTCTTGGTTGACCAGAAGGAAGTCGTCTAGGTAGACTAGCACTCGACATCCCTTCGCACGCAAGGTCTCCGCGACCCAGCATGTTACGGAGGAAAATAGGTGTGAGAAATCAGACGGGAGTTTTTAGTTTTGACGAACTTGTTCAATTCTCGAGGATCGAAAATTGGGCGCATCGATCCGTCGCTTTTCTTCCGCAGAAAAAGCTTGGGTACAAAACTGGGCGTTTTCTTGGAAACTAGCCACAAAGCACCTTGATCCAATAGATCTTTGATTATCTGAGACATTCCAGGGGATGGCTTGGTTGCATATTGCGTTATGATCTTTCTTGTTGTCATTAACAGAGGGGGGTTTTTTGTAAAGGGGTATCCAAAACCACGACATTGCTGAAATTATGAATTTGTTTGCACCATGTGCGTGCCAACGGTTTTTGAACGAAGTTAAACAACCTCCCCTGAAATGTGTTGGATAGTCACTTTTTTCCCTCTTTGTTTCGAAATGAATAATTTTTAGTTTGTTAGCTTGTGGTGGTGATAACCAGAAATGAGGCCCTCCGAGGGACTGGATAAGAGACGTAAGTTTTGTCGTGTCAAATAAAAGCTCTTCACTATTAGATTACTAGATTTTACTTAGATTAGATTACACTAGGGGGTATATTAATAAGCGCAGCTTGAAATACTTTTATCCGGAACTTCCAGAATTTTATTCTTTTACGTCTAGCCTCCATACCTTAATTTTTAAATTGTAAAAGCCCGGATAGCGAGCATTTCTAACAATGCCTTCATATAACGGATATGTTACCACGTGAGGCTATTAAAATGCTGCAAACTTATTAACTGAAGTACCGTAACCGTTTTATATCAGCTGATTCTCATCAAAGCTGGTTTTACAGGCGCCCAAATCCAACGACCTAGGCATTTCTGTTGATGGATTAGTAAAAAAAAAAAATCATTGTTGATAATATCTGCTTGTTCGGTCACGTTACTTGTGTTTACAGTAGTCTGCGGTACATGTTGTTGGTACATTATAAAGTTTATAAGAAAACTGACCTGGTTGTATAACGCGTCAATCCGAGGATCGACCGTTACCTGTGAATCCCTCTTTTGTTTCTTGCGTGGAGGTTCCTCTCGTTCGGCTTCGCTGTTCGATGAACTACTAGCGCACGAAGAGTCCTCCTTTTCTTGTCCTTGATCCCTCTCGGAAGTCGGCGAGCTCGAAACGATCGACCGATTGGCTCCGGCGGTGGCCTCATCGGGTTCGTCACTCGGCGCGGGATTCATAACGAAAAAACCGTTTTTTTTTTTTTTTTTTTAATGCTTAACATTAAGAATACATTTAATAATAAATGCACTATTAAATTGTCTAACACTATGATAAATAACTTTTAATAAAAGTTAAACGATTAACCAAATATTTTTGGATTTCGACCGCACGCGGCGAAAGTACACAACGCTATGAATTCGGAAAGTGACAGCGGTTCCCGCGTCCTAGCTGGCACAGAGTAAATACAACGGCGGCGAATGTGACGCCACCTAGTATTCTTAAGTTAAACTAAAGTATCCGTACTATTGACCGCGCTAATAAGGCTAAGTATACACTGCTTCTTCATAAACAATGCTGTATGTTTTCCGGAGGCACATCAATATAATATTGTCCACAATACACGGTGTATATTATTCGGCTCATGGCGGCGTGACGCGCACTGTTGCCTGTTGGTGTTAGTTAAGTAGGTATTATGTGTTAGTGGTCCTTGTTAGTGATGGATAAGGGGATACTGTACTTAATTGAGTCGTAGGCGTCGTAGCCGTGACATGGTGATGGAAGTCGTGCCGTGTAATGGAATTGTGTAGCGCCATTTTTTTTTAGACTGTTTCAGCGCACTGCGCGCTGCGGTCTGAAAGTGGCTCTGGTAACTGAAAAGTTGTGTAGTTGTGTTGTTAAAGCTTAGTTTCACTTACTTTCGGAGAATAGCTATTGAACTTATCAACCGAAACAAAATGTTTTGGACTTATTATTGTTTGCGATTTAGATAACAAAATTCTTTACCTGCAATCCCTTTGTTTCCCCTCTAACTCAAAGCACATTTACATATTACAATTAACCCGTCAAGCTCCGCGCTTACCCTATGTAGTACGATACAATAGAAGATCTATTGTGTCTCATTAGCGGAGCTTGAGAGTCATACCATTTACAGGCACTTTTGCAATGTCAAAAAGTAGGCAAGTTAGTCAGGAAGTTGAAGCTAGCTGCCCATTCCAAAACGTCGATATCTATGGAGAAGAACGGCAAAGAAACTCAAGAAGCACCGACATTTACCAGAAAGTATTATTACATTTATTATCCTTAGGGTCATATTTACCCAAATCCGTCTCAAAATGAAGACAAATCGATCATTCCATTGCAGATATGTCAAGATTACATTGCAATTGGTTAAGTAAACCAGTTTTATAAGAACGATTAGTCGAAGGCTTAGTACGCGGAAGATTGCTTGGAGATAATAACATCTTAGCTTATTTATATTAATTATAAGGAACTAATTATCGTCAACACTGCAGTATTGGAATTTTTTATGATTTTGTTTGTTTTAATAACTAATAACTCTATCATTGTTGATTGATTCTTAAGAAGTTGACTGCTCATTGGTGTCGTGGTCGCAAGTGCGACTAGGTACTGTGGTGCGTAGCTATAGTGCTACGCGTGTGTTGCGTTATAATAGAAAAATGCTTTGACTCGAATTAATTATTTATTCACGACTTTACATCAACACGTCACTTCAAGCCCCATTCTACTACTAAACAAAAAAACATAATAAAAATATTTGACAATTTCTTGAACGTTCGAATGGAACATACCGGCAATTATAACCAGCCAGCATTTACTTCTACAGGTAGAGCTATACAGTCTCTACATGAGCTACGCCCACCCTTTGAATAAAAGTATTGGCATAGCTCCATTACCAAACCAGACTTTTATTCACACCATTCGAACATCCAAGCCCTTCCTGCCTATCCTATCAGAAACATTACCTAACACCAGACTAAGTTTACAAAGTGAGCTCCATCCCTTGCAAGAGAAAGCTTAAGTCAGGACGAACGAACCGCGCATCCGACACTTCGCTAAGTGCCAGGTAAGCTAACATTTATAACGTCGTCATGCTTAAACCTCGTCGCGCCAAAACTGGTGAAAAAGATGCGACGTGGCCTCCTAATAAAAACAATTGACGTGAAAGTTCACATCAGCCTGGAAGAGGCTTAAGAAAATCTTAACTTCAAACTCTTTTACCCCATCGGACGGTATAAGCCAGAGGGAGGGAAAAGCGTAAGAGGCCAGGGTTCATCGACGATATCTAACATATGCCCATACTCCAGAGGAAAAATTCAAAAACTACTCCGATCTCAAAAATACTAACTCCATGAAATATCAGTCAATACTGATTAAACTGTGGGTGCTCAATCACAAGCCGAACCAATTGTGTCAACTCAACACACTTTGCGAAGGCTATGCCCCGTTAGCAAAGTTGGTTTCAACTTAAGTTGAGTGTCTGTCACCCCCCTCTAGGAGTGACCACAGTTTTCAAAACCAATTTCCTCCCATAACTCGCATTACTATTTTCTGGAATACGTTCATGCTATCCCAGCCTATTCAAATTAAAAACATTGAAGACGATGATGTGTCCACTCCCTCAGGCCCCTTGGAGCTGCGAGGCAAGGCACCTCACAGGCTCCCGGCCGCGTCCGATAATTTCTTCCCAGCATATGCGAATAAATACAAACGAAATCATGTTAATAACTTGTATCACACTAATAAATCATAATGTTTACATCTAATTGACATATTTACAATGACATGACAAGATAAATGTCAATAATAGGCAATAAAAGTTTATCTATAACCTAACAAGAAAAGGTTTTAAACAATCTTACAAGGTTTTTACCTCTGATCTTACGTTTAAATTTATATTTTAAAAATGAAAACTTCTTTATAAAATATTGATTCTTTTTGGAAAATGTTTTTATAAATTTATAAATAATTGAAAAACATTTTGGAAGTAAATTTCTAGTTGTAGCTTTTCTTACAAATCGGATTCTTTTCTTACTGCGTGCATTACTTATATTGGTTGTTGCACATAGCGAAATAATATTACTAAACTTAGAGATAACTATACGATGAAAGTCAAAATCATTACTATCAAAGACTGCAACCGCATCAGTAAAACCTTTAAATGAGTCTATAAACTTCGCAGAATTGTCTTTCAGTTCTGTATCTTCATCTCTGACTGCAAACACCTTCGTATCATCCTTAACTAACCCAATATCACTATTTACCAAACTATTATCAACTGACACAAAGACGATTTGTGCATTTTCCTTTATTTCGGAAATAGTAATCGAAAAATCATTCTCATTAAACTGATCGCCAACGATGTTATTTTTATTGGTTTCTACATCGTGATCATAATATTCTTCCAGAGGCTCTGAAACATAGCTAGTTAAATCATTAATAAATGGAATGGCCTGACCCGATTCGTCGTCTTCTTTGTCGTGTTCATTCTCGACCACTTCCATCTGCTCCTCCTCCTCTGCAGGGCTGCACCCCTGGCTGCTGCGCTCGTCATCATCTACTCCATCGCCATCAACTTCCGCACTGCTTTCTACGCAACTTGGCTCGCCGTGTGGCGGGTCACCCTGTCCTCCACTAAATAATAAAGAAGCATTAACATCCACATCATTAATCTGTCCGCCCTCTTCAGATAGATCTTGTGCAATCTTTTCCTGCATCTTATAAATCATTTTGTGACATCTGCACGGAAGCTCTGCCCGTAAGACATCACACATTTCATTCAATGTAATCCCTTCGTGGTATGTATATTTATGAATTACTATGGCAGCACCCTGAAGATATGCGCGTAATATCAGCGCCCAATCACTCTCACGCCATTTATTATAGGCGGCCACTATTTTAAACTGATCAATAAACTGTTCTAGGCATCCGCCGTTGGTGCCCGTAAAAAACTGAGCCATCTCACTCTTTATAATAAAATAAACACATTCAACCACTTATCTTTTTACTCCGGCGTCGATTCTGCGCCTGTTCTGTCCTCTGCTTGGCCTGCGAGCGGTATCGCCTAATCCTTGAGGCGCCTCCACCAAATGTGGTGCGTAGCTATAGTGCTACGCGTGTGTTGCGTTATAATATAATAGAAAAATGCTTTGACTCGAATTAATTATTTATTCACGACTTTACATCAACACGTCACTTCAAGCCCCATTCTACTACTAAACAAAAAAACATAATAAAAATATTTGACAATTTCTTGAACGTTCGAATGGAACATACCGGCAATTATAACCAGCCAGCATTTACTTCTACAGGTAGAGCTATACAGTCTCTACAGTACACACTCTGTGAAATTATCAAGTGTCTATTACGGTTCAAAAGATACAGCCCTGTGACAGACGGACGGACGGACAGCGAAGCCGTAGTAACAGGGTTTTGTTGGCACCTATGGGTACGAACACTAAAAACATTAAATAGCAAAGAACTACAAATCGACACTTATCTACCGAGTCTTCCACAGAATCTAGTCGGGGAGCTGACGTACACACAGCAGCCGTTATCAGAGTCACAATGCGATGATAGCGCCGCACTGCGCATTCATGCCGGCTCGCTGACTCCCCGACTATAATATTTAAGGCTCCCAGCGGCCTACGCTTTACATTTTTTATTATTTCGGATTTTTACTTTAACCTACCAATGGTGAACAAATTCTGTGTGGACATTTAAATGTGTTTCAACACGATTGAGTGTAGATGGAGTTGAAAAATTAAGAGACAATTATCCAACATGATTCGTACACCAGCGTCGTGTTTATACTCCTACTGTTATTCCAATTCATTTGGGGTCTTCTTCCGTACATCTGGCTTTTATCTCAATATATCGGCCCTTTGTAGCCGTATTAACTTTGACAACCTTGGGTGTCTTAATCTTAAAATAAAATTCTGTTCTGCTGTTGCCAGTTGGTTATACATTCTCAATTATTTATTATTATTTGAAATAATTGACCGCTTGCTTGTTAGAACGATTTACTTTTATGGTCGTAAAACAATAATCAAGGCTAATCTGAACTATGACTGAGATGTGGATCGGAATGTAAGTTCCGCCAATCAACAATATAATGCAATATTATTATGGCGCCAGAATAAACATCAATCGACAATATTTTGCATACTAGGTAATTCTTTAAGGCTCCTTCAAACAGGCGCGACACGACACGCGACACAAAGGCACCGCAAGTCGCGCAACGAGCGGTGCCTTTGTGTCGCGCGCGATTTTATCGCGTGTCGCGTCTTTAGATGCAATATAATTTTGTCGAGCAATATTAAGCGGTTACACAATTAAGAATGAACGCAGTTTTTTCTGTATACATATTTGAGTAAGTACTTAAAGGGATATTCAGATCAACAAGAATTAATTAATTGATTACTGG
This sequence comes from Luperina testacea, assembly GCA_927399505.1. NCBI lineage: Eukaryota > Metazoa > Arthropoda > Insecta > Lepidoptera > Noctuidae > Luperina > Luperina testacea. The sequence goes on from OV656769.1 coordinate 3,293,387, forward strand.
ATTATCCATATTTTTTGCCAAAATCACATTTATAGCCGGGCTTTTCCCCAAAAAGGGTGGTATCACCACTGCCAGCGGGTTTGGTGACCGCAAACCCTGATGACGTTACACCACGTCGACCGCCAGACTAACTAATTGAGCAATATTGTAAGGTCAAAATGTTATTCCTGCTCGTTATCAACCAGCATCCGTTAATCATAGGAATCGCTTTGTAATTTTGTTTTGTATCAGGAAGTTTGATAATAGATATGGTTCTAGGAAACTCGACCACACAGTGGTTGAGTATTTCATTTTTTTGGGGCCGTGCGATGAAAGCCACATTCGGGCTCCATTCCCTGACTCTGTTAATTTGTTGCCTTGTGTGCAAGATGCCTGGTGGTTAATAGCTATTTACTGCCGCAACCTGTAGTCTTGAACTATGAAAACTATGGAGAAAACGATTAAAAACTAGTAAATTCGAGAATGGGTACGCTTCGCAAATCGATATGTTAATCGATGAACATAAAATATCCATAATGTTACAAAGTCGGAAAACTCGCATTACACATGAGAACAGTCTATACAACCGGTACAGCGACCTCAGGGCAGTGTACTAGCAAATTAGCAAGTACTTGACAAACAAAATATCGTAAAAGCAGTCAAGCGAACTGCTCAAGCCAACCAATCAAGTACGTAACTCACTGCTCCAACTACTTCCACAATTTTAATCTGCGTTATCTAGATTGCCTTGTATACACGTCAAAGTTGCTTAAAACTACCTATTAAAGATGGCGGTGATGTGACAGATCGCGCTGAAGTCCCGAGACGTTATGAAGGGCTTGAGCTGACGTCGGCAGTTTCACCAGACATCGTATAGTACGCACATGTTTCACACATTGTTATGGCTCTCTAGATTGCATGTCGAGATTCATCACGTTTGCCCGCTCGTAGTCGGCTTGATGCTTCTCAGAGGAACAGGTTTATATTGTTCTTCAGGCTAGGTACTATTGTTTATTAACATTCCTAACGGGGACTGAAGACTAGCGTCTACGGGCTGTCTCTCAAAATAGACTAATGCCCGTTTGCAGTAAGCCTAGGTATTGGCGAAGTATACACTTTAACAGTACCGTATTCCACTGCACCAACTTTGGAGATTAATTCTACAGATGTTAACGAATCTGCTTGCCTTGATTCAGCATTCTTATTACAAGAGACTTCTAACAAAACAAAAAAATAATCACAGTTTAATAATTGTGTAGTTTCTACAAGTCTCCAAGCTCATTTAAAAGTTGACATCACACACATCATTTAGAAGCAACAACTTAATGGAATGTTTGTACCTCTTCAATTATCATAATATTTGTTCACAATGCTAACGGATATCATTAGCGCAACAAGTAGGGCGAACCGTATTTGTGATAGGAACATAGAAATGACAATTTTCAATATTGTTTTTATGACGACTGTGGACTGGGACAAAGGTTTATTGTATCGCTTCTGGGTCTAGGTTACGGTCAAACGATAATGCTTGTAGAATAGAATAGAATACTCTTTATTATGTACACCATATACATTACAGACATAAATACAGAAACTGTACAAAGGGTAACAATGGGCGGTCTTATCGCTGAGAGCGATCTTTTAAAGACAACCTTTGGATGGATTTAAAAAGGGGAAGGATAGACAAATACTGTAGGTAGTCCGTTTTACATAATACAATAAATACATACATAAAGTATATTATACATAATAATAAACATGAAACAGGAGCAAAGAAAATATAATGATGATGTTTAAGGAGAGAGGAAGTGCTTTAATCATAATTTTAAAAAAATGACAAAGTTTGAGCACGCTTTACAGACACGGGCAAGTCATTCCATAACCGTACTGCTTGAACAGTAAAAGATTTGTCATAGAAACTAGTGGAATGCATCGGCATCTCTAGTCTCAGGTTTTCCGATGACCTCAGATATCTATTATGTGTGTCATGAAGAAACTTGAAACATTCTTTAAGATAAGTCGGGGTTTTGGGATTAAACAAAATACTGTAGAGCTGAAACAAGATATGAGAATTCCGGCGAAGACGTATGGGAAGCCACTTGAGCTTTGTACGAAATTGTATTACGTACGTAACGTATACTTATTCTATTGTGTACGTAGTTGTATTTTATAGCTACAAATGTGTTCAATATATTGCGTATTAGGTTCTTTTACTGAAATATTTTACTGTTTCAAGTTTGAAGATTTGAGAACATCTGACGATCCACTACTGCTTTCTGATATTCTTCTTCTTCTATCGTATCATCACGAGCTATATTATCAGTCAAGTAAATACTGCATGCATGTTTACTCGCTGATAGTATTTAAACCTAGATGAACGTGTGCGTTTCCCTTGCCACTTTCTAGATTTTAAATGATTAAAGACTTTGAGCTGGTGAATAAACAGTATATATGCATGAGCTTGTGTAATTTATCGAGAATGAGCGATTACCCTTTCGATATTAAACTTTAATTCTGTGTGACATGCATGCTGTCTCCCGTTGTCAACGTCTCTTATATTTCATACGTTATACATAATATATGTTATGCATATTTATATCACAATTTCTACTTATTTTATACCATCGTGACCATGAATAAGAATTGAATCTCCATAATAATCTTTTAACCCATTCGACTGCTTGAAGCGAGACAAATTAAACGTTTATATAATCAACGTGTATGATTTAAATCGATTTTGGTTTTCATGTTGTTTTTAATGGCACAGGTATTTTACTCTGTTACCGAGGGCCGTAATACGTTAATATCCACCGGTCTGTCGAGGCCACGGTAAAACGGAAAATTCTTATGTGTTGGCGGACTTAAATGTTTCAGTATTTGTTTTGGAACTTGCCTTGTAGACAGCAGCATTAATAGGCCGTCTGTAAACGTGTGTATCTTAAAGCGAACAAGGGTTATTTCACGTGAATTAATAGTAAATGTAAATCTTGTCTTTACAGTACAACTAAGCGCTATGAAAAGCAGGTTTCCATGAATATTATCGTCATAGTATTATGCTGATAGCAGCCGGAACACGTCCTCCACTGGACAAAGGCTCTTCAATAGATTTCCACAACGATCGGATATTCGGATCTCTTCTCTAAATCCACGTGATTCCATGTAATATTATAATCAAATGGTAGCCGTTCCCCGTAATATCAGAAACATGTCCAATGCTATCGTCTCATACCAGTTTTGCAACTCAAGACAAGTGAACATACTAAGATACGGACCCATTCCAGCTGTTACCGTAAAACGGTACCTAGGATAAAGGAAATTCCTTCCCCACATTTCCATGATAAATTTTCGTGAGAAATTATTCAATATGCGCTTATAACCAAGGATTGAATAAAAACAGTGCGAACTAAGTGCTTATCTTTCCGCACAATTTGTGGCTATAATGGAGGGAAATGCAAAAACTTCATGTCGGTAAACGGCGGCCCAACAACCTATCATTATTCATACACTATTGCGATTTTAAGAGCTTTGGACTTGACATGAATATGTAATGTTGCGCGATTCTCCCATGGGTGTTGGGGAAACTACGGGGCCTGATAGGATCTGAGATCTTTTTACACTTCTTTCTAAATTGATCGTGTCGTAGTTTCTTGTTACGTAGTTACAGAAGTCGTGTTGTTCTTTCTTTCTAGGATGTCTTTTTTGAGTACCTTTCTCTTTCCTTCATCATAATTACTGCCATTATGTCTGACTTCATCTCAATTTATTATGCGTCAGCGTGACACAAGCCTCTTCTTCTTACATACATCTCTTTCATTTGGAATTCACTACTTTTCTATCCATACCATCTCTCACATCATCCATTCATTGTTTCTTTGGTCTTCCTCTGTTCGTATAGTTATCCGCATCTACCCACCTATCTACGTTTATATCTCGTTATCAGCTTACAGCAGTCCACTGCTGGACATAGGCCTCTCTTATCGCACGCTATTTATCGCGATTCGACATTTATATCTCCAGTGTCATATGATAACTAACAAAGAACCCATAGCTTCAGTAGACTGTGGGAGATCCAAATGTAACATAATATTTTTTAAGACTCTTGCGCGCATTCCTCCTTTTGATTTATATGATGCGTTGAACCTCATTCTTAGAGTACATAAAAGCCTTGGTTTTCTATGCTAACAAAATATTTTCTTTACTAGCGCATATCAGTTTTATGATAATGATCGCGTATCTTTGTCGTCGTGCCCTGCGCTTGCACAACCTCGGTGATTACGGGTTATCGAATGTAGGCCAATGTGTTCGTAACCTTACGCTGTTTTCATTGATTACTATGCTTAACTTATTATTGAAGTTATTTATATAAATCTGATGTAATTTTCCGTGAATATGCAAAAGTTTTAAGAATGAATGTGTCGTATAAGAAACGAGGTATGAGAAAAATATTTATGGATTGTGTGAAAGGTCATTTTGATAGGAGGAAAGTGTAGTTTGTTTTTTTATGTATTTTCTGGTGTATGATAAATTATATCTTAATAAATAAATAAAGTGAACATAGATGACAGCTAATAGAGATGTTTGAAAGGAAAAGACGTGCTGCGCCGACCCCAAATATATTAGCACAGGAGCAGGACGATGATGAGGATGCAAGATTGTGTGCCGCAGCATCACCAGCACCGTGTGGTTTAGTTAGTAAGAGTATGATAGACCCCTCTGGTAAATCCTAATTTACTTATGTTTTTTTTTCTTATTATGAAGAAAAAACGAGAGAACTTGTTACTAACTTACTACTACTAACTTGTTACTAACTTGAAGAGAGAGTCTCTTCAAGTTAGTAACAAGTATTTCTCTGATCGTCCCTTGCAATGTGATATTTTATCAGCAGATCTTGGTTGACCCATCTGGTACGGTACAGCCGGTCGATTCTGTAAAAATCTCACCGTGACAACTTAGGTGATGTGAGTCTGTTTTTGCTAGAAATTGACACTATTGACAGCTCACTCCACGCTCACTTCACCTAAGTTTTCACGGTGAGATGGTTACAGAATCGCACTACAGATATACTGTTAATATAGAGATATCGCTTGATAAGAAAGGTACGGAGTGGTAAAGACGTGTTTATTGTAAAGTAGTAGCGTATTAGGAATTGTATTGGTCACATTGTCGGAAAATTATTTACCTTCAGTAAAATTTCCCAAATGCATTTCCTTGCTAACATTTTCATAATGCCATTTCTGTGAATAACATAAAAAACTCTGTCGTTGTATAATCTTTCGAAGGTTAAAAATCGAGACAAAAATGGCATTTTCCTCAACCACTCGCCAAAAAACGGTCACAAACAGTACAAAAAAATCGACCCAACAAAAATGAGTTAGCAACTCATACAACTTCATCGGGGAGCCGTCTAACCACTACATAAACAATCGATTAAACTGAAACCAACAGTCGATGGCACAACTTCACAACTGTCGAGCCTCCCTGCAGCCATTAACTGCACCGAGCGCTAAACTTAATCGCTATCTATAAATAGACACGTCTGACTCGGCAGACGTCTCACTACACGCCCGGCGCTTACCAACGTCCTATCTACAAACTTTGTTACAAACCATATTCAACCTTATCTACGTTGCACAAAGTTGACTCTAGACCGGTTGCACTTGATTGTAAAATATAAAATACAATTTTCATAGGAGAGATGTTGCTACGCGATTTTGAATCGATATCAAACGTCACAAGGTTGGCTTTACGTTGCGGGGGAACACCGGCGCTCGGATACGTAGGCTGCAAGTTAGGTCGGAAAATGAAGCGCCGTTTATAGTACTCATTATAGTACTATCGTAGTATTGTGTGAGTGTGTGCGTGGCGGCGAGTGTACGACGCGTGTGAGCGCTGCAATCCGCTGCAGCAGCAGCAAGTGTGCGTGCACTGTGCTTATACTCTGTGAATGGAGATTGTATAAATTGTATTTATGTTTCCCAGTCTGAGGTCGGGCAGCGGCTTTATTGATTTTTTTTTCATTACGCTGCGCGTCGGATGCAAGGGAATGGGAAAATACTAATGGAGTAGTACTTGCTTGTCAGTTTAACATATACTTTTTTATAACGTTTTAGTGGGCTCCGTTAGTGGAGGCAAAATGGTGGTTATGGAATGAATAGCGTGTGTGTACTCGCCTGAATGCGTGGGTTCATGTTGCATAGTATTTGGAGTAGACGAAGTTTCGCGTAGTTGTCTAATGTGTCCTAGTTCACAAACGGACAGACGGATATCGTTAATGTTTTAGGGTTTTTGCCTGCACTTTCCGCTACATTCTCTGACTTTCCGAACGTCATTGGGAATTTTCTGGTGTTTAAGTACTGTGGAAAATCACCATCTTATGACTCAATGCCTAAGATTTCGATGATGTGTGTTTTTAATTGCTCTCTTTAAATATTGTATTATAGATAACTACAATATTTATAATCGACATATTTTTTCTATTTACAGGTATATCTACCAAACGCCGCCAGATACCACTTGCAGCAACGGTAAATATAATAAATAATAATTATGTACACCAAACATAAATAAGCTCAATAATTATTTAGTGACATAATATAGTATCACGACTTATAACCGTGATAGTATTAGGTTATAATACGCATAGATAGTGATGTGACGTGTGATGAATGATTATATGAATAATAAATAATATAAGTAATTATGTTTCATTAATAATAAAACTATTATTTTTATAATAAACTCGCGTTATCAGTGGCTTTAGTCACGCATTCAAGAGATTTGATTTAATTTGACTTACTATTTTATTTCATTTTCTTTGGCCGTAACGAAATTTAATAATAAAATAAAATGATTGATTTTGTGCATTTAATCGTATCGCAGCGGTAATTCTAGGTCAATCCAGTTAGAAAGTTCTAGATTTAATAATATCAGCTTCTAGCTGTAAGGCAGGTAACCGATTAACGTATTGTTTCCTTATCCTGACCAATTATTTAGAAGGTCGGAATCGTTTTTTTTTTAATGTTTAGATGTAATAATAAATTGTTTCTCAACCAAATAAAGTATTCATAAACTAACACAAATACACTTCTCCTTATATTAATTATTGTTACAAAAGGGAACTGGATGATATTCTACTACTTCACAATCTTGCTGTCTACAAATAATCCATACTATATATATATACTATAATATGCTATATACTATAATATTATAAATTCGAAAGTAACTCTGTCTGTCTGTATGTTACCTTTTCACGCCTAAACCACTGAACGGATTTCGATAAAATTTGGCAGAGAGATAGATTGCATCCCGGGGAAGGACATAGGATAGTTTTTAATCCGATATTCCCTCGGGATCGACACTTATGCGGGTGAGACCGGGGGGCGCTGCTAGTAATCTATAAACACCTATAGAATTCTCCTCATTAAACATGGTGGTGGTATAGATTAGATTATAGTTAATAGAATTATATATTATTCTTCTATAATGCGGTATATTTGTCAATGCGGAATATTATAATACAGTCAGTTATAACAATTAGCTAACCCACATTTGCATACATGGTTGAGATTTTTTAGAAAACGAAGCGATATTTAGAATTTTATAATTATTTTATATTTACTTTGCTGAAATAAAAAAAATATAATAGAATTATAAAATTCTATCGAGTCGTATTCTAAAAAATCTCAACCATTTATGCAAAGGTGGGTCACCTAATTGTTATAACTGACCTGTACCTTCCTTGATAAAGGAAACCTTGAGATAACAGGCTAATTGAAACGAGTAATTAAAAGCTTACCTAACAATGCTACACACAGTATTAATTACTAATCCCAGTAAAAACCCCTCAATTGGCACGTATTTTAAAATAAATCTTTCTAATCTTATCGACCAATGAGCTGTCCAGCGTATGCGATTATCGATAATTTTTACCGGCCTTCAGTTTTGTCGATGTGGTTATCGATAGATAACGCATCGATAAAAGGGGCCGCAGTAGCCTCAGTTAAATAATTATTCATGTACTACACCTATACTTATTTTACTAGTTAATATTTACTATGATTAAATAGAATTTACGGTCTAGCGGACTACGAATGAATCACTCGATTACAGAATCGATACTATCGGCTTCATCACTCGATAATCGTTTCTATTTGAGTAACACTTTTTCTATTGTATAGTTTCAAAGTTTCATTAGATCTCAATTTCATGGTTTTCGCGATGAAAGGGCCAATAAATGGGCAAGAAAACCCCAGTTTTAAAGACAATCTCTTGTAGACAATAAGGAAAATCGATTCATCTTGTCATGATGCAGCATATTTTTTAAGTAAATAGAGGTACCGCCGCGCCGATCTTTAAATACTTTACAATTGCACAATGTTATGTTAAAACGGAGTTTTGTATAGCTGATGTCATTAGTTTTTTTATATCATAAGGCTGTCCGCAGACTTAAGTGAAATCTGTTTATGGTCATGAAAATAATGATGGCGCGCCCATTAGCAACAAAACAGTGTCATAACCAAAATGATCTAATTCTACTAAAAAAAAAACAGATAAAGAATTAGTTACGTTGTTTTATTTTTTAGTTTTGATGAGACAAAACACTGTCAACCACAGACGAAAGGTTCCCGCAGACAGGCACAACGCGACAGCGCGACAACTCTAGTAGAACAATTTCTATGAAAATTGTTCTATCAGAATCGGGTCTCGTTGTCGTGTCACTACTGTCTGTGGCAACCTAAACACTATCAATCACAGACTAAACACTGTCAATCAAAGACAAAACTGTTTTGACTTCGGTCTGTGGCCTGCCTATATCAAGGTATCTACGAAAAGGGTATGTGATAATTATTAATTAATTGGCCAGAGAGTAATTTACCATCTTAAAATTCCCATTTAATTGGACGAAGTTATGTACATTACACGTAATCACTACAGATAAAAAAATAACGTATGTGAACGTATAACTCACGTGTTTGTTACATAAGACCTGAAGCACGTGAATCGATAAGAAATATTTTAAATACATTTTTAAAATACGATATCTGTAATGGAATGTTACGTGACCTCGCAGTGCAAGGACGAGGCAGAGGTAATTTTGAAAAATTATATAAATTACGTCAGAAATAAAATATACAATCATTTTATGAAAATTGTATATTTAATCAGAAGTACCTATCGTGTTTTGTTAAGACTTGCAAAAGATGTGTGTACAATGAAGTCATCTCTATCGATTCTTTGAATCTTAAAAGCGGATCACAAAATTACGAGGGTGGATCAAATTTAAACCGGACTTGAGTAAAAAAAAAACCATATATTATTATATAAAAAAAAAGTGATACATCTTATTTTTCTACATAATCTCCCCTTCTATTAACACGTTTTTCCCAGCGCAGGGGAAGTTTTTTGATACCATTATCGAAGAATGAAGTGGGTCGTGTATTCAGCCAATTGCACAAAAATGATTCCACCTCTTGATCATTGTGAAAACGGTGTCCTCCCATTTCTTCTTTAAGTTGACCAAACATTATGATAGTCACACGGGGACAAGTCTGGACTGTAGGGCGGGTGCTTGAGTATTTCCCAATGAAATTTCTCCAATTTTTCTCGCGTTAGAGCAGTTGTATGTGGCCGAGGGTTGTCATGAAGAAAAATCACACTTCGGATGGACATGCCTCGCCTTTTACTCCGGTAAGCTAGCTACACCTTATCAAGGAGCTTGCAATAGTATTCAGCATTTATTGAACGTTGCTAATGAAGAATTTTTCGTGTACCGAAATTCGACGATCGGCTTCAATCAGCTCACGGATCGCACGCACGTTCGCCTCAGTAAAACTTGTTCGTGGTCCACGTGCATAACTCACATTTTCTACCGCTGTGCGGCCACTTCAAAACTTTTTGTGCCATTCATACACTTGAGTTCTTGAAAGCGTATTCTTAGCAAACTGTAGAGTCAATCGACGGAAAATTTCGGAAAGTTTTACGCCCTCCTGCGCTAGAAATTTTATAATAATTCTTTGCTCAACAGACGTGTGCACCTTCTCCTCAGACATGATGCTACTGACGCGCAATAAACTGTAATGAGCTGGAGCAGCGTCCCCTCCTCCCCTAGACAGTCCCCTTTATCATGTACAGCAGTACCAAGCGCGTCACTTCTCTTAGCGACCAGTAAAAAAAACAGTCCGGTTTATATTTGATCCACCTTAGTATTAAGATGTTGTTTTTGGGCGAATATATTTCTCATCATTTTGTTTAGTTAGTTAGTTTAGAAAATTCCACGATTATTCAATATTTTGCACAAAAATTAAACTCAGTATTTTTGCACAGAATTTTGAGCGACATTCTTGCCAGTGTGAGAGATGCTTTTAATCCCGTATTCATAGATTTAAAAATAGAATGACTATTTTGTACTTAAATCAAGGTGCATATTGAACCATTGTTCTAGACTACATACCCTAAAGTGTAAATAACAAATAAAAACAATGGCACTCCGGGAGTGCCAACAGAAGTGAAAACAAAACACAAACAATAGACTTAGCCATCACTCACTGACTTATCCGATAAACATTAAAACCGAGTACATCTCGAGGACAACCGAACACATCCGAAGCGGGTATTTTTTTAATCATCTTATAAACAAAACACGCGCGGTGGCGCTTCCGGTAACAGTGGCGCGAGTTCAATGGTTTTTTCCCATCTCAAGAAATGCCCATCGCGCCTAAAAAAGTTTTCACTTCAAAAAGTACATAAAAGTGAATTGAACTTTAACACTTCACATTCACCTTGGAGTCCAGTGTTGCAATAAGAATTATTTGCGTCACACTCGCCCGAACACGTACTGAAAGGTTTTAAACAAGCATTGTAAGCGATTTGTTCAGCTGCGCCGGTCTGGTGCCATGGTAAATTCACCTATTGTTCTTACAATGAAATCCACTCAATGTATGAATGTGTGTCATCGGGTCAGTAATTCTATGGATTATAATTAAGACTACGATTGTGAAATGACGTCGATTAAACAAACTCGTTAGTCCGTTTATGTGGACATCTTCTTAATTTACATTATCGACTAGCTTCTTTCTGCACGCGAATTCGACCGCGTGAAATATCGTTTTCGCTAAGCGTTCCTTTAGATTTTTCTCCCTTTTTGCTCGGCTCCTAAGGGTCATAGCGTGATGCTAAATAGCCTGTAACCTTCCTCGAGAATTGGGCTATCAAATGCAAAAATAATTTTTCAAATCCGACTGGTAGTAACAGAGATTCGAAGAAATTAACAAACTCTTCACTTGATTATATTAGTCATCATCTGCCTAGCCAATTCCCAACTATGCTGGGGTCACCCATCCATGGTTCAACCGCGGCAAGCGTAGTTTAACCTGATCGATCGACCAGTGCGGCTGTTATTACTTAATTGATTATAACTCGCATTGTGCGGCTAATGAATATTAGTCCATTTTTCGCAGTCCATTCATTCAAGTACTAAAATGCGCCATGTTGACGAAATTCCTGTGAATGTAGCTGTTTCGCTGCAATCGGCCCGATATGCAGAGCAAACGTTATTATAATTATCGCAGTCATTATTCAGTTCATTAATTTTAATTATTGAATGTTTTAATAACTTGTGTACGTTTTAGAAAAATAATTAGAACGAATTTAGTTTGTAATCAACATGTGAGCGGACTAGTAGGGTTCATAAAATGTCAATGGATGTAGGTCTCGTAGACAAAATTACTATAATAAACTAAAAACTACATAGATTAAAAAATATTAAAATTAAATTATTAGGGAATTTAAATTGTGACTGTGTGGTTATCACACTAATATAATAAAGGCGAAAGTTTGTGAGTGTGTGTGTGTTTATATGTTTGTTACTTCTTCACGCTCAAAAGGCTGGACCAATTTTGATAAAATTTTGTGTGGAGGTAGCTGGATTAACATATAGGCTATTTTTATCGCGATATTCCCACGGGATCGACATTTACGCGGGTGAAACCGCGGAGCGCAGCTAGTAGGATATAAAATTGCGATAAAACTGTCTGGCGATTTTGGCATACGATCTCAAGTTAGAAATAGAATCAGTAGGTAATATAATACAATATAGGGTAGGAAACGCTTTGACAAATAACTGACCTATTTGTATTTATCAACAATGAAATGGCTACATTGTGGCGCTGGAGAATAATACTCGTAGTATTGAACTGGGACACGACCACGACCTACAATACGGTAGATAGAATTGATAAAAATAATCAGAGTTAATTTGAATTGGTCTTATGTAAACTTATTGAACGGAATATTTCCATTTGACAGATTAATAACATTACATACAGGGTTAAATTAGCTAGCGAAACTGCAGACGAGACGGGTATATCTATTAGGGAGCGTTCAAGTATTACGTAACGCAATTTGGGGGGAGGGGGGGGTCTTGTAAAACGTTACGATGCGTTACAAGGGCGGGAGGGGGGTAGGAGCTACGCGTTATGTAACATTGTTTTATTTATTTAAATAAAAAACTAGGGAATTAAAGTCAAGTAAAATAAACAATATACGCATGCATTCTGATTTAGAAATCTATTATTTCATTTATTATTACCGGAAACGCGATTAAAACAATAATAAAGGTATTTTAGCTACTTTCCGGTAGATACTTTGCGCAACTAAATCGTAACTTTTAGGTAAAAATGGTCACTTGGGTGTTACGTAATCTTTAGGGAGGGGGAGGGGGGGTACAGAAAAAGTTACGGTGCGTTACATGGGGGGGAGGGAGGGTCAAAAATCTTCAAAAATTGCGTTACGTAATACTTGAACGCCCCCTAAACATGATAAAATTAAAATAAAAAGACGTGATGTTTTTTTTTCTTAGGGGTCAACGACCGCTGGTAGTGTTGTTATTTGAAATATGAGTTGAGAAAATGTATTTTCACGTCTGTGCAGTTTACACATAAAAACTGTTTTTTTTTTAAACAGACTGCGGTGGAGGTTAACAGAGATCCACCACATTCCTGATTCCACCAGCCGTTCCAATAGGATCCCTGTCTGTTAGCTACAATAAATGCGGTCGATGACCCCAAAAAAACATCAAATTTTTTTTGTTATATTATGTTTAGATAACGATTGCCATCACATCTGTACAGTTTCGCTAGATAATTTAATTTGACCCCGTATATTACTCTTGACCAAAGTACAGACGCCAGCACATCAAGCTATCCGAAACTGTCAAATTTTCCCAATCAACCTTGAACCTTATGCTTTAGCGATAAAGTTGAAAATCTTTTAAAGAAATTTGGCAGATTGTAGTAGCTTGATGTGCTGGCGTCTGTACAAAAATAGTCATGCCTAAAATTTCTGTATTGGTAACATTATTGAAATGAAAACGGTTAGTACAAAACGAATGAGGAGCTAATACTGAATATGTTACCAGAAAAACTGTAATTTAATAATATACATAATGGAAGATACAGAAAAGTTATCTACAATCAATGTTTCGTCACTAATAAAGCAGGAAGAACGGTTGCCACTGTCTAGTCAATGAATTTTTATAGTCAATAGAGCAACATTAACGGTCCCCTCCACAATGCTAATTTACACTAATTATTTATTGACCATCCGTTAAAGTTACCTCACCGCGATTATGTGCATGATAACGACATTCCCATGCCTCTACCAAGACAGTATTGAAGAGACGCTTCATAGAATTACCATACAGATATAATCTGAAGTATTTATTGTGGTTACAGCTATACTATTTATTAATAATATATTATCGACGATTGAGGGCACATGCGATAATCAGAGTCTAACTCAATGGGAGCCGTAATCAGGAAAAGGGATATTCTGGGCAAGCTTTCTGTATCACAACCAAAGTCTATGACACTCCACGTGTAGCTTACTACAAGGAAGAGGAGGTCTTGTCTAGCTGGTCGCAGTAGCAAATTAGCGTGATCCCTAGCTTTGTATAAACCCATATTGTGCAGGGGTCAGGTTAGTTTGGAGGCAATGTAGGATTAAGAAACGGGGTAAATAGTCAAGATTACGACAACGGGGCGTGGGCGAAATCGAGGCCATGACGAAACTCTGATTGATAACGTTCCACTATACGTATTCTGATAAACGTTCCTTGTTGCTATGTGAGAAAACGTCTACAGGTTTTTTTTGGTTCATTGTATTCATATGTTAAAATTAAAATAGGACGCACGAGACTGTCTGTGTAACCGTGCCCACATCGCCTGTGGGTGGACTTGTGTAGGTTATAAGTGTTTGATTTTACTGGAAAATACGATGCTGGCTTGCCATCACAAAGACTGCATCAGCTAACAATAAACATCACTAATTCACTCTCAACTGATACAAAAAAATCTTGCCCCGAAATATATGGAATAGGAGCTTTGAATCAGAATTTACGTGTTGGGTATTATTTCGCTTTGACAGAACAAGGCCGAAGTCTTCATCACTATAAAAATTCTTAATTTCTTTTTCATAGCCAGCTTAGATAAATTTTCATGAATGAAGCGGTTTCAAATCGTTTAGAACGAAGTTTTCTATACGTGTCAACGGCTTCCCGCCATCTATTTCTCGGCGCAGAAAAAAAATCATCAGAGTTCTAAATAATGTCAGCCGCATCTTTGGCGGAAACGTGACAACCGGCGTCAGCTGACACTGAAAACTTGCCTATAAATTATATCTGAAGCAGTTAACTCTCAAGTTAATGTTCTAACAAATTGACTGCATAAAAGAAGTTATTTTTATATTTTTTCTACGATCAACTCGGCTGGGCTCTTTCTGCGATTTAACTCCCAAATCAAATTCTGGCGTAACGAGATTTATATAGTATTGACCTACAAATTGTTTATCAGCAAATCTTACGCAAAATTATCCAGTTCTTGCATCACTTAACTCCATATCAACTATAAGAGGAATGTCAACTGGTGTCGTTGATCATAAAATGAGCCTTTCAAAATATTCTTTAGGTCATTCACTCGTTTTGGGGTACAATTATTGATCCAAAAAGTTGGCTAAACGCTGACTCACGCGGTCTATATTAATCTTTCTTCACCCCTTCCTGGATTTATTACTGGATTCGTCACGGCGTAATACAACCAATTTAAAATGGCAATGCATTTCTCCGTATCGCAAAACTTTTTGTTAGTGCAAATAATAATGGAACATGGATTATTAAATCTAATAGCATATGATACGTCATCATTTTCGTTTGAAGCACGAAGGTGTGGATTGAAGATGTCGTTCCAGTGACTTTACAGTTTTGCGTCTTCATTTTAATTGACTACATTTGACGTGGGACCTTTTTCCTTACGTCTAGTGTTGCAGATGTCTCGCTTTTATAAACACGGTCCCAAAGGACCTCATTATTATCGACTTTCGGATCTTTGTCAACTATTGTGCATTCGATATTGAGTAAAATGGGTCGAAACGTTACTTTAAATTTAATCCTCTTGAGGACTCTCTTTTTAATTTCATTATGTTCCGTATTTCTGTCCTGTGCTTATTTTTTATGTTGTACATTTTTTTCAACTAACTTTTTCAATTCATATAAATTACTTTTATTATTCATTTTCCTCTTTGTGTACTTTCCTTAATTTCTTCAGTTTACATTTATAAATTCTAAACGAGTTGAAATTCTTGTTTCAGATCTAACGCGACCTGCCCGAAGCTGAGACTTATTGTTCCATCTAGCGTTTAGTTTATTGCAGTCCACCATTATATTAGACTCTTTATGTTACAATCATATTGTTAAAATTATTTCATTCTACAATCCTAGTTTCATCTGGAATATTACGAAATTTGCAGTCAACACTCATCACCGGGCTTGTGCTATTGTTACTATCCACTGTATCACGTGATAGTGCTTCATTGCAGTTTCGTATATTCTTAGGAACATTGATTCATAACATTTTGCAGTCCAATATTGTTACGGAAACACACCATTGTTGTTACATTTACCATCCGTTATGGTAAAATCCCGGAGAAAAATGGAAAAATGCTCCTCTAGTTTATAAGTTTTATGACTTGAAACAATTTGTGTGATCTTCTTTATTACGTTTTTCCGTTTTCCTCCGCGATCCTCACAGTTCGCGCATTTTCATTGTTTTAATGGTCAATTCTATGTATTTGTGTTGTCTATACGTGTTTTGAATTATATTGACTAACAAACACTAAACAATTCTAACGCATGACTCCTTTTTTTACAATATCAACTCGCGAGTATGCATGACGTCAAACAATATTATTTTAATTTTTTATTATTTTAGTTTTAAACGTTTTGTTAAATATTTAGACAACCTGCTACACTGACATGTTATAATTATGTTTTAAATTATTTGATTGTTTAAATGTATCTTTGATTAGGTTTACTTCAACAATTTGTTAATTTTATTGGATTCAATCATCATTATGAGATCAATATTATGTAGTCGTTCGCCCTGCTCGATAAAACTTGATTTTAGGTTAAATTCTGATCACTTAAATTCGAGTTTTTGGTTCTTGCATGGCAGCAATACCCGGGGTTGCTTTCTAGTTTTTTTATTTAGAAAAATTTGATTATGCAATCTGTTAATTATTTCAATCAGTCTGTTATAAATTAAGAAAGTTATTGTTTTTATATGTATTGATTTTAAATCGGATTTTAATAAACGTTTCGGCATGAATGTTGGTTTCATTGAGGTTCCACGTGGCGTCTGTCTCTGTTCCCACAGTTATTTCGCTTGTCTTGTGTACGTTGAATGTGCACGTTTCGAGGTCGGACATAAAGTCATTTTTCAATTAATCCAATGTCATCAGGACGACACGACCTCAGCACCGAACCGGCTAAGTACCTATGTTCGGTATACAATTCCTTTACGATAATAAACTTTATAGGTATAATATTAATGATGAATTCCCCTTTACACATACGAGGTCAATATAGACTTTAAGTCAATTTGTACAGTTGTTTTTACTACTTGTTTTCTGAAGAAAAGTTAAATAATGAGTATGAGATCATGGAAAGGTTGAGCGTTGCCACGGGAAGTGTTCGTGCATTGCTCAGTAGAGCAGTAGCAAGTATTTCTGTACTAAATAGGTCACATTTGGTGTGTCAGTGGCTCACAGCCACAGCTGATTTACTCAGTGTATAGCTTCACTAAACAAAATTGTTTGCAATATGTGTTTGTATTGTTTTTCTACCCAAGTGCTAAGTGCAAATGCAGGTGTTAAATGAATTCTACGTATTTATAGGTATCTGTAACATCGTACTTTGACCAGCTTTATTTCTTATGTGCCGTTTAAATCTTCTATGTTTTGAGATGTTACAAGTTTGACGCGTGCATTTTTAGTTTTATTACTGTCATGAGATTTGAAGGAAATATTAACTGCTCTAGACATGTTTAAATGTTTACTTCGGGCATCAAACAGAGATTATGGGATCGTTAGACACATTCTAGAGACGGTTAAGCAGTGACTCGTGTAACTGAAATAGCCAAGCTTGAGAGTCAAATCTTACGATGAAAATTTTATTTATTACAAAACGAAATCTAGCTTTAGTTCTAGTCTAAACCTTCGAGCCAATTACTGTATTTTGAATTTTATACCGACAAACAAAGTTCTTAATGCAAAATCGACAAGTTAGACTCTGGTTTAACGTCAGTTTTTGTAATAGGAACTTTAACTTTGTCAGATTGTAGTTCGAAATTTAAAAATAGCTCGATGGTTTATACCATAGTCTAAAGATAAACCTTTTTTTAATAGGGTGGAAGAGTTAATTTATTACAAGAACCTGAATTGTCAGCGAATATTGTCACGTATAAGTACGCAAGTAGGTATATGCTTACTCAGAAAACGTAATGAAAGAAATGCAATAACAACTTGGAACTCAAGTATCAGCAAAATTCGCAATACTGCAAAATGAGCCAAAGGTTGCTTCAAAGCGCTTAGCACATTTCTTTAATAGGCTTCGATAAACAACCGACCATCCACCCGAGCAAAGTCCAAACAAAAATAACAGCGTTTTAAAGACGGATCCGAAAATATTCACGCTCCAGATCCCTCACGGTAATTCCATAAAATATGATTTGTTTTCTGATATAGAAATATAAAATATTCGAAAATCAGTTTTAAAGAAAAGATGGGAAAGATAAGTG
Source organism: Luperina testacea (assembly GCA_927399505.1). Taxonomy (NCBI): domain Eukaryota; kingdom Metazoa; phylum Arthropoda; class Insecta; order Lepidoptera; family Noctuidae; genus Luperina; species Luperina testacea. The sequence continues at coordinate 3,311,494 of OV656769.1, forward strand.
CTGAAAAATTTTAACGAAGTAGCTAATGTAACGACGAGTGAAAATTAATTTGTCTGCGGTTATCTCGCCTCGGATCTTATCGGGCCAATCTTCGGACGATGACCGCGGTGTCTAGTCTTGAGAGACGAGTGTATCTTTGAAGAGGATGACTAATCTTTAGAGCAATTCGTTGCGATGTCTCTGGCCAGGATTTATAAATGTTACTTAGCTCGTGCTTTGACTTGGACGTATTCCCCGTCTCTATCTTGCATTTGTAGTTTGACAGTTGTGCGACAGTGATAGCAAAAACGCTTGGCTAAGTATCGTTTGTAGATCTCGGCCTCAATACACATGTTAGGCTTTTTATCGATCTTAAATTAAGTTGTCAGGCATTGGGATATGTTAATTGAATTCGTAATTTAAGCAATAACGTGTAAGAGTTCTAGTTTTTCTTTTCTTTTGACGGGGTCAGGTTTAAAAGCGTAGTGCCCTGATTAGCAATCGTGCAGTAAGTTCTTTGCTCCGTGATTTGGCGATATCCTGTTTCTTTTTGGTCATCTACTTTTTTACCTCCGTAGCCTCAACAAACGCAACCATTTTGCAGTACGATTTTATCAACAGCATGTTCACAAGATTTCTTTTAGTAATCTTCGACAACATCAGAACACAGAAATCTTCACAGACTTCGAAGGCAGGAAAACATGGGAGGTATATGACAGAAATGACTGCAAAATAAAGCAGTATCAGCAGGGTAATTGCGTAACACTATCAGTAGCAATGGGTTTCATTTTGACATTAATTGCGAAGTTTACGTTTTAGAGCAGATAATTTTTCGAGCAATGGTTTAGCAATATCCTTCAACATGATTCAGATTGAGATTGATATTACGCAATTAGGGTGCAGGACAAGTATACATTGACACATAACGCAACTCCAAAGCGACATAAAGTGAAATTGCAGGAAGTAAGTCCACTAATTACAGCAACAACCGGTGAATCACTAATATTATATAAACAATATGACATGTCAGCTATAAAACCACACCCTCTAGGAAAGATTTCGCCAAACTGGCCGATTGGGCCGGAGTGACATTTCATACAGTTGCATACGGGTTACATACGGCCGTCGAAAGTTTAATGCCGATGTATAAAAGTTGTCTCGCTAGTGACATTCATGCTTACGAAATTTGCTCACTTAATTGGGTTGCCTGTCAGTTATGGAATGTTAGGTTTTGGCCCAGTGAGAAGCCAGGCGATGATATGGTGGTGCTATAATTCAGTGGTCAAAATTTAAGTTAGACGTGGACATTGGATACAATATGGTAGGTACCAGGCCAATCACCTATCACACGGGTAAAACCTGGATGAGGCTGGCACAGGAACGTGGGGATTGGCGCAAGAAAAGAGAGGTGTATGGCTATACTCAGCGAGTAGAGTCAGTCAGGCTATGGATGATGATGATGAGGCCAAACACAAACTACCTGTAGTTCAGACATTTGTTGAATTTGATAACAGCAATTTAGGCTTATTCTTTAGGCTAGAAATATCCAATCCGAGACTTTCAACAGTATTTTCGGTATTTGCACTCTGTTGTAGCAGTTCATAATGGAAGCATAGCTTTCGCCCGACTGCTTCTATAGCATATCTTCTTCTACAGCACCACCTGAACGATCGAACACAGGTCTCGGCGGTCGTGTGATGTGTTTTTTCTCGAAGATAAATGTATTTACGATTTAACGATTACATTGTAATGCTCAGGTCAACGTCTATATTAAGATACTGTTTTTATTGTAAAAAAAACAATCTTTATATTGCTTTTGTTATGAGTCGAGATGTGGAAATGACTGGCTGGAAACAGGTGCTGGTTGTCGTAAAAGTTGGAGATTGTTGCAACTGCACTGCAGATGGACTACGGAGGAGGGAGAGGAATGAGGCCACTTGCATACAGGTAAAAAATGTGAAATAGTTCGATAGGTAAAGCAAGCTGTACCCAGTTAATTGTGAATTGTCTAGATGCAGCTGTAGTTATATTGGTGTTGATGTTTTTAGCTGTTTTCAGTAGTTTAATTATAAGTAAACTACTGAAAACCGCTGTTCAGCTATGCAGAATTCTACTGCTGGTTAAGCTATTAGCTTAAGGTGACTACATGACCTAAAGCACGGTCACTGTCTGACTGCATGTAAAAGAAAGAGAAGCGCACAACGCTGGTAATTTATTGCAAAATATGAACTAATTATCTATTTACAAAAAATCTATTGTTTGGACTAAAAAATTAAAACACTAGTGCTTTAGTACCTATGTTGCTTGTAGAATAATCAGACAAAAATCAGAATGATTGTATGTATATTAGTATGGTTTTTTTTATTGTAAAAAGAAAGATTTTAAAAGTATTTTCATGATTATTTTCTATCATATCAAATTAGTTGTATTATGTTTTCAACATACTGTCTAATAAGAATATATCCTGAAAAATATCATATATATTTCTGATTTTGTTAACTGTAGTCGATCATATACTTTTAGGCATTATAAAACTTGCATTTTTTGCGTTTAGGTCCTGTAGTCACCTTCAAGGCTCCTTCCAACAGGCGCGACACGCGATAAAATCGCGCGCGACACAACGGCACCGCAAGTCGCGCAACGAGCGGTGCCTTTGTGTCGCGCGCGTGGTTAAGGCCAGGACTCTCGGAAATCTCGGAATCGACCTATTTTTGATTCAACATTAAACAATCAAATATTCTTTGTTTTAATCTGAAAAAAATATATGGCATAGTTTAACTAACATTCTTGATTATTCTATGGTTCAAAACACGATATTTAAAACTTCACTCGATCATAAAAAATCGCAAACAAATCGAAAACAGCGAAGTTTTTAATCGTTTTTCAAGTCGCATTTGAAGTAGACTTAACTTTTACTCGCAAAAAATATATGAAAAAATAGGCAATGATGTATAGTAGAACATTCTACGGTTAATTTTTCTCAAAACTGATTTTTATTGTCTTAACAAGATATAATCTAAAAAGGCGGCCTGCGCGCTTCACTTCAGTAGCCCGCCGGGCGTTACCGAGGTAGGACCTGTGTCGCTTTTGCTGGCTCGCCGCGTTCCCGCTAATCGATCGAAATATACGTTATAATATTGTTAGTTAATTTCCGTGTTTGTGTATTAGTTTCAAAATTCAGTCTGTAAATATTGTTTAGGTTCTAGTATTAATAATTAAACTAAATATTAGTTTTTTATAATATAGTTGTAATATAGTGATAATTAAGATTAAATTATGGGGAATAAAAACAGAAGAAAGAAAAAAAAACGTTCAGCATTGAACTGCAAAGCTTAAAAAAAAATAAGGTAATTTTGATTATTATTTTTCTACGTATTTATAACTACCCACTTATAAGACGACGCGACAGAATAATATTGTAGTTGTATAGGTTCTCTTGCTTTCGTCACAGTACTAGCAGTAGCAGGTCGGTACCATAAATTTACAATTATCGTAATATCTGTAATAGATTTTCAACTTTACTACAACGGAATAAGGTTTATATTCAATTGCAAAATTTGAGTTTTTGAGTTTGTGTTTCTAGTTTTGTGATTGTATAGGTAAAATATTATATTTTTTCGAAGTGAAAACTTCTTTAGCATTATTGTGATTTGAAAATTTTATGAAACGAAAAAGCTACAGTAGAAAAAGCTACAGTAAAAAGAGACATAAGATTGGGAGAAAATGAGATAGGAAGCATTATACAGTGTTTTTGTTTTTTATTATTACAAATGACATCACATTTAATCCTATGCTACTAATTTGTGATGATGATGGTGATGGTGTTGGCGATGGCGATGACGATGGTGATGGCGATGGTGATGGTGATGGTGATGGTGATGGCGATGATGATGGCGATGGTGATGGCGATGGTGATGGCGATGGTGATGGCGATGGTGGTGGCGATGGTGATGATGATAGCGATGGTGATGGCGATGATGATGATGGTGATGGCGATGGCGATGGTTATGGTGATTGCGATGGTGATGGCGATGATGATGATGGTGATGGCGATGGTGATGGCGATGGCGATGGTTATGGCGATGGTGATGGCGATGGTGATGGCGATGGCGATGATGATGATGGTGATGGAGATGGTGATGGCGATGGTGATGGCGATGGCGATGGTGATAGCGATGGCGATGGCGATGGCGATGATGATGGTGATGGATGGATGGATGGATGTTCTTTAGCATCGTTGTGATTTGAAAGTTTATGAAACGAAAAAGCGACAGTAAAAAGAGACATGTAAATTCATAAGATTTAACGTGGGAGAAAATGAGATAGGAAGCATTATACAGTGTTTTTGAAGGTTTCACTTCTACCACGTGTGAATTGCACACTTGCTGTTTTTTTATTTAAAAATATGAAATTCGTTGTGAATGAAATAGGAAGAGTTCAATAAAAATACGTATTGTGGTGTTTTTGATTAGTAGATTTAATTAAAAAAAACTTATTGACGAATTCAAGCAACCAAAAAAAGTGTTTTACAAAAAAACAACCGACTCAAAAAAAAAACACTACAACGTGAAGAATATATTTTCATTTTTTGACACCGACTTTCGAAATTAAAGTTATTTTTCACTTTGTAGTGTTTTCTTTTTTTGGAAGTCGGTTTTTTTTTGTAAAAAAGTTTTTATTTTTCACTTTTTAGTTGTACTTACCTACCCCAAACAAATTCATATGTCACTACTTGCTATGTGAATATCAGTAACAAAGCTATTGAACACATCTGCTTTACCCTTTGAAGGGTACAGGCGTGATGTTATGTTGTGTGATTGCGATTACATATGCTATAGCAGCAATCGCGGTTGATTTGCTGGCATTTATTGAAGAGTTCCGTTGTTTGTCTCTGAAAGTCATCATCAGATCTTTACAAAAATAAAAAAAACAGCATGTGTGCAATTCACACGTGGTAGAAATGAAACCTTCAAAAACACTGTATAATGCTTCCTATCTCATTTTCTCCCACGTTAAATCTTATGAATTCATGTCTCTTTTTACTGTCGCTTTTTCGTTTCATAAACTTTCAAATCACAACGATGCTAAAGAACATCCATCCATCCATCCATCCATCCATCCATCCTTCACCATCACCATCACCATCGCCATCACCATCACCATCGCCATCACCATCGCCATCACCATCATCGCCATCATCATCATCGCCATCACCATCACCATCGCCATCACCATCGCCATCGCCATCACCATCATCCTCATCATCATCATCACCACAAATTAGTAGCATAGGATTAAATGTGATGTCATTTGTAATAATAAAAAACAAAAACACTGTATAATGCTTCCTATCTCATTTTCTCCCACGTTAAATCTCATGTCTCTTTTTACTGTTGCTTTTTCGTTTCATAAAATTTTCAAATCACATCACAACGATGCTAAAGAAGTTTTGACTTCAAAAAAAAAATTGCAGATCTGTCTATTTACGATGGAGTTATGCCCCCCCTAACATACATAAAAAAAAAATAGAAATATCCGAATTGAGAACCTCCGCCTTTTTTGAAGTCGGTTAAAAATATAATATTTACAATCACAAAACTAGAAAGAAACTAAAGTAGGATGATGAAATTAAAATACTGTAGACGAGCAGCCCTATATTTCAAGAATAGGGCCGATTCACAATACTATTACTTATAAAAATAACCGTGACAGGGGTCAGCGAGTTCATTCGAACTGCGCTTTCGCGGCATTTGCCACGCGAGGACGGAGGTAACGCTAAATGCCTACTACGCTCGAAGATCCTGGCCTTAACCCCTATTCCACATACTAACAAGTTACCTACACGAAATTAAAAAAAAAAAAATTTTTTCAACATATCACCGTAAACAAAGTGTCGGATGTTTTGCAATAAAAAAATTGTATATGAAATGCACAGCCTTATACTGAAACCTGCTCGTACTATAATTTACAACTTTTCATTCCTCGGCTATCCTTCAATCATGGTGCCAATTAAGATAAATATTTTGGTGATGTGAACACAAGTTGCTTGATTATTTCATCCCTCTGTCGCAAGCTGTTATTATGGTAGGTATATGACTGTAAGTAGTAGTTTAAAATCTCAAATGGGATCAATCATTTTATCAAGTAATTCTGACTACTTGATGACAACTTACAAAAAAGACCTAGAAATTTAATCACTTTGTGGTTTTTTTTAAATTGCGAATGGGCCTGCTCTTGATTTTGATCAGGCCTGATAAAAAGCGATGGATGAGGTCTACGATGGAACGAGCATGTCCATAAGATAATAATGACTGAAACCTTTTATATTGCGACCATATTAATTGTATTACTCAGGAGCCCGGAGCCAGGCTTTGTGTCCGGTTGATAACAATAGGCTTGCCTCCTATTACATACATGGGACTTAAAACGGCGCTATACGCGATAAATTCGCGCGCGACACAAAGGCACCGCTCGTTGCGCGACCTGTGGTGCCTTTGTGTCTCGTGTCGTGTTGCGCCTGTTTGAAGGAGCCTTTAATCATAACTGGTGAATTTTGGGTATACTATGGGTACGACTCTGCCTGACCCTTCGGGGTAACAAGGCGTGATGTATGTTTGAAATAAAAATCCACATATTTGCATTAAAAGAGCTCTAGTTAGGTTTACAAAGGTCGAGAAGAACTAGACACCTATAGATTTACAGGGTACAATTACGATTCGTTAACAAATAACGTGAAACATTGAAGAAAATGGCATTTGTTAAACAATTTGCCTTGCATAGTAATTAGAATTACATTTATTAGGTACTTGTTCCGCCTCGCGGTTTCACCCGCATAATTCTCATTTCCAAAGTATCGTATATCCTAATCCAGGTCATGGTCTACCCATGTGCCAAATTTTACAACAAACATACAAAAAATCAAATCTTTTCTCCCCCGCGGTTTCACCCGCATAAGTGTGAATATCGGGATAAAAACTATCCTATGTCCTGTCCCGGAACTCAAACTATCCCTATACCAAATTTCATCTTAATCGGTTCAGCGGTTTAAGCGCGAAGAGGCAATAGACTGACAGACAGACAGACACACTTTTGCATTTATAATATTAGTATGGATAGTTTAGATATATTAACGGGCGAAATGTGGGTGAACTATAAGTAGGTACACCTGTGCTTTATAACTTAATAGTAATAAGTAGTCTGTTTCATGTATTACTAACATTATGGACCAAGGTCTGCAATAAAGTTTATTATTATTATTATTTACCCTTCGGGGAATACAGGATATTGTTCTGTTATTATTACGTATATCTTAGGCCAATTCTCGTACTTAAAAAACGCTCAAATTCGCAATCTCATCACAGCGACAATAATGTCAAAAACTTTTCAAAAATGTAGGGAAATTAGGCGTATTTTTGACAGATTGAGACTGAGATCAGACTGTGAAAAATTAAAATTACAGGAATACCACTCTTGTTTCAATGTAATTGAAAGCTTAAATGATAAAGCTTTGACGTTGTTTTTCACTCTACCGACTCCTCCAGAAAGAGGAAGAGAAGACCTTTATTTATGTTTGACATGCAGTTAATTTGCTACACAATCACAACAAACAAAATCAGCGGGGTAATTGCGTAACTCACATAAAATGGCAATTGATCGCAATGCCTGTCATTGACTCATTTTGATAGTTCAACCACGTTCATTGCGTTATTTTCGTTGCTAAGAAGAGGAATTTTTCAAAACTATGAAGCCATGAATTAGGAATTTCCTTCAAAATCCTCGGATTATGACCGAAAGTGTGTTACGCAATTAAGGCTCCTACAACAGGCGCGACACGCAATATAATCGCGCGCGACACAAAGGCACCGCTCGTTGCGCGACTTGCGGTGTCTTTGTATCGCGCGCGATTTTATCGCATGTGGCGCCTGTTTGAAGAAGCCTTTAGGGTGCGGAATAAGCATAATCAGCCTCAATTGTCCCACTGCTGGGACACAGGCCTCCTCTCTGTGAGAGGGAGTGGGCCGTAATCCATTACGCCGGCTCAGTGCGGGTTGGTAGATGTCACATGTTTTCCAGTTTTTTCTTCTAGGACATGCGTCGTTTCCTCACGATGTTTTCCTTCGCCTTTTTGAGAGCATTGGTGATGAAATAATTTATGCCAAGTAAAGTGCTTGTTTGGGTTCGAATCTACGACCTACAACTTGTAAGTTGCGGCCGTTACCGCTGGAACACCACTGCTCCATTAGGGTACAGGATATAGTACCCACCTCTACTGCCGAAACGTCACTAGTCTTTGATACAAAGTTTACGGCACATCTCAAACCGGAACCAACCATGTACTACAAAAACAAACCTATTAAGGTGGAACTAGTCGCGGGCTCGAACTCACTGGTGGCGTGGCCAAAAAGCACTCTGTATCATCTGGTACCTTGTCCGACAGAGATAGCATCAGTGATGAGCAGTTAGACGCCAGTCTACACGCACAAATTCTAATTGTCACGCACAGAAACATCGTTCCGAACTGAAAGGTGCGTAAAAATATTCGAAAAGTCCTTTGGAAAATCGAGTTTTATGAAAAAACCACTGCATAATTCAATTACAAATAAAGTTTATTAAACTCTTCGATAACTGAGCTTTGCCGATACCGACTTTGTTTTGAAGATTTTACATTTCCGTTCTTACTTATTTACACCCAAAAATTACGTTAAAAATAGCAAGAAAAACGTATACAACGAGACAGAATAGTATAATAAAAAGCCATTAAAAAGCTATCTTTTTTTCAATATTCTGCAAAATTAATAATAAGACAAAACGATATCAAGTTTAACTTTAGATGCACAATGTCAAATAGTGGAGTAATACCGAGTACCGATACCGAGTAGAAGTCGATATTTTTTCCATACTTTCGGGAGGGCCTGAAAGTATGGAAAAAATATCGACTAGTGCCACCTTAAATGTACATTACACATGTTTAATCCCACATTGGTTTCAAAGCTTTACAGCCGCGACGTGACGTAGAGACGAGTGCAAGAGAAAGTGCACCCGTCACGCGGACAATGCGTGCTAATAATAATATCGCGCAGCTTTGATTGGATGAGAGACTGATAACGTATCAGCGGTTATTAGTGTCAGATATACTGAGACAAAGAGTCTGAAAGGTAGGTATGAGTAGGATATAAGGCAGTTAAAATAATCTCCTCCTTCTTTCATAAGGAGGTTAAAGATTGGTTAAGGCTCCTTCAAACAGGCACGACACGAGACGCGACACAAAGGCACTGCAAGTCGCGCAACGAGTGGTGCGTTTGTGTCGCGCGCGATTATATCGCGTGTCGCGCCTGTTTGTAGGAGCCTTAAGAATCGTGTATCATTTTAATGAGTATGTATCAAAGTCAACAATATCAAACTGCCTAGACTTTTCCCAACTATGTTAGGGTCGGCTTCCAGTCTAAACGAATGCAGCTGAATACCAGTATTTTTAAATGAAGCGACTGCCTATCTGACCTCCACAACCCAGTTACTGGTTTACACGATACCCCTTGGTAAGACCGGTTGTCATACTTTTGGACTTCTGACTACCCGACTGTAAGTTAGTAAAAAGTCAACATTGATATAAAAAAAACTGGCCAAGTGTGAGCCGCACTCGCACACGAAGGGTTCCGTACCACAAGGCAAAAACGCCGAAAAAAACACGTATGTTGTATGGGAGCCCCCCTTAAATACATATTTATTTTATTCTGTTTTTAGTATATGTTATTTCGGCAACAGAAACACATTATCTGTGAAAATTTCAACTGTCTAGCTATCACGGTTCATGAGATGCAGCCTGGTGACAGACAGACAGACGAACAGTGGAGTCTTAGTAATAGGGTCCTGTTTTTACCCTTTGGGTACGGAACCCTAAAAAGTCTTGATCGTTCCAAGAATTTCTAGAACAACAGAAGTATAAGAATAACTTAAAGGTGACGCAAATGTTAAGAAAATTTGCATTCCAAAGTAAATATGATCATTGTATTAAATTGCGCTTGCACACATGTCATTAATATAATTTATTGCTACAAGTAATTGCATATTTACGAAACATAAACTCCCACATCATGTCTGTATTATGATTAATGATACTTACTAATAAATGCTTTTACACATACTGATAAGTTAATAGAGTACCCAGAACTGCCTGAACTGACCTAAGACCAGTCTAATTTACACAGCCTTGAGTCTGGATTAGAAGCCTAGAACTCAGACTTCTAAGAAATATCTACCTAAGCTCCTAATCTGGTTTTCTTAAATGCCGTCTGGCAAATCGGTCTGGGCGATACTTCTTTTGTTTTTGTTATCTCATCGCTCGCATGACTAAAAGTTTTATCTCTATTTTCAAATTTTTTAGCTGATTAGAGTTGGGACAGCTACATTTTTCTATTCGTGATTCTTTACATTTTTCACAAACCGTCGTACCTCTATGTTATTTGGATCTCAAAATATAACCATTTTGAAAGGCAACAAAATGTAAAGAATCACGAATAGAATGATGTACCTACTTAGTTGTTTTAACTCAAATCAGCTAAAAAATGAGATAAGACTTTTAGTCATGCGAGCGACGATCTGTTCTCCCGCCCTAGAATTTAGCTAAAGTTCATTTGCCATAATACAAAAATGTTTCGTTAGAATATTTTTATGCTTAGTCCAGAGAAAAACGATTTGGGTAGGTACGCAGATGCCAGGCTGGCTGACTCATCGATATTACTGGAAATCCGAACTTCAAGGTGTCTCAACCTTCGTACTTCTCAGAAAGTTCGTTTTCGCAAATGACGTCACGGATCCCTCGAGGCGACGTCACACTGCAGATACTCCTTACATAGCGTCATCACTTTGACGTTGGCTATTAAGATCGCCTGACCAAGTCAACAACCCATACTTTCTTTGAGCTTCCTCCAGCGGCTCCAGTCAAGAATAGCTTCCAATTGAGTGATCTCCAAGGCAAGTAAAAGGTCTTGTTATCTGCACCGCGTATGGTGATCAATCTCGCGGTGGCGCGATGCATCGAGATCGTTGACCCGAACCCGTCCGAAATTCTGATGAAGTGATATATCGAGCGAATTATTGGGATGGATGATAAGTGTGTTGATGTGGATGCAGGTTAATGTGGTATTTGGTGTATTATTGCACTTTGAGAGACATGTTTATGTTTATTGTGATGTTTATGGTTGTACTCACGCGCAGTCACGCATATTTCGGTGACGAGACATTGGTAGACCTACTGCTGAGCCTAAAAATGTTATATGTATTTAAAATAAGAACTGACAAACACAGTTATGCAATAAATATATCTTTATAATTTTCCTTATAACTGGGGACTGTTTACGTTCGAAAATATTCGAGAAAATCCCGATCGAAACAGTAACATCAATTGAAAATTAAAAATATGAATCCTAAAAGTGAATCAAAAGAATTGAAGTAAAAACAGTAAATAACTTAGGGCTGATTTTTCCAGCGCCAGATAAATTTATCCGAGGAATAATTTTGAATTTTTGTCAGTTCTTCCATACAAAATCTGTTAGACGTAATTTTCTAGGAATAAAAATTATCTGTCGATTGAAAAATTCGCCCTTAATCTATTAAGAATTTTAAGAAAATGTTTCAGAGCGAAGGTTTTCAGTGTAATTCTGCCAAAGTAAGACTAAGTAAAGTAATAAATGGAAAACTTGTGTAGTTTTTATGAATAGAAAATGTATTTAATATGCGAATACTTGTACAGTACCCGGCGATAAATATTGCACATCGACCTTTACCTTTTTTCATTTTATACAAAGAATAAAAATAATTATCAAAAGAAGCAAATCATAATTGTTTTAACAGCTCCTAATAGATACCGGACTGTTTGTATTTCGTGCGACAGAGATAACGCTTTACAAAGCCGAAATTAGCCGATTGTCTCTTTCCAAAGGTCGATGTGCAATATTTATCGCCGGGTACTGTATTAAGAGCGTTATTACAAAACCGAAGTGCTCAGTTTTAGGTAAATTCGACGGCGCGCGGCAGCAGATGCGCACGTGTGCGTCTAGGGCAGAACGCTATGCACACATACAAACCGCTATGCGTCGGACGCCAGGATCAAACCAACAAGAGCCTTTGTTTTCGAAATAAATTAAATTACTGTTATTATAGTTCATGAAATATTATTTGTACCGATGAGTGTTACCTACAACGGTTTGAGTTACAATAGGGTCATACAAATTTACTTCACTTTTAATTTTTATTTTATACCACTAAAGTGACAAACTAGCATACGGCCCGCTTGATGGTGTGTAGTTTCCGCAGCCTAAAGCAGTGTTGCCAGTGACAGATAGTCAAATATAACATGAGAGAGCTCAAAAAGTAACATTTTCACGAGAAAAGTAACATTACCTTATTTTTTGTGGAAAACGACTAATAATAACATGGCACTTTATTACATAAAAAAAGCTGTCCCCTTAGTAGGCTTCGAAAGAATCGTAATAACAAACTGAACTGAACCAACACGGATGCCACTACTAGGCCGTCGCTCACTCGCCTAAGTAAGCGGGATGGGTCATTTAGAAATTCACGCGAGTGAGTGAATATGCGATACGACAAACGAAGTGAAAGATTTTCGCGCTGTCGTCGCGTCAGAATTTGGTCACAAAATCAAGACAATCAAGTGCGCCAACATGACGAACGAAACCTTTCTTGTATGCGTTCCGTTTCATGTTTATTTTTTGTTTTCTGAGAAATATTTTTTATTAAGTCTTAAGAGTAACATTTTGAGGCGTGTAACATGGAGGTAACATGAGAGGGTCAAAAGTAACGTAAAATGTTACAAAAGTAACATTCTGGCAACGCTGGCCTAAAGACGCTTACATTGCCAGAAGCTGCATTACTTGCGCGTTGCCAGCCTCTAACATTACTTACAAATACTTTTTTGCTACTTTTATAAAATACTTTTTGTAGGTACCTACTTTTTTTACGAAGTTTAATATATTATGTAATTTATTTAGCAGGTAGGAAGACATTTTAGTACTTATTTATAGAAATAAATGCAATGTGATGTTGTTTCTACAGTTTGGATAAAAATCGGTTGTCTGTAAAGTCGGTTTACGGACGATAGTTTAACGTGACAACGTCATAACAAAACATTAATGAAATTGCCGAACGCGGAGGCAGATTTGGCAGCGTTTGACATCATCTGTCTCTCATCGCTCGTTCCGCGCTCTCGCTTGCACTTCAAGCCGCCATGGCGTACAACGCTACAGCAGAGCAAGGCCGCGAGGTAACGCTACATGAGTAATGTTTTTTTCGTGTGTGCAGCCAGCTTCATCGATTTATTAGACGTTGTCACGTCAAAAAAGTCAAAAGAAAATAAAAAAGACAAATCAAAAGTCGTTTTATTAAAATTAAAAATTACAACTGTGAACTTGTAACGGTTCATGAGACACTAGCAGACAGACGGACGGTCGGACATCGGAGCCTTAGTAATAGGGTCCCGTTGGCACCCTTAAGGTACGGAACCATAAAAAACCAGTATAATAATTAAAATAATATTCTCCGAAGCGGCATAGACCGTGCTTTCCTCGAATCTATGATTTCAGGAAGCACGCACTCCTCATAAAATTCTTACCGCTGAGCTTCTCTTGCGCGTTTCAAATTATCGGTCAAAACTTTTTTTTTTATTTTGACAGCACCAAAAGTTCTATTTTTTTCTATTTTGCCCATTATTGTGAACTATTGTCTGAAAATAATTAATTAAATTAAAGTTGGAGATAAATAAAAAAGTCAGAAAAATTAAAAACAACAACTATATTTACGTATGTTTTTTTTCTATAATTATATTCGCGTTGGAACATCATAGGAAAATAATTATATTATATACATTACAATCAGAACATAACTAATTAAAAAAAAAACTCACTTGTATCAAGAAGTGTTGGACGCTTTTTATTCGTGGCGAATTGTCGAACGAGATCACGTGACGGCAGCAGCGAGTGAGCGGCACGTCCTCCCTCTGAAAGCGCTCGGCGCGGACTAAAGCTAAGACCGTGCATCCCGAGATTTATATTGATAAAAAAGCATTGCATAAAACAATTGCTTAAAAATATTATTTTACTTCAAAATAGAGTATTTTTTTTTTCAAGCAAGGTGACAAAGTAACCTTAGTTATTAAACACTTTTTGTTTGAATTTCTATTAAATATTCAGAGATAAAAAATATCATTTCGGCTGAAAAAATATCATTAACTCTCTGTTTTACGGAATTATTTTTGGTGTATTACTGTATTAAACATAATAAATTGATGTATGCATACCAAAGTAGAAGATACAGTTGTACCGTGGACATTTTTATAAATTATTAAACTATTATATCTTCGATGTAACAGAGCATCGCGAGATGCCCGAAAGTAAATTTTTATGAAACAGCCTTTGCAGGAACAAGTTTTTTACTGATTTATGTAAATAAACTGAAATATTTATTGAATGCGCTCCCAAAAGAAGGAATTAAACTTTCTCGGGCATGTATTTTTTTTACTATTGTGACTTTAGTTAAACCATAATCACAAATCAAAACTCGAGTCAAACGCTCTAAACAAGAAAAAATCGTCATAGCGCTCTTAAGCTAAACACGATTTTGCGCTCTGCTACGCTCCTCTGTTGAATATGTTGAAAAACTTTGACCATGCTTCCTGAATATTTTTCATAAGAAACAAAATCATAATCATCATAATTAGCCTATAATGTTCCCACTGCTGGGACACAGGCTTCCTCTCTGTGAGTGGGCCGCAATCCACCACGCGGGCTCAGCGCGGGTTGGCAGATGTCACATGTGGTCCTAGGACATGCCGGTTTCCTCACGATGTGATGATTTTTCATAATTATATTTAAAAAAACATTTCTTCTAAAATGCTTTATCGGAAGCGACGCCTTAAAAAAACCAGTTACAGGATCCTCCTATCGCATTCAAATCACAATTCCGTTCAATCACAATCAAACCAACTCATTAATAGGAAAAAACCCATTGTCTGACCAGCTCATGAATGAAACTGGCCAACATTCGATCAGCTCTCGTTCCCATCGATCAAGAACTGACTCACCAGTCATACGTACTGCCTATTTGTACACGGATACATAACAACTAGATATGGCTAACTTTACAGCTTTTTGCACACATATATGGCTTGATTGACACCGCCAGATGGTGAAAACTTACCATTTTTGGGAAGACAGTTTGAAATTACGATAGTAAAAAGCAGACATTACAATTTATTGTTTACATTATAGTCTGTAGGTACTGATGAAGCTCTCAACATCGATTGTCTAAAGTGAGGCTTTCTCCTAGCGGCGTACATAGAGCTTTAAATATCGCGCTTTCCTCCAGTAAGTATTTACTGAGCTGTCTTATTAAACAAGTATACGAGAAAACATTGTTTTTAAACTATCAAAGGTCAATGTTTGTTCACAGAGGTGACAGAGGACATCGACAGACGACATGTACCGTTTAAAATGGTATAACACGAGTTTGTGTTTTCTTTTATTATGTTTAACATAGCAAGTTTATAGTATTTTAATATGTTTCACATACAGTTCGTGCCACGTAAGAAGAGACTTGACCCCGCCTCCCCACCTCTTTCCGCCGCCCCGATGACGCCCGGTCCCCGTCCCGCACCGGGCGTCATCGGGGCGGCCTCGGGCGGCGGAAAGAGGCGAGGGTGGCGGGGTCAAGTCTCTTCTTACGTGGCACGAACTGTACATATGTATAACTACTGGGTAATTGCGTAACACACAACTAATAGCACTCAGTGACTTTCATTTTGACAGTTCAACAACATTCATTGCGTTCTTTACGTTGTTGAGCTGACAAATTTTTCGAACATATGAATCAATGGATTAGAAATATTCTTCAGTATGATTCAGATTGATATTGATAGGGTGTTACGCAATTAGGGTGCAGCGGTGCTATTCTGTAAAAATCTCACCGTGAAAACTTAGGTGAAGTGAGCGTGGAGTGAGCTGTCAATAGTGTCAATTCCTATCAAAAACAAACTCACTTCACCTAAGTTTTCACGGTGAGATTTTTACAGAATCGACCGGCTGGTCAAAAATTCTGTTGTCCACGCGGGAAGTAAAAAATAAATGGTATTTTAAAATGTATCAAAACAAGCAGTGCTTTTCTGGTAAGTAATAAGTATACAGTAGATTTTTTGTTTTTAATATAAACAATATTTGGCCTCATTTTGTGTCCGATATCTATTATCGTAGGCAAGAGATTTGTCGAAATTTAATTTACCGTCAATTTAATGTGCTTTCCGAAAAAATTATCAGATTCGTTTCTATTCGGGTTCGTCACTTTGTGATTGATAACAAGCGAAAGCATATACCAAACGCTACCTTGAATCTTTGGACAACTTTTTAGCGTTTGAATTCTGACTTGTATTTGTTGTGTCCTGTAGAAGAAGGTGAATAAACTGCCGACAGCCCGTTGAAAAATGTTCTTGTTATGGCACTTTTTGAGAGGACTATTGCCTAGCCATGCACTGCTAGAGATTGAGTTCATAAATTTACTATATCATAAATTGGTTAAGAAAATATCCTGTATAGTGCTCCTTCTAGCACTCTGTTTCTTGGTGAATGAATGTAGAATATTCGGTTAATCGTCCGTGTCGATCGAATGCTCTAATTGGGCCTTAGATCGATGCGTGTGGAAAACAATGAGCCTCGATTAGCGTACAGAATGCTGAGCTTGTGGCCGCCAAAGTTATGGACCGTACGAGATGTGGAGATTTCGCAGGTAATTTATACATTTTGGTAAACTTTTTCTCATTCAAATGCCCGGCGATAAATATTGCACATCGACCTTTGGAAAGAGACAATCGGCTAATTTCGGTTTCGTAGAGCGTTATCTCTGTCGCACGAAATACAAACAGTCCGGTATCTATTAGGAGCTGTTAAAATAATTATGATTTGCTTCTTTTGATAATTATTTTTATTCTTTGTATAAAATGGTTTTGTGTAAAAAGGTCGATGTGCAATATTTATCGCCGAGTACTGTAGTAAAGTTCGAAGAGAAGAGCAGTGGTGCTGGTGGCCCAGTGGTAACGGCCCCGATTTTCGAGTTGTAGGTTGTAAGTTCGAACCCAGGCAGGCACTTTACTTTTGTATTTAATTTCATCACCACTGCTCTCAAAACGGTAATGGAAAACATCGTCAGGAATCCGGCATGTCCTAGAACCAAAAATGCACTGGGCCCGCGTGGTGATTTATGGCCCGCTCCCTCTCAGATTGGAGGCCTGTGTCCCAACAGTGGAAACACTATAGGCTGACTATGTTGTGTCGTAAGAAAGTATTCATCTCTGTGGCCAGATGGGGATGTGTGTGTGGGATGTGGGGATGTGGGATGTGGGATGATGGCACATTATCTGCCTAGCCTTTTCCCAACTACGTTGGGGTCGGCTTCCAGTCTAACCAGATGCAGCTGAATACCAGTATTTTACATGGAGCGACTGCCTATCTGACCTCCATAACCCAGTTACTAGGAAATACGATACCATATTCATCTCTGACGATGTCGTAGAAACCGATGAACCAATTTCAATGGAACTTTCCTACTATGACTGGACCAGATTCTACTTACCTGCAAAAAACTTATATCAAAATCTACCCAGTGTTTCATTATTGATATTCTCTTGTTCTCCTTCTGCGAATCTAGAACCGGTTGGCCGACAGAATGCGTCAGATCTTTCGAAGCTTTTAGTTACTTGAGAGGTTTCAAGGATTGTGAAATGAAGTTTCACTTGCGTTACTCATTTGTTATCTTATTAACTGTCATTTGTTTTTATTTTAGGTGAGTTTGCTAATAGCTTGTGGTGAAAGGATATTGGGCGGACTGTACTAGTTTATGATCAGCGGTAAACTAAGTCAATGCAGAACAAAGAATATTAATAGACCCAATATATTTAATATGACAGACACATACGGCCTTATTACAAACAAGGTTTATCTTTAGACCCAGGTTTAACCTCTCGAATGTCTTATGTTACACAGTGCGACATAAGAACAATTAACTTCTATTGTGTCTGCTCATTAGTCAATCAAAGGGTTAAACCATTGAGCCATTTTTAAATTTGGAACTAAATATAATCCGACAAAGTAAACGTTCTTATTACAAAAGCTGACGTTAAACCCGACTCTAAGTTGACAATTTTGCATTAAGAACCGTACATTAAAGTTTGTAATGTTGTCAGTTATAATAAAGTTCAAAATACAGTAACTGGCTCAAAGGTTTAGGCTAGTACTAAACTTAGAATTCGTTTTGTAATAAGACGGATTAAATTTGAAGTCAATGTATTACTGAAAATTTCTTGTAAAACATAAATAGATTTCACGTATTTGTGGTAAGAGTAGGGCTGTGAACGTCGTATCGTGTCAGCACATAGTTTTGCTCGAAGTTGGTGTTCGTCTAGACTTCAAATGATTGTCCATTTCCTAGGTTCCCGTAATTTGATATTACTAATTTGTTAAATACATACAATATCTTTTGCGCGTGTAGTCAGCAGTCACATAATTAGCGTTAGAATAAGTTTTAAAGAAAATGCATTGAATTGGAACTGTAGATGTTTTAAGTTAAAAAATCTTCTTATGTCTGCTAATACACCTCTGTAGTCTTCACGTGTTGGCAAAAGAGTACACACTAAAACTTTTTAAAGGGATATAAGACAGCCCAGCCCAGTTCTGGATTACCATCAGTGATTCATCATCGTCATCATCTGCCTAGTCTTTTCCCAACTATGTTGGGGTCGGCTTCCAGTCTAACCGGATGAAGCTGAATACCAGTATTTGACATGGAGCGACTGCCTATCTGACCTCCACAACCCAGTTAATGGGTAATACGATACCCCTTGGTAAGACTGGTTATCAGACTTTCGGGCTACTAACGACCTATAAGGACTGTCAAAGATCCACGAATGACAGCCGGGACCAACGGTTTAACGTGCTTTCCGAGGCACGGAGGGTTCTTGGCATGTGAAGATGGTCACCCATCCACGGAACAATCGCGGCAGTTGTAGCTTAACCTGATCGATCGACCCGTTATCATTATATCAGTTAATTTATCCTAGTAGAGCAGAAACTTCTTTTTAATTAAGAAAACTTAACAAAAAACTAATTCTTTTCGTTGTTATTACACAATTTATTCTAGTTACTGTCCTTGTTCATATTAACTACAGTTCTGTTCTACTTGTCCAAAAACTCGTACCTGAATTAATCTCAGCCAGTCACCTCTTACATGAAATTTGACATTTCTAGAGCATTGATTTATAACCTTTAGACAGCTTTAATCTAAATAAGAGATTGTGACGTCTTTATTTGCATTTTATTTTGTACGACCTTAATTGATATGTCAGTAAACTAGGCTGCTTTTCAGATTTAGAAATAACAGCAATACTAGCTGGTTAAAATAACCAATCTAAATACACATTACAAAAAGAACCCTGATTGTAGATAGAGAAGAACACGATAGGTGATACTTAGCAACAGCTTTTAATGACAGGGCTCGCTACATCATAATGAAAGAAAAGTTCTCGATAACATAATGGTACTCATCATCTCTACTCATCATCAGTACTCATCATTATGAACAACTTTTACTATGGGACCAATCCTGATATCGAGAAAAAAAAAATCTTCTGTTCCCTACATTTTGACGAGTTATGCGAACACAAATGTAGGGTACAGCAGCTGATATTTTTTCGTTAGTGTTTTTCCAATAACCCTGTATATAGCCAAATTACCTAAATCTGACAAAATTCCAAATAAACAAAGAAGAAATTAACAAAAAGCACCCTGATTGAAAATAGATAGTAAGAAAAACTCGGCAGGTGATACTTAACAACAACTTTTCATCACAAGGTCCGCTATACCATGAATGAAAGAAAAGCTCTTAACAACATAATGGTATAGATATCCGAAGTAAGGCTGCCTTTCCACCAGAGATGAGAGAGGATGTGTAGTGAGGTACCAACCAATAACATTGCTTCATTTTTATAGCTTGAACTAAGTTAGCGTTGGTATTGGTTAGTTTTACACACATCCCTCGCTACGCATCCTCGCTCATCTCTGGTGGAAAGGCAGCCTTATGTGTCAAAACAAAAAAAGAAGAACTTATGATTGTCAGACCAGACATGTTATATTTGAGAGGTCCCATACCTTCATTACATAAATAGAAAGTCTACCCTTTTATGGCAACCTGCACATATACTCAAGTCATTGACAGTCTAAATATCAACATCAAACATAACAATATATATTATTATAGAACAATTCGGTGAGAGTAGATCGCCTACAGATCATTGTAGAGGTCGGAATGAGTCACTTTCCATAGCAACCGGTCGCGAGCCATACTGCCCTGGTACTTCGAGCAAGCTAAGCGGACCTCGCACTGGAACCAATCGGGAATTTTAACGCTATTTTCTACGTTTTAATTATTAGTTCAGTTACTAAAGCTTTTGGAGCTACTGTGAGTTCATAGAAAAAGAAAGTTTGTTGGGAAAATTATTTGTTTCTGATGAAAAACGTCTGGAATATTTGTAACTGATCATAGTCATCTTCGGATGAGAGACGTTTGTTGTTTCCATTGATTGCTGGAATGACGCGACAGTTTTCATCACAGACCTTGTCTTGGCTATGGGAATTACATTTATAAGTATTCCATAAATTCTAGGTTTGCCTTACTTTCTTCCTTAGCTGGCTAGATCTCACAGCCTATACGGGTCCTTTGCAAAATTTAGGCCTCTTAATAATACGCTTAAATAAACTGTTCTAAAGAATATTCATCATCATTAATCAACATAATTCAAACCGGTTAGTAGAAATGACGCGACCGAACACCAGTCTATAATAAAAAAAATCTTGTAAGACAGAATACACAGTCGTTATTAGCAGACAGCAGGACGCTGCCCTTCTACAAAATGGCCGTCACAAGCGTAAAATGTTGTAATTGAATGACAGTCTGGTTGTGGTTTCGGTCATCGTTATTCATTACCGCACTTCACTAAGTGATTTATGCTCTATTTCATTTTTGGCCTGTGATTTTAGAAAACAGAAGCAGTTGTTACAGTACCTAACCACTGTAAATATTAAAGAATCAGCTGTTCAAGTCTCAAGTGGATATTATGCCAAAGGTTTTTGCAAGTTGCAACTATTATAATTATTATAATTAAATTTAGCCTTAACAACTTAACTTTTCCAGACCAATACCCCGATGTCAAAAACCCAGATTTAACACTAGATCAATACATAAACGATATTTACCACTAATTGGCCATAAATCAATAAACCAATTATGCATTAAAAAACAATCACGAGCATGAAAGAATTAAGATCACTAACAAACGCGTTGACCTTTGACGTAGCAACAGTCATGATAGAGCTCCATTTTTTATTATATTGACTCACTAATAGGAAAATTACCGAGAAAGTAACAGTATGTGTGAGCGTACGCCGCGCCGACGACGCGTAGGTGCGCCCGCGCCGAGAAATGTGAACGAAACAAGCGCTGAAATCAATGAACAGATTGATACAGAAGTTTTGCTGCTAGATATACGATGGTAAGCTAAAGGATAGAGCCACCAAATGATAAATATACACTAAAAGTTTTCCTTTTGTAACATTTTGGTTTTGATAATCTATAGGTTAGAAGAAATGCCAAACAAAGTGGCAGTGGGTAGATTGGGAGATGGGGCCGAAAGGATCTGGAGTGGCGACAGCGCGGCGCGGTGACGGCGCGTACCGAAAGACGTAGCATTAGAAGGCCTCCCACAAGATGACTTGGTGAAGACCGTAGGAATCCGCTGGATGCAGCACAAAATGAAGCACAAAATCGGTCTAAGTGGCGATGTTTGGGTAAGGCTTAGGTCCAACCGTGGACATCTTTCGACTGAAATGATGATGACGATGACTGCGACTACTATGTTCCAGGTACGCATGGAATTGATAAGGAAGTCTCGACAGATGTCGTAAGGAGTGAAGCTTCTAACCTTTCTTATTTTGTGCAGATAAATAATGTGCTTTTGATCAGTGGGTGGGTATTTTAACATTTTCTTGATTGACGTTGGTTGACATTATTTACTTTATATTTCGAGGGCAACGGTCGCATTTTGGCAGATGTTTGATGAAGTAATCATACTGTATTTATGTTTTTAAGATTTCATTATATGTTTGTTTATTAGGGGTTTACACAAAACTGCTTGAGCAATATGCAGTTTATTATTTTGTCAGTCTTTTCAAAATGCTACGGAAGTAACACTTTATTTTTATGCATCCTGGAGTCCAGATTAGTCAGTGAACTGTCAAATATAATTAAGAGAATCCGAGTAGCTTTTCCAAGAACTAGAGAGGAGAAAACGTAATTATAATGAAGGTAGTATGAAAAAAGCTTCTATATGCAGTCACAGGGCATCCAAAGCCCCAATTGTTGATTTTTTTACATCCGTGTCCCTTCCCTTTGTGTCCTCGTAATTAGCAAGCTTATTAGATGACTGGAGGGGTCAGCTACCTTCATGTAATCACTCCAGAGTTTTGTGAAGCCACTTTGATCTTTTTTACCGTTTTTTGGAGGCCAGAAGGACATTGTTAGGTCGAATGATGTTAGTTCCGGAGTCATGCCGGAATAATGATACAGTTTATCTATGGTTTGAGAGGTTTTAAATATAGAAAGATCGAACGATGACCACTCCTAAAGACATTTTGTCATCATGTAGTACTCTACGCCTACCCAATATGTTTACACACTGGTATTCAGCTGCATAGATAGACTTGTAGCCGATTCCAACATATTTGAGAAAAGGCTAGGCAGTTGATGTTCGGTAGAACATGGCAGGTTCCCCTGGTGTATTCTCATAATTGCTTATTGACTAACTTACGTTCAATTTGCGAGGCATTCAATGCTCATTTATGAAAAGACTTCAAAAAAGGACTAGGTTCTCAATTCGGATGTTTATTATTTTTTTATTTGACGATTCGATTCTTGATAGAACGTAGCGATGTAGCGTATGTTTTATATATTATCCACGGTTAGATTACGTCATAAATTTATTTAGTTACACGGTCATGCTAGGTTATTACGGGGGCGTGCATTTTGGCGGCAAGGCGTTAAAATCAGGGTCGACATACTTTGATTGCACTTGTGAAAATACTATATTATTTATAGCTATAAAATAAATTTAGGTAAACAAAGTGACACTAATTTGTCATACAGGTGATGTCAGTCAGACCGAAAAGTTTGATGATCCATTGACAGAATCGTCTTAATAAAGCTTCTTCGTTAACTGGATTTTTGTCATTATCACATACCTAAATCTCCATTCAACGGGGTAATTGCGTAACACGTTATCAGTAGCAATATTGGTTTCATCTTGACAGTTCAACAATATTCATTGCGTTATTTGCGTTGTTGAGCAGACACAGTTTTCGAACTTATGAAGCAATGGATTAAGAATATCCTTCAAAATGATTCAGATTGAGATAAATAGTGTTTTACGCAATTAGGGTGTAGCTTTGGCCAAGTATTACAATATTGTTAAGCCTCTTATTATATACTAGCTTCTGCCCGCGACTTCGTCCGCGTGAAATTTCTTGTTACTCCGACCCACCCCGTCGCATCGCATCGCCTGCCCGTGCTATTACTTCGTTTTTGCTTAGCGTTCTTTCTGACTTTTTTTCTTTTTGCTCGGCTCCTAAAGGTCATAGCGTGTTAAATAGCCTATAGCCTTCCTCAAGAATTGGGCTATCAAATGCAAAAAGAATTTTTCAAATCCGACTGGTAGTTCCAGAGATTAGCGCGTTCAACCAAATAACAAACAAACAAACTCTTCAGCTTTATAATATTAGTATAGATATAGATACGACAAAAGACAGTCGCCCTGCTTCGCACGGTTTTTACGATTTGACAAAACAATTTCTTAATCATATATTATGTAATTATGTGTAATATATATTATGTATTTATTTTGATATACCTATGTATTTATTAATACATATAAATCTTCCGGAATAAATTCGCTAAATGGTGGTGAAAACCGCATCAAAATCCGTTGCGGAGTTTAGAAGAAAAACGCGGTCACACAGACAACACATGAAAAGCGATTTAAATTATTATGTATCGATAATACCGATGAGTCAACAGCTCATTGATCGCAACAAGGATATCTTGGGTTTGAATTTTCAGATTGAATCCAATGTCAATCAAAAACGAAGGTTCTTTTAGACACATTCGCAGTTATATCCCAAGTTCAGGTGGCCTTTTCTCCACAGAAACGCTCACGCCTGTTTTCTTTCTTGTTAAAGACCATAAAGCAATGTTTTTTTACAGAAAAATAAATATTAACTACTTGTGTGTCCCATGTTTTCGTTTTTGATGATACATTATTTTTATAAGCACTTGAAACCCTCAAAAAGTGCTCAAAATTGCCGCTGTCAACCTCTGTTGACAGCGCTTTGTTTACTAGGCCTCTGCCTAGTATACAAAGTTGACAACTATGAAAAATGAATAACATAAGGACACAGTATATATCCTTCCTATTTAGTTTATGAAATATCTTTTAAATTGGTCCAATATTGGAGAAGGAAATAGGGGAGAGCCAAACCTCGAATTATGACTTTTGACGTGACGTCTAATAAATCGATGAAGCTGGCTGCACTCACGAAAAAACATGACTCACGTAGCGTTACCTCGCGGCCTCGCTCTGTAGCGTTCCATGGCGGCTTGTAGTGCAAGCGAATATTAACAAATGCAATGCAACTATTCCATCAGTATTTTCTTATGACGTTGTCACGTTCAACTATCGTCAGTAAACCGACTTTACAGACAACCGATTTTTTTACTTAGGCTTTTTCAAAAGTCTCTCCGACCGCATTGATTCCCCTTAAAAACTTCCTTTTACTTAAAACAAATGAAGACGGATCGTGAACGATCGACCGATAGATAAGTGAAATGCAATTTATAACGATGATAATTTCTTTGAACCACTTTAAATACACTCAAGTGTTTTAAGCACTTCTGCTCCGTAAACATTTGTATTTTTTGTGCGAATTCGTTCTCGAATCTAGAATTATATCGTTGTAATAAGTGCTGAGGTCCAATGCTCCCGATAGGCTGTGTTACCTATTCAAATAATAGACGATTCATCATTAACAAGAAATGGACAGCAAAAAATGTTGTAGGAATAGTCCGTGCGCAAAGAACTGGTTCCGTCTGCGGTTTGGATAGCAACAATATTTCGATTAAGGACCTGGTTTACTCGATATAAAATTCAGTGCTGCATCAAAACGCATTGCGGAACCTAAGGGTGGAACTTTCATCATGTAGAACAAAATTTTACAGAAACTAGAAAAGACAAGAATATGAATATAAAGAGGATAAAAAGAGAAAGAGAAGAGAGAGATGATGGGGGGAAAGGATAAAGTTACGAGGTTTCAGTTTCCAGAAACTGTTTTCAGCAGTAATTAGGACGTATTCCACTCAGAGATCTGGGGCATTGTAATTCTAAGAACGTTCACGGTCTGAAGGCTAATTCCCGTAATTAAAAATAACAAACAGGGCAAGATAAATAAAACCGTTTAAAAACGTTCAAAATCTAGTCGAAATCTCATCTCAGTGGCAATCAATGTCAAAGCCGTGTCAAAAATTTAGGGATATTAGAGGTATTTTTGACAGAATGAGACAGACCAGAGAGGCAATTATCGTAGTTTTAAAAACTCAGTCTCGTCTCAGTTTCAATCTGTCAAAAATACTTCTAATTTCCCTACATTTGATTTCGGGAATCGGCCTTGGCACTCGACCGAACCACACAGACCTAAAAAGATCTATTGTATTCAAGGTTTTAACTGTACAAGTTCAAAATCCAATTCAGCAAATTCTTTAAAACTCTTGTAATTTTGTATTTGTATCACGTTTTTTCCGGAAAAAAAAACACAAGTTGTAACTAGCGACGGCGACGCGACGGTTGCTTCTTTTTCTGCAAATTGTAAAGTCAACGAAATGGGTTTCTCGGCGCTTGTAGGCAAGGAGCCAAAGTCTTGTTTTTGCCTGCGCAGTAAATTCTACATTTAAGACATGCACACGGCGACTTCTTTCACAATTTGGTCGCGCGTTTGTATTGGAATTGAAAGAAACTTGCGACTGAACAGAGAAAAGCAAAGTCCGTTTTCAAATTGTTGAAAAACATTGTTAAGAATTGAGATTTGCACGCAATTTAAACATCCCGATATCTTTGTGAAAGTAACGTTCACAATTAGGTCTAATTTCGTCATTGAAAATGAACGCGATCAAGAGCTGGCAGTATAAATATAAAATTTATTAAAAAAAAAATAAACACTGACAGTTCTTAAACGCGGTTTAGAAGTGCTGATCGCGTTCAGTTTCATTGGTGAAATTCGCCCTTAGTTGTCAAAAGAATCGATTCTTACTCATAGATAATGAACGCTTAAAAATCGATTTCTTCAACATTACACTTCACAATAATTAATTACAAGTACCTACTCAAAACAAGTACATTCACAAGTACTACATTTACGTAATTATCGACATAAACACTACAAAATGATGACTTTCAATAAACATGAAATCGGAAGGATCGACAAAAAGTTTTTCTGTACGGTTTCTGTTCGAACTGAACTCTAAAAAAGAAAATATAACTCAATGTATCGGTGTGGGAGTGTGGTTCCTTGAACTGTACTAAATGACACATTGAACATACAAAAATAAACACTCTATATCATATAAGTTAAGGTTGATTCTTGCATGGCAATGGGCCGACCACCTGCGCGTCACGGACCTGCCTTGCTAATTTCTGTTCCACTAGCAAATGGTATAAGCTAGTCATCTAGATTTTTTGTTTTATTATAAGATAAGATCTGTACTTCTTATTATTTTGGGCGAGTTAGCGCGCTATTTCATGTATTGTTAAGTTTTAAATAGTAAGTACTAGTTACTTACTAGATTGTTGTTGTAATCGATTTGAATTGTTGTGGTATACATTCTTTCGGGAAGTAACGGCATTGAGTTTTTGGCTAAGTTGTTTTTTTTGGTTAACATTTCTTTGTCGTGGATTGATTTTATAGTCTTTTTTTCTGCAAATGGAGGTGGAGAGGAAAATATCGGTGAAGCAAAGAGCGAGACTGATAAAGATTATGGTCTGTATCACAATGAAGGAGATATGACCTGGGCCTGACCAGAAATCTAGGTCTTACCTTGTAGTATGAATGACGCGATTATAAATCCAAGTTTATCTAAATAATTAAGGATGAAATTAATTACCTTTGCCTAACTCCTGTTTTTTTTTACTACTCACCCATAATACAGCCATAAAAATCAAGTTGCATATCAACCCTCAAGAAAATTACCAACTACAAAACTCAAACAGGCTATCTCTCAATCTAGTCCAGTTTTCAGCGTCATCACGACATGTAATCGAATATGGGAGTGGCAGCCGCGGTGCCTGTGGCGGTCCATCAAAATTAGCCCGCATGAAATTAGGCCTCGCCGGAGTGCGCAAACTTGTCTGAATATTATATGGACAAAAAAAGACATTATGTTTGTCTGTGCGTTGGTTATTTTTGCATAGATTTTTTAATAGAGAAGCAGTGGATAAAATCAGGATAAGGATCATCTTAATTTAACAGTTGCTAGTTGTCATGTAAAATACTGGTAGGTACTCAGCCGGTATTCTGTTAGACTGGAAGCTCACCCCAATATATCTGGAAAAAGGCTAGGCAGATGATGCGTTGCTAAGCCATAAATTCTGAAAGCTTATTCAATTTAATCTGGCTGCTTAATCCGATGCTTGATGAAATCACAAGAGCTAGTTGCCAACAGATGATGAAGCTTTCAAAACCAGGGTTAAGAAATAGATAGGATCATGCCAATGGACATGAAAATGGCATAAGTGAAGAAGGAATACAAAGCATTTGAAACGTATTCGTAAGTGTATATCAATGAGAAATAAATTAAATAAATCCTTTGACTGTCGTGCATAACGCTAATTACTTTGGCTACACACGTCTGGCCCAACGCTTACACATGAAAAAACAAAAAGGTAAACCTGATTTTGGTTTGGTAATCGGGTATTTTTAATTCATAATTTTTTTTCGAGTCTAATTACTTATGAGGTTTGATTTTTATGATTTACTGGATGTACTTGAGCTACGAATCAAGTTTTTTTTTTAGAATTTATAATTCTTTACTTAAGTACATGTTTGTTTTTTATAATTATTGAACCAGTAAGCTGGTTTTTAAGTTTGAAGACGTTTTTTGATAAAAAATATTTGTAATCAGGTTATTGTTGGGTAACGGCGTTTTTTAATTGATTTATTGGCCTAAATTATTCGTTTTTAATTTATTTTAATAAAGAAATACCTTCTTAACTTTTTGCCGAACACCTACACATTCACATATTCGAGGTATCAAGTAAGGAAGTGAAACACTAAAATATCTTTAGCCAATTAACGAAGTTGCGCGAGTGAAATGGCGGCTAAAACTTGTATCTTATACATTTTGTCTGCTCAATTACGATGCGATACGTTTACCTTTTAAATTGGAGCAGTTTGGTATATTATCGAATTATTATTAGGTTTAATTATTTATTTATGTGTTTATTATACACACATCGTCACCTGTCTAATGTTTTCGGAAAGTCAGAAAACTAAAATGGAAGTGGGCTGGTCACACCCTCAGAGGCACAGACAAATGGAGCAAAAGGGTAACCGTCTGGTACCCGAGAAATGGCAAACGACTCAGAGGAAGGCAGAGAAAACGCTGGACCGACGAGCTGGTAACCATAGCAGGAAAACTATGGACGCTAATAGCAGTCGATAGGGAAAAGTGGAAGGAAATGGAGGAGGCCTTTGCCAATAGGCATACAGATGAAGACAGCCGGTGTCAATAATAGAATTAATTTTTTGTCTTTACTTTTAGCTATACTTAATTACAACTTATTAATAATTGTATTGTACTAGCATAAGTTTCAAATGGTCTGAATAAATGGCTTTTATTATTATATACACACATCAGTGAAAATGCAAATAATGGTTTTGTTTCTTCAAGAGACAATTATTCATACTTAGTTTCAGAGATTACATCCATATATAAGTCTTAAGGTACCTAAGTATATTTTAGTATTAAAATAAATGAAAACTTAATTATAATACAATACAAGTCTCCATTTACATCACCTACAAAACGACAACATTACATTTCACAACAATTCCACAAACACCAAGAAATATGATCGCGAAAAATTCGCTAAAACGCAAAACGAACGGAAACCAAGTATCAAAGACATGAAAATGAAATAAAAATCGCACTTGAACAAGCCGCGTGCGCAATACGACACTCGTGCTTGTACGTACAGTCGCATTGTCGAAATACTCGCACCGGTTATTGACCCCGACGGAGGGCCTAAAAACTGGTACCTGTCGCTTTTCAGAAACTTTAAAAGCACCCACGTCAAGACGGCGTGTGAACTGTATCCACATTGTTTTCGACTGTACCTATATGGGACCTATATAGCCACCTATATGGGCACCTATACCGCTATTTATATGGATGTCTGAGACTGATTATAACGCTGAGTTCATCTATATGAAAGACTGGTCGTGACTGTACCTACACCATTTGAAGTGAGCTAGGGATAGATTCGGGTCATTCCTTACCTGATTTGCGTGCAGGTAGGGTTTTGTTGTATGATTGATCTAGATTTCGGTGAGTCCTGTATCGTGGCTGAAGTCACCTATCAATAGGTGACTGACAGGCATCCATATGCCTGAGACTATAAAGCTGGTCGTGACCAACATCATTTGAAGTAGGGATAGATTCGGGTCACCCCTTTTTTGATTTGCATGCAGGTAGGCTTTTGCTGAATGATTGATCTAGATTTTAGCAATTCCTGTATCATGGCTGAGGTCACCTATATGGATGCCTGAGACTTTTATACTGGTCGTAACTGTACATCATTTGAAGAGAGCTGGGGTAGATTCTGGCCATTATGTGATTTGCGTGCTGGTAGGCTTTTGTAGATTGATTGATCTAGATTTTAGTAATTCCTGTATGGTCTGTCTTTTGAAATCTGTCTTTAAAGGTACGAGTTCGTAGCCGACTGCAGACAGCAGCAGCAGACGACGTGACGTTGCGTCGCAACGACACGTCGCAGCGTCATGTCGTTGCAGTCATGATTCCAAACCCAACTGCAGATGGCAACGCCGTATTCCAGTTAGTTCTGAATGTTCCGTGAGACAAGATTTCTGACCTGTTTGGGATTAGCGTGCGCAATTTACTTTTGTATCTTTTGTTAGAAGAGGAAGAAGACGTCGATGACTTGTTTTTATTATACAAGTATAGAAATTCAACATACTGTCGCTCCAGCGTCGGTGGCACTACTGATCTACGGTCGGGCGACACGACGTCTGCGGTCGTGCGATGTGTCGTCGGGCGACGTGTCGCTAGCTGCGGAAGGTATTTCATAGACACACATACAAACCAGTGGTGTCGTAGCGACACGTCGTCTGCTGCTGCTGTCTGCCTTTGCGTCGCGCGCGATTATATCGCGTGTCGCGCCTGTTTGTAGAAGCCTTAAGTTTGGCTGCTAGGTGAAGTCGGCGATTTTTGTTTGGACTGTGTTCTTTACACGGTCCATTAATCTGCTTCCAAGAATGCTGCGCTCCATTGCTCTCTGGTAAACTTCAAACTTGAACCTCTGCTGAACTGTTAATGGCCAAATTTGAGTGCCGAATGTGGATAGCTGGCTGGCAAATCTTTTCCTCGACTGAGATATATTATAATTCGATTCTCAATAACTCTTACTACCATGAGAGAAAAATTGCAACTTGCCCGAATATTGGACATACTAGCAACAATGAATTCCACCCTTAATAGTACAGTTTAGGAGACAGCATTATCATAAATTGTATCATCTTAAATCACAGATTTTTATATTGTAACTAGGTTCTGCCCACGGCTTCGCCCGCGTGGATGTGGGAAATTATCCCACGGGAACGTGCTGCCGGGACAAAAAGTCTATGTCCTTTCCTAGGAAGCCATCTACCTCCTTGCCAAATTTGATCGAAATCCGTGCAGTGGTTTAGGCGTCAAAAGGTAGCATACGGACAGAGTTATTTTAGAATTTATAATAATAGCAGTGCCCCGCGGTTTCACCCGCATAGGTGACGATCCCGTGGGAATATCGGGATTTAAACTATCCCTATACCAATTTTCATCTAAATCGGTTCAGCGGTTTAAGCGTGAAGTGAAGAGGTAACAGACAGACATACACACTTTCGCATTTATAATATTAGCATGGATTTATGTTTGGTATTCCTAATACTGAAATTAAATGCTAATATAATGCACTGTAGACAAATGTTTTTACATAGTACAGCTGTTTTTTACCCGACTGCGCCAGAAGGAATGCTATTGTTTACACCTTCTTTAATATTTGTACTCAAACATTATAAAAGAGTTCCGGCTGTTGTTTTTGATTCCATTGTGTTTTTGTTGCAATATAATTTATAAGTTTAAGCTTGATAGGTTGCTGCGCAAAGAAACCTGCTTCAGTTTTTTTAGATTAGCAGAATTGTACGTCGTGGTATTTTGATACAGGTACACTACGTAGTATTATTATTCAAATAAATGCATGGGATTTATAACAAGCAAGTCAAACATTCCAAATATGTGTCGTAAGGTCGTATTTCATTTGAGAGTATACTCCTGCTTAAAGGCTCCTACAAACAGGCGCGGCACGTTGCGCGACTTGCGGTGCCTTAGTGACGCGCGCGATTTTATCGCGTGTCACGCCTGTTTGAAGAAGCCTTAAATCATTAATAGACAAAATATTTGTTGTCCAACACCCTAATTGCGTGACACACTATCAATCTCAATCTGAATCATTTTGAAGAATATTGCTAATCCATTGCTTCATATGTTCGAAAAATGTGTCTGCTCAACAACGTAAATAACGCAATGAATGTTGTTGAACTGTCAAAATGATACACATTGCTACTGATAGTGTGTTACGCAATCACCCCGCAGGTAATACCTGGTTAACAGCAAGTTGAGACGACATAGGTAGCTTAAAATACTACCTACAGCTAGGTTGTACAATGCGTGCCACGAAAGATGAGACTTGACCCCGCCTCCCTCGCTCTTTCCGCCGCCCCTATGACGTCCGGTCCCGTCCCGCACTCAGACCTCATACCGCTAAAGATACCTAAAATCGTGTACTGCGCATGTCAAACCACGTGGTGTGTGAAGTCTCATCTTTCGTGGCACGCATTGTAATATATTATTTGCTGGTGAAACCCAAGCTAGACAGTTAGTGTGTATCTTAGAGCTCGAGGTATGAGTTCCAGTGTGGAGACTAGAGAGGTGATTTCAGGAATGGCGTGTGTGTTGTGTGTTATAATCTATATTGAATATTTGACATTCGTAAGTCACATGACATGCATGTTCGATACCCACAGTTTCTTGTATCTGCCATTCGCAAACAATCGCAAAATAAAACTTTTTTTTTAATATGTAGATATTTTTTTATTGCTGAGTGGGCCAGCTCTTGACCTCGATCACGCCTGATGGAACGCGATGGATGACGTCCATGACGGAACGAGCCTGTCCAGAAGATGCCGGGGTTCACTCTTGCTTTGAAGACAGACGGGTTTCATGTGGAAGGAAACACAAACGCTGGCAGAGAGTATGACACAATGCGTGCCACGAAAGATGAGACTTGACCCCGCCTCCCTCGCTTTTTCCGCCGCGCCTATGACGTCCGGTCCCGTCCCGCACTCAGACCTCATACCGCTAAAGATACCTAAAATCGTGTACTGCGCATGTCAAACCACGTGGTGTGTCAAGTCTCATCTTTCGTGGCACGCATTGTACATATCAACCTATTTCAAAAACTTTTTATGACATATACCTAGCAAATGCAAAATAATATTATACAATATTATATATCATAATCACACATATGTATGCCACATACTATCGAATTATATTAAATTAAATAAATAACGAAGCTATCGGTCACGATCCCATATATTTATATTTTTCCTTCTAAGAGTCATGTGGCGGAAAACCACTAGGTATATATGTAAAATACCGGTTTATAACTATATATATAACAGTCACACAAGATATGAATGTTATGAGGAAAACCCGGTACAAACAATGGATGCTTAATGAAATTTTGTCTGCCCTTTAGTGTCATTTTGTTATGTTGACAGGAAATGAGTTTACAGCCTTTTTGCCGTCAAACTTGGATTTATTGTTCTTAATTCTCGAAACTGCAAGAATAACTCCAATACAAACAATAATCATTATAATATATTTTTGTTTTTATGGGATACCATTATGGTGTCTAAAATAAGCGGCTTACAAAACGACATCGCTAGGCTCTGCGTCTATAGCAAGATAATTTACTGTGTAAAACTAATTCTTCTTTATGATATTATTGTTCTTTCTTTTTAAATCTGAATCACGACTTCAGGTACTTGCACATACGAGTAATTGTGGATCACTTTCCGAACAGTTTTATATTGAATTTAGCAAATTGGAAATATGTGACAGTTGTAAATGTTACTATAACGAAGAATAGAAAAGCAAACAATCAATTTGTGACTGGATCTCCTATTACGCTAATATGTTCAATATAATGGCTATGTCGATGTCATAGGACATTCATATACTCATGCGCATATAAACACACATAGTCAAAAACATTGGCATTTTACCTTGAATGCCAACAAAACTTAACAATATAACAAAATTCATATACGTAAGTAAACATAAAACATATGTATATGTATACAGTGTCGAATCTACACACACATGATACACGATAGCGCTGCATGCTAAGGGATGCATCCCTTGTAAAAACCTTGTTTATAAGTACTGAATTTTGAGACATTCTTGACATTCATGTCAAGAATGATTCAAAATTCAGTACTTTCAAACTTGGTTCTCAATTTTGTCAAGTGCCAAAATACATTGGGTAGACTCAGAAGTTTTTTAAACAGTACAATACAGTTTACAGACACTGCTGATTGACATTATATTTCTGTAGTATATACGTATGTTATAATGGGATCAATGGAATCTTGGCAGTAATAAGCTAATTTTGTTAGAAAAACGTAAGCACGTAAATAGATGGAGAAAGGGCTCGTCTAGACGTTTCGAAATAGTTTTGTTTTGGTAACGACACGACACTAATAATTAAGAATTATTGAGATAATAAAAGTTTCAGCGTGTTTTCCTACAAAACAGAAAGAAAAAAACAATTGTTTTTATTTCTGGAGGAATGCGATGTCTTGGGGAAGACTGAGAGTTACTTCGGATGGACTAAAACTAATGTTCTTTCAGCTACTAATGTTGAGGGTGCATTGATGTTGAATTCTTCATCAGCTAAATTTACCATTTCAATCTTCAAGATGATGATGGTCAGCTTTAGCCAATTATAAACCCGCATATTGCTTGCGACTTTATCAATTGCATTGTTGCTAGAAATTCTGTTGATATCAATCTGACCGGAATAGTAGTACAAGATCTATACAATGAAGAAAGTCTTGATGGTAAAAAACTAGTTTAGAAAATTTTGGGCCAAGTCGTTCGGTCTTAATTTTGATAGAACCAATACAAGGTATAAGGAACATCGACGCGCAAATGTTATCATGAATTCAGTATATGATTCTAGATACTCTAGAAATTCTCCGTGTTTTATGGAAGAGCTATAATAATTGGTCACGTGACTGAAGTAAGCATCAGCATCACCACGAGTTGGTGGCTCTTGATGATTGACTATATATTTCGGTGTAGGACAAAGAGCATCGTCCCGTCTTCCTGTTCCCGTCATGTCGTTAGCTGCGCGGATTAGGGAATGCTTTGAGTAGGAATGCGAAAACTGTGGAGCGGTTAAAAGTGTTGCGATAAATTGGTGATGGACATCAATTTTTGATAGCCCCTCCACCAAAATTGATGTCCAACAATTTTGCATTCCAACGTTTAAATAGTAATGTCAGAAAAATGTGTAAAGCGATAAATAATGAATGAGTCTTTACACTTTACAGTTTGTTGAAGTTAGTACTTTGTGCTAACGAAACTGAACTTGAAATGTATAAAATAGCCAAGTTTTATTTGTTACGCATTTGACGCTATTTGCCACCGGTCACACGCAACAATGTATTATGTAACAAATATAACAATATATGTAGCACAAAGGGCATGAGGTCTGACAGATCATTATAAATACGAAATACTGTTTAATCAATTAATTAATTTAAATATTGAGGTACACATAGAACACAATACAATAGGTATATTCTAAATAACATTGGATTGTTCTCCCTTCGCCACTGAATGCGCAAGGGCTCATTAAAGAAAAGGCCAAAGTTAAAGTTTATTGTTAGTACTTAATCAAAGTTTTACCAGTACTTGTTGACCTTTCCTATTAAGTATATACTTGGTATTTGTTTAAATTCCATTAAAGATTACTTAGCTAAAGATATTTTAAGGAACTATATCTTTTAAGATCCGCAGACTTGATCGCAAAACCTCAACATTATTTATACTTTTATAAATAGTGACACAACTTTGTCTATTCATATCTACTGGTACTGGTGTCACTTTTCAACTTATCGTTTTCAAACAAGTGACACTAACAAAGATCAATAGATCAATCTCTAATTACATTATCTACACCCTACAGTTTCTATTCTTCCATCGTACCATTAATACTCATTGTTCAACAATATATCCCAAGTCGCTACTGCCAGTGGTGGTACCACGCAGCAAAAGTAGCAGCCACCCACGGCTGGCGTGCGGGTGAAAGAACTCGCCACTATTACACAAACTCCCGGCTCTGATCTCATCTGCAGGACTTGGACACGAAATGATGAAGCTGCAGAATAACCATTTTGTAATAAATAGGAATGTTACTGAGATTGTCTGATAAGGTGTGCTAGCGCAGAGGAATTTGAATGGACCAGTGGTAACACTGTAATGACAACCGACATACAACGAGAAATCAAATCGAATCACATCAAAACTCCTAATACTTAAAAAAACATGTGTTTTTATTAAATTAATAAATGTTACAAGACCATTGTGTTGGAACAATTGCATTCAATTGTCTTGTTTATTTCTTTGTTGTTTACATGTCCACTGCTGGACATAAAACTTTCATAGAAGTTGGAGTCGACCCATCCGGTTTCGTAATCACAGAATCCTCAGACCAAATAGAAAGTCAAGACATAGCGCTGTCAACAGTGAAGTGAGGCCGGTTTCGTAAACATGTGTGCACTTAGTGAGGTGTAGTTTGATTGTAAATGGTTGTAAATGTGTGCGTGTGAGCGTGTATGCACAGAGCGGAGGTGTAGTTTTGGCATGCTTCACTGTATTGTTCGCAGCGCTGTCTTGACTTTTTGTTTGTTCTGAGCACAGAATAAGTCTTCTACATCGTATCTGATACACATCTTCGTTGTTTCCTATTTCTCTGTCACCTGCCCAAGTAGACCTTCTGTTATTTTCACTTCCTGTCCTCAAAGTATTTCTGGTTACCGAGTTTTTGGAAATAATTCAGTTGTAACGTTTAAAACTGTAGTATAGTGCCAAAAACTTTCTATTTTCATCTTGATCTTTGAGTCGGTTGCTAATTTGGCTAGGAAGTCATCCATCTTGCTGATCTACTGTGATCGTAAGTGTATCATCAGCCTCTTATGTTAATGAGGCGATAGTCGTTCTAGGAGGTATTAGTGTCAATTGTCACTTCATATAGTGTAGGTTGTGTCCTTTGTGATCTAGCATCAATATTTTTTTTTGGGAGTGATTTGAATTGTATGCCTTTATTGACAGTAATAGTGGTGTCATTTTTGGCCTCCTTTGCCAAATAATTTGTATAGCACTTCGTATACCACAATAGACATGGTCTAACTACTAGGTAGTCGTATGTAGAGCCTACTGTAATAAAAAGCTATAAAGAAATTGAGGTACAGTCAACAAAAGAGATAGGTATGCAGGGTCGTCGCATTAGTTAAAGTTTAGTAAGAAACCGATGGATGATGTCGACTGAAATTTAATTTGATTAATGATGTTTTCTTGATTATTAAAATTAAATTTTATTCGAGAACATCCATCGGTTTCTTACTAAACTTCAACTACATATATCTGACAATCCTGCATACTTATCTCTTTTGTTGACTGTACGATTCTTAATTTTTTGGCAAATTAATTGTTGAAGATGGTGGATGGTGGTGGGGCTCAACTGTATAACTTTATACCGGAATGAATTAAGGAATCAAAATCACATGTTCTGAAAAGGTTTGAATTGTAAGTTTGTACCTACTGTTTTTTTTTTAATTTTTATACAATTTTAATTTAGTTTTAAATAACCCAGCGAAACCGTCGCCTAGCTTCATAAATAGATAATGTTTTTCGTCATAGGAGAGAATAACTGTATTCTTTTATAGTGAAATAAATTATCTTCAATCGTAAGATATACGACTTGCTGATGTTAATAATCTACAGAACAGAGTGATTTCAAATAATTACGTAAACTAGCGTCCTTTATTTCTTAGTAACAGTTTGCCAATACATCTCCATCAAGTTATTAACCTCAGAATTGGCACGGACTCATAAACAGCTGATTTCATTCAGCTGGACATTTCTCTTTTACTCCGTCAGACATAAAAACAATCTGACTTCACTATAAAACTCAAATATTTGCTCAATTATAAATACATAATTTTAATTGTGCTTTCTCCTCTCGAAGATATGATATCACTCAGCTCCTTCCGTGGTAGCAAACTTTAGCAGCCGGAACAGATGAAGATATAATATTCTATTATACATATGTTTATTTTATTTTATCGCTTCACTCATCATTTATAGTACCTAATTAATGCATGGCAATCGGCAAAAAGAGCTTTCGATCGCACCGAACGGTATTTCGAATTCACGCCAATCATGACTGATGCAAAACGGCCATTTTTTTAAACCGGGCGCTGAGATCTATTGCTATCTCTTTCACACACCGAAATGGATGACGGAGCAAGGTAGACTTTTACGAGTCGAAAGTTTTTGCTCAAAACTTGAGTACGTAAGGCGCTGGAATGCAATATTCAGTTGAATATAAAAATAAAGTGGCCCGGATTGTGGCGATCCTATCGGCCAGTGCGGCGCGGCGGGCCAATTATTTGATCCCTCTGTTGCCATGGCAACGGACGCTTGTTTCAACGCAAACGCCAATCGATTTTTCGGTCATTAAATAAGTTAGTGGCATACTTTTTATGAAATGCTCATAAAATTGAGAGTTACATGATACTTGGGGCATTTGTGCTATCAATTTAGGGCTTTTGATGTTATGTAACTATTTGATAGAGTTTTTGTACAATAGAGGTGTTCTGTTCCTTCCTTTTTTGACGATCAACAAAAAAAAAACTAATAGCGAAAATTATTTTCTGCCAGTACTCATTCCATCAAACTTAAATCTTTTTTGTTCTCACAACACTAGATAATCTAAACCACAGTATTCAACTACACACACGTAGGTTATCTGCAATATTATATGTGTTAGTTACATAGTAACACTAATTGAATAGTTTTCAATAGCAAACTTGCAAAGAACTGATGAACCGGAGAGAGAGCGTGGCGGGGGGTGATAAAAAGCTCACCCACTATGTACAGACAGAGAAAAAACGCAAAAAATATATATTCATTACGTTGCCTGTGAGTCTGTGAGACATGCCGACCGTAGCGTTAGAAGAAAAGAGAAAAACAAGAAACAAAAATATTTTTAATGGAAAATTAAGAAGATATAAAGAACTTCTCGTGGAAGACCTGGATGAGACTCGCATCCTACCAGGGAAGTATGGCACATAAGCGAGGAGTATACTTAGCAGTGGGTGGAGCAAGGCTGCCAATAATGTTGATGATGGTGATTATAAAATTAGATCTATGTGAGAGATCATTAATTATAGCAGCACTAGCAGCGCCCCGCGGTTTCACCCACATAAGTCTTAATCCCGTAGGAATATCGGGATCAAAAGTACCCTGTCTTAATCCTGGTTATAAACTTACCCTGTTACTAATAATCGTATTATATCAGATGAATAGTTACACACCGATTTCGCTCTTTCAGTCGTCAGTAATTTGACTTTCGAAAGAAGAAAAGCGTTGTGTAACTATACAACGTTTAATTGTAAGGGGTTATATGTATGTGTGCCAAATTTCATCCAATTCCGTTCTGTAGTTTTTGCGTGAAAGAGTAACAAATATCCATCCATCCTCACAAACTTTCCCGTTTATAATATTATTAGTAGGATCAGTGCTTGATTTACGAGTTCTGACAGCCCTAGGCTAACTATGAATATGCGCCGCCCTCCCCCGGACCTGTCCTGCCTAGCCCATGAATATACTTACTATTTTTTTTGCATTTTACTAGATTTCCGAACCGCGGTTCTTCTACTAGTATTAAGGCGCATATTTTAAATTAAGGTGAATGGGTAGTGGTAGACCGCGAAATTCAAATTTTCTTACGTTTTTTGCAATTTGCAGGTCAGTGTCAGATTGTATCTTGATCAAAATATGATTCGCGACAATAACAGGTACATATTTAAGGAATTATAATCATTAGAATCATTAATATATCTTTCTAAGTTAGATTTCTACCACCAACCACCAATCTCTTATGGAAAAGTGTTAGTGGTAGAAATCTAACATAGAAAGATGTATTATTGATTCTAATGATTATACTTCTCTAAATATGTACCTGCTATTGTCGCGAATCATATTTTGATCAAGATACAACCTGACACTGACCTGCAAATTGCAAAAAACGTAAGAAAATTTGAATTTCGCGGTCGCAACTACCCATTCACCTTAAGTACCAAATTTTGTTCTGTGAATAAGTGGCTCAGCGCCCCCTCGATCCTTGCGCCCTAGGCTTGAGCCTAGTTAGCCTGTGGGTAAATCAGGCCCTGAGTAGGATAATACAGTTTACTACGTAACTGTGTAAACGGCAATTTACACAGGTTTGATCAAATTACAATTTACAAGTACCCTCTTGATTGCATTTGATATTAAATACATCTTCCTTATTGTTATCAAAGTAGATTAGTTTATCGATCAATTGGGATTTCCTGTGCTATGATAATTTTAACACGGTCTTTGATGTCATTACTATATGTTATTTTGACTATCACTGTAAAAACTTACAGAAAGATTTTCTTGATTTTTAATTGCCGCATTGTTTATTTTATCTACTTCGTCCCACCATTTTAGCACGATCGAAGCTAAGCTTGAAGGTAAAAATTTTACCTTCAAGCTTAAAAATTTAAAAAGAGTTGAAAGTTACACTCATGGTTTTGACGCCGAATAGTCTGTAATTCGTTTTAGTCCCAATTCCCAAGGGTTAAAATGTTATGTATTAAAAACGATTAAATTAATAAGTAAACTATTCTGCTGTCGCTACAACTCGCCTGCCCAGTGGCCACTGGCCAGTGGAGCAATACGCGTGGCTTTGGAGGACCACAGGAAGTTGATTTTTACGTAATTATATTTTTTGTCTCCATCAAAATGCTCTCTCGGTTTCTGTGATCCGATCCAGTGTAATATGTATGGCCTACTGTGGAGTGTTTTTTTTATACGAATAATGTAAGAGATGAGCGTGTAATGTCTATTGTTAGGAGATCGGAAGATACAACTTTAGGAAGGAGTAGTATTATATCCGAGTAGTAGTACCTCATTAAAGGAGAATGGGACCAGAAGACCTCATCCATCGCTTTCCATCAGGCGTGATCGAGGTCAAGAGTGGGCCCATTCCACAACAAAAAAACTGGTCAAGTGCGAGTCGGATTCTCGCACCGAGGGTTCCGTTCACATTGGGAAATGGTTGGATAATAATAACTTTTACTGTTAAGTGTCAACTAAAATACATAATTATTATGTATTTTAGTTGACACTTAACAGTAAAAGTATATACTTATTATAAGAATATTATTATCCATACTAATATTATAAATTCGAAAGTGACTCTGTCTGTCTGATTACCTTTTCATGCTTAAACCACTGAACGGATTTCGATAAAATTTGGCAGAGAGATAGATTGTATCCCGGGGAAGGACATAGAATAGTTTCTATCCCGATATTCCCACGGGATGGACACTTATGCGGGTGAGACCGCGGGGCGCTGCTAGTCAGTATATATAGTAAATAGTATGTATGTGTATAGGTTTATAACCCATGTATCTATTTGTGTACCTAGTTTTAATAGTTTTTTTTAATGATTGTTCCTCTCGACCAAAGCACCTACCATCTAATCTCTTCACCAGCTCGGTTGACTGGTAGAGAATGCCTAAGACATTAAGTCCGCCTTTGTACCTTTTGTGCGAATAGTTAAAAATAAATAAATAAAAGTTTGTATTACCTACAGCTATTTCACGCAAACGTCAGTGAGCCCCAAACTAGACAGTGTCTGTATCTTGGCGCTCAGGATGTGATCTTGTCATCTTTAGAGTAAAGAGGTCCTAATGAATGACCTCTTTGCTCTAAAGAGCTCATTTATTATGACAGTTTTACTCAAAAAAAAATTTTTGGTAATTAATTTAAATTTGTCAGTTTTTGCACTTGCCAGTCTCTCACAAAGTGTCATACATATTTTGTGCATTGTTGTCAAAACGGTATAATTATTGTCTCTATATTTACTTATAACTATGTAAAAGAAAAATAAAGAAATTATTACAGACTCATGACAGTGTCAGTGTTTTAGAAGTTTTCACGACTACTAACGAAGACAACATCGTTTGCGTTTCAAATCAAAATTAATATTTAAATGTACTACAGAGCATTATTCCTTAATTTAATTTAGATTCAATGATTAGTAAAGTAATCAAAACAGCGGCAGCAAAATATTTGACAGCTATTTGCGAGGTTGCCAATTTTCAAAAACAAAAAAAAAAATGGACAACATTGTCAACATTTTTTTTTAAGCTGAGAACGAGGCTTTTGACTACGTGTGTGTGTATTTTATGTCTTTTTAAATAATTTTTTATTTGCAATGTGCGTTTTTGTTTGTGCAGAATAAACAATTTTTCTTTCTTAACAGAATGCACACTCTTAACTAAACTTTTGCAATCAGGTTTGGCGAAGATTAGTGAATTAGCCCGCTTGACTGTCCAAGGCAAATCTGACGCTTGTCGTCCTAAGGTATCGTCACTAGATCTAAATCCTAATGTGACCTAATTAAATATTTTTTTCTCTACACAAAGAACCGTTTTACGAATGTCACAGGTGTGACGGCTAGTCAGTCATGTGTGCTACCGATACCATCGATTCCTGTCAAACATCTGGTCGAGATAACATCTTGTAATAAATTAGACGTAGTTTCTGTAGTATAAGGACCCCGGTTTTTGTGGTACTTAAAGTACCAGTACATGAGCTTGAAGTTTCATCTACCTCTGTCTGTTTTACCGAAAATGGTACTTCAACAAACAAAAATCAATTCTATGTCTTTGTGCTAAGGTTGATTATTCTTTAATTACTAGTCACGGTGTGGCCAGGACCTCTGGTTTATGTGGTACTGTATGATATGTGACACTTCTTCAACTACTTTGTAAAAAAATGGCGGATCTACAGACCGCGCGTGCGACAAAAAATGAGTCGATTTAAATAAATGGTAAGATGGATTAATATAATATTCATATATTAATAATAAGATCTCTCTGACAATGGTCAGTACTTGCTTGTGCGTAGGTCAGTTTGGTTCATTATCATATTATATTAGGTAGTGATATAAAAACTGATTCCTAAAATCCAATTTCAAGACCAGGGCGTCAATTCCTCAGCTAATCCCGCCAATTTTGCGTTCATTTTGCGTGTTTTCGTTCATTGTGTCACAGAGAATAAGGGCCCCAGGTCTACCAATACTGGTTAAAATCAAAGGTATGTCTGAAGTAACAATAAACTGTAAAAAAGGTCTATTCTTAGAAGTCAAACTCTTTGTTACCCACAGCACTGTAAGAAAATATTTGTTCATCTACTACATACCTACTTACTTGTTTATTTACGAGTACCTACCGTTCTTCATAAGTTCTTGTATCAAATATTAAGATTAACTTGATACTCTCATAAGTGAATTGTGTTCTTTTTGAGAAATAAATGTCTTAAACCGTAACATTCTGGACCTATCAGAGATATATACTCAAAGCTCGCCATACTAAAATAACCACATCGTGCGTGCACCATTGATTTTCAATTTAAACTGAACTCGTTACCTTTGAAATCAGGTCAAGAATTCGCTTGTGACCAATTGAGAGCAACAATTGTGATTTCGCATTTACGCCTTCCAGGATATGACCAAACTGTACCTTCGTTAGGTTTGTTGTAGCAGTACTTTTCATTATACAATTTGTGATTTCATTTGCATATTGCTAATGAGTTTTGCAGATGATCGGTATGGAACAGTACTCCTTAAATCATGGAGACGACAGAATAGGCTTCATTATGCCATACAACGCTATTTGTTTAAAGGGGAGCACATAAAGTCGGTGGGAGATAAAGTTTAATTACTTTTCTTGAGTGTATGCCTTTACGACTCTGTCAGAGTCATGTTCAGTCAGAGATGTCAAAAAGTTTGGAATTTAATTGTTTTTGGCCCCAGAATTGCAACTTTGCCGTCGTCGGTATGACAAGTAAGTCCATTCATAGTTATTTTACAATGCGTGCCACGAAAGATGAGACTTGACACACCACGTGGTTTGACTTGCGCAGAACACGATTTTAGGTATCTTTAACGGTATGAGGTCTGAGTGCGGGACGGGACCGGACGTCATAGGGGCGGTAGAAAGAGCGGGGGAGGCGGGGTCAAGTCTCATCTTTCGTGGCGCGCATTGTACCTGTGATTTTGCATCGCTGTCAATATCCCAGTGATCTGTAACCTCGTGATTATACGGTTGGTGTTGGGTTGCTGTAACTGTTAGTTTGAAGCTGTCAGAGGTATAAAATATCTGTGAAAGAACTGTAGTAAGGAACCTAGAACGTATTAAATAATTGACAATAAAGTTATGCAATTATATTTAATTCAACATTCCGTGAACAATTACAGTGTTTCTATAAGGTCTGCATGTTCTTTACACTGACAGAACACGCTAATTTTGTAAGCATTTTTTCTCCTAATTTAATTATGCAATAACGAAAATTCATTAAGCTAAAAGAAGCGGCGCCATGTAAAAACCAGTTTAACCTTTAGAGTTACCGGGTGCTTACCGACTATGAAATTAAAATGCTAAAGTATGGCAACCAAGGTGCTGATTACCATACGGATTAGCTAACCGGAAATCGTATGTTCACAGTCACGCCACAATCTTCCGTGGATAAGCAGACGTTTTTGTAGTCAGACCCTCCGCGACTGAAGTAAACTATTTGTAGATGTCAATTGCCCAATGGAGCGTAAAGAAACGATATATTGACGTAAATGCCATAGGATTAATAAAAAGTTATGTAAACGCGATAATCGACACACTTGATAGGATAACCGTGGCGTTAAGGCAGTTTTTAGAGGGCTTTGATCATCGCTGCACACGCAAGATTGCTCTGTATGCGTGAAATTTTACCTGAAAGACCAAGTATCATTATGAATACATGACAGATTCAATGTACGGCAACGCACGCGAATGCAGAAATATAGACAATAGACATGTCTCTAAAACAGGCAGGCAGGCTGGTATTCAGCTGCATCCGGTTAGACTGGAAGCCGATCCCAATATCA
This sequence comes from Luperina testacea, assembly GCA_927399505.1. NCBI lineage: Eukaryota > Metazoa > Arthropoda > Insecta > Lepidoptera > Noctuidae > Luperina > Luperina testacea. The sequence continues at coordinate 3,356,267 of OV656769.1, forward strand.
TTGCTAAAAAGGTTAGACAGATGATGATGATGAGACATGTCTCTAAAACATAACATACCTAATACAGGAGCATAATTATGGACAACAGTATGCTGCTGTATCATGTTATGTTTAACATTAGCCATCATTGACTATATTATTTTTTGACCTGAAAGCCAGTTTGCTAACTCAGTTCGGTAATGACCTCAAATGTGTGTTCAGCCTTATTGTTATTTTAGTTTTTAGATTATGTTAAAATAAAACAAACGTGCTTGGCTGACAAGAAAAAACGGAAGGGACTTTATTACTTTTTTTAAAAAACGTCATAGACACTAACCATAAAAACTAACTAATTAGATCAAGGTATTTTGAGCATATAACAACACCCCCACTCTCAAAATACAGTTATTATGTATTAAAATACAACAGTTACAATGCCTAACTTTTTTACAAATTTATGATGTTTCGCTGAACTTAAGCTTTTGGTAAGTATGTCTGCTGGCATATCTTCAGATGGCAAATAATTAATTTTAACAATTTTATTACTAATTATTTCTCGACAATAGTGATATCTTACATCAATATGCTTTGATCTGTTATGGAATACAGGATTTCCTGACAGTTTCAAAGCACTTTGGTTATCATTATATAAGTTAATTGTATACATCTGTTCAGTTATCTCATTCTGTAAATTAATAAGATACACAGCTTCTCTGCACCCCTCTGTAATAGCCATATACTCTGCCTCTGTACTTGAAAGCGCTACTGTTCTTTGTTTTTTACAACCCCATGAGATGACTGAACCTGATAACATAAAACAGAAGCCAGAATAAGATCTTCTGTCTATTGAATTATTTGCCCAATCAGCATCAATATAACCCTCAATATTAACATTTCCATTTTTACAATACTTTAAGCCTAAACATCTAGTTTTTTTTAAATATTTTAATATTCTTTTAGCATACAACCAGTGTTCATTATTATGACAGTTATTAAATTGACTTAAGTATCCTACAGCAAAGGATATGTCTGGCCTAGTCAGTACAGCTAAATACATTAGGCTCCCTATGAGCTGCTGATATGGATTTTGACTTTTAACATCTTGACTTTTTACAGTATTCAATTTAGCCTCCATGGGTGTATCAACAGACTTACACTCAGTCATATTAAATTTACACAATAAATTATCAATATAGGTTTCTTGACTCAAAGTAATGACTTTATTCTCTTTATCAGTACTTACATTTATACCAAGACATTGTTTAATTTGCCCTAAATCTTTGATTTGAAATTGACTACTTAAAGTTTCTTTTAACAATTCTGTTTCCTTTTTATCATTTGAAAAAACAAAAAAATCATCGACATATAATGTCACAATAGTCCTGAGACCATTCACAATCTTTGTATACAAACAGGGTTCCAATTTAGATTTTTTATAACCATTAGCTAACATTACATTATCAACTTTCTTATGCCATGCCCTTGAGGCTTGTTTGAGACCATATATAGCTTTATTCAACTTAAGAACTTTTGTTTTATCCTTATTAGAACACTCAAAACAATCTGGTTTCTGCATATATATGATTTCTTCCAATTCTCCATTTAGGAATGCAGTCTTAACATCTAAATGGGCAGTATCTAAATTAAGTTGCACAGCTAAAGCAAATAATAACCTTAATGTAGTATGCCTGACAACAGGGGAGAAAGTCTCAGTATAGTCAATACCACTTTTCTGATTATATCCTTTCGCAACTAACCTGGCACGATAACGAATGTTATTTTGACTGTCACACTTTTTCTTAAGCACCCACTTACACTTAACAACAGTTCCACTTTTTGGGGCATCTGCAAGCTCCCAAGCACTGTTATCTTCAAAGCACTGTAGCTCCTCTTGGACTGCACGCAACCAATGCTCCTTCTCCGGACTTTGTAGAGCTTTCTCTAATGACAACTCACAAATATCTACATTAGTACCTTCTGTACACATATTTGAAAAACCATATCTTTCTGGTTTTCTCCTGTGTCTCGCAGGTAATGTCTTTACTACACTGCCTGTACTTCCCATAGAACTGTCAGAGTCTTCATTTCCACTTGGCACATAGGTAAGATCATTGCTGTCATCTACAGAGATAAATGAATCATCTGACTCATTGTCCCCCACTGAATTCAAACTCTTCTCTTCATTTTCAATGCAAGTTTCTGAATTCTTATTCTCAGTAACAGTCACACTGCTTACATCCAAATTCTTCTCAATAATGACTACATCCCGACTAGTTGTAATCAACTTTGACTTAGGATTATATATTCTATATCCCTTTACATCTTCAGAATAACCCACCAGGATACATTTGTCAGATTTCTTATCCCATTTTAACCTTTTTTCTTTGGGTACATGTGCCATTACAGTGCTTCCAAATATCCTCAGATGACTTAAATTAGGTTTATTATTATTCCATAACTCATATGGAGTTTTATTATTTAGGCAAGCTGATACTGTTCGGTTCTGTAAATAAACAGCTGTATTAGTCGCCTCTGCCCAGAATTCTTTCTTCAAATCGGCATCAAATAATAAACAACGAGCCTTTTCAATAATAGTACGGTTCATCCTCTCGCTTAGACCATTTTGCTCAGGTGTGTATGGGTTGGACTTTTGATGAATTATGCCCTTCTGCCTTAGAAAATTATCAAATTGACCATTGCAAAATTCACGGCCATTATCACTGCGCAATACTTTGATTTTTCTACTAAGTGAGTTCTCTACTTTGGCTGCATAATCTCTAAAATGTTGAAAAGCTTCACTTTTATTTTTCATAAAGTAAATATGAGTCATACGGCTATAATCATCAACAAATATTATAAAGTACCTTGATCCGCCCAGGGAGACACTCTCCATTGGTCCACACACGTCGGTATGCACTACTTCTAGTAGCTGAGAGCATCTGTTGCCACTGCTTGGGAAAGGTAGACGACTTTGCTTCCCTTCACAACAGGTAACGCATGAAGTTGTACTGTTTGCTGCCTTGTCAATGGAAAAACCTTCAACTGCATTCTGCATTCTATTCAGGTAAGTACTGTTGATATGACCAAGTCTCCGGTGCCACATCTCACTGGTTACCATCGCTGAAGCTGACAGGTGTGCTGGTGTATTTAGTTTATACACCCCATTAACTAACGTGGCTGAAGCCACCATGACTCCTTTTCTGTTGTAGATATCACAACCACTGTCTCTAAAGGTCACTTTATTACCTTTCTTTATCAGTTGACTCACTGATAAAAGATTTGTTGTGAGATTCGGAACACACATAACCTCTTCTATGGTTACATCAAAGTTGCATTTATCTGTACAAGTAGTTATTTGCACATTACCGGAACATTTAACAGGCACTTTGTTCTCATTTGCAACAATAATTTCCTTCGTGCATTGTTCGTAAGTTGCATTTACGATCCAATGTTCATTTGTTGTTAAATGTACGCTTGCTCCAGAGTCAACATACCAGTCAGATTTACTGTAGGACCCGCTTAAGAACACTGCACTAAACGCATTCGTTTGTTTCTGATCCATTTCTTTAGAATCTGTTGTATTTGTACATTGATTTCGGTAATGACCCACTTGTTTACATTTATAACATCTAATTTTCGACTTTGCCTGCTGCCCGCCGCCATCTTTTTCACGACTTATTGGCTTGACATTTTTCTTATGTTGGCCAGATTGGTTTTTTCGTTGAAAACTACCAAACGCAGCACTGTCGCTTCCACTGACTTCTGACTCCATATCTAGTAATTTAGATTTAATGGCGTCTGTAGTGATGGACATCCCCGAATGCTCGATGGCCATAATCATTGGGGAGAATTTGTCTGTTAATCCAGCAAGCAATAATGAACCGATCCATTCATCATTTATATTGAATCCAGTTCCCGCCAATTTCTGACCCGTTTCCACTAACTGAGTAACGTAGGAATTCATGGAGATAGAATTTTCCAGTCGAATAGATATGAGATTTCTTAACAAACTTATTCTTCTCGTAAATCCCGAATCATCATACAAGGATTTCAATTTATCCCAAAGTTCCTTTGTCGTTTTAACTTCTTTAATGTGGACATAAATAGAGGGATCTATCGTCAATATCAACTTGGCTCTGGTCTTGACATCTTCTGCAGCTGCAACTGCTGCTTGACCTTGCTCTGGCTTGATGCATCCTAGCATTCCTTCCAATACTAAGAAGTTTTCCGCCGCAAAGCACCACTCACTGTAGTTTTCGCGCCCTTTGAGTTTCGGTACGCTCACGACATACGAGTTCGACGCCATTACGTTTTTGTTCACAGCACGACTGCACACAACTAATTGTTCTCTCTGTACTGCAACTTATTATTGTCCAGATAATACACTGTCGCTGAGAAAAACTAGTTAACCGGGATTCAGGATGATGTCCTGGGCCCATAACCTATTGTTATTTTAGTTTTTAGATTATGTTAAAATAAAACAAACGTGCTTGGCTGACAAGAAAAAACGGAAGGGACTTTATTACTTTTTTTAAAAAACGTCATAGACACTAACCATAAAAACTAACTAATTAGATCAAGGTATTTTGAGCATATAACAACAAGCCTGTCTAACTGACAGCCTCTTAACCCTAAATTGTTTTTCCTTAAACAGATGCCATTTGATACGGGATGAATGTCTGTTTATAACCACTCCATTTACGATCTTGAATTTCAGTTGCTAGTTGCTCATTCCGAAGCGTAGTAGGTACCTATACCTATGGAGAAGAACGGGCAAGAAACTTTTATATTATATTGCTACAAAAATATTAGTTACACCATTAATGTTGAATTTTAATGATATGTGAGGTGGATGGTAAACGATGCAAAAAAGATACACACGTTTAAAACGTCCAGAGTATAGCAAATAGAAAAACAATCCAAAAATAAAATAATTAAAATAAGCCGTGGCAGCTAAGAGATGGCCAGTCAGAACTGACGGCGCCCGTTCACGAACATGACACATGGGTCGGCAACATTCAGCTCAATCCATTTTTTCCCACCACCTTGTTCCAACCCATAACTATACTATAATATCAGTGAATAGGTACTCCGATTAGTCGAGATTTTCCGCATCGAATCTAAGATTTGCCTAAAGGTTGGGCTTTTAAGTTCCAATTTATATGCAAATTGTGAAATAATCCTGCAATTATAGGAAATAAAACGTATTTCGCTTGTGTCCTACCTTGACGAATACTGTGAAATATGTCTTTAATGGGTGCCTTGAGAATAATGCGTGAAGATATAAACGTAAAATAGTTTATCGAATGGAGTTGGAACTGAGTCGATGTTCGAGGTATTTCACACCTTCTAAATTCTTATCCAACAGATAATGACACTTGAATACCAAAGAAACTATAGAAGATGTCAAATCATGATTTGACGTTTGAAAAGCAGTCGCCTCTTTAAGTCTTTATTATAGCGATGGTCATATGGTGGAGGGGCTCATGGCGAAGTAATAAGAGCCGCACGGATCAGTCGATCAGCTTTCTACATCTGTAAGATCAGTAAGCTACGCTTGCCACGGTCGGTCCGTGGAAGGGTTGTGGAGGTCAGAGAGGCAGTCGCTCTATGTTAAGTAATGGTATTCGGCTGCATCCGGTTAGACGGGATGTTGACCCCAACATAGTTGGGAAAAGGCAGGCAGGTTGATTGTTTGATGCAAAATAACTTGTAAACCAACTTAACATAATCAAATTCAGCCTAAAATGTTCCCACTGCTGGCTCAGGCCTCCTCTCTTCAAGAGGGAGTGGGCAGTAATCTACCGCGCGGGCCAAGTGTCGGTTGGTAGATGATGATGAGATAAGGTCATTACACATTGTGGTTCAATTTTAACTGTCCCGTCGTTTACACTAGGAACGCTGACGATACAAAATATTAAGCTGGTCATGAAGACCTAATCAGAAATTCTATCATCATAGTCTCATGTGTAATGTGCAACGCAAGATTTTTTACGGCTTCCCCTATTACAATATAGCTGTGCTTGGTGATCTCATCAACCCAACACAATCTAGATAGAATACTCTGCCTTTTTTGCAGTAGTTCACAAGGACCATCCATCGGACGCCACCTGTTTGCAAAGGCTGCTCCAAGTGTCCTGCAGCCAGCGTAAAACATTAAATCAAAATAAATTGATAATGTTTAAGAGAGATCTAAACACATCGCTTTCAACTCTATTAATCATTACTTGTCTAAGATTGACGAAACGTATAAGGGGTATAACCGACCAAGTTTTTTAAGCAGTTGATGTGAACTGTATCTTGTTATAAATAAGGTTGATATTAGTATGTTTGAGGATGTGGACGTTTTTTTTGTCTGTGAAAGGCAGTGCTGATCAAAAAGATATAGATATTGTAAAGAATCTAGACAAACCGTTAGTACTCCTAGAACTGGTTTCGTTTGATCGGAATCTGGCAGCGTTAGAATCCGGAAACGAAGCTCTTGATCGAATGAAAGATTTTAATGGTGTGGTCATTGTTAGGGTATTTGAAGTGTCTTTGAGAGGCATTATAGGACCTCCACGGTCTTAATATTTAAGGTGATGGGATAAGGTAGCCCGCGAAATTCAAATTTTACGTTTTTTGCAACTTGCATGTCAGTGCCAGGTTGTAAGTTGATTAAAATATGTTTCGCAACCGTAACAAATACTTACGGCTTTATAGAATTATAATCCTTAGAATCAGCAATACAACTCCAGTTAGAATTGGCCTCAAATATGTTGTTTTCATGAAGTAGTCATTCAACAGGGTAATATGAACTAGAGAGATGTATTGATGATTTTTACGATTATAATTCTATATATCTTATCATCTGCCGAGCCTTTTCCCATTTTGGGGTCGGCTTCCAGTCTAACTGGATGCAGCTGAATGCCAGTATTTTACATGGAGCGACTGCCTATCTGACCTCCACAACCCAGTTACTAGGTAATACGATACCCCGGTAAGACTGGTTGTCAGACTTTCGGGCTTCTGACTACCCGTAACGACTGTCAAAGATCGACGCATGACAGCCGGGATATTTAAATCTGTTGCTATGTGTTTGTTGCTATGAGCACATTAGCTTCTCAATAATTGAGAAACATATTGGTCGTCTTCTTCTACGTGTCGCTGGCATGACTGAATATTATATCTTGTAAAGTGGGGCTACCTTGACGGAACGGTAGTAGGGTGTGGTTGTGGAGCTATGTCGCAAACCATGCTCCACCTCTTAGCCTGCCCTCTGTATCCCAAGACATGCTGTCAAAGTTACCTCTGCCCTGCCACTGACGACGTCGTGAAAGTGGCAAAGTTTTGGGCCAACAAGATATACAGGGTGTCCGGTAATTAATGGATAACCTCTTAATGAACAACTTTTACTAAGAGACCAAACATGAAATCGCGAAAAAAAAAATAAGCTGTTCCCTACATGTTCGCATAACTCGTCAAAATGTAGGAAACTGCTGATTATTTTTTCGCGATTTCAGGTTTGGTAACATAGTAATAGTTGTTCATAATGATAAGTACAATGACTCCTGAAGAGGTTATCCATTAATAACCAGACATCCTGTATATTGGTGGTATGGTTTAAATTCAGACTAAAGTTACTGGCAATACCGCGAAATGGCATGTTAATAAACTTTTTGGCAAAAATGAAAATTAGGGTTATTCCAAGCTAGATGCTATTATATTATAAAAAAGTTTGTGCCATTCAAACAGGTTTTATGTTCACGCCAAGGTAGAATAAATAAAATAAATGACGTTTCAAAATCGGTACACGCGCGGAATTTAATGATACTGTATACATAAGACCTCTTGTTGAAACAGCATGTCGAGATAATCCCACATATAAAAGTTCACAGAATTTTAGATTCGACATTATTTTTAATTTAGAATAAACGCGTCTTCTATTTGGGTTCCCCCTATTATTTACTTTGTAGCTGTCGAGTGTAATCTGCGTTCGCGATTTATTTGCCAAAAATGTAAACAAATATGAATTAATGGAAAAATAACTTTAATTCCCACACAATAAAGTTCAGTTTACGCTATAACTTCCAGCAGACGGTCAACGCTCCTAACGATACCTCATTTGTCAAATTATTGAAGTTATGAGGGAACAGATGAACATATATACTAGGGATGTTACGGAGCTTCGGTTCCGATTCCGAAAAGTCGGAACTTCCGATTAATTTTACACCTCCGATTCCGATTTCGGTTCCGATAATTTTGAATCGGAGTTAGACCGGAGTTCGAAACGCAGCGATACACGTGACTAGAGCGCCTACAAACAAGTTTTCACGTGTCGCCAGGGTAATGTTTATTTATTTTATACACGCTCGCGCTCGAAGTCTCAGTTTATTGTTTTGTTTGTGGATGTTAGAAGAAAGTAGAAGAAAGATGTTTTAAGGAAAGGCCCCTTAACACATCTTTCTTCTACTTCCACCCCGGTTCCGGCTCCGATTCCGGTTCCGAATCCGGTTCCGATTCCGATAAATCAAATTTAAAACCTCCGATTCCGGTTCCGGTTCCGGTAAAACGACTTCCGTAACATCTCTAATATATACATACCGGCCAAAATCATAACCCTCATTTTTGCTTCGCCGTAGTCGGGTATAAAGAAAGCCCATATATGCAAGATGGTAGGTACATCGATGCGTAACCTGTTACCGAGGATTCAGTACATGATTCTGGACCCCATGCCTTGATTTTGGTAAATTGGTGACCGCGTGCACTTTTGTATGATACAGGTATGAAGTTTTATTAACGACCAAGCTAAGAGCCCTAGATTCTTTTTAGGTTTTTTTCTAGGAAAATTAGTGAGTTGTAATACCGTGTATGGCAACAACCATAACGCATTGTTTCGCCAAGTCTATGCGTCCACGCGAGGAAGCTCTTTCGAAGCTTCGACAAGCTCTCCCAAAATTTTCTAGCAAATCTTGAAAATGTTCAACCGCTTCATTCTTTGCTTGCATCAAAAGTGCGCGCTGTATAACGCATTTATCACAGTAAATCATCTCCACGCATCATTATCTCCCCAAAAAGCATTTCAGAATTCAGAGCACCAACTTTTTCATCTTTCACAGCAATTTTAAAACAAACTGTAACTGTTAATTACCGTACAGGCTCTTCAGGTCTCTTCTGAGAGCTTATTAGCAAATTATAGCTCACAGCCTGGACCTGCATCTCTGTTAGTATTACCGATGTCGGATCATTCAAAGAGTTTTTTCGCTCCGATATTTTTTTCTGACAAAAAGTCTGGACAGCTTTTTCGTCGGACGAAATAATATAGGACTAATGGAGTACCTGCGGCCGGGTAGGGGGCAGTCCACACGAGTAACTGATGTGTTACTTCGATTAAAATATTATGACAGTTCATCTGGACCGGTATTTTGGAATTTTTATTGCGAATTCCGCGATTTTAGGCACGTATTTTTTGTACCTACATCTTGGCATAGGACTCTCCGGAAATCTTTTCAGCGCATCTTTACTACAGTGGAGTCATTTTAATAGGTAACATTTGACGTCTGTCAGTTTTATCCTCATAGTGAGGTGACCTGCTTATAAACATCGATTAAAGTGAATGAATCGATACGGACTTGAAACATATGCGAATTTTAAAAATCATCAGGCAAATCCCTGTCCCATTATTATTATTATTTTCGTAAATTTAAGGAGCAAAATAAGACAAGTACACAATTTAACAAAAAAATTGCATTTATTCAGTTGAACTATCAGAACTGTTAAAAGTATTGTCATCTTCATCACTGCTGTCAGCACTCAGAGATATTATTAATTCATTTTCAATAATATTGTCTATTCTCACATCTCGTTCAAAATCTTGTAAAATTATTTTCTTTGTTTTCTCTACGACTTTTTTCCAGTCTTCTGTAGTGACTTCTGCACACGCAGTTTTTAGCAGAGACATCATTTTAGCAGTACTGAAGGGTGGTTCAGTATTGTTCCGCGCTGCATAACCCTTTATTTGTGCCCAAATAAGCTCGATGGCGTTATACTGGCAATGGTAGGGAGGCAATCGAATAACTTCGTGTCCATGCTCTAGGGCTAGTTCATCGATTACATAGCGGAGCTTGGACGGCTTAGTTGCTTTTACTAGATTTAACAACTCAACTTTTAATAAAGTTGGACTTGCATCCACACCATTTCTTACCAGCCACGAGACAATTTCTTACTTTTTATTTGCTTGAGTTGGTGGTTTATCAACTTGTACAGAATGATACGGTGCATTGTCCATTATAATTTTCGATGGGTTTTCTAAGCTGACTAGCAGCTTCTCAAACCACTCTTTAAAAACTTCAAAGTTCATTTCCTCATGGTAATCACTTGTAGTTTTAGAGGCGAATGCGAGGAGGCAGTCTGGAATAAAACCTTGAGAAGCTGATCCCGCGTGACATATAATAAGTCGGGCTCCTTTTCCCGGTGGAACTTTTGAGGTGGACGCCGCTGTATCATCGGTCCATGTCCGCGAAACCGTATGGTTCACATTCAACCATGTTTCGTCAATAAACACGACATTGTCCCAATCTGTAATTTTATTTACTTGACGTAAGAATGTTACTCTCTTCAAAATAATATCGTAGCGTTCTAGCAGGATTTTCCGCTTGTCAGATTTTTTAAAACTAAAGCCAATCGATTTCAAAACCTTTGATAGAGACGATTTACCGCCAAAAAATAAGCCTGCGTCTTTTAACGAACTTATTAGCTTTTCCCGTGTAGGATATTCTTTTCTCGAGTAATGTCCATAAATGTGGTTGCGAATTGCAGCAGCATCAAAATTATCAATGCCAACAATTTTCTTGTCCCTCTTTCTTTTTTTCGGTGTACGTAAAGTATTATCTTCTGAGCCTGATGGTCCGTATTTCTCTTTCAGAATTTGAGTTACTGTCCTCTTCCCTATTTCCAATGCTTCGGCAACGCGTTCTCTCGGTTGTGTCAATGGTAAAAGAGGCCCATCGTTAATTGATTCACGTTCAAAATAATTGTACAATTTCACCACTAGTTCGCGAGATTGACTGTTTAGCGTTTTCCCCCGTTTCGACATGGTAAGACTGTAATGTTGTTCTTGTTTACTAATCGTTAAGCAATCGGAGTCCAATTTATAGCCAGGTAAACGTAGTCAGTAAGATCAGTCCAATAAAAAAGCCGGGTCAGAAGAAAATAACAGAGAGCACACCAAAAACGCACAGTCACTTCGCACAACGACAAAAGACTGCGTCATGTAATTGCGACATGACATGGCGTCATCGACAGGCACTGGTGTTGCCAGCAACATACCACCTAAATTGTACCTAACATCAATGATTTTTCTATTTGATTATTTTTTGTATTTTTATACCTAGTTAGTTAAAAGAATAATAAATAAATGTTTTATTATAATCACAACGTGGTTATTAATTTATGGTGATATTTCTTCACAAGTCATCATTGTATTCGATTCTACTTATCAGCTTTCGATTTTTAGAGTAACATCCCTAGTGTTTAAAAAGAAAAATGGTTAACTGACGTAACCTTGTAACGACGTTCAATTCTTTAGATCAGAAATTGTTTATTATATTTAGAATGGTTTATTAATGAAAGCAAATCGTAAAATTACTCGTATCGGTCATTATTACAATAAATATGTAATCGTAATTGAAAAAAGGTAAGCAATTGTGCAGTTCTAACAAAACGAAAAAATATGTTATTTTATGCCCGCCGTTACAAGGTTACGTTGTTGAATATTTGATGAATTGTCAAATGTTACCTATTAAAATGACTCCACTTTAAGTTCTTTTAAGAAAGAAAGAAAATACTTTTTTTTTTAAGTTTAATTCCTTCATAAAACTGTATAAAGCAAGAACCGTTTCAGTTCTACTTAAATCAATAAAGATTTTAATAATAACAGTGATGTGGTTGGCTGTGCACAAGACAACACAAAAAACACATCAAAATCTGGGATTAATATTAAAACTGCGCCAACGTTCGATTGTGAATTAACAGTCAAAAACGTACCAAAACCGCAGTCAACACAAGCCGACCGCAAACAAAACGGAATCAATGAAAACAGTATTACTAAAACAATAAGTACCTAAATAACTTAATTGGTTAGTCGTGCAAAGTGCATAACTGTTGTGTAATAAAAAATAATCATAATATGGTGCATGTGAACACTGTGGTAACTCTTTATTACAGTGCAAAAGCGAGTAAAAAGTTGCCTTCAGGCCGAAGCGAACTCATTAAGCTAATATAAACGAAACGACGAACAAATGCTGCCGCGCTTCGTGGAAGTGCAACGCGGCCACAGAGTGGACGAGACCAGTGAGATTGAGTGATCAGGAGTTGGGGCGCGCTGGTGTGGAAATCTGGGCTATTGATAGACACTTATGTGCAAACTTGAAAGGGCCTCCTGCAAATCCCAGCATATCTTAGTAGTACCTACCTTTGTTCACCAATACTTGATTATGTTAAAGACATTGGTTGGTTTCTGGGTTTAACCAGGTGACAGCAGTCTCGCTGTGCCAATCACTAAACCTCATTGCAATATTAAAACAAGCATTTATGTTCAAACAAAGTACCTTTTTATTGTAGATCCTGCAAAATTCATCCAAAAATCAGTCTTGTCTTACTGATAAACCTACACTGTGTCCCGATCCCACTACGGTGGTACTCCAGATTTATAACCCGACAAAATTAAATCAACTTATAACGTATGTTGTGGTCATATCTCTATTGACCAACACGTTTCGGCGGTGAACAAATTGACAAGTTTATCCGGATATATCGAGGAGGACATTGAAAGCACTGCCGGTGATATACGACCGGAGATTTTTGATTTATTCGGGCTATAAATGTGAATGCGTTTTTAGGGTCCCATATTGACTGGAATCCGGAAATATGTGGGATGACATACTTACATAATATCTTTCTGAAAGTTTTTCTTTAAAGATTTTTCTTTTTTGACTAGTTAATTTAAATATGACAAAACAGTCGAACTCTTGGTTGTAGAAAGTAGAATGTAGCAAAATTCTATCTATTGGAAAAAAAATACGGCTATTTTAATAATCAGAAAAATAAAAAGCTTGTTTTAGTAATCTATTTAACGGAGAAGGTATAGTGTGTCTCGTTATTATCAGCCAGATTTAACTATTGTGGGCGTACAGTGGGTTATGTGTTGGTTATTGCGCAATAGAAAAACCGTTTGCAGTTCAAATAAGATTATAATTTCACGAACAATTTAGTCACACTAGCAAATTACACACAGTAGGTACACTACACAACCAGATACGGAACGCTGGACAGTTTCTGAGCACATGTTGTCCGTACGATGTCCAATCTCCAAGTCCAAGTCCAAAAGTGAGCCCCACATCGTTCTGTCGAGCTGTTTTCTAACCCCCACGGACTCAGGCTAGACTCTGTCAAGCGCCACCAGATGGCGCTTAGCGTTCCGAATAGTCAAATGCATGACCGGATGCGACACGGCCAAACTGACTAGCGACCGTCCTCGGGCGTACCTGGATGCAATCCTGAAACAACGTTACGCAACTTCAAATATACACTCGTCCAACCTGACAAGCAGAATAAGTTTTGGCTTTGACATTGCTATCACCATTCAATTGCATACAGACTTGGACCGGACGGGTGTGTCCTTACGACTAACCGTGATGTAACGGGTAGCCCGGACTACACTGTCCCTTCGACCAATCATTCAAATACAACTCTTGGACCGGACGGGTGTGTCCTTTCGACCATCGCGGATGGACCGGACGACACTGTCCTTTCGACCAATCCCTCAAATACAGGGTCTAGACAAGTGTGTCCCTTCGACCAGCCCCAATGGCATGGACCGGACGGCACCGTCTTTCGACCAATCACTCAAATACAGGGTCTAGACAAGTGTGTCCCTTCGACCAGCCCCAATGGCATGGACCGGACGGCACCGTCTTTCGACCAATCACTCAAATACAGGGTCTAGACAAGTGTGTCCCTTCGACCAGCCCCAATGGCATGGACCGGACGGCACTGTCCTATCGACCAGATCACAGACAGGGTCTAGACAAGTGTATCCCTTCGACCAGCCCCAATGGCATGGACCGGACGGCACTGTCCTATCGACCAGATCACAGACAGGGAAGCACTCGATACCCGAGTCAAAACAAAATGAAAACGACTCACCAAATTCAGTAGACAATAGATCTGTAGTTGGCTTAATGGCTGTAGTGGATGCAATCCACTGCCTCCTTGGCAGAAGTCTCGAAACTCCTCGCTCGAAAAGCACCGTCCCTGATCAGCGACCACTCGTACAGGAGATCCAAAGAGCGCAGCGCCGTCCCCCACTGCCATCCGGCTCGCACAAGTCCTTGTGTGTTAACCTGTAACCAAAAAAAATCAACAGCAGTGCATGTTCCCCTCGGCCAATTCTGACCACATTTAATAAAAAAACAATAACAATCATTGATAACAAAAGATTCCTCTAAGCCCTGGCAATAATTGTTCAGGAACTGCATCAACTCACGAGTAGATCACATACAACGCTCATGGCCCGGCTGCCGCAGCAGCTAGTGACACTCATGCCACCCATATCGTCATCACCTCAAGTGATACGACCAACACACATCACTTCTCATAGAGTCTACGACTCCCAGGTCAATACATGACCAACACAACAATAGTCTCCCTTGAGACCCAGGTCCCCGCCACACCACTAACTGCCCATCGCGCCCTGAACAACTCCTAAATGAGTTGCAGTTACGACTACAGACTAGTGCGTGCAGTGCGACCAAATAGCCATGGTATGTGCTCTACTACTCGGTGAAGGAACTATCCTCACCGCCTTCTACGTTTAACACGTTAGGAACACTACTTAGAGGCATCTTTCGTATGCGATCGTGAGCATACTAGTAAGTTCGGTTAGAATCTAAAGGTTATGACGTATAGCGATCACTTGTCAAAACTTCCACAATCTTAAATGGACCTCTGAACTTCCGATCTAGATTAGTCTGATAATCTGATTCCACTCTTCGTTTTCTAATAACACAAAATACATAGCCTACCCAAAATAATACTTTGCAAGTAAATAATCGTGTAGAAATGTAATAGAATCTCAAGTTGTGGCTCGCTATTCGCAACGCTACTTATGATTTGTTTTGTGCTGAATACACGCGTTTAACCAATACCAGTTAACGCAACAACATTATTAACTCGTTTGCCACTTAATTTGGCTGCACAACTAGCTTTTACTAACGAGCATTCAGCACCAGAATAGTAACAAAACAATACAGCTGACCTTTATGTTCCAACGTGCCTGCGGGTAGTTGTACGACGCAAACATCCACTCGCCGCTGCTGCTTGCAGCGCGTGCTCAACCTCCACCTCTGCTTGGCTGCCACTTCTCGTGCACCGGGCCGCAACATGTCCTGGATGCCCTCACTTGCAGCACACGAAGGGCTTCACCGACGGCTGCGGGCTGCTTGGCTCGATTCTTGAAGTCACTCCACGTCACTGGTAGCTCCACGCTGCGTCCTTCGTACTATTTACGATAGCCACGTTGATACTGCTTCCTTTGTGCGCCTTAATGACGGCCACAAGTTGACCTCCATCAGCTGTCGTATTGTGTGCTGTTACGTTTGCACACGCGTCCTATCGCGTTTTCTAATTACGGGAACACCTTTTTTCCTAACATGGCGGTAGGGCGCAACTGGCGCGTCACTGGGCAAAGGTATTTCGGCATACAGCCTATGCCCAAAACAACATTCACTATGATCGCGCATCCGTATCTGGCTTATCTGGGTTCAACTCTAACAGGTCCACACGATTATTTAATAAGCGTTCGCAGTTTGAACTTTGTTTTTAAAAATGTCAACGGTCACTTTCACTTTTAGCGTTCTCATTTTGCGCATCAACCAACACGTATCCCACTTCTGATAACGGAGAAGGTATAGTGTGTCTCGTTATTATCAGCCAGATTTAACTATTGTGGGCGTACAGTGGGTTATGTGTTGGTTATTGCGCAATAGAAAAACCGTTTGCAGTTCAAATAAGATTATAATTTCACGAACAATTTAGTCACACTAGCAAATTACACACAGTAGGTACACTACACAACCAGATACGGAACGCTGGACAGTTTCTGAGCACATGTTGTCCGTACGATGTCCAATCTCCAAGTCCAAGTCCAAAAGTGAGCCCCACATCGTTCTGTCGAGCTGTTTTCTAACCCCCACGGACTCAGGCTAGACTCTGTCAAGCGCCACCAGATGGCGCTTAGCGTTCCGAATAGTCAAATGCATGACCGGATGCGACATATTCATTCTTCATCTTTAGCGAGTGATGTTTTGTGGTCATATTTGATGACTGAAATAGGCGACTAGTGATTTATGAATATGCGTGATTGGAACGGTGATTCTGCATGACGGATAAGTAATTAATCACCTAATCACTAAAAAACTTAGTTTAGGTAACATCAGTATTGTTTCAATAAGGGAAGGGTATGGCTATCACAGATGAGTAAGAAGACCAAATTAGGAAAATCCTGTATCTTGAAGGACAGTGCAGATGCAACAATATGAATTGTGAAAGAAGCAAAATAACGTCAGTTGGCGGCATTCTATAGTTTTACTTTATTCCCATGGGAAAAATAGAAAGAATGTAGTAAAACATTTAAGAATATAATAACACACTGAGCCTCGGGCACACGTAGTATTAAACTTACAGATTTTATGACGAGTATGACACCTCCACTCACCTAAGAGGACAAAGATAAACGTTAAATCCTGCACCTTTCCCACGGAACTCTTGTGCACGGCTCGGTCCTGGCAGTTCCTTAACGATTTCCATCATTGGACAAGTCGGTGATCCAATTAATAATAATAATGTGAGGGCAAAAACAACGTTACGATGTGCGATTTTGGAGCCGAAATCAGCCCAAATACCACAGCCTCCGGCGGCTGAGGTCAACGCTCGGGAACTGGTTCAGAATTATTTGCCCAAAAAAGCCCTTGATCGTGGGACGGCGAGGGTTAGGCGGCACAGCCAGATTTTTGCAAGTTCCTTAACATTTTTGCGTTATACCCTCTGATAGTATACATGTCTCCCGACCTGTTTGCGTTCTGAGAAATCTGAGTCGGTCTTGATTTTGGTTTATGGTGATGTGGTATTTGAATGCCCTTAAAGAGAAAGGAATTATTTAATACAATTCAGTTACAATTTACTTTTAAATTGCCCAAATGAGGCGGAAGTTTTTAATCGCCGCGTACGCACAATAAAAGCTACAGACCGCGCCAGTCTGTCTGTTTGGATTAATATCAGAAATTAATAAGCTGAATGGTGGCCAGTACACTTTTTTGAAGGTTTTTGTGATTAATTCCTTTTATAATGACTGCCGATTTTTTGTGCAATTATACACGTTTTGGAATTCTACCTGTATCTTTGTCTGATATTTAAATACTGTCCCACAAAATTTTATTCGCCCATTTTGCAAGATCCTTATCACCTAACGATTAATAAAAATATACGTTTCTTATCCTTGCGGGTCGTTTTCTTTGCATTCCAGTGTATGACCAGCATGACCACCGTACCACCCAGAGCGTTTACCAAATTGTTCGGTTACCATCAACGGTGATTATATATGATATAATTATGACTTCAACATTAAAACGTTGTCAGCAGAACAATAACGTGTTATAAGATGGGTTTATTGCAGGAGGGATGGACCTGACTGCATACGAAATGTTTGTTCTGTGAGGATTTAAATTGTTCAGGACATTTATTGTTTATTTATTGTTTTTTTTTTTGTATTGTTATTTAAGAATGTTATGGTTCTAATTTTAGCCTGGTTTAAATCCGTGTAGTTGTGGATACAATCGGGTATGTAGAGTTGTGTTTATATCGCACTAGCTGTTACCCGCGACTTGTTGTTGTCGTCTGCGATCCGGGATGTAAAGTAGCCTCTGCCCATCTCCAGCTCACGGTCAACCCATGTGCCTTTCATCTAAATCATACAAAAAAACATACAAAAAAAAATTATCTCATCTATTCAAAAAGAGCTAGTGTATTCTTGGACTAAAATAGCTCTTTAATCCCTAGGGACTAAAACTGATTTGAATTTAGAATGTGGATATTGTTAGTAAAAAAAAGTTCCAATCACCAAAGAGATTAGTCATGAACATCGTATGAACAAGTAACAGGCTGTATGCTAAAATAAAACGCGCGAGATAAATTAAAAAAAAAAGTTTGTGAAAAAATAAAAAACGCGCGAAAAGCATTTCTGCCTTCGTTCGTAATTGTTTACTCAAATTAGGATTTTATAAAAAATGAGGATGTCTTCCTCAAGTAATTGTATGTAAATAAATAAACGTACTATTCTTATTCATAAGTTGCACTTACTTATTTTTTCATAGAGGGTGATAAAAAGTAGAGTGTCCACCTCGGGAGCAACGTAAGCTCGAGTGATGTGACTTTGAATCCTGAGCGCAGCGTGAAACACTCTCGCCTTCAAAATAGTTGTTTGCTCCCTTGGCAAACAATCTATTCTCTTTATTATAATATTAGTTTACATATATTGTCAACGTATGTATGCCATTGTATTTCGTATACCATTGTAATCTTATTGCATGGTAATTATGTACAGACGCCAGCACATCAAGCTACTACAATCTCTCAAATTTCTTTAATAGATTTTCAACTTTATCGCTATAGCATAAGGTTCAATGTTGATTAGGAAAATTTCACAGTTTCGGGTAGCATGATGTGCTGGCGTCTGTACTATGAGATCAGTCTTACAATTTATAATGTCATAGGTGAAGAATAAATAATAAGAGGAAAAAGTAATTAGGCATAAAAGATCTCTAGATAAAGTTGATTGCAAGAATTTTACGATATTTAGCTTTGCTAATTAGTGCTAAGCGGATAATGATTGCAACGAGGACGCCAAGCACCTACAGGTAAATGTCAACCTTACATTGTATTTTAGTGCAAAATATAAGAAACTTGGAATGACATGCTTGAAAAATTTGCAGAGCCAACTGATCAGTAGTAAAACTGTGAAAAAGTGTTTCACTTTCACTTTTTTTAATGGGTATTAATTAGTATGAGGACCTACTATTACAACCAACGGATGTAATTGTTCAACTCCAGTTAAAAACGGACATAAAACTGGGATTATCAAATCCAAGTGCATATTGGGAGGATTCCTACAATGTTTCCCTAACTCAGGCTTCTTTTTCTAGCTTCTTCCAAGTGCGCCACAACATCCAGATCTGCACCTTCCGCATCCAGTCTTTCGCCTTTTGAGCTGGTCGTTGTTCCATTAAGTTGAAAGTGTCCTACGCTACGCTTGCTGATTCACGGTCTGCGTTCATGGAATTGACTGCTCCAGCGACCATCAGCCCTTCGACTAACAATCAGCTCTCTCTCTCTCTCACTTCCACTTCAGCTTTGATAACTCTGCAAGGTGTGTTAGTGATTTAGGTACTTCTCCGGATGATGGTCATCGTCATAAACGAAATAAATAAACATAGTTTCTTTCTTTTTTCTTTTCTTTCCTTTTTTTTCTTTTCATCAAATCAGCCGGGTATCACTTACTACTGGGTAATACGCCTCCTTTCCTTTGTGCCATACTTCCCGGTTTTTTCCCGATAGTTTCCTTAAAAGCTGCGCATTCTGGATGCATAAGGGGAAGTCCACAATCTGCAGTGGCTCGTCTACGGGCTGTCAAAATTCATGCTGGTCGGATAATAAACAATGCAGGTATAGGGAAACACAAACAATGGAATCATATTTATGGAAATCAGGCATACTTCTAACTAGGGGAAAACTTTTTACCGTACACTGTCCGACATTTTTCGTAAACATATCAACTAAGTGATACATGATACGGGTTCCTGTTTCACATGTATTTTTCCAAATTATTTACAAGTAAGAATTTCCCAATTTTTTTTTTGGACGGTCGATCTTGCGAATGTTGCTGGGGTAGACTGGATGCGGAAGGCGGAGGACAGGGTGTTGTGGCGCAGTCTGGGAGAGGCCTATCTCCAGCAGTGGACTGCGATAGGTGGAGTAGTAAACCTATAACCTTCAATAAACATAAAAAAAAAGCCTTCACACCCGTTTGGTTACCATAAAGTAGCACAATGTTGGTCCCGGAAAACGTCCAGTGACATCGCGGCAGACCCAGGCGAGGTTGGCGATACGAGCTTGACGCCTACATACAGGGTGCAGGGTCCACACTATCTTAAGATAAAGAGAATTGGAAAGGAGGAAGGGAGACATTAGCAGCAGGAGAGGCAGAGGAGCAAGGCTGCAAAAAACAATTGCCTTAACAATTAACTCCGCTACCAACTTGCTGTCAGAAGAGTTTTTACGACGGCATGAGCTATCCACATGGTTAGTATCGATACAAAAAGCGAAGTGTCCTGTGACAGTTTGTTTATACACAAGTTTATATACTGTCGAGTATTCACCTACTATGTAATAGTAAATCGAGTGGATTGCATGGCGTGCAGGGAGCGCGGCCACAAACCGCAGCGGGTAGTGGTACGCGTGAGAAACTAGTCCGTTGCGTACGCGCAGCATGCACTCGTATGGTGACATGATAGCGTTTCCTCATTGTTCTGTATTGTTGTGATGTGAGCTTTAGTCTATTGATGTTGGAAGAATAAGAAAAGGTTTAAAAAGAGAGGAAAGTAAAGGGACGGTGTCGTAAAATACACTTTTAAAGTAATTTCGATCGTATTTTCATCGAAATGGAAAAACCATTTCGATGAAAATACGATCGAAATTACTTCAACGATGTAAATTTTAATAAAATGGAAATGGTCCATTTTATTAAAATTTACACTGAAATATTGAAATGTTATTATAATTTATAAGACCTTTAAATTCAAGTAACGACAGCTAACATTAAATGCTTTATTTATAGCTTAACATTCACTTACATGGATCGTACAAAATGACAAGTTGAAAATTTCGCAATCGGAGAATTGGAAAAATCATGTCAAAACAATAATAGTTTCAGAAATCTCAATAAGATACGAATGTTATTGTGCGAGAACGATCAACATCTTATCTGAATGCAATCTTTAGGTATTGAAAAGTGACTTCTACATCGCGCAAATTGGAATTTACGTGCCAAGAAAACGCGAATTCGTACGAAAACATTTCAAAATTTCGTAATCAAAAATCGGCAACCCTGGAATAAAATAAAATTCGGTATTAACATTTCACCTGTCGCCGTCAAAAGGGGTAATAAGTAGGTATGGGTTCATATGGTATCGGTTTCGGAACCTGTTCTTGATTTTGCATCAATGGGCGACTTCGGTGCGAAGAACTGCCTCGCCACTGATTTCGAACGTAAATTTCTTTTGCATAAAACACGTTATTAAAAAGCAATTTAAGTACAGAGCAGTTTGATACAGAGGCGGGTCAAAAGATTTTATAGTCGAAGAGTGAAAATTGTTGTCAAAATATGGCGTGGCTCTTAAGTCCAAAATAATATGAAAAAGCATGGTTATTCAGAAAATCATTAAACCTTGTATGTTAGAAGAGGCGTTGCAGTTGCTTAGCAGTTGCACGTCAGTTTTTTATTAGATAATTTACTTTATAAACATATGTTATATGAATTGCTACTTTTGCCATCTAAATATTCTATTTTCATCGCACACACTAGCTTTAAAAAAAAAGAGTGGCAGTCCGGGAGTGCCGACAGAAGTGAAAACAAAACACAAACAGAATACTTTGCCATCACTCTCTGACATATCGGATACCGAGTACATCCCGGGGACATCCGAACACATCCGAAGCGGGTATTTTTGAATCGTCTTATAAACAGTACACGCGCGTTGTCGCTTACGGTAACAGTGGCGCGAGTTCAATGGTTTTTCCCATCTCAAAAATGAAAAAGTTATATAGTTGAAGAAGTTATCACTTCAAAAATATCTTTCTAAACTACAAAAATGCCATTGGACTTCTCTAAACACAAGCGCAGTATCTGTGTTACCCTACTCTGATGCCCCGGGGACCATCTCATTTGATCTGGAGCGCGTCTTTCGTTACTTTTTGCAGAGCTTCGTGCAAGTTTCGGCAGTCACTTACAGCGGGGGTCGGGCTGGCATCCCGACGAAGATGTACAGTGGGTTGAAGTGATATGCCACTTTGTTAGGGGGTTCAAAAGTAGATGGGGAGTTTCCAAGTTGTTCAGATTTTGAGAAGTCACTTCTGGACACTGAATGCATTATTTTTTCAAAGGGCAAAATTTTTAAAAGTGTTTTTGAATTTCTGAAATATTTGGAAGGACACGGAATTATTCTTTGAACTCCTTAGAGCGCAGTCTACGACTGTCTTAAGACTCCTTCAAACAGGCGCCGCATGACATGCGACACAATGGCACCGCAAGTCGCACACCGAGCGGTGCCTTTGGGTCGCGCGCGATTATATAGCGTGTCGCGCCTGTTTGTAGGAGCCTTTATGCTAAACAACCTTTACTATTTAAATTGTAGATATTCACTGTGCTGCGCTTGGCTTTTCCTCAAAGATATAGCTGAAAATCGAATGTTGTGCCCCTGTATCTTATAGCAGCACAACATCCCCAACGGGTCTTATCAGATTACCAGCGCTGTGGTATTTTGTTAACTATCGCAGCATTATGCTGAGATAAGAGCTTTTTTGGCCTCGCACATATCTTTTGTTTTGGTTGTTTTTAATGTAACTTTGTTAGTTTTAAATGCTCCTATTTTTACTATTTGTATTTCCTGTCTGTGCCCGAAATAAAATATTTTTCTATCTTTAAACGTTACATTTTTAGGACATGACAGTGAGAATTTCATAACCTGTTAAAACTTACAGATATTTGGACATTGTCTGCCACATCCAGCACGGCCAGTTCCGTGTCACCGCCACCTACATTATACACTTCGCAATTTTGTGGTGCACGTAATTGCATAGCGTTTTCGACTCAAATTTTTATGTTAAGTAGTTAATGTTTTCTTAAAATAATGAGTAGTTCGTCGTAATTGGACGGGTGGCGGCGCGGGCGCAGGGAAAATCGCCTGATTTTTATCGCGAGTCTTGCGCTTTGGTATGTGGGTTCCTTAAGTACTGTTACAAGTTGTTTTTCCAGAAATAAGTAGTACAGTGGATACTTTACCTAATTATTTAGTTAATACTGGAATGGTTTCTCTTTATCAGTGTAGGTAGGGGTGGAAGATCTGTTACGGAAAAGGCATTTCCATTTACAGACACAGTCTCCATATAGGAAAACCCTTTATGCTTTCAGCAGCTAGTATATTCTGTAAAAATTCATCATCTGCCTGCCTTTCCCAGCCATATTGGGGTCGGCTTCCGGTATAACCGGATGCAGCTGAATACAAGTATTTTTTACATGGAGCGACTGCCTATCTGACCTCTACAACCCAGATACTGGGTAATACGATACCCCTTGGTAAGACTGGTTGTAAGACTTTCGGCCCGTGGCTAATTAATAACAGCCGCACAGGTCGATCGATCAGGTTAAGCTACGCTTGCCGTGGTAGATCTGTGGATGGGTGACCATCTTTACATCACGAGATCCCTCCAAAGCACGTAAAGCCGTTGGTCCCGGCTGACATTCGTGGATCTTTGGCAGTCGTTACGGATAGTCAGAAGTCCGAAAGTCTGACAACCAGTCTTACCAAGGGGTAATAGGTAATACTGGCTGGTGTCCGCAACTCCACGTCAATGCGCGTATTTTGCGTACGGAAAATACGCGCATATACCAAGGGGTATCGTATTACCCAGTAACTGGGTTGTGGAGGTCGGATAGGCAGTCGCTCCATGTAAAATACTGAAATTCAGCTGCATCAGGTTAGACCACCACAATTCGAAACAGTAACTACTTCATGTACGTAGTTCTTTACCTAGAAATTACTCGCAATAAAAATAATAATAAGTCCTAAAGATAATTTTATCTGCCCAATCGGTAGCCCCGATTATCGATTTATCAGACAAAAACCACTCGATCGACCTTAAGGTATTTCTTGTGATGTTTAAACGAGTAATTAATAGAGCAAATAAATCTCCTTAATCGAGTCGAAAAAGTCGATTCGGACAGCCTTGTCCGATTACAGACTGGACTGGAATGCGATTGAGTTTACTTTTTTGTTTTTTTCAATTAGCACAGTTCGTTGGCAAATTCGAAACTTTATTAAGATGACGTTTGTTTTATTAAAATATTATGTTTTATTTTTAGATTTGATGATGTAATTTTATTGGATATGTAAATGCAAATACAATTAGAAACGCGTACTTTTGGTGTAGAATTAGATTAAACAAACAAGAGATTTGATTTTTTGTTTGTTTGTTTCTTTGTTACACTTTGGCACTAAAACGGCTGATCAGATTTGAATGAAATTTGGCACATAGGTAGACATGACCTGGATGGATTAGGACATATGATACTTTTTATCCGATATTCCCACGGAATCGACTTATGCGGGCGAAACCCGTATTCAATACGACCACAATGGCTACAGAATTTGACTCACTTAAAATGTTATATCTTGGATTACTGAAGAAAAAATACTTTTTCCCCTGAAATGTTTTTAGTAATTTTCACAATTTTCAATATGAGCTGTGTCTGAGGCTATTTAAGCCTCAGACACAGCTCATAAATAATGCCTACACTTAATTATTGATCTAAATAATGTTGCACAGACTAAAGCTACCTACGTACCAACCCACATTATATTATGTGTTACTCATTATTACAATTATCAACGTACTCCCATGAACCTACTAGAAAATCATTGACTTCTCGTTTATCTGATTAAGAATAACTTATTACGTAAGTGAAAGATATTTTTAAAATCACTCTTTGTTAATTTTTATTTTATAGGATGTTTTGTTCATTAATTTCTTGGTCTTCATCAAAACGATGATTTTGATGAAGACCTGAAGGCTAGGTAGGTGATGATCTGCCTAGCCTTTGGGACCTGATGCAGCTGAATAAGTACCAGTATTTTACATGAAGAGTGTGCCTATCTGACCACCTCCACAACCCAGTTACTGGATAGTACGATACCCCTTGGTAAGTCTGGTTGTGAGACTTTCGGGCTTCTGACTACCCGTAACGACTGCCAAAGATCCACGAATGACAGCCGATGACAGCCGGGACGGCTGTCATTCGTGGATCTTTGGCAGTCAACGGGTTAACGTGCTTTCTGCTTGACGTCATCAAAACCAAGGATTAATAATGAGAAAATGTATTGTCATCCATTTTCAGCTCATATGCGGAGTTTCAGTAGGGGCTTGTGACTGTTATTACTTATAATAACAGCCACACGGGCCGATCAATCAGGTTAAGCTACGCTTGCCGCGGTTGATCAGTGGATGGGTGACCATCTTCACATACCATTACCAAGACCCCTCCATGACTCAGAAAGCACGTTAAGCTGTTTGTACCGGCTGTCATTCGTGGATCTTTAACAATCGTTACGGGTTGTCATCGCGTCAGTTGCCCGATAGTCTGACAACCAGTCTTAGTAAGAGGCATCGTATTAGCCAGTAACTGGGTTGTGGAGGTCAGATAGGCAGTCGCTCCATGTAAAATACTGATATTCAGCTATCCGGTTAGACTGGAAGCCGACCCCAACATAGTTGGGAAAAGGCTAGGCAGATGATGATGCGAAGTTTCAGCTCAATAATGTAACTGAAAAAGGCGAAAAACAAACAACATTTTTTGAGCCATACGAACTTATAAAAGAAAAACAAATGTTACACACGCATGACGTGTCGGCTCCTTTAATTCCCGTATAATCAAAAAGCCATAAAATGTAAAAATAAATCCATAACAAGCTTTTTCGGAGGAGTGTCAAAATATGAGAGGAAATGCCCTTTCCATGTTTCGTTTTAATTCGAAGGGCAATAGGTATTGCCTGGGACTGGGATAATTGCCCGCCATCAAAAATACCGTACGCACACTCATTTCCTTAATTTTTCAAGTAATTTGCACTTACACAAAAGTGTCGATTAAGCAATTTAATATTCAATCATGCTGATTTTTATAATAATAAAAATGGCTCGTAATTTACATGTCAGGTGTCGTGTCAATCATTGCTCGAAATATATGCAGGTTTGATGTAATTTATCTGGTTTAACGTGGGAAGTAAGGTACGTGAATATATACATATTTATCACTATCTTCTTAGTCAATTAACACTTTCAGTGCTGGGAACCCTCTTGGGGGGTTCCGTTTAGCGCAAGCGCAGCATAATACCGCCCTGAAGCTACTAGCAATATGTACAACGGTATGGCATATGAGCTCTATGAAAAGTGGGTGGAGACGAAAGTGTTAACCAATGAATATTAAACTTTTACTTCCACTCTTGCGGCTTCATTTTTAGGATTCCTTAAATAAAAGTAAGATAAAGTTAAACATTTTAAGGGCGTCTCCTCTTGCCTTGTGGTACGGAACCCTACCTAGCCGGTTTTTTTTAGAAAATCTCTAAGGT
Organism: Luperina testacea; assembly: GCA_927399505.1. Taxonomy (NCBI): domain Eukaryota; kingdom Metazoa; phylum Arthropoda; class Insecta; order Lepidoptera; family Noctuidae; genus Luperina; species Luperina testacea. The sequence continues at coordinate 3,382,735 of OV656769.1, forward strand.
GAAACTATCAATAAAAAAAGCCAGCTGCAAAGGGAGAATGTCTACCATAATATTTATAAACTGAGAAGTTTTAGTAAAAACATAGCCAAATTATAGTATGCAGTAACATAAACCGTTCATTTCCGAACTTTCTACACTTAAAACTCCTGAAAAACATTCCTATTTTAAGGACTGTATCATTAGTTCGATACTTAAAGATAATTTAAATTACCAATACATGAACAACTATAAATAACAATGAAACAGGAAAGTGATAGATGTTTGGGATGCCGCACATAGCACAACATTGCGTCAAGAAGGACACCAGCAGAATGACAATAATATTATAATTGATAGATTTAAATAGGAATGTATAATCGATCGTCATCATAGCGAAAATCATCCGTTTTCCTCCATGATTACCTTTACTGTTATCGAAGATCTACCTAAGACCTATCTATGTTATTTTCCTGTAGGCTAAACATACTTACCAGATTATTTTGACTTTCCATATGTGCTTTTATTAATATTGAAAGTCAAAGTCAAATCTTTCATTTCAATTAAGGCGAATTTCGCCAAACTTTTATACCTAGAATAAGTGTTAACCTGAGAATAAATTTTGAATTTTTGACAGTTTTCCATACTAGAACTGTCAGACGTAAATCTCACTTACCATTGCCACGGATATAAGATATTTGACTTTAGTAAAATCAGCCCTTAGTTACATAAAGGACACTTTTTAATGTAAAACCTTAGAAGAAAATAGAAATTATTGATTTTAGTTGTCCCTTCCAAAAGGCAGTTCGTTTCGTATGGAGAAGAATGGGCAAGAAAGGATATTACTCTTTTAAAATGTTTTGCAATATTTTATACAGGTTTATTGGTAAAACATTAACAACCTATTAAGAGTACTCATCATTATGAACAATTTTTACTATGGGACCAAACCTGAAATCGCGACAAAAAATCAGCTGTTCCCTACATTTATGTTCGTATAACTCGTCAAAATGTAGGGAACAGCTGATTTTTGTATACATTTATCATGAAAGAGGAAGAATAGTTCTGACGCGACGGAAAAACTGAAACCATTTTTCAGGCGGTTTCGTGATCGTTATAGTACACAGGTGGTCACTGCCCTTTCGTTCACATGATCCCCTGATCGTCACTTACGACACCTACCGGCAGTGGTACGTCGACAACTGTCAAAAAATCAGGGCTATGAATAGCGCTCCTTTCCATTCCTAGAAACAGAAACACAACACGTCTATTCATAGTCAAGACCACCATGGTGTAGACTAAAACTTTTTGCAGCGTACCAAAGAGAATAGAATCCAATTAATGCAAATGATGTCACTGAATCCAAACTTACTGTTTATTAACGACCAGTTTTTGTCTAATATTTAACTGTAACACATAACTAGTCCGTTTGACAGATTGGCGACGAACGCCCCAAGCTAAACGTGAGCTTTAACACGAGAATTGGCCGAAAATCTTAATGTTGTTCTCTAAACCCTTAACATCATCACTATAGGCACTATTTTCTTTTGTTTCAACTGCAAAATTATCTTGGTCAAAGTTTTCATAGACCAGCTTAGAATGATCTTTAAGTTGGATAGCTGGTAAAGGGGATAGGGGTCAAGTTTGTCTGGTAATAGATGGTAAGTGATAATATACGCCCATCCCTAAATCGGATGTTCGGCTTAATCACGTTGGTTTTGTTTTACGATCGGTCGTGAACTGTTGCGACTAATCGCTTTGTGAGTGGGGTGGAGGCGATGGACGATGGCGTGTCTTAGTATAATATGTGTGTGATTATGTGTAAGGTGCTATCTTAGAAGGAAATAATTTTATTATTATTATAATATTTGCCTGTTTAATACCACTGCAGGGCAAAGTCCTCCCTGCCCACCTTCCACTTTTCCCGGTCTACTGCGATTGTGGGCCAATCATTTTAGGCCGTAAACACACGGCATATTTTAAAAGGTACTGACACACATGCTTATAAAAAGCATGCTTGTAAGTGTGCTTCAAATTAGTATGCCTTATCGGTCGCGTAACGCCAGAACAGACAATTATGTCCGAGCGGGAACGCGAGGCGTTTCCGCCAGAAGCGCGCGGATTGTGGCGGGAGCGGTTAGAAATAGCTTCGCGTTATACTTTTTTATGTAATTTACAAACTAGCTGCCCTCTTCGGTATTTCCAATCTTACTACTTCTCTTAAGAAATTCCGATTAAAACTCTAAAGTGAAGTAATGCTAAGACAATATCTTATTGTGTTTCAAACTGCAGGCTCTCTAGTACATTAAGCACTAAGTATGCTTATGAAACCCTAAGAGACCGAAATTGTCAGCTTCGAGAGTTGATGTCGAAAACGAAACGAGACTTCGTGGTCGACTGGTTCAGACTGATCGAGGTGCTAAGTTTACCTGGACACCAAAAAATATGGAGAAAGAAGGTTCACTTTAACTAGGAAACCATCAAAGGCTGGATGGAGACCGTCCCAGCCGCCCCGGGAGACGCTCCGAGCGTCGGGAGCCGCGTGACGACTCCCGACGGAGAGTAATGAATGGGTAGCTCACCGTCCGATCAGGACCAGGCCCATGCCGGACGGCGCGTACGTGTTCCACGCGCGCCTCAAAGAGATGTCAGCATCAAATGAAGGGGCCCATTAGGGTCCAAGCCTGCCGGATCAGCGGGATTGTACGAAAGGGTTACCGCTGGCCCGTAACATAAAGGGCTAAGGAAGGAACACGGGTGGGTTTTAGTCAGTAAGAGTCTGACGCTCCCTTCCGTTCCATCCAGAGCGGGAAGGGTAATTTGATGATTTCCCATCAGCAAAAAAAAAAGGCTGACGGACTGTCCTGCCCTGAGACAGAAGAGTTAGTGACAGTGAAGTTTTCAGTTGACTCGTGCCAAATGCCTGTTCTACAATAATTGGTTTTAAAAACTTATGATTATACGAGTAATTCATTGAAAACTAAAGTAAGCTGATTGAAAAAGTTTAAATTACTTTTTATTTAATTCTAAACGAAGTAAGTTTTTCACAATTTTGTGTGAGTGTTTGTATTTGTTTTATCTATCTATACTAATAATAAAGCTTAAGAGTTTGTTTGTTTTAAAGCGCTAATCTCTGGAACTTCCAATCGGATTTGATAATTTTTTTTGCATTTCGTTGTTCAATTCTTGAGGAAGGCTGAAACCAAAGTATAGTAATAGCACGGGCAGGCGGATGCGAAGGGGTGGATCGAGGTAACAAGACACGTTTATACGAACGAAGTCACGGGCAGACGCTAGTGTACATTTAATGTGCGACTTATTTGTGCAGAATAAACATTTTTTCTAGCTTGCCAATAATAGTGAAATGAACGAATTGAAAATGTAATTCTACTTCGTAAAGTTATAAACCTTCTGCTCGACTTTCCACCAGTTAAATCCAGCTCATTATCGGTTCATAGTTCACTGGATAATAATTGCGATAGTTACCACTTTGCCACACCGACCTACCTAACGAGGTAATGGCGGACTTGAGACTTGTGACTACATCACTCTTACATTATTGGAGAGCGGCTGTGGAGGGGTTAGACTTGATTCAGCTTATGTTTCTCATCATCTGCCTAGCCTTTTCCCAACTATGTTGAGATCGGCTTCCAGTCTAACCGGATGCAGCTGAATACCAGTATGTTACATGGAGCGACTGTATCTGACGTCCATAACCCAGTTACCGGGTAATACGATACCCCTTGGTAAGACTGGTTGTCAGGCATTCGGGCTTCTGACGACCCGTAACGACTGTCAAAGATCCACGAATGACAGCCGGACCAACGGCTTAACGTGCTTTCCGAGGCACGGAGGGGTCTCGGTATGTAAAGATGGTCACCCAACCACAGACCAACCGCGGCAAGCGTAGCTTAACCTGATCTATCGACCTGTGCGGCTGTTATTATTTAGCCCACACACATACACCCGCCCGCATACACTCATTGCCACTAATTACCCAAACTGGGTCTTCGACCACTATAAATACTCCATCACGTGGTCTACTAACCGTTGTCCGTAACTCAGTGCGTGAGTTAGCTAGGCAACCTGTAGAAAGTGGTCAACGTATTCACGCCAGTTGCCAATTGGCATCAGGCCACCAGTTTCTTAGAACTGGACCTCGTGACGCCATCTTTATTACCTAGTTTGGTGTTAGTATTGCCAAAAGTTTACCTATTGTTGTGTTCTGATGCTGCAGGTGTTATCTTGGATTTATTTGCGGAAGTTGTGCGTTATTTGTGTTCTAGTTAATAGCTGCTTACGAAATGTATTTATGAATTTAATGATGGTACTAGCTTCTGTCCGCGATTTCGTCCGCGTGATATTTCTTGTTCCTGACCCACCCCGACGCATTGCATCGCCTGCCCACGCTATTAAGGCTCCTGCAAACAGGCGCGACGCGAATTGCGCGCGACACAAAGGCACCGCTCGTTGCGCGACTTGCGGTACCTTTGTGTATGCGTGTCGTGTCGCGCCTGTTTGAAGGAGCCTTTACTTCGTTTTCGCTCAACGTGTTTTCTGACTTGTTTTATTTTTGCTCAGCTCCTAATGATCCTAGCGTGATGTTAAATCGCCTACATCCTTCCTCGAGAATTGGGCTATCAAATGCAAAAATATTTTTTTAAATGCGACTCCATATACCTCGACCTCCATATATACAAACTTACAATCAAACAATTTTTAGCTCTTTATAATATTAGTATAGATGTGTGATATTGGTCGAGGAAGCTTGTGGCTAAGTAATAGCAGCCGCACAGGTCGATCGATCAGGTTAAGCTACGCTTGCCGCGGCTGGTCCGTGGATGGGTGACCATCTTTACATACCAAGACCCCTCCGTGCCTCGGAAAGCACGTTAAACCGTCAGTTCCGGCTGTCATTCGTGCATCTTTGATAGTCGTTACGGGTCGTCAGAAGCCCGAAAGTCTGACAACCAGTCTAATCAAGGGGTTTCGTATTACCCAGTCACTGGGTTGTGGTGTGGAGGTCAGATAGGCAGTCACTTCATGTAAAATACTGGAACTCAACTACATCCAGTTAGACTGGAAGCCGACCCCAACGTAGTTGGGAAAAGGCTAGGCAGATGATGGGTGGTATTGTTATGGGAACCTGCCTAAATACTCTGCTGTAGGTCTAGTTTATTGCTTACAACTAAATCATCCTATAATGTTCCCACTGCTGGGACACAAGCCTCCTCTCTTCGAGAGGGAGTGGGCTGTAATCTACCACGCGAGCCCCGTGCGAGTTGGTTTGTTGCTTGCAACCAGGGCCGTCTTTACCCGGGGGTGCAAGGGGTGCGTAGCACCCGGGCGCAGGGTCTTCGGGGGCGCAAGCCAATCCTTATACCTCTACACGTACCATGCCTAAACCTTCTCGAAATTGGAATCAATAAAAAACTACTTACGATTAACTATGACTCAAGTCAAAATAGATTGACAAATTTGGCTATAGACCTATCGAATTGAAAGTTGATTACAAAATAGACAATATCATAAAAAGATTTCCGATTTTAAAGCCGGAAAAATTTAATTTGATGTTTGAAAATGTACCAACTTTTATTGTAGAGTAAAATATGTATATAAAATAAAACTACTAGAATCAATTCTATTTGTTGTAATTTTTGACGTTCAAAAATGCCTTTTATGTGCCTATTTGAAATAAATGCTTTGACTTTGAGTTTGACTTTGAAACAAAAATTGGAGCGCACACTGATTTTCGCACCCCGGCGCCCAATATGGTTAAGACGGCTTGCAACTGCTTGCAACTTTCAAAAGCCCAGGGCTTGTCTTAATATGTGAGAGTTGTATTATATGTTTTTCAAGACAATAAAAACAAAAAAGATAAACATTGCCTTGCAATCGAGCTTAGCAGGAAATATCTATAAAACCCCCTTGAACTTTTATACGAACATAAAAATATGAAGTTTTATTACTCAAGGTGAGTAATAAAACATTAGTGGTTATAAAGTACAAATGCGTTCATTCTTTCCTTGACAAACCTACCAAATATTTTCCTGATAATAACTATTTTTTTAAATTACGTATTAATAATGAATAGACCACTAAGGGCTGATTTTACCAAAGTCAGATATCTTTTATCCCTGGTATAAAATTGACATCTGACAGTTCTAGTATGGAAACACTGTCAAAAATTCAATATTTATTACCAGTTTAAGACTTATTCTATGTATAAAAGTTTGGTAGAATTCAATAAACCTACTATAATAATGAGTTGAATTTAACAACGGATGTTAAAATCAACGTATCGGTTCTGACTTTGAATTACCTAAGCACAAAGCCATAGGTGTTATAACGTTATAACTAATAAATAAACAATAACAAATCATTATAAATAAGTCGCGTGTCAATGACCGCGAGATAATTAATCACCGCTACACTTAACCACCGGTGGTGTGTTAATTATTCAATATATCACCCGTAAAAACTCAATTTGAATGGCGTTGGATCGTTTATCAAATGTTTGAATACGCCCTTTTGAACTTATTGATTATGGTTTTGATGTGTTTGTATTTTTTTGTACGCATGGCTACATATTAAGCTATACATAACCAGTATAAGGTGACTTCTGGTTGTACGAAAAACCTAAGGCTCCTGGAAACAGGCGCGACACGCGATATAATCGAGCGCGATACAAAGGCACCGCAAGTCGCGCAACGAGCGGAGCGGTGCCTTTATGTCGCGCGCGATTATATTGCCTGTCGCGTCTATTTGTAGGAGCCTTTATACAACGAACGGTCAGCTAAATGTGGAAATGTATAGCTTGATGTGTCGCTGTACCTATCACGATTTGACCTCGGAAGTTTATTTTATATAAAAGTTTATCTTGAGGTAAAAGAACGGAATTATATGTATTATGGTTAAGAGAATCAACACCATATACACTCAGTGTGAGTCTACATAATGTGCACATATTAAAATAAATAAAACTATGCTTAATTTTATCCACGGAAAAAATATTTTTAAAAAGTCTTGCCAATTTTTCGTTTTAGATGGAGAAAATCCAACAAAAGATTTCCACGGTTACTCTTTAAAAGTGACTTCTTGAGTTTAGTAAACCCAACTGCTCTAACATTTAATAAAACTCTATTTTCTTCCACACAAGCTCACATAGACACGATGCGGCATACCTTGCTTCATAATTGAAAGAAAATTGAAATGTCCCGACCCGGGAAGCTATTGCCGACAACCCCATTCTTAATAGCCTTTATGTATGCAAATAAGTGTTTCACGATACACGATAATTATAGGTTTCACATACTAGGTACATACTAGTTTGCTGTAACACCCATAGTTTGTACATACGACGTAATAGCAATATAATTGAGTCGTCGGTACAGTGTATGCAGTTTAGGTGAACTACATTCGCGACTTATTTGCCAAAAACGTAAACAAACCGAGAAGAGGTTTGCAAATCGTCATGTCTCTAAAATTACTGTTACACTATTTCAATATCTTCAGGGATGCAGTTGACATGACCGGAACTGAGAAGTGTGGGCCATACGATACTGATAATTAACAAGTCCAAGCCCGAAATTCTGACAGGTATCTGTCATGACCGACCAAACGGAGATGACAGCTCCAATTTAACACCTTTATTCCAGAAATGACCACCAAAAGCAAAGCAGGATGAGATACGGAAGAAGACTCGGATGAGATTGACGACAGATCCTAACAGACGCATATTGCAAAGCTTCCATTTTTAGATGCTAGGTTTTTTTTTCTTCAAATGACCCCTCCCGCTCTGGGTGGAGCGGAAGGGAGTGTCAGACTTTTACTGACTAAAAGCCACCCGTGTTCCTTCCTTAGCCCTTTAGGTATGTTCCGGGCCAGCGGTAACCCTTTCGGATAATCCCGCTGACCTAGATGCTAGCTTGATGCTGAAACCTAACGAAGGTTTAGTTAGAAGCTCTAAAGTCTGACAACCAAGGTGTATCGTGTTACATCATCTGCCTAGCCTTTTCCCAACGATGTTGGGATCGGCTTCCAGTTTAACCGGATGCAGCTGAATACCAGTATTGTACATGGAGCGACTGCCTATCTGACCTCCACAACCCAATTACTGGGTAATACGATACCCCTTGGTAAGACTGGTTGTCAGACTTTCAGGCTTCTGACTACCCGTAACGACTGGCAAAGATATGAATGACAGCCGGGAGCAACGGCTTAACGTGCTTTCCGAGGCACGGAGGGGTCACAGTGTGTAAAGATGGGCACCCATCCACAGACAAATCGTGGCAAGCGTAGCTTAACCTGATCGATCGACCTGTGCGGCTGTTATTGTTTAGCCACGGGCCCAAGGAGTATCGTGTCACGGTGTTACCCAATAACAGGGTTGAAGGTCGAGGTTCTGGGTTGAGGTTCTGATAGACAGTCGCTCCATGTAAATGTAAGTATTGAGCTGCATCTGGTTGGACTGGAAACCAAGCAGATGATGATTAACCGCTTAATCACCGCTAATGAGACACAATTGATTTTCTATTGTAATGGACCGATATCGTACGGTCAGCAACAAAAGTCGATTAACACTTCATTTTTTTTAATCCCATAGTTATTAAGCAAAATATTTGTTCAAAATTGCAGCTGAAGTACAATGCGTGCCACGAAAGATGAGACTTGACCCCGCCTCCCCCGCTCTTTCCGCCGTCCCTATGACGTCCGGTCCCGTCCCGCACTCAGACCTCATACCGCTAAAGATACCTAAAATCGTGTACTGCGCATGTCAAACCACGTGGTGTGTCAAGTCTCATCTTTCGTGCCACGCATTGTACAATGCAATTTTGAACAAATATTTTGCTCAATAACTAAGATTAAAAAAACAGAAATGTTAATATTTTGCTCAATAACTGAGATTAGAAAAACTGAAGTGTTTATTTATTTATTTATTTAAACTTTTCGCACAAAAAGGTACAAAGGCGGACTTAATGCCTTAGGCATTCTCTACCAGTCAACCAAGGGTGGTGAAGAGATTGGATGGCACGTGCTTTGTGTGAGAGGAACAATGATAAAAAAAATCTATTAAAACTAGGTACACAAATACATAAATAGGTTATATACATTTACATACTAAAGTGTTAATCGACTTTTGTTGCTGACTGTCCCACGCCGGGATTGGGTGGTTAAAATAAGTGCTGATGTTAAGTGACATACCAATAGAAAGATGATATTTCAAACACTGTGACATTAATAACTTTTTTAGCGATTCTAAAGTTAGTTTTGGCTCAAATACGAGACGAGTTCACGGTAGTCTATAGAGTTTAATTCTGAGTTTATGACTAATCTTAAATACTGAAGAAGTGACGCAATCAAATTTAAGATTATCAAGACTGTCATGTGTCAACGTTTATCATTCTATTAAATTCAATTTAGACTTTTTGATTAATGTAAATAAATCGTGCAATACCTACGGTTGTCATACTTAGGTACAGTACCCGGCGATAAATATTACAAATCGACCTGATCGATCCTATCGATTTTATACAAAGAATAAAAATAATTATCAAAAGAAGCAAATCATAATTGTTTTAACAGCTCCTAATAGATACCGGACTGTTTGTATTTCGTGCGACAGAGATAACGCTCTGCGAAGCCGAAATTAGCCGATTGTCTCTTTCCAAAGGTCGATGTGCAATATTTAGGTATCGCCGGGTACTGTAGCAGTTTGCAAGGATTTGCGTTCTGTAGTTTCTGCCTACCCTCATGGGAAGATGGCGTGAGTCTATATATATGTATATGTTTACTTAGGGCACACCTTTAACGCTTTCCATAATCCTAGTTGAAGTGAAAACTTCTTTAAGGCTCGTACACACAGGCGCAACGCGACACGCGACTCAAAGGCACCGCAAGTCGCGCAACGAGCGGTGCCTTTGTGTCGCGTGTCGCGTCGCGCCTGTGTGTACGAGCCTTTAAGCGCTTTGGGAATTTTTTGAGATGGGAAAAAACCATTGAACTCGCGCCACTGTTACCGTAAGCAACACCGCGCGTGTTTTGTTTATAAGACGATTAAAAAATACCCGCTGTTGTTGTTGGATGTGTTCGGCTGTCCTCGGGATGTAGTCGGTTTTAATGTATATCCGATATGTCAGTGACTGATGGCAAAGTATTCTGTTTGTGTTTTGTTTTCACTTCTGTCGGCACTCCCGGAGTGCCACTGTTTTTCTTTTTGCCAGAAAGTTTGAGTTGGTTTTTCATCTGACCATGTAGACAAAGTTGTAGACGCCAGCGTATCAAGCTACTACGATCTGTCAAACTTTAATAGCTTTTCAACTTTGTCGCTAAAGCATAAGGTTCAATGTTGATTGGGAGAATTTGACATTTTCGGGTAGCTTGATATGCTTGGCGTCTGTACAAGAAAGTATATAATCAAAAATCCTATTAGGAACACAAATACCTATTTTAGTAATCACGAAGATCATTAAGATCATGATTCCAGTGCGAAAAAGGGATGGTGCTATCGGTCAAGTCATAGCTCCGTCACTCTCTTACACTGGAATTATGATAGTATTAAACCGTCATAATAAGGCACATGGGCCCTGTTTTAAAGCTGACAATTCGACAAGTCCGACATATGTCAAAAAGCGACAATTTTTCTGTTTAATAAAACTTACAGGCGACAAAATTGTCATGGTGGAAAATTAACAATTATATCGGATTGTCGCGACAATCCGTCATTTTTCTGTTTCATAAAACTTTTTGAGCGACAGGTGACAGGTGACAATTTGCCGTGAAAAACTTGTCAAATCTGCTTTATTAAACAGAAAATTGTCATGACATATTGACATATAAATGTAGAATTGTCCGACAGTTCTGACAGGAGCCCTCTGTCGCGAGTTCAATTTTGAATTTCGAAGGTGTCAGAAAGTAAATAAAAAATAAATAAATGTAAGTCTCAGCCTCAGAAAGATCTTCTACGAATATTACCGTTACAACCAGACATAACAGCAGCATCTGAACACACAACAAAAAAAAAAACAAAAAAAATCTTTAAGCACTTGGAAAGACAGCATCTATTTCGACAGCAAAGTATTAGCTTTCGTCACAGTTTTAAATCGAGCGAAGTCACTTTTCTAGACTCGTTGGGTCAATGACCTGGAAATGGAAAAAGAACTATTTGGCATCCGTTTGAGTCGATGTTACGTGACGTTTCTTTCATCTTGCTTTAGGGTTCCGTAGGAAAAGTTTGTTTTCATGAAAACAGCTGTTATTTAATGACAAGGCAATGCCACTTAAGAGAACTGACAAGAGGTAATAAAATAACCTCCATATAATAATACTAGCGACCCGCCCCGGCTTCGCACGGAAACATTATTATTATTATACATATAAACCTTCCTCTTGAATCACTCTATCTATTAAAAAAAACCGCATCAAAATCCGTTGCGTAGTTTCAAAGATTTAAGCATACAAAGGGACATAGGGACATAGGGACATAGGGACATAGGGACAGAGAAAGCGACTTTGTTTTATACTATGTAGTGATGTGATATTATCTTCCATTATTGAGAGTCAGGTCAGGTGAATAGCAAAATGACATTAAATCCATACTAATATTATAAATTCGAAAGTGACTCTGTCTGTCTGTCTGTCTGTATGTTACCTTTTCACGCCCAAACCACTGAACGTATTTCAATAAAATTTGGCAGAGAGATAGATTGCATCCCGGGGAAGGACATAATTAATAGTTTTTATCGACATACCTCGCAGGCGAAGCCGCGGACGGAAGCTAGTTAGATATAAATGCAGGTTCAAAAGAGCGATTCTAAATGGAATTTCTTCTTCACATTTACTTGTAAAGAAAGTGACACTGGCTGGACATAATAAATGAGATTTAATGTTAATGCCAGGACTGACAGCAATATTCATAAAGGTGATGCTATTCACTATACGGAACTCATCGTTCATCGGACGGCTCACACTTGTCCATTTATTTTTACGTTCAAACTGAATGTTGGATGGTGATATTTGAGAATGTTGGCAGCCTGATTAATCGTAGACGTTTTGAAATAAAATATTCTTAGATAATATGTCTGTTACCGTTAGAATACGGAATACGTTAATATGCGCATTAACTAGGTAATCTGCAAATTACCGGGTACAATCCGTTAAAGTGTGAAATATGTTACCGGCCAAAACCAATTTTAGGATGAACTAGTTTCGCCTAGGCCAAACCAGTTCTCATTCGCTCGCCCTTGCATCCTTTGGCGACGGAGCCCCGTTTCGCGGGACTCCTACCTATTTCTGTGTAAAGGGTTTAAAGTAACCTAACCAAACCTAACCTTTGGGTGCCCTTCGCTCGCTCTAGCATTCTGTGTCGCCTATCGACGTTTGGCCTAGGCGAAACTAGTTCATCCTAAAACCCGGTTTGGCCGGTAACAAACATTTTTTTTCCACTTTAATGGACTCAACCAGATAAACCGCAGACTGATAAGTTAATCTGCACTCTAACTGATTTACGCACGTTAGCGGTAACATATCTACCGTTTTATGAATGAAAACTATCAACGATTGCCTAGAAATCTGAGAAGTTATGTGACACGCGCTTAGATTGGTATTTGGGATGCCTAATTTATTTTTTGTGCAATGTTTACAATGTTTTTAGCTGCGAGTAATACTTTTTCCTTGAAAAAGTTCTGGACTGAATAATTAGATGTTTCAGTAAAAACACACATAATAATACATAAACAAAGTGTCTATATCATCATATCAGACTAAGAAAGTGGAACGAACTCATCAAGCTACCCGAAATTGTAAAATTTTCCAATCAACCTTGAACCTAATGCGTTAGCGATAAAGTTGAAAATCTATTAAAGAAATTTGACAGATTGTAGTGGCTTGATGTGCCGACGCGTCTGTACAATCAACACTATTCTGAGTTTAAAAAATAATTATCACGTAAAAAATTAAGTTATATTAAAATTGCTTATTAGTGCTTGGCCAGACTGGCGATGGCGGGGTCGGCGCGGATGCGGGAACGCGCGCGATCTGGCTGTCTGCAGTCGAGCGCGGCTGCGTTCTGCGGGTTGTCGGGTCCAGTGTTTGTCAAAATATAATATGGATGAAGAAGACTTATTTACTAGAAAAATCCTCGAACTAGTTTGAGAACCCCGATCCCCGCGCGGTTCGCCCACGCACCCACTGCGGCCACTTGTATTAACGAGCAAGGCGCGAGTTGTCCGCGCGCTACCCGCGCCGAGCAGCCCGCGCCGCTCACCGCGCCCGGCGCCCGTGTACTCTCTATGGACAATCAAAATGAAGTTCTTATGTTTGAGTATGCCGCGCCGCGGCCGCGCTGTCAGTCTGACCAAGCACTGAGTCTTCTAGTTGTAATTAATTATTAAGAACCGGGTTCTTTTTAATAAAGGATAAAAAAGTAAAAGTAAAAAACATTGTATGGTCACAAGCCATACTTGACTTCTACTATTCCGAGACGACAAGAGCTAACAAAGAGAGTAGGTACTCGCTAAGAGTCTCACGCTTGGTCATCATCTGCCTGCCTTTTCCCAACTATGTCGGGGTCGGCTTCCAGTCTAACCGGATGCAGCTGAATACCAGTATTTTACATAGAGCTACTGCCTATCTGACCTCCACAACCCAGTTAGTGAGTAATACGATACCCCTTGGTAAGACTGGTTGTCTGACTCGGGCTTCTGACTACCCGTAACGACTGTCAAAGATCTACGAATGACAGCCGGGACACCCGGCATAACGTGCTTTCCGAGGCACGGAGGGGTCTCGGTCTGTAAAGATGGTCACCCATCCACAGACGAACCGCGGCAAGCGTAGCTTAACCTGCTCGATCGACCTGTGCGGCTTTTATTATTTAGCTACGGACCTCTCAGAGACTCGCACTTGATACGAGTACATATCCATACATCACCGTCGCTCTCGCTGCTCGCCAACTCGTTTTTGAGGTATTCCACATTGGGCACCCGCTAAAATGGAACCTGAGTGAATGTGCCGCTGTGTGTCAGGTGCATTCACTCAGGTGCCATTTAAGCGGGTGCCCAATGTGGAATACGTCTCGTTTTTAGTAGCAGCTCTACTCGCTTCTCGCTGATCGCCGGCAGTATGACAGGTGCCTAAACAACGTGACGAATTTTTTTATCTATGTACCTACCTCGGTTTCACATAATTAACGCCTGTATTATATTACGCAATGTCTTCACATACGTCATTCGAGTTTGCAGGCCTAATTGTGACGCTTGTCAGGCCGTTACCCTCTTCATGTGATTCGTTGAAGGAGGTTAATAGCCTAGGTTTTCTTCAAGGCCCTTCTGCGTTTGCTCTATCTTTAGATCTATCATGTGTGAACAGGTTATTGGTGTCAGAAAAGGGGGTAGTGACCGCAGATGTTTAGAATAAGGCTTTTTTAGTCGTTAGATGACATAAACCTATGTATCAGCAACCTAATCAATTAACAAACTTTCAACTACAATAATTTTGAAGGATATTGCTAATCCATCGTTTTAAGGCTCCTACAAACAGGCGCGACACGTGATATAATCGCGCGCGACACAAAGGCACCGCTCGTTGCGCGACTTGCGGTGCCTTTGTATCGCGTGTCGTGTCGCGCCTGTTTGAAGGAGCCTTTATATGTTCGAGAAATTTGTGTGCTCATAACGTAAATAACGCAATTAATGTTGTTGATCTGTCAAAATGGAAGCTTTGCTACTGTTAATGTGCTACGCAATAAACCTGCGGGAATGTTAATAAACTACCAAACAAACTGGCCCCAAAAACAGTGCAAGGTGAATTTGCAATAATCACAAAATTGCCAGAGGAATTGGTGATGGCAATTAATTTTGATTATTTACAAACTTTATGCTGCTGAGCACTCGTTACCGTTTTCCCTTTTGCGTCCTTTTGGTCGAGCTACGGTGAATTAGGCTTCGTTAAGTGATTATTAATACTCTACACACATATTCCCATAAATGCGAAACCATACAGAGATTTGTTTCCAAGTAAGTATCGAAACTGCTGGCTCCCAAAGAAACCTCAAAAACACAACCTTTTTTACAAACATTCCGAAATCAACGACTCAGTTCCAAGAATTTTCACTCAAACGCAAAATACTCATTGACAGACCTCAAAAAACTAAAAAAACCATGTTTGTAAATGGGTAACAAAATGTACGAGTGATTGCAGCTTACCGGCCGGTCGGCGAATGAGGCCCATTCATTATCCGGATAGACAGCATTACTTTTATTTGCCACAACTAAGTGAGAAGGAATAGCATCCTGTGTAGGATGCGACAGCAAATTAAGCGTACGATTAATTTGTCGCATCGCAGTAATTGATTTATTACTTGTCTTAAGTTTATCCTCAGTTTACCAGGCTAGTGGCACCATAATTATGTTCTTTAGAATAATCTATTTTATTTATGGATGTACCCCATTATTCATAAGCTTGCTTAAAGTTAAGTAGAGATTAGCGACTGTTTAACCATACATTTTTAACGTTTAAACGTCACTTAACTTTAATCATCGTCTATAAATAAACCCCGTAATGTCTAAATTATTTTAAATTGCTAAAATTAGGAATATTTCTAGTTCAATTATTAACTGTGTAAAATTTTGAAAAGTTATTGTAGCTTTTGCTTATAACAAAATAGACAACATTTCACAATTACTATGTGAATCAAAAAGCACAGAATAAAGAAATACAGTACTCGTACTCGGCCGTAACCTTGATGTAAATGCCTACAGCCGCGCGGTACGTAAACATGCGATAGGGCTGCCCGCCTCCAGTATTTTAATTACATTTGCCTACTTTGTGTTTCCATTTAGTTTTGTTATTGTATTTTACTGTGTGTACATAAATTATTTTATATAAACAAATAAAATACTTTGTGAATTGAATAGGAAGTGTTTAATAAAAATGCGTGTTGTTTTGATCGCCGCCGCACGACTCCAGCTAAGTGAGCAGCAGCGCGCTGTTGCTATTCAAATTTCGAACTAATCGCCGCGCGGCGCCAGTCAGTAGGCAGCGCTAGCGCGCTGTTAAAATGGCGGGAAAGCAAGTGTGCATTCACAGATTGATTTTATTTAAAATTAAAAAAACAGTTTATTCGGTAATTTAAAAACTTGGCTGCATGCTCTTGTGTCTTTGCCAACATTTTCACGCAGCCACGGCAGAAAATAATCCTCGCGCCATTTTTCTCAAATTTTCTTTTCTTTGTACTTGTATTGTTGTTCACTCCGGTTGGCGGGTTCGAGATGCAACCGGTGTTTCTGATGAGGTGGATGATGACTGAATTCTTGTGAACATTGGTGGCGAGATAAAAATAAAAGTTCTGACGATATTATTATCTTCGTAGCTGATGTATTTGACAATTAAAATTATTACATGAGACGCGTTGAACATGCGTTGAACCGTTCCGTGATTTTCCAGAGAGAGAGGCCATGACAGTCCATAGATTCCCACAAGTGTTGAACTAGTGTTCCATACAGTAAAAAATTAAGTTTCAATACTGAATACAGATAAAATATGATCAAATTATGGAAGCCAAAACTTACAATTAATATTATTAAAATATGTACAAATACATGTTAATTTGAATTAACATTCCTGCCCGGGGGTGAAGATGACAATCTGAACAAATTATCAAACACTGAAACAACCTTATGAACTAATTAACAACTAATCTTATGAACTACTATCTATCACATTCAAGTGGTAATTTACATAACTTGACCACAGGTCTGACTAACTCTCCAAATTGAGTTTTTAATTTTACTGATCTGACAATGGAATCCTTTCCCTTATACAATTCAATAATGCGTCCACGTCTCCACTGAAGTGGGGGTGAATTCTCATCAATTATTAACACCAAATCATCAATGTTTACATTATCTGAGTGGTTAAACCACTTATTCCTAACTTGAAGTGAAGTTAAATACTCATTATGCCATCTAGCCCAAATATTTTGATACATTTTTTGAATGACTTGAAATCTTGAGAGACGTGACATTTTAGTGTCCTTCCAGTGTGACTCCGGCAGAGCCACTAACGGCTGACCTATTAGAAAGTGACCCGGGGTGAGAACTTCCAAATCACATGGGTCCTCTGACATAGCAACAAGAGGCCTTGAATTTAATATTGCCTCAATTTTCGAAAACACAGTTGTTAATTCCTCAAATGTTAAAATAGTCTCACCTATTTCTCGCCTGAGTAGAGTCTTTGCACTCTTTACGGCTGCCTCAAACAGCCCTCCCATGTGAGGAGATGCAGGTGGGTTGAACACCCAGTTGATATTCTGACGATTGAATTCCTCTTTCAGGATGACCTCATTATCTAATAGAAACTGACTTACCTCTTTAAGGTAGTTACTAGCACCAACATAATTTGTACCTCGATCTGATCTGATGAGTGATGGCAGGCCTCTGCGACTGACGAACCGTGTGAATGCAGCTATAAAACCTTCCACTGATAGACTTGACACAACTTCTAGATGTACTGCCTTAGTACCCAGACACACAAAAACACACAAATAGGCCTTAACTGATTTAGCATTCCTGAGTAAACTAGACTTGACCAAAAATGGCCCTGCAAAATCTGTTGCAGTTCCTGAGAATGGCCTTGCAGCAGTGACTCGATCTGCTGGTAGATCTGCCATGAATGGAGGCTGAATTGAGGGTCTGAACCTGAAACATACAATACATTTCCTAATGACACGAGATACCTGTCTCCTAACTGACGTGATCCAATATTCTCTTCTTAGAATAGCGGTAAGTGCAGTGGTTGCTGCATGACAATAGCTGCGATGATAATGTGCAATGAGTAATTGAACAAATTTATGATCCTTGGGCAATAAATACTGATGACGTGATCCATATGGTAATTCTGACCTTTTGAGTCTACCGCCGACTCTTATCATTCCTTCTTGATCAAGGAAAATGCTGAGTTTTTGAAGTGAGGTACATATTGATTTTCCTTTCTTCAATGATTCGATTTCTGAACTGAATGATGATGACTGAATATACTTAATCCAATACTTCTTTGCATTTCGAATTTCTTCTAATGACAAGGCCTTACTGAGATGTCTTTCATCCTTTGACAACCTTAAGTTTTTGAGATATCTGAAGATAAATGCTGATACATTGATTAACTTGCTGAATGAGCTTACTCTGTCCATGAGTGTTGTTTCCCATGAATGAACAGGAGTACTGACATGAATTGTTTTCTTGAAACCAGGAATTTCCTCTGGTGTTTTGATGACTGACTTAGGCCATTGTTGCCTTTCCTTATATAACCACTGTGGGGACCACCACAGTTCATGACGTAGTATATCCTTTGCTGACATTCCACGTGATGCACAATCCGCTGGATTCAATTCTGATGAGATGTGTCTCCATGTGATCTCTCGTTCTGATTTCTGTATGTACTGAACTCTATTACATTCAAAAGTCTGAAGCATGTGTGGCTTGGTTCTTAACCACATTAATACAATTGAACTATCTGACCATGCATTAATATCTACTATATTTATGGAGCCTTCATATGATTGAGCAATATGATTTAACAACTTACATGTTAAGTGAGCCGCACTAAGTTCCAGCTTAGGTATTGTCTGACGATTTTTCTTGGGTGCTACCTTTGACTTTGCCATGAGTAGCCTTACCATAACATTTCCTGATGAATCAGCTGATCTGAGATAAACACACGATGCGTAGCCCAACTCCGACGCATCGCCAAAACCATGAAGTGAGTATGATAAGGCCTGATAAATAGCAATACACCTAGGTAATTGAACATATGATAAATACTTAAGATCTCTTACCAGATCTTCCCATTGACTATTGACTGACTCCGAAACCGGTTCATCCCAGTTGATTCCATCCATGAACAATGTCTGAAGTAAACTCTTAAACCTTAATATGACTGGATTGCAATATCCACATGGATCATACAATCTCGCTATTGTACTGAGTATATTCCGTTTCGTAACTGCTGAGCCTGATGGTATATTTATCCTGTATGAAAGTGAATCTGAAGTTGGGTCCCATTGTATACCCAATATTTTAATAAAGCTTTTATCTTCATTATCAAATTGATGAGGTTGTTCACAATGATCTCTGGGTAGGTCTTGTAATAATTCCTTATTATTTGATGACCATTTTCTGAGCTCATATCCAGCACTTCCCATGACTTCAATTAACTCATTTTTCAATTCCTGAGCTTCTGATACTGAATTGGCTCCTGCCAATATGTCATCAACAAATGTCTGGTTCCTAATAATTTCTGATGCCTTTGAGTTAGGGTGATTATTTTCCCAATCATTTGCTAGCTGATGTAGTGTCCTAATTGAAATGAAAGGACTTGATCTCAATCCATAGGTATTAGTGTTCAACTCATATACCTTTATCTTTTCTGATGGGTCATTCCTCCACAATATAAGTTGATATTTTCTGTCATCAGGATGTATCCAAGTCATTCTGAACATCATTTTGATATCTGTTGTGAAGACAATCTGATGAAGTCTGAAGTTCATTAAAATCTTTGTGATATCATTCTGAAGAGGCTCACCTGAGTGCAAACATTGGTTGAGTGAAACGCCTGTTGATGTCTTACAACTTCCATCAAACACTACTCTGAGCCTTTCAGTTCCTTTCTTGAATATGCCATGATGAGGTATAATGTAGTGTTCTGAGTCGAATTTAAATGATGATTCTGACATGTGACCGAGTTTCTTGTACTCATCTATGAATTCTCTATATTTGACAGCAAATGTAGGATTTCTTGTCATTTTCCGCTCAAGCGCCTTTAATCGTTGAATAGCAATCGCCTTGGACTCACCTAGTACCGGGCGTTCTGATAATAATGGTAGGTGCACCATGTATTTTCCATCCGGTGTCCTAACTGTGGTTGATTTATATAATGCCTCACATTCCTTGTGATCTGGGTGACTGACCTTTTCCATTGGTGGTTCCTCAGATTTCCAAAACCTTTCCACTGCATCTTCAAGACGCGTTATCTGAACTCCATAGTTCAGAACTGATGTGCGCAGCTGATCATGTTGGTCTGATGAATTATTTGAGACTGATCGCCCCATGATGACATAGCCAAAGCAGGTTCCATATGCTGCTATTTCTGAAGAGAGAAAGATTCTTGTACCATCATACACATAATTCAAGATATCTGTACCTAATATTAAATCCACCTCCTGTGGTACCCCAAATGATTCATCAGCTAACTGAATCTGACCTCTATGATTTTTGATAATATCTCTTGCCTCTACATAAATTGGAGGCACAGCTGCAGTTAGTGAATACATAATAACTGCCAATGTACTGATTATAGGAACCCTTTTACCTAGTGGTTTTATGACTATCATAGCCTGAGTTCCTGGCTGTTTGACTGCCTGTTTACCTACACCATATATATGACAAGGATTAGACTGTCGATGCAATGACAATTGATTTGCTAATGATTCCTTGATGACTGTGACACTGGCCCCAGTGTCAATTAATGCCCTTGCATTAATATATTTACCTTGATTATTCCTAATAGCTACCATAGCAGTTGGGCAAATGTTGATTACCGGTCCTGATGCATCGACAGTGGCCTCATCTCATTGTGATGGAGAGGGCGTTAGCCTACGGCCAAAACGCAGGTCATTGAACTGACTATTGGCTTGCTGGACCCGATATCCAGGCTGCCTGACTCCAGCTAGATTATACTGGTCTTGTTGACTCACAATCCTGGGAGGACTATCTCTTGGTGAGACCCTGTCCCTCTTGGGTGATGACCTACCTGATAAACTGACCTTATTTTGACCCAATTGACCAACTACCTGGCCTTCATTTGACCTTGAATTACGTGGCGACCTCCTGTTGTCGCTCGTCTGAACATTGGAAGTCCTTTGGCTTCTGGACTCCAACCCGCACAGTAGGGTATTATGATCTTCTGACTTGCAATGCTTGCACCAATTTTTCTGAGTGCAGTCAGTGCTAATGTGATCCCTGAGACATCTGAAGCAATGCCTCTTATTCCATGCCCATTGCTTCCTGCTTGATGGGCTGAGCTTAAGGAACTCCCTACACTTGTAGAGACTGTGATTTGGTTCTGAACAATATGAGCAATTACGAGTCACCTGTTTTGATTGATTTACATTCATCTCAGGGTCCGCAGCTGTGACCATGCGCTGCCTTCCTGACGCTGACTGATGAGTTTTCCTGACTGCCCCACTAGTCGGTTTCATGGCTGGTGGTGGGCTCCGACGGTCTTGATCCTGTACCGTCTGCTGAAGACGACACTGTTCATCTAACAGTTCCATGAGCTGACTGAAGGTTGGAAGCTTATCTGATTCTTTTCCATACCGCTCCTCAAATATGGTTCTGATTCGTGAAGTCAACTTCTGTAGAGTTAAAAATAAAAGTAAGTATGACCATTCTGAAACTGGTAACTGAAGTTTATCCAACGCCTGAACACTTTCTCTAAGAGGGTCATAAAATTCCCTTCTGATATCCGTGGTTCCGCTTACTGATGGTAGTTTGACAATCCGTTCTAAATATGAATCCGTCAACATCCTGATATTGTCATACCTATTCTTAAGGAGATCAAAAGCTACTCCATAGCTTGCTCCGTCTATTGGTAAGTGTCTGATAACTGATAAGGCCTCACCACCTACTGAAGCCCTAAGATAGTAGTGCTTTTCAGCGTCTGAAATGTCTGCCCTGTTATGAACCAATGATTTGAACAAATCGTAAAAACCCAACCAATCCATCATGTTTCCTGAAAACTTAGGTAATTCAATAAAGGGTAATTTTGCCTTTAACTGACCTGCATTTGGTGAATCTGGAGATGTAGACGGACGAACGTTGACCTTTTCCTGCTCTGATACCATGCTATCAATCTCAAGGAACAAGTTGTTTATCTTCCCAAATTGCTCCATTATTAGTTCGAAATCGTCCCTATTTTCGAAATCTGATTCATACTGCAATATAGTTTCGTAGCATGATATGAATTCTATGTAATATTTATTGAAATGCTTGTAAGCGACTGCGGAGGCCACACTGGACTTACTATTTATAATAGTATCTGAGTAGTCGTTTAACATGCGAAACCTAGTCCTGAATTGGGCCTTAGCCGTTGAAAATTCACCCTTGGACATGATTATTTACTGAATTATTAACTTATAAAATGAATTTAATGACGAACTTTCGATAAAAATAACAATGAAAACAAACAATAACAATAACTCAACAGGTTATGTTACTTCTCTGACACTGACATTGACGTAAGTTGACATTGAATGAACTAATTTCACGTTCCGTTTACCAAAAGGTTGTAATGTTGGTATTTGACCATACCAACGGTAAAATGACTGAATTGGATGACAAATATGGCGTCAAATGGATTGAGATAAAAATTAATTTTCATAACCTAAAAATACCTTACACATAAAATGTTCCGTTCTGAATTTTCTGACGACACCTGATGATACACTGATTTTACGTTTTAACACAATTCACCAACACAACACTTTCTCAATCTGATGTATGACGAAGTTGTTGACCGACGACTCGTCGACTGACCCGAAGACTGATGATTTTCTAATTCAACCTTGATGATTCAGCCACCTCCTGGCTGAGCGATGAATGATGATTTACTTAATGAAGTTCGCTGACCACTGATGAATTGACTGACGCCGGTGCAAGCGACGCGGACCGGTCCAAACTTGTTGCGCGTGCGTGACACAACCCAAACTGCCGCTCCGGCTTCCTACTCACGCGATTCCACACGCTGAGTTCTTCTGATGACTGATGATCTTCCCCTCATGGGCCACCAAATAATGTTCACTCCGGTTGGCGGGTTCGAGATGCAACCGGTGTTTCTGATGAGGTGGATGATGACTGAATTCTTGTGAACATTGGTGGCGAGATAAAAATAAAAGTTCTGACGATATTATTATCTTCGTAGCTGATGTATTTGACAATTAAAATTATTACATGAGACGCGTTGAACATGCGTTGAACCGTTCCGTGATTTTCCAGAGAGAGAGGCCATGACAGTCCATAGATTCCCACAAGTGTTGAACTAGTGTTCCATACAGTAAAAAATTAAGTTTCAATACTGAATACAGATAAAATATGATCAAATTATGGAAGCCAAAACTTACAATTAATATTATTAAAATATGTACAAATACATGTTAATTTGAATTAACAATTGTGAAATGTTTTTTTTTTCTGTTTCCTCGCAAATGTGTTAAAAAACGTCGTACGATATACGTGCGTATTGGTTATAACATCTTAACGCACTAATATCGTAATGTACTATTACAGAATTATAATCATTAAAGTCATCAACACAACTCTCTAAGACCATGTAAGTCCAAAGAATGATGATTTCATGAAACAGTTATTCTTATTACAGTAACAGTTATTCAATAAAAATAATTAATTTTATTCATAAAAGTATGCAATCATTTCATTAATGTTTTGTTATGATGTTGTCACGTTAAACTATCGTCCGTAAATCGACTTTACAGACAACCAATTTTTTTGTAGTATTATTCATACACACAGTACAATAAACAACTATTATTAATAATAAAAACCACGTCTTTACTTTGAATTATACAAACTAACAAAACACACATGCGCCGAGGTTTTAACACAAGCGTACCTACCGTTTAATGATTCATGAACCGCCTATAACTACCTACCTCACTCGTGTTTATCACTTTCCTTTACTCTATTCACTTCATTTATTAATCCAGACATCTTTTTTTCGGGAGATAAAATGAAATACTTATCCATTAAAAATACACACATTATGTACCTACCTACAAGTAAGTAATAGTAGATTATTAAACAAGGGCTGTATGACATCAATTGCATACGAGGTTTTTGGCGCCTGAGCGAAGCGAAGGCGCTAATTAACCCGAGTATGCAATTGATGCTTACGCCCGAGATAAATACTCTGCT
Organism: Luperina testacea; assembly: GCA_927399505.1. NCBI lineage: Eukaryota > Metazoa > Arthropoda > Insecta > Lepidoptera > Noctuidae > Luperina > Luperina testacea. The sequence continues at coordinate 3,406,695 of OV656769.1, forward strand.
TTACATATCGATTGTGAGGTAAGTAAACAACAAGACAGCAGGTTTCAATGAACATTTATTAAGAAGAAAAAAATGTGTATTTAATTAAAATTAATAGTAAAATTATTACAATTTGTAAGAGATATGGTCACGTTCTTTTTAGGTATATTTATAGTTTGAATATGAGTTTGTGATGATAAGACTTGAGTTTGAGTGACTTGAGGTTCTTGCATCGTAAATGGCGGCAGTTGACTGGTACTATTTTCTTCATTAAAAAATGGCTCAGATGATGTGCTTTGACGTGGTGATTTTAAGTTTATATTTTCTGTTATTTTAGAAGTAATTTTGCTTTTGTTTGCCATCGAATCTTCGATATAACCTTCGGCCACTTTGTTGGACTTCCAGCCGCCGTGCCTTTTTAACAGAGTGAGGTTGGCTCCCGAATCAGCCAGAGTCGCTGATGTTCTGCGAAAGCAATGCCCGGTGTATAACTCTACGTTACTCAGTTTTAAATATGTGGCTATTTGCTTTGGCATGCCTGTAAATTTGTTTTTTCCTATTACTTGTCTGTGGCATTTTCCTTTACTGTAATTAAGAAAAAAACGATTTGTATCCACGTTTTCAGGCCGAAGAGCTTGATATTTTTCAACATAATTTGCAAATTCTTCATGCACAACAAATGACCGGTCAATTTTAGTTTTCGTGTTAGGCAGTTTTATGAGTAGTAATTTGTTATGTTTTTCTACATTTTCTATTGTCAAGTTTGTCAATTCCACGGTTCTGCAGGCTCCCGATATCCCAAAAATTAGAACAACCTGTAAAAAAGACATAAGTTGTATTAAAGGCACCAAATTCGCATAGTATTTTTGTGAAATATTTTGGTAACTTATTAAAAAGGGCAAGTAAATACGTAGGTACCTTTATTGCTAAATAAATTTCATCCGGAGCTTCATTTAAGAATTTCTGTACTTCTTCTGCAGTAAATACCTTCGATTTCTTGCTTTTAAAGCCGTCAGACTGCCTTTTCAAGAAAGCAGTAAGTTTAGAAAAATCTTTCAAATTCACGTCATGTTTTGTCATCATTGTAGATTTTAGCATGGAATAAAAGCACCATAAACTGGAAGGTTGTAGCCTCTTAGATAATTCATCAAAATATGATATAAAAACACTTTCAGAAAGAGATTTCACTTTTTTTTCTGACCGCCATTTCATAAATTCGTCGTATGCCTTTACATATCTTTCTTTCGAGTTCGGCGGTAATATATTTTCGACAACTGTTTTTGCCCTTTCTTTAATAAAATCGGGCGTTAGATCTATGTCTTCGTCACTAGACATGTTTAAAACTTTTGAAAAAGAATTCAAACAAGAAAATTAATTATTTTCGCGATGCTTTCGCGCCTACTAGTAGACTGCCTTTTTTTTTCACGCACGCAAGCGCGTCAAATCTTGCTGGCCAGTTTGATTTTTAAATCGATTCCATCTAACATACGATGTGGAAACAAATAGTTCCATATTTAAAATAAAATCTTTATAAAATAAATTGTCTAGATTCCGATTCGAGTAATTAATCGATACCGAGAAAAAAAAAATTAACTTTTTAAAAATATTCTTCGTGCAGTATGAGTATGACAGTTCTTTTTTCAAATTCCAAAACCTATGCTGTAATGATAGTCATACACCCCGGCATTCAGGGGTGTAAGGGTGTACTTACAGAACAAGAGATATGTAAAATTATTTTATAGTCTTACCTTTCAGAGTTTCCAGGTAATCTAAAAAAAGTTATCTCTGGATGCGTTATTGACGAATTCATGCAACCAAAAACAGCACAATATAGCCTACTCGTCATATTAAATATGTACTTGAACTTATTTTTAGTGCAAAAATCGCGCGGTTATTGTTAAAAAAAACAACACACCGTCCGTTCGTCACTGCAGCACAGTCGCGACTGTCTGCATGCTGAGCTCATGCCGTGGTCGAGGCGCGTAGGTATAGCTCGCGTTTCGTCCGTTTGTATGAAGACCTCGTACTGTATGTCTTTATACTGTGCAAAAAGGCAGAATGAAGAATTTGGAAAATACAATTGTTTTGCCCACGCGCACGCGCGTGTTACTTCTACAAAACAATTAAAAGCGAGTTCGTCTTTCAGGAAAATATCAACAAACAATAAAAAAGAAAAACGTTTTGACCGCTTGCCTAGTGTGTCAAGAATGCATTCTCAAAGATGACAAGACCACCGCGAATATTTTTAGCCTGCGTTTCTTTAGAATATTGTTGTCCTATAATATTTAGGTTAAACGACTAATTCTGAAATGTATTCAACAATATTTGTCCTGATTTATTTTCTATCCCATCTTTTTATGTTTGATTAGATTTATTTTAGTAACTTTTCCTATATGTTTCGAGCACTACCCGGATGTAGATGAAATGATGATTAGTAATATGGAGTCATAATAAAAGATTTAAGAAAAGATTGTAGAATTAGTACCCTATTTTTTATTCCTTTTTATTAAGGATTTTTAAAGAAAAGTTTATTTTTAACAACCCATGTTATTATCAAATCAATTAATTTCAACAATTTAACGTTCATAAATCTTCTCTGCTGACCGTCCCAAGTTGTAATGTGTGGGAAAACAGCGCAAGCGTCATCGCTAATTTAGTGCAAACATGCAGATGCGCGCGCGTCGTTTTGCTCGCCGTCCTGTTTGTTTCGGTGGTGCGTTTGTGCGACTACCCACATCCAAGTTATGCAACCATCCGGTACAAGTGTGGCTTAATTGTCTGACTAATGATTTGTGGCTGTGCCTTGTTTGAGGCAGTTTTATTGATGCTTGTTTTAAGTTAGATGGTAAGAAGCAAATTTTTAGGTAATTTACAATAGCGCATCGTGGCAACACATACGGTTCGAAATAGCGATGTGACCACCAAAATAAAAGTAATTTTGCAGTTTTAATTACTTAAATTAAAAAATAAATGCACGGCTCAGTGGAATAATTTTTAGGTATTTCTAGTTGATTGAATTCCCTTTCTTATCGTTACATAAAATATGATATCTTACGCTCAAAATTTTGAGAATTATGCTACCAAAATTATTTTTTCGAGCTCTGTTTTACGATTGTTTTTTCATGATAATATTTTATTTTTTTGTTAAATATTTTTTACTGTCTTTTCTTTAAACATTCGACAATACATTTTTTTTTTTGCTTTTAATGTGTTCCAATCCAATACGAGGCAACTTTGCGACAAAAAACTGAGCGTTTTACGGTGTCCTACGTTTGGGTAGCACTTTAAGTTTTTTTTATTTCGTTTGCTTCAGAAAATGCAGCGGAAAGTGCGTACCCGTTTTGGTTTCTCGAGTATATATGTCGTATTTACTCACAAATAAGCAAAAGCAGGTATATTTTCGAATATTTCCTTTCAATGTCAAAGCAATTTATTTGCCATAAACACGGTAGGTACTACATAGGATGTTCATACATTACGAATAGGTCTCCGTTAACTGATTGGTATACAAATATTAGATGAAAGATTTCCAATGGGTACGTATCTAAAATTGAAAGAATTAACGTAAAATAACCTACATTCAAAATCCCTAAAATCAATAACCTAATGGACGACTCGCTTACAGCTTATTAATACTGCGCGCTCGTTTTATTTCAAACGATGTCAGGTCGACGGAGCCCCGCTGAGCGAGGCTCCTATTGGCTCCTATTTCTGTCTGCAGGGTTTAAAGGAACCTAACCAAACCGAACCTCGGGGTGCCCCTGACGTCGACCGTCTTCTTCTGGTTCATAACACAAAAACAGACAAAATCAGGTTTTTGTTCAAAAACCAATTGCAATACGTACCTACCCTACATAGGGTACGTATTGCAATATCTAAAATTAAACTGTGTATTTGGATTGTGAACTTTACATAGGTACTTAGATAGGTATTTTTCATTTTGGTCAATTAACGGTGAGGTAAACCAATTTAAGGAACTTTGTACATAGGAATTTCAAGTTTTAGCTTTATGAACTTCAGTAACATATCCATTTGACATTTTAAGCTTTCGGTATTTTGAATATAAGTGAAGCAAACATTAGGTATTTAGATTTTAGGGATTTTGAACGTAGGTTGTTTTACGTTAGTTCTTTTAGTTTTAGATATTGCAATACGTACCCTTTCAAATACTTGAGTCAATAAGGAGTTTTTTTAAAAGGCGGATCATTGATGGCCTATTGATAATAGCCGCGACTCTTAAGAGTCGTGGGTTCACAACCCAAGCAGACACTTTACTTTGTGTTAATTATTTTATCACCACTTCTCTCAAAACGGTGAAGGAAAACATCGTGAAAAAACCGGCATGTACTAGAACTAAAAATTCGAAGACATGTGACATCCACCAACCCGCACTGGGCGCGCGGTGGATAACAGCCCAATCCGGCTCACAGAGAGGAGGCCTGTGTCCCAGCAGTGGGAAACAGTATAGGCTGATTACGCTAATGAGAAAGAACAGACATCAGTAATTTGAGTCCTTTATTTCTCGAATCCATCAGAAATATTCATTTCCTGATTTTTCTATTAATAAATCCTACCATAAATGTTAATTTCAACCGTCAACTTTCATGTAAATCTCCAAAATCACAAGGTAAACGCAAACACATCAAAGTTTAACTTAACAATCTCTCGGAAGACTCAAGTTGTTCAAGTATCACTTTACTTGGCCCCAACTTGGGCTAGACAGTACAAATAACTTATTTAGCTGCTCAAAGCTGCACGAAGCTGCCGCTCTGCAATTCAGTTAGTTTCACTATTGTGTTAGTTTGTCAATTAAAATTTGTATTGTTGCTCATTTAGACGGTTCGTCTGGGTAGGGTGGTTTGAGAAAAATTGGTTTTGCATGAAATTTCGAGGGGGTGATTCTACCCATCATACTAAACAACTTTCGATATGAAAAAATATACGATTAGTAAGAATAAAAAAATCGACTACTTACGTTATATGGGAATTTGTTTTTCGCTGTCCTGTATGTATCCCCTGTATACGCTAGGTCTAGAAACAGACAGACTGCGAGTTACTTTCGAATTTATAATATTAGTATGAATGGCACTCAGTTCTTTCACTTTCTGCAAAACCAAAAGAAAAAAATTAAAATAATGATAATAATGACCAGTCATGCGTCTGCAAAATTCATGTAACCATTTACACACAGCACATTGTGCTGTGTGTAAATGGTTACAGTTTGCGCGTTAAAGTCCGTACCAGCCTGTGTATGATATGAATTTTGCAGACGCATGACTGGTCATTATTATCATTATTTTAATTTTTTTCTTTTGGTTTTGCAGAAAGTGAAAGAACTGAGTGCCATTCATACTAATATTATAAATTCGAAAGTAACTCGCTGTCTGTCTGTATGTTACCTTTTCTCGCCTAAACCACTGAACGGATTTCGGTAAAATTTGGCAGAGAGATAGATTGCATCCCGGGGAAGGACATAGGATAGTTTTTATCGACATACCTCGCGGGCGAAGCCGCGGACGGGAGCTAGTAAATGATATTAGGAAGCACCGTGTCGATGTAATAGAAATCTCAGTGTAGATACAACAATACGGAAAACAGCAATTCTGTTAGATAATTAGGAACTCTTCGTGCTATTTCTTTCCAGTGAAAGCACTATATAGGAAGTGGTGACGGACAGGTGTTTTGGGGAACTCCTTTATATAATGTTGTTATGTGTTGTTGTGTGTATTGTCTGTGTGTTGTTGTTGTTGTGTGTTGTTATGTTATTGTTGTAATGTGTTGTGTGTTGTTATGTTATTGTTGTAATGTGTTGTGTGTGTAGGTAAGTAATTTATAACTTGCAAAATCAGTTTGATATATCTAGCACAGTTAATAACTTTCTACTTACTGCTGTCAACTTAGTTTTACTGAGTACATAAAGTGTCTTATCTAAACTATGTATGTACCGAACTATAAAAATACTGTGAGGAATATAAAGCACTGTTTCAGTGTGTTCACAGCTTACTTATCTAGAAAAAACTTAACCAATCACGTCAACGATAAACCAAGTTAATCTCAAACTTGAAACGAACTAAACGATCCATATTTAAAAGGCTTCGATCTTCAAAGGTAAGATAGTAAATCAAATTGTGTACTTCGCCATTCCACAGGGATCCTAGTGCAACTGTCTTACCTACGTCACGCATTGCATGTGACTCGTTCTTTTTAACGTTTACTATTTGCTATAAATAGGGATGTGAAAAAAAACTATCGACGGCTGAGCAGTAGGTATCGATATTTCACAGGTCTGGCAAAGTGTTTTTTTTTTGGGTTTTTCCATTAGGAGATTCTTTGTAACAGCCCGGAGGTTGGAAGTTGGCGATGTGATACCCCCGTGCCTCGGAAGGCACGTTAAGCCGTTGTTAGTCCTACGTCTGATCTTTCTCCGGTCGTGTCGGATTGCGTGCCGTCCCATCGGACTATGAGAGTGAAGGAACAGGGACTGCCCTGTGTCTGCACATACACTTGTGCTCTATAAGACTATAATATCTCCCGCGCCGAAGGATAGTCTCCGTTTAGATTGGCCGCTATGGTCGAAATACGGCCTGGAGGACTATTATTATCGATATTTTACGGTCACGGTGCGATGATATTTAAACTTGATTCTATGATGATGAGTATTGTCCCTATGAGCTACAACGAAAATGAAATAGTCAATGAAAATCATTTGCCAGGGTCTGACTAGTGCCGATTGGACGAGATAGACGGGAGTAAGACTAGACCTATGAGAGTGTTTGAGCTTTTCTAAGAATGTATTCTAGAGTGTACCTACGTGGTGCGCGTATCGACATCACTAATGAGAACAGTATCGATACTTTTGATTCGATTACCACCACTAGCTATAAAACCCTGTGACATTACTCCGTAGTACATACATGTAAGGGGTGTTTGGATGATGGTACATAATGCTTGGATATTAGTACATTTGAATCAATCTGGTCGGCGCACGCGACTTTTGGCGTTTAATGAGTGCAATAGCAATGAAAACTATGATAATGTGGATGTGAAATATATTAGAATATCGTAAACCTACTCCTCAGTGACTTTCCCACTTTTCTGTAATTTATTTACGGTTTCACCGGTGATTGGCACAAAATTAAAAATAGCGCGAATTTTGGTAAGGATGTAAACAGACCGTTAGCTCCTGCAGTTAGGTAGACCTATAGATAAATTTAAAGGTTCCCGAACAGGTAGCAGGCCTAAAAAATTTACTTACCCAACATTTATTATTTTATTTCGGTACTCTGGCTTATCATGAACACGAGGACTACACGATTTTGGAAAAGTTTGAAGATTTATTGCGAAATAATTTGCGTAAGATAAAGACCTCACGACACGAGGATCGTCACGACATTGACCACCAACCTTTTTTCGCCATGATTTCTGGGCCGCCGTCCATCTTCAGGCATCCGTTCTTTGGAGTCTTTTGCCCAACTTATTAACAAAGTATTTTAGTCCTAGAATTCCGGAAAATCTAAAAACTAAACCTTGATTAAAGATCATGAACCACAGAACCATAAGGTTATCCGTTCCTACACTGGTTAGGCGTCATATGTATTAGTTATCTACGAACTAAGTTCCGTCCTTTATCTCACACATTTTGCGCACGAATCAAACTGCTGAACTGTTATATTAATAATTAGATATTTATTTACACTTCTAATTATTTTGTTGATATGGGCCTATCACCAGTTTTTTGGAGGTCATGATTCAGGAAATAGAGGGCTTATCATTAGATATTACGCCTAACTTTTGACACTTTGACACTTTTAGGCCGTTTTCTTTTAATTTGGACATTAAGGGGAGATTTGTGACGGGCTTGTCACGCTCAGGTTGTAATGGGTTCTTTACGTAGTAGTTCCTCGGTGATATATTAACGGCTAATCATGGATTCTCTATTTAGCTAATAGCAGTTATAAATCGAAGTAATAGCCATTCCAGAGGGGTAATTACGTAACACAGTGTCAGTAGCAATGGCTTTTATTATGACAGTTGCACAACATACGTTGCGTTATTTACGTTGTTGAGCAGACAAATTGTTCGAACATAAGTATTATAAAGGCTCCTGCAAACACGCGCGACGCGCGACGTGAATCGCGCGATACACAAAGGCACCGCTCGTTGCGCGACTTGCGGTGCCTTTGTGTCGCGCGCGATTTTATCGCGTGTCGCGCCTGTTTAAAGGAGCCTTAAAGCAATGGATTAGCAATATTCTTTAAAATAATTCAGATTGTAATTGATGGTGTGGTACGCAATTAGAGTGCAGGAAAGTATTAGCCTGTCAAAAATCCCACTGCAGTGCGAAGTCTAACTTTAGAGATATTTAGAGAAAGAACAGGTCTTATTTGGATGTCTTCTTCGTCTCTCGTATCGGTAAGAACTTAATTAGAACAGCTCATGACGTGATCACTGTGATCAACAGGATGGTAAAGGGCAATGGTGCCCTAGAGCTGCACCATCGAGGATTCTGTGTATTCTCATTATATGGTGTCCAAGGTTCACTTTTTTTAGCCTATACTGTCCCACTGTTGGGCATGGGCAAAGGCCTCCCCAAGTAAGGATTTGGGGGACTAGAGACTGTTTTGCGTGGGTGTGACCATGTTTTCCCCCCAACTTGTTATTTCTTTTGTGTGTGTTCTTTTTCTGCGTCATGTTTACGATTTATTCCGGTCTGATAAACGTATTATTTCTTTAATTACATTCTGAAAGAAGACATTTCGACTGTAGTTTATGGAAGGCCAGGAACTCTTTTCCCGCGGTACCTCGAACCAGCCCTCGCAGTACGCGTCCAGGTCATCTCGCCACCGCTTTCTGGGCCGAACTTGATGACGCCGCCCATCTTCAGGCACCCACTGTGTGGATACTTTTGCCCAGCGATCATCTTGCATACGGCTAATGTGATCCGCCCAATTCCACTTGAGCCTGACAGCCTTCTTGCCTACGTCTATTAAGAAAGCTAAATTAAGTGACCATAAGGGTCAAAGCATTTTGCATTGCAATGGTTCTGCCAAAATAAATCAATGCTTTCCCACACTTTCCACTTAAACTGTTTTTATACAATGATAGGTAAGCACAGCCATAATTATGTAGGTCTACGATTTTCTTACATTGTAAGATAACCACCTCCTTCGCAGCTACTTTCATTTCTCACATATTACTAATCCTCAATTAGTTTATTTACTTACACTTCTTGTATAAATAAAGAGATACCACCCACTAAAGAAAAACATACCTTATTGTTGTTGTTTAAAGTTGATATTACAATAGACAGTGCTATTATCAAGTCTTTCTTATCATGAAATGTAATTAGCCCACTTTGCTATATGTAGATATAATGTTTGACAAATATTTGTGAAAGAATCACTCAAAAGTGAAAATCTGTGTCGAGCTTTTCTGGAGTGTAAACTTTCATAGTTTCTATTGTGAAATGGTTGTGAAACAGTTTGAGTAAATAAGTTAATTCATGAATAACTGAGGCGAAACATTCGACGAAATAAAGGAAGGAAACCCTCAAAAAACTCGAATGCCAAATATCTACACCTTCAAAAGAAAAAGGGCCATTACGAGAAAATGGCTCTGTAGTTGTAGGTAGTGGTCAGTGGACTGACCACAAGAGCCAAGAAACCAATGTATTAAATGAATATCTAGTATTCAGTATTAGTATTGCAATAATGGATCGTTTGAAACTTCAAACTACTACTACCTACGTCAAAAGAGAACTTGTCACAATACGATAGATAAATAGATACTTAGATAATATTTTGGTATTCATAGTTTGTCGTTAAAGCACGCAGGATAACTCGCTAGTACAGGGATGGGCGAACCTTTACCTATAGATTTACGTGCCATTTTTTCCAGATAAATATTTAATGTGGCCATGACGTGCCAACAAACATTGTTGACTTCTTGACTACTGGAAAAATAACGCAATAATTTCAGAATAATACTCCTTAGTCATCTTACTCGTAACATTTCATCATCATTATTTCAGCCAAAAGACGTCCACTGCTGGACATAGGCCTCCCCCAAGCACCTCCACTTCGACCGGTTCTGTGCTTCTCGCATTCAACGGGTTCCCGCGGCCTTCACAAGGTCTTCGGGCCACCTTGTGGGAGGCCTTCCAACGCTACGTCTTCCGGTACGCGGTCGCCACTCCAGAACCTTTCAGCCCCATCGGCCATCTGTTCTGCGAGCAATATGCCCTGCCCACTGCCACTCAAGTTTGACAATTCTTCGGGCTATGTCGGTTACCTTGGTTCTCCTGGGATCTCCTGATTCGACCAGGGAAACATTTACCATTTTATATTTATTTGAATGAAAGAACAAATTAGTGCGACTACTGCTGATACAAACTAGATGCCAAACAGTTTATACCAGCAGGGGGCCCAAAAAGGCCTCTAGGATAACATTATTAATCGTAATATGGCGAAGACTGTCCGTGTTTTTCTTTTTTTCGTTGCAGTACGCCTACGTTATCTTGTTGATTATACCTATATAATCAACAAGATTGGGATTGGATTTATTGGTATGATTAGTTACGCAATTTGGGTGCAGGTTCACATTGTTCCTTGCATTTACGCGGCAACGAAATCCGATATCGAAAAATTGATGGAGTGCGTAAATTATCTTGTCGCGTGCCACCAGCAGCGGCACGCGTGCCATCCGTCCGCCATCCCTGATAGTGATAGTGTGTTACGCAATAAGGACGATAATTGATTTAACGAACCAATCGTGAAAGTTGAAAATGGTTATTGCTTTTTAAGCCTATTTACCCCTTGCTTACTTTCAATCTTAAAACCATGACGACTGACTTTCTTCGATTATCATGAATATAGAAAATATTTACTTTGTATAGTGGAAAAAAAACTAGCCAAGTGCGAGTTGGACTCGCAAACGAAGGGTTTCGTACCACAAGGCAAAAACGCCGAAAAAGAATATGTCTGTTGTAGGGGGGCTCCCCTTAATATTTTTTTCTGTTTTTAGTATTTGTTGTTATAGCGGCAACAGAAATCTGAAAAAAATCTGAGAATATGTGAAAATTTCAACTGTCTAGCTATCACGGTTCATAAGCTACAGCCTGTTGACAGACAGACAGACAGACGGACAGTGGAGTCTTAGTAATAGGGTCCCGTTTTTATCCTTTGGGTACGGAACCCAAAAAACGCCATGAAGTTATATTACTTAGGTAAGTGATGATAATGTCAGACAGGTAATGATTTAAAAGCAATAAAAAGCCAAGAAATATCATAGCAACTGACGGAAGATAATACTTTTATTGGATTTCTTATATTACGTAACGTTTGCTGCGTAGTAGCCAAAGATAAATCAATCAACCGGTAATAAAATATAATATGAATGTTTATATTATATTATATAAAAAATGTCACATTATGTATGTTTACACATCATTGGTAGATAGGCGACGAGCTTCGTTTAATTTAATCTTTTTTATGACGTTAATATCTATCCGTAAGACGTCAACTTTGGAGTCCAAAGTCCCAGTGACCTTCACAAAAAATAGTCTAAAAAAATGCCAGAATAACCTAGCAGGATTCCAATTTTTTTTTTAATAAATTCACAGCCCGTAAAAGGAAACATCAGATTTAGCCTCTAGCACAGGGATGGGGCAAACTTTGGAAAGTTGCGGGCCAAACCATAGATCACTTATGAAGTCACGGGCCATAGGTACCAGCACATCAAGCTACCCGATACTGTCAAATTTTCCCAATGAACTTTGAACCTTATGCTTTAGCGATAAAGTTGAAAATCTATTAAAGAAATTTGACAGATTGTAGTAGCTTGATGTGCTTGCCGTCTGTATCCACCAACTTCCTTCTCAAACTAGCAAGATACGTTTCCGCTTATATTTCCATGTAAATATTTATATCAAAATTCACTCAATTTCGATTCATTTGTTTATTCCTGACTATCAGTCTGGCTGAATTTAAATCCCTTTGCCTTGAACTATCAACACAAGACAAGTTTACCTATTATAAGTAAAAAACTGTCCAAAAAAAAGACTCGCACACGAAGGGTTCCGTACCACAAGGCAAAAATGCCGAAAAAACCATCGAGATATAAGTACTAACGTACTAGAGAAGCTACGTCAAATAACTGAATTGTCCTATTCTTCGTAATTTGAATCTTTAGTTCGCTGCAGCGCTAAAATAATAACAATTCGTCTAAACCGTAACTAATTTACCACAGCGCTAGATTTGCTGCAGAAGTGTATTTATTCTCGGCAAAAAGGTCTTAAGCGCCATGTAAATCACGGCACTTACGCGTTTTCTTCGACAAAGTGCAACAACATGTCTTCCCTATAGACTATGACAGGAGTACTACAGAATGGACAACGTAGGTATTTTGCCTACAGGGTTTATTTCATAAATAATAGACAATTTATTTTTTTGATATAAGTATTTTATTTAGTTACCCTTAAATAATATGAGTTTAGTCATCTTTTGCCTTTTCGTGGAATAATCAACGCTTTGATCTGTTTTTGCTTCATGTTTTAAACGAATAGCTAAAAAAAATTATATTGATACTCACATTATCTGTTTAAAGTGCGATAGTTTAAAAAACTAAATATTAATATCAACATTAAAAACACAACATACGATATTTTCACCGTAATGTCAGTCTAATCTACCTACATTGCACTCTGTTTGATTAGTCTATGACAAACAATACAATATGGCGCGTGGTAATTATTTAATTTGTAAAACAAGGAAATTAGTTTACTTACCGATGAAACTTAATTCCTTTGCACTTTGCCGTGTTCCTTGAATTATTAGTACAATATCTCAACACACACCAAGGCGTTTTTCGTCGATTTTTTCTATGAATTAATTTATTATTGTCGGAAGTACTAGGCGCGAAAGAGCAAGAGAGCGACTGAGTGAGGTGCGGCACGATCACCGCAGTTGAACGAGACAAAGTAGGAATTTACGGTGTCTTCTCTAGTACGTTAGTACTTATATCTCGATGGAAAAAACACGTTTGTTGTATTGGAGTGGAGCCCCCTTAAATATTAATTGTATTCTGTTTCTAGTATTTGTTGTTATAGCGGCAACAGAAATACATCATCTGTGAAAATTTCCATCAACCTAATTACCATTGAACATCAATTGCCAACATAAATTTGAATAGACCATATCTATGTCTTAGGTATAATATCATTGAAAACAGAACATCACGCCTGTATACCCCGACGGGTTAGGCAGAGGCGTAGGTACTTATAATACACACACATTTTGCCCGGTATGTTTAACTCCCACGTAATACCCCTGTTTATTGCTGGGAACAAATCGAGAATCCGGGCTGAGCCTACTGAGAAAATCCAGATGCTAAAACCCAATAAAACTTTGCCCCACCCAGGAATCAAACCCAGGACCTCTTGACCACCAGTGTTTACCATGAAAAGGTAAAGGTAAAACCCAGGACCTCTAGACCACTAGACCACCAGTGTTTACCATGAAAAGGTAAAGGTAAAACCCAGGACCTCTAGACTACTAGACCACCAGTGTTTACCATGAAAAGGTAAAGGTAAAACCCAGGACCTCTAGACCACTAGACCACCAGTGTTTACCATGAAAAGGTAAAGATAAAACCCAGGACCTCTAGACCACTAGACCACCAGTGCTTACCATGAAAAGGTAAAGGTAAAACCCAGGACCTTTAGACCACTAGACCACCAGTGCTTACCATGAAAAGGTAAAGGTAAAACCCAGGACCTCTAGAGCACTAGACCACCAGTGCTTACCATGAAAAGGTAAAGGTACCATAAACGGGGATTTACCGATTCCTACAGGTGCGACAACCCTATTATAGCTCCCACAGATACCATCAATAAACTCTGTATACTAAATACATTGAATTTCATTGAGATAATATCATGTCCTCGAAGATTAACAAAACATGCTTGTGTTATCAGTAATACTGGCGCCGTCATTATTTGACAAAAATTGCGCTATCGTCATTAAATTCCTTTGGCTATCCGTATAATAAAAACTAATTTTATTATCTTTTTGTAACCGTGCTCTACTGAAAAGCGTCGACATTGTCGTATAAGGAAAATTATTATAATCACCATGATTTATTTAATTAAGTCGTGTTATCACAAGCGACTAGTGAGATGGACTAAAGGATGGTTTACAGTTTACACCAAACGGCTCGTATCGTATCGGATCGGAAAGGATACGAACGGACGCGGCGACAGCCGATCGGGTACGGCAGGATGTCGATGCAAACGATCGGCTCCGTACGTCGCTTGCGAACGTATCCGTTTTTGCGCCTATAGTCAAATACTTTAATTCCTACCGTGTTGACGTGTTCTAATTTTTGAAAATGGTTGAAGTTGACATAGTATTGTTGGCTATTGCATTACAAGAAGAAGAAAATAGTCATAAAACACAGAAACGGAAAAGAAAAATTTGGATGACAGCCGAAAGGATTCGATCGGATACGACGACAGGCATACGGAGCCGATCTCAGCATACTTTCGGCTGCGATCGCGTATCGCGGAAGACCCCCGGCGCCCGGGCGGTCAAGCTGCTGTGCGCCGCTTGGTAATATAGACTTTTAATACTGTGTACACGATTTAATACATTGTCTAATATTTTCTCCAAAATATGAATTACTCTCGTAAAGTTATCCGGAAAAGAACTGGAGTTACCGACATAGTTTGCAGAGAAAGTAAGCTGAAGGTCAGTTGGCTAACCATGTCTGTCGTGGAGCAGACTAGTCCTGGAGTGGAGACCGCGTATTGGCAAGCGTAGTGTGAGACGTTCCCCAACTCAAAATAGTGGCTAGGACGGACTGGATACGGAAGGCGGAGGACAGGATTTTATGGCGCAGCATGGGAAAGGCCTATCTCCAGCAGTGGACTGCGATAGACTGAGCTGATTGATTCTCGTAAAGATCTTCGCCAATGCGAGTTTAAATCACAATGGGCTCCTCCAACTCAACAATAAATTGCAAATCTTGAATAACGAACGTTAATAAAATCTAATGATGTATTAATACAATAAAAACTCCATTGGGATTAGTGCTCGTATATTATAATCCTTATCAGCTGCGCCGGCGCCGCGGAGCCGCGTGCGTTATCGTGATTTCCTAGATATGTGCACACGTGCCCGCAGTGATCGCTTATCAACGAGGTGTGTTCAGGCGCGCTTTAGAATGCAATGGAGGAATAGCGTCAGGTGTTTCTTTCTTCTATCTTTTGTATTATTTATGTTATGATAACATAACAGAACATCACGCCTGTATTCCTCGCAGGGTTACACCTATACCTACCTAGCATACCCACATTTCGCCAGTTAAGTATGTATAAGGTGGAATTTAGTCGCGAGCCCAAACTCACTGGTGATCCTGGCCAAAAAGCACGCCGTCTCACCTGGCTTCGTTTCGGACAGAGCTAGTTTCAGTAATGAGCAGTTAGACGCTAGTCTACACGAACAACGTCTAGTTCTCACGCACAGAAGCACCATACCGAAGTGAAAGGCGGGTAAAAAAATTCGAAAAGTGCTTTGGAAAATCGAGTTTTATGAAAAAACCACTGCATTTACAAATAAAGCTTATTGAACTCTTTGATAACTGAGCTTTATCCGTACCGAATTTGTTTTGAAGATTTTACAGTTCTTTTATTACTTATTTACACCCAAAGTTACGTTAAAAATAGCAAGAAAAACGAATCTTTGTTGGCTCATAACTTTTTAATGTCTTTTTATTTTACTATTCTGATTCCGTACAGACAAAATTTATAATAAGACAAAACGATATTATCATGTTTAACTTTGGATGCACAATGTCAAACAGTGGAGTAGGTATACTCTCCCGAAATTTGTATGGAAAAAAAACTTTTTCCAAAAATAACAACCGACTTCAAAAAAAAACACTACAAAATGATAAATAACTTTAATTTCGGAAGTCGGTGTCGTTGGTACCGCATTTTCGTTTTTTGACACTGACTTCCGCGGTTGGTCTATGGAGACCGACAGAAGGTCTATCTATGGAGACCAACCGCGGCAAGCGTAATCGTCCCGTGCGGCTGGTATAACATAGCCACAAGTCCCTCTTCTCTTCTCTGTGAGAGGGTGTGGGCCATAATCCACCACGGGGGGCCCAGTGCCGGCTGGTAGATAGGGTTGGGCAGGCTGGCAAAGTTGTATTATAGCTCCACGAAGATTGAGGAGATCGTGGCGTACATGCGTGTGAAGACCAACTGGACTTTGAGGGTCGAGAAGTTGGAGTCGCGTCACAACACGAACTTCAAGTCGTTCGTGGTGCGTGTTCCGACACATCTCGAGAAGTTCCTCAAGGAAGAGTTTTGGCCGGAGGGTGTCGTGTACCGCCGGTTTCGTGGCCGGATACATGACACCAGACAGCGAAACACGACGCAGACACTTCGTGTGCGTTAGTTTGTCAGTTGTATGTGTGATTGTATGCGTTTTATATGGGCCTTGATGCCTGAAATAAATGGATAAATAAATTAAATAAATAGCTACTATTTCGCCAGTTACAAGTAACCTATGAACCCCGTGGCTGAGAATTACGTATCAATTGCGGTTTTTTTTTTAGTTTTGACTGCATTATCAAGTTTTTGAAGCTAAAGGTAGACCCGCAATAGGGGTCTGTTTCAACATTTATAAAAACCGGTCAAGTGCGAGTCGGATTTGCGCACCGAGGGCTCCGTACTCCGCAGATATGTAAATAAATATGTATTTTAAAATTATTTTTTTTGTAATGTAACTACAAATTTACGATTTTCGGATTTTTTCCTTTACTTGTGCTACATTGCTTCTTGCCAAATTTCGTGATTCTAGGTCAACGGGAAGTACCCTGTAGGTTTCGATTTCGGAATATAAACACCCGTATCATTTGATTGCGTTGACTTAGAAGTTTAATTTTTCACTGCTTCAAGGGATTGCAGCCCTGAGTATTTGATATTAAAATTTCAACTTGATAACTCCACGCGTTCCTGAAAAAAGGGTCTTGACTGACGGACAGACAGACAAAAACGAAGTTCCGAAAGGGTTCCGTTTTTCGTTTTGCCGTAAATAACCCTAAAAAGCAATTCGTAAGTCACTAATTTCATTCAAGCAGACTGCAATAGACTTAACAATAATTCCTAAACGACGATTACCGTACTGCAAGTTTTGTATAAAAGTAGAATGCATCCTGAGTTAAAAATAAAACTTTTAAAATGGTTTTAGTTAATTACTTTTCTAGATTATTCCGTCGCACAGACGCTAGACGCTTAAGGCGCTGCCTAAACGTAGGACACCATAAAACGCACAGTTTTTTGTCGCACAGTTAGGCGTATTGGAACATATTAGAAGCCAGAAAACAATTGAGTGTATTGTCAAATGTTCAAAGAAACAACTTATTAAAAAAATATTTCATAAAAAAAAACATGGAGGCCTGACCCTCGACAGGAACGAAGTTCAAAATAATAATCCAAGATGGTGGCTGCAAAAATTTCAATATGACGAAAATTTTTACATTTTTGCAGCCATTATCTTGGATTTTCATTTTGGCCTCCTCACTATCGGCTTCAGCACCCTCGAAGACCATGAAAACTCTCTCTCTCTCTCTCTCTTTTTCTAATACATAAATAAAAACTCGCATGGTGGGGGCATAACTCTTTTTCGCTACGTGACGGTTTCTCCCATTTTACTCCTACTGCAAGCTCCGTAAAAGAACTTCGTTCCAATAAAATAGTATCATGATAAAACAACCGTAAAAAGCTTGAAAAATATTTTCGTCGCATAATTCGCAAAATTTTGAGCGTCAATCTATTAAAGACAAATATTCCACTGATAAGTGCATTTTTTTATTTATTTGAAATGGGTTTGCTCTTGACTCTAGTCTAGGTCAGAGATGACAGAGACAAAGTCTACGATGGAGTGAGCTTACCCAGAAGAAACCTGTTCACTTTTACTTTAAAGAGATTTTTTTTTAATGCACGGATTAGTGGAATATTTGTCTTTTTGTTTTTTATTTTGATGGTCATTCGATTCAACTAACATAAAACTTATCGCTGTTTTGAACCTTATTGCGGCGATGCGCTATTGTTGTTCATTCGATTTTTTGCTTCTTACTGCGCCTTAACTAATAAAATTACAACAAAGTAGTCAAAGAATGCATCAATGAACCACTTACTGCTCCATTAAATATCTCGCACAGTACTGGTATTTACATTTATGTATTAAAATGTTGCCATTACTTTGTATGAAACTACTGTTTGACGTCACCCTAACCAGAGGAAGTCGACAATAATCTTTTATTTGCTTTAGCATTGAACTCGACATGTTTCTTCATATTTTTTTGATAAAAAGCGTCTAAGTGCGAGTCGGATTCACACACGAATGGTTTCGTTATTTCGTACTACCGTACTTAATTATATTGAACACTA
The DNA here is from genome assembly GCA_927399505.1 of Luperina testacea. Classification (NCBI taxonomy): domain Eukaryota; kingdom Metazoa; phylum Arthropoda; class Insecta; order Lepidoptera; family Noctuidae; genus Luperina; species Luperina testacea. The sequence goes on from OV656769.1 coordinate 3,425,131, forward strand.
CATAAGTATTTATTTAATACATTTCTTGTATGGCGATCTTTTTTAATTTTAACTTTATTTTATTTCTAGTTGAAATACCGGCCGTAGTAGCACATTTTGTAAATATTTCAAGAGTACATATTACGGTTCAAAAGATACAGCCCTGTGACAGACGGACGGACACCGGAGCCTTAGAAATAGGGTCCCGTTAGCACTCTTTGGGTACGGAATCCTAAAAACTGTAATTATTATGTCTTTATTTAAACTACCTAAAAATATCCAAGTCCGAAGGTTGCACAATTTCAAAGTCGACACATCGACTCGAAGCTGAAAATGTAAACGAACTTATCATAATTAGTTTCTAATAATTAACTAATGTATATTAGTGTTACAGTTTCATTGGCTGCCAGCCAAGTTGTTCCGCGCAATCTGTAGGAACATGACAGAAAATCATGAATTACCGAGCGACCAGCTTATGTTGGCAGGTGGGGGAAATATGGAACTAATGGCAAAATGTACTTGCTTTTGACATATTGGTTGTCATATGCCTTGGCTTCCAGCGCCACCAGCAACGGTCAAGACTTTTTGGTCAGTTGTAGGCGTCGTGTTACATGGAAGAAGTGCTAACGAGCCAGGGATTCACAAGACTGTCAATTTCGAAGAACTTACTGTTTATTGTTTGATCACAGATTCTTGTATGAAATACCTACGCATGGATTATAGCTCCTAGCCTTGGTCTAATGAAAATGCCACACAGAAACGATATTCAATTGCTTCGACTGTCACCCATCGTTCTTTTTTCTTTTCTTTCTTCATAATCAGCCGATAATGTTCCCACTGCTGGGACACAGGCCTCAACTCGGTGAGAGCTGGGCCGCGATCTACCACGCGGACCCAATGCGGGTTGGTAGATGTCACATGTCTTCTAATTTTTGGTTCTTGGACATGCCGGTTTCCTCACGATGTTTTCCTTTGCCGTTATGAGAGCAGTAGTGATGTAATTGTTTAATTTACATAAAATAAGGCGCCTGGCTGGGTTCAAACCTACGACCTGCAACGCGTCAGTCACGGCCGTTACCACCACTGCTGTCTACACACTAACACTTGGTGCAAATAGATAAACGCCTAAATAAAATCGTAATAATATTTAAACGTGTGTAGTGTTAGCAAAAACGGGCATTAGCGACAAGAACAAGTGTTTTTTCCAAATTGAACCATTCAAGACCTTAGCCTCGTCTGGACTGCGTTGACAACAAATGAGATAATAAAAACACATTCAATGAGGAATGTGTTTCCATACACGCGCCATATTCATTCATATTAAAAGCTGCATCAACAACAAACAAGTTAACTGGCGCCAACACCATGAAGGAAAACCAACATAAAAATACCAACACACCTATCGCAATTCCACAAAACATTATCAAATCGCGAATCTATAAAACAGCAATCATACCGAGCATTCACTATCGTTCGTAGAATCGAATGTAACGTCTTGTTGATACGATTCCGTGTTATCGTTCGCGGATAACCGTCGGCAAACAGAATGCATCGCGATTTTGAAAGAATGTTCTTTTTTCGAAATCGGTTATTCGATAAAAATGCAGTTTTAAGATAAGACTTTGCAGGTGGTACTTACTGCCATTTTATCGTGGCGATAAAAATACATATATTTGATAAGCTTACCTAACCTGTAGGGTTGTAAAGTTTCCAGATTTTCTATGCCCCAAAAGTCTGACAACCAGTCTTACCAAAAGGGTATCGTATTACCCAGTAACCGGGTTGTTGAGGTCAGCTAGGCAGTCACTCCATGTTAAAAAAAGGCTAACTTATTGTCTCCCTGGTCATCCATAAATTGTCTGGTAGATGTCGCTATTAGCGGTTAGACCGCCATTGCACCCTGAATGAACATTAATGGATAAGCTGAATAGGTACTAATATGTAATCTGTCAACCTATCGCAGTCCACCGCTGGACAAAGGTCTCTCCCAGGATCTGCCACAACACCAAGTCCCTTCCATCCACCTTCCGCAACCAGTCTGTCGCAGCTCCTAGCCACCTTTTTTAGCGTGCGTCCCACACTACGCTTGCCGGGTACTCGGTCTTCAGTCTTCATTCCAAAGACTCGTCTACTCCACCGGCCATCGGTCCTTTGACAAACATGGCCAACCCGCTGTTACTTCAGCTAGCTTACTCTGCAAGCTGTGTCGGTAACTCTGAATACTATTAAACGTTAGCCTTGTAAACATTTTTGGTGTACAATAAAGCATATACAGTACCCGGCGATAAATATTGCACATCGACCTTTACTTACCTTGAAAAAAATAATTATCAAAAGAAGCAAATCATAATTGTTTTAACAGCTCCTAATAGATACCGGACTGTTTGTATTTCGTGCGACAGAGATAACGCTCTACGAAGCCGAAATTAGCCGATTGTCTCTTTCCAAAGGTCGATGTGCAATATTTATCGCCGGGTACTGTAATTCTGTTTATCTATCTACTAGTTGCGACCCGCTGTTTCACGCGTATACATCTCAATGCTGAAGGAATATCGGGATAAAAAGTGTGCTATGGTCATGGTCTACCCGTGTGCCAAATTTCATCCAAATCCGTTCAGCCGTTTATCGTGAAAGCGGATCAAACAAACATACAAAAACAATCAAATCATTTCTCTTTGTAATATTAGTGGGAACACCAATCCCTCTATTGAATTATGAAATATCTCGATGACAAATAATAAATGAATGTCCAGGTACTCTCACTTGGCATTTGCAGTCTGATTGAAGAATCCCTTATTCCTGATAGGGCAGACTATTATTAGAGATGTCTCCTTCCACTCTGTCTATACATCAATGTTATACGTTAGTCTTCGTCTTCGTCTGATGATCGTTTGGCAGCCGTCGTCGTATCCGCATGCATGGGTCACGCACGCCCTACAGACCATCGCCTTCAGGGCGTTAAACCCGAAAGCTATTTATTATTACACTTATTTTAGACGCTTGAAGACCGTCATTTAGACAGACAGTGTAACTATAGATACTTCAAATTGAACCTGCGCGGTAATTGCGTAACACACTAAACAGTCGCAATGGCTTTCATGTTGACAGTTCAACAACATTCATTGCGTTATTTACGTTGTTGTGCAGACAAATGTTTCGAACATATGAAGCAATGGATTAGCAATGTCCTTTAAAATTATTCAGATTGTGATAGAAAGTGTTTTATTCGTACAATGCTTGCCACGAAAGATGAGACTTGACCCCGCCTCCCCCGCTCTTTCCGCCGCCCCTATGACGTCCGGTCCCGTCCCGCACTCAGACCTCAAACCGCTAAAGATACCTAAAATCGTGTACTGCGCATGTCAAACCACGTGGTGTGTCAAGTCTCATCTTTCGTGGCACGCATTGTGCTTGTAAGTCAAGTCAAATACTGTTGAGGTAGATGTTCATAATCAGATTTCGGTTTTTGCTAAAACTAGGTTTAAGTAGGTACATGTTTAAGGGGTTGTGATTATCTCGGTTCTGACTGATGAACGATACATTACATAGGAAGCACCAAAATAGTGAAGACAAAAGGATATTTAAACCAAGACAAACACGGCCGACAAAACGCGCGTTTTATAGACGTTGTCGTAAAAATATTTTTCCTGGAACGATTTTGGCAAACGCCCGGCCGTTGGCGTAGCCGCCTATGTACCTATGTGATATTTTTAATTCATGAATCAAAACAGTAGCTGTATGCATCGGCTGCATCACCATGTTGAAAGGAGTGAGAGAAAAAATATCGTTTCCGGACGCTAAACAAATTCTTGCAACGGAAACGTGATGGGAATGGCAAGACAACTTACTTCTACGTATGACATTTTAGGTGTTCATTGGCCCCTTCGTCTCATCTCTTACCGTCACAAGGTTTTAATTGTGAATTGCACACACGTACTGTTTAGGGTAAGCAACGAAGTAGCCCTTGGAACTCACTTATTTTTAGGAAGAACTTAATTGAATTCTTGATCCTACTAATATTATAAACTAGCTTCTGCCCGCGACTTCGTCCGCGTGAAATTTCTTGTTACTCCGACCCACCCTGTCGCATCGCATCGCCTGCCCGCACTATTACTCGTTTTTGCTTAGCGTTCTTTCTGACTATTTTTCTTTTTGCTCGGCTCCTAAAGGTCATAGCGTGATGTTAAATAGCCTATAGCCTTCCTCAAGAATTGGGCTATCAAATGCAAAAAGAATTTTTCAAATCCGACTGGTAGTTCCAGAGATTAGCGCGTTCAACCAAACAAACAAACTCTTCAGCTTTATAATATTAGTATAGATGTGAAAGTTGGTGAAGATGTTTGGATGTTTGTTACTCAATCACGCGTAAACCGTTGAACAGATTTGGATGAAAATTGGCACATAGATAGACCATTTCCTGGATTAACACATATGATACTCCCGATATTCCCACGGGATCTAAACTTTCGCGGGTGAAACTGTGAAGAGCTGCTAATGCAATAATAACACAGGTCGACAAAATTTGACAAACGCTCTGCCCCAGAAACCAGATGATACTTTCCCGAAGGATTTTGACGCGCTGAATTCGAATCTGGCCTCAAAATTGCTCTATCACGTCAGGATTTTGAGATATCCTAACCTAAAAGTGCAAAAAATACCGTTTTTGCTCATTTTTGAGGTTATGTAGCACGGCCGATCCTATTTTCTTTCAAAAATTATTAATAGCATCTCAAAGCACTAGTCTTCCTCTTTAAAATGACGTTGAGTTTACTCTAATATCTTTTTGTTTCGCTGAGATATCGCATTTTGAAATTTTCGTACGTGTATTGTTCTACGTTTGAGAATTCATACACATACATTTTCTATTGGAAAAGGACACTGGCAAAATTAGGCCCAGGAGCGGACACGAATGAAATATATATTAAAAAAAATCTTTAATTAAATAGTTATTTACAGTCATTTTTAAACGCCTTTTAACCATGGGGTTCTGAAAAACACAATAAAAAGAAGATGATAGCGGAAGTCATTTTGAATGAACTTAGGAAATGCACGGGAATTGTAGAAGTCATTGACTGGGTTGCCAGGGGTAAAATATATAATATATTATGCAGAGATACCCGAGGTCATGATTTCTCATTATTTAATTATTATTATCAATAGATCCATTTTGAAAGTATCTGTTGATGCATTACACAAATGTTTTTGTTAACTTCAACGTTTTTGGTTCATAATAATTGTGGGTTTGTGTTGATTTCGATGATGGATCAAAATGCTAGAAGCCAAATTAAATATAAGTGTCAACTCAAGAAACGTCAAATGAGCTGAATAAATGAATCAAATAATCGATGTATGTCATTCACTCCCACAGACTCTTGCGTACTTGTGATTTACTCGACTGTTTTCTTTTGTGATTTACCTTGTTTTGTTTAATAATCTTAGCGGGCGTGACGCTATAGAGCAATGCTCATGTCATGTCTATTATATGGTACTTGTCATGGGCTCGACACCAGCTCAATTTTTAGACGAGTTATTGATTATTTATGAAAATTAATAAAAAAGAGCTTTATTCTAATGAAAAGTGGTTTCTTTTTCTCAATTACCTTAAATATTTTTAATTTTATAACCTGTAAAATGTTTTTTGTTCTCACTAATATCTCAGTATTCCCATGATTAATATTGATATTGATGTTTTTATAGTAAATAATGTTTATGACCAGTAATTTTAGCGTTTGTATTATTATTGTCTGTTGAGTTGAAAAAGTGGGCCTGATGAAGTATGGGCGTTTGCCAGTGTCCTTTCAAAATGCAATTTCTCAGCGAAAAAAAAAGATATTTGAGTAAACTCAACGTCATTTTAAAGAGAAAAACTAGTCCTTTGAGATGCTATTAATAATTTTAGAAAGAAAATAGGATCGGCCGTGCTACATAACCTGAAAAATGAGCAAAAACGGTATTTTTTGCACTTTTAGGTTAGGATATCTCGAAACCCTGACGTGATAGAGCAATTTTGAGGCCAGATTTGAATTCAGCGCGTCAAAATCCTTCGGAAAAGAATAGTCTGGTTTCTTGGGAAAAAAATTGTTGACCTGTGTAATTTTACAACCCCTCTTAAATCAGTCAGAAAGAACTTATAGAGAATTTTAAAGGACTAGTCAAGTGGTGCTATAAGAGATCTTCGATAGCGAATAGGGATATTCATTTGACCAATACAGGCTTAACAAGTAATCATGTTGAGAGCAGTGGTAATGGCCCCGACTTACGAGTCGTAGGTCGTGGGTTCGAACCCAGCCAGCACGCGCTTTACTTTTATTAAACAATTTCATCACCACTGCTCCCAAAACGGTGAAGGAAAACATCGTGAGGAAACCGGCATATCTTAGAACCAAAAATTCGAAGACATGTGACATCTACTAACCCGCACTGGGTGCGCGGTAGATTACAGCGCACTCCCTCTCGATTTGAGGAGGCTTGTGTCCCAGCAGTGGGAAAATTATAGGCTGATTATGATATTGCAAGTAATCGCTAGCATTGAAGCATCGTTTAAAATAGTCATTTACTCCATTTGCAGAAATCGATAAGTCGTAATCATCCATTTTTAGATTTTCGATATGGTTTTTTCTTAAGGCTCCAAACAGGCGCGACACGCGATATAATCGCGCGCGACACAAAGACACCGCTCGTTGCGCGCTTTGCGGTGCCTTTGTGTCGCGCCTGTTTGAAGGAGCCTTTACGCATTTTTTATTGAAATACTTCACAAGGTGTTATTCTTAATATGAAAAGGATTTATTGGCTTATGTAAAATAACCTTAGATTTTGCAATATGTATTTAATATTTCACAATAACAAAAATTCATAAAGTAAGTTCTACTTTTTAATTTTCATATTTATTTTAAGTCTGGCCTGAAATCGTATTGTTATCAGTCCATCCGTCTTCTAGTTCAACACGTGAAATGGGTTGTCGAACTAAATGGGGTCATTTGAAGATAACCGGGTAGCGAGACAGTCTGTCATCAGCGTCATCTGTCACCATGGTTACGTAAATGACGGCTGACGTGGAATTTAGCGTTCATTGAGAGGTTTAAGAGGGGTCCGTGGCTAAATAATAACAGCCGCACAGTCGATCGATCAGGTTAAGCTACGCTTGCCGCGGTTAGTATGTGGATGGGTGACCATCTTTACATACGGAGACCCCTCCGTGCCTCGGAAAGCACGTTAGGCCGTTAGTACCAGCTGTCATTCGTGGATCTTAGACAGTCGTTACGGGTAGTCAGAAGCGGGTTGTGGAGGTCAGATAGGCAGTCGCTCCATGTAAAATACTGGTAGGTATTCAGCTGCATCCGGTTAGACTGGAAGCCGACACCAACATAGTTGGGAAAACGCTAGGCAGATGATGAGAAGTTTTATGGAACGAAAGAGCTGTTTTTTTCGTCTTTAGTGTATTCTGGAGGATGTTGAAAAAACTCTAAAATGATATCCCATTGGTTGCCTAGACAAACTAAGGGAATGGAAATCTCAGAAATTAGATACTATCATCATCATTTTCTTGGTCATATCCCAATTTATTTGGATCGACGTAACATGTCTTTTTCTTCCATAGTTCTCTATTAAGGCTCCTACAAACGGGCGCGACACGCGATATAATCGCGCGCGACACAAAGGCGCCGCTCGTTGCGCGACATGCGGTGCTTTTGTATCGCGTGTCGTATCGCGCCTGTTTGAAGGAGCCTTTAGTTGTTATCTTAGTAGTCACCCTCTTTCTAACCATATTATCTTACACAGGCCACCCATCGTTCCTTTGTTTTTTTTTCATACTCTTATCTCCTCATTCATAGTATGTACAGGTAGCATATGAGCTCAATTAGAGGGGTTGATGAGAATTCCAGAAATGTACCTACAACCAAAACTCTAGCGGTATTATGTTTCACATAATCTATCAACCCATCAATTAAAGAAATAACCCATAACCTAAATATAGCTAGGTACCTTTTTGTCTACGCCATGGGAAGACGGCGGTCGAACGAGCTCATATCCTAACACCTAGAAGCTGTCTTGAATGATAAGAATTTATTAACACTTGTAAACATCTTTGCAACCAAATATAAATTCTAAGCGTTTTTATCGAAACCGTCTACAAGTACCTACATCTAATGATAAACAAATTACAGTAAACACTACCTCAGAAGGTCATTGACTGTTAATACATATGTAGATAAAATAATTTTCTGGACTTTTACCTGATTACAGAACTACACGTAGACAATAAACACAAATCCAGTCCAAAAAATATAATCTCAGACGGTGCCAATTCAGTATCAGAATGTGTCACTGAATCGATCACGATAATACGATCTCTGAATGATGAATGTTTTGAGGACTATCGATACTGCTCTTCTCCCTCTGGGAGGATCAGCTAATACATCGCCAACGTCAATCATCCTGTTTAAAGGCTCCTTCAAACAGGCGCGATACACGCGACACAAAGGCACCGCAAGTCGCGCAACGAGCGGTGCCTTTGCGTCGCGCGCGATTCGCGTCACGCCTCGCGCCTGTTTGTAGGAGCCTTAACTAGCCGATGTCATCATCATCTGCCTGCCTCTTCCCAACTATGTTGGGGACGGCTTCCAGTCTCACCAGATGCAGCTGAATATTAGTATTTTACATGAAGCTACTGCTCTCCACAACCCAGGTTGTCAAACTTTCGGGCTTCTGACAACCCGTAACGGCTGAAAAACATCCACGAATGACAGCCAGGATCAACAGCTTCAAGTGCTTTCCGAGGCACGGAGGAGACTTGATATGTAAACATGGTCACCCATCCACGGACCAACCGCGGCAAGCGTAGCTTAACCTGATTGATCGACCAGTGCGGTTGTTATTACTTGGCCACAAGCCCCTCATTACTAGCAAATGTATTAGGCTGAAAAGTGTACTTCCAATCTTCATGTAAAGTGTATTGACACCATGACGAAAATAGGAACATTTTGGTCTTTTCACACGGCTGAAAATGACAACCTTTAGTGCATAGGATCTTTTGAAAACCTAAGTACTCTTGACTTGCCTCGCTCCAATCATGGTCAACTACTTCCTTTCTCATATAAATTTTAGGCCACACCCGGTACAAATCAAAAGCCGAAAACCCTCCCATCACAAATCAAGAATTATCGATAACAATATAACAACATCGATTACATCTTATATCGAGAAATCATTGTCCAGATTTGGACATTGCGAATACTTTGTAACAATGGCTGATCGAATATTCATGGGTAGGAGATGGCGGATTTCCTCCTGATTCACGTCCTGCCTGCGCTGGCATCTGTGGAGCAATGACATGCCATGCGTGATCTGGTCGAATAAAATGTATGGTTTTTTTTAAATAGAGTGCTTGCTTATAATTTTGATATAATTGTCTGTCGTTGTTGTTTTGATGTCTCATTTGTAATTTTTTTATGATCAGTACAAGAAGTCGAAAAATTCTCGTGTTTTGTGTCATATTTTTGTTTACGTTTAGGTCTAAAAAATATTATTAGACATGAATTAAGTTCCTTCTTATTTTGCAATTTCTGATTAGGTTAAATCAAATAAACTGAAAAAAAAAATGTTAACCCACCTGCGTGTTTGCGTTGTTTTAAAAAAGCATTCCTTTTTCTTGATTCGTTTAGAACAAGTGTATCTTACTTTACTTCAAAGCTCCTCGTATTTGCGATTGCTTCAGTCCATTACTTGATAAAAAAGGAGTTTCCTTTTAAATCGTCCTATAGAATATCTCGCAGAATTCTCGTTATACAGTGAATATAGTGTCTTCGGAATGCTTTGACACGGTATTCTTGGTTGTAGAGGTGATAATACGTGTACCTCCTTGTATGGGCTATATCCGTTGCATACCGAAGGTGCGGAGGGTTGTCGATCTAACTACAATGAGGCTTGCTTGGAGAAATATGGCGGATTTTAAATAGCTGTTACTGGCAATACTGTTTATAATTGTATAGGTATTGATTACTTCATTATGGCTTGGTATTACAATGGACATTTTTAGGATGAGGTCAATTTGCATCGTCTCTAGTCTGCCCGCTCTCACGAGACTAATTAAAAACCATGGACGCTCTATTAAAAATATATAATACTAGCTGCGCCCACGGTTTCACTCGCGTAAATGTCGATCCCGTGGGAATATCGGGATAAATATAGCCTATATGTTAATCAACGGTATCAGCTACCTCCATACAAAATTCTATCAAAATTGGTCCAGCCGTTTGAGCGTGAAGAAGTAACAAACATAAACACACACACACTAACAAACTTTCGCCTTTATAATATTAGTGTGATTTTTAAACGCTCTAAAAATATAATATGCACTTTATTTAAAATATTATATACATATTTTAAACAGCAATATTTTATAGGTATTACCCTCGCTAAGAGTAGAATTTTGCAAGGACAACACAAATTAAAAATAAAACAAACAATCATTATATCTTAACACAAACAAAAACTCATCTGTACCATTGTAACAAATTCAATACAGAATTTTAATTAAAAATGTATTAATAGATAAGATGACAACAGATAATAACGAAGGAAGGTGACATCGAAGTGACTTAACGAATAAAAATAAATACACAGTATCCGACATTTCTCGAAGATCGATATTTAACTTAAAAATAATCGCGTGCGAGTAACAAGAATCCTTAGCCGACTCCCATAAAAACAATCACCATGGTTTGTTTCACCACTGAAAAGGTAGAATCAGAAGGACCAGAAAAGCTTAATTAAATATAGACTCAGAAAAATAAACCTGCTACGAACGCAGGAAAGGGAGATTCAAAAATATTTGAGGCCGACCAGACTCTTCATTTCTTCTTTATTTTGCCAATTTGCAAAAGTTGCAAAATTTTCGACAATAATATGAAACTAAATTATTAGCCCCACGAATACCAGAAAGTTTGAACTCGGCAGTAGCATTTGCTCCGTTTCACGATCCTGAAGCCATTTATCCACCGTCAACGGGAGATGACGACGCAGAAGTAGCGATACATGCATTTACTATGGCCGCGTGTCCACCGCACGCCGTCACCGGCGTGTCACGCTCGGTTCAAAAATTCTCGTTTCTCGTTGAGGTCCCGTCGACAACAGTGGCGGGTGGACAAACGGTGAAATCCCTTTGCCAAGCCCCCCCCCCCCCCCTCCTTCCTTTGCCTTTGCTTTATCTCTTTTCCTTTGGCTTTGTGGTAATATTCCTTCGTGACCTGTCATCGTATGGTCATCACCATCAACGCATATTTCGTGATGATGAAGTGGATATTCTGTATTTCCTTTCCAAGTGGTCCTACTGCATTGGCGATGAGGTGCGAATTTTGCACAAATTATTTTAAACTCCTCGTTATGGCACCAGCGTGTTTTTGTTTAATATTACCATAGTACCCGGTATTGTAATCATGGGAAACGAAGGAATCCTTGAAAACGTTGGTTTTGGACTCGCAAACTTTTTAAAATTACACATTTTTAATTTTCCTTAAACGTATTTAAATGAAGCAATACGCTCCAAGACAGGTATCGCCGATTTCGGCGATAAGTCTGCGAGGCTGAAGTGGAACTGGGCGGGTCACCTGGGTATAGGATGCATTCAAACAGATGGGCCAAAGTCGTCACACAGTGGGTGCCTGAAGACCTGCGTCGTCACCGAGGCAGGCCTAAACATGCTGACGTGACGATTTGGACTCGTTTCTAATAGATTGGAAGGAGAAGGCACAGCACAAAGGAAAGTGGAAAAATATAGGGGAGACCTAGCTGTGGAACAATATAGGTTACTGGAAAAATTAATGAAGAGAGCAGCGACGCAAATACTGAAGATACGGTTATTATCATAAACCAAAAGGCCTCCTCTAATCGATTTCAGTACAGTAAGCTATTCTGAAGAATTAAAAATAATTGCATCAGTACATTATTACCGGATATAGGCTATTGTGGGTGAAAACGATGTAAGAGAAACTAAAGTTTGAAGAAGCTAATTTCCTGTACCTACAGCTCCCCAAGATGTGCCGAAACCGTTTACAAAAGCGACGTCGTTGAAAGTCAAGCCAATAACGTTCCCATGAGATCGTAGATATGTCGTCTTAGATTAAATGAGAGAATGAGTGTGAAAGTAAATTTTTTAATTTATTTACGAAATTAAACTTCAGACTAATTACTGGACAGGTGCTCCGAAGAGTTTCGCTATATGCTTCCGTCTCGCTTTCGCAATTAATAAAACGTAAATCCTAACAGTGCATTGTGCTAGAAGCATAAAGTTTTATTCAGGCTTCAGATGTATTGTCTTCTCAACTTTTAATATGCTACAAAATAATTCTTGTAATCGGTTTGTAATATGAGACACACGCAAAGTTACAATTACGATCGTTTCATAACACATATCATCCATTGCTTACTTTCTTCAACACATGTGGTTCATTCTCGTGAAGTTGCTATAGATAAAACGCAATGGAATAAAAAATTGGTGGATATATGATTAGTAGCAAGTTCTCAAGTTATAATTAAACTATTTGAAACGACAACTACAAGAGAATAATAAAAGGAGCAACTTCCTTTCTCTTCGTGTTCTCTGTACATATATTACATATAGCTAGAGATGTATATTTAGTTTATCTTAGCACATCCGTGTCAGTGACTACATCATCATCATCTGCTTAGCCTTTTCCCAGCTAAGTATATTGGGGTCGGCTTCCAGTCCAACCGGATGCAGCTGAATACCAGTATTTTACATTTGTCAGTGATTACATACTGGTATTTATTTTTGACGCCATATTGTAGTTTGTTAATAGTTTTATTTAGGTTATTATATTTTAATTTTAATAGTTTGTTAGTTAATTTAGTATAAAAGGTTTATCCAGTGTATAAATATTGTATAACACAGAGCTTAACTTTTATTTGTTCGTCTTCCTACCAATTTGAATCGAAAGACTAAACCGGATGTAACAGATGCAATAACGTAACACAACGGTAATTAACCAGAAAACTTTTTAATCCACTTGCATTGTCTTGACCAATAACTTCAGAAGTTTAAGGAAGCAATTACATTGACCTTTAAACTTAACATTTTATTGCCCCTAAATACCTACTTTACATCAATTTGCGACTTCAATTGGCGAATTCAATTTGATCCCTACTTGGCACTTGAAAGGCGGTACCTTTCAAGTGCCAAGTAGGGATCAAATTTAGACCGGAGACAATTACGTGTGAGAGAATTACAGTGGTTGACATACATACATATAATCCCTGAACATTAATGCCAAAAAAGAATGAAATAAACTGAAGGCGAAAGCGCAAGGGTAGCCCGCGAAATTCAATTTTTTTTAGGTTTTTTGCAATATGCTGGTCAGTATTATTGTACTCAATTTGCTAAGTAATGAAATTCCTTGAATTTACTCAATTTGTCTTAAAACCATTAACGGTCGGTTTGTTTTAGAGACTGAATTTATTCGCCCTTAACAGAGGGTAGACTATTCTTAGCTGGGAACGAATAATCCATTCCAAGATCATTGGCTGGCATTAAATACAAAACCAGTACTAAAACTAAGCTAATAATAATAAACAAAATCCTAATTTGACACTAAACCATTATATTTGGCATGTTGACCCTACGTCAGCCGCCGGTAATACAATTAGGCGACCTGCAAACTTTACGTTGGTCGTAAAATGGATATCAATAATCGTTGTGTGGACACGTTTTGAGTGTGTAGCCCGTTTAAAGACTAATTTGAAATGATATTCTTTAAATTGTATGTTTTAAATTTTTCGTTAAGCTTAGAATTGTAATTGATGGAAGCGTCAAATGAGTTCTTCTAAAAAGTATACTGATGGTGAATCAGTTCGATATTCCAGTTTAAGTAAGCGGTATCCTGTTACCCAGTAACTGAGTTTTGAAGGTCAGATAGGCAGTTCCTTCATGTAAAATACTGGTAACTACTCAGCTGCATCCGGTTAGACTGGAAGCCGACCCTAACAAAGTTGGGAGAAAACTCGATGACAGGCAGGCATGCCAAGACTTCAACTAAGTCAACTTTTACGCTGTTTTCTTCAATAATAATAAAAGGTGCTAGTAATTACAGTAGCTATCGCAATAGTGACGATTAGATTTTTAGAATATAATCTAGTGTATGATATTCGATTTACAATCTATAGAATGTCAAAAATACAAAGATTAGTGATCGTTTGATAAATGTTAATAATCGGACAATAAATAAATTACTTAGTGAAGAAGCATTTCGGTGTTTTTCTTATAAAGTAAATATAGCTATCGATTGACAGTTATCTACCGAATGACAGGCATTTAGTTAGAACGTTACGCAGTTATTTAATGGTCACAGTGGCGCTACCTAAACCTGATAACGAGCCTATTGTTGGGATCTTGTATAGTGGACTGTATTTTTCTCTGGTTTTTTTGTTGGCGTCGGTGGTAAGGTGTGTGGTGACTGATAATGCAAACTCGTACTTTTTAAAAATATGTATTTTATAGATTGTAGGACACAAAAAACTCGCGTGCGTCTATTTTACAAAATCTCAATTGACAACCGACACTCCAATGTTGCGAGTATCTAAAAACATAACTTTTGTTGGTGTTGCCAACATGCTGCGCAACCACACAAGAAAAACAATTATTATCTGATTAGTGATTAGAAACTAAATAAACTAAAACAACTGTTTGCATGACAATATCTAATAAGTAATAGTTTTATTAAGCAAAATGTTTAAGACTGACTGAGGAAATCAGAACATAAACTTTATTAGCCTTTAAGGGCAAAACAAATCTACTAGACAAAGAGCCAGTATAAATGAAAATAAATCAACTCTGGTTACATTAGAATATCTTATACTAGTTATTATAAACAAAACTTAAAATTATCTGAGGGAATGTAACTAAAATCAAGAACCATATAAATAAATTGTATGTCTAAGACATTGGATAAACACACTTACACTTAAACCTTATTATTATCCTCTATAGGCAAAATACATATGCTGGACAAAGAGCGAGTATAGACCTTTCCATTGGGAACTTTTACCTTTATGACTCTGACTTTGCTGTCTTTACCAGGAAAGATCTGTACTACTCTTGCCATTGGCCAAAACAAACGAGGAGCGGTTGGATCTCTCAAAATAACTAACATCCCTTCAGTTACATTAGGCAAATCATCCCGCCACTTTGGTCTACATTGTAAGGTATTCAAATAATATTTGTGCCATACATTCCAAAATTGTTGTGTTAATTTATTACACACTTGCCAATACTTAAGTCCAATAATAGAAGTATCAGTAAGATTAGGTTCTGGATAAGCAACTAGAGAATTTCCTATTAAAAAATGACCTGGAGTGAGATAACTAAAGTCTGCACTGTCAGAAGACATAGGCATTAAAGGCCTAGAGTTTAACACAGCTTCAATTTGTGCTAAAACAGTGTTTAATTGTTCGTATGTTAATAACGTTTTTAAAACAATTCTTTTTAGATGAAATTTCATACTTTTTACGGCTGCCTCTGCGAGCCCAGCAAACACTGGCGAGTAACTCGGCACAAAATGAAATTGTATGCCTTGTTGAGCCGCATAGTTTTGCACCAATGTTTGATGACTCGAAGAGGCATTCAGCTTGTACAATTCAGCTAACTGGTTACTTGCCCCTCTAAAACACCCGCCGTTATCGCAAAAGACTTCACTGGGCAGCCCGCGGCGAGAGATAAACCTTTTAAAGCAGGCTAAAAATGTGTCAGTTGTCAAATCTGATGTAAGCTCTAAATGAATGGCCTTTGTAACGAAACAAACAAAAACACAAACATAACCTTTAGAAACTATGGTTCGTCTCAATCTTGAATTTTTTACATCTACGGGGCCAGCGAAGTCTATGCCAACCTTTGCAAAGGGTCGGGCGGCAGTTATTCTTTGTTGGGGCAAGGAACCCATCAACTGCTTTGCAGTGCTGGCCTTCAACCTGAAACATGTTATACATTTATGTGTTATCTTTTTGATTTCTCTTAAACCATTTACAATCCAATATTGTTGATTTAAATGAGCCAGCATCAATTTAGGTGCTGCATGTAATAGTCTCAAGTGTTCATGGTTAATTATGAGTTCAGTTAAATAAGACCTTTTAGGTAATATAATTGGATGCTTTTGAGCATAAGAAAAATCTGTATTTTGAAGTCGACCCCCTACTCTAACTAAACCCTGGCTATCTAAAAAGGGATGTAATGGTTTTAAAGGGCCGTTGACCTTTGTACTACATTGTAATGCATTTATTTCCTCTTTGAAATGAATAGCTTGCTCATCTTTAATTATTAACATTAAAGCTTGTTTTAACTCAAAACTATAAAGAAAAGAACCTTTAACTTTATCATTGCTTGGTTTGACATTGTGTATGAACCTTAGTACGTACGCCATTATCCTATTAATTTTGTTAAGATTTGAATTTTTACTTAGAGCTTGGAAACAGTCATGATCTCTTTGAATGCTCAAAGACACCGCTGCATCAGAGGGTGCTAAGCTCGCTTTCAGCTCAGGTAAGTCAGCAGGCAATGCAACATTCGCATCAGGCGTGAATGTGTACCTACTAGAATGTAAAAATGATGGCCCGTTCCACCATAAGGAACACGAAGACAGTTCACGTGCATCTATTCCTTTGCTAATCAAATCGGCAGGGTTTTCTAGTGACTTCACATACTGCCAATTCCAATTTAATGTTTTTTCTTTGACTATCTTTACTCTGTTTGCAACATATGGTAACAATCTAGTTAATTCAGTTTTAAGCCAAGCTAAAACTATTTTCGAATCTGAATATAATATAACATTATCAATTTTGATTTTCACTTTTAATGTATTAAAAACTCTATCTATTAATAAGGAAAGTAAAAGAGCAGCGTTTAGCTCCAGACGAGGTACAGTGTTTTTTTTACTTATAGGATTGATTCGCGACTTTGAGCAGATTAAGGAAACTGTTACCTTACCTGCTTCATCAACTACGCGTAGGTATATACAACACCCATAGCCGACGGTGCTGGAGGCATCCGCGAAACCAATCAACTGTACTGCAACAGCAGACCCAGGAGCTGGAATGTTTCTAGCCAATTCAATTGGATGCATTTTAGACACACCTTCGAGGAATTTAAGCCAATCAATCTTTATGCTTTCAGGTGCAACGTCATGCCAGCCTACCTTTTTTGACCAAAGCTGTTGCATAATTGCCTTAGCCTTAATTATTATAGGACTGATAAAACCCATGGGATCATAGAAACTCGCTATATAACTTAAAATATCCCTTTTAGTTGGGCAATCATTATTAGAGAATTTAGGACATTTAATTATGAAGCAATCTTTTTCCATATTGATTGTTAACCCTAAAGCTTTCATGCGGCGATCTTGGTTTTGTAATTCAAGCTCATCAAACTGCCTTTGAGACCCTGGAATACCGTCTAATATTACAGGAGAATTTGATGCCCATTTATGCGTTGTAAAGCTTCCCAAACTAAGCAATTGTTGTAGCTGCTTCCTTGCACTTAACATATTTTGTAAGCTAGAATCTGCATATAATACATCATCAACATAACAGTTATTATTCAATATAACAGCTCCTAGAGGAAACATGGTACCAAATTGCTGAGTAAGCTCATTCAGGCAACGAGTAGCTAGGTAAGCCGAACTTTTTAAGCCGTATGTGACAGTTTTCAAGCGTAAACATTTTATTTCTTCATTTGGGTCATTGCGGAAAAGAATATTTTGAAGCGGTGTGAATTGTGGGTTAACCCTTACACATCTATACATTTTCTGCAAATCAGTTGAAAATGTGTAATCACCAAAACGAAATAAAAGAACGACATCAAAGAGTTCCTTTTGAACCGGAGGACCATTCAACATCAAATCATTAAGTGAAATTTTATTTTTTGTTTTCATAGATGCATCAAATACTGCTCGAACCTTGGTGGTTTTACTATTTTCATTAATTACAGCATGATGTGGCAAAAAGTACACGGAATCTTTATTCAAGTTGTAAGACTTGAGATCTACATATTCAGCATGATCTAGTGTTATAAACTCATTAATAAATCTGATATATTCACTTTGTAACTTAGGATTTTTCAGTAACTTTTTTTCTAAATTAAGAAATCTATGATATGCTAAATCAAAGGAGTGACCAAGGGTATTATTTACTTCCTCTATTGGCACCTTTAATGGTATGTCAACATAAAATGTATTGTTTACAAGTTTGACTGAATCTCGAAAAATACTTTCAGCGAGCTCATGCTCAGTTATATTTTCATTAAATGTCTCCAGGACACGTTCAGCTTCCCAAAATCGTGCTAATGTTTCATTAACACTAGAATTACATGTTAAGCAAAGCAAAGAGGTAACCTTATTTTTGGCTGCAGGCTGCATAGGCAATGCCCCTGCTATAATGTGTCCAAACCTTGTATTTGCTATATGTGGTTGATAGCTGCTAGGCTCCTCGGGCGGCAGCAGGATCTGAAAGAATACATCCGCTCCAATCAATACATCTATTTCAGATGGCGTATGGTACTGCTCATCTGCCAACACAATGTTTGGTGGTATTTTTATTTTTGATGTATCCACCCTAGTATGAGGAAGTTTACATGTTATCTGTTCAACAACCTGACAATTTATTGAGGTTTTATAATTTGATGTCAATGAATGAACATCTACAGGAACAGAGAAACTGGAAAAATGTTTGGAATTTGTGACTCCTATGATGCTCAAATTATTTTGCACAGGTGCCAATTTTAATCGTTTGACAACCTTAGTTGTGATCATGGAGGTCTGTGACGCGGAATCCAGAATAGCCTTCACATGAACTTCAATGTTGTCTTTACCCACAAGTTTGACCCTTGCTGTTGGAAGTAAAACTTCATTTAAATTGTTGCCGGACATTAAAGTCACCGGCGATGGTAATGGCTCGTAGTGAATGAGCGAGTTATGCTGTTTATTGCACTCATTGCACTTGAAATGATATCGACATTTCTTTTCATGATGATTTAAACATATTGGACATAATTTCTTTTCCTGAACAAACTCATAACGCTCTTTAGCGGGCAAACATTTAAAAGTTTTACAATTATAAATCTTGTGATCATTTACTTTGCAATAAATACATGACTTGTTACCTGACAATGTGGATGCTACATTGACCACTGCTTTTTTTGCTGAAGCTGTGGGCTCACAGCTCTCCAGAGCCAATGCTCGTTTCTCAAGGAATTCCAAAAACTGCTGGACGGAAGGTGCTGTCTCGGCAACTCGATCCAACTGGTAGGCGCGCGCAGTGTAGCTATCTAGTTTACGTAATAAAATACACAACACAATGTCATCCCAAGTATCAACTTTGGTACCTAAATTCTTTAATGCAGCTAGCCCTTGTTTTATTTTAGAAACAAAATCACGAATGTTCTGTGGTGTTGATTTTGACAGAACACTGATATCTAACAAGGAATAAATATGATCACTAACTATTCTATATTTATTATTGTAACGTTCGTCTAATAGCCTTAGTGCTTCTATGTAGCTGTCACTAGTAAGTGGAAGATTCTTTATTAAATCCAAAGGTTCACTCTTTAAAAATGTTCTTAGATAATATAATTTAGCAACGTTATCTAGACTGGTGTCTTTGTTTATAACAGACTTGAATAAATTAACAAAGGGTGTATATTCACTGTACTTACCAGTAAAAGGCGGAATTTGTATGGCTGGTAAACGCATTTTAGAATTCGCAGGTTGAGCTTCAGCCTTTAAGGAAACATCAGCCTGAGTGACACTAGACCTATCAATCTCAACGTTAATTGAATCGAGAATACTGTAATATTTGTCCTCAACGTCTCCATAATCCTCCTTATCTTGGGGGTCCAATGCTAGTATTGACATGTTATAAGCCTCATAGTCTGAAAACGCTTTTACCAAGCGCTCCTTTTTAGTTAAAAGAGCTTGGTAGCTATCATCCCTAAACCTTTGCACTGAAAGTCTAGTTATGCTTCCTTTCACGTATCCTCTGGACGCTATTAGATTTTTGAGCTCTGCCATGGTGAACACTTAAAACCTTTACACGCAGCGTCTATAGCCTATTTTAGGTAACTTGCGATAATACTTAGCTAAAGCTTTAAATGTAATACAGAAAATGGCGGACTTCGAAAATACGTGGTTGTACGACGAACAAATACACTTCGCTTCGCTACAAAGTTGTAAACGAGTTACAAGAAAGAATAAACCAATCGAATCGTACGCACAATACAATAATGTCTCTGTTGCGCAGTGCTGCCAACTTCCGAATCTTCTTACTATAGTGGGTTTGTTCAAGTGCGAGTGGGATCGAAGATATTGCTCTTCACTCGCGGCTCGCTCGGTTGGCTGCTGGTCTTGCGTGGTTAGGTTGCCGAAATGCCGACTGTGGAATTCTCCGTCTTGCAGCTAGCTTCGCTCTGCTCATCAGCCAATGGGAAATTAGATAATTCGTGCAGCTAAAATGGATGCAAATCTCCAATGGCGGACGGAAATGAAATATGAACTTCCTGTCTTGATTTTGACGACGACTCAAAACTCACGTGTTATGATGACTTGTGTAATTTCTTTTACAGCTTGAAATTTAAACGCTTGCAGTTGTTGCTGTATGTTGTTTGTAGTCCTTTCTTGGAATTCGCACACGTTGCTCACACACGCAGATAAAGCACTTCTTACCGACCACGCCAATCCGGGTGAGATGGACCAAAATGTTGGGATCTTGTATAGTGGACTGTATTTTTCTCTGGTTTTTTTGTTGGCGTCGGTGGTAAGGTGTGTGGTGACTGATAATGCAAACTCGTACTTTTTAAAAATATGTATTTTATAGATTGTAGGACACAAAAAACTCGCGTGCGTCTATTTTACAAAATCTCAATTGACAACCGACACTCCAATGTTGCGAGTATCTAAAAACATAACTTTTGTTGGTGTTGCCAACACCTATCGCTACTGATAACAGCTATTAATTACTGTTATTGCTAAAAAGTCAAAAGTCAAAGTCAAATTCATTTATTTCAAATAGGCTAAGCAAAGGATTTAATCATTCTTAGATACGTGCTTCGTGTTCTTGAATGTTGCAAGCCTGATAGATTTCCTTGATTTCTTTTCGCGCTTTTTCTTTTATTTATTTTTTTCTTTTATTCTTCTTTATCCTGGAGGCCTAAAAAGGCCACTTTGGCAGAATCATAAAAGGATAACATTATGAATCATAATGGACAGTTTACTGTTAAGTCAATCGTATCAAATCCTATTGGTGAAGGACTTTTCAGTTATTTTTTTGTGTCTGCTAAAATATCAATCAATCCAATCAAAATCCAATTCTAATTTCTTTGATTATACGTAAATAGTGCAGCGAAAAAAAGAAAAATACGGACAGTCTTCGCCATATTATGATTCATAATGTTATCCTTTTATGATTCCGCCAAAGTGGCCTTTTTGCCCAGCTTTATGCTCAGCAAAACACTATTGTCTACATTTCTTTTTCACTTCTCCTTTCGCAGGTCTGCTGGAAGAGATTTCTTAAGAAATAAGCTGTACCTTTGTACTCACTCAAAGTCAATACTTACTTATATTCTGTATCTGTTTTATTGTGTGTACATAAATAATAAAATAATATATGGATAGGTACCCCTTGACATTTGTCGATAATTTTATAAGTCACTCGCTGTTGCTTCTTTGGCATATAAGCACTTGTGTTCTTAAAGGCATATCCACCATTCTCAAATCCAAGATTTTCATAAGATTACACCTATTTAAGATAACGTAAAAAGCATTAAAAGCAATTCCAATTCGCTTATGTTTATTAACAATTTTGTAGTTACAATAAAGGAGGTCCTAACTGATCGAATCGTCACCAAATTTGTTTCCAGTGAATACCAAGGAGGATTTTATTTATTTTTTTATTAGCTGCCTCTGTTATTACGGTTTTACGTCGAGTAAAGTATGTTGCAGGTAGCTTTAAGAGGGTAGATATAAAATATTTGGAAAATTCAAAAGTGCACGACTTATAAAGGCTCCTACAAACAGGCGCGACACGCGACATAATCGCGCGCGACACAAAGGCGCCGCTCGTTGCGCGACTTGCGGTGCCTTTGTGTAGCGTGTCGTGCAAAATTATCAAAAACAATCAATTAGCAAAATCAGCAAAATTAGCTGATTACGGATATGTATGTAACTTTTTTTTTTAGCCCAAAATCCGAGTTTTTGCACTTATTGTAAGTACGGCAGTATAGCAAAGAACATTTTATTCATTAGCAAGTATCGGACTAAATATATTACTTTACTATCCAAATCAAATAATAATACTGGTGTTTCTTCAACCAAATCTAAGTTCGGAGCAAAAACAATAGGTTTTAGGCGATTCCCATGCGCAGGCGCCTGCTCCCACGGCCTCTCTTGAAGGCTATCCAAGTGACATACTGGCTAATTAGGGTCAAAACCGCTTAGCAATTTAGGTTTTGTCGAAGATCTCAAAGGTGGGAAGTCGAATTGATTTGTGAGATTTATAAGCAAAGAGTTTTACAAACTTTTGAAAGAATCCGCATTTTTGGTTAGTTTCTAGATCTGCGATGACGCCTGTCTTCCATAACAATCAATGAATTTTGTAGACGCTGTCATAGTTTACTAAAAAACTTTCTAGAAAGTAAAGTTTCCCAGCAGTGGGACATTGATGGCTAATAAAAAATACCTTGTATCGTTTCTGTCCAGCCAAGGGGAAAAGTATAATTATATAGAATAGAATTTTTCTTTATTAGAGTGACCACCACTCATACAAGATTGTTAGTAAAACTTACGACAATGTTAGAAAGTACAGATACTAAACAAAACCACAAGAAATAACGGTTGGTCACCGTTGCGACATCCCATGAGAGACGGCACAACAGTGACCCACGTAAACATAGTCTAGGCGACTTGCAACCATGTTTAAGACACTGTTGGAGCCGCCCCACACCCTGTGCACCAGGGAAGCGCACCTTTTACGTATTGTTGCGTAAAAGCAATCTACTTGCGCATCTGCGAACATCCCTGACGCACTACAGAAACGGGGCAGCCCAAAGTATCCTAAACGCATTGTTATATTGAACGCGGAGAGCGCTGTACGATCTTCGCGTATATCAAGCCCACAGGCTGCACATGTAAATAACATACATATGTATATGTATTTTTGACATGTTCGTGAACGGCCCCCTTAGGGGGGATCTGATCATGGCTTAGCTGTCACGGCTTATTTTAATTTAATATTTAAATTATTTTTTTTTTATATTTTCATTACGGACGCTTTTAATTTTCTGCATCGTTCTCACATGCACAATGTCAACATGAATGATGTAATGTAACTCAAATTTTATTACCATATTATTTATTTAATCTTTTCGCACACAAAAATGTATAAGACGGACTTAATGACTTAAGGCTCCTTAAAACAGGCGCGACACGACACGCGACACAAAGGCACCGCAAGTCGCGCAACGAGCGGTGCCTTTGTGTCGCGCGCGATTATATCGCGACTCGCGCCTGTTTGTAGGAGCCTTTATTATTTTGATTCAAAAGAGTGTCCGGGGAGGAGTTTCAAAAATGCCTGTAATTGGCTTATTACCCGACTGCGCCAGAAGGAGGGTTATTTTTTTTTTTTTTAAATAAATGATTTGAGTTTGTGTTTATGTCAAGTCCTTTTCTTCTAACCTGCCCTGGTCCCATATTTCTAGGAGTCTACGCAATAATATTATTTCTTAAATTCTCCTCTGTCAGCCGTCATCTTACCATTTACTCAATTCCCCTTCATATGTATCGTTGTCTACTAATAAACAATTGGACAGTTAGTTTAGCCTTATATGTCCCAAAGACAATGCATTTATATTTGATGAGAGCTACAAACGACATGAATTTGATATCGAAGTGCCTCGCAAACTTACCAGTAAAAAACTTAGACACGCAATAACAAACAGAAATCTTAGTCATCACCATTCAAATACAAAAACGGATACCTATTATAATATCAATGATCATCAAATTAATTAGGTACAAGTACTAACGGGTATTCCCATACAATGCAAAGCGGCCAGCGTCAGTGACTATAACATTGTATGCGCGCTGCATTTTACGAGTGTATGGAATGTATGGAACACAGCATGAGAAGACCAGAAGGCTCACTTGTATCAACATACACAGTGATATTGGTGCAAAGAGTAATGGAGATAAGTTTTCTATTCGAGTTTCAGTTCAAATGAAAAAGTTATGTCAGGGAGAGCCCAACTCTTAACTTTAAAAGGAGCTTTCTATTGAGGTCTTACTCCCAAATTTAGACCCTAAAAAACTTAAACCATTTACCAAAAATGCATTATACCGAACTTTGGTTTAATAAAACCTTTACCACTATTCTGGTCACCCAAAAAAGTAGATTATATTCAGTTTATGGTCTTACTTAAAGTATGAGTTCAGAAAATCTGTTTTATTTGTTTTATAGCATTTTGGTATCGATATCAATCATGTCTGTGAAGTTTACACAAAAAAACTGTTTTTTTGATGTGAAACATCTATAGCCGCACGTAAAACAAATTTCTGGCGTGGCGACGCATGCCGTGGCGACGCGTC
Source organism: Luperina testacea (assembly GCA_927399505.1). Classification (NCBI taxonomy): domain Eukaryota; kingdom Metazoa; phylum Arthropoda; class Insecta; order Lepidoptera; family Noctuidae; genus Luperina; species Luperina testacea. The sequence goes on from OV656769.1 coordinate 3,449,742, forward strand.
GTCGCCACGCTATATGATGGTGTATATATACAGTCACAGTCTTGTGTACTGTGTGGCGACGCGTCGCCATGCGCAATGTTTCACATCTGCCAGGCGTCCCGTGACGGCTCACTTTTTTTTAACTGATATTCTAAGTAGATAACTGCGCTTACTGCGGTCGATGACCCCACAAAATAAAATCATCAAATAAATTTATTTTTTTTGTTTTATCATGTTTAGATAGTGATAGCCATTAACGTCTGTGGAGTTTCGTTAGCTAATTTAATATGACCCTGTATAACTAGAATGCTAGATATAGACAGTTTGAGATAAAAGTAATCAAACGTATGTACAGACGCCAGCACATCAAGTTACTACAATCTGTCAAATTTCTTTAATAGATTTTCAACTTTATCGCTAAAGCATAAGGTTCAAACTTGATTGGAAAAATTCGACAGTTTCGGGTAAAGGCTCCTGCAAACAGGCGCGACGCGCGACGCGAATCGCGCGCGACACAAAGGCACCGCTCGTTGCGCGACTTGCGGTGCCTTTGTGTCGCGTGTCGCGTCGCGCCAGTGTGTACGAGCCTTAACTTGATGTGCTGGCGTCTGTACAAGTGTTCAACAAACGACTACAGTTACAAATTACACACTATTGCGAAATTCTCGTGGAGTTTGTCGATTTCACAAAATACTCCTTCTAACTTTATCTACTTCATGCCGGTGTTAAGGAAGTCCAAATTATAATAATGGCGCCCTTTAATTGTGCTGACGTCACGCGAGGTGACATAATTGTCGCTATGCCAGGGCTGGCAGTAATTGCACCAATTAAATAAACTGGCTGTATCCTAAAGTTGGCTATGCCTGTCAGGTCTCGGGTGCGAATTACCTATATTTCCTTGGGTGTCAGTAAGCAATTAAAAAAATACATTGTTACATGTTGAACCAAAGAAATAATAAGGCATTTCTCTATTTAGATTTTTTTTATCGTCTTCTTCTACGTGTCACAGGCATGTATTTTAGATCTTGTTGGCCCAAAACTTCTCCAATTCCACGGCGTCGTCGTTGGCAGCGCAGAGCTCACTTTGACTGCATGTTTTGGGACAAATAGGAGATGGAGCATGGTTTGCGACATAACCACGCCATACTGCCGTTCCGTCGAGCCCTACTTTACCAGGTTGGAGTTACATCTTCCCACTTGTGTCCGGGGACGGTCAAATTTTCTTATATATTTCGTCTACAAAACGAGGTCTTTCGGCAACAAATTTAATAATTTCTAGGTGTAACGAAATTACTTGAGAATCTCAAACATCATTATAGAAATAACTAATGCATATTTCAAAAATCTGATACGAACCATTGAAAAACACTAAAAGTGGTTCAAAGCGATTTTAAAACAAAAACCACCAATGGAAAATTTTCAAACAAATCTCCATAGCAACAACCAAAACCTACAGCTAACAGAAACGACTTTAACATCACATATGTTTTGTGTACACAAAATTCTTCCACATCAGGTGCCCAATCAACTTCAAAAGATGTCAATCTTCTAAACACGACCAACCACAAACCATACCAAGAAATACCATTCAATATTACATATACCATGGCCGTTACCAAATTTCATCTTGTATAGACAACAATTGTTGACGTGCTAACTGCGCTGCTGCGGCCCTAAGGTTCTTAGACGCTAATAGGAAATGTCAACAAATCTAAGAACAGCCTTCTCTGTGACCTCGATGACTGTCAGACATCAGATGGTCTTTGGTTGTTTGCCTACTAAGTATATTATTATCTCAGTAGCTTGTACTGTAATAGGAAGTTCTGTATTGATATAATTTTGTTGTTTCTTCCGTTATGTTGTCTTCATTGTAAGAGCCCTTGACAATTTTTCTTCAGGGTTTCATAATATCATAACATCACGCTAGTAATCCCCTAAGCGTAAGGCAGAGGAGTACCTATAGTAGACGCACATTTCGCCATTTATGTTTAAGTCTAATGTAAAAAGTCCCGAGAGCCTATGTATTGTCATCAATCGAGCACACACCCAGACTCCGGATTGCTACTGAGAATTTCCAGACAGGTAAACCCAATATCACTGCCCGACCTGGATATCGAACCTAGGTCCTCATGCTGAGCAGTAGCGCTTGCGACCATGACGACTGATTTACTTGTGTGTCCTTATCTATCGTCGTTCTTATAATATCGTCTACTGTCTCGAGTTTGTAGTATAGTCTTCTTGCAAGAAGAACCACCTTGTAAGTAGACGATATACTGGAAAAAAGAACAGAGGCAACATAAAGGATCCACTATGTAGGTCAAGTTTCTTTATAGATTTTATTAACAGCGCCAAGACCCATGATGCCAATTAGCAGATTACGGCGACACGCAACTGGCCAGCCATCTAAAAAATCTAAAGTCTAATGTACAGACGCCAGCACATCAAGCTACCCGAAACTGTCAAATTTTCCCAATCAACTTTGAACCTTATGCTTTAGCGACAAAGTTGAAAATCTATTAAAGAAATTTGACAGATTGTAGTAGCTTGATGTGCTGGCGTCTGTACAATAAAACTATTACTATTGTTATTGTTACTAAACGATTTGTACCAGTAACTACAATAATTAGCTCCTTAATTAATAACAGCCGCACGGGGCGATGTATCAGTAAGCTACACTTGCCGCGGTCTGTCCGTGGATGTGTATTGTGTAACCATTACATATCGAGACTCCTCGCTGCCTTGGAAAGCATGTTAAGCCGTTGGTCCGATCTGGCTTCCGTAGAGCTTTGACAGTCGTTACGGGTAGTCAGAAGCACAAATGTCTGACAACTAGTCATACCAAGGGTAGAGGCTGAGTTATGGTGGTCAGATAGGTAGTCATCCATGTAAAGTAGCTGAATACCAATTCAGCTGCACCCGGTTAGACAGGAAGGCGACTCCAAAAAGAGTTGGGAAAAGGCTAGGCAGATGATGAAATACAGTAGTACCTAGTAGTAAATTCTATTGTTGTGCCGCTATCTAACATGTGTCCCGATAAGCTCTGTCATCGTAACGATCAAATCTTATCTGATTTCCATGTTCTTACCGAAAAAGGAAGTATTAGTGCCAGAAGTTATCTTATATTTTTACTCCGATAGTTTCGTTGCTTTTCCTAGTTGAGGAATGCACTAAATTTCAGCTGATATGACAATCTGTTTATCGGTTTTTCCGCGATGTGTTAAGACAGGTGAGAAGTTCCTGAATAGTCAATAGTAATGTCGCGAACAATCAAGTCAGTTGAAAATACACACCACAGGCTACCTGCAGTATTGTCTCTCTTCTCTCTTAATCTATCCAGAGGTCGCGATAAGACCGCTCATTGTGTCACCCTATGCAAAAATCCTACATTTATATCTGTATTTTTCATGGTGTACATAATAGAGAGCTATATACTCGTATATCAAGATAAAAAGCATAATTCTAAAACTGATGCTAAACTAATCTTTGGTAGATACAAATTAAAACAAAAGCAGCTCGCGCCTAAAACGAGTCCCTCAAATCCAATGAAAATATAGCCACAACAACAAGAACAGTTTTGAAATATATGTGTTAGTTTTTGAAATATGTGGACCGTGAAAACACAAATTAATATATTCGTAGCAACAAATGCTACATTTACATAATCACGATAGGTGCGAGAGGCCGATGTCTGTCTGTTTGCACAGCAGCCTGCTCGTTACACAATCTTGTGCGTGAAACATCGCGATATTTAAAACGTTTTACGGCTCTTATAACTACTCACAATAAACTGTATTATTGTGAGCTGTCTTGTGGTTTTGAGAGTACTGTTATCATTTAGTGTCAATTTTAATAACTGACTGTTCTATGTTAGTTACTTTGGGTAGTACATTTAGGACATTATTGTCACCATAATTAAATTGGTCACCTTCTTCTATTTTTTTCCGATTGTAAAAAATACTGGAATCATCATGCATTAGATGGTTTCTTCAACTATCGATCAATTTCATCAATTCATTCATTATTCAACAAGCCCCAGTTTTGTTATGACTGGCATGCCAAAATAATTTCCAGACAATTTTATAGCGCATTTGACGCCGGTCCATTCATGGGACCTATAAAATGCATATATTCAATCAATTGTCCGACAAATAAGTTCATTCACTCGATATATGTATAAAAGCAGACATTGCCGAAAGAACTTCCTCTACGTGTGCGGAATCGAACCCATTGTCCAAATGTCGAGATGATGACCAGAATTGTGATGTTACTTGAATCGAGCCGTTGCAGTTGTGACCTGAGGTTTGAATGTAGTGTTTTGATTTTAGGGCTAGCAACAATTAATACATTCTAAATATTCAACATATTCCATCACATATTATGTTTTCTTTGTTTTTAAAGATAATCCTTTTCTTCAACAAAAAAATCTGCTTATTTATGAATGGCCAGTGAATTTAAATTCTATGGAATGTTGATCATTTCTCTGAGAATGTTCATATTTCTAACACCATGTTTTTTGGTGTTACCTTTGTTCAATTTTAATAGTTTAGCACAAGCTTCATTAGGCTTCCTTAATCATGAACCAGTCTATAATCATTATTCCTATAATGTTCCCACTACTGGGACACAGGCCTCCTCTCTACGAGAGAGAGTGAGCAAGTCACAAGTCTTCCAATGTTTGGTTTCCTCACGATGTTTCCCTTCACCGATAATATTTTGAACTTGCAAAAATACTGTTCAACAATTCTCAAAAATGTATCAATTTATGTTGCTGGACGTCTTTATCTGAACAGCTTTTAATAATAATATTTCAATCTTTAATGCATATACTCGTCGAAAATAAAGAAAGAAAGAAAGAAAAGTATTTATTGCGACTCGTACAGGAAGATCACAAACTAAACTAAACTAAACACACATAACTCTCTCGCCAATGTCTTCTGCCCAAAAAAAACCCCTAATACTGCCAAAACTAATGTTCAGTAGTAAAACATTATTTATTCGGTGCCAGATACCATTCTGCGTTATCAGTAGGATTTGACAAGCGTACACAGTGACATTGTTTCAAGGCAATTTGTATTTGATAGCTAAACGACACATCTTAGAGATGATTCAGGGCTGCCCGTTTCTGAACGGTTTTTATTATGTATGTTGATTTTATTTAATTAGTACATGGGAATTCCAGTTGTATATTTTTAGAAATTTTGTGTTTCCATTCTATTCAAGCCAGTCATCTTGTAAATCTATTAAAATCGTTTTTCTTTTATTTCTTCGGTGCTGTCTTTTCTGTTCTGGACCAATTAATATATTTTCTTTTATTAATATCATTAGTTCAGTTTTCAGTGTCTTCTTTACAGTACAGCTGTACTCTCATTGCCATCTTTGTTTGCTACCTCGCTTCTAAACTAATTAGTCCATTATAGAAATACAAGGTTAGTTGCCTGACAGTCAAAAGCAATAATAACAATTATTTCTTTATTAAAATTGCCTATTTCATTTACTCATACGGTGCCACAGCTAAACGATACTTAGTCTTCTCCATTGAGTATTTGAGTTAAATACCTCTTCAATTTCGATAAAGATTTCAGTAAAATTACGCAAATCATCTAAAAAACCCCTAGCACCCGTGTTCTCGTGTAAAGCTAAAATAATCTTGATGATAAGTGACATCTCCACCTCGCCACACATACCTTACTAACCCAATTCCGCTCAGCTGATGAACACTGGCGTGAAAGATAAAAGGTTGATACACTCTGTTTGCGTTAGATTCCTCATCAGAGACCAGCCAGTGTAAGATAACATAATTGTTACTAATTGGCAGATTGGCTAGCAAGATGACTAGCACGTCATTAATTTTGTTCTTGATACAAGCTGCCTCGTTTATAGAGATTAAGAGAGAGAGAGAGGCTTACAGGACCTAAACTAAAAAAACGCAAGTTTTTTAAACAATAAAAGTATATGATCGACTACAGTAAACAAAATCAGAAAAATATATGATATTCTTCAGGATATATGCTAGGTAGATAGTGTGTTGAAAACATAATACAACAAATTCGATAAGATAGAAAAAGTCATGAAGATACCTCTAAAAACTTTCTTTTTACAATAAAACCATACTAATTATTCTACCTTAAAACACTATTAATTAAAACACTAGTATTTTAGTAAGTTGCTAACATACTAAAATACCTACTAGTGTTTTAATTTTATTGTCCAAACAATAGATTTTTTGTAATTAAATAATGCTTCATATTTTGCAATAAATTACCAGCGTTGTGTCATCGCGCTTCTCTTTCTTTTCTATGCAGTCCGACAGTGACCGCGCTTTAGGTCATGTAAGCCCCTTAAGGAAATCCTTTTAGATTCTACGGCAACATGAGCGGGCTCTAAGCTTTTCCCAAAAACGCTTTCAATCTCTTCTCTTACAATCTGAAGGTTAATATTTTGGAAGCAAGTCTGCGGTTTCTTAAACTTAGTGGCGTTTGTAAGTCATAAATGTAATATTAGCTACTTGCGGATGTTGTAAGTTCTGGGGTTTATACATATTCACTGCCATTGGTTTCTAGTTCTCTAGATTTGCGTTTTTGATTACCTAATGGGGGCCCTCCTTATCACCTATTCGTTGTTAATCATTGATAACGTCTATACTTGTTCTTTTATCAAAAGTCTATACCGTAGCACTCACGTGAAACTTTTATTCATTTGAACAAAATATTTTATTGTTGCTATAGATAAGTACAAGGTAATACTCTAACAGTTCATTTTTATCATAGACAAAGCTATATATATTTTTATCTAAGACAAAGCGATAAACTATCTCTGGTCTACCAATTAGATAATATGTGTTGTCGCTACCGTAGATATCAATGTACAAATAACCTAATTCTTTCGTTCACGCAATGACACACTGACCTATATCTTCAGGCTCATTTTAAACCTCATAGTAGGTGCACAGACATCTATTATAATACAATTAACCCCTTTTATTACGAATAAACTGGATTTAACGAGTTACGTCACACATGTCATTCCAGAGATAATTTTTGTCGTAACACGAAACCCAGTCATCAATGGTCGCGCCAACCTATTTTAAAATGGTGCAACAAACTGACCCATTTTCGCGCCAGCCCTGGCAGGAATGGGCGTTTGAAAACGGCGCTTACGTTCGTCTGGGCGACGTCTGCGCAGCGCGTATTCCGTGCGCATCCAGCCTTTCCGCCGGCGCGCGCAATGTCAACAAACTCGACGAGTCAGCTCCGGGCGTAGGAATGCAACGACCACGGTGCATGTACCGTGGAATAAAACCAGAAGGTTCATAGAAAGATTGCGAAGTAACTAGTTCACGCGCACATAGATGCTAAACTGAGTACAATATTTTTAAAAGAGCACTAAATGCATCAGTTCTGGTCATAAAAGTGTTCCATTTCATCTTCATATGCTTCTATTGAACTAGTCAGTTCTTCAATAAGTTGATCTTCTGTAGATTCTTATTTATCAAGTGTAACGACGGTGCATTGTGCGCCTGCGCTTGTCACGGTATATGAAATATGAATAGGATGTACCCTTTTTAGTTCCTTTTATTACGTCATTATATTACCTAACTATATTATCAAGCTAATTATTATCGTCTTGATCGCCACTATTTTGAATATCGCCTGGATTGCCACCATTTTGGATACATAGTTCCTTTATGAAATCACAGAGGTTGATTAATGATATTGTCGAACAAATGTGACTTCTATACATGTGTTCATAAAATATTTGCGGTCTAACACCCATTTGTTATAGGTGTCAAAAATAGACAATGTTCGTATCTTTGTAGCTCGTGCTTATTTAAAGATGGTGTTTGCTAATTTGATCTGTCAAAAATTCTCACGTAGGTCTTGTGCCAATAGGAACCATTAAAATAGGTATCGAGTTTGTAATTCGTTGACGTATTCACTAAAAGCTTTTTGCTGTCAAATCTTTATTTTAATTCCATTTATTTTATTGGCAATAAAATAAAGATGAAAGTTATCTCTCTTCTGATCTTGTTATTAAAACTAAGTATTTTGCGCAGGCTGCTCGAGCTTGCAAATGAAATCTATACAAATAAATTAAATTAAAGTGTTTGTTTGTAATGTCAAAATAACAGCTCTTTACTAAAACCAACAGATTATGAAAGTATATAAACGGTACTTAAAACAAAAAAAAACATTTATTTTTGTTTTTGTCTATCTGTCTGTTTGTTTGTTCCGGCTAATTTTCGAAACAGGTGGGCCGATTTTGACGGAACTTTCACTGGCAGCTAGCTGATGCTAAAGGGAGTACTTAACTTAGTCTACTTTAATTTTGAAAAAAAAATATAAGTATTAGGGTTCCGCACAAAAAAATAAAGCCCATGAAATCCAATTTGTTTTCTGTGATGTAGGTACGTGAACGAAGTCGCGGGCAAAGCTAGTCATAAAACATAAAGTTAAATATTCAATCATAAAAACGTCTAAATATAAAAAAAAAATACATCCGCAGACGACATAAATTGGACAGCATAAAACTATACAATTTAGTTTGTCTTTAAATAAAGATAGCCTAAAAAGAACTGGATCTATAAAAATTGAACCAAGTTGTTAATACATTAATACATTAATAATACATGGTCACTGACCTATTTTCGAATTAAAAATATAAATGATGTGGGTTGAAGACAAGCATGAAAGTTTAGAGGTGAAAGTGTAGAGACAGAAATTTTAGACAACCAGTGGAAACAAAGACAAAATAATATTTTGTATGTATTCGTTTCACAACTTGTATCAAGCTGAATTTTACGTACCTAAATACCTAATACCATTATAATAAACCATTACCATTCCCCACCGCCGTATCTCTACGTTGACTTCGTGGTGGGGCTTGCGCGCTCCAAATTCTAGGCCTGTGCCGGAAGAGTTTACTTTGCCGGAACAAGTTTAGAGTGAGGAGCCAGACCAAGCGAGATACAGAAACCCGCAGGGCAGCATGTGGCGAGCTGTTGGGCAGTAGCGACCCCACGGACCCTATCTCCCGGGAGAAGTCTAGTTCCTCACCTCTGGTTTGCCTTTATTGACCGGCAGGAGTGAACAACGACGGGGACCAGAGCTCCCACCTCATTCTTGACTTTGTTGGCCGGTTTGAGTGGAGATTCGCAAGAGCAAACGTGCTCGGAGGGAGGAAGTATTCCAGTAAGATGCTGGTAGGGATCTTGACCGTACTTCCGGGATTGTCCTGATAGCCGTGGAATACCTGTCCACTCCTCTTAGGCACCTCAGGACATGTTGCCCCCTTGTCCCATTATTGAGTGTGCAAGTCACCCCCTGCCATTTTATAGAATCTGTATAATTTATATACATTGGTCAGGCAGGGGCTATAGACTTTCCATAGTCCTTAATAACCAGTTCACTTTAACCACCCAAACCCACAATCCAATATCTTTGTTTCCATATCTTGCAATAGTCCTACACCAACCGGGGATGTCCTTGGGTGCACTTGCTTAGTGCGAACAGGGATAATCGTCGGTGGGTGACTCATTTCATTAAAAACGTCTAACAGGCCTCTGCGAGTTGACTTCGGCCCCTCGTACGCCTTCCAAAGGTCCGGGACCCCAGGGTCCTGAAAAGTATCAAAAGAGAAAAAAAATATTATTTATTTTCGCCGTTGAATTATTGCAAATCTAATCAACAACTAACCGAAGACCAACGAGAAACCGTGTCACCCACATATGCCTACGTAAAATTATTTTAACATCTACTCAGAACTACACACTCGGTCAAATATTTGAACTGCGATCAATATCACTTGCTACACTTGTACAAACAGTACCTTAATAGCGTAACACTATCAATCTCAATCTGAATAATTCTGAAGTATATTGCTAATCCATTGCTTCATCGAAAAATGTGTCTGCTTAGCAACATAAATAACGCAATGTACAGTTCGTGCCACGTAAGAAGAGACTTGACCCCGCCTCCCCGCCTCTTTCCGCCGCCCCGATGACGCCCGGTCCCCGTCCCGCACCGGGCGTCATCGGGGCGGCCTCGGGCGGCGGAAAGAGGCGGGGGTGGCGGGGTCAAGTCTCTTCTTACGTGGCACGAACTGTATGTTGTTGAAACTGTCAAAATGAAACCCATTGCTATTGAAAGTGTGTTAAGGCCCCCTACAAACAGGCACGACACGCGTTATAATCGCGCACGACACACAGGCACCGCTCGTTACGCGACTTGCGGTGCCTTTGTGTCGAGTATCGTGTCGCGCCTATTTGAAGGAGCCGTTACGCAATTACCCCGTTGTACTTTGACAGTAAATATATCATTAATTCTTTTGTTTTATTTCTACATTTCAATATGGCTCTATTTTCCACGATTTTACAGAATAGATTACATCGTTACTATAATTTCAAAATTCAGGCAAGCAGATATAATATTTACGTAACGAATATTGAAAAAAAAAACAACAAAGTGCATGTCTGACCACGCCGGTTCCGGTTCCGTAGTTGGAATCCGCGGCAAAAATAAGATTTTATTAAAAAAATATGTATTTTTTTTTCATATTCAAAAAATACAAACAAAGTTTAATCAAAATATCAAAACAGGAATATCATATTTTAAAACAAAATAATTATATACATACGATTATTTTTTCTGAATTTTGCACTTAATGCAATGTTTGATATCGTTATCTCGAAGTAGGTATTGTAAACGTTATCAATGCATCGGTAAATGATAAGTACATACATAAGAAGAAGTTATCGGTAATATTACGTTTTGACAGATTTAGGAGAAAAGATGAATGACTGCGGCAGAATTTAGGTCAAACTTGCAAATTATTATTGTTTCAACTTTACAACTGAGTTTCAGTATTTTAAACAGGAGCACTATATTTTCTAAAAACATCGTTCGTCAAGCAGTTTTAAATAAGAATTGTATTAACACAAGATGTTTGTTTTTCTTTCTCGAAGTGTTTAATCTTCTAGCACCTAGAATCAATTCTATTTTTTTGTAAATTTCGACGTTCAAAAGTGACTCTTATTTGAAACTAGCTGCGCCCCGCGTTTTCACCCGCGTAAATCTCGATCCCGTGGGAATATCGGAATAAAAAGTAGCCTATATGTTAATCCAGGGTGTCAGCTACCTCCATATAAAATTTTATCAAAATTGGTCCAGCCGTTTGAGCGTGAAGGAGTAACAAAAAAAAAAAAAAAATCATCACATCATGTCATATCTGTTTACTAAAATACCATTGATATAAACACACACACACACACTCACAAACTTTAAAGCTCCTACAAACAGGCGCGATAAAATCAGGCGCGACACGCGATAAGATCGCGCGCGACACAAAGGCACCGCAAGTCGCGCAACGAGCGGTGCCTTTGTGTCGCGTTTAGAAGAGAGGTTATTAAATTAGAGAACACCGGTTAAAAAATAAGCTCAATTGATTCAAGTTATCTTAAGAAGGTAGTTTAAAGTGAACCCAACTGCAAGAACACGCATTCTAAGATTCTTACTGTGGGTAATGTCAAAAACGAGTTAACACAAAAGGCTCCTGCAAACAGGCGCGACGCGCGACGCGAATCGCACGCGACACAAAGGCACCGCTCGTTGCGCGACTTGCGGTGCCTTTGTGTCGCGTGTCGCGTCGCGCCTGTGTGTACGAGCCTAAACTCGACAATTGTATTAGAACTCAAAAATTGCCCATATGGGAGACGATTTTTGAAATTCGTGAAGTAATCGTTGTGAAAATCAAAGAAAATATGTATTCAGCTTTCAAGCCTGATTTCTATATTTTCCATTTATGTATCGTCTCGTTTCCTGCAGGACAATCTGCCTAGCCTTTTCCCAACCATGTTGAGATCAGCTTCCAGTCTAACCGGACGCAGCTTAATACTAGTATTTTAATGGAATGATTGCATATCTGACTGGGTAACATGATACGCCTTGGTAAGACTGGTTGTCAGACTTTTGGGCTTCTACCTGTATCGAAGATCTATGAAAACAGGGGCCAACAGCTTAACGTGACACGGAGGGGTCGCGATATTAATGAATGGTCACCCATCCACGGACCAACCGCGGCAAGCGTAGCTTATCCTTCTGTTATCATTTAGCCGAAAGCCTATCCCTTCCTGCAGGTATTATAATTTAAGGCTCCTGCAAACAGGCGTGACGCGCGTCGCGAATCGCGCGCGACACAAAGGCACCGCTCGTTGTGCGACTTGCGGTGCCTTTGTGTCGCGCGCGATTTTATCGCGTGTCGCGCCTGTTTGAAGGAGCCTTTAAACGTAGCGATTATTTTCCATCATGTGATAATAAATATAGTGAATATAAAAATATAGTGATAAAAAAACTCTGATAAAAAAACTTTAATGATTTTTAAGAGAAATTTGGATACCCACTGTACAAATAATTTGATTCTGCTGTATTTACATGATGCTAATCACACTAATATTATAAAGGCGAAAGTTTATGAGTGTGTGTGTGTGTGTGTTTATATGTTTGTTACTTCTTCACGCTCAAACGGCTGGACCAATTTTGATAAAATTTTGTATGGAGGTAGCTGACACCCTGGATTAACATATAGGCTACTTTTGATCCTGATATTCCTACGGTATCGAAACTTATGCGGGTAAAACCGCGGGGCGCAGCTAGTCAGATCATAATTTGGACAGCAGGAAGGAGCTACCTACCCTTATTTACGGCACATGAAGACGTTTAATACGGTAAAACTTAGTTGCAAACTTGCAAGCTATCCAGATTGTTCATGTACATAATTTCATTGTGTATCTTCAGTTATAATCTTAATTAAGCCGCGGTCACGGTGTAATAATACGATTAATGATAACTTCCACGTTTCTGAGCTGTTTGTTGGCTCGTTGGTTTTTAGAGGTTGGCGCCACTGTCGCGACGTAAGGCGGGGTACATACATAGGACAACAAAAATACATACGTCAACAAAAAATATTATTTATTTAAACTAAATAATAGCACATTCGAAATTATACAAGCACATACGGGCTTATTTTCATAATATACTAGCTGAACCCTGTCCAAACAATAAAGGCTTCTGCAAACAGGCGCGACACGCGATATAATCGCGTGCGACACAAAGGCACCGCAATTCGCGCAACGAGCGGTGCCTTTGTGTCGCGCGCGATTCTTAATGCATACAAGAACCCCATACATTAGAAATGCTCAGTTTTAACTGCCGAACTTGTTAATAATCTTGGTGACTATTGATATACAAGTAAAACATATTGAAGCAATAAGTTTTTTTTTTAATTTTCCGTTTATCCTTCGTCGCCCTCTTCCACCAATGTACACCCGCCCTAACCCGAGTGCAATGCGCGCGCGCACGCGATCCGACAATATTGAAACATCAAGAGCAGCCCTTCGGAACACTCGTTACTAGATATTTATATACCGCGGACCCTGGTACACTCAACCGCAAAACAGTTGAACTACTAAAAACCAGCCTAACTAATCATCTGCCTAGCATTTTCCAGGGCCGTCTTCAACCTATTGGAGGCCCTGGGCACATAAGGATCACGGGGCCCCTGAGGATATAAGAGACAATAAGAGAAACATACTAATATTTCATAACTGGGGGGCTAGAAACTCATTGTAAAACGCGCTGCAAATCATTTAGTTTTTCACTAGCAGCGCCCCGCTGGTTCAAAGTCAAAGTCAAAGCATTTATTTCAAATAGGCACATAAAAGGCACTTTTGAACGTCAAAAATTACAACTAATAGAATTGATTCTAGTCGCCCATTCCAAAAGGTAGTTTTCGTATGGAGAAGAACGGGCAAGAAACTCCACCGTTAGGTACCTACTCTTTTAAAATTCTTTCAATATTTTGCATACATTTTATATAATCACAATATGTGAAGACGATGCACCTAAAATAAAATTACTATACCACAATAGGTAAAAGAATTAAAAATGAAACCATGACATAAATTACCCGCACATAATTCACCCGCATAAGTGTCGATTTCGTGGGAATATCGGGATAAAATTTCACCTACATCGGTTCAGCGGTTTAAGCGTGAAGAGCGTCTTTCTCTTCTTTTCAAAGAATGGAACGGCGGCTGCAAAGAATGTTTTTTTATGAGAGCAGGCCGGGGCCCCCGAAGATCCCGGGGCCCTGGGCACTTGCCCAGAGTGCCCAATGGAAAAGATGGGCCTGGCATTTTCTCAGCTATACTCAATACTCAATACTTTATTGCATTCCATAATGTGTACATAGTAAATGGTTGGTATTTTAAAACATTGAATCAATTATGGACCCTGTCGGGCACAGCAAAGTTAATTTTTTATAGGAGAGAGGATGAAGGCGCTTGTTATAAAAAAAAAAAAAGAAAAATAACAATAATAATAATATGAATGTTGGGGTCCAGCTTCCAATTTAACCGGATGCAGCTGAATACCAGCGGTTTACATGGAGCAAGTGCCTTTGCCTACCTGACCTCCATAACCCAGTTACCGGGTAACAAGATACCCCTTGGAAAGACTGCTTGTTAAACTTTCGGTCTTCTAATTTACACGTAACAACTATCAAAGTTCTAAGAATATAAAAAAATCTAAAATTGCACGAATCATAATAACGCTCATTATAAAATATCATCGTATAAAAACCATAGATCTAATACGATCTAATCCTAGTATTAGTTAGTTTTTTATTAATTATAATAATTAAACTAATTTGAATAAAAGAGCCATTTTCAATAGGGTTCCTTCTATGGGTGAAACGAATCTGTTAAAAAAAAAACTCTCACTCCACTCAATTCATTGATTTTTTCGCAAGCTACATACAATGTTTTCAGGTTTCACACTTGATTGATGGGAAAATTTTAGAAATACATATTTTGACGTATTTTTCGTTTCTACTGCATTAAATAAATTTTTGAAAAGTACAGAATTAATCTCAATTCAATTTTCTATACAATGGTATATAAATTAAGTAGGTTCTGTGTACTAGCAGGAGTATATAAAATAAGAAACAGTTGCAGAAAGGTGGCAAAAAAAAATCTATCGTAAAGCACTCTCTGATGCTTCGCATTATGAATTTATGAGTTGTGCAAAACAGCCTTAGGTACTTTTACGAAATATTGGCGCTGTCAATGACTAATTGGTACAGTCAGCATCAAAAGTCGATTAACACTTAAGTTTTTTTAATCTCGGTTATTGAGCAAAATATTAATCCTTCAGTTTTTTAAATCTCAGTTATTGAGCAAAATATTTGTTCAAAATCGCATTATACTTCTGCTGCAATTTCGAACAAATATTTTGCTCAGTAACTGAGATTTAAAAAACTGAAGTGTCAATCGACTTTTGATGCTGACCGTACCATGGATGGCAGTTGACTGTACCAGTGAGCCTCGTTAAGTTGACACCTCTTGCTTAAATCATTACTATAGCTGGCAATACATCACTTGGAGAAGTTTTAATCTACTTTGTGGCTTTAGCTGATTGTAACACCTTACAAAAAGCTTATAATCATCAGCTGAACTGAAGTTGGCTAGGTCAAGAAAAAGAGACTGGAAGCTGAAAAGACATTTGATACACTCTTCGATCTGATTAAAGAAAAACGAAAAGCTGTAGAGGAGGCCTTTCCTAAAGTACTTACTTACACTTTACGATGGCACGAAAAGGCTCCTGCAAACAGGCACGACGCGCGACGCGAATCGCGCGCGACACAAAGGCACCGCTCGTTGCGCGACTTGCGGTGCCTTTGTGTCGCGTGTCGTGTCGCGCCTGTTTGTAGGAGCCTAAAGGCGGAGGACAGTCAGCAGTGAACTATGAAAGGCTGAGTTGACTTCATAATAGGAATTGAAAATATTTCATCATTGCTTGACAAAACCATGGATGATGTTAGAGTACCTACCTACTTAATTTGCAATGGAAAACGTATGTGACGATAGGTAAATTCGTTTAACAAACATTTCTGTTCTAGATCTCACTCATCTAAACCTTTATGACTTACGCATTCACATAGAAAGGTAAACTGAAGGGATAACTAACATAAGAAGACACTCAACTGTTCTAAACAAATATCGGCTTCCATAAATCCCGCTAATGCATTTCAAATATATCAGTTTATTCTCTCGTCATAACTGTATTTCAGATCTGTCAAAACACAAATCTATGTATCCATACCTTAATTACGAAACAATTAGGCAGCTCGGCACACCGCCCTATTTTCATAAACTAGGAAACGTTTAACGACTATTACACAATTCCGAACAGACAAAACAATCGGAACTTCTAAAATTAGATCGCGATAGAGAAAAACTTCCACCGTTTCATTTCTTATTTCGAAATCCATTGCTGTTTGTACTGTTCTAAAATTTCATCAGACTTGTTGTCTACGCAATGGATGGTATCTTTAGCGAATATTTGTGAGTGTGTGAGTGTTGTGGTAGACGGTATTCAAGACATTATGGCCTAGTTGGCACGGTGTCCACACCCACGGACATCGCGAGGGATCACAGAAATTTCGTAGGGTTTATACATACTTGTTACCCAATATAACGGACAGAGTTCGGAGATAAACAGACATACACACAAAACAACCGACAATCGTTCAGAAAATAGGTGATCATAATAATAAAAATCAGATTGGAATTTGGAAAACTAAGTCATAAGTTAAACCCACGTCATTTATTAAGTAACTAAAGTAGACCACAAACTTTTCAGACAACAACAACATTTTATTATCATTATGTCGAGACGGCCCGAAGGTTTACAAACCCGCTGCTTCGAAGTTTAAAATTATGACATGTTTATCAATCCTAAGTTTATGAGGTCGCCAACATTAGGTGAGCAAGCGTTTTCATCAATGCTTATCCCATTTGGTATGATATTACTGGCTGATTATATATTTTTTATTTACGCATCGTTCAATCAAGTCTAAATATGAAAAATATCTTCTACAACTTCATTTTATAAACACAACAAAAACATTTGAGTCACATTCCGCCACACACATTTGGGCTTAATTAATCATCATTACAATATTAATAAAAAGGTATAATTAATATTTATATTGCCTTGGAAGGTGGGTAGGCCTCTGGTGTGGGACGCAACGTGTGTCGATACCCTTGCGCCATCTCATGTTCCTTGCACGGCGGGCTGTACTGACGCCGCTGCTGCGGCTGCTGAGACCCTCAAGCGGCGCAAATACTGTAACCTTATGAGCAACTACGGCTTTGAGCCGTTTGGGATCGAAACGCTCGGGTCATGGGGCCCGAATGCGCGTCTCCTTTTTAAGGAAATTTCTCACCGACTGGCCGACATTTCACGTGACCAGAGCTGGGTCTTTCTTCGGCCAAAGAACTAGCATTGCCATTCAACGTGGCAATGCTGCCAGTCGTCTGGGCACGTTTCCGGATGACAGCGATGCGGACGAGTACTTCGACCCCTAAGTGACCTTTGTTTTTGTATTTATTTGTATAGTGAGTTAGTTAGTCATTTAATTTAGTACCTATCTAGTGTAAATACTCGTAGTTTGTATTTACTTTTGATTAATCTTAAATGTGAATAATAAATAATATTTATACTAATTGAAACCAAAAGATAAACAATACGTTTAAAATTCTAGGGCATTTCCTCATTATAACCACATTATCATTGTTTATCATGTTTTCTTTATCGCGGGAAATACCTCTGGGTGGTACCTGATTGTTTTAATTAAACGTTTCAATATTTTTCCTTAATAGGGGGGTGAGCAATACTGTTTGGGTTCAAATACAAACTCTGTATGCTAGTAAAAAAATTGACTAGTTTTTACTGAAATTAGAGAAGTGCTTGGAAGTTTTTAAGGCTGTTTTTCCCTTTTCAAGTAAAGTAGGCAGGCATTTTGGGGGCAGTATTTTAAGAAAGAAAATATCTACGTTTATTTGCAGTTAAACAAATTGCACTACTGCGTTGCTTTTTTTTACTGCTTGAAATTCAAAAAGTGCAATGAACATGACATGTAGACTACATGTCATTTTAGCCAAAACTGTTTAACTTTGCTAAGCCTTTCATTCCGTATTTCCAGCCACAAACACTTCACATCCACAAAAGTCAGTTCCACTGATTTTCCTCGACAATAAAGCTCAGATTTGCTCAACATTTGCAGACTTCCATCAATTATTTATCTCATCTATTCCCGTTGTTCAACTAGCGATCGATGTTGGTACAGACGCCAGCACATCAAGCTACCCGAAACTGTCAAATTTTCCCAATCAACTTTGAACCTTATACTCTAGCGATAAAGTTGAAAATCTATTAAAGAAATTTGACAGATTGTTGTAACTTGATATGCTGGCGTCTGTACTAATGCACTTGCGGACCTGTCTAGTGCCTGTTTGTCACTCGGGTACTTTGGGTAACACCTAGCACTTTAGGTAGTTCGGTACAGAGCTAACACCAGATTTTTTGTATTAATTTCAAAATGGAAGAAAGGATGGTTCATGGAAGTGTTTAGTTCTATTATTCAGCTCAGCTGGATCCAGTTAGACAGGACTGCCTGACCCTAGATAGTATAGTTAGGAATAGGCATGATTCTGGTCCGCCAATTTCACCATTCAAAAGTTCAAAATAAGCTTACAAAGCTCTCGCCGTAAAGTTTTTAAATAGTTAACCAGGAGGGTCAAATTAAATTAGCTACTAACGAAATACTTATATCGATGTCTAAACACGATTTAATAAAACAAAACAGACTTTTTTGGATTTTTTGACGTGACAACGTCTAATAAATCGATGAAGCTGGCTGCACACACGAAAAAACATGACTCATGTAGCGTTACCTCGCGGCCTTGCTCTGCTGTAGCGTTGTACGCCATGGCGGCTTGAAGTGTAAGCGAGAGCGCGGAACGAGCGATGAGAGACAGATGATGTCGAACGCTGCCGAATCGGCCTCCGCGTTCGGCAATTTCATTAATGTTTTGTTATGACGTTGTCACGTTAAACTATCGTCCGTAAACCGACTTTACAGACAACCGATTTTTTTTATCGTATAGGCTCCTGCAAACAGGCGTGACGCGCGACGCGAATCGGGCGCGGCACAAAGGCACCGCTCGTTGCGCGACTTGCGGTGTCTTTGTGTCGCGCGCGATTTTATCGCGTGTCGCGCCTGTTTAAAGGAGCCTTTAAGATATCAATAAATCTCACGTCTACGGAGTTTAGCTAGCTAATTTAATTTGATCCTGTAGAAACATGATGTTTTCTTTCGCAGGATTCCTGCACGATGACATAAGCTCTTGTCTGAATGAACAGCGTTGACTAGATAGTACCAAAGCTTTCATCCTAAAAGTCTACCTTCAAACAGAACTTATACACCACAATCATTAGTCTAAACACGTCGCAAATTATCCCGCATTCCTGACTGCAAACCAGTGCTCACAAAGCAGATGCATGCGGAAGCAGTGAAGGAGTGAGTGAATGAATGAACATAACCTAGTTGTCGGAGCAACTGCGTCAACAACATACCTTTAATAAAGACGTGTGTCTGTGCCTTTAACACCACAAAGAAATGGACTTTGTAGACATAGAGTAGGAGGTAGATAGGAGTGCTTGTTTATGCGTAAAGTTTTTAAATCTGACAAACCTTTGCAGCACTAAAAATTAATAATTAGTTGTGTTGCAAGAATATAAAATAAACTGAAACCAGAGGAAAATAGTGTAAAAGAAAATACACCGTGAGTTGAAAACTGCATACGATTAATCGGTTGAAGATCACAATTTATAGTATTTTTATTTTTATTACGCCTAAGGATTTTTAGTGTCCCTCATAGTGTAGTCGTGCAGTTTTTGTAATGCAAACTTGCAGAGCAAAGCCCGTTGTCAACTACTGTCAGCTTGAACTTTGCAAGTTTGCATAAAGGCTCCTTCAAACAGGCGCGACACGACACGCGCCACAAAGGCATCGCAAGTCGCGCTACGAGCGGTGCCTTTGTGTCGCGCGCGTTTATATCGCGTGTCGCGCCTGTTTGTAGGAGCCTTAAGCCTCCAGGCTTCCTTGTCAAATGGAAACATACCAAAAACAATCGACTCACCGTAGTACAGAAAAAAACAAATGACGATTCGAATCGGAACCGTGACGAATCGAACATAACTCCCTGAAATCAATCGTTCGTTCGAAAAATCAATGTGCTCAACTTACATGTTTAGTCTCCCCGTGTCATATCAAAGTAAACAAAACAGAATGTCTATGACAAGTATGACAACTCGTCCACGTATTTCATTAATCTATGGCTCATATGACCCTTAGTGTACACAAGATGACACAACACAAATGTTTGTTATCTCTGCCGCTAGAGAATCAACAAAGAGTTTTTATTTAGTGTATTCATGTCCATAGTGTATTATCAAAATACTGTTGCGACATGACACTTCGCGTATAATTTAGGTTTTAAGGTACGCTCATCTTGAACGGGAGATGTCTAGTTTCTTAAGATTTGTTGTGATAAGACAACTGTGTTGAAACGTGGATTGAGTCACTAATAAAAGGCCTTGGGTGCACTTGCTTAGTGCGAATAGGGATAATCGTCGGTTGGTGCCTCATTTCATTAAAAACGTCTAACAGACCTCTGCCAGTTGACTTCGGCCCCTCGTACGCCATCCAAAGGTCTGGGACTCCCGACTCCCGAGAAATATCAAAAGAGGAAAAATAATAATAATAATGTTTATTTGTCTAAACAGTTTTTACATTTCCTTAAAATCTACTTTAAGGCTCGTACACACAGGCGTGACGCGACACGCGACACAAAGGGACCGCAAGTCGCGCAACGAGCGGTGCCTTTGTGTCGCGCGCGATTCGCGTCGCGCGTCGCGCCTGTTTGCAGGATTCTTTAATAGCTAGGGTTATACAAAAAAAAAAAATAAAAAAAAAAAGACGCAAAAGAAGGATGTTATGAACGCTTATGAACTCCACACTTGTCAGTGGTAGTATTAAAGTAATTAACATTTAAAAAAATGCAGACAGACGAACATAGAACCTCGTCCTTTTTGAAGTCGGTTAAAAAGCATCAGAATTAGGTATAATTAATTGACCAAGAGAAAATGAGCCTTTATTTTTTTCAGAATTACTTTTAGGCTCTGTAAGATTTGGGAAGCCCACAAAATATACTTCAATTTTCTCAAAGTTTATGTGAATAGTTGCGTAGGTATATAAACTTTTGCTGCTCGGAACATAGTAGGTATTTAAGAAATGTTAGTGACCCATTTTCCTCAATGTTTAGTTATAATAAGAATTTGGAACTCTTGAACAACTTTTTTTCATTTTTAAACGATAGAAAAACAAAACTTTTTCTATTTACTAGTTTTTGCCGGTGTTTTGTTAACTTAAGAGTAAACTAGTCGCGAGCTCGACGAACTCACTGGTGGTCTTGGCCAAAAAGCACGCTGTCTGACCTGACTTCGTGTCTGACAGAGCTAATAACAGTGATGAGCAGTTAGACGCTAGTCTACACGCACAACGTCTAGTTCTCGCGCACAGAAACACCATTCCAAACTGATAGGCGCGAAAAAAAATCGGAAAGTGCTTTGGAAAATCTAGTTTTATGAAAAAACCACTGCATGCATCAGTTATAAATAAAGTTTATTGTACTCTTCGATGAGCTTTGTCGGTACGGACTTAGATTTGAAGATTTTACAGTTCTTTTATTACTTATTCACACTCAAAGTTACGTTAAAAACGAATCTTTGTTGACTCATAACATAACTTTTTAATGGTTTTTTAACCGACTTCAAAAAAGGAGGAGGTTCTCAATTCGACGGTATGTTTTTTTTTTTGTGTGTTTGTTACGCGATTACTCCGCCAAATGTGGACCGATTTTCAAAATTCTTTTTTTGTTCGAAAGGAGATACTTCTGAAGTGGTCCCATAGTCACCAAGTCAGGATCTGATGATTGGATCATGGAGAAATCGAGGGCAACCCTCAAATTTTATGGGCCCAAACATCGTTTTTCGCAAATCTTATGAAGTAATTTAAGTACTTGCGTATGGTGATCATCATAAACGTTTCATCAATAAACGTTTTATCTATCTATCTATCTATCTATCTATCTATCATCTTATGTAGCTGAGCTGATGATGGAAGGTACGACTCCTTAGAAGTAAGGAGTAGGCATCGACTGATTTAGTAAATTATTTATTTTTGATGTTTGGAAGGGCGTTTGCCATTTTGGTCTCGTGATCATCAGGTCAGGAGGTGATGGACTAACCATAGACGATAGAAATCTTTAAAAATTGACAGCACATGTCTCGCGATTGCTGCGATTGTTTGTGTATGCATAGTTTAAGCCATACCATAACATAACATTACGCCAGTTTGCTTTTAAGGGCGCTTTTAAATGCTCTTGAGTCTCGTTTGATAATCGTTCACGAATCAAATTGAGCCGCTGAGCATGACTTTCTGGACTCTCATTAAGCCTTGATAATCTCGTGTTTGCTCTCTTCTGAGAAAGTCTATACGCTCGCTGCTCATCACTCTCATTTAAAATGTTTCTAGTATTTCTTTCCCTACTTTTCTTTAAACGTTCTTCCTTTTCGTCGTTACTTTCTTCCAAACGGCGCTGTCTCATTTGAGCAGCGCGTTTAGTAGGCCTACCCATATTATACAAAATTAATTTTCTTTCTATTAAACATTGAAAAAAGAAACTTCAAACTATGAATTATGTACAAACTTAAACTAAAAACTAGAAAATAAAATTATTTTTAAAAAAAAAACAAAAACCGACTTCAAAAAACTAATAAACACTAAAAAATTAAAAATAATATTAAATTGAAACTATAATTAAGAATAATTTAACCTAAATAACCTTACCTAACTTTAATCTACACTATATTTTACAATTTAACAGTTTTTGGAGTCGGTGCCAAGCCCGCACTCACAAAATATTAACCAAAAAAAAGGTACTATATGAGCAAAAAATATTAACAATCAACAAAACAAACTGAAAAAAAAAATAGATAGATACACTTGGCTTGGCACCGACTCCAAAAACTGTTAAATTGTAAAATATAGTGTAGATTAAAGTTAGGTAAGGTTATTTAGGTTAAATTATTCTTAATTATAGTTTCAATTTAATATTATTTTTAATTTTTTAGTGTTTATTAGTTTTTTGAAGTCGGTTTTTGTTTTTTTTTTAATTATTTTACTATTCTGTTTCCGTACCGACACAATTAATAATAAGTCAAAACGATATCATGTTTAACTTTGGCTGCACAACGTCAAACAAAAAAAAATATTGACTAGTGGCACCTTAAGGTGAATGAGCCCGCCAAATTCAAATTTTATTTTCTTTTTTGCAAATTGCAGTTCTACGTCGCGTCGCCGCCGCGTCGTCGTATGGTGATTAAAATGCGATTCGCGACTGTAGGAATCATAAATACCTGCGGATTTTTGTGTTTGATTTTACGGTTTGGACAAAAACAGCTTATAAAAGGTGGACGAAGTAGAAGACTATGGCACAGAAAAAAAAATTTAAAAAAATTAAAATTAATCTCTTTTTTTTTTGTTCTTTTTTTACATTTAATCTTTTGATTGAAGCCATCGGCCGGCTTCAATTAAATGATGTACGAAATATTTGGGAAACAGGTGGCACAAATTTCCAAAGTGTAACGACTGATATAATTATGATTGTGATGATTAGCGCGCAGATTTGGAGCTCAGCTGTGCATTCTCCTTAACATTTTTTTGCTACGGTTTTCTTACTACGGCCGGATTTTTCAATAGCCAGATAATTATTATCTGAGAAATAAATATTGCGGTTTGACAGCTTTTGTACACAAATTATGTCGAACTGTCATATTTATTCTTCATATATAAGTTATCTAATTATTGAAAAATCAGTCCTAATAAACATTGATCACTGATATAGGTACCTACCTGATAGAAGCACCTGCTTCGTAACTATAACATTACTATGCAAAAAAAAAATTAAAATAATTTAATTGCTCCTATCATGGCATTGGCAGGTTATTTCCTTCAATAATTGGGCCAGATAGATAAGTAACTGATATCTTTTTATTTCGAGGAAAAGACAAGAAATCATAAAACAGCTGTCTTTAAATTAAGCGGTGCGGAAATAATGATTTTCCTAGTAAGATTAGGAAAACTAAATTTCGCCAATTATTCAGTTATAGTTTACGAAATTATAAGGTGAAGTTCGTTCTGGTGGTTGCGAATTGAAGATATCGCCGTATGCGAATTTCACAGACTCAATATGATCATGATGGTGGCTTATACTTTTATTGTTTCTAAAACTTGCGTTTTTTGTGTTTAGGTCCTGTAAGCTTTTATGTAACAACGATATTTCGCACGATCTAGCTATCGATGTCGCTGAAAACCAGCGCTGTGGTTCTGTCTCGCCTAAATTCAGAGCGAGCGAGCGGGCTGAGCGATTGCCGTTTTGCGTGATGTGCATATCGCACCTCCGATATAATAGGGTTACAACTAAAAAAACCTGGATTTTTAGCGAAAATAAACTCACGGACTTGTTAATCAGTCTTTATTCTTACACTATTATTATTATGTGATCAAAATTATCCATAATTGAAAGCTTACAAAAAACATACGCATGTTTTTCAATTTTCCTGAAAAACAACCTGAAAATTCCTTTTTCGAGTTGTAAGGCTCCATGTTTTATCGGAGGTGCGATATTCTCCCCAAACTTGTTCTTTTTTGTGTTCGTGTTTTTTAAGTGAAAAATTTAGGCGCGTTGGGCATTTTTTGAGATGGGGAAAAAACTATTGAACTCGTGCCACTGTTATCGTAAGCGACACCGCGCGTGTTTTGTTTATGAGACGATTAAAAAAATACCTGCTTCGGATGTGTTCGGCTGTCCTCGGGATGTAGTCGGTTTTAACGTATAACCGATATGTCAGTGAGTGATGGCAAAGTATTCAGTTTGTATACGTATTTTGTTTTCACTTTTGTCGGCACTCCCGGAGTGCCACTGTTTTTTTTCTTTGCGTCATGTTTTACCGCAAATAAACGTATTTTCTTCTTTCAGAAACTAGCCAAATCTTCAGATTCCTTTAAAAAAAACGGAAAAGTTCTTCAACCTTATCGTATAATAGCCGCTATCTTACTTAACCCAATTACCTATAAATTATGAGTATTATTTTATCAACAATAAATTATCGATATGAAAGGTTCTGGAATTGGGCCGACTTATCGTGTGCCATATGATTGTAACATATAAAAATGTTTCGTTGATAAACGCTAGTGAACGAAGATAATCATCAAGGAAATACTGCTAAGTCTGACGATAGTGAATGACGGAACGGTTTAATCCTATACTTATGTACAGTGCGTGCCACGTAAGAAGAGACTTGACACACCACGTGGTCTGACATGCGCAGAACTCGATTTTAGGTATCTTTAGCGGTATGAGGTCTGAGTGCGGGACGGGACCGGACGTCATAGGGGCGGCGGAAAGAGGCGGGGGAGGCGGGGTCAAGTCTCTTCTTACGTGGCACGCACTGTATCATGCGACTATTTTGGCGTATATACTTACCTATAATTACGATTACATCTAAGCCTAATTATTTAGTAGTAGGGTGAGGTATATTTAAATAATTTAGGAAGCTTAAAGGCTCGTACACACAGGCGCGACGCGACACGCGACACAAAGGCACCGCAAGTCGCGCAACGAGCGGTGCCTTTGTGTCGCGCGCGATTCGCGTCAGGCGTCGCACCTGTTTGCAGGAGCCTTTATTAAGGCTCCTACAAACAGGCGCGATTTTATCGCGTGTCGCGCCTGTTTGAAGGAGCCGTAATATGTGTAGCTAACTTATCTTTTTGACATGATTCATGATTCTTTCCCTGGCTGGATTTAGGTACTCACGTATTTGCAGTCAGAAAATTTATTTGTTAAACTATTTTATACAACTGTCAAAGAATGACTGTTGTGATATGAATATACGAACAATTTAAGTTAGTTGCATCGAGATATAAGTACTAACGTACTAGAGAAGCTACGTCAAACAACTGAATTGTCCTATTCTTCGTAATTTGAATCTTTAGTTCGCTGCAGCGCTAAAATAATAACAATTCGTCTAAACCGTAACTAATTTACCACAGCGCTAGATTTGCTGCAGAAGTGTATTTATTCTCGGCAAAAAGGTCTTAAGCGCCATGTAAATCACGGCACTTACGCGTTTTCTTCGACAAAGTGCAACAACATGTCTTCCTTAGAGACTATGACAGGAGCACTACAGAATGGACAACGTATGTATTTTGCCTACAGGGTTTATTTCATAAATAATAGACAATTTATTTTTTGATATGTTTTATTTAGTTACCCTTAAATAATATGAGTTTAGTCATCTTTTGCCTTTTTGTGGAATAATCAATTTGTGGAATAATCTGTTTTTGCTTCATGTTTTAAACGAATAGCTAAAAAAAATTATATTGATACTCACATCATCATAGGGAACAGCAGACTTCTTTAGAAAATGCCTTCCCCCTTTCGTAACATACTTATCATCCTCAAGAAAATGCAACGAACATATATTAACTATGATCGGATGGTAGCCAGGTCTCTTCACAGCGATTGTTTTGAACAAATCGGATCCATTGTTCTCTATTTTTATGACTTGGACATGGAAATCTGGATAAGAATTTAAAATAATTAATTACATCCAAAACTAATTAAACATTAATGTAAAAACTGTCTGGTTAATTATGATATACAGTATGTTAACTAACAGAGGGCGTTCCCGTTAACCCGTAATAGTATAGCATCCATACATGCTAAAAAAAATATTACCATTCGAAAATAAAATGTTTTTATTTTTTTTTATATTAAAATATTCACTAAAAATCGTAAATTAATACGTTAAAAAAACACTCTGTACACGCGTACTTGAAGGACAGCAATGTCGGAATTTATTTAATTAAATAAATTAGAATTAATTAAATAAATAGAGTATCAATTCACGATTTTCAGTGAATATTTTAATATAAAAAAAAAATAAAAACATTTTATTTTCGATTGGTAATATTTTTTTTAGCACGTATGGATGCTATACTATTGCGGGTTAACGGGAACGCCCTCTGTTAGTTAACATACTGTATACTATAGGAAAATTTATGAAATCTTTTTCTACCTAAATATATATAATTATTAGTTTTAACAGGACTTAGCACGAACATTTAATTTATTTATATCTGCTGACGTTTCGATGTAGTTACATCCACTGTGGTTGCGCAAGACTAGAAAAAAATATATAAATGAAAGGTTCGTGCTAAGTCCCGTTAAGACTAATAATTATCTGTTTAAAGTGCGATAGTTTAAAAAACTAAATATTAATATCAACATTAAAAACACAACATACGATATTTTCACCGTAATGTCAGTCTAATCTACCTACATTGCACTCTGTTTGATTAGTCTATGACAAACAATACAATATGGCGCGTGGTAATTATTTAATTTGTAAAACAAGGAAATTAGTTTACTTACCGATGAAACGTAATTCCTTTGCACTTTGCCGTGTTCCTTGAATTATTAGTACAATATCTCAACACACACCAAGGCATTTTTCGTCGATTTTTTCTATGAATTAATTTATTATTGTTGGAAGTACTAGGCGCGAAAGAGCTAGAGAGCGACTGAGTGAGGTGCGGCACGATTGCCGCAGTTGAACGAGACAAAGTAGGAATTTACGGTGTCTTCTCTAGTACGTAGTACTTATATCTCGATGGTTAGTTGTCAATTTGCTTATCGAAATTGAACTAGAAAGACCAAACAAAACACTTAGGTCTGGGGCAAGCAAAAACAGAGAAAACGCTTTTGTCAATTTTGCATGACAGCGACAGCCGCTGACCTCTAATAAACAAGTACGCTGGACTTCATAATATCGATGATAAAACAGAGACATTAATTGATTTTCTCCATTTTGGCGCTGGTAGCAACGTGAGCATCCGTGGAACTAATATTTTTGATAGCGAGTTTTACAAATTGCGCATACTCTCATGATAAAAAGTTCTAAATATCTCGTAGTAAACAAAAAATATTTATACAAACATGTCTTATTCCACGATTTAGACCTAAATCACCAGAGACGTAACAAAACAACACAACGGCTATTTCCAACAATGCATTGTTAATGTGTGTCAATGTTAGTTAGTTCCTGAGACGCTGAGCGAAGCGCTTTGAATCTGCACAAAAAACAACTGTCATTTTGTATAGTATATTTAGTCCAGCGTACTTATTTATTTATTTATTTATTTATTTATTGGATCGCCAACAGAGGCTACACAGTTACTGTTACTGTTACTTGTTTATCAACAGTCAGTGATGACAGCACTAAGCTTCCAAACTAGTTCAAAATTAATAAATCAGGAAATAAACTAAAATATTTTTCAGTATTTACCGGCAACCATCGTAAATAAACATAGGTAGGAATTTAAAAAGAATTGTTGACGTAATATAACGGCCAATTTATGTATGACGTGGGCATTACATAAGTAGGGTATATACTTAAGTTGAGCGTGTTTAATCTGTGATACCGCACACCTTATCTATGGACTTTTGCGAACCCGCAAATCCGTAATCGTATGATTCTCCGAAATATCTGGGTTCAATTTATGTATTTTTAATGTTTTTTTTTTTTGCTTCATGCTTTTTGAATTTAGATTCTGGGCCCGAGTTTTTTAAAGAGTTTTTAATTAAACCATTTGAAAATTTTGCTGAGCTGTCGACTTTCCGGCTAGTGTAGTGTGGGACTCCTCATAGGTAGATGGACCGATGATCCTAAAAATGTGCCTGGGACAGACTGGATGCAGAAGGCGGAGGACAGGGTGTCGTGGCGCAGTGGGAGAAGTCTATGTCAATAGACTGCGATAGACTGAGTTGATTTGTTGATTGAATCCAATTACAAATCAACTCAGACCATCACAATATCCTACAATTTGTTACCGTAATAAAAATACTAATACAGTCTGTCATTTCTTTTGCATTTTTTTATTTCTACCATAAATACTTTTACTGCGACATTTTTTTTTTTTTGCATCCATTTTGTATGTAATTTATGGCTTCATTCAATTTTTATTGCCAGCAATTAAAGAAACTAATGTCAGAATGTATAATTTATTAATAGGGTAGACAATATAGCTGTATAATTAAATATAAAATGCTAAAATGAATAAATGTAAAAACCCAGTATGTTTGTGCTCACCGTAAAACGAAACGTGCGTCTGCAACTACAAACGAACAATGCGTGCCACGAAAGATGAGACTTGACCCCGCCTTCCCCGCTCTTTTCGCCGCCCCTATGACGTCCGGTCCTGTCCCGCACTTAGACCTCATACCGCTAAGGATACCTAAAAATCGTGTTCTTCGCAAGTCAAACCACGTGGTGTGTCAAGTCTCATCTTTCGTGGCACGCATTGCACGTGTTGTGTGATTCATAACCCCCGCCACTGAGTAGGCGTATAAAACGGTTGTTGTACAACCAAACAGTTCAGCTCTCTCAGCCTCTTCGTCCTCCTCCGAAGAAGACTATGAAGTCGTCGGAAAGGGAGGCAAAAGGAAGATGGGCTCCTCTTCCCACGTCAACAAGACCAAGAAGACAATAGCGGCTATCAAATCCCCACGCCCTCCTCTGTCTTCAAGCCCTACGGCTAGTCCTCCTGCTTCGGACAAAAAGAAGCAACGTCCCCCGCCCCCTACATCCAGGAGAAGTCCAAATGGACTGAAATCTCCAAAATGTGTGTTGATCGTAAGATCAACTACACAAACCCAGCAGGGTATTAAGGTAACCATCCCCTCGTCCTCGGATTACAGGGAATTTATCCGTCTTTTACAAGTGAGGAATTACTCATTCCACACTTACTCCCTCCCGATGGAAACTCCAAGTTTGCCCTGGCTGGAGGCCTTAATTTATTGAGGCATCCACAGGAAAGCCCGGTTAAGCAGACGACAACCCTGCGAGATGCCATACCCCAAAAAAAAAACTAAACTAGAACTGTTTTGTTTATTTCTTTGGAAGCGATGATTTGTTCACTGAATCCAACCAACTAATCGAAATTGTTAATGTGCATTGAAACAGAAGAAAGCGGGTTCAAGAAGCATTTAGTTTAAGAGGTTTTTTTTTTGTATAAAGTATCGCCAGTCGGTGGTACTTTATTTACATAATTAACAATCTAGACTGTTGGTCAATAAGTAATTTAAATATAACGTTAAACTGCTAAGGGCGCATTCCATCAAACTTTTATACATAGACTAACTCTTAAACTAAGAATAAATTTTGGATTTTCGACAGTTATTCCATACTAGAACAGTCAGACGTCAATTTTATTCCAGGGATAAAAGATATCTGATTTAGTTTAAATCAGCCCTAAGTAACTTTAAAATTAAGAAATCGTCCAATAACGTTTTTCTTATTCGCTATGTTAAGGGGAAGACACTTCGGTAACTTTGAAAGTTTAGATCCAATAGTTGATCATTCATTGGTATGAGGTTATCTATCTACAATAAAACTTACTTATTTGCTCAGTAAGTAGAGCCTCAGGCCTGTTTGGATGCGCCTTCGACACCGGCTTGAGCAAATATTGTACCATCTTATCAATCATGTTAGTGAAGCAGGAGATAATTATAAACTAATAGTACGTACCTACACAAGTGATATCGCTAGTTCTTAAACGCCTTTTAATTTGACCGTTCAACAACATCCATTATTATTCATTACCCTGTAAATGGTTTAATTGAAATAAATGCTTTGAGTTTGTAAAAAAAATAATGACGAAAATTTCGTCATTATTTTTTTTTAAGACCTAGCGATATCACTTGTGTAGGTACGTACTATTAGTTTATAATTATCTCCTGCTTCACTAACATGATTGATATTGATAAGGTGGTACAATATTTGCTTAAACCGGTGTCGAAGGCGCATCCAAACAGTCCTGAGGCTCTACTTACTGAGCAAATAAGTAAGTTTATAATACTTTTAGGTTATCATAGGTATTATAAATAATTGGTTTGACTGTTAGAACATTTTTCTTATTGCAGATTAAAACATTTTTTTGACATTGTGCGTTTTTGTAACTTCTAATTGTAACGATATGGCCGTGAACGTCCACCGCATCACGATAAAACACACACGGGGAAGTAAAATGTTTGAACATATTTATGAAGACGCTTTTAAATTTCCTTCCACCATATCTTTATAACGTGCACGTATTTATTTATATACATTTTATGGACATGGACGTGGACGTCCACGAAAATATCGTCACGTTACAAATTAGAAAACCGCACAATGAATATTCCGAATTTCCGATTATCCTCATGAGGACCTGCAGCCTAACTGCGTAACACACTAACAATCACAATCTGAATAATTTTGAAGGATACTAATCCATTGCTTCGTATGTTCCAAAAATTTGTCTGCTCAACAACGTAAATAACGCAATGAATGTTGTTTAACTGTCAAAATAATAGGCATTTAAAAACTAGCGATGTCACCTTGTGTACAGACAGACGCCAGCACATCAAGCTACTACTATCTGTCATATTTCTTTAATAGATTGAAGCATAAGGCTCAAAGTCGATTGGAAAAATTTTACAGTTTCGGGTAGCTTGATGTGCTGGCGTCTGTACCTGCAAAAAGTTTTTATTCGGAATAAAATTCAAAATACACTAACTGGCTCGAAGGTTACTGCTAGGTCTGAAGTTAGAACCCGTTTTGTAAAAAGACGGTTTATGTTTGTCTTACAATAAAGTTAGATTCAGGTACCTACTTACTAACGTTATAGGTACTCTCCGCAATTAAGATTTACCAATAAATGACGAAAACAGAAAAGGATGTATTCGTCATTAAAATAAGTTAACTAATTGGTTAGTGACATTATCATTAATTACTTAATTAGTTATAATTATTAGTAAATGAAGATAATAATTATGATAATGGGTTGAACATAATCGCTTTATACTTTATTTTTTTTACTAGCTTCCGCCCGCGGCGTCGCCCGCGAGGTATGTCGATAAAAACTATCCTATGTCCTTCCCCGGAATGCAATCTATCTCTCTGCCAAATTTTATCGAAATCCGTTCAGTGGTTTAGGCGTGAAAAGGTAACATACGGACAGAATTACTTTCGAATTTATAATTATTATGGATTCATGTTATTTGTTATCATTTAATTGTGTTTTTGTGTGTTACCTATGTCTTTTGTGTGCTCCAAATAATAGTTAATTGTATATCTATCTATCTTATAGATTCATGTTTTATTGATAAAACTCTTTATCAATGGCACTACAATGTTACGTAAGAATAATATCTCCCTAAAAACGTATAAAGGGGCCTCTGCGAGTTGATTTCAGGCCCTCGTACGCCTTGCAAATGTCCGGGACAAGACCCCAGGGGTCCCGAGAAATGACAATATCCTTCTGAAATCCTCTTGATAAGAAGATTAATTGTTAAATTATCCATACCTAAGCCATAAAGTCCATAAAGTCTAAGGCATTAAGTCCGCCTCTGTACATGTATGTGCTTGAATTATTAAATAAATATCTTATGAACGATGAAGAACAAGCTCGGAAAACAGTAGGTAATGTTAATAACGGTTTTTACATGAAACGACAAAAAAAAATTAACCATTGTTTAATTTGTAGTGTTCGATTTATTTTTTGTTATTTATTTTTGTGGTGTACTTACAATAAGTTTAATTACTTATATAATAAATAAAGGCTCGTACACACAGGCGCGACGCGACACGCGACACAAAGGCACCGCTCGTCGCGCGACTTGCGGTGCCTTTGTGTCGCGTGTCGCGTCGCGCCTGTGTGTACGAGCCTTAAAAGTTATTTTTCATATGTGTAAAAAAAGATAAAATAGCAAAATAGTGGGTTTTTTTTTTCATGTTTACGGAGTATGTCAACAATAAATTGTCAAAATTAGTCTAGTTCACACCAATACATGTAATATCTAAATTGCTTGTATAAATTTAGTATACTTACCAAAGGATATTGATTACCCAGTAACTGGGTTGTGGAGGTCAGATAGGCAGTCCTTCGATGTAAAACAACCAGTCAGTCAGTCTAACCGAATGCAGATTGCCATCTTGGAGTGTTTATCTATCACAATCACAGTCCAGTTACTGGGTAAGACTGGTTGTCAGACTTTTAAGCTTCTGACTACCCGTAACGAAAAAACGCGGAAATGTTATAAACTTATAATGGATTAAATAATTCGATAAAGTTTACCTACTAAAATCTAAACGAATGAACGGAATGTTGATTACATAATTATCATGTAACCACAAAATATAATGAAAACGAGAATGGCAAACTCATTCATAAAACAAGATTTCACTGTCAGAACTGATGACGTTTACACGTATCATCCAGAAAAGGACATAGTGTGTAGTGAGTGATAAGGGCGGAAACGCACAAGGTCGTAAGGCCGTATCGCGACCGTCAGTGAGATCAAGCCCTTGCGAATACTTCTATTTTCCTGGTTACATGACCTCTGTTTGAATATGGAATATTACATATTTTGTATTAGGATTTTAAGCAACGAGGTTCTGACTGTTTTTTTTTTCTGTAGGAGCTGAAAATACCTCGTTCCAATTGTTTAAGAAGGTAGTACGTTTTTCATCAGTAATAAAAAATCGCTACACATAAATAATAATTATTATTCATTAATAATCTTTTGTAATCCTAGTTAAATATTATTATGTATTTCATCTGTGGTAACTAGGTAAGCATCGTTAGTGTGCGTCCAGATTGGGGCGCTATGGTAGCATGCGAGCAGGGGAAGCTACTTTCTTGTTTCATCCTTTTCAGTAGTCGGGTTTCAGTTTTTAGACTTAGGTATTGTTTTTCAGTTTGTAGTGTCTTATATCGCGCGCGACACAAAGGCACCGCTCGTTGCGCGACTTGCGGTGCCTTTGTGTCGCGCGCAATATTATCGCGTGTCGCGCCTGTTTGTAGGAGCCTTAAAACGTCGCGCGCCGTCGCGTCGTAGGTCGTTCCGCGGCGCAGAGACCGCTTTAATGACTGAATGATGATATTATACGTAGAAATCAGCGTAATGGATGTTAAAAAATAAGGAGACAGTATTTATTATCTGTGTCAAGTAATTTTAAAAGATTTCATTTTAAAAATATGTAATACACTTGACATAATAAAAAATTGTTACTATAGTTTCTTAAGCACTTGTAGGTGTATTGTCTGAATCTATGAATAGATAATTAGATACAGCTTATATTTTGCCTCTTATTAACCACAGTGGGTGGCTAACTGGTCTTTACTAATTAACAAAACAACTTATCAAATATTGTTTAAAAAAAATACTAATTCGGTTTTGCCGCCAAACAGTCTGTCATTTCTTCTGCACTAGACTTTGTTTCTAAGAGTTTGGCTAACGAAAGCTGACCACGAATTATTTTCTAAACTTTTAGCATGGAAACATTTTAGGACTGCCAAAATTGTCAGTTTCCAACTTGGATAATTTTTATATTTCGGCGTTATGAAATAAAATAAATAAAAGGCATTGGAATGCATGGTAGTCATTAGCTAGTTATTATACTGGGTCAAATTAAATTAGCTAGTGAAACTCTGCAGACGTGATGGTTATCGAAATATTGATACATAAACACGATAAACAAAAAAAAAAAATGTAAAGAAAAAAAAAAGAAATAAAGAAAAAAAAAAGAGAAATAAAGAGAAAAGAGAGAGAGAGTATAATAAAGAGTATTCTATTCTATTCTATAAACAAAAAAGAAATTAATTTGAAGACTTTTTGTGGGGTCATCGACCGCATTTAGTGTAGTCATTTGAAACATCAGTTTAAAAATCAGTTTTTTTTGTGGTAAACTTCACAAAAGTATCGACATATAAAGACGATAAAACAGAAGAAAACATATTTTCTCAACTCATACTTCGAGCAACAACACTCCCAGTGGTCGTTGACCCCCAAAAAAGAACATCAAATATTTTATCGTGATTAGAATATCGGTATCAATCACGCTTGCAGTTTCGCCAGTATAAATATGAAATAGTGATACATAATATTTCTTGAATAATATAATATTATTTTATCAACTCCGTTTACGCAGTGTATGCCAGGGTTAACAACAGCTCTTGATTTTTTTTAAATTGCCGCCTTTTGTTCTGCTGCCCTATACACTTTTGCTGCGCCATTTTTTTCGAATCCATTTTGTTTTGCTCTATTTTATCTTTTGTATGTAATTTATAGCTTCATTCAATTTTTATGGCTAGCAAATAAAGAAACGAAATCTAGTCATGGTCCGAATAATTTTATGATTGTTTATTCTATGTTTTTAGGTTACCTATTCTAAGAATTTTCAGACAATAATGTTTTGTATATCTTTGGAAGCGATGATTTGTTGATTTATTAAGGGAATTAATAATAGTCTCCTTATTAATTCCCTAAATTAATGTTTCACTGAACATTGAAATATTCAATTAACAACTTAACAATGGATATAGCAATCTCTCAACAAACTTCCCTTTTTTAAAACATGATTTATTTTCCTTATACCTACCTTTTCCTCATTAATATCGTCAATTAAACTTAAAAAATGATTATCAGCTAATAGTTTCCTGTCCACTCATTATTTAATGGCACCAAAAAATAGAATGCCTTTAAAACATTGGCATATCAGCATTAACAATGTTTTAATTACCCTCAACGGAATCTTGGTTAGTACGGTCGCCTGCAGAGAAAACGGACCCCCCCGCCTTTAAGCAGTGAGCGTTGAGGGGTCCGTTTTATCTGCAGGCGACTGTACCTATATCGAAATAGTTTTTCCTTAACGACAGTAATATCTCGTTCCCTATGGGTATTTTTTATCAGTCCATTGTTTTTGCAGTGTTAAAACCTTAATTAACACCTAATTTGTTTGGTTCGTGGATAAATAATAACAGCCGCACGGGTCGATAGGTTTTAATAACACTTTGCGGGACACCAAACGACCACAGACGTGATAACAATAAAACTTCTATTGTGTCTCGTACAGTGTCCTACAATGGGTATGATCGCGGTAAGCTACGCTTGGTGAGGTTGGTTCGTAGGTGGATAGTCTTGATGTGTATTTTACTTATTAATCCTTAGGGAAAATCATAACTAGTTTTATCTATAGTCGGACTTTTAATTAGCTGCAGTAAAATGACAGATTATGTGTTAGGTACAGATGCCACCACATCAAGCTACTCCATCTTTTCAAATTTCTTTAATAGATTTTCAACTTTATCGCTAACTCATAAGGTTCAAAGTCGATTGGGAAAATTTGACAGTTTCGGGTAGCTTGATGTGCTTGGCGTCTGTACAAAAATGACTGAAATTAGCGTCTTTTTGGTTTTTCGCAACCATCAACCAAATCTTGTTTTTCTAGTACAGAATAGTGTAACAAACGAAACTTATTTGATATGCATATAGAGAATACAATCCCGAGCATGTTTTTCAATCCCGGGCTTACGGGATTTTTGAAGCCTTTTCCCGGAATCCCGGGCCTATCCCGGGATTAGACTATGTGGTTTCTAATTGGGCTAAAATTAAAAAAAAACCAGTAATTAAAAAAAAAAATGTCTTTAATGTCTTTGCACAACACAAAT
Source organism: Luperina testacea (assembly GCA_927399505.1). Lineage (NCBI taxonomy): Eukaryota > Metazoa > Arthropoda > Insecta > Lepidoptera > Noctuidae > Luperina > Luperina testacea. The sequence continues at coordinate 3,486,297 of OV656769.1, forward strand.
CAGAATAATAATAAGAAAAGAAAAAACACAAACCAAAAAATACTATACTTTTGCAAGAAATTAAAAAACAACACATAATAACTATTTAGAATTTCGAAAATATAATCGCAGAAATATCAAAGCATCCAATGTTTGACTACCGAGCCTGCTTCGTAGTTTATTGCCAACATAAGCAGCAGCTGAAAACGCTCGTTCAGGTTCTCGGGATTTTCGGGCCAGAAAACGGTCGGGATTCCGGGACCCAGAGATAAAGGATCCCGGGATTGTATTCTCTAACTGTACCTGTGTAGTAAATAGTGGGTACCTACGTATTATACGAGTTGTTTTCAAGGCGCAACGGACTACGGAATACAAACTAGACTTGTTTGTGGCAATCCCGAAAATCCCGAGATTAGCCAAGTACAGTCCCGGGATTTTCGGGGCCAGAAAACGGTCGGGATCCCGGGATCCCGAGATAAGGGATCCCGGGATTGTATTCTCTATATGCATATCTCTAAACTCAGTCCGAAATGAGTTACATAGAAGTGTCATTTTACTGCAGCTAATTAAAAGTCGAACTATAAGGTGTTAAGCCAAGCCGTAGAAATGTAAGAACAAAAACAAAAGAAAGTTTTTTTACTACTTTTTGTTTTTGTTACTTCACGCCAAAGTTTGGGTTTGTAATGCTTTATGGTTTTGTTACAGAACAACACGACTCCAGGAAAATGTAAAAACTAGTACAAAAGCGACATAATCCGTGGAATTTGTTACGTTCGTCGGTTAAATCTTAGACAGTTTCTGCGAATGGTTTTCAACAAAAAAAGTTCAATTCTACCTGATCATTGCAGTTGTCAATGAAGATTCTGTTTGCGAGGCTCAAAATAATTATGATTTGCGAGAATATTTTTTTTAAATAATACCTCCATTTTTATGTACGTACACCTACTTAACTTGTTGAGGGGTCCGTGGCTAATTGCCACGGTTGGTCTGAAGATGGTTGACCATCTTTACATACCGTAACCCCTCCGTGCCTCGGAAAGCACGTTAAGCCGTTGGTCCCGGCTGTCATTCGTGGATCTTTGACAGTCGTTACGGGTAGTCAGAAGCCCGAAAGTCTGACAACCAGTCTTACCAAGGGGTATCGTAATACCCAGTAAGTCAGTAACTGGGTTGTGGAGGTCAGTTAGGCAGTCACTCCATGTAAAATACTGGTATTCAGCTACATCCGGTTAGACTTGAAGCCGACCCCAACGTCATTGGGAAAAGGCTAAGCAGATGACCTACTTAACTTGTACATGCACAATTTAAAAATTAAAAACCTAAATTTTTGTGTAAATTCGAAATATGTACTTATCTCTTCCTATTCGTGGCACCTATCGCTAATAAGTACTTAATTATGGTAATTGTCTGGTGATGATAAGTAAATTCAATTAAATAATAATCCGATAAGTAGGTACCTACTACGCGCAGATAGTAATTTTCTAAACCTCGCCTCACCCAAAAACGGGCCTACCTAAAACCGATAATAATTTTATCGGTTTAACACAAGGAACTCTTAAGTATCAAATTACCGATTATTGTAAAAATTACAATTCCATAATTTTTTACACGTTATCCGTTTTTTTTTTGTACCTAAGTGAAACAATGGCTTTTTATAACATTTCTTATCTCATTTGTTAAAGTACCAGGAATAGTCCAGGTACCTGTAATTACTGATAATTACTCGATAGTAACAAGGCAAATTGTATTAAGCTTGTCTTTAAAAGATCGCTTTTAGCGATAATCCGACCATTGTTTCATTTCACCCCTTGTAAAATTTCTACACTCCTATCTGTAATATTTATGGTGTACATAATAAAGAATATTCTATTCTATTACATTGACAACAATACACCAATAATTCCAGAGCGAAACAAAAAAAAATCATAACCCGTTTGCCGCGAAAAATGTTGTTACACTTTTGAATAACGACTAAATACTATTTTTAATGCCAATGTACGTTTGAACAGTCTAGTTTACATATTAAATAAATACTTTTTCATTATAAAACCAGTGTTATTTTTCGACATAGTTTACCTGATTGTACAGTAATTACAGCTGCGTACACCCGAGCCGTTTATAAAGGCACCGATATTTGTAATTTAAGATATCTATCCTGTCACTATAGTGTTATCGTGGGAATATGCGCAAGGTGTATTTTTGTACGTCCCTAAACTTGAAGGGTTTAAAACGGAAATATTGATTTAATATTCTTATAAATAACAAGTTTGTACGTGAGGTTTACCTACCTGTAGATGTTAGATGGCAATGATAATGGAAAAAGTGGTACGAAATACGGAATTTTTAGTGTGATTATGGGAATCTGTAAACTTGTATATTTCTTGAAATATGTATTTTTAGGCATAATAAGTGTTGTGGTAATAACCTATACTTAGGGATATTGTTTTTATGATGAGCAGTTTTATTTTCTTTGTAAGTAAATAAAAATAATTTCTTCGCCTATGCTCAAAAACTGCCCAGTGTACATTATACTTATTCTCTAGAATACGTCACCAAACTGTTTGTTTCCACAAAAGAACCACAAACGCTACCAATTATTGACATCAATCTTTATCACAATTAACTCTACTAACGACGTAATAATTATGTAAGTATGTTAACATTTTATTATTATGGTTCAATCGTAACAAAAATAAAACTTCCCACTTACGGTTAAGCGATGGCTGCACATCACGAATATGCATTAGGGATAATGTTTAACCAAATAAAAAGGGGATTAACGACACTTTCTAACATAATGAGAATAATCTCTCATAATGTTCTGACAAATTAGCCCGTTACCACCCTGCGCGTACGCACACCGCGTGAAACCGTTTATTAGGGATGACATCTATTGTATTAAAGATTTTGTATTTTTATGGATGGTTTCCACCAAACGGCTCGCACCGCATCGGATCGATCGGACGCCCGCGGTCAAGCACTGTGCGCGGCTTGGTAATATAGACTTTAAATACTGTGTACACGATTTAATATCGTCTAAAGATTGTAAAATCCGTTCTGATCCGATGCGATGCGAGCCGTTTGGTAGAAATCATCCTTTATAGAGATGTGACAAGAAGGAATAATTTAGTTTGCATTTTTCACATCCTTTGTTTTTTTACAAAGTCCGTTCGACAGGAAAGAGTTTACTGTTATTGCAATTTATGATTATTATAGCCAAGGTATTTTTATAGTTAGTATAATTATAATTAGTAAGTACACTAATTTTGCATGTAGAATAATTAATTATAGTTAACATTTGTATCGCTAGGCAATAATTCTAATTAATTTTAATTAAACAGTGCATACGATAATACTTAGTGCATTGTAATGAATAATTATGCAGTTCTCTCTATTATGCATTAACTTTGTTTCTATTTACGTATACTACTATTTATTTTCATTGACGACACATTCTGTAGCTACGACTTTAATGGAAAACTAAAATCATCGTAAAGTGTTCAATACTGTTTACTATAAATATTTAAATACAATTAATATTTATAGCCCGCCATTTATGCGTACATACCTAACACTACACGATACGCATAATTAAGTTCAACCCTCACGTCACCGAAATAGCTTGCTGCAAGTTAATAAAACGTTTGAATCTAACCTGCCGTACACTTTGATCAGTGGGACAGATTCGCTTGTCAAAATAATGAAGTGACATGTCGTAAAAACGTGACAGTTACCGACCGTAGACAAATGAGTTTGACTGAGGCCCGGATTATATCGGGTTTTGATGTTAACCCTTTCAAATTCCGCATTCAAAGGGTTAAAAATGTTAAAATCTATTCCAAAGACCATAGAGCGCAGATTTGAATATTTTTTTAATTTAAGCGAGGGAAATTGTAAAATTGTGGGTTAAGTGACATTGTTTGGCAACCCTAGCTTACGTTCGGAAGTACACGTTCTATACTTCCTGCTTGTCTATTTTTTACACGAAAAGGGATGGATGAATGTGAAATTAATTGAAGGGATGTACGTGTGATGGTTACAGTTATTGGGGCGAACTTGATCTAATGAAATCTGTAATGAAAATAATATTGTTTAAGACCACGCTACCGATTTGGGGTAACCTGTAATGATAGTTGTGTTGGGAATAATAAATAAATAGTTTTTCAAAGTTTTATTTTTCATAATACATAGTTATTCAAGAAGTCATTGAAATCTAAGATTCTTTTCGTAACGGTGCACGGTGGCCAAATATGTACTATGTATGCAGTAGGGATGTTACGGAGCTTCGGTTCCGATTCCGAAAAGTCGGAACTTCCGATTAATTTTACACCTCCGATTCCGATTTCGGTTCCGATAATTTTGAATCGGAGTTAGACCGGAGTTCGAAACGCAGCGATACACGTGACTAGAGCGCCTACAAACAAGTTTTCACGTGTCGCCAGGGTAATGTTTATTTATTTTATACACGCTCGCGCTCGAAGTCTCAGTTTATTGTTTTGTTTGTGGATGTTAGAAGAAAGTAGAAGAAAGATGTTTTAAGGAAAGGCCCCTTAACACATCTTTCTTCTACTTCCACCCCGGTTCCGGCTCCGATTCCGGTTCCGAATCCGGTTCCGATTCCGATGAATCAAATTTAAAACCTCCGATTCCGGTTCCGGATCCGATAAAACGACATCCGTAACATCTCTAGTATGCAGTGCGCGTTCAAGATCAAGATATGACGATAAAAGAGATTAATATTTATAAAACCTATAATTACAAAAAGCTGTTTCCAATAAGTATTACACTTATGAAGCTCTTAACATTTTATCAATTAATTTATTAATTAGACGTCCGCTCACTTCAGTATTATATTTATTAGACATGTTATTATTATTATGACTGCAATTTTTCATTGACGGATGAGCCGATCGAGAAATAAAATACTTAGCTATAAAATCCTATGAAATTAAAACCCACAGCATTTTATAGAGTTATTGATAAACGAAAGAGAAAGAATGACTTGTTATTCGTATTATAAAGGATTACAAAGTCGATGCGGATTTTTATTTGTACGGGAATGCAACGCCAGGAATGCGGGTCGTTGAACTCCGTTGCGGGAACATGGGGTTGGTTCTGCGGGATTACCTATTTGTTCCCAACCTTACGTATAATAACAATGCGAACAACAAAACGTATTCACAGCTCTTGTTGGTGGAACGGAACCCGAGTTTTCTTTAAAAAATTTGAATTACGAACGTTGGCCATTTTGACAAACGTCATGCCAATAACAATAATTATGACAATAACTGCCTACCACCCATTTTGTTGCCATGTCGAAAACTGATAATTGCCAATTGTTCAGTTGTACCCATTTAATTTTAATTTACTTAGATATACCTCCGTATATTCAGGTGGTAGTTGGTAGGTATGAATTAAATTGGCAGCACTGTGCCAATTACACAATCGATAATAAACCCATTTTATCAATTTTCTAATGTAACTCGAACAACGTTTTTCTTGGTGGCTGGTAAGTATATTACCTAGGTATATTTTTAATAATAACCTAAACTTATTCGTATATAAAATACTTACTTAAGTAGGTACAGATATTAATTATTTAATTAATTAATTACTTTTAAGAGACTCTTGATGCTATTGTAAAATTGTAAACACTAGGTGCTTAGCAAAATATTTTTTTTGTAAGTATAGGTAGGTACTTAAAATGAATAAAATAGGTAAATAATTAAATATAATACCTGGTAGTGTAGATACTTTATCCTGTATGTGTTTAAAACATGTTAACTAGGACTTACTAGTACCTACCTATTCGATGTTCGCGCTAAACTGATTCCAGATTTTATTGCAGCGTCTGCATACCTACGGGATCATAATATTTATACTTTCTCAGAAATCTACAAACGAAACCTATAAAAAGGCTCGTTAATACAGCGATCTGGGGTTAAGACCTTCATCTCGGTTAATGTAAGTACGTACACCTGTAGTTACAGCTGCGGGACCTCACAAACGCTAATTGTTTGCTGGACGTCCAGTAAATAATAGGCGGCAATTCATCAGAATCGCTCAGGTATTTCTGCTTCGCGCCATAATCCGCCGCCTCTGAAATGTTGACGGCCTGGCTTCGATATTTGCAGCTGCTAAAAAACAAAGCGACACAATCTCCTCACAGTAAGGCCGGCAGCCGAATGAGTTTGAGTAGTGGTGTGGTGAGTGAGGTATAAGCGTATATCTAGCCGGTGTTTCGCCTCCTCGATATTCAACTCGACGCGCCAAGCACACATTCGCAAAACACTACCACACACACATCCCTACTTTCGTGTTCTTTGAATGCCGCTGCGCTGATTTCCTTCTTCGAGCGACCCCTCCACCCTCCACCCCTCGAGACAATCGCGGTTACCGATTAAACCGAAATTCTTCTACAAAATTCGACTTTAAATTCAACGCATTTATGCAGAAATTGTTGTCTTCGATATTCTTCGATAGGTTTAGCCTGCGTTTAGATAATATCCAGCTAAGATATGTGCGTATTTTCAGAGAATTTCGTGAATGACATCGAATTAGCCGGGACGCGGCGGGGGACGGGGGGCGCCGCGTCACCGCGCCGCTTGCGAACGCCGGCGACCGGCGACGACCGCTAGTCGCTACTCGCAGCGCGGTTCGTACAATACGTTCATCTAGCTTGTTGTAGTCGTGTCCACGGCGCCCATCGAATCGCACGCGCGGCTCTCCTTAGAACCGGCCGGCTCCCGAATAATGTTTCAGTGTTTGACAAACTCAATCGGAGGTCTCGGAAGAAGTATCGTATTTAATAATTTACACTGTATAACCGATCGCATATTCTCAGTGAGTGTTACGCAGTGTGTACGGAAAAAACTTTGTCGAAGATTCTGAAGAATCTTGTGTAAAATTGTGTAATACACCGGCCGCTGCCGGATTGCGTTTTGCACAAAACTTTTTGGTGAGTATTTGATTGATTATAATAATTATGATAGTACATTCAGTGTGCAGTGTTACAGAATAATTTTCGAATTTAAGTGTGGGTACTAAATACTTGTGCGCTTGGGGCGTTGCCGGCTAACTCCAACCTATCTATAGGTTTAATGAGTTTTTCTGCGAATTGGCAGCGCCAAAATTCTTTACCATAATGTTGAGGCAAACTTACAATAAGAACGTAGTTGGAAGGTAATAGTGAATTGTAGGTTTCTAAGAATATTTTTTTGTGAACTAAAAGTAAGTACATCTTTGAAGGTAGGTACTCCGTCTGTGCGAGACGAAATAGGTTTTATTAATTAATTAAAACTAGCCATTGATAATTTCAGATTTCTTTTGTCTAGTGTTTTTTGAGTGACAATTTATCAAAAAATCTTTTTTTTACAAAAAAAAAGTATATTGCTATACCTACATAGTTCGATTTGAATATAAATACGAAATAACTTTTGAATGTAGTTAAGTGTTAATTATAGCGTACCTTACTTCTATCTACTTAATACCTAAGTGTATATAACACAACTCTAGGTAATAGGTACTAATAATGTAATTTTGACAGATTTCTTTCGTTGTGCAATATTTATGAAATGTATATTTACAAACACTTCTAAGTATTTCACAATTGCATTGCCAAGCAAGAAATTAGTTTTTAATTTTATTTGGGATAGTTAAGTAAGTTGTAGATAACTAATTTAGTAATTGTGAAGGAGGAACGGAATTATGCATACTTTAAAAAAACCGAAAATCTCTAAAATGTTCACAAAAGCTCGGAAACTAAATGCAATTATCTACCTACTTATAATTATTATTGGACTTTTATCAATATTGTATGGTGAAAACTGTGCTTATTCCTCTATTTAAAATGTAAAAAAAGCTAAAATAATCATACTTAATTTAAATAAAACATAGTGCAGATATTTTATTATTACATTACCTACCCTCTCACAAAAATAATTTACGAATTAACATTTTAGGTGTTTAACTAAACTACCTCCCTTTCCTAGAATAATGGTAACGCTATTTTAATTTTCAACTTTCCTAGGTATTACACCATATTTTTACACCATGTCCATCTCCTTAGCACTAGGTAATTTAGTAAATAAAATTGTTGTAGCACTAGTCGTAAATAATAACGTAGAGGTATGTCGCGCATTGCACTGAAGGTGTAAATTTGCGGGAAAACGACTCGTTCATTTGTATTATTATTAGTAAACACTCTTTTCGCGCCATTCTGCGCTTGTAAACACAAACAGTTTTACGGAAATCTTTACCTGATACGATGGGCGCAAAAACATGGCGGGATTAGTGATGCGCCCGCTCTATTTCAGGTAAGGAGAACCGGGAAAAAAAGTGGCGGGGGAGGCAGTCAGGACAATGACTAATTGTATTTCTTTAAAGTGGGATAGGACCCAAGGCCAACGTACTCTTTAAAATTGTCCGGTCTTGCATCCAGACTTCAGTCTGGTTTCTGGCACCGCGGTGGACACTTAACCTTACCAACAGTTAGCTTGAGTCGTTGTGCCGTTTCGATTCGCGATTGTTTGTAAATAAAAAGGGGTTATTACCCTTCAGTGTTTAAACTTTTTAATTATTTTTATAAAATAATATTTTTCGAAAAATACAGTGCGATACTTTAGTTAGTGATTTGTGGTCTTGGTGCAGTTTATCGGAATAAAATACTACAACATCGAATATGTTTAAGAGGTACTTGCTTAGTTATTTGATTCATTGTGAAATGTCTTACATAATAATTACAACTAAATAATTATTTTATGAAGCTATAATATTTTAGGTGTTTGTCTTTGTTGACTTAAGATTTTTTCGCACACTTGCAAAAATTTTATCAATTGGTTACGCAACTTGATAATTTAATTTGAAGTCGCTTAAAACTTTAGCAAAGTTCTTGTGTATTAGCTAGGTATTATTAATATTGATACTAGTTTATTTTTCATTGTTACAGACTGCGTGCGTTGTACCCATCGCGCTCATCTTCCCTGTGATAAGAGGGTCCTGTGATATCGACGAGTTCGACTTAGCTTTAAAACTAGTTAGTCTTTAGGAATATAGAATTAAAAATGTCGCCACCGTTCGACTCGTTCGTTCAGTTCGACATGTGGGAAGCCTTGGACGAGGACTCCCTGAGGTTGACGCAAACATCCGAATTTTGGACTCAAGTTCAATATGAAGCAGATAGATTGGATCTAGTCCCTCCCGCCAACTATTCGGACCCCTTGCAGGACAGTGATGAAGACTGGAGAATAATGGACGCACCAGAGGAGCCACATACTGAAAACATCGTACACCATGATTGTATGTGGGCTGGCGCTTGGGTCGATTCTGTACATCCAGGCAATACATTTGTCCCGACCGATCCAATAACAACACCGACTACACCCGGACAGAGTCTACTTCGACGAGATATGTCTCCATCTAGACCAGAAACTCCACCATCAATAGACGGCGATGAACCACCTCAGTTCCGTCACTCAGTCGATGTTGCTGGAACAGCTCTTCGCCTCTTAAGAGACTCTGCCGTGGTTGCAGCCGACCATTCATACACACTGGCCAGGCGGCACTTAGACCACCTCGGCGTACAAACACCCTCTGACTCATGTGAATCAGGTCAGTACTCTTTATTATCTATTTATCTTGTATGGGTTCAAGTACTCCTTTGCTTTCGTTATTTTAGTCATTTTTGAGCTATGTGAAATTGATACAGATTTTCTGGGAAACCTCAAATATAAATTGTCAGTGTTGAAGTTAAGTTTCAAAACGATCGTTTAAATATCTTCGTAAAGTGTTGTCGCTTTGATTTGAAAGTCAAATGGATGATATTAGGGCCTCTTTGGCTTACTGGGAAGCCGCTGATACCGGCGACGATCGGTGACCTTAATAACGAATTCAAAGTGTTTTTTTTTTTATTTGATTCTCATGTTTACTATACGACGTATTTGTATTATTTCTATTTCAATGCGAATTTAAATGACTCCAACCAATAAGTACATAATTATAATCTTTTAGCTATTCATTAAATTTCATCAAAGGTTCAATCTGGGGGCACGGCAGTGCCCCCGCCAAGTCGAGCAAAAGGCGGCACGGCCGTACCATCCTTTTCTCGAAACAGTTTAGGCCATTTTCGACCCCCCTATAACTTCGTTGTGGATAAAACTAGAAGCCTGAATTTCAGTAACCAAACAGGCATTGTATGAACACGGTATATTTCAAATTTCATTCAATTTGAACCAGTAGTTTAAGAATTATAACTATAAGTCTCGCAACTCTGTTCTTCTACCGTAAAAAGTTGTGAGATCCATTTAATACCAAGTAATACATATTATATTAAATTACATTGTTTAGTGCGATTGCCAAGTCAATCTATTTACTTAAAACATAAAAGATTTTTAATATTGATATGGTCACTATACGATGTTGCTAGGTTAACTAATTACGTAATAGCTTAAGACAGAAGGTCCCTTAAGTAGGGACTGAATAAATTAAGCGACTTTGTATTACATGGATCTCAGAACTTTTTACGGTAGAAGAACTGAGTTGCGAGACTTGGCTTTTTTAAAAGCGTTTTTGATGGCATATACTTTACGAAAAATAAATACGCACTACCTACTTCATTTTATTGCGCACATCAGATTTAGGTTTCAAATAACCGAATTTCTTGCTTAGTCATAAGATGTTTCTCTTATTCGTCAAGTTGGGTTGAGCGGGAATGTCGTGAGGACGCAGGCGCTGACTGCGAGCGCGGGAAACTGCGCATATCGACCGCCATCCCGCGTCCCCCGCCGCGTCTAGACGCACCCGCTTTTCCGCTCTTCCGGAACCTTCGCCTATTGCGACCTTGAACGCCTCAACCTTCCTTAATGTCAGATTGCACGACGTTGGTACCAGGCTTCTCATCTCCCGGGATTGACGTGGTTAATTAGAATGCGAATTAAAGTTGTATGCAAACTAAGTAAAAGGTCTCGCGGCGTGACACGGGCTTAGACAGGACTAAGGTCATAAGTACAACGACCGAGACGTCCCGACCTTGATGCCTCCTCCAATTGCAACCGGCGCTTCCCGCAGGCGGGCGGCGGTGGGTTATCATCCTCTCGTATTCATTAAAATGATGAATTCGGTCTACTAAATTCATCCAAGTTTGTTTAGTTCATCTGCTGATACATTATCTTGTAAAATCAAGATACTAGATCATAAAGACTTTAAGAATATGTATTTGAAACGGTACTTACACTTATAAGATTTAGATCTGCTAAGAATTATTTTGTTTGATATTTGTCACAATGTGTTTTTTCTGTTGTTAAGAAAATTATTGACTTCTCGTAACTCTTGTACTGTGACATATCGTGCGACCTCAAATAGACTACACCGATTATGTGCTACTAAAATGTTTATTATACATTGTAGCAATTTAGTTATCGTCGACAACAGTGGGTAAGGTCGCGATGTGCATGTTTGATTTTATCGGCCGCGAACGTTTGTTTACATTTTAACTCGTTGTGCAACTTTTAGTTAAACATAAATATGCTGTCGGAAATCGTAAATTAATTAAAACCTAGAGAGAAGTACAAAATGAATTGAGGGAGGTACGCGGCTGCCTCGCACTCAGCACTCTCGTGGTCTAGTCCGTTACTTGTAAGAATGCAGTGGAATGAAATGGAATCTCATTGAAGTGGAGCTTGCTCGGCTCGCTGGACCGGTTTGAAACGCGGTACTCCCATGTCCAGCTTGGCCGGACGACAATTTGATAGACAGCGTCTCAATAATCGTGATCGAACATCAGTCGCAAGCGAAGCCATCAGTTTTATAACATATTTGAGTACCTACCCTACTAAATTGTAATTACTGGCCACTAAAAAAAAAGTAAACTTTATTCTGCTTTCGCGTCTTGAAGTCGACAAAAAAACTGTACTGTGTCACATCACTAGTGAGCGCGGTGGGCGCGAAGAATTTACGACGCATGTGCGGTTTTATCGCTCCGTACGCCACGCAGGTAAACGTACCCCGTATAGTTGTCATATTTTCGCGCCAATTTAGTTCGTAACAACGTTGTAATAATTTTATTTTAAAATAAGTGCCTACATACTACAATCCATCTTTCAACACATGAAACCTGTAACCTCTGTTATATTTTCATACAGTTTCCAATCCTGAAAATAGCTAGACTCACTCCCACATCTGTATTTATCTAGGTATATCTTGTCGAGATAGCAAAGTTGAAACAGCGCTGTGTTTTTGATCTGATGCCACTATCTTGACAGATTTCACACTCTTGATTAATAGTCTTTACTCAAATGTAGGCCACTAGTTTAGCTATGAATTGTAAGTTCCTTTAATTTAGGGCACAAAGATCCGGTTTGTTCGGCGCCCTAAACATTTCAGTATCAATCATTGAGCCAAGGCTACGTACTTGACTTAAAAATAGATAGTAAGTAGAAGAAAGAAAATAAATAAGCATGTTACATTTTTACTATAAAAGTGTCAGTCCGTCTGTACATAGTAGGACATTATAGTAGATTGGAGATGGGCGCCATTACGAAGATCGGTCAAAATTTCGCGCCATTCTCATTTCAAGCTAGTCATTCATTCTAATCAGTCAGAAATTGGTTCGCATATAAAATTGTAATACCATCTTTCGATAGTCTTATAAGAAACATTATTCGTGTCGCCAAGCGTAATAATAATAATTCAAAAGGCCTCGAACGCGTAGTAAAACAATTTGCGCGGTTGATACGTATTATGTTTAAGACACAGTTATTTAGCTACCTTCACGTTCTTCATGCTGTTGTAATTGGTTGGCATCCGCAACTGTACCTAGGCTGACAATCAGCATTCTTAAGAATGCTGGGACAACTGAAAGCGCTCAGTTGGTTAAGCTTGCATTCCGGGCCAACCCAACTATTCTATCATTGATTAATTTGAAATAGGAATTTGCGCGCGAATTTGCATTCTTTCCAGTCGAAGTAAAGGAAAATTCCGTGAAATGCCTATAATATACTTTTAAACGAATGATCTAGTTCTGTCTGCATGTCCACAGACTGTATAAGTGATAGTTGATACTACGTTGTCCTAAATAATGTGGCTGGTAGTTTAGCAGTTATTTAGTCTAACCTAGCCTTGCGCTGCATAGTCACCTGGCCCACATTTGATCTCAGTAACTTAGCTTAAGTACTTGCTTGTATGATTTATACTCTGTACCGATGTTAAATCAACTGCAGTGACAGTCAGCATGTACTTGACTACAAGAATGTCATAATTAATTTTAATCGTACTAGTTTTGTAATGTTGCATTTTGATTGCCAATAAATACGCAATCGAAAGCAACATAGTTAAAATAACATCAACATGCATAGCAATCGTGATAACAGTTTTAGAAACTCAAGTACTTAGCTTGAACTTGAGTTTACATATGTACTTCAAATTAAAAGTACATTAACAGCTATTTAATAAGGTAAACAAACAAATCAAGTGGCTTTTACACACTTCAGCTATCATGAAAGATAGAGAAAGTTTTTTTTTTGTTTGTAAATACATATTTAAGTGCGAATCGCATCACTAGGCCAGTAGGGCAGTGTAACGCAAAAAAATGGTAAATATCACTTTATATCAGGCAGCGATAAAGTCATTTCACTGGTCGATCGGCATGCATACATACGTAGTGGAAAGGACCTTGAGCCTTATCACCACAGAATATGCACTTAGATATTTAAACAATCGGTATGAATGTGTTGATACGCTCACATCGCGAACGCACCCGCCATCTTGGCCTCTGCGCGACCGTCGCATTATCAATGCTGATAACAATAGTACTTATTACAACGTGACAGCCTAACATAAATTTGTATTGTCTTATCACGAAAAAAAACTAAAGCCACGCTGACTACTGATAAACGACATCGCAACTAGATAACTTTTTATTACTGTTTGATCTCGTAATATCGCGAAATATTTAAATGAGGAATGTTGTAGTATTTGCTTAGTCGAGCGCGTACGAAGTCCGGTTTCCAACTCACTTATAGGCTCCTTCAAAGAGGCGCGACACGACACGCGACACAAAGGCACCGCAAGTCGCGCAACAAGCGGTGCCTTTGTGTCGCGCGCGATTGTATCGCGTGCCGCTGCGCCACTAGGACGACAAAAAAATTTGCAATCGCTTATAGTTACGCGAAAATGACCCCTAAAATAAGCTGATAACACGTGACAGTCTCCGCGACACGTGATAGATTAACATACAGTATCAATAATAATTTATTATTAAAGAATTGTTAATATTCTGTAGCGCAGTATAATCGCAGGTGTATTTGCGTACTTAATGTGGCGCGCTTTGCCAAATTCGTGACAATTAGGTACATAGTCTCGCAGTCGTAATATGGAAACCATACTCATTGTAATTAATCTTGCTCTCGTTAAGGCTCCTTCAAACAGGCGCGACACGACACGCGACACAAAGGCACCGCAAGTCGCGCAACGAGCGATGCCTTTGTGTCGTGCGCTATTCGCGTCGCGCCTGTTTGCAGGAGCCTTTATAAGGGTGTCTGTAGACCATAATTATAGTGGTGACAAGTGGCGAGTTGGCGACCAAAGGGCACCACAGCGAAAACGGTGTACGTGTGAGCTAAGTCAGGCACATCTAGTAATAATTATCACGATCCGGTTTCTTATTCGGTCACTCGGATGGGCGTGGCGGCTGCCTGGCAACACGAACTACTTACAATGTCGTAATAAACTGCCCATTTGAATGTTTAACAATAAGGAAGTGTCATCTATGTATATCGCTTTTGTATGAGATATTGTAGTTAGGATGTGTTATGTTATGAGTTTATGACATCTTTTATACGTATTTAGATCGTTAAGCATTGTGGATTATACTGTCCCCTAAATTGACAAGTCAGAGGTTACCGACTAGTGGTTTTATAGCCTTCCTATAGGTGTTTTAGTTGTATAATTAAATTATAATTATGTATTTGCATTTAATTATGAAGCACTGGCAGCGCCCCTCGGTTTCACCTTCATAAGCGTCGATCCCGTGGGAGTATCGGGATAAAAAGTATCCTATGTGTTATTCTGATGTATGGCTATATTACTGTTAAGTTTCATCAAAACCCGTTCAGTAGTTTTTGCACGAAAGAGTAACAAACGTCCATCCATCCATACAAACTTTCGCGTTTAAAGGCTCCTTCAAACAGGCGCGACACGACACGCGACACAAAGGCACCGCAAGTCGCGCAACGAGCGATGCCTTTGTGTCGCGCGCGATTCGCGTCGCGCCTGTTTGCAGGAGCCTTTAGAATGAGGAGGATAGTAGGATAGGATAGGATAACGTGTTTATATTGGACTTGTATAACCGCCCGTAATTTTATTGGTACGTGCCACTGTAATTGCGTAGTATGTGCAATTTAGTTGCAGACTATCTCACAGCCTGACACGCCTTATAAAACTATTAAATAAAACCTTTTTCATCATCTAGAAAGTATTTAATCACAGTTTCACGCCCATACTTCAGTCATACGCTTTAATGGGAGGTTTTTTTTTTGAGTATTAAAAGATAACATAGTTTCCAAGAACTCTGTAGATGGCGTTGAGCTGACTACGTTACTAGGTGCCAATGCCAAAGCCAAAACGAAGATAGCTAATTACTTCGTAGTTAATTAATTACTTTTTTATGTACGTTTCGTTTTACGATCTCAAAATTACATCCAAGTGAAATAATCAAAAAATGATCTGACGTTCCGTTCCTTGCACTAACTTACCAAGTTCAGCGCCATCTATCAGCGACATCAATGTTAATGAGACTCCATATACATATGTCTCATTAGTTGGGCAATAAAAAAATTGTTGCGTCACATTTTTGTACGCATATGTACTCTGTCCATGAACTTCCGGGCGGTGCGAACAGTGTTCAAGGTCACCGTTGATGGTGAATCGATGCGCCGGCGCCATACGATAAATTACGAACCGTCTATTTTAACCGACTACGAATGGTTCCAGTAAACCAGATGACCGAGTTTTCTTAGTTGCGTAACACTACAGAAATCGTGGATAAATCTGTCAGCTGTATATTGATGCCTTAACGATTATATGATACCTACTCCGTAATCCGCCGTATCGGGAGCTTATCAGTGATACTAGCGTACGATTTTTGTTTTGTAGGTTCTTGTAGTATTCGATAATGAGTTATTTTTGTTTGTAATTTTTCCCGCGTTTCTTGTTTATTCTTGGTGAAAATAGTAGCGTCATTATTTTACGTTTGATAATCGTGGCGTTTGTAATTAAGTTTAAAGTTCAGTAAGAACATTTAAAAGCAACGCAATAACATAATCAATCGACTTGTTCTATACTGGTATCACTTACGTACTTCTAATTAGCATCTACCTTACTTCGGTCATACATAGATAGATAACATACAGGCTGATTTTAATACGCCTCCGTTAATACCTTTAAAATATTACTTCATGAAACTCCAAGGTCGTTACCCTCTGTGAGGATTATCATTTTATCGCAGCGACGAAATCGCTTCAAGACTCCTACAAACAGGCGCGGCACGCAATATAATCGCGCGCGACACAAAGGAGGCACCGCTCGTTGCGCGACTTGCGGTGCCTTTGTTGTGTCGCGTGTCGTGTCGCGCCTGTTTGAAGGAGCCTTCAAGCCGACAATCGCCGCGCGTGCCCTAGTAGTACGTTATGATAGAAAATCAATTGTCTCATTAGCGGAACTTGAGAGGTCATGTAAATAGGAAAATTTATGATAACACGTCTACTATCGAAATTCGCAACTACGACACCGCGATTTAATAAAAAAAAAATAAAAAAAAAAACGTTAAAGTACATAGCTTCCATCATACCATTATTATATGAAAAAAAGGTTTTATTTATTTTTTAATTAGGCCGGCATTACGAGCAGGCTGTGTATAAGATGGCGTGCGCCGTGCGCGTCACGATAATTTTTAATTATCGTGCTCAAATGCCAGTGAACTTGGCCTCAAGTCGTGGCCAGCGGAGCGTGCCCCCGCTTCGCCACTCACCAGGTCATACTTGACGACACCATTGTGGATTGCATTCCGTTTTCTAACGTAGGTAGGCTAGACACTTGTTTATTTTGACAACTGACAAACACGTTGGGACTTTCTCCAATTTCGTTTTTTAGGGTTCCGTACCCAAAGGGTAAAAACGGGACCCTATTACTAGAGACTCCACTGTCTGTTTGTCCGTCTGTCACCAGGCTGTATCTCATGAACCGTGATTTTTACTGATGATGTATTTCTGTTGCCGCTATAACAACAAATACTAAAAACTGAATAAAATAAATATTTAAGGGGGGCTCCCATATAACAAACGTGTTTTTTTCGGCGTTTTTGCCTTGTGGTACGGAACCCTTCGAGTGCGAGTCCGATTCGCACTTTGCCAGTTTTTTTTTTATTTAGTCCCGAAATGAATCGCTGTGTGATTGTATCCTGTCAACATCTCCACGTAAATGGCGTTATTAAATTTCCATAATTTCCCCACTACAACATAATAAACAGATGTTTTCTGTTTCCCTTCCACAATGTATCACTCAACTCGAAACTTTGCAATTAATTGTGAATTAACTTTAATACCGACAATAAACGTGAAGCTGACAAAGTTACAGGGAAAATGTTTCCAACGTTTTAAGGCTCCTTCAAACAGGCGCGACACGACATGCGACACAAAGGCACCGCAAGTCGCGCAACGAGCAGCGCGTTTGTGTCGCGTGCGATTATATCGCGTGTCGCGCCTGTTTGTAGGAAGGAGCCTTTTATGGTCCGGGCAACGTTATATTGGTTTATCACAACTGTCTACTAAGATAGATCGCCGACGATTAATAAGTTAGTCTGTTAAGTCTATGACTCATTGTTTTCTCACGCTCAAGCTTAGCCTACCTAGAATTTGTGACTAATCAGAATCAGGCTCGCAGCAAGTAGCTATCAATGCTCACTCATTGTTTATCATCGAAAATTCAGCATTTTTTTATTGAAGTTCGACGTCTGGCCGTATCTAGACATCGCAACATGGCAAGTATAAGAGAGAGCTGGTGATTTTTTACCCCACCACTCGGATACCGGTCGGTCGGGCGAACAATAAAAAGCGGATTATCTCTGGTATAAAATTGGAACGGCGGCGGATCTGAGAATCGCGTCTCGAGTGATGGAGATATAATAGATATGCACTAGACCGGATCTGGCGGGCGGCGCACCGCGACAATACCGGCCGTATCGCCTTACACGCAGACCTGAAACAAATACTCTCTCGGCGACCGTTAATCGCGTTGGCGCCACGGAGAAAATCGTCACGTGAAAATTGACTCCCGCACAATAGCCGCCTACACCTACTGCCAACACTCTACTGTTCTCTTTGCCGTATTGCCTCTCGATTACACACTCTAATCTGAATTTTGTTAAGACTCACTAATTTTGCCACTTAGGGTCTTCGATATTTAATAGGTATCACTCGGAATTTACCGTTCCTTAAATGCGGTTAACGCCTTTCGGGAATAACCCACGAAAACTGACCCCAAATATGGGGATAGAAGCCGTGATACAAGTATATTGTATCCTAATAGGCAGGGTGTGTCTATGTGGCCCGATATAGCGCCAGCAGTCTTACCCACGCCTAGATTTAGACGTAAGCGAGGCGTGTTTGACGACAGGCGCCGATCCTCGAATTAGATCCACGCGTAAGCGATAAGCGCTCGCGTAACTATGCGGAAACGTAGTAAAAAGATCGGGTTCGTGTATAATTTTATCGTCGCGCTGTTCGATAAATGTGTCTGATGCGTATTTTTTTTTTCGCACGAAACTGCGCTATTTAATGAACCTATTTAGCCGCGTCCCTGACTCGCCGTTTCGTAATTTAATCGGCCAGCTGCCTACGTAACTTGTTTCTATTTCTAGTGGTTAAGTACGGGAGATTTAAACGGAAACTCTCGTCCTTGCTGGGTACGTAAATAGCACTGCAAGCAACACGTTTAGCGCGGAGCCGGTAACCTTTAATCACAATGAACCGCTGACATAATTATTTGTTGGTGTAACCGGATAGTGCGGGCGAACGGATTCCGCGAAACATGCACTATGGCGTGAACACGAGACGGACTGACGTCCACATCCGCACTTAGATGCAATGCGATCGTGAAATGGACGCCGCACCTAGATAGCTCATTCATAGAAGTCGACAATGCACTCTCAGCACGAGTATTGCTGCATTGCTGCACCGGACGGAATTTAGGCCGTTTCCGCAACGGCATTAATCGTGCTTCTATAGAACATACGTATAACTAAGTTAGCCGTAGTTTCGAGTTAGGGTTATCCTGTTCATTTGGGAGCCGTATTGCCCTATGGTTGCGGTTCTAGAAAAGACAGGTACATTAAATCAGAGACGATCCGTATTGAGGCGTTCTTGATAGACGCTATGCAACCCCGTACGTCTCTTACATTAGAAATACTAAATGCATGCAGTGATCGATAGTGCGGCTTTTAGCTCGCGACCGAACCGGTCCGGCTGGCATGTCAGTTAGGAACGTGTAAACCGGCCGGCCGTCGTTATCGTGCAACTCTCACGTGACAGTTAATTTCGATCGATGCTTTGTTAAATGGTAGCGACGGAGGCCGGAAAGCGTGTCCACCGCTCGGTAATCCGGACTCCATTGAGTGCGGACGTTGCGGCAGCGCGCCGCGCACGCGCTCTCGTTTTGGCGCGAATGGCGCGCCGTGACGTCAGGCGTCTGGATCGATGGCGGCAGACGCTGCGGTAGTACGCCGGGGTCGACGACCTCCCCCTCCCCCGCGTACGCCGCCCTCACCCCTCCCGCGCACCTGACCACTGCAGTCGCATCTCCCCAACTAGATCTAGCCCCCTGCGATCTTATACAGATGTGGCTACGACAATCGACGCTCGCCTTTTATGGTGATATGAGCGTAATGAACGGTATGAATGAAAGTATGCGAGCAATAAAACGATGGTCGCGGGACTCTGATAAACGATTCTTGTGATGAGTTTTTTAAATTATCTGACATTATGTTAAACCGAATTCTCCATTGTTACAGAGGAGGAAATCGACGTAGTCTCAGTGGGCACGCAACAGCTACTGCCCACGACGCAGACGCACGTCCGCACGGACTCGCTGCCTCGCGTGCCGTCGGCCCAAGAGCGCCGGGACATACAGCGGACGGTGGAGACTGCCATCACTCCCCGCTCGCCGCGGCCGGCCGCCAGGAAGCGCCTAGTGCCGCCGCCTAGCATAGCGTCCACGTCACGCCGGCGGGCTCGTGGGCCTGGCCGCCGCGGGCGCCGGTCCAACACCGACACAGATTCAGAGGCCGAGTCACCCGAGATAGAACGCCGCTCCATACACAACGACATGGAGAGACTCCGGCGCATAGGCCTTAAAAACCTCTTTGATGAGCTCAAAAAGCAAATCCCGGCCACGAGAGACAAGGAGCGCGCGCCGAAAGTGGTGATACTGAGGGAAGCGGCCGCGCTGTGCAGAAAGCTTAACCAAGAAGACATCGAGAGGGAAAAGCTGAAGAAGAAACAACACCAACTTGTGACGAAGTTGAAAAAGCTCCGCACCATGCTGTCGGCGCGCTACGTACGCTCGTGCTGAGCGCGCCGCGCTACCTGACTGGTAATCGATTTGTTCCGACCGAGGAACTGTGTAGTCTACTCGACTGGACACTTATGGACTGTTCATTTTTTATGTAAGTCGCTTCTGAACGCTCTAGTGAACGTTAGAACCGTTTATTCAAGACTCGGTGGCGCATTGGAGCCCCGTCCGTTTGTACCTCCCTCGCCGTTTTAATTGCAAAGTGTTAAGCGATGTTTTCAGTCGAGTCGACTGTCTGGAGTTATATTTCAATGAAAATTCAGCTTTTACGGCTTACTCTGCTTCTGGCAATGTCTCGAGAGTAATATAGTTATGGAACAATAACCGCAGGTTTGTTTTGCTCAAAACGATATTTTGCAGTGCCAAAGTGAGCCATAAAACTGTTGTTAGCGACAAATCCTAGGTCTTCAGTAAAATATCTTAAAGTTACAGACTGCTTCGTGAACTAGTAGACTGGTTATACCTCTAAAATGTTTTTTGAATTTATCAATAAAGTATACATAGTTGAAATAGCACATTACAGATTTAATCCGTGTTAACAGATCGAAAATGATATGACATTTGTTAAAATATTGTTTTGAGACGTTGATAAGAAGATTTTTTACTGGACCTTCCATTAAATAGTTAAGTATTGCGATGTCGCCTTTTTTAAAGGAGCATGAATTTGTCAGTGCTGTAAATATAATGAGAGTGCAGGTAGTTGAAAGCTTTGTCAGAGGTGGTCTTCGCTTGTGAGCACATTGGAGATGTATGGCCACTATATATGTTTTCGGCCCGAATTGCAGGATTTTTCAATTGTAACCTTTGACTCTCGAGAGTGGGGGTTAGTGAAGTGATACATCAATTACTATTACTTTTAATTGCTTTAAGTAAACTATTATTTTAACTGCTTTAAGTAAATTGCATTTTAGGATAGCGCGCTTGTTTCATTAGTTTATTTTTTTGTTATTTTGTAAATTTGTAACACTTTTATTGTTTTTTTTTTTACATTATTTACATTAGATATGCCCATTAACTCGGTACCAATTCTCGATAATTTGGAATCGTTGAATAGATTTTGGGTCAATTTGAATCGATCTAGTTTTATACAATAATAAATTTAAATGATTCACATACAGCTTCCTTATGAGATGGTGATGATTCATAACGATTTTATGATTAATGTGTATGCAATTTATCATGTGAAACTCCACCGTACGATTAGCATGCGATTGTGACGAAATCGGCTTTCTATCGCGACTTTTCTTAAAAATAAATACAAGACCCCTTCCAAGTTTTTTTAAAACAATTTAAAATTACTATTACAAGACCCCGTAAGTTTTCTTTTCACAATGCTAGAATTATATCGAAACCGTTTTCCTGATATTACTTGGTCGTACATTTGTATTTGTTCACAAGCTTTTTGACAACGTACGCTTCAAATTTTGTATAATAACTTAACAATCATGTATTTTAAATATCTTACTTTAACTTGAAAAAAATCTTGGGGACAAATCATTTGTACGTTTGAACGGAACTTGAGTCGCAAGCGCATGTTATCCGGAGGTGCACGTTCCCTTCATTTACGATCATCGTACCTTATTATATTTATATCTAAACATTATTATTAATGTAAAGTCGTCTAGAATATTGGAATCAATATTTAATTCATTCGCATGTTGGGATTACAATAGAAACATAACCTATTCATATGATTTATGACATTAAGGTAAAAACAAGTTTTGCTGTAAATTGTATAATCTCAGTGGCAGTCATTCGTAAGAAAATAATAGACTGTGTATTTTGATAATAACATCAAGTCTTATAATATACCATATTATGATGGTCCGGAAATTGGACCGATATAAAAAATAACCAAGACATAGTTCCTCATAGTACCTACTAATAGTAAATTTTGCATTTTTTTCTTTATAATATTTTTTTATTAATGCAGGTAAGTTAGTAAAGTACTTGCAATAAATAGTTCGTGTTAATTGAATAATTGAACCTGATCAGAAAAATAAAGGAGGTCAAAATTAAGTGAAGAGAATGGTATAGTAGAGCCGGGCCGGTGATTCGGTGAGCCGTTGTCCTTTATTCTACTGGTCAGGTTTCCAGAAGGTTGATGTTATATCAAGCACACGGTCAGCATTTCGTGAGTGTGTGAAGGCTTTAATTGTGTGAGGAATGTGCCTTGCTATGTTCATGTACATTATTATATATATTAGGTTTATACTCGAATTAGTTGCAAGACATTTTTTGTGAAGGATGTCTACGATTAGATTAGCGCTGTTCTAAGTAGTGTACATACACAGACAAGAGAAAAGTTATTGATATTAAAGATGTTTATCTTATCTTCCACTAGGTGTTTAATTGTACATACAGATGTAGTGGTAATACTAGGTATATTATTACTTTGATCAATCTTTTTTACTAACGAGTTTTTTTTTTTCCTAGTAATTGTTTAGTTTTCTTTACTGGAAAGTTACGGATCCTCGAATGTTGTACCTGCATTTATTTTTTTTGTTATTCATACTTGACATAAATAAATAAAGATAATAATAATGGTTTTAGTTATCCAAAATGTAATCGGTTGCTTTGATAATGACCAGTGTAATTAGACACTTAAGAAAAAGTCAGTAGTTAAATGTTTAATGGTAAGAAATGACAGCTTTATGAAATCGGAAGACAGAAAGTGAATGTTGAAAAGTGTAGATACGAAGCACATTACTATTTAAAATACTATTGTGACAAGGCACATTTCCACCACTGCCAAAATGAAAAAGGAATTATTGATAATAAGTTTAGGTTCAACTGTATATATAGTTAAGGTCGGGTTATAAAATTATAAGTCCTGCCGGTCGATTCTGTGAAAATCTCACCGTGAAAAATTAGGTGATGTGAGTTTGTTTTTGCTAGGAATTGACACTATTGACAGCTCACTCCACGCTGTTTTTGCTAGGAATTGACACTATTGACAGCTCACTCCACGCTCACTTCGCCTAAGTTAGTTACGGTGAGATGGTTACAGAATCGCACTGCAGTTATATATAAAAGATTTCCTTTTATTCTTTGTATAGTATCCGTACGCTTGTAACATCTAGCCGTGGCCGGCGTCGGGCCGACCGGCGTGTTGTGACGCTCGGCGGCGCGATGTGCGCCGGCGACGGTGCGTGTGCGCCGCTACAGGGAGTGCAGGGGGCAACATAGATTCCGCCTAATATTAATTTTGCCCTCTGCAATCTGTGAAGCGGCGCTCTTATGTCTAAGGACCTTTGTACTTATGTGGCTAATTTTTTTGGGATACTATTGTAACACAGAGATAGTTTTTTTTTTTGGTTTTGTTCCTCTATGTGTATGGATACACTGATACATTGTATTGCATTGACTATACATATTAAACGCTTATGTCGGACCCAGAGAGAGCTTGGGAACAGTCGGCTAATTAATGTGATTTTTATACTTATTCGCTGTAATTTGGGATAAATAAAATCATTTTATTGTTTAGTATAGATTCTGTGATTATGTACCTGTGGGGTACGTTTGGGTTTCCACAGCCCTATCTGGTCTGACTAAAAAAAATACTTAATTGAGTTTTGATTTTTTAATCCACACAATACCTAAACCGCAGTAATTTAAATAAATAGACCTATCTGTTTATTTAGGTTTCTGTGACTCAACCTCTTTTTGATTCATTCAACATGTTCTGAATCACTTCAGTAAGTACCTAAATATTTGATTAAACAACATTGAACTGAGGCAAAAAGTCATAAATAAAGAAGCAGCTGAATAATCAGGTGATTAATTAAATTCAACACATCCACTCAAAAGAATATTCTAAAGTAATATTCAACACGCACACTAAAACTCTGAACACAACTGCTGAAAAATAATCAGACAAAATTCTTTGATCTACTTACCTAGGTAAATTTGTTGAACAGTTATTTGAAACGAAAAAGGACAATAAGATCGGATGAGAGACAGCCAGGGCAGTTGAGGACAGGCATGTCACCGAAAATTGGAGAACTTATCACAATTGGCTGGGTAAGGGAAAATCCACTCCTGAAACAGGTAAATCGATGGTAGATACGAATTATTTCGAAAAAAATATAGTACCTAGGTATTTCCTTACAACAATATGGAGAAAATGGAAAGATCTTAGGTCTTTTGATCTACACACTAAAACTTAATTAGTTTCGAATACATATTCTATTCAGATTGGTTCAAATCTTACAGACGGCACTCAACGGCAGTTAACTACAGACTGTCACCAAAAAAGTTTCCAATGTAGTTTGAACTAACCAACAAGTTACAAATAAACCAAGTAAACTTAGAGAATAAATTAATGAAGAATGAGAAAAGATAAGCATCCGATTACTACACGTTCGGATACCAAGTTCCAAAGTTTCCATAATTGTCAATTTAATTCAAAGTTGAACTGTAATGGATTAACACGATTATCTCCACAGGAGGTAGGTATCTGGTCAAACATACCTACATATTTAGTAGAAGATTAATTACAACGAAGAATCCAGATTTAATCTAAAAATAAAAAAAAAAATAAGTATGCTATCAGTGTCCCTTATTATTGTTATAAAGTTAGTAAGTAGATGCTCACCAGCTTTACTACGTACAGACGCCAGCACATCAAGCTACCCGAAACTGTCAAATTTGCTTAATCCACTTTGAACCTTATGCTTTAGCGATAAAGTTGAAAATCTATTAAAGAAATCTGTCAGATTGTGGTAGGTTGATGTGCTGGCGTCCGTACCTACTTACTTATTTTTCAGTTGGGTACCTACCTAGTTAGTTTAAGTTACCTAGGTTGGTACTTAGTACTAGTTTTAGCTTTGTCGCTAGGTATCTACCTAGAGTAATTGCTCGTTGAATCCTCCGGGTTCGATGCCCAGGCAACCCATAGTATTCACGGAATTACGGTTAATAAATCCAACTAAACTGGGACTGCGTCTGATGAATGACGATATTATTATTCTGCTAAATACCGTCACCGACGATTGACGTCAAAGCCGTAACTCCGACATTGTTGAACTGTAGGTTACCTATCTCCAAAGTGACTGTATAAACACAGTAGAAAGAAGAAAGTCCAGATTGTGCAATAAATCTAATACATTATTGCAATATGTTTTCAAAACAACCCGGCTGTTGGCTGTGTCTATGTATATCGGTTTGTTCTCAACGCTGTTATTCGAAGAAAGAGCTTGTCTTATGTAGATAAACAATGTATAAATGAAAATGTAAATAAACAATGCTATAACTACAAGTAGTTTACCAATGTAAATGGATATTTGAACTATAAATAGCAAATTATTACGTTGACTTGGCTGTAAATATCATTCCTTTGCCTCAAACGAGGCGGAGCGAGAAGGTGACAGATGTCAAAACAATAGTGAAGTTCGCGCGAGCCGTTGGAAAGATGGCTCTACGTGCAGTGATGTCTTCAAAAGTTCCTATGGTGATAATTTTAGGTGCTACGGGTACGGGGAAGACAAAGTTAGGAGTGGAATTAGCACAAAAGTTCGCAACGGAGATCATCAGCGCAGATTCTATGCAGGTTTGTTGGTGAAAACTGTCAGATTATAACCTCAAAGTATCAGTTCTATTTCTTAAAGCTGGCACATAGAAAAGGCGTAAAATAGCATTTAGCTCTGAAAATACATCATAAGAAACCTGTAGAATCAATAATTTTCTTGATTTTAGTGACTTAACTCAGTGTTTTGCTATGAAATACATTCTAACCTAAAAATCGATATTTCAATTTGCACTTCTCTGTTTGTCTCTGATTCGTTCCATTTTTATGTCAAAACATGAACAGTTACTCACATGATGCTAAATTTAAGACATAAATCTCATTTTAAAGGTATTCTGGAGTGTTTTATGATCGATTTTCAATTGTAGCAAGATAAAAAACCTATTTCTAGTTTTCAAGATCTGAACATGTAATCGAGTCAAGTGCTATAAACTCTATATATGTATATTATGCTAATATGGTCTTGCTTTGCGCTCATGATCAGTTTTTGAGATACTACATTATAATTTTAATAATCATCTTATTAGAAAAAATGAATTCCATTTAGGGACTGCTATATATCTACTAAGTGGTAGTTTAATGAAAGATCCTATTGGCATGTAAATAAAACTGGAAGTTTTATTTAAGTGCTGATCATGTTTAAGCTGAAGATTTGTTTGCTTTTGTTTGTTTGTTTGAACATGGTAATCTCTGGAACCAGTTGGATTTAAAAAAAAATTATGCATTTGATAGCCCAAATGTTGAGGAAGACAATAGGCTATTAAATATCATGCCCCCTCACCCTTAGGAGTCGTAAAAAGGAAAAAGAAAGGAAGTAATAGCACTGGCAGGCGATACAATGCGATGGTGTTTCGTTTGAACTGTAATTACCGCCTTTCTGCATCAAATTGATATTGTACAGCAATGGTAACAGGTCGTGATTGTACTTGGGCTCCCTGTCTTGGTCCAAGCATGATGGAATAAAATAAAACTTTTTAACCGTACTTAACTGAATATACCTGAATTTATTTACTATTGTTTCACTCACATAAGTGTCGATCCCGTGGGAATATTGTGATAAGAAGTATGCTATATGCTATTCTGATTTGAAAGTCTCATCAAAATCCGTTCCGTGAAAGAGTAATAAACATCCATCTATCCATTGATCCATCCTTACAAACTTTCACGTTTATAATATTAGTAGGAATAGTCAAGAATCAATTTGTTAATATATTCCTATGCATGATGATTTCTGTTGCGAAATTAGAGATTTTCTTCTAATTGGATATTGGCAGTGCTAATGGGTTTTTCCAATAAGAATTTTGCGGAAGCAGCCTAGATTCTGGATTTATTTATTTATATTTATTTATATATACTTTATTGTACACCAGAAAATACATGACAAAAAAAATACAATTATGAATACAAAACACCCATTATTTGTACCCAGTGGGTGGCAATAGGCTCCCCACATATTACATGGGTCTTAGATTTATTTAAAAACGATTAAGATTTTATTTCCAATTAATTATTTAAAATATTTACGCTACAATAACTTTATTAATTAATTATCTCTTTTAAATTCGAGAATTTTTTATTTAAATTTTTTTTTAATAAACTCAGATACCCAAGATACATTAAATTAAAATTGCTTTTATTTATTTTTACTTTCAATTGTTTCAAAATTCTTACTGGACACACACGCACAATGGTCCACTTGAAAGACTAAGTGCGGTACTCAAACCTTCTAACATAGAAAATAACTGGATATTTGTTGGTGTACCATAGGTACACATCTGCCTAACCTTTTGGGAATTATAGGTGTGACATGACAATAATATCTAATTGGGTAAATAGAGATTAATGATTAATAACAGATGACCAAGTATTTACCAATTGTAAGAAAAAATAAATAATAAATACTTAAATCAATTTATTTCTCTCTCAAAGTACAGACGCCAGCACATCAAGCTACTACAATCTGTCAAATTTCTTTAATAGATTTTCAACTTTATCCCTAAAGCATAAGGTTCAAAGTTGATTGGGAAAATTTGATGTTTCGGGTAGCTTGATGTGCTGGCGTCTGTACCACAAAAACTTAATCTCATCATCATCATCTGCCTAGCCTTTTCCCAACTATGTTGGGGTCGGCTTCCAGTCTAACCAGATGCAGCTGAATACCAGTATTTTACATGGAGTGACTGCCTATCTGACCTCCAAAACCCAGTTACTGGGTAATACGATACCCGTTGATAAGCACACACAACTTAATACTGACCAGCGAATTGCGAAAAACGTAAAAAAAGTTTTGTGAGCAGTGGTGATGAAATAACTTACACAAAGTAAAGCGCCTGTCTGGGTTCGAACCTACGACCTACAACTCGTAAGTCGCGGCCGTTACCACTTGGCCACCACTGCTCACTGCTTGCTGAGGATATTTTTGTCTAATTAACTTAGTTGACTAGTAATTCATATTGGCGTATAATTAGAAAATCGGTATTATCACTTATAAGGGTTGCATGGAGAGATATTGGCTGTATCTAAAAGTGATACTTCGAAGCCACATTTTTCATCTTTGTTTGTGTACCTCTGCTGATATGGTGCATACTCCAACTCTAGGCCTACTGAAAAATATGGTACAGACGCCAGCACATCAAGCTACCCGAAACTGTCAAATTTTCCCATCCCATTTTTTTTCAACCTTGAACCTTATGTTTTGGCGATAAAGTTGACAATCTATTAAAGAAATTTGACAGATGTTAGTAGCTTGATGTACTGGCGTCTGTACTCTGTACCGTTACTTACTCGGTACTACCCCATAACACACTCACTACGAAATCCGTAGTTTTAGCCGAAGTTACGGGCGCTTTCTACTCCTTATCACCCACAGATCTACGGACATTATGATTGGTTCGAGGCCCCAATTAAGAATGAATGACCACATGATTTGACAGCTGTCTTTACTCCCCGATGTGTTTTCGCCCATCCGAAAAGTTAATTGATCGGGAGCAGGGTTCATTTCAAAGTATTGAACTACTTTCGGAGGGGCCGGTTTCTTCAGGGTAGGCCCCCTGACCCGGTGACCTCATACTAATTACACCTGAACATTTACGTAAACACTAGGTACAAAAAGAAAACAATACAAAATATATTTCGTGTGACTTCAAACTTTGCTTCAAAATTGCACGTAATTATTTCGGTTCACTCAGTCTAGGTTCAGAACAAACGGCAGGCAGGGTAAAAAAAGTCTAGTAACAATGAATGAGGCGTCATCTGTGAATCATTCAGCGGCCACTATCCTCCTATTATAATGTTGCTATTAATAAAAAAGATTTTGATTTGTGGACAGACGTGGAATGATTTGCCTGAGGCTGTATTAATTTGCCAATGGCCGATTGGTGGCAGCCGGACGGTTAAAAGTTAGTTAACGTTGGCAACACTACAGATTTTATTTTCTTTTGTTGCTGAAGTAGTTTTTACATACGGGTTTTTTTTAGGCTGGTTTGTCGATGGACTTCGATTAAGTACTTATGTATTGGAAACGGGTTTTTTTAGGCTGGTTTGTCGATGGACTTCGATTAGGTACTTATGTATTGGAATTTAAGTATCTTAAATCCAGTTAGAATCTAATATCTTTATTGGAAAAAGTTCATTAAAGTCTTGAAGATACAGAATTATGACACAATAGGTCGAATTACATTCTAGAAAGTTCTGTTTTAAGGCTCGTACACACAGGCGCGACGCGACACAAAGGCACCGCAAGTGGCGCAACGAGCGGTGCCTTTGTGTCGCGCGCTAAGGCTCGTACACACAGGCGCGACGCGACACGCGACACAAAGGCACCGCTCGTTGCGCGACTTGCGGTGCCTTTGTGTCGCGTGTCGCGTCGCGCCTGTGTGCACGAGCCTTATTCGCGTCGCGCGTCGCGCCTGTTTGCAGGAGCCTTTATGCGTGCCCTCATTTTCTTTCATTATTTAAAGGTAATCGGACAACTGGACAGGACAGTACAACATACTCTTCTTTCATTCTGTCCATCCCCCTGTATTGTAATTTCTTGTAATATTTAAAACTAGCAGCGCCCCGCGCCCGCGGTTTCACCCGCGTAAGTTTTGATCTCGTGGGAATATCGGGATAAAAACTATCATATGTCGTTTCCCGGGACTCAAACTACCTCTATACCAAATTTCATCTAAATCGGTTCAGCGGTTTAAGCGTAAAGGCTCCTTCAAACATGCGCGACACGACACGCGACACAAAGGCACCGCAAGTCGCTCAACGAGCGGTGCCTTTGTGTCGCGCGCGATTATATCGCGTGTCGCGCCTGTTTGTAGAAGCCTTAAAGAGGTAAGACAGATCGACTTTCGCATTTATAATACCTATAAGTATAGACTATGCCCTCTTAACAGAAACACACATTTAAAGCCCATTCATTCATTCTCCTGCCCATTTCCCAATTTATTAGGGGTCGGCGCAACATGTCCTTTTCTTCCATTCTACTCTATTAGTCACCCCCCTTTCTAACCATATCATCATTCACACAGTCCATCCATCGTTTCTTTGGTCTTCCCCTACTCTTATAGCCATCGACATTCATACTTCAAAACTTTCCCCACGACATTTTTCTCATTTAAAGTTAGTTAACTTAAGAGGAAATGCGGGTGGTCGTTTTTCCATAGAAACGTTCTCGCCTGTTTTCTTTCTGGTTAATGACCATAAAGCAATGATTTTTTTACAGAATAATAAAAATTAACTACTTGTATATCCCTATGTTTTCCTTTCTGATGATACATACATTATTTTTATAAGCACTAGAACCCTCAAAAAATGCCAATTTAAACCGCTGTCAACAGAGGCCTAGTGTACAAATTTGACAACTCATCATGAAAAAAAAAAAAACATTGGGACACAGTATAGGTACCTATATGCTTCTTATTCAGTTTGTGAAATATCTTTTAAATTTGTCCAATATTGGAAGAGGAAATAGGCGAGAGCCAAACCTCGAAGCACGACTTTTTACTTAGGATTTTTCAAAAGTCTCTCCGACCGCTTTTCCTATTAAGGACATTCATTTCGTACCCAAAAATTAAAGTGCCATAAAAAGAAGCAACATATTTTCTTGTGGGAAATAACACATCTTGAGCATTTTTTACTATAACAGAGAAAGTCTACAATTAACCTCAATTCCAATTTTGTTTGTTGTTTCAGGTTTTGTAAAAATCGTATTTTTATAACAAATCTTTTATATTTTTATAACTTTAAAGGCTCCTACAAACAGGCGCGACACGCGATACAATCGCGCGCTACACAAAGGCACAGCTCGTTGCGCGACTTGCGGTGCCTTTGTGTCGCGCGCGATTTTATCGCGTGTCGCGCCTGTTTGAAGGAGCCTTAATTTTTGGATACAAAATGTTCGACACTTGAATGATGAGGACATCATTCAAGTGTCGAACATTTGTGATGAGGACATCATTCAAGTGTCGAACATTTCGGCTTGAGGTTTTGTTGGTTGGGTAAATGGACCATAGAAAGGATTCTATGGTCCATTTACGCAACCAACAAAATCTCAAGCCCCACATTACATACGTCGCTTTTAAATATTGCCAAAGTGAACTCCGGTAGTTAGTGGGCTTGGCTTCTATGGGCAAGGGAAACGGCCCCGACTTAATAGTTCTAAAACGTGGGTTCGAACCCAGGCAGGCGCTTTGATTTGTGTAAATAATTTCACCACCACTGCTCTCAAAACGTTGAAGAATAACATCGTGAGGAAACCGGTATGTTCTAGAACCAAAAATTCGAAGACATGTGACATCTACCAACCCGCACTGGGCGCGCGTGGTAGATTATAGCCTGATCCCTCTCGAAGAGAGGAGGCCTGTGTCCCAGTAGTTGGAACATTATAGGCTGATTACGCAAAATGATCTTGAAGGCTTCTTCAAACAGGCGCGACACGCGATATAATCGCGCGCGACACAAAGGCACCGCAAGTCGCGCAACGGGCGGTGCCTTTGTGTCGCGCGCGATTATATCGCGTGTCGCGCCTGTTTGTAGGAGCCTTGAGTCGTACGTTCGTTACATCCTACTAACACTTTTTCTTGTCATATGTTGTGTCTAAACCCAGTGTTTCCTACATTTATGACTATCATTCAAAAATAACATGAAACAAACTCTGAGATCGAAACCATGGTTCGTTGAAAGTTCAGATATTTCGAAAGACGCCCAATGCCAGATAGGGTCTCTCCGTACTTATAATGACGCCACAAAGACCGCTTGCATATCCCCATTAAATACCTAAATTAAGATAAATGAGCCCTGAGTAACAGTGGGTTCGAGCACAATGGGTCAATGGGCTTAAATCGGAATCAACCTCACGGGGAACAATCTGCACCCTCCTTTTGGGCCATTGTTGAACTTGCATTCATAGTTCATACCGCAGCCATTTAATTCCTTCGTTTAATAACGACCAAATATAATTCGAATTTATTTTACCTCTAGTTTTGCTTGAGAAAATGCAGTAAAAGAAAAGTCTGCAGTGTGCTTAAAGTTTTTATTTTGCTGCTGAATATCTACATAAAATACCAGGTTTAAAATATGGTAAAATTCGGTGAAGAAAACCTGCAAAGATTGCTGCATCTTCCTGCTGGCGTAGGTATTGCGTAGCCATTCTCAAAATGGTGTCCATGTCCATAGTCATCATTAGTTAGCATCATCACTACGCTAGACGCAGGGTTTGTTGACCCCAGACATCAATAAATTATCATTATATAATAATTTTACAACATGATATTCGGCAAGTCACGCTGATAGTACGGTTAAAAACGTTACTATGCAAACGATATTCAAAGAATCTTGTGTAAACTAATGCAAAAAAAACCCCTCTGTAATTTTTTCATGAATTGAAATCTTATTAATATTAATTAATACGCTGACAAACAACGCATAGCCTGTAGCACTGGGTCTAGGAGCATAACATTTTGAGTTATGTAAATAATGCAAGAGAGCAATAACGAATTTTTGAAAATTAATTCTCATAAAGGGGAAGAAACTTGTTTGGAAAATTATCATTTTTCCGACAGAAAACCATCAGCCGCACGACGTCCTAGACCTGTGAATTGAATTTATATTTTGTTATCCTCTTTTATTCCAGAGTTAGAATCATACGCAAGGAATATCAATTTAGGTTTCAAACAGACTAAAATTTTCAAACAACTCCTGTATGAAGTTTGGCAGTTACTTTCATTTGAATATGTAGGACCTTCGCATCATTTACCGTTCTTGGTTTACTCGCAAGATTTATCAGGATGACAAAATCGCAGACGAATGTATGTCGTGAGATTTGTAACAGTGCAAAGGAATACCAGCATAACACTAGCACTCGGGTTTCTGCACTGAGTTATGTAACTAGACTGTGTCGTATAGCATTCGGTCAGGTCGCTATCGCCATAGTATATGCACAGATTTTAGATAAGTAAATGATTATAGTAGATCTACGTTGGTTACGAATATGTCTTCATTAAGTTATAACTTGATTTCGTCGAGTAACCTTCGCACAGGTCGATGTCTTTGTAGTATATGTAAAGACTTCAGATGATTTGAAATATGGACTTAATTTTTTAGTTTCGCTGTTATTATTATAGTAGGAAGAAGGAACAGTTCAGTAGTTTATAAAATTTAGAATATTCAACAAGAAAAAAGAAAAGAATAAAAACCATTTTTAGGTACACACAGGAAAAATAAGAACCTTATAGAATAAGATCTTGAAGAGAATAAATTCCTTTGTAAATTCCCGTAAGTATTATTTAGTAGCATCAATAAAAATAAGTACCTAATAGGATTGTAGGTACCTGAAATACTTAGGTATTTCATAATAGGTAGTTAACCGAAGAAGTATTTTATGTTTTTCCTCAATAAAACTTATGTTGTAGGTAGTAACTTTTTTAAGAGCGTTTACGCCGTACGGCATTTCATACAAACATTCAAATCCTTGTTTTTCGAAATGAATGAACCGATTTTAATGAAACTTTATACACATTAGCGGGATACAAAGGTCTAGAAAGTTACTTAAGAACATTTTCGAAATGTGTTATTTTAAAAAAGATAACTGGAAATCTCTGTTTGTATGGAAAATTTTAAATCGGTCTAATTTGGCTGTAACACTATTATTCGAAAATGTTCTTAAGTAACTTTTTAGACCTTTGTATCCTGCTTATGCGTATGAAGTTTCATTAAAATCGGTTCATTTATTTCGAAAAACAAGGGCTTAAAAGTTTGTATGAAATGCCGTACGGCGTAAACGCTCCAAGTCTAACAGTTGTTGCATATTTTTACAAATTATGTACCAGGTACTTACCTACTTAAGTTATGGTCATAATATCCACTGTACTATGTACCATTTTCCTTGGACGTTCACAACCCAGCGACTGGGTAACACGATAATACCATTGAGTAAAACTGGTTGTCAGACTTTTGGGCTTCTGACGACCCCTAATTTTTTTTTTTTTTTTTTTTTTTTTGAATATGGCATCTCGTAGTTGACCTTGAGAGGTCGTGACTACTTAACCGGACAATCCTGCGGCTGCCTTGAGAGATCTCAAAGCCTCCAGCCAGGGGCTTAAAACTAACTAAATAAACTAAGCGACTACACGCTAAGGGCACCCCCTGTGGGGTACGAGCCTCGGCTTAGGGCGTCGCTGGGGGAGGGCAGCAAGTCGGGACAGGCTGGATCGAATTTTGATTATTTAACGAACGATGGGGCCGGCATTTCCTAAATGACTACTCTGAGAAGAAATGCCGAAACAAACTCAGAGGTCAGAGTCGGGAATTTAAATCTACAGGCTCAGCTGCGGCGCGGGCTGGCACTACATCGAGCAAGGGTCGGTGGGGGGCATTTACTGGGGGACGTCGCGAGGGACCTCGTCGGCGAGGCCGGTATGTCGATTTTTTGTACTTGTTTTTCCTAAGCGTGCTGGTTGCCCTACTGCTCTCTTGGAGGAGGGTTATGGGGTCATCTGGGTCGGTGAGAACATGCCTTGGACGGCGGAATTTACTAATTTGGGAGGGAGTATATCTGGCGGCCTCGACAACCAGCGGGTTTCGATGGTTGGGGGCGGAATCGAAGAAGTGCTTGGAAAGGCGCTTCATGAATTGGTGGATAGTGGGGATTTTGAGATCGACATGGAGGATCTCATTTCTGACGAACCAAGGGGCTCCCGTAGCCTTTCGGAGGAAACGGTTTTGGAGGGTCTGCATCCTATGGATGTGGTGGGGCTTTGCGTGAGCAAAAACTACGCAGGCATATGTCATGATTGGGCGAATGCACGCTGTGTAGATACGCAATTTGCACTTGAGTGACAATTTGCTGCGTGCATTGAGCATCGAGTGGAGGCTACCGAGAGCGAAGGCGGCGCGCGAGCGAACCGCCTTTATGTGCTCTGAGAAGGAGAGGTGCCTGTCGAGGATAACACCGAGATATTTGGCTTGCTTCTCCCAAGGGATCGGCTTGCCGAACATGGTGATAGGTCGGGGGGGGATGGGTTTGTGTCGCGGTTTCGAATAGAGAACCGCTTGACTTTTGTCGGGGTTGACTTCTATTCTCCACTTCCTAAACCAGTCAGCGAGTTTGTTGACTGTGTTTTGGAGGATGCGAGAGATCTCGACTAGGCTGCGGCCAGTGTACAGAATGGCAGTGTCGTCTGCGAAGAGAGCCAACTGGGTCTTTCTATTTGTTGGGATGTCGCTGGTGTACAGCGTGAATATGAGCGGGGCGAGCACAGAGCCCTGGGGGACTCCTGCTCGGATCGGGTGTGGAGAGGATATAGCTCCTTCTACTTTGTAGCGGAAGGTGCGGTTCGACAAATAGTCTCGAAGGATGAGCACGAGACGGTCGGGCACACCGAGTTTGTATAGCTTATATAATAAGCCATTGTGCCAGACTTTGTCGAAAGCTTTTGCTATGTCGAAGTATATCACACCTGTCAAGTATCCACGCAGGATCCCTGCGTGGATATGTTCGGTGATGCGGTGGACTTGCTGCACGCTAGAATGTTGGGTTCGAAAACCGAATTGTTCGTTTGGGATTAGGCCCTTGGTTTCGGCATAGTTTCTAAGACGCTTATAAATAAGCCTCTCGTAGATCTTGCCTAGTCCATTGAGCAGACTGATGGGACGGTAACTCGTAGGTTCCGACTTGGGCTTGCCGGGCTTGGGAATGCCAATGACTGTGGCTTCCTTCCACTTCTGTGGGAAAATGTTGTTGCTCATGGCACCGTTGAAGATGGTGGCCAGTAGCACAATTAATTGGGCAGGGAAGAGTTGAATCACTCTATTGGTGATTCCATCTGAACCGGGGGCTTTCTTAGGAATGAGACCCTTTATGATGTCCTGTACTTCGTCTGGAGTGACGGGGGGTAGAGGATTTTCGGGGTCTTCTACTGGAGGGAGGGAGGCTCTACGCTCGACTTCCGCGTCGACCTCAGAGAGGTGAGCTTGGTCTACGGGTAGGGAGCTGGGTGTACACTGGGCTTCGAGGCTGTCAGCCAAGCATTCTGCCTTGTCTTCGTCGTCAAAGGCGACGGTATTGTCGGGGCGGGTCAGTGGGGGCATGGAGGTGATGTCTCGAGATCTAAGTCTCCTTTGGAGTTCCCAGAAGGCCTGGTGATTGGGTTCAAGATCGCTCAGCGTCTTATTCCATTTGACTTCACGCCACTCCGATATGCGAGTCCTCACAGTTCTCTGTAAGTAACGCATATGGGCTTTGTTTGGGCCACATGGAAAGCTGCTGTAGGCACGGACAGCCGCGTTCTTCTCGTTCACCAGTTCACGCAAGTCGTCAGGCAACTTCCAGCGATGGTCGTCCATCTCTGGAATTTCCCTTGAACAGTCGTTCAGGACTGACTGTACGTGTTCCGTGAGCGAGTCGATCGCCGCCGTCGTGTCCGCGATAGAGTTGAACTGATCGGGGATGGTGACGACCCCTAACGAGTCCACCACATTTATATACCCACCCACCGCTTCTTCACCGATATTATATTGATTTGTGCAACAGACAGGTAACAGAGTTAATTCACCTAGGGTGGAAATACCTCTTAAGATATTGCACCTAACGGCATCTAAAACGGAGAACGCCAGAACAGAAGTTTCATCAACTCTTGATTCGTGATGCACCGCTAACACGTTCCTCATATTTGGTTACATTGGTGGCCCATAACTTCGTCAGACATTGTTTAACCTTTTGACCGCCACACGTCAAAAAATCAAAAACGTGCCCTCGGCGTCAGTCTGTCATGTAGTCGAACCGTGGCGTGCTGGGCAAATTTTGGTTTGTCATTTATACATGACTGTGGCGGGTCAAAAGGTTAGACAACCGTGGATTACTTCTAACTTTCTGTAATACGTATAGGCACAAAATTGTCACATTAGCGTTGTCTTGCCACTTTTGTGTAACTACAGTAGTGGGAATTGTATGTACGGACGCCAGCACATCAACCTACCCGAAACTGTCAAATTTTCGCAATCAACTTTGAACCTTATGCTTTAGTGATAAAGTTGAAAATCTATTAAAGAAATCTAACAGATTGTAGTATCTTGATGTGCTGACGTCTGTACCTATATTGTGTTAATTTTGTTTCCCTCATAATTTCATATTCAGCTTTAAAAAATACATTCTGCATAACATAACATCACGCCTTGTTTCCTTGAAGGGTTGGACACAGGTGTATCTATTGTACACCCACTTTTCGCCAGTTGTGTTTCAAGTCCCGTGTAATATGGGGCGAGCCTATTGTCATCCTGCCGGGTCAGCGGGATTGTCCGAAAGGGTTACCGCTGGCTCGGAACATAAAGGGCTAAGGACGGAACACGGGTGGATTTTAGTCAGTAAGAGTCTGACACTCCCTTCCGCTCCACCCAGAACGGGAGGGGGGGTCATTTGATGATTTCCCATCCTCAAAAAAAAAAAGCCTATTGTCATCAACCGCCCGCACAAATCCAGACTCGGCTGCTACTGATAAATTCATCATCATCATTTCAGCTGAAAGACGTCCACTGCTGGACATAGGCCTCCCCAAAGCACCTCCACTTCGACCGGTTGTGTGCTTCTCGCATCCAACGGGTTCGTGCGGCCTTCACAAGGTCGTCGGACCACCTTGTGGGAGGCCTTCCAACGCTACGTCTTCCGGTACGCGTACTGATAAATTGGTGAAAGAAAAACCCAGTAACACTTGGCCCGAACAGGGAATCACACCCAAGACCTCATGCTGTAGCGCTTTCGACCACTTGACCAACGAGCCAGTTCGCTACTAACTACATTGTATTAAATACTTAGGTACGATTCACACCAACCGGCTCGCATCGCGCCGGGCCGGGCGGCATTTTACAATGCGGTAAAGAACATTAAAATGTATCAACAGTAATTACAGTTCATATTTGCATGCAACTTACGCATATTTACCTCCGTCGGCATCCCGCGACGCGTCGCGACGTGTCGCAGAATGCATTCGGCTGTCGCGACGGCCGACCGGCCCCGACCGGCTCCGAACGGCGCCGAACTGCGCCGTCGGCATCCAATCGGCTGCCGTCGGGTCCGTTCGGAGCCGGTCGGCCGTGCGTCGTGAAATACGCGGCGCAATGTGAGCAGCACTTCTGGGCGCTTGGAGTGCGTACGGATTTCAGCGGACGCTGTCGGCTGCCGCGGCACGCGTACGGCTATCACGGCAGCCGAACGTATGCCGCGGTAGCGGTACGGCTCCGACGGGCGCGTTCGGCTGCCGCGGCATGCGTACGGCTCCGTTCCGATGCGGCGCGATGCGAGCCGGTTGGTGGGAATCGTACCTTATTTGATTCTTATCAAAGTCCACTAACTCATTCAACTACAACATTCTTATTGTTTCAATTATCTCCTTCCAATTTCAAATCCACATCATGTGAAAATATTTGCAGTTTTTTGCAACAAAAGTGATTATTTTTAATTAGGGTACGCCGTAATCCAGGGATTATCGTCAATTGCACGCATTCTGCTATAACACTAAGAATTAAAAACCGGATTTAAGTATCCGGAAATATTTATGGAACTAATTACAATCCTTTTGCTTTAATATTCTTTGTCAAAGTTAATGAAGACGGCATTGAATGGCTCCGATATAGTCTTATTCGAATTGCAGCAGTGTTAATTAAAGGTTATCTTATATCTGCCGAGCTATCCTTAATTGGTCCAGATTAAAGGCTTGGTTTACGAAGAAATTATTTCTAGCATTTTCAGAGCGATCTCACTGATTTGTCTATGGTATTTTTAGGTCTCTTAGAGTCCGAACAAAAGGGTTGTGCTAATTATTTTATGGCCGCCACACTAATTTCAACAATTAACGATCTAATATGAACTAGATCTACAGAAAGTGAAAATTTTTGCATGTTCCGTGTAATATATTTATTTTCGGGGTGATTAATAGAATGAATCAGAGTCTCACGTTTATATCCAACGAGTTTTAATACTCGACTCAAGGACAAGAGTTTTATGGCGATACTAATTCTGTAACGTGGAAACAATTTAACAGATGTCTTATTATTATTAGATCCTTCCAAAACTACACGTAAAGTCATCAGTTTTTACTTTAACTGCAAACACAAACTCAAATGACATAACATCCGGCTTTAACCCAATTCCGAAATTCAAACAAAAGCAGGCAAAAATCTTGGCGAACCGTTCACACCTTCGCTTACTTGGAGACAAGGTACATCTGCGAATTCGCCACATACACACAATTTTCGGCAAGATGTCCGCTTGTTCGTGTTTGCATTCCGCAGAGAGTTCGACGTCTCGTCCAAGGCCACCGCCGCGGTATTTTCCGCCACCCTGCGGTGCCTCCATAGACTTACCAAGTTAAGAACTGACAAGTTGGGCGAATCCTGCGACACTTGTAGGGCCTTTTGGGCGAAAAAAAGACAATTTTAGGGTCTTTTAAGCGAATAGAATGTACTCATTTAACTGAAAGGATGTAGGAGAGAAGTGGCTTGCGAAAAATTACGCCGAAATTCTACAAATGTCAAAAAGACTTCTTCTAATCTATTTATGAATTTTAATAGCACCCAGTCCTAACTCCTATAAAGTGACGTCAATGTTAATTAAGTTACGTCTTAAAATTCCTTTTCCTAAAGATACGATCGAAAATTTTGCCGTAACGAAACACAGCGAAAGTTTTAGCTTTTGGGGCGGTTCCAATAAAATGCTGAAACATTCCTTGAATCGGAGCCACCCTTAATCTCTTCAGTGTTCCGCGAGACGTAATATGTATACGATGTGTATCTCAACATAGCTTATGTTGCGCTGTTCGCTCGCATGAAATAACCTGCGTAGTATAATCCCAAGGTATTCTATTTCTGATGTTGTATTTTGACCCGTTTTCGAGTCTGCAGTACAGATAGCATACGTATCAGATTGCAAATAGATTTTC
Source organism: Luperina testacea (assembly GCA_927399505.1). Classification (NCBI taxonomy): domain Eukaryota; kingdom Metazoa; phylum Arthropoda; class Insecta; order Lepidoptera; family Noctuidae; genus Luperina; species Luperina testacea. The sequence continues at coordinate 3,526,839 of OV656769.1, forward strand.
TGGGAGGATTTTCGGCGAAGTATTTCAGTTGATGAGACTTGAGGCTGTGACAGTCATGTAAACACACGTGATCGTGGACATATGTAGTTAGCCGACGTTCCTCCGAGTGGCCTTCGAAGGTATGGGCACCTTGGAAGGTGTTAACCTTCGTAGCTACTCGGGCTTTTTATGTATGACCGTGCCCCGATACGGACGTTTATCTCGTTATTCTTTAATAAAATTCTATTTATTAACCGTGTCATTTTAATTGCCCATTTTGCTTGCACGTGATTTCCGCTTTGGTTGAATAACCGTTTTCATCACGAAAGCTAAATAAGGAAAAAGTGAAATTTTCCAGAAGGTGCTTAAAATATAAGTACATACTTACATAGTTCTGGTTATTTACACACATGAAACGGAATAAATAATTCATAGTATCGTATCGTATCCTTCGAATCTATGTTACCTACTTGGCGCATCCAAATTTTTAAGTCTGTTCTATCACACTAATATTATAAAGGCGAAAGTTTGTGAGTGTGTGTGTGTGTGTTTATATGTTTGTTACTTTTTCACGCTCAAACGGCTGGACCAATTTTGATGAAATTTTATGTGGAGCTAGTTGACGCCCTGGATTAACATATAGGCTACTTTTTATCCCGATATTCCCTCGGGATCTACATTTACGCGGGTGAAACCGCGGGGCGCAGCTAGTATTCCATATAAGCCACTCTCAAATTGCGCTATCCTGTTTTAGTGTATACCTACACATTCAATAATCTGTTTCGAACTTTGGACCAGGAAAAGCCTGAGAAAGTGTACGAAATAAAAGAAAATTCTATTCTTAAACTCGATCTATATACAAATATTATACAACGAAGAAAAATTCAGGATAAAAGAGCTCTACGAAAACAGCTGTTCCAACAATAAATTCTATTTTCATGAACCTATTCAAGCGCCATTGCGGACATTTTTTGCGAACCTACGTTATGTAATTTTAACGTTTTGACGTCACGACTTGAATCTTTAGCCTTATGTATGCAAATGACCGGTCAATCTGCGTCGTACTTTTGGGAAGCCGTTCCTTACACTCCAAAGATACTGTGTTTTGTCGTGACATCATGCGTACGCCCATACTTGACTGATCCAGTCTCGTGATTCATCTCATCTGTGTATTCAATGTACTGCAGCGCTATTATATTTATGAAAGTAATAGCTGTAGTGTAAATTACAATGATTGGACATGATTAATCGCTGACGTGACTGTAATAGAGAAAAAAGACATTTGTTTCAGTACAAATGGGATTCAGATGTCGCGTTTTCATTTGTGAATTAAGGCGTCGATTGGGTATAATTTTTTGATTAGCCTTGTTTGAGGTTATGTTTTGTCATTGGTCGTTTGAACTTGGAAATTGGACACGGAGACGATACTTTACGTTTCTATTATAGGCATCGAGGATCAATTTAACTTATGAGTACCATTTATTGCTTTTAAAAAATGTCCGGTTTTACAACTTGTTTTTGCATCCAGATTTTTGTTATACATTGTAATTTCGTCATCGAGATTGTTATTCAATTTTGATCTCTTGTCATGTATGGATTTTGTCTGTGAGTCTGGTTAGCCTACATTCTAGTCATTGGCGTAGCTATAGATTTTTGTCTAGGGGGCAGCCTTCCAGCCGAACTAACCAGTCATTTAATGAGAGATCATAAATGACGCCTAGTAATAAAGAATCCCATGTTCATCATGTTTTTTTAGAATTCCTTATCTTTTGATATTAATTAAAATGTTATACCTCCACGCGTTCTTGACAAAAATGGTCTTAACTAACAGGCAGACTGACGAATAACAAAGTGATCCTTAAAGGAGAAGCTGGTATCTCTTAGCGTTAGTAACCTTCAATACTGTCGATTTTTCTAGGTTGGGTAAAGAAGATTCTAGAGTGGGTATTGATGATTTTAGTCTAGTTTCATTTACCACTTCAAAATCAACTTTAACAATCAAATGGTCAGTGACCTTATCTATCCATACTCCATGCTAAAATTATACATTCGAAAGTAACTCTGTCTGCCTGTCTGTCTGTATGTATGTTACCTTTTCACGCCTAAACCTCTGAACGGATTTCGATAAAATTTTGCAGAGGGATAGATTGCATCTCGGGGTAGGACATAGGGTAGTTTTTATCCCGATATTCCCACGGTATCGACACGTATGCGGGTGATATAAGTCTTCAATATGCTACAGTCTGCAATATACATATTTATTATAAGTCTTCAATGTTTGTACTGTCTGGCTATTATTGTGCATTGGCCAAGTGCGGGCAATGTTGATCGGTGCCAAACGCGGTGTCCAAAAACGAGGGAATACGTTCTGTTAGTCACTTTATACTTCTATTATTAGAAAGGAGTTTATAAACATTCTCGATTTACCAGAGATTATTTTGGTTGAGTTAATTTTGTGTGCGTCTTTGGGGAGATTCCAGTGAACCTGTCTTAATTAAATCAATCAATCTGCCAAGATTTTCCCCTTATGTTGGGGTGGACATCCAGTCTAACCGGATGCAGCTGAATACCAGTATTTTACATGGAGCGCTTATTTGACCTCCACAACCCAGGTACTGGGTAATACGATACCCAGACGAACCTGTTTCAATATACAAATAAAACAAATTTCTAGATTGCATAGAACTCGTTCAGTTTTACCTTAGAATTTATTTATTTGTTAGAATGTAGTTTTACATAGTACTAGTAGCACCCTGCGGTTTCACCCGCATAAGTGTCGATCTCGTGGGAATATCGCGATAAAAACTATCCTATGTCCTTCTTCGAGATGCAATCTATCCCTCTGCAAAATTTTATCGAAATCCGTTCAGTGGTTTAGGCGTGAAAAGGTAACATACAGACAGACAGAGTTACTTTTGAATTTATAATATTAGTATGGATGTTGTTAATATTTTTTTTAAGTTCTAAGTATATCGTCTCTTCGCATTAAAAGTGTACAATCTCAAAAAATAAAACCACATCGAGTTAAGTATACAGAAATGTCTAGTATCGCAAATATTTTCTCAAGTGAAAAAAGAACGTAGTTCGACAAATCCCGCTATAATTCGCTAGATCGCGCATTGGTTAGTTTTAAATTATTGGTGGAAGTTTATTAGTCTTAAAACCTTTAAAACGTCCTCCTGTAAAATTAGTAAATTCTGAGATTGTACACTTTTAATGCGAAGAGGCGATATGCTCTACTACAACATATAGCGTACAAATATTCAAATGTAAAACTTATATTTAAACTCAGTACAATCAATTTTAAGATTTAAGGCTGCAACCCGTATGTTCCTAAATACAAGCCAAGCATTCTTACCAGTCAGCGGGATTGTCCGAAAGGGTTGCCGCTGGCCCGGGACATAAAGGGCTAAGGAAGGAACACGGGTGGGTTTTAGTCAGTAAGAGTTTGACACTCCCTTCCGCTCCACCCAGAGCGAGATTCAGGATGGGAATCATCAAATGACCCCCATTTGATGATTCCCATCCTGAAAAAAAAAAAGTAACCCCAAAAGTGGAATTCCTATTGTGCAAAAACCCATATGCAAGGTTTTCAGAACCCATTACCTTAGCAAAGCAATATTTGATCAACATATATACATCTACGTGTTCCTAGATACAAAAATTACAGCTCTCAAATAAACCCAGGTGCCTGTAACCTCCGCCAGTATGTTTCATCTCAGTCTAAATTTAAAATCATGCCATCTTGGAAGATATAGGAAAAAAAATTGGCATTCGATGGAGGCAAGTTGACACGACTCGACTTGCTAATTATATTGGAACTCGTGACGTAGTAGACAGACACATTATAAGCACCGTAGAGTCTGCGGTCTCCGTGGAATGTTCTATTTTAGCTGTTTTACGAATCTCTTAGGGCCCAATCACACTTACCACAACGACAAACGTTATAGGCGCTAATTTGTATGAAAATGAATAGTCTATTCACACTGACCACATTTGGTCGACAAAATCAACTGTGAGCGATATCTACCACGTCGCATCCACAACGAAACCACAACGATCTGTCTGTCTGCAAATACTAGCCACAGCGCAACCACATCACAACTACTAGCGGCAAGGCAGACAAGACACTACGCAAAAAGTTGCAGCGACATTATTCACACGTAACCACTCCTCGCCCACATTTTGTGGTGTGGTTGTGGTACGTGTTTGCGGGCCCTTAACAGAATGGCTATTGAGAGCGTTTACATTTTTACATCAACGACACGGCATTTTTAGTACTAAATATTGACCATTACGAATTGTTAGCGCGATTCTGCTAAATGTTCAGCGGTTGGCAATGGGCCGTTTAGTGCTTTTATATGCCTATGGCCAACCAATTTGGAACACCTTGGATTTGAATATTGAATTTGCGTAAGTTTTACGATTCGATGAATAACTTCAAGTTTTTCGAAGTTAGCTTGTTATTCTCTATTATTTATTTTACCTAGATCCCACTTAAATCTTTATATTCAAATTCTAGTTTGTTCTTATTCTTAGTTTACGACTGAATTCTAAATGACATTCTCCGTATTTTGATTACACTAGTTTTTTTATTAGTTAAATGGCCACTTCAAAATCTCCTAAATTCTAAATCGGAAATCGCGAAAAAGAAATCAGCTGTTCCCTACATTTATGTTCGTATGAAGGCTCGTACACACAGGCGCGACGCGACACGCGACACAAAGGCACCGCTCGTCGCGCGACTTGCGGTGCCTTTGTGTCGCGTGTCGTTTCGCGCCTGTGTGTACGAGCCTTGACACGTCAAAATGTAGGGAACAGCTGATTTTTTTTTTTCGCGATTTCAGGTTTAGTTCCATCGTAAAAGTTGTTCATAATGATGAGTACAATGGCCTTTTAAGTGGTTGTTAATGTTTTACCGACAACCCTGTATAAATAAAACAAATTCGGGTTAGTTACACCATTTATAACTCAAGAACAGGTGGACTGATTTTTATGATCTTTGATTTGTTGGATTTGTCTCCGCCCTAAGTAGGTATTATCTTTACATACCGTGACCCCTCCGTGCCTCGGAAAGCACGTTAAGCCGTCGGTCCCGGCTGTCATTCGTGGATCTTTGACAGTCGTTACGGGTAGTCAGAAAGAAGCCCGAAAGTCTGACAACCAGTCTTACCAAGGGGTATCGTATTACCCAGTAACCGGGTTGTGGAAGGCAGATAGGCAGGCGCTCCATGTAAAATACTGGTATTCAGCTGCATCCGGTTAGACTGGAAGCTGACCCCAACATAGTTGGCAAAAGGCTAGGCAGATGATGATACTTTATCTTTCCTTGCTCAATCTCTGGAGTTGTGATCGCTGTGATAATCTCATAGAATACAGTAGTCGTAGTATAACTAGATGCATAAAAGCATAGCTAACTGTATTGTATCCCAGCATGGCATAACTTCTATAAATAACATGTCAAACGTATGCGTGCGACAAAAATATTCTGTTCAAAGAATTGCCATGCTGTCATCCTTAATGGAGATATGAGATTATGACAATGCAGAGATGACGTAAATATGGAGGTCTGTGTTTATTAAGCCCTGATTTAAACGCTCCTACAAACAGGCGCGACACGCGATATAATCGCGCGCGACACAAAGACACCGTTCCGTTCGTAGCGCGACTTGCGGTGCCTTTGTGTCGCGCGCGATTTTATCGCGTGTCGCGCCTGTTTGAAGGAGCTTTAAATGTCTTAGTCATGGCTACATCTTAGATGATACTGATTTAAGGCGATACTGTTGTATACCCCTCTGTAGGTATTGTGTAATTCCTTATGATGGAAAATGTAATAAGTAATGTATTTCAACGGAGACTAACCTGCGGCGCGGGAGGTATTATAGTGAACAAGTTTATCATACAGGTGCACTCTCTCTTCCCTCACTCTCCCATGAGAGTGAGGGAAGAGAGAGTGCACTACCATTAGTGAGGGAGTCACCGAAAAGGTCAGTAGGATAGGACCCTCCATGCATTAATTAGGCTTATCGTCCATTTGATATTAACAAGAAGTGGTTGTAATATAAGGTCATAGACGTCATGGCTTGGTTAGATAATGACGCTGATTTAAGGAATTGTATTCCCGTCTGCCTGTACTGCGAGATTCCCAGTTACGTAAGTATTGTGTGAGTACCAAAAGGGATCACGATCCTCTTTTGATACAATTATGCTAATTATCTATTATTATGTAATTATGTTCTTTGATATTTTAACCATTTGATATCTACAAGAATTGATGGAGGTTTTCTTAAAGCTTGTACTATAATAAAAAAATACCGCAGATACAGGATGTCTGTTTTTTTATGCTGTTTTTCCTCATCGTCCGTCACACAGACCACATAGTGCTTTATAGTGGTTGGTTGCTAATCACCTTTAAGTACTCTTGAGAGTATTGATCCAGTCTCGTAAAGCTCCGTCAAAGAATCCGAGAAATCCATTAATCGAGGCTGAAGTGGATAGAGATCATTGGTCCGCAGATACGTGCTTCATACGAATTACTATTATTATTTGCTTTTTTAGTCTAATAGGAATGAAAATGACTCTGCTTTGACTTCTACAAAGTGTTAAAAAATTAATCTGACAAACTTTAAGAGGTGCTTTTTTTTTTTTGAGGATGGGAAATTATCAAATGACCCCTCCCGCTCTTGGTGGAGCGGAAGGGAGTGTCAGGCTCTTACTGACTAAAACCAACCCGTGTTCCTTCCTTAGCCCTTTATGTTCCGGGCCAGCCGACCCCCCGAAAATTAACCCGACAAACTTTAAGAGGTGCTTTAGACCATCGAACTGAACAACTTTCACTATAGAACAAACTCTGAAATCACGAAAAAAAATCAGCTGTTTTATACCTACAAAAGTTCAATACCTACTTGACCAAAAAGTATGAAACAGCAGATTTTTTTTTTCGTGATTTCAGATTTGGTCCCATAGTGAAAGTTGTTCAGTTCGGTAGTCTAAAGCACCTCTTAAAGTTTGTCGGGTTAATTATTAACACCTTATATATTGTACAGTTGAAATAGATTCAAAAGGACCAATTTTTATTTACCGTTAAAAACGGTTTGTCACAATATAAAAATTTGCACTTTAGGCATCACGCAGATGGGGTACTGACCCGTAGCATTTATACCGTTAGTCTGCTTAACTACGTTGCTGCGTTGTTTTGTTCGTCTGTATTGTTGTTGTATGCTAGTGAGGTCTCAACTAGATTACATTTGTTCAGGGTCAAATTAAAAGGCCTATTCAAACTTGAGCGATATTCGCTGCCGCTGTGGGTAGAGGTACATACCGCGCGGGTTTCGCTCAGGTATTTAGTATCAAGTACCGCGGCTAGAGCGACCTGAGCGATATTCGCTGCCGCTGTGGGTAGAGGTACATGCCGCGCGGGTTTCGCTCCGGTATTTAGTATCAAGTACCGCGGCTAGAGCGACCTGAGCGATATTCGCTGCCGCTGTGGGTAGAGGTACATACCGCGCGGGTTTCGCTCAGGTATTTAGTATCAAGTACCGCGGCTAGAGCGACCTGAGCGACGGTCTCTGCCGCAGACGGTAGCGAATACCGCTTAGGTCTGAACAGTAATATTACCGCATACCCACTGGGTTTTCTCTGCCGCAGACGGTAGCGAATACCGCTTAGGTCTGAATAGGCCTTTAGCTAGCGAAAGTCCTCGGACGGATCAGTTTCGATATCTAAAGGCGATAAAACAAAAAATAAATTAATTTGATGAATTTTTTTGGGTCACGGACCGCAGTTTGTGTAGTCACTTAAAATACATATCAGTTTTAAAAAAAACAGCTTTTTATTGTGTAAACTTCACAGACGTGACCTATCACGTCTGTGAAGTTTACACAATAAAAAGCAGATTTTTCGATATCTAAACACGACAAAACTAAAGAAAACAGATTTTCTCAACGTATACCACAAGTAACAACATAACTAGCGTTTGTTGAACCCTAAAAAAATATGAAATAGTTTTTGTTTTTATTTTATCAAAGTCAAATAATTTATTTCAAATAGGCACATAAAAGGTACCTTTGAACGTCAAAATGTAGAAAGAATAAAAAAGTGAAAAAGTGAGCCGTCACGGGACGCCTGGCAGATGTGAAACATTGCGCATGGCGACGCGTCGCCACACAGTACACAAGACTGTGACTGTATATATACACCATCATATAGAGTGGCGACGCGTCGCCACGGCATGCGTCGCCACGCCAGAAATTTGTTTTACGTGCGGCTATAGATGTTTCACATTAAAAATAGAATTGATTCTAGTCGCCCCAAAAGGTATCCTGTTTAGATGGCGATACGATACTCATTACGCCTGCAAAGTTTCTCTAGCTAATTAAATTTAACCCTGTATACCTAATAATGTATTCCAAAGTAATTCAAGGATCATTGTTTGCAAAATGTGGTCGTCCAAATCAAAAGGGACCTTATGGCGGTAACTAGTTTCCGATATTAATAAATTTGTAAAATACCTCAAAAAAATCGTTTTTTTATTAACTGTATTTTTTAAAAGATGATTGTATTTATTACATGTAGATGTGTTCAACTTTTCGAAAAGTCAATTTAAAAAAGTTTTGTATTCATCTAAAGTTTAGTAAAAAAGGAACCTTATCGCGGCAAGACCTAACAAATCGTTTTTTTTGTAATTCAAACCATATATTATATCGACATTTTAATATTGCAAAGTAGGTTTTAAGTTTATGCAAGGATTGTAAGAATTTCCATTAGTAATAATCATAGTCAATCAAAGTATACCATCAGTTACATAACTTCACACTAAAACATAACTTTTTTGTACGGCATACTTAAATTGCGATTTTCTCGAAACTTATAATTTCGATCAGTGAACTTCAAAAATTCGTAAAAAAACATCGAGATATAAGTACTAACGTACTAGAGAAGCTACGTCAAATAACTGAATTGTCCTATTCTTCGTAATTTTATTCTCGGTAAAAAGGTCTTAAGCGCCATGTAAATCACGGCACTTACGCGTTTTCTTCGACAAAGTGCAACAACATGTCTTGTGAGGTGCGGCGCGATCGCCGCAGTTGAACGAGACAAAGTAGGAATTTACGGTGTCTTCTCTAGTACGTTAGTACTTATATCTCGATGTAAAAAAATAACGGTAGTGGTTAGAAGGTTGGTTCTTGGGTCTATAGTTCGGTACATTTATGTAGTTTTCAGCTCTGTAGATAACTCATTTCCGCCATAAGGTCCCTTTTGATTTGGACGACCACAAATAGTTTCGAAATCTTCAGTTATTTTTCTGTGACATTGTTAATTCAGGCTCAAGTATGTTTATATCCATTGTTACAGTTTGTTAAGTTTTCTGATTAATTACCTAAGCCTTTTGTAATTCTGTCAGGTGTTTATAATGTAAAACAATGGATCCGAAGAGGTAGTAATGTTCTTTAATTACGCCGTATTAGGATCACTTTGAAACTTTGGACCTCTAAATTTAATTGTTGATACTGTGGAACAATTGGTTATCGGTGTTAATGATATAATGTCAATATTTTCGGTTCGATTTGATTATATCACGCAATTGCTTACTAATATTTGTAAATTCTGACCTTTAAACGTAACTCTCAGTTCGAATTGTCTAGTTTTTATTGTTTGTTCTTAAAGATTTTATAGAAAGAAAGAAAGAAAATACATACGTTTATTTGCGGCAGACATGACGCATAGAAATAAAAAAAAACACAAACAAAAGAAAAACAAAATAACAATTTGGGAGAAAGTATGCGTCACATCTACGCAAAACGGCCATCGCTCAGCATAATGCTAAGACCCTATACGAGACAGAGCCCCAGCGCTGGTTTTCAGCGACAGCCAGGGTTTATGATCCATACAAGCCGTGTGCCTGATGGGATTTCACATTGGCAAAAATTACAAACTTCCATACAAACTTTCATCCCCCATTAACGATGAATTTTTAGAAATCCTGCCTTAGGGACGAGAGTTCTTCTTATAAGGTGAGCACACCTTATAAGAAGAACTCTCGTCCAAAATTGCATGCTTGCAGACCCAGCAGTTTAGACTGCGTTGTCTGTTATGAATTTAAGCTTTTTATTATTTATTATGATGATATCTTTATTTTTGTTAATATAATCTCACTAACTAACAAATCGTTTTTCCCATCAAATTTAAATCCGGATTCTCAGACGTTCATTTCATATTATTAGCCTGAATCAAATTTATTCGATCTTCAAAGATCGTATTAATATATTTGTATAAACTATATTTCTTTGTTTTTTTTTTATTAATTAAATTCACAGCAATATCTATTCCATTTGATTAACCGCTAAGTAGTTTTAACCTTATCGTCATTAAATAATTCATTTTCTAAAACTGCTGTACATATTAGTTTAAACTTAATAAAACAAACGTGCGACGCGACATAAGGGAACAAAGACTGAAAGGAAAAAACCCAATTCCTAGCATATATTACACGGAAAACCATACACACGATGTTAATTACATTTTAATTTATTTCATTAAATGACAGATTGTATTGTCATTCAAGCAATGTACGCAATAACGCTGATTTACAAGTGGTAGCATCTCTTAAAACAATAGAAACTTTAATTATGTTGTACAATATAAGGTCAGTCGCCCAGTAAGCGCTGGATTATCATAATTAGGTGGCCATATTCACCGACACAATTTGATTAATAGTCTTTATATTTGGCTAATGGCGCCTAGTTGTAATCGATGACTGTTTTGAGCATGTAATTAAGTTCGACCTCTTACTTGGCGTGGATTCGTATGTGCTTATAGAATATTCATACGTATATGAAGTACTTTGGCAGTTGTAAAGGGAATTTTTTGACACAAATGTGTAGTTTCCAACTAACATTTAAAGATGTTTTTGGGCAGTCTCAGAATCGTCACTCTCTAATAGGACTTGAGGGTATCTGAAATAGCTAAAGAGCATAAAGCTGTGCTTATAAGAAATGGTCTGAATATATCGCCTTTCTGTGAAAACGACAGCAACTGTCTTTGGGAAGAGTAAGTTCTAAATTAATGCAACTTTTTGGATAAAGATGTTTTCATTGTTCACATTTGGTGGCATTGAACCATAAGACCATTTGGTTGATATGCACAAAAGTTGGAACCATCCAAAGTTCAGTGCCTTCAGCGGGATTGTCCGAAAGGGTTACCGCTGGCCCGGAACATAAAGGGCGAAGGAAGGAACACGGGTGGGTTTTAGTCAGTAAGAGTCTGACACTCCCTTCCGCTCCACCCAGAGCGGGAGGAGTCATTTGATGATTTCCCATCCTGAAAAAAAAAAAAAAAAAAAAGTTCAGTGCCTGCAGTTGGTAAAATATAATGATTAAACTCTTTTGTTGCAGTGGCATCAAAAACTATATATATCCAAAATATATTATAATAATGACAAGTATGTATGCAGAAAGTGTGACTCTATTGACTCAAATGATCCGTAGTCTAGCAACACTGAAAGCCTTTACATAAATTAACTGTAATATAACACGCAAAAAAAACAGCTGACACGATCCTATGGCGCGCTTCAGTTCAGAGCCATAACGAAAAAATTAATACCGCGATTTGCATGCCTAATTTTGGAGTAAACTCAGTCTCACACGCCCAAAACTGGTAATATGAGATTTGATCAAATTCTTTGTATCGTCCTGTTGAGCGCGACCTTCAATACTCACAGCAGACTGTTTAACATCAAACAATATACAAAGACTGCGCAAAAACGTGGTACGCGGGCGAAGTAAAACACACCACGTACAGGTGAGTCCGAAGGCCCCCCGAAGTAGTCTCTAGGCGGAATGTTCGCGATATGACATCATGTGCCAGTGACCCACCGAGGCCGCCGGTTTTATGAGATTACACTATTCAACGTCGCCGCGCCGCACTCGCGAGCCATTGATCTTGCCATGTTCTACACTTTTAGTGCTCTTGCATTTCAATTCGGCCATCACGTTTTTTTAAATAAACAATTAGTTAGTCTGTCTCGCCGCGATGAGTCTTGATAGAATGCTTGGGAAATATGTAAACGATGATCCGGATGGCTATGGACATATTTGTGATTGTAAATTCAGCTGTCGATGTTGTTTCGTTGTGGAAACTAGTAGTAACATAAACAATGGCTATATTCACATACTTATTTTGGCAGTCTGTTGTTATATTGCTACAATAACTGATGAATTTATCTTGAGTTTTCTGAAAGTTTTTTCCAGTTTTGTTTCGAGGAAGTTTTCTGTAGATTTCAAACTCAACTCAAAGCATTTATTTCAATTAAACCTTGTACAGGCACTTTTGAATTGTCAAAATTAGTCTGTCAGTTAGTCAGAAAGTTGAAGCTAGTTGCCCATTCCAAAACGTAGATCTCTATGGAGAAAAACAGGCAAGAACTTTATTAAATCCGGGAAAACCCCTTGATCTACACAAAAATTAATTATTAAAGCTAAATAGGGTGCAATTGTCTCAATATAATGGATTGACAAACTTTAAGTAGACATGCCCCACAGATCTTCGGTAATTTTGATCTTTAGTTGCTTAAATGCCTTTATAATGAATGACTATAGGGTTTAATGTTTAAATTTAAATTCCACAGGACAGGCTGAGACATTCACAGTTAATAATTCAATATCTAGCGCGGGCGAGGCATTTAAAGTTTCTGTAGTTTTAATTGGGATATTGGTAAAGAAAGTTGCAAATTCCTGAGCAACATCGATGATATCGCTAATGAGACCGCTAAACTAAAACAATTTAGGTTCCAAAATGCGGATATGCCATTAGCTTTTATTTTATTGTTCAATACAAACACATACTTTTCGCGAGTGCTTTTTCAAAGTACAAATACACGTATTTACCTACGTGCCATCGTATTCCGCAGTCCTTATTAAATATTGAAATAAATAATTTCGTCTACATCAAGAAAATCAATAAATTGCGTGGCGTTGGTATTTATTAGTGTTTGTGTCTCCATTCCCACGTTGACTGAACGTAAAGATTCGATGAATGAGGTATCATAAACATGACTTAATCCCACGAGACGTTGTCGGCTAATTGTTCTTAGAGTTCCTGAGACACGTAAATAATTTTATCACTTCTTCTATTATTGCTTTTCCTACGTCATTATTCATCGGTATAAAGCCGTTTAGACGTAACAAGTAGAAGTTAATTATGTTATCTTGATGGGTTCCTCAGGGGACCATGTTTGGATCGTAATGACTACCAGCAATTTATTGTTTTGTTTATATTTATGTTACGGTACTTAGATTTGAAATGGCGCTTCATGAGATTTCTATTGTTATTTGAATGGATCATTAATTACTCTCTACTTTCAAGTATATTAATTTAGGATTTATTTATTAAGATTCTGATTAGATAAAAAATAGTAGAGAAGTCTCGTAGAATAACATGTCTGCATAGTAATGAAGTAATGATACATGTGCATACATTATGGCATAATAATAAAAACTTGTTGTCATTATTGATTTTGCTTCGGAACAGTTTGAAAAAATTGAATGAATGTACATATATAAAGTAATCCATGCATATGATCACGTTTTTCCTTCATTGTGTCTGTATGTTTTTACTCCTATAAATATTTAAATGGCACACACGGTCTGTATGTTGGAAATACTTTAGGACGAATCTTAACGTAGTATTGTGAATACGTAGAACTTTTTTGTCCTTTTGCGTCTCTATTTTGTCAAATATTTGTGTTTCACCTTTATTTGAAGGGGTTTTTTTTTATGATAAATACAACAGCTTACGAGGGTTCAAGTACACAAAATGATTAAAGCCTGTTTTATATAGATCTTTGAACGGCTCTTAACATGCTACTATGCGTAAAAACTACCCAACAAACTGTTTGACAAATTCAGCTTCCTAAATAGTTTGTTAAACACAATCATTTACAACATTTGGTCTGAATTCTGACTGTGAACGTGTCAGACCGATCATTCATTGCCATTGTAATAACGGCCCAGCATCGATTCCAACTATTCTTGCAGCCAACAATGAATACATCCAATCGCTAACATCTTTGAAATTAACTTTGATGCACCTGGATGAGCGTTTTTTTCCCATCACTGAAATTCTAGACCAAATCTTTGTTACTTTATTTCTAATCTTCAGTTCACAGTTAGCCAATTCAGTAAGTTTTTCCTTGTTTTTAAACGTACTATTTTATTTATGTACACAGTTTTTTGCCAACGTTAGGACAACGACATTATGAGGTCATTCGGGTGCTCTGGACTCTGTTTTGACACGTGTAAACGGTGTTTCCAAGTGTGTTTAGTTTTTTTTTTGCCGTTTCGACTGGATAAACCTGGTAGGTCGATTGGTATTTAATCCCTTTGTGCTTTGGATAAACTCGTTACATGCATTTGTTAGCTCCAGCAGTTATCTTTTAATTAACGGTCATAATCTTCAAGTTCAGAAATAATAGTGTGTAATTTATAGGTTGATGGTGGGGTCTCATCTGCTATTTTCCGCTGTCCACGGCCTTCAAAATCATTATGTAATTAGTTATATTCAATTATGAGAAGTATTGTATTTTATTTAATATAACGAGATCAACCTTCTGTAGTAACTTCGTATTTATTTTATTTCAGAATTTCGTAATTTTTCTTTAAATTACCTACAAATTGTAGGGCCAGATTGTAGGGGTTGTTTGTTGGGGTTTCGATCACGAAGGAAACACGGAGTGATGTCTCAGCAGGCGGTGTATTTCAACAACAGTTACAGATGATAATATAGCAGGTACAGAAGTGATGAATTTACAGAAGAGAAATATTTACAGAAGAAGATATAATTTTGGATAAACAATAGGGATAGTTCCATCCGACCAAGACCTTAAGGACGAAGGTCGGGGAATGAGTCCCTCTATCCAAAAAGTTAAATGTACGATATCTATGTAAGAACAATAGCTTGAGTAAATATTCAGATTATAAATCATTTTAATTACTCGTATCCATCTCAAGCGTAATATTTAGTTTTTGCAATTGCACATGTAATTTAATTACACATTTAGCTTGGGAACAATCTCATGGATGAAGTAGCTAATGTAGGTAATGAGAATGTCATTAGAAATTATGGAAATATAATAAATATTTTACAATATTGATCACAGCTATTTACACTATGTACTAAATTAAATGACTAACTAACTGTACAAATAAATACAAAAACAAAAGGAGGCAGAAACGTGCCCAGAAGACTTGCAGCATTGTTAATTAGCACTGCTAATTCTTTAACCACAAAACAACCCAGCCCTCTGGTCACGTGAAGTTTTGACTGCTCGCCGAGAAATTTCCTAAAAAAGTATACGCGCTTTCGGGCCCCTATCCGGAGCGGAAATATATGGTTCTAAATCAACTAACGTTCATATCAAGGAGAAAAGATTCCGAATTGCTGAAAATAAAGAAAACCTTTGACAGAAAACTGCTGGTACCAGCTGGTTTTATTATCTACTGGCAATTTAAAGGATCAAAAAAAGTCAAAGTCAAAGTCAAAGTCAAAGCATTTATTTCAAGTAGGCACATTAAAGGCACTTTTGAACGTCAAAAATTACAACAAATAGAACTGATTCTAGTCGCCCATTCCAAAAGGTAGTTTTCGTATGGAGAAGAATGGGCAAGAAACTCCACCGTTACTCTTTTAAAATGTTTTACAATATTTTGTATACATTAATTATATCATAATAATATGTGAAGACGATGCACCTAAAATAAAATTACTATACCACAATAGGTAAAAGAATTAAAAAAAATGAAACCATGACATATAAATTAATTATCTGATAGATGCATGGTGCTCACATATTTACAAACATGGTAAAAGTAAACGATTTTCATTTAAATAAAATAAAAAATACAAGTAATAAGTCAGGGTGTGAGTTAAGTAGTTACAGAATGTAAATCAATTTAAATAAAAAAATAAAAAATAATAATTATAAATTTACAATTAAATTAGCAACCCGTTTGATTTTGTCTAGACTCTAGATTGTCCTATGGAGCAGGACCAGCATGTATCCAAGCGTTCTTATCTTGGATATAATCTTCTAATTTATAGTATGCTTGTTTACAAAGTGTACGTTTAATGTGAGTTTTAAATTTTCTTTCATTTAATTGCAATATATCACAAGGTATTTTATTGTAACATTTAACACAGTACCCCATAAAAGATGTAAAAACGAAAGGAAGGTTGATTGTGATAACTTTCACCGATTCGATTCTCTAGTCAAATTATTCCTGCAAAATAGTTTCAAGCGAATTTTCATATGTAACATTATGGAATTTTCGCCGTTGAATAAAACAAATCCATTCATTTAACACAGTAGGTATATACGTATGAAATTACAGGACCACTCTAATCTTTAATATTAAAACTTTCTCGGAACAAGAACATATTTTCGGCAACTTATAAATATGTAAAACGCACATTCACCAATAAAAAACATTGTAACTTGATGTCCCAGCAAATTGTCCCAAATCTTGGGTCATTTTTCCTTATAGCCTCTTTTTCGGGTAGTATTGGTTTTTATCTTCGGCCTTCGGAATGTGTATGAGTAGTTTTCCAAACGTGTTTTAGATGACAGGCATAAAGTTTCTAAAATATTGTGGGAAGTCTAGTAATATCTGATTTACGAGTATATTGGAATATTCCATTTAGTTAGGTCTTGTTTTTATTTGCGTGTCAATTAACGGCTTTTGTGCGGATGGATATTTTTGTGGTTAAATATAAGTTGTGTTATTAAATCTATTGTTTTGTTTTCTGTATCATATTCAATATAGTCATTATTTTTGTACTTGTCTAAAGTAACTATACCCTCAAAATATATATGTATCCTATAACAAATTCTCCTCGTTCCTTTCTTAAAACGTAACCTATATATTAAATCTTACGCTAGGAATTTTAATCCTTTCCATTCATTAATTTTCTTCTTGAGACTAATGACTCGCGTCCTGTTTCAGAATTTAAGCGAGACCCAGGTCCGGGGCATCTGTAACATAATATATTTCGAAATATGATATTCAGTTTTCATGACTTTATAATTATGTACCGTCAAAGAATTAATATGTTAAGGACTTTAAAGTTAATTTTTATTTACACCTTATTATTTTTCCGACTACTTACGTCATTGTCAACATTTTGAATGAAAATGGTAGTCCGTAAAGGTGACTTGAGCCCACTATGTGGGAAAGGAATTTGGTTGAAAATTGCTTATCGCTTCTTGAGCGTACATGTTGAGTAGTTTATCTTACTTTGTTATTTCGTCTCCAATCTTTAGTGGGGTATTAAACCTAAAATGGTCGACTAAATCTTCAAAGATATGGAAAGTTTCCGCTACAAAGTCAAAGCTTCTAAATCCGTCACCACTAAACCGACGGTCACAACAAAATCCGTTCTAAATTCTAAAATCGTTCGCGAACGCCATAATGGGCTGGTCCGCTTATACACTTTAAACTGGAATTCTACGCTCAGTTACAACTATGTAGGTATTTGTATGAAAGTGAAAATGTTCGACTTCCCCGACCTGCTATTGTGATGGCTGGGCCGTGACATAGCGGCCTTGATAGGTCATCGTTTCTCACATGGGGATTGTAAACAAAATTATGGTGTTTGTGTGGGTGTATCGTATTTGGACTATTGTTTTGTTGGTTTTTAGGACATTGTGGTTGGTTGGACAGTTTTGTCTGGCTGTTGGTATTGGCTGGTTTAACAGGGCTTTAGTGATATGTATTAGTGGGTTGGTTAGGATTGTTGAATCATCAGCTACTTTGAGTCACCGGTTTCTCTTCTAATGTCGATTATGTTTTAGTTCAACTTGTCTCCAATACTGTAAATTGTAGATTCCTAAAGAAACAGATATTTATATTTCAACACTAGCTTCGTTCGCGTGCATGTCGGAAAACACAGACACATACATTTTGAAAATAGTTTTTTTTTTGTTATAAGTACCGTATATTATATATAACTTCATATACATTTAGTAAAAAGCTGTATTTTGCCATTACAAATAGACATTTTTCAATTTGATTAATTTGTATAGATGAATGCTATTTATCTTAAGCCCGTCTTTTGTTGTCGTAAAGACGTCGTTTCTTTGTTTTCAACGAAAGCAAGGTAATTACTTTATCGTCCAGTGTCGTCTTCTATCGACGTGTTTAAATATTCTCATAAACTGTGACAATAAAATTAATATGTCGTAGTGCTAATCAATTTCACAATAAGGAAACAATTCTTCTTGTTTTACTGCGTAGTAACGTTTTGTTAATCAGACCTGTTTCATTGATTTCATAGCTATAACATTTAAAATTCAATCGCCTTATCGTGTGGGTCGTGTTTGAATTCCCTTAAAGGGTGAATGAAGCATTGAATTGTTTTCTAAAACGAAGCAATTTGTTAGTAATGATTAGGTTTATTCGATCGTTTTCATGGTGGGTTACTTTAGAGGAAATGATGGGATTTA
This sequence comes from Luperina testacea, assembly GCA_927399505.1. Taxonomy (NCBI): domain Eukaryota; kingdom Metazoa; phylum Arthropoda; class Insecta; order Lepidoptera; family Noctuidae; genus Luperina; species Luperina testacea. The sequence continues at coordinate 3,545,314 of OV656769.1, forward strand.
TCACGAATGAAGGCACCTTTGATTTGTTGCTGTTACCGGCTATGGCAGAAGTAACAAGTTCCAAGGTAACTCTGGTTTTTTTATAGTGGTACAGCCTGATTTAAACTTTATGGCGGCTCTGAACATGGGGCGAGTCGCTGCTCAGTAATAAATTCACTTGGGTACTGTGCAGGGAGCACCGCACTTTAGAGCAGCCATAAAGTTTGACGCGAACTATAACTCAACGTGGATCAGGAACTGACCGCGTCATAACCAGCCTATAATTTTCCCGCTACTGGAACACAGGCCTCCTCTATTCGAAAGGGAGTGGGCTGTAAACTACCACGCGGGCCCAGTGCGGGTTGGTAGATGCCACATGTCTTCGTATTTTTGGTTCTAGGACATGCCCGGTTTCCTCACGATGTTTTTCTTTACCGTTTTGAGAGCAGTGGTGATGAAACCGACCGTGTATTGATGACAAATTAATAGTTTTTGTCTATTCTGTCTTCTGATTTAAAAGTGCGACGATAAGCGTCACTATATTTTATTTCATCAGCATCGAATCCACTTGAAGTATATTTAAAGAGACCAGTTTCCCGATTTGCTTAGCTATAAAATTACAATAGATTTAATCGTATGTGGTGTGTTACGTCAATGAATAACGTTTTCTTTCGAATCACGATTTATTTAGGGAATTTTGTTTCATTAGCCAGTCAGGAACTCTCATAGGGACTCAAGATCAAGAGGATAGAATAGAATAGAATAGAATACTCTTTATTATGTACACCATATAAATAATAATGACGATTAAAGGAAAATAAATGCATATACCATGTAATATTTTATAGCACAGAAAAGCGTGACTTTATTAGTTTATTTTTACACAGAAAAACGTGATATAAGAGCGCATTTAGGTCACACGAGCTATAAAATAGGTCTACGATACGTGTGACTTAAGTAGTCTAATGCACTCAAGTTAATAATGTGTGTAATGTCAAATTCAATAATGTTTACGGGATGAGGGTTGCAGAATATTTAGTACCTTTTTATCTTAATAAACTTCCAGAAGACTTGCAACGTTATACAAACTTATAACGAGTTCGAAAAGTTATAAGTTCTAATCAAACCGTTTCCTTACACAAAATTTCTCCTAATGTATGCATGTATTAATGTACCTATAAATTATTAACATTGTTTATAAAATTGTAATGAACGGCTCGCCAACATGCAGATAAACCCTGAGAGGTTTTCGTTGTGTGGCTAAAACTAAATGTGAATTAAATTAAGTGTTTTAAAAACAAAATAAATAAGTAGTCTACGTTTAGTATTATACTGTTAGTTACTCTACGTGATAAATAATTGCTTACTTAACCATCACCCTTGAGGATTAGAAAATTTTCATTGGTCCGAAGTTTTACAGTCACAATCACAATATTTCTACAGTCTTCATTCTTTTTTTTTCTTTCACTTGGATTTTCTCACCTAAATTACCATGTTGTAGATCCTTAGTTAGCTATACTATACTAATAACTTGGATAACTTTCATCTGACACCTCAATATTCCCAAACTGGAATTCCCTGCACAAACCCAACTACGAAAATTAGTAACAACTTCAAATACAAATGATTTAATGGTCATAAGCAATTATATTTAATTACTGGCCCAATATTATACGGGCAGGGCAGTCGGACATGCGTCTCTTGGTTCGAGTTAGAATAATAAATTAATGGGGAGAATATGTGGCGAAGTAAAATCCCGAGGGGATGGACTTCAGTAGAAAGTTTAAATACCATACAAATGTATACAGAGGACTTTAGAATGGGTATAAATTTTTAATTGCACATTAACCCCTTTACTAATAAACGTATTATATCAGATGAATAGTTACACACCGATTTCTCTCTTTTAGTCGTCAGTAATTTGACTTTCGAATGAATAAGACAAAGCGTTGTGTCAATATACAGACGCTACACAAGGTTAGGTTCACAATGTTGTAAAATTCAGTTCGTAATGGCTTCATATATCAATGAGAACTATTGCACTAGAAAAACCCGATTTAATTTTTGCTTTATTCGGGTGACGGAATCAAAACTGGATGGATATTCTTGCTGCTTCTTCTAGAAAGAAAGAAGAAAGAAAGAAAGAAAATTTGTTTATTCTGCACAAACAAAAACGCACATGGCAAATAAAAATTAAAAGTTATTAAAAAAGGACATAACATACACACACACACAACGTAGTCAAAAGCCTCGTATTCAAGCTTAGAAAATATTGACAATTTTGTCCATTGCTTGATGTCAGGGCCAGGCACCAAAGACAACACACATTATTTATTACTTTACTCTTACTCTACTGTCTTGCGAATGAGAGTTTCCATTAAGTATACATACCTACTCCAGGTTTTTCTTTAAACCTTAACATCTCAACCTTAACTTGACAATTAGATGAATGATAAATTCATGACATGACTCACAATATTTATCACTTCAGCTGTCAAATCCTCAAGTCAAAACTATCGCCGAAGCGAATGTAATAAATGATGAATTCACTATTACATGATGAGACAAGACAAGACCCCATTTGACATTTAACTATGAAAGTAAGCAACATAGCAGATATGGAACATAAAGCTTATCTTTACGCTCTCTCTGCCACGGTGTCAGCAGAGAAGACGAAGCGGAACTAACTGCAACATGTAAAGATAGACACAAAGATTTTATTATCAATTATAATTGACAGGTTGTTGTCCATCGATCCAACGACAAGCTAACAAGGTTATATCCTTTGTTTTCGATTTATGTATTGAACTGGTGTATTAAGTGTGCCAATTGCAAATGCAACACTATTTTCGACCGACTTCAAAAAAAGAGGGGGTTATCCGCTCTTTTTTTGAAGTCGGTCGAAAATAGTGTTGTTAATCTGTTAGCTTCAGCATAATCAGCCTATAATGTTCCCAGTGCTGGGACACAAACCTCCTCTCTTCGAAAGGATTATTCTGTTACGACTTTTAAATATACGATTTCTAAAAGTTTCGTTCAAGGCCTTCAAGGCCTTGAACGAGAACAAAATCTTGAACTTGAAACATTGCGCGAGTAATTATTTTGTTTTGTAACAGAATGTTCATGATAGACCTACAGGAAAATTTTTTGAACGACCACGAAGACTCCCAACCACCTGAGCCGACATTGAAATAGAAAAAAAAAATAAAACTGGCATCGCGTCGCAACAGCTTCAATAAAACTTCTATAGCGTCGTAAACGGACGGTTTGGCCTTGTCGGGTCGTTGGCACAACCTAGGTCTTGACGTCAGACGATTACACGCTAAGCAACTAGGCAGGGCACGCTCGAAAATTTCAAGGTTGACCGTTACGATTTAGAACGATGCTTCCCGAAACTGCGATGATTTGTACTAAAACTGGAGTGACTGTTGTAAGTTTAGGCTGAATGGTAGAAAGTCGGGAATTTCATTCAATATTGGTTGGTTGTGTTACGAATTCTGACTTGGTTTAAAAGCCTTGGAAAGCTTGAAATATTTGTGGGTTGTTATTTTTCGGAATAGTGGCTTGCCTATTTTCTTGGTCTGGCGGCAATGCTAACTTGTTCTTGGACTTATAATTTATAAACTGAACCGGATGTAAAGCACCAGATACACTGTTTTCATTTTTCAAATCTGTAGATTTTTATACATACCTACTACTAACTGTTTCAATGATAAGTTTTGCTTTGTGCTTATTAATTGTATAAATATCAATATACCTCGCCTGTAAATATACGTTTTCTAGTAGTAGGTACCTATCTATTCTGTTAATTTAAATCGTATACCTACAGGGTTATTGGTAAAACATTAACAACCTCTTAAGAGGTCATTGTACTCGTCATTATAAACAATAATATTTACTATGGGAACAAAGCTGAAATCGCGAAAAAAAAATCAGGTGTTCCTTACATTTTGACGAGTTATCCTACTAATATTATAAACGCGAAAGATTGTCAGGATGGATGGATAAATTGATGGATGTTTGTTACTATTTCAAACAAAAAGTACCGGACGGATTTGGATGAAATGTGGCACACAGATAGTTTATAACCAGGATTAACACATAGGGTACTTTTTATCCCGATTTTCCCAAGGGATCAACACTTATGCGGGTGAAACCGCGGGGCGATGCTAGTACGAGCATAAATGTAGGGAACAGCTGATTTTCTTTTCGCGATTTCAGGTTTAGTCCCATAGTAAAAATTGTTCATAATGATGAGTACAATGACCTCTTAAGAGGTTGTTAATGTTTTACCAATAACTCTGTGTTATCTATTAGAAAAACTTAAAAGTTTGAATGTTCGTTTTTGATTTTATTGTCTTCATGAGTTTGTTAGATCTAATGTTCTCTTTTATTGTTTGTATTTCCTGTGAGTGTAAAATATTTTTCTTTCTTTGTTTCTTTCTATCAGTCTCTTTAAAGTCACAACTGAAATTAGCGTTACTTTCTAAGTTGAGACCTACCTCATTGATGATCTCAACACATACATAGTCCCTACCTACCAGCATACCTATATCGCCTTCGGGGATAGCCAGTGAAGCCACATTCCTTGTTTTATGATCTTCCCATATACGGCTGCATATCTTCGTCTACTATATTCGCTACAAACATTTATTTAGATTCACTGTGTGGTGAAAGGACTTTATGAATTTCTCAAGAGCGGCTAGATCGAATTGAATAAAGAAATATAGAAAAGAAAAAGTATTTATTGCGACTCGTGCAGGAAGAAAAATTAGGGTTTTTTCCTGAAAGTTTTAAGGACTATTCCAATCATACCAATGTCAGCCAGTAGGGATCCTAGTTGATCTCCTGGTTTATCTGTCATTACTTAATTTTTAATTATTTTTACCTATTGTGGTCTGGTAATATTATTCCAGGTCACACATCGTCTTCACATATACCTAATGACATAATTAATGTATACAAAATATTGTTAACAATTTAAGAGTGTGGTTTTTCTTGTCCATTCTTCTCCATTCGTAACTACCTTTTGGAAGGGGCGACAAGAATCAATGTTTTTTTTTTTGTAAAATTTGACATTCAAAATTGCCTTTTATGTGACTATTTGAAATAAAAGATTTGACATTGATTAGATTTATGGAAGGTGTATTATAATTTATAATATTGTTCTTGTCATATATTGAAAAAGAGGTTGTCAATCTTTTGTCTTAGTTTACCACCTACTAGGTTAGTACCATAAACAAAAGTGACGATTGTGGGCTCCTAATTTCGAGTAGGTAGCATTTTTAGTGTCGGTACCATAACAGGCGACAAATTAATTATTTCAAGTGGATGAGAGCAGCATCCCTATTTAAGCTAAAGCTTGTAAAAAGCATTCTGGAAATATTTTATCATGATTAGTAAGTAGACTGTGTCATCTCAGGCATGTTATTTTTAGGAAGTGGTCATTTTTAGGGTTCCGCACCCAAAGGGTAAAAACGGGACCCAATTACTAAGACTCCACTGTCCGTCTGTAACCAGAAACCAGGCTCTATCTCATAGACCGTGATAGCTAGACAGTTGAAATTTTCACAGATGATGTATTTCTGTAGCCGCTATAACAACAAATACCAAAAACAGAATAAAATAAACATTTAAGGGGGGCTCCCATGTCAGCGGGATTGTCCGAAAGGGTTACCGCTGGCCCGGAACATAAAGGGCTAAGGAAGGAACACGGGTGGGTTTTAGTCAGTAAGAGTCTGACACTCCCTTCCGCTCCACCTAGAGCGGGAGGGGTGATTTGATGATGTCCCATCCTGAAAAAAAAAGGGGTCTCCCATACGACAAACGTGTTTTTTTCGGCGTTTTTGCCTTCTGGTACGGAGCCCTTCGTGTGCGAGTCCGACCCGCATTTGGCCAGTTTTTTTTTCTTACCCATATTCGTTGGTCTAGTAGTCGCAAGCGTTACTGCTGCGCATGAGGTTCCGAGTACGATTCCCGGATCGAGCAGTGTTATTGGGTGTATTTGGGTAAGAGTGTCCATGGAGTTTCTTGCCCGTTCTTCTCCATAGGTACGGTCTACGCTTTGGAATGGGCAACTAGCTTCATATTTTCTGACTGACCGACTTTTTGACAATTCAAAAGTGCCTGTAAATGGTTTAATTGAAATAAATGCTTTGAGTTTGAGTTTGAGTTTGAGTTTTCCATCTGGAATTTCTCAGTAGCAGCCCGGAGTCTGGATTTGGGCCCAATTGATGGCAATAGGCTCTCCCCTAAAACATGGGACTTAAACATAAGTGGCGAAATGTGTGTGTACAGACGCCAGCACATTAACCTACTACAATCTGTCAAATTTCTTCAATAGATTTTCAATTTTATCGCTATAGTATAAGGTTCAAAGTTGTTTGGGAAAATTTGACAGTTTCGGGTAGCTTGATGTGCTGGCGTCTGTACTATAGGTATACATCTGCTTAAAGCTACGGGAAATACAGGTGTGATGTTATGTTAAGTATGTAGATCATAACATTTCATCAACTAAATTTTTTACTCGATTAGTTTTTTTTTTAATTGGGTGTTGCTCAATTTTAGGATTGATGATGCTAATAGGAGGCAAATTTTTTATCTTCATGGTGTAATCTTACCTTGATCTATTCCTAAACCGTAAAATTATGGCGAATCGTTTTCCGTATTTAGATTTCGCAACCTCAACATGTCCGTCTGGTTCATTTGAGGTTGATCCGAAGGTTGTCGCTCTGAAGTCTGTTGAAAAACCGACGGTTGCTAAGTTATTAGACAAAGACAACGCTTATTAGACAAAGAAGAATATGGTAATGACAACCATGATACCATGGTTTTCAAGAAGGAAGAGGTTTTAAGAAGTTTGAGTAAAAAAAAAATGTTGAAAAGCCTTTTGTGATGTAAGCATGAATTTGAGAAAGCCTGTTTTGATTTGTGTTTCGATTAGGCACATCATTTGAAAAAGTATTTATGATCTTCACATGATCTGACCAAGATTATGTCTGGACTAGAGACTGTGACCTCTAAGTTTGTTTCGGCCTTTCTTCTCAGAGTAATCAGATAGGAAACGTCGACCGCGTCTAGTTTTTTCAATATAATTGACATGTAAAAGTGTTTGTACAAAAGTACTTACAGCAAAAAATCATTTAACATTTAACCACTTAGCGGCATTGGTTTGTTCCTTGGTCAGTAACGCTTTCTTTGATTATTATCACTTAAAACATATCATAACTTGTAGTTTACAAAAAACAGCGTTTTAGTATTAAGTTTAGATTTTTAGTTGATAGACTTGCCAGGTGGTATCATGTTTACCCAGTAAATGGGTTTGGAGGTCAGATAGGCAGTTGTTCCGTGTAAAATTCTGTTATTCAGCTGTATCCGGTAAGACTTGTAGCCGACCCTAACATAGCTGGGTAAAGGCCAAGCAGATGATTTGATTAATGGGTTCGTGTTTGAATTCTAAGACTGCGACATCCAGTAACATACACAAATTACAGTAGGTATGGGAAGACAGCGTAGGCCTGTCAGCAAAAGCAAAAACAATAAAAAATGGTCTACAGATCTAAAGTCTACAAGGCTTACAAAGTCCTCACATTTACAAAATATGAATCTATCAAAAGGATAAATAAAATATAAAAACCTACTACACTTTTTCTACATTCTAATCAGTTTTCGAGCATCACGCTCTGCAAAGCTCCGCTGGTGTCTGTCTGTCTGTTACCTCTTCACGCTTAAACCGCTGACCCCATTAAGATGAAATTTGGTGTAGAGATAGTTCGAGTCTCGGGAAAGGACATAGGACAGTTTTATCCCGATATTCGCACGGGATAACTTATGCGGGTGAAACCGCGGTGTGCTGTTAGTACATAGATAAAAGTTTCGATAACTCAACGGCTAGTGAACGGATTTGGATGAAATTTGGTAGGTAGATAGATTAGGACTTGGATTAATATGTAGGCTACTTTTTATCCCGAATTAACGCCGAAGTAGCAGACAACAGCTAGTGTTTGATAAAAGCCGTTTTTTCGAAAATTTTCACTTTTCCGGAAAGTGTAGATCGAAAATGGGTAGGAATTCGAAAAAATGTGTAAGACATAAGTTGTAGAAAATTGTATTAGCTTTCATTACGTAGAATATATTTTTTCTCTACGACGACGCACCGTTTTAAAGATATGTATTAGCGGAAAAACTCAAAAGTTGGGAACTTTTATCCCCCCCCCATCACTCCGGGTCACCTCCTAGACGCGGGGACTTTTAGTATGTTTACTCCCTAAGCAACCTGAACAACTTTCTGCAAGAAATCGCTTAGGGCCCAGCTCACGCACTCTACAACTGCTTTGTTATGTGGACTATAGAAGTATGTAACAAATAAATAAAAAATAAACATCGTAATTTGAGAGCAGTTAATAGACATTTACATAGTTAATAGATATTTACAATGAAAGGCAATAATGTGGTAGACGCTTTTTCACGCCTTTATTCAAGCGTGACTTATATACAAGGAATTATCAGGTTTAACAAGGAATTAACAATTTCCTAAATTAATAAAACATTTAATTTGCCTATCGTCACTCGTGTTGGTAGGTAGTGTCAAGGCGGCCGCAGACAGACGCGACGCGGCTCTTGTAGTACAATTTCCATGAAGTCTGCATATAAAAATGTTCTACTAGAGTCGCGTCGCAACTGTCTGCGGTAGCCTTACACTGTAGGTACCTATTACGCTATCTGGCTCGCGTTTAGCCAGTTTTTCTAAGCTATGATAAAGCTACTTTTACGACTTAAATATTCTTATTCGGAGCTAGTATGTCTGTTTAGTCATAAATATAACTAAATAAATACAGATCGTTAACTTTTTTGGTTTCTTTTTCTGTTGGTTTTTTTTTTAATCTCTTCATTGTTGGTGGGACTTCACGCTGGGTGAGAAGTCGTTTTAAAATCGTCGTTTGCCGAGTGATGTATCTAACAATTTACCTGTAAAACATGAGATGTCAGAGAATCTTCTTCTTCCATCTTCTAATTCCAGTTCTATCTGGGGTCGAGTCTTCTTGTACAGCGGCGCTGGGACGATCTTTGCTGTGTTGTCATAGGAGTTAGGTTCTGCGCTTTGATCTTCCTCTCGATAGTAGACTACCATGTAGCGGGCGATCTTCCTCTTCCCAGGCATTTCGTAGGGATATTCAGGACTGTTTTTACTGAGATGAGAGAGAATGCTTGGTTACTTAAGAAAGTCACTGCGCTTTTATAATTTCTAATGTGACGACATTATCGTGGAAGTCCACATCCACGTCCATAAAATGTATGGAAATACATGCACGTATACTTATCCATACTAATATTATAAATTCGAAAGTAACTCTGTCTGTCTGTTTGTCAATACCGCCAGATACGAACAGTCGCTGCGTGCGCGTCGTCAAGTGTATGCGATCCATAACATTGAGATTAGGTTGATAGCCTCATTATGCAGCTCGTAAAACAACTGCCAATTTATAGTGATATCTAGCCACTGATCTGCGGCACTTACTTTATTATACCGTAACTGTGGATTTGACTGCCATTGGATTTATGTGCTTGCCATTTTACGCACGTCGTTAAAGGTCTTTGATAGAAGAGTTAGTTTTGGTCATTTCGGCCATCTTCTTTATCATTGACGTTGGAAACAAATCCAAGGTGTTTCGATGTGTTTGCTTATATCATAATTATGCCAGAATTTCGGTAAAACTGACTACGTCAAAAGATTAGAGTCTACCTAATAAAAAACTGCGAAAATTTAAATCTTCCTGCCTCAGGCACTAGTCCTATCGCCTCAGGCACTAGTCCCTTCGCCGCCGGCGATTAACGAGATGCGACTCTAGTTAAGGCCTACCTCTTAACTGAGATGTTGCCTGAGGTAGCTGCGCGGTGCGGGAGGAGTGATAGTTGTCACAAGTTGACGAATCACTGAGCTCTCGCATCACGTCTCCCGCACCGCGCTGCTACCTCAGGCAACGTCTCAGTTAAGTGGTCGGCCTATAGTAACTAAACACTTGTTGGCGAGCAGCGAGCGCGGCGGCGGCGACGACAACGAGCGATTACTCGCTGGTATGCGTACGTACCAAGCACGAGTCTCTCAGCGACTGTTGCTGAGCGAGTAATTTCTTTGATAGCTTTTGTCACTAAAACAAAACGAGTACTCGCCGACGGGCGGCGGCGGCGCGGCGGTGTGAACAGTCGGCGATCAACTAAGTATTAATCTATGTATCTCTTTTACTTCACGGGACCTACAATCTTTTGTACGTTTTTTGCGCGACATAATCGTTGATAGGTGATCCTTCCTCGTCGGCTGTGGAACAGGTGCCTATGGGAAAGCGCCGACGAGCAACTTAGTTGCCCAGCATCTTTTTTGTCTCTGTCGCTGTCTCCTCACCGAGATTTGGACGATGCGCACACGGGAGCGACAGCAATGCTACTTTTTTGTAAAATTTTCGTTGAGCGGCATCTGGCTAGCCGACAACTTTTTCGTCGCCGTGCGAGCACTTGCATTGCAACCAATAGACGGACGACAGTTGCATCCAAAGCCGCGGACAAAAATGTCTCCCAGCTTTGATATTGCAAACAGACACTTTAATTTTATTTATTTTTATGTACGTATGCTTAAATGTCATCAAAATTGCAGGTATGCTGTAGCTAATAAATTTTGTATCTATTATGTATTGTAAGATAATGAATTGCATTATTACCAGCTCGTAAAAGTTAAAGATTGGTCATGCTCAAACTGTAATGTTATCATTATCACACATATCACTTAGTATTAATAGTAAAGTAAGTACTTTTGTTCTTATGTCTGAATATGAAAATGTAGGGTATCCTGCATCGACCCTTGGAGGTGAACCTAGAAACTCAAAGAGCACAGCCTCGAATATAGAACAAGTATCGTTAAAAGAAAAAAATCTATTTTTTAAACGGATTTTTCGTTTCAAGGAACCACTTAACCCTTCCGTTTGCCGACCGCATTATTGACCCTGGCGGTCGAAAAAAGTTTGCATGTTTATGATTTTACGGACCACCCCTAGCACCCAGGAAATAAGGCGCATCGACCCCCACCGACAAAAAGGGAACCAGTTACGATAATATTCTCAACTACAACATGATTTTTTTTTCTGGTATAAAAAGTAATACGTTTTAGCAACACGCCTATCCATTTAAAATTCAAACCTTAACCCCAAAAAATAAAGTCGAATTTTAATTGGTGAGAGGCCAAATTAAAATCTGTTTCACCTAAGGATAAGGGCTTTTTTTGCAAACATTTAAAGGGCCATTTTTGTTTGTGTGCGTCAACTAAAAATATACGCGAACGTTGCCAATTAACGTGACGATATGTTCGTTTGTTCGCAGAAGTTGCGATAGTAACTGATCGTTATCAAGCGAGGAATTACTGGCAACTCAAAAATTAAAGGTTTCTACGAAACGTGGCCCAGTTGTTGTTGTCATAGCCCTTTTTTAAAACAGCTCTACAAACAAGAGCCCCTTCGATAGCGCGTAATAACAAATTATTTCCCATAAAACTTGACTTTTCCTTATTTTGGTTCTTCAAAAGAGATGAAATTGAAAGAGAGAATTTGCTAAAGAAATGGTGCTCCTAATCTCATTAATGCTCACAAAAACATTGTCCTAAGTACACGATTGTGTACACCTAGCTATTTATAAGCTAACAACACACCTACCAGAAAACATGTCATCAAGAGATAACCCCCCAACAGGTAACAATATCCAACAATTCTAGACACAACTTGTGCCTACGAGGCAAAAGTTCGCAGGAAGCGCCTTTCACTCGCCCACTGATAAAACGGGCCGTCGACGGACGTCACACGCAAAAATTGAACATTCCACCCGCATTTAAGGGGCTTACAGGACCTAAACACAAAAAACGCAAAACTTGCGTTTTTTGTGTTTAGGTCCTGTAAGCCCATCGACTACAGTAAACAAAATCAGAAAATTATATGATATTCTTCAGGATATATCATCATCATTTCAGCCGAAAGATGTCTACTGCTGGACATAGGCCTCCCCCTTTGTCATAATCGCCACGCTTGGCAGGCGGGTTGGCGATCACAATATGGTATGGTGGTGGAATGCATAGAGAACGCTGCTGCCCATCCTCTGGTAATACCCTTAGTCGCCTTTTACGACACCCACGGAAAGTATGGGGTAGATAGTGTGTTGAAAACATAATACAACTAATTTCATACGATAGATAAAAATCATGAAGATACCTCTAAAAACTTTATTTTTACAATAAAAACCATACTAATATACATACAATCATTCTGTTTTTTTGTCAGATTATTCTACAAGCAACATACTAAAATACTAGTGTTTTAGTTTTTTAGTCCAAACAATAGATTTTTTAAAATTAAATAATTTTTGCAATAAATTACCTGCGTTGTGTCATCGCGCTTCTCTTTCTTTTCTACGCAGTCCGACCGCGAAAGTGACCGTGCTTTAGGTCATGTAAGCCCCTTAAGGGTTACGTACAATATTGTGTCATTTTGGTCACGAGTCGCACGTGCCAGCGAACTCTGTGGTCGCATAGTGGTCAATGGAGTGATATTTATATGACAACCAGGAATAGCGAATTATGATCAGATTATGCAGAGTAAAAATGTATTCAATATTTGTTAATATTTCGATGGATGCACTGTGTGAATGATTATATGGGTGGAAAGGGGGTGACGACCAAAATGACGAGTACCTAATAGAGAAGTATGAAAGAAAAAGACATTGCGACGACCCCAAATAAGAAAATAAAAAAAAATGATTGGGATAAGGGCAGGATAATGAAGATGAACGATTTGTAAATATTTTGTACAGACGCTAGCACATCAAGCTACCCGAAACTGTAAAATTTTCCCAATCAACTTTGAAGTTTATTCTTTAGCGATAAAGTTGAAAATCTATTAAAGAAATATGACAGATTGTAGTAACTTGGATGTGCTGGCGTCTGTACTTTTCCTCAGAGAATGGACTACACTTGGAAGTCATGCTGTGATCAAAATCGCTACTATAGGATTTGACAAAAAAATCAACAATGGTGTTCTGCTAAGCGCCAACCGTGACAAGTATCGCAATCGTACTAAAGGGTCAAGTCGTGATTTATTATCGATTTTATACCGCGAAGAACCTTAACTACAGACACTTTATGGATAAACAAGAATGTTACAAAAAACTTGGCCTCACAAGGCGGACAATCGAAAAAACTGGCCAAGTGAGGGTCGGATTCGCACACGAGAGGTTCAGTACCATAGTCAGTACATAATTATCTGTCATGCTTTATACAAATGTTAATTCTTCCAGTAGTTTCATGCAATTTCTTCTTTACTTTCTTATTTGCCTCCTTGCCTCTATTTTCCTTGCTCTAATTGTGTTTATAAACCTGTTAATTAAGTGGCCAAAGCTTCTTCCCCTGTTTTCCTGTACAAGGAGGATCTTTTTCAGGAAAAAAATCTTTGCCGTTGACATGACCAATGTAACACTTGAGGTATCAATTTGCCTAGCCCTTTTCCCAACTAAGTTGGGGTCGGCTCCAGACTAACCGGATGCAGCTGAATACACGTATTTTACATGGAGCGACTGTCTATCTGATCTCCGCAATCCAGTTACTGGGTAACACGATAAGTTAAGGTGGGTTGTCAGACTTTTGCACTTCTAATTGCCGGTAACGACTGTCAAAGATCTTCGAATGACAGCCGGGACCAACGGCTTGACATGCTTTTCGAGACGGAGGGGTCTCGATAAAAGGTGGCCACCCATCCACTAACGCACGCGTAGCTTAACCTTCCATCAACTGGCTGTTATTATTGAGCCCTTCAACAATGTAATACTTGAGCAATATCCAGAAACAGATGTCCACACATTCACACAAGATAATGTTAATCAGTACTTTTGTTTTGGGGTCATTACCGTAAACCGGCCATTGTTAATATTTCACAATACAATAGAGGTATCATCAAATTCGATAGTGAGCTGTCACCTTGACATGTGTCAACTAATTTTTGTTGCTGTGGGACAAGTCACTGTAGTACGCATTGCGCCTTTTGTACAGGAGATGGGCTTTAAATTTGAAGGTGAAACGTCAATGAATGCTAGAATGTGTTATGGGAGATTTTGGTGTGACGGTGATTAGATTTAGATTCGGATTAAATTATAGTGTCTGTGGGAAGGGACGTAGGGGCTTGCAAGGTTGGGACGTTATAAATGAATGGACTTACGTAATGGTATGACAATTTACTATGTACACATTTTTAAGTTACCTTCGTCTATGTAGATTTACAGCTATTGCTGAATATACATCTGCATGTAGTGTGGTTGTTTTTCTTGAGTGTCTCAGAAAGGTAAACCAGTAGGTTTACCTTTCTATTTGTAGATGAGGACCCAGTGGAGTACCATTGCGTCCCCATCTACAAATAGGCTTTATAAAAGGGCTTATACGCCAAGAATATGGCAAGACCATCCTCCTGTCTGCTAATTACACAAAAGTACGTCAATTAAAATATATATTAGGGATCTGGTTTTTAAGTTATAGGAATCTTTTAGACCTGGGTAATGTTACAAACGAACTGGTCTTTCAGCCTTTTGCCCATGTCAACAATTTCAGGGTATTATGACAACACATTATTATACACACATAGAATGCATTACCTTGCCTTTCCGCAGACAGTCGGTTAACACTCAATATCAATATTTTACCTCTGCCATTCAATTTAGAATAGACTTATTATTTGTATTAAGTATGTGATAATAATTTAGCCAAAGTCTTCATAGTCATTATCAGACTTTCTCGTATAAAGTAGCTTTAACAGTCAAACGTACTTTTCTATAGGAAAAAAAAATAGTGGCACTCCGGGAGTGCCGACAGAAGTGAAAACAAAACACAAACAGAATACTTTGCCATCACTCACTGACATATCGGATATACATTAAAACCGAGTACATCTCGAGGACAGCCGAACACATCCGAAGCGGGTATTTTTTTAATCGTCTTATAAACAAAACACGCGCGGTGTAGCTTACGGTAACAGTGGCGCGAGTTCAATGGTTTTTTCCCATCTCAAAAAATTCCCAACAAGCCTAAAGAAGTTTTCACTTCAATATTTGGCACTCCCATAACTACCACTCGTAAGCATAACGATTCGCTTCTCAATCTAAGAACCCCGGCCATCCGACCACATACCTATCCGGGCATAGTAACTGACAAATCGAAGTAACGGACCCGCGCAGATACCAATAATAAACATGGCGGATTTCTCGCAAAAAGCAATACACCATTAGACGGAATCGAATACTTACACTACACATGTTTTATACATTTCCCCCTTTAGTTTACACATTATTAAAATACCGAACATTTACGGTCGGTACGGTCTCAAGTCAGACCATCTACAACTGAAAACACACCCTTTCACCTAGTACACAAAGTTGCATTTTCATTTTTGTGTCGTTAAGACTTTCTTCGCATTGGAAATAAGGCTTTATGGAGTTAGAAATAGAAGTGATTTTATTTTTCCATATACAGGTCGTACTTTTATCACGTGCAACGACATGAAGCGCACACTGTATAATTGATTTTCTTTTGATAAAAAATCGTAGTGAACTCTCATACCATTAATATTTAACGTTTATAATTTGATATTATTTCGCACCTGACGATATGGAATTAAGTACTTTCATGCTAAAAAGGTGTAAGCAGAGTTGCAACCTGCAAAAAGTGCACGGATATTGATATACTGGATATTTTTTCGTGTTGTCAGAAATGTAAACAATGTACAGGGTTGAAAATGGCGCGTATTATTGTTGTTGTCAACAAACATTGTTGCATTTGAATCAATCTGTTTTCAATACAAATGAATACACAAGTACCCGAGAGAAATTCCCATAAAAAGATAGTTGTTTAGAAATAGAAATAAATAATACTTTTTCAATTCAAATTTGTTTTCTTTTTAAGGTTTTAAAAAATAAACACGCACGTTAAGCCGCTCGCTGGTCCCGACTGATATTCAAAGATTTTGCCAGTCGTTTCGGGTAGTCAGAAACCCAGAAGTCTGACAACCGTGTTAGCCAGTAACTAGATTGTGGACTGTGGTGGATAGTTAGAAAGTAGCTCCTTGTAAAATACTGGTATTCAGGTGTATCCGGTTAGACTGAAAGAGGACCCTAATATAGTTAGGAAAGAGCTCGGCAATCGATGATGAAGCATACAAGTACTTTGTTAGCAGATTTGAATAAATTCCCTGCCATTTGATTACAATTTTTTAATATTTTATAAGCAAGAAGTTAATCTTGAACATTCTATAAGAGTTTTATAACATCTTTTACAGTTTCATTAAAAATAAACTATGGCGGCAGGTGGTTTTGAATTATGGATGTGGAGTTCTTGTAAGTACAAGGATTTGTTTTTACGAGATTATTGAAGCTTAAAGTATTGGTTATTGGATTGTTTCTTATGTAAAATAGAACCTGCATTATGTAAATATTTAGTACGAACATTTTTCAGTTCTTTCAAACCAACTTTTTATTAATTTCTTTCAATTTCTTTCTTTCATTAAGAACATGAATGGTAAGTTTACTGATAATTCTCTGTATAATATGTTTTTTTTATGAGTACTGAATAATCTTTCGTTTATATTAGTTAGGGCTGATTTTTCACATAATTTGTATGATCTGAAGAATACATAAGACAGTTTGAAATATTTTCTGTAAAAAAGCTGTCAAACCGTAATATTTATTCCTCGGATAAAAATGATCAGATTATTGAAAATCAGACCTAAATGAAATAAAAAACACGTGGTTCGAATTTAGAACCACCTTTAGACATTTCGCAAAGCGAATAATAAAACAGAATGTGCGTTTTAACGGTTCTCAAAACAGCTGCTTTTAAGAAAATCTTAAAACAACTAACTGGCCAGGAAGAAAAAAAAATCAGCTTACGCATTTTGAAAACATAAAAAGTTTAGTGCTAAGCAGTTTCAAGTCTTACTTTTTTGTTAACGAACTTTTTGCGTAACTAAAAGCATGTTGAACTCATCTTATGATGTCTTGAATCACTTAGAACTGGTTCTAACCTGGGTCACCAACCTTTTTGATCGCTGAGGTGAAAGTAGGCATCAGTTTGGTCTTGGAGAGGCCATGTCCAGGGGAATGTAAGTCTCTGTGCAAGACGTACTAAGTAAGTACTATTATGTATTCTGTGGTGCAAGTTTAATACCTATGTCATTTTGTGGACAGCTGTAATACTGAAAGGGTGAGATGTGGCAAGGTAAATTCGACTAAGTATATTACCTATATCTGATTGAAGGAGGATTTTTATTTTCCATCACTTCTCTGTACTGAGTATCGACGAAGTCGAAGTGTCTACGAAAAGTCGGAACTAATGGCGCCATGTTGTTTTTTCAATAAGTACAATTTCTGTAACAATGCCTTCAGTCAATGTCATTTAGGCGCCAAAATATCCTTCTAACAATCGCGCACTTTATTATAAAAGTAATACATTTTACATAAGTAATCAAAATGGCAGCTAACAGCTTACACATTATAACCAACTAACTAGCAATAATAGTAAAAAAGTTGCACATAAATACGTCTTAAAACAAAATCGTTGTTGCATAATTTTCACCTTGAAAACTGCGTCGTGTTTCTAAAATAAAAATTGCATTTAAAAACTACAGATAAGCTGATAAGGAGGGGTCCGTGGCTAAATAATAACAGCCGCACAGGTCGATTGATCAGAAGCTACGCTTGCCGCGGTTGGTCTGTGGATGGGTGACCATCTTTACATACCGAGGCCTCTCCGTGCCTCGGAAAGCACGTTAAGCCGTTGGACCCGGCTGTCATTCGTGGATCTTTGACAGTCGTTACGGGTAGTCAGTAGCCCGAAAGTCTGACAATCAGTCTTACCTAGGGGTATCTTATTACCTATAAGTAACTGGGTTGTGGAAGTCAGATAGGCAGTCGCTTCATGTAAAATACTGGTATTCAGCTGCATCCGGTCAGACTGGAACCCGACCCCAACATAGTTGGGAAAAGGCAGGTAGATGATGCAGATAAGCTGATAAGTATAACATAACGCCTGTAATCCCGGAAGGATTAGGCAGAGTTATACTTAAAATACACCCACATAATTATGCACACACATTTAACCAGTTATGTTTAAAGGCTCCTACAAACAGGCGCGACACGCGATATAATCGCGCGCGACACAAAGGCGCCGCTCGTTGTGCGGCTTGCGGTGCCTTCGTGTCGCGTGTCGTGTCGCGCCTGTTTGCAGGAGCCTTAAGTCCCATGTAATAGGGGGCGTCCCTTCATCCCTCTCGTTGGGAGGAGTTGGCAAGGGATAGACTTGTTTGGAGGCGTTTGGTAAAACAATGTGTTTATGACTTTGAAGACCAGCGGAGGAGAGATCTCGACAGCAGGCGAGATTACCTCAAGAGTAAGCCATCCTCCAACATACAATACCATTACCACAATGGCGTTCTAACGTGTCCGCACTGTGGACGTACCTTTACAGTGAAGATAGGTTACGTTAGCCACGTCAGAGCACACGCCCATAACCTATAGTTGTCGGAAACAATAGCACACAAAAAATAAACTAAGTATAAAAAACTACATAAATAGTGGTCGGTCAGTGTCAAACGGTGGTTAGGACCCCAGTGACAGGAACCTCCCCACAATGCGAGCCGTATCGAGGAGTACTACCTTCTGAAATAAGGCCCTTGATCCAACCGCCTAACGAGAGCTCCGAGGGATCTTTATCAAAAATTATTTATTCATAGGCTTTTCAACAATGACTACACTGTTATTTTACAATTTCTAAGCGCCTCATACATACTAATTAATTGACGCTGTCTGTCTGAGTGTTACCATTTCATGCCTAAACCACTGAACGGATTTCGATAAAATTTGACAGAGATATAGATTTCATCCCGGGGAAGGACATAGGACAGTTTTTATTGACATACCTCGCGGGCGAAGCCGCGGGCGGAAGCTAGTTACTTATAGAAAAGCACAGCATGCACTATAATACACTACACTATTAAAGTACACTTTTAATTCCATTTCCTATCAAAAAGGCGCGGCTGTGATGAAGAATATGCAACTGTATTCTATATTCTTATAAAGATGATTAGATTAAACCCCGCGGCGAAGCATCGCAGGTTTTTGATTTATTTGTAAACAAAACCTAGAAGGTGAGTAATAAGTCAGGTCTGTGCAAAAACGCCTGATCATCCTACTATGATCGTTCTTAGAACGCAGCTCCGTTTGCCAATCGTCACGCGTTGAACCATTGGTTATAACTGCACATTTGCAGAAGGCTCACTTCATTGCATGCAGTTGTGCAAGAGTAAAGGCTCCTGCAAACAGGCGCGACGCGAATCGCGCGCGACCCAAAGGCACCGCTCGTTGCGCGACTTGCGGTGCCTGTGTGTCGCGCGCGATTTTATCGCGTGTCGCGCCTGTTTGATGGAGCCTTAAATGCAAAAGAAAAGAAAGAAAAATTTATTTGACCCAGACTAAGCGACTAACCAACCTACCTCCTAACCAATCTTGTACCTGTAAATATTCTTTCCGAAAGAAAAAATTCTCTATCCTTCTCAAACGAGAACAAACGGCGTCTTTGTATCATTTCTACAATACACCTTAAAGTGACAAAGACTTAACGGCGACAATGCGGTCGGAGAGACTTTTTGAAAAACCCTAAGTAAAAAGTCATAATTCGAGGTTTGGCTCTTGCCTATTTTCTCCTCCAATATTGAACCAATTTAAAAGATATTTCATAAACAGGTTAAGAAGGATATATACTGTATCCCTATGTTTTCCTTTTTGATGATACATTATTTTTATAAACACTAGAACCCTAAAAAATGGTCAAAATTTGACACTATTAATGAAAAAAGAAAAACATAGGGACACAGTATGTATCCATCTCGGACGAATTAATATTATACCGCCTGAGGTAGGCGGTATATTATTAAGTTGTTTTCGAGAATATGTCCGTATATCTTTCTCAACTTATCAAGTTACGTCTTTCCTAAAAAAACACCACAATCGATTTGGCAATTTAACCTTGAAAATGTGACCGCCGTAATAGACAGACAGATTCACTTTGCCAGTCAAAATAAGTGAAAGATTTGTTCAAGCTTACGCACAGCCGCCGCTCAAATGTAATCTCAGACGAAATCGATTGCACGCCCTTGCACGGTGTTTTTGTTTTGTTACCGTCCAATTCTGTTTGTAGTCTTTAGGGTTTCCAGAAAAAAGAGCGTCAGAAGTGACTCAAAAATTATATCGAGAGTATGTATAGCGCCCTATTATGTGGTAATAACAAAACTAAGATTACTAATCTCTTTGCCAAGTTTGGGAGACTGGTGACTATAGAAATATTTGTCTTTGGTCCATGTCTACTCATTGAGACACTTTATTAGAAGGCTCAGGCCCAACTTGACTGGCTTGTTGTTCAAGCAGTTGATTCGATCTCTGGGTTAGAAAAAGTGTTACTGGGTTTTTCTGTGAGGGAAGTCTCAGTCTGGATCATGCGGAGTAATTGCGTAATACACTAACTGTAGCAATGGCTTTCATTTTGAAGGACCAACAACATTCATTGCGTTATTTAAGTTGTGGAGCAGAGAAATTTTTCGAACATATGAAGCAATGGATGAATGATCTTTTAGAAGCAATGATTCGGATTCGTGATTGATAGCGTGCAGTCTGTATTTTCGCCCGGTTTAACA
The DNA here is from genome assembly GCA_927399505.1 of Luperina testacea. NCBI lineage: Eukaryota > Metazoa > Arthropoda > Insecta > Lepidoptera > Noctuidae > Luperina > Luperina testacea. The sequence goes on from OV656769.1 coordinate 3,566,046, forward strand.
TGGGACTTACAATAGATGAAGAAACTACGATACACCATAGCTCTTGTTCTTCAACGGTGTAACGGTGGAGTTTCTTGCCCGTTCTTCTCCATACGAAAACCACCTTTTGGAATGGGCGACTAGAATCAATTCTATTTGTTGTAATTTTTGACGTTCAAAAGTGCCTTTTATGTGCCTATTTGAAATAAATGCTTTGACTTTGACTCCTCTGTTGTGTAAGAACATTGTGTTAAGTGGTATTTCTGCCCAAGTCTTCCGCAGTTATAATCAGCACAGGTGAATGATCTGTCCGAATTGAAGGCCGACAATCGTTTGGTCAGTTTTTTTTAATAATATTATTAGTACTTACTTATTGCTGTACGTGTGTTTGCTCGGCCAACGATCCGAGACAAAAAAATTGTACGTATGTAGTTCGGCCATTAGAATTTTTATATAGCCTGTTTTGGGGCCTTTTTAGGTAAAGCGTTTTATTATATTACTATCAGCGCCCCGCGGTTCCACCCGCATTAGTGTCTATACCGTGGGAATATCGGGATAAAAACTATCCTATGTCCTTCCTCGGGATGCAATCTCTCTCTGCCAAATTTTATCGAAATCCGTTCGCGTGAAAAGGTAACAGACAGACAGACAGTGCTACTTTCGAATTTATAATATTATTATGCATGTAATGACATTTGTTACGTAGTTTTGTATAAGATAGAAAAGAAACGTCTTTTTCTAATGAAAGTTCTCGGATCTGTCATTCACCTGTCTTTTAGGCAGTGGTTGACTATAGGATTCACTTGTCCCACCAATGATAAGTCTGTTATTATTCCCCTGGAGAACCAGGGTAATAATGCTATGCTCAACGTCATCATAGCGGAATAGACGGAGACACAGACAGACAGATGGAAACTTAAAAGCTATGATGCTGAGGATGTAAGTGTCATACCTGATATTTTCATTTGCGGTTTGCGTCTTTGTGAGTGCGGTTAGCAGTTAGCACCCGAGCATTCGTTTATTGAATGTTATAGTGATGAAATATTGCAGACAAATATTTTCATCTTCTGACATATCGTGTAGAACATGGTAAACTCCTGAATTAAAAATTCACACGTCTTTAAATGTTTCGCTCATTATTTAATCTATTTATTAACTGATGTTTATTGTACCTAGCTGTAAACCGATCATTACCAACACCTACATCAATACGCAATAAAACAAAGCGAAATTAGTCAACGTAATTTTTCGGCTCATTCGCTTTTGGTAAACGGTACTGCGAAAGCGGACTTCCCAAAAGACGGAATTTCCTCGCCCCTCAAGAATCCGCATATTACGGTTAGAACTGAATACGAAATGGGGCGGAACTACCCTCTGAATTTCAATCGTATTGCACGTTTGACGATTGTGTATCAATGTTTTCCTGCGTTTTTATTGTCGTAACAGGTGACCATGATGAAATTTTAGTTGTGTTTTTTTGGAAGATATTCGAAATTTAAATGACATGAGTTAAGGCTCCCATAGACAGCCGCGACATGGCGGTGCAACGCGATTTTGGTAGAGCAATTTCCATAAAGTTTACATAGAAATTGTTATACTAGCGTCACGTCGCGCCTCTCTGCGAGATGAGCCTTATAGACTTAGAAGGTATTCGAAATTTGAATTAAGTACATGAGTTTGAATTAAGGAACAATCAAATTGATTGAGAGTTTACAACTTTCGCTTGCAAATTTATCCATAATGAACTGTTAAATGGATTGAATTTTCAATGGCATAATTTTATATAGATAAAACAAACAATGTGCCTTTTAACTGAGTTAATATTATCCTATTGAATGACTATTTCATGAAATATCAATCAATAGGATTATATGAAATTATAAAGTTGTATTGATGATTTTAATTATGTATTATAATTCTGTAAATACATACTTGTTACGCACGCAAATCATATGTTGTTCAACGTACAACCTGACACTGACTGCAAGTTACAAAAAACGTAAGAAAGAGAGTAACATTAAAAGTTATATATACTTATCTATTCTGATTTCATGATGAACCTCTTTAGTTAATTGCTTCATCTGTATGTTTATTATTATGTTTGAAATAGACACATAAATATTGTTTAGATGTTAATAGTTTTTTTTTATATTTTAATCTTAATCTGATTTTACGATGTTATCTGCATCATTCTAGTTATTTAATTATGACTGAGATGCAAATTTGTATTAGAAGAAGATTCAAAATTACTTACAAGTTACATTTTTTCACTTCATACGCAACAGCGTATAAGCAGCAAGCAAATTGCTTTACCATTTTAATAGTCAGGGTAAAAACATTGAAATGTTTATACGTATAATGGATATTGATAAACAAGAATAAGTTAATATTAGTACTTGTGCAATAATAAAACAAAACTATAATGATAAAAGGTGTAAAAAACCGCACTACATACAAAATATGTGTGAAAGACTCAGCAGTCTACCTAAACGTCCCATAAAATTTAAATAATGATGCTAGTAATTAATTCAATAAATTGCTACAAAAACAATACAGTTTATATTATTACTAGCTGTGCCCCGCGGTTTCACCCGCGTTACTTTGAGGAAAAACTTACTAAAATATATTCCATTACTTTAAGAGCATTACTTAAGATTATTACATTTCTTATTATTATTAGGTACTTGCTAGCAGCGCCCCGCGGTTTCAGCCGCAAAAGTGTCGATCCCGTGGGAATGTCGGGATAAAAGCTATCCTAAGTCCTTTCCCGGGACTCAAACTATATCTATACCGAATTTCATCTAAATCGGTTCAGCGGTTTAAGCGTGAAGAGGTAACAGACAGACAGACACACTTTCGCATTTATAATATTAGTATAGATATAGTATGGATGGATTTGTGCGTGTGATCGCTAACGATTAAGTTCAGATCACGATTGTCGATGAATTAAATCTAATTGCGATGAAAAAGTCGTGCGTGCGATGTGCGATTAACGCGCGCTTTTTTGGCGATCTCCTTTCAAGTCGGATAAGGTTCGGTTCTCAGGGTGCGACAGTCGCGAACTGGTTGTTAATAATTCATCTTCAATTACTTTACATTAATTGTTGGATCTTCTGATTGATTGTTATCTTGAAACGGGCCGAACATTTTATTTTTTATAAAAGGCCGTACTTTAAATTTTTTTTTTTAAAGGCCTCTTGTACAAAAGGCCTTGCGGGGTAATTGCGTACCTAATACACATAAAATGACAATTGATAGCAATTTCTTTCATTTTGACAATTTGACCATATTCATTGCGTTATTTACGTTGTCGAGCAGACGAATTTTTCAATGATATGAAGCAATGGTTTACAAATATCCTTCAATACTCTCGCGATTGTGATTGAAAGTGTATTACGCAATTAGGATGCTGGTGTTTTGTAATATATAAATATCAGAAACAGTTAATTGTTGACCTCACTTAAGGCTCCTACAAACAGGCGCGACACGCGATATAATCGCGCGCTACACAAAGGCACCGCTCGTTACGCGACTTGCGGTGCCTTTGTGTCGCGCGCGATTTTATGGCGTGTCGGGCCTGTTAGAAGGAGCCCTTAAAATTAGATACGAAACTCACTGCTGAACAAAAGTTCTTCTTCCTCGTATGTCATTATGTACAATAATATGTATTCAATCAATATATCTCTAAAACACCATTAAAAATAACAGCTAATCACATTAATACGATTTGCAGTAAAACATAAACAGTAACAATTAAAGCAAGAAAAATATGATAGATATTTAACCGTTAAGGCACATTTGCACAAGTTTCTACAATAAATGTACAGTAATATATTCAATAAATCTGAAGCAACAATTGACTAGCATCGACGAACACTGTTTAGAGCACAGATATAGAATCTGTGGTATAAAAGTTAAGACGGTGCAACTTTTATTGTTGTTTGCAACTTATGGTATGCCACAGACAATGCAATCACGTCGTGTAAGTCTGTCTTCATCGATACATTAAAATCCTCATTTTATGATATCAATTATGTCTGTATCCATTTTATGTTGTCAATTATATCTGTGCTTGCAATAGTTTCGATTTAACAACAATACATTGCGGTAAAGTTTTACCGTCTTCTACCGCAATTAATCAGTTTAAATTCTGTAAAAGATAATGAAAATAAATGATGTTATGAGTTTACGAGTCCCGCTGATTTGATTTGATTTTATTGTCGGACTTTCCGAACATATTACCGTTTTTTTTTAAATTTTCTTTTAAAATAAGTATAAAAAAAAATTGCCGGTAACCCTTTATAATCCAGAGGGCCAGTAGACTCCAGCGGGGTAATTGCGTACCACACTATCAGTAGCAATGGCTTTCATTTTGATAGTTCTACAACATTCATTGCGTTATTAACGTTGTTGAGCAGACACAGTTTTCGAACATCATCATCTTCCTAGCCTTTTCCCAACTATGTTGGGGTCGGCTTCCAGTCTAACTGGATGCAGCTGAATACCTGTATTTTACATGGAGCGACTGCCTATCTGACCTCCACAACCCAGCTAGGCTACTGGGTAATACGATACCCCTTGGTAAGGCTGGTTGTCAGACTTTCGGGCTTCTGGCGACCCGTAACGACTGTCAAAGATCCACGAATGACAGCCGGGACCAACGGCTTAACGTGCTTTCCGAGGCACAGAGGGGTCTCGGTATGTAAAGATGGTCACCCATCCACAGACCAACCGCGGCAAGCGTGGCTTAACCTGATCGATCGACCTTTGCGGCTGTTATTATTTAGCAAAAATAAAGCAACAGATTAAGGCTCCTTGAAACAGGCGCTACACGCGATAAAATCGCGCGCGATTCGCGTAGCGCGTCGCGCCTGTTTGCAGGAGCCTTTAGCAATATCCTTCAAAATGATCCCAATCCCAATGAATCCTTCAAATTGAAATCGATTATGTGTGACGCAATTACGGTGTTGTGGTCTTCTACTGGGGTCTACTAACTATAAACAGGGTTACCAAATTGACTTTTCAACAAAATTTGGTTATTGGTTTGTTTGGGTTAATGTTTTGTTAATTAGGGTTACAATAGTTCAAAGGTCAACTAACCCTTTTCTGATGACGATATAACAACATTAGACCCTGATGGCCGTCGGGGTCCATTGTACAGATGCCGCCAGCACATCAAGCTACCCGAAATTGTCAAATTTTCTCAATCAACTTTAAACCTTATATTTTAAAAATCTATTAAAGAAATTTGGCAGATTTTAGTAGAAGGGCCCGTGGCTAAATAATAACAGCCGCACTGGTCGATCGACCAGGTTAAGCTACGCTTGCCGCGGTTGGTCTATGGATGGGTGACCATCTTTACATACCGAGACCCCTCCGTGCCTCGGAAAGCACGTTAAGCTGTTGGTCCCAGCGGTCATTCGTGGATCTTTGACAGTCGTTACGCGGGTAGTCAGAAGCCTGAAAGTCTGACAACCAGTCTTACCAAGGGGTATCGTATTACCCAGGAAATGTGTTGTGGAGGTCAGATAGACAGTCGCTCCATGTAAAATACTGGTATTCAGCTGCATCCGGTTAGACTGGAAGCCGACACCAACATAGTTGGGAAAAGGCTAGGCAGATGATGATGATATATTGTAGTAGCTTGATGTGTTGGCGTTTGTACATACGTTTTGTCGTGGATGTCGCCTAAATAATCCATTCTAGAAATATCCCGATATTCCCACGGGATCGACACTTATGCGGGTGAAACCGCGGGGCGCAGCTAGTTTATAAATAAAGTTGACTATTTTAATAGTTTTACGCAGTATTAATTTACTCGTTAACTTTTAATAAGTTTCGTAATCGGCTTATTATGTTAAGTATTCCTATACTTTGTGTAGGATTGAATAATTTCCAAAAGCGTTGCTAAGCGGATCTAAGTCGGCATAATTATCGATTCGTTAGTAATCGATTCCATGGAATTTGCATTTTTCGATGACTTGACGATCTTTGCCTTATATCCTACTAGCGAGCAGCTCCTGTTTTTACGACTTTTTTACTTCTTAATTATATTCGAGTTTAATATTAATGTATTTTACCAAGAACCTTCCGGAATAAATTCTCTAAATAATGATGAAAACCGCATCAGAATCCGCTGCGTAGATTAATAGACCAACACGGTCACACCGACAATGCTTGGCCAGACTGGCAGCGTGAGGCGGGAAGCGGCGCGGGTGCGGAAATGCGCGCGATCTGCCTGTCCGCAGTCGTGCGCGGCTGCTTTCTGCGTGTTGTCGTGTCCAGTGTTTGTCAAAAGATAATTTGGATGAAGAAGACTTATTTTTACTAGAAAAAAGCTCGAACTAGTTTAAAAACCCCGGTCCCCACGCGGGCCGCCCGCGCGCCCTGCGGCCACTTGTATAAACGAGTTACTCGTATGGCATGAGTTGCACGCGCGCTCCCCGCGTCGAGCAGCCCGCGCCGCTCACCGCGCCCGCGTGCTCACTATGGACACTCAAATGAAGTTCATTATATTCAGACAATTCTAATTTTTCCACCTCTTTATTAGTGGTTGTAATGGCAATCATATCACTTGGTTTTAGTAGGTTTTTGTATTTTATTTTTTATTTATCCTTCTGATAGCTTCTGATTTAGTAAATGTGAGGACTTTGTAGGCCTTGTAGACTAGATCTGTAGACCAATTTTTATTTTATCAAGTACCTGGTACGTGTTGACAGACCTACGCTGTCCTCCCATACCTACTGTAATTTGAAAACATTATAAAAGCCAATTATTTTTAAAAAGAGTAAGCGTGGCGTTCTCCATAGGAAACGACCAATTGGAACCGTGCACCTAGCTTCTGACGTTTCAGAAGTGTCCATGAGTTTACATGAAATAAAATATTTTTATTTTGATGAAGTTCTTATGTTTGAGTACGTCGCGCCGCGCCCGCCCCGCGCCCGCGCTGCCAGTCTGGCCAAGCACCGACTTTAATTTATAATGTGTATGGATTTGTCTTTTGAGGCTGCTGCTTTTTAACAGTGCCTTGTGGTGGGTCTGTTAGAAGGTATTTCATTAGAAAATGAACTGTAATATGTTTATCACCATTTCTCTAAAATTATCACCTGTTCTGTTCTCTATCATAATTTATTAACATGTTCTAAAACTGAGTTTTTTGTTGCCATTTTGGGTATATCCAAAGTTCGTAAAGTACATTGGCATATGACATCAAATTAAAAATCATTTAGCAATAATTAATTAATTAAAGGACGCGGTATATTGGTGTAACCCAACAATACGCAACTTCACTTCTGACCAGGGTTGTCAAAACAATAAAGGATGTTTTGTTAAGTTCACAAAATGTTCTAGCGTTTCCTGTCAGTTTCTACTTAGCTAACAAAATGCAAAAAAATATTGTGGCTAAAAATCGAGTCCCTAACTTAAATGTTACTTCACGAAGAAGAGAAAACAGCCTCAGCCAGCAAGCAGAAAGTATTTCAAACAGCCACATCAATCAAAACTATATACATCAAATTATGTTTGCCAAAACAATTAAGGGACAAATTCCTCAGGGGGCAACCCGACCTGTGCCGCTGACAAACCGATTTTACAATGATCTGGTCTGGCAACACTGAGATGTTATACAAACAAAACATTGTACGGACTACGGAACCCAAATAGGATTTCCTAACCGGAAACAGTATGTATTAGCATAATGTGTGCCACAGAACGGGGACAACTGAAATGAAAAGTTGTTTTCAGACTTGGCATTTAATTTAGGACGTTTTTGAAGCCGGTTTGGCGAGGTAAATGCGCAATAGACAAATGTCAATGTTTGGACAGATGTCACATAACGTGCTGGCTTGGGTGGTAATGTGGATTTTTTTGCCATAATTGTAAAGAATTCTGTGAGGTAATATTTTTTTTTTCGGATTTGTGGAGCTAAGTTTGGATTAAGTTGGACAGTTTTTTGTATTTTTTACTTCTGTATAAGTATTTTTAAATTTAACATAATACTTACTGTACTTAGATTTTAAAATAATTTATTAAAAATAGAATTAAAAGCAAAGATTATTCAAAACCGGTTAGATTAGAAGAGACTTTAACTTTTCGTCTCTTCTAGAACATTCTTTTGACGAAGTACTAAACAAAATATTAAAATATCGATGACGACATGATTTAATTGACATATTTAAGTAACTGGTTCGAACCCTAATGATTGCGTATATTAGAGCCCGTAGACTATATTATTACCTATTGAGACTTGATATATAAAAACCTATATTATATTATATCAGTGTATTGAGATGAATTTTATAGTCTAAAGTTGTCATCGTGTTTGTTACCGAAGGTTCAAAGTTTTAAAGGTTTTCTATAGGTCGATAATAAATAAAAGTTAGTTACCTTTTCCCATCTTTGGTGGGAAATTCTCTCATAAAAGATACAGATTGGAAGTTTCTAGGCTTATTGCCGGTGTCAAATACGATTGGAATCTAAAACATTTTGTAATGTTCAAGTTTGTCGTGTTAATGGATGTAGTTGGAGTGAGGTTTCTGTTTATACCAAACACTATTAGAATTGTATAAAGTTTTATTGCTTTTAGATGCGTTGGTCTTGTTACATTTTTGTGGTTTATTTTATACATAGTTTAGAAATGTTGAGACTCACAATCGATTCTTTCAAGAAATTATAAAAATCCGTCTTGAACCTATTGGAAGCTCTGGACTCTTTAGAATGATAGGGCCTGATATAGAAGTTAGGATATAAGAGCGAGCGAAGTGAAATCGAAATTTATGGCACTCGAATCTGTCTCGGATACTTTAGGGTTAGGTTTTCATCATCTGCCTAGCCTTTTCCCAACTATGTTGGGGTCAGCTTTCAGTCTAACCGGATGCGGTATTTTACATGTAGCGACGCCGTATCTGACCTCCACAACCCAGTTACTGGGTATCGTATACCCCTTGGCAAGACTGGTTGTCAGAGTTTCAGGCTTCTGACGACCCGTAACGACTGTCAAAGATCCACAAATGACAGCCGGAACGAATGTCACGGTGTGTCATTAATCATGTGTTATCGTTCACTAATTACCAGTCACCCTATATCAATATTACTAACAACATTGCTAACTAATTAACTATTTCATGATTTTGTCGTATAGAACAAGAAGCAGGCTCACTCGCAGTCTAAAACTAATTAAAAATCAGGTCACAATCTGCGACAATTAATTCATGTCGCTCTAATGGTACTCCACCTTGAACACGTGCAAACTGTCACACAGCACTACTTAAGGTGTGTGCTGTTACACATGGATCTATTTAGCATGGATATCACATGAACAATGACTTGTAATTCGCTCAATTATGGTCGCGATTGTAATCGTACGAGTATGTTGACCCTTGTGAGATGCGTATCTGTAGACCTATTTATAGGTGGGTAGGAAGATAATGGCTGAGTGAAATTTGTGTAGTTGCAAGTGGATTTTGCTGGTGCAAAAGGCAGTATATTTAGTAAAAAAAAGAGCAAGAGAAAAAAATAAAAAGCGAAAAGAGTAATCTATTCCATTATTAATATGTCATCGTTAATGGTAGCAGCATCTTGCTAATTCTAAAATACCGATGTGGCAGTTTTCATTTTGACCCCTCGATCGAACTTTTGACCCCAATTTAAAAGACCATTGTTCACATGTTTAGGGGTAGACCAATTTGGGGTAATATTATAATGACATACTTTTCTCATGTCAGCATGAGCAATACTAAAATTAACTCATTAAAAGGTCTTAAATTATGGTCAATCAGTCTGCATGGTTGGTAGAAGGATTGATTGTCTAATTGCTCAGTACAATGTCATCTCTCGTAGAGGTCCTTTCAATTCAACCCTAAAAGTTGCTTAATGGGTAGTGTAGTGTATTTGATAGATATGTAAACACTATCCACGAATGGCGGGACAAGGTACAAACTGAGTACTGTACTCTATGGAGGTAGGCCTGCACGAGAAATACTTGATGTGGCAGTGAGCCAATGTAAGGGGAAAGCGCCAGGGAAGCCCGCGAACTTTGAATTTTCTTACGTTATTGCAATTTGCAGATCAAAGACAGGTTGTATGTTGAACAAAATATGATTAGCGACTGCAACAAGTATGTTTTTACTGAATTATAATCATTAAAATCATCAATACAACCCTCAAGTTCATAGAACCCTATTAAAGGACTATTTGAAATAGAAACATAAGTAAATTTGAATTTCGCCGGTTACCCTGCGGCTTCCACCTTAAATCAATTTAAAATTTTATATTTGAGGCTCTATGGATTTTTATATTTGAGGCTCTATGGAGTATATCCTTTTTACCCGCTTATGTATCCAACCATGTTTATATTAGGCATGGTTGGATACAATGAGCTGAGAGTTAGGCGTGAGTTTGCACTTGTCTCTTATTTATTTAAAGTACATAATTAGAGGCAAGATTCATAACGCCAACATATTAGGGTTGGTGTGTTTGAGTGTGCCCGACAGATATGTGTGGCGGCGACGGCGGCCTCAGCTGCTGGCTATACCTCGTGGCCGCACTAATCTGTTAAATCAGGCGCCCCTGACGCGGGCGCTTCGCACCCTTAACCTTGTAGCAGAGGAGATAGACGTTTTTGCGTGTACACTGAGTGAATTCACAAGGATAACCATATATGTAATAAGTTTTAGAAAATAAGTTTTTAAGTTTGCTTCACTGTTGCATTGGGTTTTACCTGTAAAAATAGTTGTAAGTGAGGATATAAATAAATAAATAAAAAACGGAATCAACAGGGTTCTACAGGTAGCTTTGAGCGATAAGCGTCAAAACACGCGATTATAAATAGACTACTTACAATCAACATTGGCCATTCACATGATCGTGATTACATGTGTCATGTTATCATGTTCTGTCGTATGATCACGCGACTATCCCAATGCATGATTTTAACCCGGTTTGACCCCTTTTCAACTTTGTATTTTTTCCTCGCATAACACAACTGTCGATATATATATTAGAGCCAGGAATTTGAGAAAATTTTCAAGTTATGAAACTACAAGCTGAATTAAGTTTAAGTTGTCGTTCCATGTGTAAATAGATCGGCCAATCTCCTTCTTGGATTTGGCCTTGTACTGTATTGCAGCAGGTCTGGTTCGCGGCGCCTGTAAACATGTGCGAGGTAGCGCATCCTGTGATTCTTGATGCGTTTGGTTACTGTTTTTCGTCTAAGATTTTATGCATTTTCTTTTGTCTTGGTTTATTCCTAGCGTGGCTAGTCAAGTCTCTCATGATAACTCGCTCATATCTGCCGAGTCTTGGCCTGTTGTTAGCTTTAATGAGTGCCGATACGGTTGAACCATGTATCATGCACGGTACGATCACCATTCGATACATGAGTCTATTGAATTTCCAGTCCATCTTTGAGTTTTTATGAATGGTAGTAATGATTTGGCGTTTCTCATGGCCTGTTCGCAACGTTTTTTTGTTGTGCTTTGTCTGCTTAATGCTTAATGCTGTTAGATGTTATGTATGTGCCTAGGTATTTAATTCAATCAAATGTTGATATACTTATTCCATTAAGGGTCACATAGGTCGTTTTCTGTGTAGCTATGAGGTCCCTAATTAGTATTTTTGTTTTGGAGTTTTGTGAATTGTGTTTCCTCGTCAAGAGTTCTAAGGACTTCGTCGATGACTAGTGTAAACAGGCGAGGGGACAGAGGGCAACCTTGTTTGACTCCCTTTCCTCTGATAATCCAACTGCTTTGCTGGCCACACCATTTGATGTATGCTCGTTCATTCATGCATACCTTGCTTATCTTGTTGTTTAGCGATTTGTTGGTTCATTGCAATAATTATGATGTTTCTTAGTGCATTGAGGTCGACGTTGTCAAAGGCTTTTTCTACGACGAGGGCGAGTACATAAATTCACAGGTCAACAATTTTTTTTCCAAGAAACCAGACTATACTTTTCCGAAGGATTTTGACGCGCTGAATTCAAATCTTGCCTCAAAATTGCTCTATCACGTCAGGGTTTCGAGATATCCTAACCTAAAAGTGCAAAAAATACCGTTTTTGCTCATTTTTGAGGTTATGTAGCACGGCCGATCCTATTTTCTTTCTAAAATTATTAATAGCATCTCAAAGGACTAGTTTTTCTCTTTAAAATGACGTTGAGTTTACTCAAATATCTTTTTTTTTCGCTGAGAAATTGCATTTTGAAATTTTCCAATAGAAAATGTATGTGTATGAATTCTCAAACGTAGAACAATACACGTACGAAAATTTCAAAATGCGATATCTCAGCGAAAAAAAAAGATATTAGAGTAAACTCAACGTCATTTTAAAGAGGAAGACTAGTGCTTTGAGATGCTATTAATAATTTTAGAAAGAAAATAGGATCGGCCGTGCTACATAACCTCAAAAATGAGCAAAAACGGTATTTTTTGCACTTTTAGGTTAGGATATCTCGAAATCCTGACGTGATAGAGCAATTTTGAGGCCAGATTCGAATTCAGCGCGTCAAAATCCTTCGGGAAAGTATAGTCTGGTTTCTTGGAAAGCGTGTTCGTCAAATTTTGTCGAACAGTGATATTTTACCTGCGCCCCATTCTTCGTCTAAGACCGTCTTCGTTTAAACGTAAAGATGTTGTCGTCTGTTGATATATTGTTTAAAAAGGCAACTTGGTAGCCCAATTCCGTTATTATATCGTCTATTTTTTTTGTATGTATTAGACGTAAATTCTTTAACCTTTAACCCGTATTGCAAACCAATATGCGAATGATTATCGAGACATTCGCATATTTAGGGTTATTGTTTTTTGGAATTGGTACCTGCACGGTCTCCAGCCACGTGTCGGGCGCTTCGTTCTGTGTCCAGGCTTTGTTCATGTGTTTGGCGTCGCACGTGACGGCTTCCTGTAATATTTGGGGTATCGCTTTGTAACAGTCAATTACCTCTTAGTCAGTTCCGGGAGCTGTCCCGTTACGCATTTTATTAATGGTTCCCATTACGTTTTTGTTGTTCATACTATGTTAATGAGCTGGCCAATTGGGGGCAGTGATGTACAAGATACCTTAAATAAAGTATCTGGAATACAAAATGCAAAATACTTTTAAATTAAGTATTTCAGATACCAGATGCAAATACCTTTCTGTAATTGTATCTGAAATACAAGATATAAAATACGTATCTTTCAAATACTTTTTATAGATAAAATACTTTTGTAAAAAAATTTTTTAATGAAAGTTTATTTTTTTACATGTAAATCGCGTTGATTGCGCAAACGTGATACAACATAACAGATTCACTGTCCATAAAGTAGACACAATAGTTAAACAATCAACATGAATCACATTGTGATTCATGGGACAGGGAATGATTATAGTTTTCAAAACTTTATATTTTTTTTTTAAGTTTTAATTGAGACTTAAGTAAAACTAGTTCTTCAAACAGTTTATCACTCATTTTTCTTCGATGAGGCCTCATGATCATGCCCCCAAATGAGAAGAGTCGCTCCACAGGGGCAGAACTTGGCAAACAGGTGTTGTATTTGAAAAATATTTTTTTCATTGTAGGGTAAGCATTTCAGCTTTTTATGTTGGTATCTTTATTATATAAGTATTGCAATGTTTCTAAGTCAGCTGCCAGTAGATCCTGTGTTTTCGGCACTTGCAATGGAGGAATCAGAATGCTCTAAAAACATGTAGGTAATAAGATTCATCTTTTGACTTTTTTTATGTCACCTTCAATATTGTTTAAAGCCTCAGATTTTTGTTTTTCAGTGCGATTAATTTTTCGTGTTTCATTCAGGATAAGTTCTTTTACATATTCTTTCTGCGCTTTTGGTACCCGTCTCATTTTAAAGAATGGATGTGACACTGAGGCCAATATTGCATCATTTGCTGCAGTCTCTAACTGCTAAAACTTTTTAAAACGTCTATTTAAGTTTTCTTCAATCACATCTAACAGAGAGCCGCAGTATTTTAGATTTTCCGTCCTAAAACATTTGATCACATTGAATTCTCACTAGCTCGGGTAACAGAGAACCATAATAAGTGTCTTTTTCCCCATGCAGGCTTTGAATAGCTTCTGCTATTGGCTTTGAACAGTCCACATATTCACTTAAGAAGTGAATTTCATTTTCCTTCAACGGAGATAATTTTAACATTTTCATGGTTTCACCAAGAACCGAAAATAACTAAATCAATAGTGCGTTCAGTTTCATCTACGACAACGTTAATATTTAAAATTATTGTCACCTAGATGTCACAATAAAATCACCAATTACTAAAAGTATTTTAGCAAACATAGTATCTACAAAATACTAAGATACCAAACAACAGGTATTTAAATACAAGATACAAAATGCATTTCAAAAAAGTATCTGAAATACAGATACAAGATACGTATTTTGTATCTTGTATCTGTATTTCAGATACTTTTATCTTAGATAAGTCACATCTCTGATTGGGGGCTGTTCGTTTGAAACTGGGCTTTCGTGGATTGTCCTTGTTCTATACGTGTGTTGTACTGGTTAACTAAAGCCTTAATATGATGTGGTGTTTTGACGTTGATTGGTACTTGCATTAGAATTATCAGGTTGCTGTTGTAATGATGGTCGTCGGTCGTGAACCAGCTATCATAATGCTGGTTCTTGTAGAGGATGTGTATGTGGCCGGGTTCTGGTTCGTCGTTAGTGAATACACCAGTGTGATGCTGGTATCCGTGTGCACATGCACATTTACGAGATAGGTAAAACTCGGCCGCGGCGATCAGAATATCCTCTCCTCCCCAGAACGTATTGTTAAACTGCGTGGTTATCTATTTTGTTATCCTTTGTTCCTGGGTGAGATTGCTTCCAGGGAGAAATTCCTGTATATTATTTAGAAGTACTAGGTGAATTCTGTCGTCATCTCGATGCAACAAAACATATGAAGCGAGGTCTTAACGGACAGACACGTGATCGATTATAAAGATTTATAAAACGTTACAAAATTAATAACTGTCGCTCGACATCTAATCATGTATTATGTTCATCTTTTTGAGCCTATGTCAAAAGTAAAAATATTTTATTATCTTGTACGAGTTGGGCCCAGTAAGTGGCCAGACCAATCCTTAATCCATTCACGGATGGTAAATCCAATTAAATGTTGCAAATAATTCATCTAAACTTTTTTGCATCACTGTACCAGGGTCACAGTCTCCATAAAAGGTAAAAGGCAACGAAAACGACCACTGAATACATAAAGGATCAATGTACACAATGTATACATCTATACATACATGTATAGTATATGTATACCCACTACCGGTTGCGTAACATCCGGTCCTAGTTTGGACATACAACGTCTGATATGAATTTTTATTCGATATTTTTCCTTTCGATTTTTCGCAACTGCCATTTTGGATGCAGTAATCGTGCTTGTTGTGTTTTTAATGCGTCATTGGTTTTAGGCGGTTTGAATACAAGGAAAAAAACTACTGAGTTTTTTGTTGTCGACTGTGAACCGATTGATTTGTGACTGCGTAGTACATACTCGCGACCGACGTGCGTGTATGAGCGGCATCCTAATTGGTAATCCATTGCTCGAATCATATGATCGAATTTGTCTGCTCAATAACATAAATAAGGCAATGAATGTTGTTGAACTGTCAAAATGAAAGCTATTCCTACTTTTTTAGTGAGTTGCGCAATTAAGGCTCGTTCACACAGGCGCGACGCGACAGGCGACATGCGACACAAAGGCACCGCAAGTCGCGCAACGAGCGTCGCGCCTGTTTGCAGGAGCCTTTAAGGTGCCGGTCATCGGTCCATCTTATGACTGCCTCGTTGGTCTATTGGTCGCTAGCGCTAATGCTGAGCATGAGGACCTGGGTTTGACTCCCAGATCGGGTAAACTGTTTTTTTTTTCACCTGGAATTCTTCAGTAGCAGCCGGGATTCTGGATTTGTGCCCGGCTGGTGGCAATAAGGCTCCTACAAACAGGCGCGACACGCGATAAAATCGCGCGCGACACAAAGGCACCGCAAGTCGCGCGACTTGCGGTGCCTTTGTGTCGCGCGCGATTATATCGCGTGTCGCGCCTGTTTGTAGGAGCCTATAGGGCCGCTGCCTATTACATGAGACTTCAACATAACTGGCGAAAGGACTGGTGATGTGGGTGAACTACCGGTACACCTCTGCTGAACCCCTTTGGGGATTACAGGCGTGATGTTATGTTACTTCTACGTTAGCCTTTGGCGAATACGAAAATTATAAGCAGAGAGCATGTATTCCTTCATTCCTGGGCCCTGATTCACTATGACCAGTCAATGATTCCTTCTTCGAAACCACGTCAAATCCTAATCGCTAATCACGCCAATCTCGCGTCCATTTCGCACGGTTTCTTTCATTGTGTCCTTGGAGAATAGAATTAAGGAGAACTGACACTTATGAGGCGAAGGTTGAAAAAGTGTCCAGCTTTAAGCAGTAAATAACAGTTCAAAAACCCTCCACAATGGCGCTAGTGTAGGCAAAGGGTATGGTATGAATGTAGCAGTTGTTGACGGATTGAGTTAGAAAAATTAATATTTTTAGTGTCTAGAGTAGTTAGTGACAGCCCAGTATACCTAACCTCAACTATTTACGTAGTCCAAAATAATTTTGTAAACATAACCTAAAATTCGTCTGTGTTTCCGAGCGCATACGCCCGAATCTCTTCAAAGTAAGAGTGCACAGGCTTCTTCTGGATAAGCTCACTCCATCGTCGACAGTCTTTGTCACCTCTGACCTAGACTAGAGTCTAGAGCAAATGCTTTAAAAAAAAATGACTTCTGTAAGATATTTACCCTGTTGCTACTGTGGCACCACCCTTATTTAACGCAGTTTGACGGACACATTTTAGGCTCCTACAAACAGTTGCGACACGCGATATAATCGCGCGTGACACAAAGGGACCGCTCCTTGCGCGACTTGCGGTGCCTTTGTGTCGCGCGCGATTTTATCGCGTGTCGCGGCTGTTTGAAGGAGCTTTTTCACAACAGAGTCAGTTCTCCTTACTTCTATTCTCCATGATTCTCATAGAGAATACGGCCCCTGCAGAAATAAAGCCGTCAAAACCTTATCACCATAGTAACTTAGTTTATCCCAATTCGCGGCGCATGATAAGCATTTGTTTCACTGCACAAATGTTTCTTTCTTACTCTGATCGCCGTGGAAATTGCAATCATTAACACATTGTTGCATAACGTCGCAGCCAATCATAGATTATTGGTGCCAAGGTTACCGACGTTTGCGTTTATTTTCTTTTGAATGCCTGTATTTACTTTGATTTGGATGGGATTTGCTTGTGATAACCTGAAACTTTAACGTCACATGACACCGGAAGGACAATCCATCATTCCAAACTAATATTATAAATTCGAACGGATTTCGACAAAATTTGGCAGAGAGAGATTGCATCCCGGGGAAGGATATAGGATAGTTTTTATCGACATACCTACCTCGCGGGCGAAGCCGCGGGCGGAAGCTATTTTTCTTATATAAGGGTGATGCGATAACCTGTAGCCCGCAAAAAATAATCACTACTTACATCTAAGAAAGAAAATACGTTTATTTGCGACAAACATGACGCATAAAAGTAAAAGACACAAACAACAGAAAAAGCAAAAATAACAAATTGGGAGAAAGTATGCGTCACATCTACGCAAAACGGCCAACGCTCAGCATAATGCTAAGACCCTAAACGAGACAGAGCCCCAGCGCTGGTCTCAGCGGTGGTCATCTCTCTAAGTTCATATAATAGGGTAATTATTGAATGACTATTTCATGAAATCATGACATTTGAGCCCAGATAAGGCCATAAGGAGTTTTATTGCTAATTCTAATGATTTTATTTCTATAAATACATTTTTGTTGCGGCCGCTAATCATAATTAGATCAACATAAAACCTGATATCAGGGACTTGAAACATTACTCAAAATAACGTTACGCGTAGTTCCGGTAACGATAATTTGTACCGTTCCACCAGGATCGTACAAAAATTTATTCCTTGGCTATAACGATACTGATAAACGGAACGAAATCTTAAACTGTTCACTAACAATATTATCAATCAAATCAAATAATCAAAAAAATCAATCAAATATTATTAACAATATTATCTATAAATAAATATACTTTAGAATTAGGTTCCTTTGGTTCCATTTATGTAAAATCAGGGAAATTCTTTGACAGTTGTATATAAAATGGCTATAACACGAAAAATTGCCGTAGTGTCTCAATTTGATAGACAATTAATATCGCAGGCCGTACATACCTGTTGAAACTACAAAGTTCCTTTGGTTCCATTTATGTAAAATCAGGGAAATTCTTTGACAGTTGTATATAAAATGGCTATAACACGAAAAATTGCCGTAGTGTCTCAATTTGATAGACAATTAATATCGCAGGCCGACCACACCACCTGAGGAGGAGGCATACCTGTTGAAACTACAAACATTTTGTAAAGTTATCGTCAAGAAATGTTTCCTATACAAAAGGTAGAAAAGATGGAAATCAAAGGAACCTCCAAAAGCACAACAAAGATTCGCGCTTGCCCAGATTTTTTAACAACTAGCAATCTAATTTTTCTAGTTTATCTTTTAATCAGTTTCAACTTTCAAATTATGAGAAGCAATGTTATAGCTGTTAGTGGTCATAGACAAAAAAATAGCCGTTACTTCGAACCCGGACCTGCGAGATCTCTCAATACAATGTCGATGTATACCTACCTACTTATTATAAGTCGGACGGTGAAAGAGCTTGGAGAGAAGAGCATAGATATGTAGATAGAGCATAGATATCGTCGCCATAAGGCTCCTTCAAACAGGAGCGACACGACACGCGACACAAAGGCACCGCAACGAGCGGTGCCTTTGTGTCGCGCGCGATTATGTCGCGTGTTGCGCCTGTTTGTAGGAGCCTTTAAGGCTCCTTCAAACAGGCGCAACACGACACGCGACACAAATGCACCGCAAGTCGCGCAACGAGCGGTGCCTTTGTGTCGCGCGCGATTATATCGCGTGTCGCGCCTGTTTGTAAGAGCCTTTAGAGTGAAAACCGCGGGAATGCTATTGCATTTCTCGTAAGTAGCATTTTATGCATTTCGGACAATCTTAGGTATAGTATCAAAAAGTTCTTGATATAAAAGCGGGTTAAATGTCCATATTAATTAATAATAATACAGAACCTTCTTTTTTGAAGTCGGTTAAAAGAAACAAAAGATGCCGTACAAAAATTTTACAGTACGCGCAGTTCTTTCTTCCTCCTGAAAAATAACCTGTAACTGTCTTTTTCTTTCTTTTACACTTTCGAGGTTTTCACTCTAAGGCGTCGATATGTGGATAGAGCATAGATAATTATATTGAAAAAATTAGATCTAGAATCAGTCTTAATTAATCAACCCGTGACAAAATTACGACATTATTTTTAATGGCTGACCATATCTTTTTTATTTCAGTCAATTTATGTTCAGGTTAAAGTGTTGTTTTTGTTAAGGCCAGGACTCTCGGAAATCTCGGAATCGACCTATTTTTGATTCAACATTAAACAATCAAATATTCTTTGTTTTAATCTGAAAAAAATGTATGGCATAGTTTAACTAACATTCTTGATTATTCTATGGTTCAAAACACGATATTTACAACTTCACTCGATCATAAAAAATCGCAAACAAATCGAAAACAGCGAAGTTTTTAATCGTTTTTCAAGTCGTATTTGAAGTAGACTTAACTTTTACTCGCAAAAAATATATCAAAAAATAGGCAATGATGTATAGTAGAACATTCTACGGTTAATTTTTTTCAAAACTGATTTTTATTGTCTTAACAAGATATAATCTAAAAAGGCGGCCTGCGCGCTTCACTTCAGTAGCCCGCCGGGCGTTACCGAGGTAGGACCTGTGTCGCTTTTGCTGGCTCGCCGCGTTCCCGCTAATCGATCGAAATATACGTTGTGTTATTGTTAATTTCCGTGTTTGTGTATTAGTTTCAAAAATCAGTCTGTAAATATTGTTTAGGTTCTAGTATGAATAATTAAACTAAATATTAGTTTGTTATAATATAGTTGTAATATATAGTGATAATTAAGATTAAATTATGGGGAATAAAAACAGAAGAAAGAAAAAAATGTTTAGCATTGAACTGCAAAGCTTAAAAAAATAAGGTAAGTTTGATTATTATTTTTCTACGTATTTATAACTACCCACTTATAAGACGACGCGACAGAATAATATTGTAGTTGTATAGGTTCTCTTGCTTTCGTCACAGTACTAGCAGTAGCAGGTCGGTACCATAAATTTACAATTATCGTAATATCTGTAATAGATTTTCAACTTTACTACAACGGAATAAGGTTTATATTCAATTGCAAAATTTGAGTTTTTTGAGTTTGTGTTAGGTAAAATATTATATTTTTTTGAAGTGAAAACTTCTTTAGCATTATTGTGATTTGAAAATTTTATGAAACGAAAAAGCTACAGTAAAAAGAGATAAGATTTAACGTGGGAGAAAGTGAGATAGGAAGCATTATACAGTGTTTTTGTTTTTTATTATTACAAATGACATCACATTTAATCCTATGCTACTAATTTGTGATGATGATGATGATGGTGATGGTGTTGGCGATGGCGATGGTGATGGTGATGGCGATGGTGATGGCGATGATGATGATGGTGATGGCGATGGAGATGGCGATGGCGATGGTGATGGTGACGGCGATGGTGATGGCGATGGTGATGGTGATAGCGATTGTGATGGCAATGGCGATGATGATGATGGTGATGGCGATGGTTATGGCGATGGTGATGGCGATGGTGATGGCGACGATGATGATGATGGTGATGGCGATGGAGATGGTGATGGCGATGGCGATGGTGATGGTTATGGCGATGGTGATGGCGATGATGATGATGATGGCGATGGAGATGGTGATGGCGATGGTGATGGCGATGGCGATGGATGGATGGATGGATGGATAGATGGATGGATGGATGGATGGATGGATGGATGGATAGTGTTTTTTTTTGAGTCGGTTGTTTTTTTTTGTAAAACAGTTTTTTTGGTTGCTTGAATTCATCAATAAGTTTTTTTAATTAAATCTACTTATCAAAAACACCACAATACGTATTTTTATTGAACTCTTCCTATTTCATTCACAACGAATTTCATATTTTTAAATAAAAAAACAGCATGTGTGCAATTCACACGTGGTAGAAGTGAAACCTTCAAAAACACTGTATAATGCTTCCTATCTCATTTTCTCCCACGTTAAATCTCATGAATTTACATGTCTCTTTTTACTGTCGCTTTTTCGTTTCATAAACTTTCAAATCACAACGATGCTAAAGAACATCCATCCATCCATCCATCCTTCACCATCACCATCACCATCGCCATCGCCATCACCATCGCCATCGCCATCACCATCGCCATCGCCATCACCATCATCAACATCGCCATCACCATCGCATCATCATCGCCATCACCATCGCATCACCATCATCATCGCCATCGCCATCACCATCGCCATCACCATCGCCCTCACCATCACCATCGCCCTCACCATCACCATCGCATCACCATCATCACCATCACCATCGCCACCACCATCGCTATCGCCATCATCATCATCGCCATCGCCATCACCATCGCCATCACCATCACCATCGCCATCGCCATCACCATCGCCATCACCATCACCATCACCATCGCCATCGCCATCACCATCATCCTCATCAGCATCATCACCACACAGTAGCATAGGATTAAATGTGATGTCATTTGTAATAATAAAAAACAAAAACACTGTACAATGCTTCGCTTCCTATCTCATTTTCTCCCACGTTAAATCTCATGTCTCTTTTTACTGTTGCTTTTTCGTTTCATAAAATTTTCAAATCACAACGATGCTAAAGAAGTTTTCACTTCAAAAAAAAATAGCAAATCTTTCTATATACGATGGAGTTATGCCCTAACATACATAAAAAAATAGAAATATCCGAATTGAGAACCTCCGCCTTTTTTGAAGTCGGTTAAAAATATAATATTTACAATCACAAAACTAGAAAGAAACTAAAGTAGGATGATGAAATTAAAATACTGTAGACGAGCAGCGCTATATTTCAAGAATAGGGCCGATTCACAATACTATTACTTATAAAAATAACCGTGACAGGGGTCAGCGAGTTCATTCGAACTGCGCTTTCGCGGCATTTGCCACGCGAGGACGGAGGTAACGCTAAATGCCTACTACGCTCGAAGATCCTGGCCTTAAGTGTTGCTAAAAAAAAGGTTACTTTGAATCTGTTCTAGATTTCACAATAAATATCAATTGATATAAATATATCCACTTGAATATATCAGCGCAACCTGGTGAACAGTAATATAATACTTAGTATAGAATGGGAAACTGCTCAATGCATTTGGCGCCAATCAAATAATGCACCAATGGAATGGATGGAATTGGCGCAAAATGCTACTATCAATGAAGTACTTTGTACAGGAAAATGCAATAGCATGATTGTATTAAGGCTCTTACAAACATTCGCGACACGCGATATAATCGCGCGCGACACAAAGACACCGCTCGTTGCGTGACTTATTTCGGTGCCTATGTGCCGCGCGCGTTTTTATGGCGTGTCACGCCTGTTTGAAGGAGTCTTTAAGGGGCTTACATGACCTAAAGCGCGGTCACTGTCGGACTGCATAGAAAAGAAAGAGAAGCGCGATGACACAACCCTGGTAATTTATTGGTATTTGGAGCAATTATTTAATTACAAAAAATCTATTGTTTGGACGAAAAAATCAAAACACTAATATTTTAGTATATTGCTTGTAGAATAATCTGACGAAAAATCTGAATGATTGTATGTATATTAGTATGGTTTTTAATGTAAAAAGAAAATTTTTAGAGGTATCTTCAGGATTTTTTTGTATCGTATCAAATTTATAGTATTATGTTTTCAACACTATCTACCTAACATATATTCTGAAGAATATCATATATTTTTTAGATTTTGTTTACTGTAGTCGATCATATACTTTTATTGTTTCTAAAACTTGCGTTTTTTGCGTTTAGGTCCTGTAATCCCCTTAAGAGCAAACCATTAGTTTAATTGATGTAATTGTTTATTTATAATTATTATTCCCTTTGTTATGGCCTTATGGTTCGCATGCTGTTTCCTTGTTTATATATTGCAATAATAGACTTTACAAATTATAATTAGCTGATTAGTATTGTATGAGTTATTTATGCACGTAATCCTTAGCTCAGTTTCCTAATTGGATTATTATGATCTTTCCTGTATTATGGGTGATCAGTATGATCACACTAGGTAGATGAATGGATAAATGCTATTGCGCATTTTTTTCTTTTATCACTTCTGTTCTCAAAACGGTGAAGGAAAACATCGTGAGGAAACCGTAGAACCAAAAATTCGAACAGTAGTGACATCTACCAACCCGCACTGGGCTCGCGTGGTGGATTACGGCCCACTCCCTCTCACCGAGAGGAGGCCAGTGT
Source organism: Luperina testacea (assembly GCA_927399505.1). Taxonomy (NCBI): domain Eukaryota; kingdom Metazoa; phylum Arthropoda; class Insecta; order Lepidoptera; family Noctuidae; genus Luperina; species Luperina testacea. The sequence continues at coordinate 3,589,548 of OV656769.1, forward strand.
CCTAGCAGTGGGAACATTATAGGCTGACGATTTTATTGCCCATTAATATAAAATTAACATCTGGTCCAGAATTACTTAAAGAACGCAAAAAGAACAGTTCCTGATCACAACATGATTGTTGTAATCACATAATATTATGTGTTGAGATTGCACCCAAAATAAAAATATGAAAGTTTTAATCGATCTCACTCTCACATTCCAAAACTCAAACGCATTTCCTCACCTTAATATCTTATCGTCCAATTCCAATAAACCTCTAATATTCATTACTTAGTAACCGAAGAACAGTTATCCCTAAAAATTCCTCACTTCGAAGCCCTTTCCATACAAATTGCAGTTACATTTGAATTCCTTCCAGGCATGTGGTCGCACATAATTGCATAATGAGTATGTTCTCGTATGAGGACGGACCCGTATGAGTATGTACTTGCTTGAATACGGCTGAGTGTAAACGCGCCGAGGTGACTGATTAAGACGGATTAGCGTGTGAGTGGCCATGTTTGGTTGGAGGCTCGGATAGTCTTTGTTTTTGTTGAGTGCTTTTTCATTCATTTCTACTTTGTTTATTGCTGTAAGATTGGACTATGTACTTAAAATATAGCAAAATAATTTTAGAAACAATTAATGAATAGGAGTGCTTTTTCATTCATTTCTCCTTTGTTTATTGCTGTAAATAGATTGGACTATGTACTTAAAATATAGCAAAATAATTTTAGAAACAATTAATAATTAGGGTCTTATTTGTACAGTAAATATAATTTTTGTATGTTCGTATGAAAGCTTTCATATTTTGAATGCAAGTTTTCTAATTACATACTTCCCATCATTACTATAAGTAACTAACTCATCTGATACACTAATCACACGTTTAATTAGCATTTCATTTACTTTTGAGAGGGCAAGAGCACAATAAAACCGTATCAAAAATGAAGACAACAGCACTTCACCTTCATAACATAAACACAGACTTATCCCCGCTCTTACACTCGCCTGGCGACCGTCCTCTGCCTCGGTCATCGACTCTCTAACCTTGGCATTGACTACGAAAGACAGATCTAAAACCGAACGTGTACACTACCCACTATAACTCGACACACGGCGAAAAATGGAACTAAAATTTAAAATGTACCGAATTTGACGTTTGTTCTGACAGTTCCCTTGACGAGCAGCGCCACCCTGACGAATCAAGTTATACTGGTCGTGATTAATACGTAGCCGAATGAAATTGAACAATTATATAAAGAATATGTTATTATATCTGTCAGTTTATTGCCGTGGGATACTTACTTTATTTGTTTTTGATTGATTTCAAATGTGTTATTGTTTTTTTGTGTGCTAAGTGGCTGTGTTGTAACGCCTTGTCGGCTAATGGCTAGATAATTACGTACATTGCTTCGTTTGTCTTAAAGATGTTGGTCTATAGTAATGGCAGGCGAGCAATGAATGTTGTTAATTGAAACTTAAGTACAATGCATCAGCTGATTATAATCATACGCATGTTTTTAAGGCATTCAATAGGAAATTGAAATGATGGATGAGGTTTTCGTTATGTGATAGCAGGGCTATGAACTAGGTGAGCTATCAGGTCACTAACCCCAAGTTTTTGGTTATAGACAAGCCATCTGATTCTCAGAGAGGCCTTTGGCCAACATTATTTTGTTTTAGAGCTTTCAAGACCTGCCTATCTATTCTGAACCAGTAACACAGCCGACCTATTCTGTGAAGTACAATGCGTGCCACGAAAGATGAGACTTGACCCCGCCTCCCCCGCTCTTTCCGCCGCCCCTATGACGTCCGGTCCCGTCCCGCACTCAGACCTCATACCGCTAAAGATACCTAAAATCGTGTTCTGCGCAAGTCAAACCACGTGGTGTGTCAAGTCTCTCCTTTCGTGGCACGCATTGTACTGTCAATCACTAGCATCAGGCTTGCTCACTTCACCTATGTTTTCACGGTGCGATTTTTACGCAATAAACCGGCTGTATTACTAAAAGGCAAAATAATAAAAGGTCCAACTTGACAGGTTTTCCTAATATTTATTTTATTTATTCCTGATATTTTCTCCAAGAGTTTTGCTTCATACGCTTCCCTATTTAGACAGAGTGGAGAGTGCACGTCTATGTAACAACAAATTGGCTTGTTTTGTAGTGTTCTAGATTAAGATCTGCTTGACACACTTTTTATTGTTCTACTTTGTCCCTAATATTTTTTAAGTTGAATGTCATGCATACCTGTTATTTGCATGGTTACTGAAATGCCAATATTTAATTTTAATTGTAAGTGAATGTGCTGTTGGTGTGCTTATCCTAACTAATATTATAAATGCGAAAGTAAGTTTGTTTGTTACCTTTTCACGCCTAAACCACTGAACCGATCATCCTGAAATATTGCATATACGTTGTCAGGTGCACAGAAACGGACATAGGGTACCTATCGTCCCGAAAAAAAGTGCTGTTCCCGAGGACAACAAAAATAACGTTATTATGATAATAGATGGCGCTACGTGTCTTTCGAATCAAAAACAGGACAACGTCTGTCGGGTCAGCTATTATAAATTAATTAATTTCATACGTAATACCTCCAAATAGTGCGTAGCAACATAAAATTTTAAGACACTGTCAACCATGAAGTCTCATTCACGCAATTTGCATACATTACAGTAATAACTATAATAAGACATTAGTAATTACCATAATAACATTTATTATTATGTGTAAATAATCTAAGTAAGATTTTTTACTTAGAGAATTTCGTAAGTTCATTGAACAAGGTGCTTTTTATACCAAACCGCTGTAGGTATAATCTTTTAATAGTCAAGGTTTTTATTTTTTTTAATATTTAAAGTATGAAAGGTCAAACATATATTGGCTCCTGGCTACATACAAAAACACGAAAAGATTAATCTGTCAGGTTAAGCTGAGTTTGTCGCGGTCATTTCGTAGATGGGGAGAATGTGGAAATTTCTTAGATAGGACCGTTGTTACGGCCGAATCCAATTACCTATCTATCACCAGTTTTGACATACTGGAGGTAAAAAATCTATCTATCTCTGGTTTTAACGTCCCAATAATCTATATCATTAGCGATCTGCAGGATTACAATACTGGCAGTTGTGGCTTATTTTTTTCCAGGATGGGAAATCATCAAATGACCCCCCTCCCGCTCTGGGTGGAGCGGAAGGGAGTGTCAGACTCTTACTGACTAAAACCCACCCGTGTTCCTACCTTAGCCTTAAAGCTCCTACAAACAGGCGCGACACGCGATATTGCACGACTTGCGGTGCCTTTGTGTCACGCGCGGTTTTATCGCGTGTCGTAGATCTCATTCATAGCTTTCCACCAAGCGAGATTGAAGACAAGAGCAAGCCAATTCGTATTTTTATTTTGACTCCTTTCTTTGATGTGACAACTTCTTTAGGCGCACTTTGCGCTCTGTCTGACCGAAAGTAAACCGGGTTAGGTCACGCTGAATCGCTTATACTCAAAAGTTTTCACTTCTATCGTGTGGATATAAGCACACTCCCTCTTTTTAAAATGATTTACATCAGAATTTGTATGAGAACAAGTTTTGAACCGCTGTGTGAATTTTGATTGGAAAGTGTCTTTCTTGTCAAACATCAAGTCCAGTTGAAAATCAGAATCCGGCACGGCACTAGTTGTCTGGCATTTTTGCTGAACTGGGCCTTTTTGGCGCACCCGTGTGGCACACTTTCCGACTAATTTATTACATCGGACTTTACACTTTTTATTTGATTTTTTATTTGTATTATCTGGTGTATTGTGTCTGTCTGTGCTAAATAAATGCATTTTCTTTCTTTCTTTTTTTTTCGTGATATACAACTTCTCGTTAAGTTATTTATGATTTCAGTGTTAGTTTTATTGTTTACTTTGTAACTTTGTAGTTTACTAAAGGATTGTTTGAAAGTACTGCCTCTACTGTAGAATAGTTTAAACGATTGTTATGCAAATATAGTTTCTTTTGTTTTTATTTCTGTTTGAACTAGAAGAAATTAATTATATACTGTCAAAATATTTACATACTTGTCGTGGCAGACAACGTACCTGTTTGCTAATAAAACAGAGTTTTTAAATGTTCACAAAAAATCTAGACATAGCTAATAGTGTGAGCATATAAATCAATTTGCACTATTTGTTTAATATTATTAAAAGAATGGATATTATACTACATTCTTTTAAGCCCAGCTGCGTTGTATTTGCATAAAGGCTCCTACAAACAGGCGCGACACGCGATATAATCGCGCGCGACACAAAAGCACCGCTCGTTGCGCGACTTGCGGTGCCTTTGTGTCGCGCGCGATTTTATGGCGTGTCGCGCCTGTTTGAAGGAGCCTTAACACACTAACAGTAGTAATGGCTTTCACTTTAGACAGTTCAACAACATTCATTGCGTTATTTACGTTGTTGAGCATACTTATACATTTTTCGAACTTATGCAGCAATGGATTATTAATAAGTAACCTTCAAAATGATTCAGATTGTGATTGATAGTGTGTTACGCAATTCGGGTGCTGCTCTGAAAATGGCCGTTTGCGATTTTCCCAGTTGAAGCTGTAGCTTTCGAGAGTTATCAAGAAATTAACTGAACTGCAATTGATTTTGATCACTGATCGCGATCCAAATTAATGCCAAATGACCGATTGTCTCTGAGTTCTATAGCTCAAATCGTGTACAAAACATCTGTTCAAACCCGCCATTTTTATTCATTCAACATCATTTAAAAACTGAACAACAGACTAATTTCATTTTCTCTTTTTGCAGGTACGCCGGTTTTCAAAAATCGAACACAGCAGAATGCATCAACACGTGCCAGTTATCACACTTTACGTAATATGATGTGCGCACGTGTACGTTTTGTTCGCCAAATCGTCAATAATACCAATTACGACATTGAATTTTATAATGTAGGCGAATTCTAGTGTTTTTGTAAACAAACACTGGTGAAATACTTGATCAACATTTTTTTTTGTTTTCATAGGCATTTTTTTAAACCATGTGCCGTACTTTTTATTTGCGTTTAGGGTGCGTTTATCGGTAATGAAATTCTAGCTTGATTGTGGCAATGCAAAGTGAATGAGTGTAGTAAAAAAATCTGCTTAAAAATCTGAATTGATACTCACCGAAAATATTCCTGACTTCAGGAACCATTTTTATTATTGTGTCCATCCGCTGTTGCTATTGCTAGACAGTTTACTGGCTGAAATGATAATAAGTAACTCAGTCTTCTCACAAGGTCCCTGTAATTATTCATTCTTATATTCCACATATATGCAGGATGATAAAAGACAATATTAATAAAAATATACGATGCAGAAACATCATAAAAGTGTGTACAATTAATGGTTTTTGTATTGTTATAGTTTTACGACAGTGAATAGCGCCATATGCGTGTAGTCATTATACGATGTTGTTAAGGCAATGCAATTAATTATGAATACGTGTAACTAGCTCTGTCTTACGGCTTCATTCGCGTCTAGAATGAAATAAAGCCTTATTGTCTTATACAAACTTGCAGTGCGAATTGACTTCTAAAACCACTTTACTTACCTTTTTTGTAGTGTAGGCAACGATCCTACCGCATGCAGCCAAAGTCATGGTTAATTTTATGATTTTAATAATTTTCTTACGCCCATATGAATTTAATACTTTACAATTAATCAATTAAACAACTATTTATATCATATTTATTTATTAGCCTTGTTAGTTAAAGGATAAAGCATTTTAAAGCTCTATTACCGGTTTATCGTAATGAGTTGAACCACACTATTGCAGCCCGTAACATAGCTAACTTCACGTGTAACAAAATAATCGCGGAGCAACGTCAATTTCATTTCAATGTTGACAATATTGTTTTCAAGAGTACCGAATCACGTGACTGTAAAATTAACATTGGAATCGTATTGGCATTTTATTGGAATTAAAATTAGTTTGCAGAGTACGCCCCCTGGTATGGTTATGGATTGCTTCAAATGTTCGAAAAATATGTCTGCTTTACAACGTGAATTACGCAATGAATGTTGTTGAACTGTCAAAATGAAAGACGTTCCTAATTAGTGTGGAACGCAATTACCCCGCTTGAGTAAAAATTGCTTAATACTTATACGTAAATAAGTATTAAGCAATTTTTACTCAAGCGGGGTAATGGGCATTGTTCATATTTTTTTAAATGTTGTAATTGAAAAACCATTTCGAGGAATAGCGTTATTGATCATTACGGACTAATTAATTATGAAAAATAGTCATGTTTTATTGATATTTTTGATAAAATACGATTGACCTTCTTTGCCCTTCAAATTACGTCGGCTTTGGCCGTACAGTTTTGTATCGTTACCTCAGAAAAAAAAGTAAGATTGTCTACAATCTGTCAAATGTCAAATTATTATAAAAATGTCAAAAATATAAACATTCTTGTTTATATTACATTACATACCTACATTATTTCAACACTCGACAATATTTAATATACTGGAAGAGTTATGGAATACAGGAAGTGCTTTGTTCCAACTTGCAGAAATAATAGTAATAATGTCGCCGCGTGCGTTTATTATTCTATTTCTAAGTCGCCGCGTCGTTGTTCTAGTGACGATAGAGAGTAGTATATTCCTTGGAGGACACTTACACATAAAAAAAAACCATTTGTAAATAAATACGCTAAGATAGGATTCGATTATTTAAGACGTCTATTCGGCCTATTGACACTTTGACAGATGTGACAGTACTCTTTGGATTGATGACGTTGTGTTGACAGATTAAAATTTTTAATTATGTACTAGTCAGGCAACGACACTTAATCTTTATGCCACTGATGACGTCACCTACCTTAAAAACTTAAAATAATTCAATAATTTTTTTTTAAATAACTATTGAGCCAATCATCAAAATATTCAAATTAGTTTCTCAAAATACGCTAAATTTTCAAAAAATAAAATAAAATCTAATGGTTAGAAATTTTGGACAATCCCCATTGGTACACTACAAAAAAGGCAAGTCAAGTGGTTTTAGAAGTCAATTCGCACTGCAAGTTTGTATAAGACAATATTGTTCGCGTTTGGTTCTTTATTAGAAAGAAATAATTACTGTCCGTTAACTTAACTAATATTACAGTTTTATACAAGTGGTAAGTAAATAGATATACAACTTCTATATATAACGTAATGTTTTTATAACGAACGCGGAACGTGCTCATGTGAATAGTGAACATGAATAAGATAAATACCAGTGAAGTGATAAATAAGTTGGATTAAGGCTCCTTCAAACAGGCGCGACACGACATGCGACACAAAGGCACCGCAAGTCGCGCAACGAGCGTTGCCTTTGTGTCGCGCGCGATTATATCGCGTGTCGCACCTGTTTGTAGGAGCCTTTTTAGAAGACAAGTTTCAGCAAATAAAAGATTACACAAAACTTGTATTGTTTTGGTAAATGGAAAACGAAGAAAGGCACTTCTATCCATCCGTATAATTTATAACACTTATAAAATATTGGTACAAGTGATCGCGATAGAATTACGAAACATTTAGGTCGAAAGGAAACCTCTTAAACAATTTTCGAAAGACAGTAATTCCACTCGAGTCTTATTGTTGATACAATTTTCTTCCATTTTCTGGAATTACTTTTTACCTTGTATTTTAAAAGATAAACGCGGTGTAGCGACTTTATCACGATATAATAAATTGAAATGTAATGAATTGAGTTGATATTTTGAAGAGTTTAAGGTGTAAAAGCTTGATTGATCACAAGTTCTTTTTGCGCATTATTTTTTTTACGAATATTGGTACATGTGTACCGTGACTATTCGTCCCGCTAAACCTGGGTAGTCAGATCTGCTCCCAGCCTTTTTTTCTAGGCCGTATTTACCCATTGCTTGGTCACTACCATACTTCTACCTATCTGTGTCCAGAGCTGCTCCTCCTTCTGCTACATCTGATGAAAACATCGTGAAGAAACCACAGCATGTCTTAGAACCAATAATTCGACGACATGTGACATCTACCAGCCCGCACTGGGCCCGTGTTGTAGAGCAGACTACTTCCTCACGAATAGAGGAGGCCTGTGTCCCAGCTGTGGGAACGTTACAGGCAGATTTCCAAATACGTCTCTGGCCGGTGATAGGGTAAAAACGATACTGCTATCACTTTGTAGCCGCAACAATAAATTATCCTCAAGTGTCAAGCTATCGAGGTCGGCAGTTGCCGAAGCTTCGTTATCAAAGCATTTTAATTACAGTTTTTTTGGACAATGTTGATACTTAAAGTCGATAGATTACCTGGTTGACGCCCAGTAGTCAGATATACAATCTATTCAAAGTGCAAAAGTGATCTTACAAAGATGCACTGGGTCTGTATGATGTTAGGACATAACTGTAAGTATAATATGACTAAACTACAATTTATAGCACGCAGTAGTATTATTGGGCTTTCGGAAGACGAGGGTTGGATTTAAAAATGTTTTGAAGTTAATTTCTTCTTATTGTCAAAATAATTTACAAATTAATAATGTACAAAGAAGTCAAAACTACATTGAATATTTTTGAAAAAGTAAATACAAGGTTAATTAATTTAATTAGAATTTGACATAGGGTACTTTTAAAACCTGTATGTACACTTATATAGGGATATTTTCCAATATGCACGTGAGCCAAGCTGCGAGCCAAAGCTAGTATAAAAAAAAAGTAAATAATTTAAACGACTCCTTTAGTGCAAGTTTTTATTAATACACTGTGTCACTGAACTGTAACTAATTTAATCGGATTTACTTACGTGTTGTGTTCGAATTCTAAGGAACTCTACACTACATTGTATGTCGCTTGTTGCCAGCCGGATCTAGTATCGTAGATAATGTAACAGGTCAAGCGCAGAATTCAGAGGCGATGTCTAAGTATCTGAGTCGTGCCTACTGGCGCATATGTAGGCACATAATGATTAATTTATGTTCGTGGTCCAGAATCGCGTAGTGTTTTTGAGGGAGAGATAAAAATGCTGTATGAGTTTGAACCCTGCTTTATTAATTAGGCCAGTATGACCACGATTCTCGACAAAAATGGTGATCGATGTACTGCCCACCTTCTTGACCTGAAGGAGTGTAGGGGGTCACATGTATTTCACAAGAGCAGTGACCTATTTTTTTTTTTAAACAATTGGCCAATAATGATAATAATTATACAACCTCTTCTGTACATACGAAGTTCAGTGACTGGCTGATTAATTGACTGATTGACAGCTAACACTTAGTCCAATCGGCACAGGCCTCCTACCTGTGAGAGGGAGTGGGCCCTCGTATGGCCCACTCGCTCTCACAGGTAGGAGGCCTGTGTCCCAGCAGTGGGAACGTTATTGACTGATGAATGATTTCGTTACTTAGGTCTGATTTTACCAAAGTCAGATATCATTTATCAGATATCATTTGCAGGGCAAAGGCCTCGTTCCCTCTTTCCACTTTTCCCAGTATACTGCGATTGTGGGCCAATCCTTTAAGAAGGAGTCCAGCTCATCCCGCCATCTCTTTCTGGGCCTGCCGCGCAGTCGTTTCCTGCCATTGGGGATCCACTGAGTGGTGGCTTTTGCATATTGCTGCTCCGACATGCGACAGATATGGCCAGCCCAGTTCCACTTTAGTCCAGCAGCTGTGCGGCCAGCATCCGCTATTTGTGTTTTGGAACGAAGTATTGGTCTTAATGCGGTCTGAGAGTTTGACTCTCCGACCGCATTACCTCTTAAGGGGATGAATTTTCAACCATCCTTTCTTACTACTCACATCTTCGTTATAAAAAGAAAGCTTAAGCAAAATTTCACACTTCTAAACCCAGCGGCTTTAGTTGTGCGTTGTCTGTCCGTGAAAGAATGAAATACTCGTAATTTAATATATCGACGCTCTCTATCTTTCCATTGCCAAAATCTTCCTACTTGAATGTCATTGCTCATTGTCTAGAGATATGTATCTCGATCGAACCGTTACCTTTGACACGAGATACAGTACAATAAGAGTAGTCTACTGGCTTATCGGACCCCATGGTGCTTCTATAAAATCTTTAATAGATGCTTGACTTGTATTTGGATGGGTGTGGTGAACTTACGAACGTAGTGAGGTCCACTCCCTTTGTTGCCATTTTTTGGGGACTTTAGAGAGGGAAGCGGTAATGTCTTGGAATGTTGCATAGTAAAAACCAATACAGTGTCATGGAAGAATGTATTTATCTATCTATAGTATGAAACGAAGTCGATTTTCGTGTTTTTCTGTGTGACCACTTAGTTCAGAAGAACTAAGTCATCAAAATCCAATACTACATAATGGATTTTGATGTAGAGTAGGCATTTATTCCGGAAACTTTGTAGGTATTTAATACATTAATACTAAATTTCAACTTAGATAACACTGATGTCTCCATGTTTTGACATGTCGCCACATTAGTAGATTACACCCGTGCGGAGTTAGGCCTCACTAGTGATTGTTGATTGTCTCGACCTTGTCATAATAAGGATGAATACAGGGATTATATTAGTCGGAAGGGGAGGGGTAGTATCCACTTTAAACACTATAGTAACTAAAACTTTATGTAGATTCCAAATTGCAAAAGATAAAGAGATTAGATACCAGTATTGTTTTATTACAAACCTCAGTATAGTTTGTGGTAGGGCTAACACCCGCCTGGTTTGCGGCCACGGGTTCCCACGGCGTCCTGCGTCAAGCAGCCTGCTGTGTTTCCTCGAAGCGTGGGTGCTCCAGTGCCTTGGGCATCTTCTGGGCAAGCTCGTTCTATGATAGACCTCATCCATCTCTTTCCACGAGGCGCGATCGAGGTCAAGATCGCCCATTCAGCAATAAAAAACAAGAATAAAGTATTTATAAAAATAGGCACTAATTTTTATCTCTACATGGCAACACAAAACTTGATACGCTGAAATATTTCGGTCAAGCGTGTATCGGAGCGGGGCCGGGGTTAATTACTTGAACTGTTCCGGTAAAGATATCGTATCGGTTACATTTGCGACCACTGTTCTTTTTTCTTTTTTGTTTCTTTTTTGGCCCCTACGGTCCTTTAATTAACGATGACGGAGGACTTGGCAAGTTCCACTTGGAGAATGCTGTTGGAAGTCTTTAATGATGCTGGTTGGTGATATAAATTAAGTGTTGAATAGCGTGTTATTTGAGAGATGACTGATCTTAAAAATTTGGCTGTTGAATATGAAGAAGACAGGATGTGATGCAAAAGACAGAGAGGATTTTTCAGCATATTTGTATGAAGAAGTATTTATGTGTGATATACAGCTTTCTCCTAACGAAGAGACAGATCAAATCTTTTAAGTCATTCACTAAAGATTTCTGATTTTTTTATTTTGTATTATCTATGAAATGCTGTTCGTCGGCAATCGCAACATGGTTCTACTTGGCTGTTTTTATGCTGTTCTTTATAGTCTAAAATAGGTTTTTATGGAAAGAAAAATTGGAAAAGTTTCCCGGGTAATTTCAAATGCTGGATAAACTGAACGTCATTTTATCTATGGGACTTTTGCATGAGCCTAAGACTATAACAGCTCACCATTCAAACGAAGGATGTGCGTAATTCTTTTTTTGTTATGTTTATGGTCATGTAAATGTTATCAGGAAAAAAATATCGGGAGCATTTTCACATAACAACTTATGTCGGTTTAGCAAGTTTAAGTAAAATGAAATATAATCGTCCATTATATTAAACTTGATATGACTTCAATTAAATCTGACGCATCTATTGGCGCCATATGAAATTTGACTCATGCGATAAGGATAAAAAGCTCGTGGTAGGTACGGTACCACCAAGTACCAACATATGCCCATAATTAATTCTATACCTAAATCGCATGAATCACTTAATCACTACACTAAAAGCGTTATCTGTTTACAATTCCACTCATGCGCATGAGAAATGTCACTTCGCGATTCAAATATAGAATTTGTAATTCGTCATCTGTCGGGGAATTCGGAAATGGAACACATTTTTTAGTCTTAAGTATGTTTGTCCGTATGTTTGTTAGTGCACTCGTTAGTCATAATTTGTTTTTAGAAGTTTTCAGCAACTGAAAACACATTTGAGAGATGGGTTTGCCAACCTTACGATTTGAAGGAGAGAAATATGATATCGGTCACACCCATTTGACCGCTAGGAGTGTCGAGCGGTAAAAGCTTCTACGCATTTCATAACGCCTCCTAGAAATAGAAGTGTCTATGAAATCTTGTGTATACAACGTGTTTTTAGGGTTCCGTACCACAAAAGGAAGAAACGGAACCCTTATAGGATCACTGTTGTCCGCCGTCCGTCTGTCTGTAAAGGCCCGTTATCTCGGGAACGCGCGGTATCAAGTTGAAATTAAAACCATATACTCAGGTCTGCAGTCCCATGAAGCTGTGAAAAAATCATCTTCTATGTTAACGTAAAAAAAAGATACGGTCGTTTATGCTGCAAAAAACGTATATTTCGACACTCTCAAGGGAATTAAAACGTATATAGGGTACTTCCCGTTGACCTAGAATCATGAAATTTGACAAGAAGCCGGGTCATGTAGCACAAATAAAAGAAAAAATCCGAAAACCGTTAATTTGTAGTTACATTAAAAAAACCCCGTGATAAACTATTTACATACCTACATTTGTAGGTTATTAGTACGGAACCCTCGGTGCGCGAGTCCGACTCGCTCTTAACCGGTTTTTTTTATATCCCATAACTCTAGGGTATAAGTAAAAATAATACAAAAAGTTCTAGAATACGTGGTCCAAAAATGCATAGTTTCGAAGATATTGTGGTTCTAAGTTTCATTGATAAATACGAGTAATTCATTTTCATTCAAACCAATCATTCATATTGAAAGCTAAGAAGATGTTGTGATGCGACGTTGTCATATTTCACGTAAGGGTGTTTTACATTATACCAGGTGCTTTAAATGTCAACAGTAGGTATGGATAATTATGCTACAAAGACTGATCGGGAGGCTACCTATACGTGTGGACATTGTGGGGCACAATGATGCCTATCAGGCGAATGAATGCACTAAACAGCTGAACCGTCACATTGTGCATGCAACATGCTTGCGATTTAAAAAACCGAGCAACCACAAAACAGGCGGTCAAGAATGCCCCGCAAAGAAAATAGCTGAGATAATATCAATTCTTTAGATTATAATGACGTCGCGTAAGACCGCCAATGTTTATTTATAAGCCTTTTTTACCTTATTGTTATTTTGTCTTTTACTAGTTATAATCCGTAAAATTAATTTTAGTTTTTATTAGTTTTTTTACAATTTATATTAAAGTAAACATGCAATCTTAACTTCTTGTTGACACGGCAAATTTTTCTGTATGAAAAAGTAAACGTGACCTTATTAAAAATGTTAAATTGCAAAAATCATAATAGAATATGGTTGCAAAAATATTTTACTAGCATGATGCAAAAAATATTTATTATTAATTTATGTACTTTAATTTACTGCTAGTAAATTAAAGTACATAAATTATTTACTATTTGTAGGAATTTTAGATACTCACCTAATACTTATGTATAAGCACTGGAGTGAGATACCTGAGTAACAGGTTTATTCCTAGTTCAGGTAGAATCCAATTATTTCTTACCAACCTCTAGTTTAAGGCCCTATTTTGTAAATATTTATGTAAATCAATTATTTCAATAAAAAATTACAATTTCAACAAAAATTATTCAGTTGATTCTTTGATATAGTCTCATACTGGAGTTATGGGATATAAAAAACCCCTTGTATACATATTTAGTAGGACAATATATTCGTGGTAGATTTGTCGAATCCATCTTCTTGGTAACCCTCGACTAATAATTTACTCAATGGAAAATTAAGAAGGCATGCAAGATCTTATTTGTCAACATTTACATAAACACAATCATAATGAACTATAGACGATGTACTCTGCCCATTTGCTTGAATATATTTTTCATCTAACCGAAAATGAAAAATACTTTCAAGCAAATATAATAATTTTCCGACAGGAACCTCTTAGAGCCCGTAGATAAATAAATGTAAGTAAGCACTTACATTTCTTTTTTACATGACTGCGGTCACACCCAAAAGGATGGTAATGTTTATGTTTCTATAAATAATAGTTTTCTGAGGTATGAAATTATCTAAAAAATACTCTGGCTATCCCATCCGTGCATACTAACTACCCACATTTCCTCGCCCACCTACTATGAAGGAAACAGTATTTGTATACACCGCAAGTTTAATTACTGGCGTTAGTCTAAAACAAACGGCTATTCCATCGTTTTATTGTCCATACACCATAGGTTTACTATCAAATTGAACCATATCATGCGTGCGACCTTTTTATAGATTTATCTGCTGCTCGTGATCGGGAATAGCGCTGGCAAGGAAAGCTGTCAGAGCCATTTACAATCTACGTGCGTCGCGTCGCCGCGAATCTCTTAGGCAACTATTTAAAAAGGTTAATATCATGACGGTACCTTGCCAATTCTTATATGAAAATATTTTGTATGTAAGAATAAATCAACATCTTTTTAATAAAATAAGTGATAGACATCATTTTAATACTAGATATAAAGATAAATTAGACCAACATTTTATCAGATTATCTACAGTACATAAATCTTTTATGGGGTTTTCATGATCTTATTATGCTGAACATTGCCTTCATGAATTTTGAATTGGCTATTGGTGAGAAAAAAAGACAGTTTTGCTTAATCTTTCATTCAATTAAATAAGTGTATTTAAAAACTTTGTAGAAACTTACTTCGTGCAAGTGGCAACCCTAGTGAAAACGAAAGTAAAATGTTTAAATTGAGAATGAAAAATCGAATAATATTTTGTAGGTACTAATATTATGTTTTAGTTTCGAGTACTTAATATGAATATTTGTAGTAATAGACACAGCAATGTTGGGTTTTCACCCATTAAGGGACATATTGAAATGGGTCAAGGGGTCCAAGTGCTCGCCTTTTCTTTCGACAGTACTTTGTTTCGTCCAGCTGGGTCTTTTTCTTTTTTTTCAGGATGGCAAATCATCAAATGACCCCTCCCGCTCTGGGTGGAGCAGAAGGGAGTGTCAGACTCTTACTGACTAAAACCCACCCGTGTTCCTTCCTTAGCCCTTTATGTTCCGGGGCAGCGGTAAACCTTTCGGATAATCCCGCTGCCCCGTCAGGCTTTGGCCCTAGCGGGCCCCTTCTCTGTTGCTGACATCTCTTTGAGGCGCGCGTCGAACACGTACGCGCCGTCCGACACGGGCCTGGTTCTGATCGGATGGTGAGCTACCCATTACTCTCCGTCCGTAGACCCGCGCCTACGGTGGCCGGGAGTCGTCACGCGGCTCCCGACACCCGGAGCGTCTCCCGCGGCGGCTGGGATGTGGGGCTCTCTCCGTCAGCCATCCCGCCACCTTCTTTGCTAACATGACTGCTTCGCAGAAGGAGGCGACTGCATTCCAGAAGGAAGGGCTTGCTCCCCTTCCCTCTCGCTCCGGAACATGGCTTGAACCAGGGCCAGACGCGAGAGGTCGCCGCCGCTACCGATCGATCGCCTCTACGAGGATACGGCGGTGCTCCGCCCAAGCGGGGCAGACCTCCACCGTATGCTCCACCGTGTCCTCTGGGCGATCCTCGCAATGAAGTTAATATTTATGGTGGCTGTGGGAGAGGTTATTTTGTTTTGGTAGGTATTTATTATTATCTCACTCTAATTATAGAAATATTTTTTCTTCTTTACCATGATTCTTCCGAGTAGAATTTCTAGAGATGTTTGGTAATTTCAGATCTGTATGGGTATTTTTATCAATGATCAAGATTCTTTTTTAATCAATGATCAAGATTTTTTACAATTTACATAATTTAATATATGTATTTATCTATACTTTATTGTACACCAGAAAAAATATAAGAAAAAATGCAACAATCATCATCCCAACCTTCACTCAACTTTCTTGAGGCCAGTCTAATTAGAAATTTTACATGGACTGCCTATCTGACCTCCACAACACAGTTAAAATGTGGCTATAGATAATATATATGTTATGGCATGATAGGTACCTTACCCCTTACTAAGACTTACGGGGTTCTGACAATCCGTAACGACTGTCAAATTTATGAAATTATTATGTCAGATTTATGAAGGACAGCCGGAACCAAAGTTTCCAGTTGCTTTCCGAAGCATTTTAATATAAATGTAATAGTCAAATGTTTCTTTGCAATATTTTAATAAGAACACTTAAAGATTGCGTCATCATTCATATTAACGGTATATGTTCATAGCGATCGATCTCGGAGAACTTATTAATCATATAGTATATTATACTAGAATCAACATAATCGATAAAAACTCGGTTTCACTTGACACTTTGTCCTAGTTGCAGTAGTAATACTACATAGTTAGTGTACGTTATACATTGAAATCTCAGAAGGTGTATTTTATTTTTTATCCCATACTAGCTGACCGGCAAACGTCGTACCATCATAGATATTTTTTCGTGAATTTTCCCATGTTTATTTTTATTTATTTATTTCTGAATGGGCCCAATATCGCTTGATGGCAAGATGTTTGTTTGTTTTAATAGTTATTCTGCTATGCGCTGCGGGTCGGAGACAAATCAATCAAAGATCTTAAAAATTGGTCCAGCTGTTCTTGAGTTATAAATGGTGTAACTAACCCGACTTTGTTTTATTTATATATACTGGGTTATTGGAAAAACACTAACAACCTCTTCAGAGGTCATTGTACTCATCATTATGAACAACTTTTACTATGTGACCAAAACTGTAATCGCGAATAAAAATCAGCTGTTCCCTACATTTTGACGGGTTATACGAACATAAATGTAGGAAGCAGCTGATTTTTAGATAGATGAAGGACAAACTGAAGTGAACTCTCATAGTTTGTGCATTTCCTGAACACATGCAACGTGGGCTAAACATATTTTTGTACGTATTTCATCGAATTCTCGAATGATACATATTTATTTATCTCATCTAATATTATTCAAGACTAGCTTCTTTCTGCCCGCGACTTCGTCCGCGTGAAATTTCTTGTCCCCCGTCCCACCCCGTCGCATTGCATCGCCTCATTTTCTCCCTGACTTTTGTTCTTTTTGATGGGCTCCTATGGGTCCTAGCGTGATGTTAAATATAGCCCTATAATAGCCTACAGCCTTCCTCAAGGGTTGGGCTATCAAATGCAAAAAGATTTTTTCAAATCCACCTGGTATTTCCAGAGATGAGCGCGTTCAAACAAATAATAACAGCAGCACAGGTCGATCGATAAGGTTAAGCTACGCTTGCCGCTGTTGGTCTGTGGATGGGTGACTATCTTTACATACCGAGACCCCTCCGTGCCTCGAAAAGCACGTTAAGCTGTTGGTCCCGGCTGTCATTCGTGGATCTTTGACAGTCGTTACGGGTAGTCAGAAGCCCGAATGTCTGATAACCAGTCTTATCAAGGGGTATCGTATTACCCAGTTACTGGGTTGTGGAGGTCAGATAGGCAGTCGCTCCATGTAAAATACTCTTATTCAACTGCATCAGGTTAGACTCGAAGCTGACCTGACCTGAGCTGAAACAGGTTAAAGGAAAAGGGGGAAAATAGACAATGACACATTGCATGCCTTCGTAGTCCTTTCATGATAAACTTTTGAGACTTTTAAACGTTGTACGCACTGGATCTTCTGTCCCTTCTCTGCTTGCCTACCCAGGTATGTTGCAACACATTATCTAGGTACGTCCGGTGTATAGTTGCTTAGACGCCTACTGATTTATTTACGACCTATATGTATATGTGTCCATATTTACGATGCGATAATTTGATTAGGACATCCATTTTGTTAATCGAATGAATTTTTGTCTGTGTGTGGGGGGGTCGTAAAGTAAGTACCTTCTTATCTATTTATGAATGAAATTGGATGTTTGTGACGTAAATGGGTTTATTGACATCGGGAATGAATATTTTTTCATGCTATATTTGTTTTTTATTAGAGAGCTGTGCCCGCGACTTCGATCGCGTGCAAGTCGGAAAACAAATTGTTTTATTCTGCCAGAATCGCGTCGCTTCGTCGCGTCGCGTCTGTCTGCGCCTTCATGTGTGTGTTTTGAGTGATTAGATGATTACATAACTCAGACAATTTTGCTTTTATGCACTAAGTATAGGTACGGACGTTATTATACATGATGGCGCAGCAAGTGGCGCCGTCTATTTTTGTTGCGAAGATACTAGGAACAACCGAATAGGTCGGTGACACTGGCTGATTTCTGCACTCTAGCCTTGCATCGATGGTTCATATCTGTCTCAATCTGTCAAAAATACCTCTGATTTCCCTACATTTATGATAAGTTTTTGACATTCATTGTCGCTGAGATGAAAATTGTCGCAAAGAATTAGCAAGCTGAAGTGGCAGTGGGCCGGCCATATCTCGCGAAGAACCGACAACCGCTGGGGTAAACGAGTTCTTGAGTGGAGACCGCGACTCTGCAGACGTAGTGTAGGACGCCCTCCGGCCAGGTGGGATGACGATCTGCGAAAGACTGCAGGCAGATGCTGGATGCGTCAAGCTGAAGACAGGGCGCTATGGCGCTCATTAGGGGAGGCCTATGGCCAGCAGTGGACTGCTATAGGCTGATGATGATGATGATTGTCGCTGAGATGAGATTGCTAGATTTGAGCGTTTTTAAATACGGGAATTGGCTTCTGATGACAGACGATGTCAGGGGAGCAAATGTCGTACCAAATCCACGATGAACTGCTATGAAATGATTTATTTTCTGGTATTTATTAGCACAATACAAGTTTGACACCTATTAAAATACACATAGGAAATTAACAAACAGGAATAGTGTACAAGAGATGGGTAAAGTACAGTCAATACAGAATTTGAGCCCTGACTCCTAAACTGGGAAGATTCTGTATCTTAGGAGGCAGTGTCTTCGCATATATAGTGGAGGAGCAAATTATGAGCGTCCTAGCAGACTCGGATTATCACAAACGAGATATATAGACTATGAGGTGAGAAATATATCTATATATTATATATATTTAATTTGTATTTTCAATAAGTAATTATGTTTGTATTGCCGGGTCAGCAGGATCGTCCGGAAGGGTTACCGCTGGCCCGGAACATAAAGGGCTAAGGAAGGAACACGGGTGGGTTTTAGTCAGTATGAGTCTGACACTCCCTTCCGCTCCACCCAGAGTGGGAGGGGTCATTTGATGATTTGCCATCCTGAAAAAATAAAATATGTTTGTATTGAGTGTATGTGTGTAGTGCATTTGTGTCGTGTCGTGTGCAAGTGTTGTGTGTTTGTGTGTGTGTGTGTAAGGGAGAAGGGTGTGTGGAGTGATGTGATGTGGTAAGTAGGTTAGTACAATGTAAACACTTTTGCACGTCAATCATTTTTTTTTTAAACTAGATGAGGTCTGTGTTTCCTATCCGTATATAAATCCGGCAATCTCCTCAGGATATTAAAGCTGCTGAACCACTTATACGATGATCACTTCTGGTAAAGGCTATCCTGCGCCGTTATACATACATAAAGGCTCCTTCAAACAGGCGCGACACGACACGCGACACAAAGGCACCGCAAGTCGCGCAACAAGCGGTGCCTTTGTGTCGCGCGCGATTCTTTTCGCGCGTCGAGCCTGTTTGTAGGAGCCTTAAAACGGTCATAGCATTCCTATTCAGATTCTTTTAAAATAATCAAATGCACAAACCACAAAATGAACATCAAGCCACTTCACCGAGGGGTGAAAAATACCGTTATCGTAAACAACTGCCATTACAGACTTCATCGTAATTTCACACTTCGACAATAGATTCAAATAATATACTCAAACACAAATTTTCCCCGAATCTTAAATGCGTATATTTTTTTAAATAAAGAACGCCTTTCTACCATTTTTATCAAGGAGTTCCAAACACGAACGCGCACACAGGGTGTAACTAACAATTTTGTGTGAAAATCATAACATTATACGGGGTGCTGCCGAGAAAAATATTAGCTTTGGAACCGAACGAGTTTATAGAGACCGTTTCGGATATTTGTGATATTGTAAAACAAGGTTTTATTTCGCTGGAATGCTGTTCTTTACGGTTTTTCATGGGGAACTGTAGAATTGTGGCTGTAAAGGAGTGAAAAAGTAAAAATGTTGCTGTGACACCGCACATAATATAATCTATAAAATAACTGTGTTGGAAGTAAGTAAAGAAAGAAAAAATAAAGAGGGACACGCATAAGAAATACAAACAATAAAAAAAACAAATCTAACAAAATCATGAAATGAAAAACAATAAAAAATAAAAAAAGGAAAAATAATGATGTATAATTTGTTCTACCTACACGTATTGTATTAACTTCAGGAAGAAGTTAATACAATATGAATCTATGACCTAGATTAGAGTCAAGAGCAAACCCATTTCAAAAAAAAAAACACTGGCACTCCGGTAGTGCCGACAGAAGTGAAAACTTGAACAATTACGAGTGTATTTTGTGAATCGTCTTATAAACAAAACACGCGTGTTAAGGTGTGTTCCTTATTTTATAGGGTTTTTTGCAAATCAGGTATGATGACCAAAGTGACTGGTTTATTCTTCTCGTGAAAGGAATTTATTCAGATTTACAAATAAGCACACAGGATAGACTTCAGTTCGTGGTGTTGGTCGCGGCAGTGGTAAGAGAAGCAAGCCGCTCGCATGGAGCTCGTCGTCAGTTATATATCCGTGGTTCAGCGCCATCTCGTCGTTGTTGGATGAACTACGTAGTTAGTACGCGAGGCCCTCGTAGTTCTTCCCGATGTGCATAGATGGCGCTGTCCTCAACAACGCGCGTCTTACGTTTTACGTCTTACGAATTTTCGATCAGGGTCACGTGACCTGACGCGAATTTAGAAGTTTTTACCCATTCCAAAAAAAGTACACAGCGCCGCTAAAGAAGTTTTCACTTCAAAAAAAGAAGGCCATTTCCCATAATTGGAAACGTTCAAAATCTAGTCGCAATCTGATCTTAGCGACATTCAATGTCAAGAACCTGTTAAAAATGTAGGGAAATTAGAGTTATTTTTGACAGATGGACACTGATATTAGACTGTGAACTTTCTTAAAATTACGAGAATTGCCCCTCAGATTAATACCTTTTAACTAGTTAAGTAATCTTCTAACTTGACGGTATATGTAATTTATACCTTTAAGGCTCCTTCAAACAGGATAAAATCGCGCGCGACACAATGGCACCGCAAGTCGCGCAACGAGCGGTGCCTTTGTGTCGCGCGCAATTATATCGCGTGTCGCGCCTGTTTGTAGGAGCCTTTACACGTAGCAGAGTATAAGTAGAATTAACATTTGCTAGATTAGCATAGTCCTATAAATAGCCTGATTCTCCGCTCAACAGGAGATAAAGTTCCGATAACACACTGCATCACGATTTCAACTCAACAACTGCATAATCAATACAATAATAATAACACTGCCCGTCAATTCCGTGTAAAGGCTCCTTCAAACAGGCGCGACATGACACGCGACACAAAGGCACCGCAAGTTGCGCAACGAGCGGTGCCTTTGTGTCACGCGCGATATTGTCGCGTGTCGCGCCTGTTTGAAGGAGCCTTAACTACCATTTCCTGATAAGTTGCATATACAGGGGGTTTTGCATACTACTGGGGAAAACCGTACATGTAACCGGTTTTACGAATAATATGGTGAATTATGGTAATACGAATATTTTCTGTTCCTGCAGACGTTACTGGTTGATAATACTGTTTCGATTTGCATAAAATATGTTAAGTAATAAGTGGGAAACGGTTTGCTTGTGTGGTATTTGCGGGTGGTAGGTGGTATAAATCTTAGCGATTTATGGTGCTAAAGATGACGCGTGGAGCGCTTGTGTGGTCGTGGGCTTATGAAGGTACTTGTTTCGAAAATATATGCAGGTTTTTATAGGTTGGTTGTCTATGGGAATATTTTCGTGAAACTTCATGATCTTTTACATGAAACTTTATCTTATGTGAGTACTACATTCTATACTATACCTACTAATATGCATTTCCATCTACTACATGCTTTCAAGAAAATGATAGTGAGAGTTTCAGAGAATACTTGAAATAAAAACCGGTTTTTCTTCATGTTAGGTGCTTGGGTCAGGCATTTATCTGAAGAAAAAAAATATACTTACAGTGTAGTTATAGGTACAAAACCTATAAAGCAAAACATTGCTACTGTTGTTACTGTTCCAGTTAAAACTTAACAATAAAAATACTCTAAAACGACAAAGCAAGACCATGCCCTACCCAACCACGAACAAACACAACTCCCTTACCCGCCAAACGAATCAGAAAGGCAAAAATCGACCTTTGCTACCGACCCGTCACTTCCGGCCGGCCCGACACCGGACATTCCTGCCATAGCCTCTACCGGCCATCGAACCATAGCTTCATGGTAAAAAAGTTACACATCCCTCTAAAACCGGTTTCGATTATTGCAATCTTTAGTATCCGACGAGGAAAAAAGTGTTTATATTATTAGTTCCAATGATTAGGTAATTTTTTAGTTTGCTAAGGTTTTGTAATCGTTTTATTTGTGCGCGTAACTTGCTTTGAAAGTTTTTAAGTTGCGGTGAAATTCGTACTAACTTGAACACAACACAACATCACTCCTTGATTCCTCGAAGGGAGAGGTACAATATACCTACCCAACTTTCGCCAGTTAACTTTGTTTGTTTTATTAACTTTAAAGGCTCCTGCAAACAGACGCGACGCGCGACAAGAATCGCGCGCGACACAAAGGCACCGCTTGTTGCGCGACTTTGCCTTTGCGTCGCGCGCGATTTTATCGCGTGTCGCGCCTGTTTGTAGGAGCCTTAACTTATGTAGGAAATCGTATAAGTTCATAAAATAATGCTTGAGACCTTTAGAAACTTTGCAAACACACACTGACTTCAGTATTGGTTTCTTCATGTGACGTAGTATACCTAATACTTCTGTAAAAAATCACAGATAAGATCAGATAGCATATTTACTAGTCCGTTCACAGTTATTTTGCTTCTGACAGCAACAAACCTTATGGGGATGAGAATAAAGATCACAATGATTTTGACAGATTTGTCAATGGCAGCAAACCAACAGCAGCCTTATTTGAATGAGAATAAAGATCACTGTGATTTGGACAGTGATGCAAAATAAGAGGTAAAATAATTGTGAAAGGACCTTTGGTACACCTATGCTTAAACCCTTCGGGGAAAACATGCGTGCTGTTATGTAACACACTAACAGTAGCAATGTGTTTCATTTTGACAGTTCAACAACATTCATTGCGTTATTTACGTTGTTGCGCAGATTTTTTTTTCGAACATATGAAGCAATGGATAAGCAGTATCCTTCAAAATCATTCAGATTGATATTGATAGTGTGTTACGCAATTAGGGTGCAGTTAAGGCTCCTGCAAACAGGCGCGACACGACACGCGACACAAAGGCACCGCAAGTCGCGCAACGAGCGGTGCCTTTGTGTCGCGCGCGATTTTATCGCGTGTTGCGCCTGTATGAAGGAGCTTTTCTGTATGAAGAGGATTCTAGTCGGAACGCCGAGTCCTCCGAAAGGATTAATCTCAACACATCGGAATTTCCCAATATTATTAGTTAATAGAGGGTTTAATCAGAATTAATTTCCTACGAAAATACTTTGACATCACGTTCCGTTTCCGTTGACTGTGTTATCTTTTAAAATTATCCGGTATATAACCAGATTTACCGATATTGCTGGCAGTGTACCTAAGCAAACTGGTGTGGCTGTGGGCTGGCCATGTTTGTCGAAGGACCGATGGCCGGTGGAGCAGACGAGTCCTGGAGTGGAGACCGCGTATTGGCAATCGTAGTGTGGGACGCCCCCAGCTAGATGGATCGACGACCTTGAAAAGGTGGCTGGGACAGACTGGATGTGAAAGGCGGAGGACAAAGTGTTGTGGCGCAGCCTGGGAGAGGCACTATGTTCAGCAGTGGACTGCGACAGAGTGAGTTGATTGTGTTAAGTAGTGTGTATAATTCGTAAGTAGTAACTTATAAAACCAAAAGAATACACAGCCACGTGAGGGAGCCGCGGACACAACAAGTTTAGGCTCCTACAAACAGGCGCGACACGCGATACAATCGCGCGCGACACAAAGGCACCGCTCGTTGCGCGACTTGCGGTGCCTTTGTGTCGCGTGTCGTGTCGCGCCTGTTTGAAGGAGCCTTTTTCAAAGATTTTTTTGCCAAGATCAGATGGAGATTTCTCCATGTTAAGTAAAGACATTCAGGCCATAAGCAGACGTCAAAATAGTTGAGAAAAGGCTAAAAAGAAAACAAACTTAATTATAATTATGTAGTTACACGATTAAATTGCCCGGAGGCACTGAAACTTAGATGAAATAAATTGCCCTAATTTTTTAGGGTTCCGTACCTACAAAAGGAATAAATGGGACGCTTATAGGATCTTTGTAGATCTTTGACTTTGTTGTCCGTCCGTCCGTCCGTCCGTCTGTCAAGACCTTTTATCTCGGGAACGCGTGGAGGTATCGAGTTGAAATTAAAACCATATAGGTACTCTGCTTTACAGTCCCTTGAAGCTGTGAAAAAATCAAACGCCTATGTTAGTGTAAAAAAGATACGGCCGTATATGCCACAAAAACGTATATTTTGACATTCTCAAAAGTCAAAGGAATCAAAATTTATAGGGTACTTCCCGTTGACCTAGAATCATGAAATTTGACAAGAAGCAAGATAAAGGAAAAAATCCGAAAACTGTAAATTTGTAGGTACATAAAAAAAAAACACGTGATAAACTATTTACATACCTACAAAGTACGGAACCCTCGGTGCGTGAGTCCGACTCGCACTTGACCGGTTTTTTTTTTCTCTCTTTTTTACCTTATTACAAAAACTTTGTAGTTGACGGTAAACTAACTTTACCGTCAACTACAGAAAATATTAATTTCAGAAATAAAAGCTATGTTATATTAGTTTTATTTTTTTATATGAAAAGTACACGAAAGTATGTGATCATAAAATGTTTGATTACTTTATGCGGCCTACCCAAATATCCTTTTTTTAATTTTGTTCCTCTGGTCGTTGAGCTCCTTAGTAGTTCTGAGTTGAGCTACACGATTACTGAAAACACTCCATTTAGATTTTTTTTATATGACTTTTAAAAGAAAAGAAAGAAAGAAAAAGTATTTATTGCGACTCGTACAGGAAGATCACAAACTTAACTAAACACAGCTAAATAAAAATCCAAGTTATATAAAAATAGAGTAACAAAAGGAAAATGAAACAGAAAGTCCCATACGAGGCCAAAAGGCTCCTATCTCAGCAGCCCTTTCGGCGGCTCGCGGCTCTCTCTCTCTAAAAGTGATTCTGATATCTTAATTACACAATGATCCATTTAATTTCATGAAAATACAATCTAATTGCTGAACAAAAGACATGGTTCGGTAATTTAACAGTGAAAACATACGATAAAGCCCAACTTAATGCCCAAATAGTGCTTGTTGTCGTACCTATGTATCACATTCAGAAGTTTTATTAACTTAGATTGGGAATGGCTCTTATATTCATCCTACGATTATGGCACGTGTCAATTGCTTTTTTTTTGCAAAACCACAGTCCAAAAACCCAAAATGTATGCCTAAATTCGAAAGCTGGTTAAAACCCAAAACATTAGCCACCAAAATCCGGTAGAACCAGTCTTCTGCCAAGCATCTCTCTTCTAAACATCTCCGTATTTTAATAGCAATGTCCGTATTACCGGTTTACCCTTGGGTGCAATCGCGTGTGGTCTAAATATATACTAAAAATCATGCAGGGAAGCCGACAACGGAAGGAAGGACATATAAGGGCCCGTCCACTTCCACGGTGCATTCTACGTATAGTACGAATCGTACATTTAGAACTGCAGTCTCTCCGGGTACGATCGAATCACTTAGCTTAGTGGATTGCGATTCTATGAAAAAACAATTAGAAAACCAGTGTATGTTAATGGAAATCGGATATCTAGAAGGATCTGATTTTGCAGTAAAAGGGAACACTTTGTGACAACATTAAAATTAGATTAGAAGACGCTACGTACATCATGAATGATGCCAATTTCTTGCTAAGTCATCAAACATTAGTCAAAAAATCGTCCCCTTCTTCCCTCAGACCAAATCTTCCATTGTAAACTGACGCCCTCTTCGCAATAAACCTATCCACCAGAAAGGTCAATATATCTTCACATTTTCTTCGCTTTACCGTTGTTTGAAACTCGAGTCACGAATGCTTTCAAAATAAAGATTCGATTGTTGACTCATCGACGTCAGAATCGAAACGTTTTCCCGCGTAAAGTCCGCAAACTGCAAACTTTATCAAACACTCGGAAAAGTAAAACATTAGGCTTTAAACACCTTTATCTGCGAGCAAATAAGGACCACTTCATAAGGCTTTGTGTTAAATGTGATAGCAAATAGATTGTCAACGTATAAATAGTGCAACGGTGCGTTCTGCGAATTCGCGGCGTTCATTTTCCTCGTCGAATGGAATGCGCCTCCTGACGTCATTTGGAACGCACCTACAAATAATACAGCCAAATTAAATTGTCTTCATTCTATGTATAAATTAGAATTGAAAGCAGGCTCTAGGAATAAGGAGTATGTTATGAACCGGACCATTTGCAAAGTTCAGCTTTTGTGTGTGATTTGTATGAGCTTTACGTCTGTTGAATTTTGTCGGTTATCGCGTGCAGGATAACGGTTCATATAGGTCGTTCGAATGACCGATAGGCATGTTTTTATTAGTTCTAAAAAATAAGGTGTTTTTATTACTTATCGCATGGAATTTTACGCTTAAGGTGTGTTTGGACAGGTGATGTGGTAGACAGGTTACTTAAATGTTTATTATGGAGTCGATATAATTTTAGAAGTGTATACTTTCATGCTTAGGAAATGACAATGCTCAATGTCAATGGCTGACAATGTCTGTCAGTTGAATATTACCCATTTTGTTTTCGATTAAAGGGTGCGACACATTTGTAACACCCTACGCGAGCTCATTGGACTATTAAGGGAATGAGGTCCTATGATTCGAAATGCTTTATTTTGAGGGGATCTGTATCCTGTCTGATAACAACTAATCATGACTGTTTATCGTAGCTATCACTGAGTGGCCTAAGCTATTTGTATGTTAATATTTATGAGATCATGTTTTAAAATGAGGCGTTCACAAGAAAGAAAAATGGTTTATTCTGCACAAACAATACCTGTACATAATAAATTAAAGATAACTGGAAATAAATCAGATATTTAAGAAATTTGGCCCAAATATTTACCTAAATTATTAATTTCCGGAAACAAAGGGTACCTTTTTTGGTGAAAAATTTAACAATACTGGAAGCATTGTTAAAGTCTTTACGGGATAACACGAAATCTACATGAACGAAGTCGCATGGAAAGTCCTAGTTATAATGATAAAAAAGAAAAAGGAAATTAAAAGTTGAAAAAAAAGTTTGTACAATGTTATATGTATGTAGTTGTACGCTTCAATTCGCATCGCGTGTTATGTTACCAGTCTGTTCCAGGCATAACCACGCCAATTCAAACAAAACTGCGATTGCCAGAAAACGGTAAAACCACTTAAACATAATTTATTAACAAAAGAAAGCGTATGTCAGACATACGCTGTTCTTCGCAATAACATAACAGAGACAAAACACTAAGTAAAGAAATATTTCCTAATCATTTGTCTCCCGAGTCCGTCGTAAAATAACGAATTGCCAATAATTAGTCGCCATTTTGAAAACTCAACAATGCATTGTGAAACCTAAACTTTCCTATTTAATATGTCTTTAAAATCACAAGGATAATATTTGCTTGTCTATCTCCAAAAAACCATTCTATTTTGAACCTTTGCCTTATTGTCTTACGGTCTACGAGTAATGTTGTCAAAACAAAATGTCGCGTAAAATATCATTTGTCGGCTATAGACGAGAGTTCCCAGGTTTATCATCATTCTCTTAAAGGTGATGTAATTGATTGCTACATTAATAATTTCGCCGTCTCCACACAATGCGAAGAAAGGCAATGTAGTAAAGTAGGTAATTCTAGTCAATCGTTTATTACAGGAACCGTATTTAAGTATCTAATTTTCTTTATGTAACTGGCAGAGGTTTGAAATCCTAGTGTTCACGTCATGTTACGTCCAATGCCCCTACGTCTATTGTTAGAAATCGCGCTCTGGTGGAATCGGATTTTAAAAACAAATGCAAGGCGGACTCGCCCACCGAGGGTTCTCTACAAATTTGTAGGTATCATGTAACTAAAAATTTACGGTTTTTTTAATTTTTTCCTTTAAGGCTCCTGCAAACAGGCGCGACGCGCGACGCGAATCGCGCGCGACACAAAGCCACCGCTCGTTGCGCGACTTGCGTTGCCTATGTGTCGCGCGCGATTTATCGCGTGTCGCGCCTGTTTGAAGGAGCCTTTACTTGTGCTATATGACATTGCTTCTTGCCAAATTTCATGATTCTACTAGGTCAACGGGAAGTACCCTATAGGTTTTGATTCCCTTACGAGTGTGATCAAATTATTATGCGGCATAAACGGCGTATAAACGCCCGTACCTTTTGTATGCGTTGATTTAGAAGTTTGAATTTTTCGCTGCTTTAAGGGATTGAAGCTCTGAGTATTTGATATTAATTTCAACTTGATAACTCCACGCGTTCCAGAGAAAAGGGTCTTGACAGATGGACAGACAGACGGACAACGAAGTGATCTTTTAAGGGTTCCGTTTCCCATCCTGAAAAAAAAAAGGGTTCCGTTTTTCCTTTTGAGGTACGGAATCCTAAAAAGACCAACTTGCCAAAGCAGAAATTAATTTACATATTTCCTATCTCTCCTATCGCATTCTTTTAGCTTGTCAAAAGAATGCGATATGAGACGAATGAGAGCTTTAAGGTGTGTTCATTACACAATCAATACCTAGAAGTCTGCTAATCCCAGAGTGGTGACTCAGCACTTTAAATAATAATCAAGTAAAGACGAGTTCCAATAAATGACGGGTCATTTCAACGTCCACCGTCGGATTATTCCACACACCATCGAGATTTTCGATATTTTGGGGTACCGTGGATCGATATTGGAAATTGTACTGTGACTAAGAACCATTTTCTAGTCCTTACATAGTATAAAACACAGTCGCCAAAATGTCTGTCGCGCATAACTTCCGAATGACTGCACCAAATCTTTTGTTGTGTTCGGTATTGCCAGGACAAGATTGTATGAAGGAAATTTCGGAAATTCGAAAAAACAAAATTGCACCTGTGCGAAGCTGGGGCGGGCCGCTAGTTAATTATAAATAGGTCCTTATAGTATTAGGACATTCAAACTCAAACTCAAAGCATTTATTTCAATTAAACCAATTACAGGCACTTTTGGATTGTCAATGGGTCGGTCAGTCAGAAAGATAAAGCTAGTTGCCCATTCCACAGCGTGAGAAGAACGGGCAAGAAACTCCATGGACACTCTTTTAAATCAAAATAATATGGTTACAAAGTCTTGTTTACATCATTCATGTTAAAAATTATGCATGTGATAACGATACAGAACGTCAAAAGCGTCCGTAATGAAAAGACGAAAAAAAAAACAAATCAAAAACTTAATTTAATTAAATTAAAATAAACCATTGCAGTAAATAGATGACCAGTCCCTACTGACGGCGCCCGTTCACGAACATAACGCATGTATTATCACCATTCAGCTCAACCATTTTGAAGGGAGCTAACTGATCCAACACACCCTATCAGCGAGACATTTAAGTGAGCATGACATACTCTCAGCCGCCAGGGCACATTCAAGCCAATGAGAGGCGTACCCAGTAAATGGAAGCTTTATAGTATATACATAGTACTCACACATGTGCTATGCAATTACACAATACTACTTTTCATTATCATCTGTACTAGATTTGCACAAAGCTTTCATGATATTGGTCTGATTTTTTTTTTAGTTTTCGAGCAACGACTCGTAATCAGCCTTTTTTTTCATTTTTTTGTACCTACTAGCCTATGCTGTCCCACTCCTGGGGAAAGGCCACCTACTTCAACTTCTTCCATCTTTTGTGAGCCCGCG
Source organism: Luperina testacea (assembly GCA_927399505.1). Lineage (NCBI taxonomy): Eukaryota > Metazoa > Arthropoda > Insecta > Lepidoptera > Noctuidae > Luperina > Luperina testacea. Next base: position 3,619,673 of record OV656769.1, read on the forward strand.
TATGCACCTTCTAGTTTTGACGGAACGGATCCAGAAGCTTGCTGTCATAATGAAAGCAGTCCAGTTTGGGCCTTAGAACAGCTTTTATGATCAGCGATTCCTTCATTCGAGTCTTCCAGAGGAGCCCTGCTGTTATTTAGATTGGCTCATTATTTCTACCACGCTTTGAACTTTTCTATTCCGTACCTTACGCGACAAGACAAAAAATGTTGATAAAAATCATGATGTTTTATGATATAGGTAACCATATAAGGAATATCGTCATTAAGCTCCCAACTCACACTTGCCCGCGTTTTTTAGTGCTTTGAAAGTCGAAATACCAGTTCGCGTGGTATTCCAAAAATTCGGACTTGTTTATCGAAGACATGTATGGCATATATTATATTTGTATTACTCAATACCCTAGGTCGTTGGCCTACCTGCAATCGGCGTGTTTTGATCGCTGTGTTGCCATTTAAAATTCTGTGCTTGTTGCTTTTTTTTTTGATACCTACCTACTTGTTTCTGTTTGCGTTGTAATGTTGTGTGCTGATGTGCAGGTGTGTCTGTTTGCTTGTTGATTTGATAAACTTGAATGAGAATGGATGGCGGAGTGCTGATTTCATTTTCTCTGCAAGTTCCAGAAGCTTTAGTGTGGAACGAAAAGTGATTAGATTCATCATTATTTTATCTACATCAGCGATAGTTTAGTGGTTATTTCTTGTTTTCCAGTGTAGGTCAGGTTCTTGATTCGTCTGTATGGGAGAAAGCATTTTTTTTCGGAATTAAAGGCGCCTTCAAACAGGCGCGTCCCGCGATAAAATCGCGCGCGACACAAAGGCACCGCAAGTCGCGCAACGAGCGATGCCTTTGTGTCGCGCGCGATTTTATCCTGTTTGAAGGAGCCTTTATGGAACTCCAGTGAAGTTCAGCAGGACATCTGCCAACTTGGCAAGGCGCAGTGACGATACTATTGCCATCGCATATAGAACCCGAATGAGGCTGTCACAGGAGCGTGGGGATTGGTACAAGAAAAAAGTGAGGCCTTATGCTTATGCTTAGCAGTGGATGAGGTCGGGTTATGTATGATGATGATGATGAATGATAATTGTTTGCTTACTTGCTCAAACTCCATTTGGAGTAAGATTAGACATTTAAATAAACCTTTTTTACTGTCCGTTCAACCGATTTTGACTTGTATTGCGTTGGTGGCATGACAAATGGCAGCTGCAGTGAATAGTTGGTACTGTAACCATTTTTTTTGCTCTTAATGCCATCCTTATGCCTACGGAATAGATGTCAAAATCGGTTGAACCGACTATAAAAAAGGTTTGTTTATGTGTCTAATCTTATTATTTTATTTGACGAAAATAAATTAAAAAATTAATAAATTCAGTAAAACCACGTTTTAATTAATCATATTTCGATCGTAATTTTTCAAATAACTAAACGGATAACATGACGTAGGTAATGAAAAAAATGTAGTCAGCTCCTTAGTCTATGTAGAAAAAAATATAAAAAAATCCCTGATTAAAGATCCCTGATACTTGCCCTACAGGGGAAGATTGTTTTGTATAGAGATTGACTATGTATTTTTGACGATTGAACAAACTATAAGTGACAGCCCTACGTCGTGTTTAGGCTATTATCGCTCGCTCGGGGCTCGAGTTGACTTTCTTATTTGTTTTTTCTATGCTAAAGTGCCTTTCTTAACGTAATTAATTACAGTCATGCGCGAAAGTGCGGTATTGTCATAACGCAAACTTCAAATACAAGATGTTAATTTTGTAGACAGCTGTACAGTAAAGAGTCGACTTCCTGCAAACAACTGTATTATTTATGTAAAGGTATTTATTTATGTAAAGGCTCCTTCAAACAGGCGCGACACGACACGCGACACAAAGGCACCGCAAGTCGCGCAACGAGCGGTGCCTGTCGCGCGCGATTATATCGTGTGTCGCGTCTGTTTGTAGGAGCCTTAATACACATATAAACCCACACTACAATCAGCGCATTAGTACAGACGCCAGCACATCAAGCTACTACAACCTGTCAAATTTCTTTAATAGATTTTCAACTTTATCGCATAAGGTTCAAGGTTGATTGGGAAAATTTGACAGTTTCGGGTAGCTTGATGTACTGGCGTCTGTACAACTTTTTTTTTTTGCAGATTTGTTGCAACAACACTGACTATTACTGCCTACATAAATTATGTATATGCTATACCCATATATTTCAACAAATAACCAAATGACTCATCAATCCCTAAATAAAAGCAACTCTTATCCTTACTGTTGTTTACTAACTTTACAGCTAATTATAAGAAAGTATTGTTATTTTTGGACGCGCCGCAATAAATAGCTCTTGTTGGGGTTCCGTACCCAAAGGGTAAAAACGGGACCCTATCACTAAGACTCCACTGTCATGTCTATCACCAGGCTGTATCTCATGAACCGTAATAGCTAGAAGTTGAAATTTTCACAGATGATGTATTTCTGTTGCCGCTATACCTAACAAGAAATAATAAAAATAAAATAAAGTTAAAATTTAAAGGGGCATAAAAGAAATGTTTTTTCCAGCATTTTATGCCTTGTGGTACGGAACCCTTCGTGTGCGAATCCGACTCGCACTTGGCCGTCTATTTATTATTATTTTTGAAACACAAATCTGTAATCCGCCATATTAGATTTGGGGTGTAATGTTAGTAAACAAGGTACTCTCAAGAGCTCAAGGTTATTCTTTTGCGATATTAACATTCGTATTTTGTGAAGAAACGATATTTCTTACGACTTTTTCTCCTTGGCAATCCAAGAAAATTTGCGGCTTCGAAATCAATCTCTCTTACATCTTGGTGACTATAACAGGTATAGCTTCCTGCCTACTGCAGTCTGCGACTTCCACTCCGTCTACTAAATCCTGGTTTTTAGTCATTTCGTCATTGATCGTAGATGTGGTGGTTGAACCACAAAAACGGACAGCAGAAATTCAGACAAAAACCACTTAGTGACCGTATAATACCGGGTCGTAGGAAGGGACTCCCAGCAAAACTCATGAGCCCAGGAAACACTAGGATGAGAATTATAGATACCTACCATTACAAGGAAAATGTCATATAACATTTAACACACGATGGTAATAAAACAAGAGTAAAAATAACTTCTTGAAACAATACCTATGTCCCTTTAAGGCTCCCACAAACAGGCGCGACACGCGATATAATCGCGCGCCACACAAAGGCACCGCTCGTAGCGCGACTTGCGGTGCCTTTGTGTCGCGTGTCGTGTCGCGCTTGTTTGAAGGAGCCTTTAAGGACAAACAAAGCTAACTTTTCCTCAAAGCCCATAGTAACGACTGAACGACTGGGGAACCCATTACACAGCTCACAATTCTTTTAATGAACTATTATATTAATACAAAGGTTCAAAACACCCAATTAGTGAGTCTTTATCACTAACTTAGATTATACACGGAAATAAGGACCCGATACGGAACCGCAACCTTCCTGCTGTTTTTTATCGTGCCTCGAATCCCGTGGGTACCGTGCTCAGGGGAAACCCGACTAACGTAATAAGTGATAGCGTATCACTGTTCCGCTATAAGGCTCCTACAAACAGACGCGACACGCGATATAATCGCACGCGACACAAAGGCACCGCTCGTTGCGCGACTTGCGGTGCCTTTGTGTCGCGCGCGATTTTATCGAGTGTCGCGCCTGTATGAAGAAGCCTATAATTTAGAAAAATAATTACCTTGAGAAACCACTGCTGGTCTTATATTTCAGGGAATTCCCCTAAAGTAAGTTCGAGCTGCAAGATGACCGATGTGTTTTTTGGTATAAAATTAAATCAATTCGGAAATTGCTATTGGCATTTTCTTAGAAGAACATTTCAGTTAGGTATTCTACAAGTCGTAATAAAAAAAAACCTGGCACTCCGGTAGTGCCGACAGAAGTGAAAACTTGAACAATTACGAGTGTATTTTGTGAATCGTCTTATAAACAAAACGTCAGTTATATATCCGTGGTTCAGCGCCATCTCGTCGTTGTTGGATGAACTACCGTCGTTGTTGGATGAACTACGTAGTTAGTACGCGAGGCCCTCGTAGTTCTTCCCGATGTGCATAGATGGCGCTGTCCTCAACAACGCGCGTCTTTCGTTTTACGTCTTACGAATCTTACGATCAGGGTCACGTGACCTGACGCGAATTTAGAAGTTTTTACCCATTCCAAAAAAAGTACACAGCGCCGCTAAAGAAGTTTTCACTTCAAAAAAATGCGAACATAAATGTATGGAGCATATTTTTTTCGCGATTTCGGGGTTGGTCCTATATTCCTAATGAGAGTACAATGAAGAGAGAGGCTTTCAGTGGTTTTAATGACACCTTGTTCGAGTATATTGTTGGAATCTTAATATTAAGTACCTAACATACTGACTGACTGCATGGAACTGTCGAATATGATATGTTATGCGGTTCCTAGGACGATCCACAAGCGAAAGGTCCGCGCTGGCAAATTATTTTCAGTTGGTATTTGTAAATCCAACTCTGGCTTGCGTTCGCCTGTTCGCAGAATGGTCGATTCCTACAACAGCACTTTTGAACACATCGATATTTTTACATGTACTCCCCATAAGTTTAAAAGTCTAATACTAAACGAACTTTCGTGAACATTACATTTATACACTATTTGTACTAAGTTGTTGTTACCGTAGCGATGATTATTATTTTCACTTTATGTATTTTTTTAATTAATCTGTGAACAGCGTTGTGGGCTGCAATATTGTCAATAAGTCTTGTATATTTATATGATGTTTTTGTTTTATATTGTAGCTGTTTGCTGTTCCATTTGAATAAAAATAAAATAAAATAAAATAAACATAGTCCGGTTGTAAGGGTGTGATGGATAAAAAAAATTATAGCCAAAGGAGACGTATTCCCTGTAAAAGCTAGGCGTATACCACTTTCTACCACGTAAAATAACCATTGGTACATTATGTCCAAAAGGACATATATATGGGACATGTATCAATAGCTTTGCATGAGTAGGTATTTTGTATTTCTGTTCCATTGACATCACCATAACAACAATATTAATGAATGGGGGAAAAGGAAATTGCCAGAATCAAGACCCATACCTGTAGCATTGTAAAATGGGCTGTTTTGATGAATCATCTAATAAAATGTATTGGACAGCTAATTTTTAGGATACCGTACCCGAAGGTTAAAAACGGGACCCTATTACTTAGACTCCACTGTCCGTCTGTCCGTCTGTGATCAGGCTGTATCTCATGAACCGTGATAGCTAGACAGTTGTAATTTTCACAGATGATGTATTTCTGTTGCCGGTATAACAATAAATACTAAAAATAGAATAAAATAAATATTTAAGGGGGGCTCCCATACAACAAACGTGTTTTTTTCGGCGCTTTTGCCTTGTGGTACGGAACCTTTCGTGTGCCAGTTCGACTCGCACTTGGCCAGTTTTCTATTTGTTGTTTGAGGAGAAACATTTAAGGCTCGTACACACAGGCGCGACGCGACACGCGACACAAAGGCACCGCTCGTTGCGCGACTTGCGGTGCCTTTGTGTCGCGTGTCGCATCGCGCCTGTGTGTACGAGCCTTTAAAAGGCGCTCGGCTTTTGGGGATAAGACCTGTCTACATATCGCCATTCCTGGAAGTTTTTCATCATGCCGGCGCTACACATTGGCCTTGTCCATTAGTTCAGACTTGGCACCACATCCAATGTTGAGGAAAATCAGTAAAATCCTGTCCAATATCTGTCCAGGCCCGATACACACATTGTAGCCATTGCTCCAAGGCTACATCTTGAGTCAAATTATATCCAACTAGCGACCCGCCCCGGCTTCGCACGGAAACATTATTATTATTATACATATAAACCTTCCTCTTGAATCACTCTATCTATTAAAAAAAACCGCATCAAAATCCGTTGCGTAGTTTCAAAGATTTAAGCATACAAAGGGACATAGGGACATAGGGACAGAGAAAGCGACTTTGTTTTATACTATGTAGTGATGTGTGGCCCCAGCATTATATACGAAAACAAAATCCTGTATCGTGTGTATATAGTGAAAAAAATCTGTTTTCCTGTTGGTGCTTATACAACTTACCGCAATCTGACCAGTAGTTTTTGATATTCGCCAAACCGTTCGACGGACGTGGTCAGAAAAACATTCCTGCGTGGCGATAATACTTTAACAAAATAATCGTACAAGGCCTTGTGTTATTGTATTTACTACAAATAATAATCTAAAGGCTTACCTTCCTTAACTTTATTGTAAGTACAGAGAGGAAAAACGAATTTATCCGGTTACAAAATATGAATAAAGTTACCTACAACGATATACTCGTATGTATTTGGATAAATATAAACAGGTAATTAAATACTATATTTTGTAACAATTCGGTTAAGGAAAGTGAGTGGGGGGTGAGGGGTAGGTAGTGGAAACTTGTGTAAAAAATCAGGATTAATTTTTAGGTTATTAATTACATATTAATGTAGTTCTAAAATTCACCAAACAAGTTTTCACGGCTATTCTTTTGAACTTATTTGATTGACTACGATAGCTTTGATTTACCACAACGGATAAGCGAAAAACCACGGACAAAGCTGGTACCTATGTATATCTAATTAAATCCTAGGAATTTCCATAGAAACAACTTTATAATAGTGCAAATAAGACATTGCTCATATTTCGCGATCATGCGAATTCCTAAGTCCGTGTAAATCAGTACTCGATATTGTGGCAATGGATCCTTTTACTTAAATTCCATAATTCTGCCGTTTTTATATCAAACAAAATATTTTATGCAACCGCTCCACATATATCCGTTTTAATGCTCAAAGAACACTCAACTTTATGCTAAAGTCGTAAGGGGCAATTTAGGTTATTTAGGTTATTTGTGTACTGTCCAGCAGTGAATTAAGGCTCCTTAAAACAGGCGCGACACGCGATATAATCGCGCGCGACACAAAGACACCGCTCGTTGCGCGACTTGCGGTGCCTTAGTGTCGCGTGTCGTGTCGCGCCTGTTTGAAGGAGCCTTTACACAGCGTGTCGCGCCTGTTTGTAGGAGCCTTAACACTTTGCTCGACGTGGGAATCGAACCTAGGACCTTGTGCTCAGCAGTAGCGCTAGTGAAGACTACACAAACGAGGCTGTCCAGTGGCAATCATAAACATGTCAATCAGCGTTCACCAACACCAACAATCCACCAACCCGCACTGGGCCCGCGAGGTTAATTACGGCTCACTCCCGCTCACGGAGAGGAGGCCCGTGTCCCAGGAGTGGGGAAATTATAGGCTAATTCACTGCTGGACAGCAGTGCGATTTTGTAACCATCTCATCGTGAAAACTTAGGTGAAGTGAGCGTGGAGTGAGCTGTCAATAGTGTCAATTCCTAACAAAAACAAACTCACTTCACGTAAGTTTTCACGGTGAGATTTTTACAGAATCGACCGGCAGTACACAAACTCCATAATACCCATCTTCTAACCGACAACCATCAACAAAATGTCTATGAAATATTCCCTTTAATGACGTAACTTGGCAATCAGACCGGTGATCGGCGACTGTTGTTAAAACTAACTTGAAACTAAGTTTCCCGTGAATATAATTACTGGGTCAAAAGTTGATCAAGTGGTTCCACTTATGGCAGGGTGCCAGCGTTAACTAGTTAAGCGAGTAAAGTTTTGGTTATGGACAAAGTAAGGGCGAAGATTTTGTGAGGCGGTGGTGCTATCCGTCAGCGTAGCGTTTTTTACGTAAAGAACTGAGATAGGACTTTAATGATGGCTGTAATTAATAAAACGTCTGAGTGTTTCATCAAAGAAACAAGATATTATGAGCATAAAGGCTCCTTCAAACAGGCGCGATACGCGATAAAATCGCGCGCGACACAAAGGCACCGCAAGTCGCGCAACAAGCGATGCGTTAAGGCTCTTACGAACAGGCGCGACATGACCCGCGACACAAAGGCACCGCAAGTCGCGCAACGAGCGGTGGCTTTGTGTCGTGCCCGATTATATCGCGTGTCGCGCCTGTTTGTAGGAGCCTTTAGTGTCGCGCGCGATTCGCGTCGCACGTCGCGCCTGTTTGCAGGAGCCTTAAAGCATAGTCAGCTCATAAAGTTTCCATTGCTGGGACACATCCTCTTTTGAGAGAGGGCGAGCTGGTAGATGTCGTTTTTTTTCGGTTCTAAGACACGTTTTCCTCGCAATGCACCTATGAGCGACCTACAGATGATCGCGGGGAAGAACCTGCGATTTTCTGTAGGCCGCTCATAGGCGCTTTACTTTGTGTAAATTATTTAGCACCACTGCTCTCAAAGCTTTGAAGGAAAACATCGTGAAGAAACCGGCATTTCTTAGAACCAAAAATTTGAAGACATGTAACATCTACCGACCCGCACTGGGCACGTGTGGTGGGTTACTGTCCGCTCCTTCTTATCAAGAGGAGGCCTGTCTCCCAGCATTGGGACATTTGTAGGCTGATTAATACTTACTCATAGCCAAGATTACACTGGATGGTTGCTACACTTACTTTAGCTTAAAATGAGCAAATAAAAACATGACCCTTTTAGGTTTAAAAGTCCTGTATCGCAGTCGAAACCCTAACAAATTATTCCCACAACCCTACTACAATCATTATGTACTTAAACTGTGACGTATGTCCATTTCCCGGTATCCATGTATAAATAAAGCAAATAATATTATTTCAAAGAACATTATTGTAGTCAATATTTGCCGCATATAGTAAAATCCTTGAACCAACCAATGTAAATACTGGGCTTCTGAGATGTTATAGTCTATAACCATTGCTAGCTTATTATTATTGGACAAAAGCTTTAAGCTGGCTTTATGGTTGTATTAGAAATCATTAAGAATACATTTATGTAATTGCATATTTAGAAGGATTTCTATTTTAATTAGTTCCGTCAATTTTATTTTTCCTTAAACCTTGAAGTAGGAGCTCAATTGTCACTAATGATAATGAGACACAGTTACTTTTTCTATTGTTACCTACCGATCTTTAGGAGATTTCTTGACATCGGAGCGGTTATGCGATTTAGCTAGAACAGTGTCTTGAATCTTGACAATACTAACCTCTTTCATAGAAATAGACATCACAATTCTCATAGAAGTGAAGTTGTGTACGCCCATATACCCCCAAAACACCAAACACATTTAAGTGGAATGTGCTGAGGTAGCCGACGAAATTCTATTTTACAGAAAAATAATCATTAGAATCAGCAATACAACTTGAGTTAGAATTTGGCCTCTAATGTCATGATTTCATGAAATAGCCATTCAATATAGTAATATGAACTTAGGGAGTGGTATAGATGAATTTTATGATTACAATTCTATAAATAAATATTTGTTACGGCCGCGAATAATATTTAGATCAACATACAACCTGTTACTGACCTGCAAATTGCAAAAAACGTGAGAAAATTTGAAATTCGTGGGCTGCTCTTGACGCTTTCGCGTTAATGCTAAACGGATTTAAAATATAGTTTTATTTCTGCCAAACATTCTAAAATGACATAATGCAGAATGATGTATTAAATACACAAGCTCCTATAAGCGTGATTTTGAACGCGTTCGCGATGGAAGACGAGTGTGGCTTCCGTATGAAGTTGTAGCGGTATCTATCTACATCGCCACATTCGAAATACGCATCATACTGAAATCACGCCAGATCCTGCAACGCACAAGTAGAGTTTACTGTGAAACTAACTTATTATGTACAACTTCTCGACATCAATCGTCGGACAGTAGCCCACCAGACGCAGCACCCGTCTGGTCGGAGGATCCTCCCTTTCAATAGAGGTTGAGTGAACTTTATACCCTGTTCCTCATACCCCTATAAAGTATTTATTTTCCTTTACCTTTTGCCTAATATTTTGAGATTAGTTGTTAAGGCTCCTACAAACAGGCACGCGATATAATCGCGCGCGACGCAAAGGCAATGCTTGTTGCGCGACTTGCGGTGCCTTTGTGTCGCGCGCGATTTTATCGCGTGTGGCGCCTGTTTGAAGGAGCCTTTAGTCTTACCAGATGTGGCTTAATTTCAGTACGAGTATTTGATTTAAACCACAAATTTGACGCATGAACCAAATTTTTGGCTCCATAAACTATGTAAACGGTCCAGAAATATTATGAATAGTTATTATTAGTCTACTTTTCATGGATCTGGCCAATGGATCCTCTGAGATTGAACGGAATAAACGATATTTTTAGACTTCGTAATCTTAGACCGGTTTCTGAATTTCTGGTACCAATATTATAATATTCCCAGGGTCCGACAACTATCCCAGACACGGAGGGTTCTCGATTATACCCTTATCGCTATTGTAAAGAATAAGTAATAAAATCGGTCAGACACCGGAAATGACATACAACAGTCATCGCAAATATATTCAGTACTATTTTCGGAAACATTTTCATAAATACATACATTTTTTTAATGGATAGAAATGTCTAGCGCGTTGAACTGTCAAGTTCTTCTCAGCTTATTTCGTAGTCGGAAATGAGTAAGTTAGTCCTTAATACCATCCATTAAGGCTCCTTCAAACAGGCGCGACACGCGATAAAATCGCGCGCGACACAAAGGCACCGCAAGTCGCGCAACGAGCGGTGCCTTTGTGTCGCGCGCGATTATATCGCGTGTTGCGCCTGTCTGTAGGAGCCTTTAGTAGTCGCACTTACAGCGCTACTACCTTTGACAGATCGCGTATCTTACAACTTAAGGTCATCACGCATTTGTCAACGTAGATTTTGTAGGCCACTAATATTATAGGTTTTGTTTAAGAAAAAAGTCTACACTTTTTTTTTGTATGAAACTTTGCCCCACTTAGATTTCTCATGTATCGTGGGCTTGGAGGAACACCTAGACCCGGAAAAACTTACTAAAGACAAATACTTTATAGAGAGAAACATTTAACCCCGGAAAAACATACAGTCCAAACCGTTTTCCGCGCGGGAATTGAACCCGCAGTCCGTAGCGTAGACATTGTCGTCTTAGCTACCAATCCGAACAAGTCAGACGACCTTACTTATAATTTTTAAATCTGCCCATTTCCTGTACAGTCACGATCACTAATATGTCAACACTTGGCAACTATCAATTGCGATTTTTTCGTGAAATAACGAATGCAACGTTGAAATACGACCACTTTACACAAACCTATGGGTTCGAAAGTACTTTGTTCGTAATAACATTAAATTTAATTCAAAACTAAAGGAGAAAATCGTCTTTGAATAAAGCCAAGAGTATACATACTTATGCTCGTGACTGTACCTATGTACTGTAAACAACGTTATTAGCAAGGGGCATTTCCTAACACAATAGTCATATACTAATAGAACTGGTAATCTTGTGGTCTAAGCTAATTCTTTTCTTACTAACTCAATTATGTCAGAAACATCAACTTTATTGCTAATGCTTACAACATTTGGTACTTAAGCTACTCACGAAAACATCGTAAGAAATGTATGTATAATCTATATCTATTCTATACTAGCAGCGCCCCACGGTTTCACCCGCATAGGTCCGGGTTCCCGTGGGAATATCGGGATAAAAACTATCCTATGTCCTTCCCCGGGATGCAATCTATCTCTCTGCCAAATTTTATCGAAATCCGTTCAGTGGTTTAGGCGTGAAAAGGTAACATACAGACAGACAGAGTTACTTTTGAATTTATAATATTATATACTAGCTTCCGCCTGCGGCTTCGCCCGCAAGGAATGTCGTTAAAAACTATCCTATGTCTTTCCCTGGGATGCATTCTACCTCTCTGCCAAATTTTATCGAAATCCGTTCAGTGATTTAGGCGTGAAAAGGTAACATACAGACAGACAAACAGACAGAGTTACTTTCGAATTTATTATGGATTCAACACAAATCTGCTGAAGTCGGGCCTAGTCGCTTAGGGATGCTCACAATACTGTCATCGTTCAAATAATTCGACGGCTCAACAAGTGAGTGACAACCCTCAACATCCAAGATGGCCGCCGTCTGGAGGTCAAGAGGACTGGTTGTAGTTTCTTTGTTCGGTTTTTGCGATGTACCCTGACCTACCTTTGTGATTTACCGGGGTCCGGAGCGAGTATTTTTGTTGCTATGGCGCCGAATTGTAGGTACACCGTTCATTTCGATGTCGGTGTCTTTGAAGTGAGATCGCTAGGAGAATAAAGGCTCCTTCAAACAGGCGCGACACGAGACGCGACACAAAGGCACCGCAAGTCGCGCAACGAGCGGTGCCTTTGTGTCGCGGGCGATTATATCGTGTGTCGCGCCTGTTTTTAGGAGCCTTCAGGGCTCATTTTTCAATCGACCGATAATTTTTGTTCGTGGAATAAAATTGACGTCTGACAGTTTTTGTATGGAAAAACTATCAAAAATTCAAAATAATTCCTCTGATAACGTTATCTGGCGTTGGAAAAATCAGCCCTAAAAGGGATAACTGTTTAAAATGAACTAGATGTTGTCTGCGACTTTGTTCACATCTTCAACCCCTATAACACCAGCTATAGTGAAGTTTCGAGAAGATAAGTACCTTTTCTTAGTTAACCTCATATTAATTCTATTTTTAATAATACATTTATAATAATAGTATGGGTACATCATTTTGCAATAGTGATTTAATCTTCGCATTGTCCGCCATTCAGCCAGTCGCGGGCCTATTTCCAAAAAAAAAGCTGGGTACTATTGTATGTTATTAACTTATTAGGTATAGTTAATAGGGTAAATCAAAGATTAGTGCTACAGCCAGCTTATGCGAATTGTAGGCTGTAATTAAGGTAAACGGATAAACTTTAGCTCGTAGGCAGGATATCTGCGGCCCAGTTTGGGTGTTGTTACTAATTGTCTTAGGCCTGAGTTCACTGACTTTCAAACCACCGGTTAGGTATTTAAACAGTCGGTTTATGTCAAATTTCCTAAGGAAATTTCAAATATAGAACTGATTAATATTTAATCAGTTGATTTAAATGTTGGTGGACACAAGGCTTAGTGCTTCGTGTCGGTTAAGACCTTTGTACTGTTTATTGTGCGGTTGTTACGGTATGTTTCTTTCTGGCTAGGACAAAGTAATTTTTCTGCAATACTAGAATCCAAATTTCAGTCGAATGTTTGTTTTGTGGCGGGGGAGACTAGGCCTTTCGTGCATGGCACGGTTTCTTTACAGTACGACGTATAAAGGCTCCTTCAAACAGGCGCGACACGACACGCGACACAAAGGCACCGCAAGTCGCGCAACGAGCGGTGCCTTTGTGTCGCGCGTGATTTTATCGCGTGTCGCGCCTGTTTGTAGGAGCCTTAAATCGTACCGTAGAAAAAACATGTCCGTCAACATGCTTCCATAGTGAGTGATCCATGCAACACTGACGAACCGTGTCTATACACGGCGAATAAACCGTAGTTTTTCACGATAAGAAAAACGTGTGTGCACAAAGAGATTCTGCAAATAGAGATCGCGGACAAAGCTACATTAATCTTGAGCTATGCCTGTTAAAAATAATTCAGCTTTATATCAACCAGAAAAGGGCTTGTGGCAAAGTAATAACAGCCGCACGGGTCGATCAATCAGGTTAAGCTACGCTTGCCGCGGTTGGTCCGTGGATGGGTGACCATCTTTACATACCAAGACCCCTCCGTGCCTCGGAAAGCACGTAAAGCCGTTGGTCCCGGGTGCCATTCGTGGATCTTTGACAATCGTTACGGGTCGTCAGAAGCCCGAAAGTCTGACAACCAGTCTTACCAAGGGGTATCGCATTATCCAGTAAACTGGGTTGTGGTGGTCAGATAGGCAGTCGCTCCATGTAAAATACTGGTATTCAGCTGCATCCTGTTAGACTGGAAGCCGACCCTAACATAGTTGGGTAAAGGCTAGGCAGATAACCAGAAAAAGTGATATAATATAATAAGAGACCCTGTCAAATTATTGTATGGTTTTTAGGTTTATACAAACACTCTCGTGGGTGAATGTAGTTTAGGAAAATGTAATGGATTTTTGAGATTCCTAAATGGTAATGGACAAACCCTATTCAAATTCAGGATGTTGACCTTTCTAAAAGATCTTTGCTTAATTACCATAAAATAATAACATGCCGAAGAAAATTCGTGACAAAAATGTATAAAAAAATGTATGACCTTAACTGAATTATGTAGGTCGTGCTGTGACGTCATCTAAGCTGATAACGAGGTGGAAAGGGCGTTATCATTGTGTGAGCGGGAAAACTTGGAACTCTCTCTTGTTTTTGGTATTTTCGTGGCGTAAAGGAAATTATAGCATGTTGCTAATTAGGTGTTTTTAAAAATTTGTGTGCGTAAGTTAAGGATTGGCATTTTTTAACTGTAGTAGATATTATTTTAATGAATTAATAGTTTTCAATGTTTTAATTTATTTTTTTGATTCTGATTTCGAAAACCCATTTAAATTGGGTCTCCTCCAGAGAATGGTAAAAGGGGAATGACTATAGTTAAATGTCGAATTACTGAAAAAGGATTAAAGAAAATACTGTATACTATATGTATAAGTATTCAATTATTTCAGTCACTAGTAAAAAAGGATCCGACATGCGACAAACTTGTTCTTTTAACTCGGTAATAATATACCAAAATTTATAATGTCTATGTCATTTTATAAACCACTTTTCCAACTGAAAATCAGAGCCATTTATAATAAAATACTTTCAAACTGTTACAATTGAATAATTAAACCATTTTCTTGAAACAGTTTAACTTAGATTGACATCTGTTTGGTTTCCCAAACATAACTTGAAAGTGGGTTAATCAGAAGGGTATGAATATGTGAAGGGTGACTGAGGATTAAAAGAAACAAAAATAGGCCAAACATATTTTGGGCACCCACGACCTACTACGCTAGATAGTAAAAGAAATGTCACTTATAGGATTGATTTATAAGGACTATTCAACGGTTTGGCTTAAAACACCTCATATCAAGTCTGAAATAAGTAACGTTTTTTTGTTAACCAACACTCACTGCTAGGCAAAGTTCTCTAGACTCCTTCGCTCCGCTCTGGATTCTCGCCTTCAAAATAGTTGTTTGCTCCCTTGGCAAATAATCTACTATAAAACTGTTGTAGCAACCGCGGACTAGGGGTTTACTTTTTAAACTTTGTTTAAAGTTAAGAGACATTTCTTTTTTTGTTCATTACCCAACTTTAAGCAACTTTTATAAATAAACTCTTGTATATTTAAAATAGTAGCATTTTTTGTCAAAAATATTAATCGATACTGTCACTAATCACTTTTTTCTCTTACGTGACATTTACAATGATACGGATATGTTTATTTAATTCTACCGTCATTTGTCACTCAAATACAATATTGGATATTATAACATTGAACTTAATTTAAATAGATTTTATAATTTCCGGTATGGTACTTTCTAATTTTACAAACAAACAGATTTAATGGACCATGAGTTTTATTTTACCTAAAAAAACTAAGTTCGTTACCATTTTATTTTGTAAATGTTATATTTTTCAGTCAACATTAAAATACTTCATTTTTTACCCTTTTTTATCAAACAAAACAGCTTAGCTTTTCTTTAGCTTCACAGTTTTAGTGTTGGCCCTAAATCCGCCCACGCCGGTCGTCGCCCACGTCCTAGGCGGTAATGTTACCACACAATCATAATTACCTTTCCTGCATTTTATTACTTAGGTCATACTTATTAGATACTGTTATTTGTAATAGGCTGGATAGCTTTGTGAATAGTCATGATGTGAAAGGGATTAGAGTTGTGGAAAGCTTAACTAAATATTTATATCATTTATGTATCGTAGAGGAATGTCTAGGACATGCCGGTTTCCTCACGATGTTTTCCTTCACCGTTTTAAAAGCAGTGGTGATGAAATAATTTATTCAAAGTAATGCGCCTGTCTGGGTTCAAACCTACGACCTACAACTATAGTATGTCGCGGCCACCACCGCTTGTGACCTCTACCAAACCGCACTGGGCCCGCGTGGTGGATTACGGCCCAGTCCGTCTCACCGAGAGGCCTGTGTCCCAGCAGTGGGAGCATTACAGGCTGATTATGAATCGTATCGTGATTTATGTATCGTATCGTGATTTATGTATTGTATCGTGATTTATGTATTGTATCGTGATTTATGTATCGTATCGTGATTTATGTATCGTAGAGGACAAAGTTTGACCCCTGAGTTTGTTTCCCTATTTCTTTTCAGGAAATGTCGATAGAGTCGACTTTTCCTGAAAAGCTTAGCTTAGCTTATTTTTAATTATGACGTGTAAAAGAGGTTCCCATATCCTATTTATAGAATAAACAATTATGAAATATGAAACAATTATTTAATTTAAAAAAAAAAACCTATTGTTTCGATTAAAAATTAAAACACTAGTATTTTAGTATGTTGCTTGTAGAATAATCTGACAATAAATCAGAATGATTGTATGTATATTAGTATGGTTTTTATTGGAAAAAGAAAGTTTTTAGAGGTATCTTCACGATTTTATTCTATCGTATAAAATTAGTTGTATTATGTTTTCAACACACTATCTACCTAGCATATATCCTGAAGAATATCATATATTTTTCTGATTTTGTTTACTATGGTCGATCATATACATTTACTGTTTCTAAAACTTGCGTTTTTTGTGTTTGGGTCCTGTAAGCCCCTTAAGCAGTCGTAGTGAATTAGGGCCAAGAAGAGACAGAGGTTTTTCCGTAGGTAATAGAAACTTCAGTAAGATTGAAAGTTTTTAGAAGTATAATTTCAAAGCCGCATGCTCTCCAGTGAAATTTTAGCCTCGCACCTCCTGCCGTGACTAAAAACCATAATTATTATTATGTGGAACCATATTTTTGGACTAATTAACTAAGTAGGAGAGTAATTATGAATATATTATACAGTTCACCTACAATGATATCTTGGTAATTACGTACTAGGTGCTCCCGCTGAGAGTAACAAGTGTCACCAAAAATAAAATATATCACTGGACTGAATAAATTCGTCACACGAAATGTATTTTCTCTACTTTCTTTAACGTTGTGGCAAATAATAGGCTCTGCCCTCTTACCTTTATTGGATGTATCTTAGGTGACTCAGGTGTTACGCTGAAATGACTCACACTAAGCCTGAACCTACCCCGGCTGTCGAGAGAATCGTTCCTGACACCTGTCAGTGAGATAATTCTTGTAGCTAATAAAGATCAAATTTGCAAAACACGTATTCGTTTGTATGAAACTGACAGGTGTCAAGAATGCCTTCTCTCGACGACGGCCGGACAGTAGTTACACAAATAGCAAGACAGAACATTTGTGTAATTATAATAATAAATTCGCACCTCAAAGCGCTAATACAAGGCAAACACCTTATTAAGGGGCTTACAGGACCTAAACACAAAAGAAACGCAAGTTTTTTAAACAATAAAAGTATATGATCGACTACAGTAAACAAAATCAGAAAAATATATGATATTCTTCAGGATATATACTAGGCAGATGATTGTTGAAACCATAATACAACTAATTTGATACGATAGAAAAAAATCTTGAAGATACCTCTAAAAACCTCTTAACCTCTTAATTTTTAATCGAAACTATAGGTTTTTTTTAAATTAAATAATTGCTTCATATTTTGCAATAAATTACCAGGGTTTTGTCAACGCGCTTCTCTTTATTTTCTACGCAGTCCGACAGTGACCGCGCTTTAGGTCATGTAAGCCCCTTAAGGTGAATGCGCAGTTGAAGACCGCGAGTTTCAAATTTTCTTACGTTTTTTTGAAATTTGCAGGTCAGTGTCAGGTTGTATCTTGATCAAAATACAGTGTGTTAGGTTAAACGAGGGACGTACTTTAAGAGAGTGTAGTACTCATGAAAATGAACAACTTTTACTAAGAGACCAACACTGAAATCGAGAAAATAAAACCAGCCTCTCTATACATTTTCTGTTCGCATAACTGGACAAATGTAGGGAACAGCTGTTTTTTTTTTTCATATTTTTGAGTCGGCCCCATATTAAAAGTTGTTCATTTTCATGAGTACTACACTCCCTTAAAATATGTCCCTCGTTTAACCTAACACACTGTATAATTCGCGACTATAACAGGTATACGTATTTACAGAATTATAATCATAAAAATCATTGATACATCTTTCTAAGTTAGATTTCGACCATAAGAACAAATATCATAAGGAAAAGTGCTTATGGTACAAATCTAACTTGAAGAGATATTTTAATGACTATAATTCTGTAAATACATATCTATTATAGTCGCGAATCATATTTTGATCAAGATACAACCTGATACTGGTCTAATAACAATAAACTGCAATCATTAATCAATCAATCATATACATAGAGATTCGCAAGCACTGAATCCACGTCTGTGTCCAAAAAAAGTACGAAATACAATCTCTATAAAAAAACGCAATGTTTATTTATAATTAATCAGTATTTAATTGATTGCACTCCCTTGAACCCTGTCTGCTTAGACAAGGCCTTGGCAGTGAATGGAACTGTTGCCGACTCCCTTTGTCTACTTGTCTTTGATCTACGGTTTAAAAAACCAATACGTCAAATCATACATTCACTGAGAAAAAAATGTGTGAAAAAATAGGACCAGTGTACGTGAACGTCTGTTCATAGATTTTTAACTACAGTTTCACATTTTCGGTAGAAATCAGACGATTTGAAAGTTACTGGCAATTAAACACTTTTTTTTGATTATCGCCTCAACTGCGTTAACCGATGACCGTTAGGGTTAAGGCTCCTGCAGACAGGCGCGACACGCGACGCGAATTGCCTTTAGATGTGTTCTTGAGTGGTGACTGCCAATCGGCAAACGTAAGGTTGGACGCTCTCAAGTTAGGTGGAGCGACGATCTTCGCAGGGTGGCTGGTAGGAGCGATGACAGTTGCCGAGAATCGAGCTGAATGGCGTGCTGTTGGAGAGGACTATGTTCAGCAGTCCACGTATTCAAGGTTCTGGACTGGAAAGGGGCTGGCATTAACATCAATGGCGAATACATAACTCACCTTCGGTTTGCCGACGATATCGTAGTCATGGCTGAGACTATGGAGCACCTCAGTACAATACTCGATGACTTCAGTAGAGCTTCCGAAAGAGTGGGTCTTAAAATGAACATGGACAAAACGAAGGTCATGTCAAATGCCCTTCTAATACCTAGTCTCATAAAGATTGGAGACGCTACACTCGAAGTTGTGGACGAGTATGTTTACCTAGGACAAACTGTCCAGTTAGGTAGGTCTAACTTCGAGAAAGAGGTCAATCGTCGAATCCGACTCGGCTGGGCAGCGTTCGGGAAGCTACGCAATATTTTCTCGTCCCACATACCGCAGTGTCTCAAGGCTAAAGTCTTTGACCAATGCGTGTTGCCGGTGATGACTTATGGCACTGAAACATGGTCGCTCACAATGGGTCTTATAAGAGGCTAAAACTCACCCAAAGGGCAATGGAGAGGGCTATGCTTGGAGTTTCCCTGCGTGATCGAATCAGGAATGAGGAGATCCGTAGGAGAACCACAGAAGAGAAGTTCACACAGTTCTGTGCGTGAAGCACAGAACCGGTCGAAGTGGAGGTGCTTGGGGGAGGCCTATGTCCAGCAGTGGACGTCTTTCACCTGAAATGATGATGATGATGATGTCCAGCAGTGGACTGCTGTAGGCTGATAATGATGATGACCCAAATGAACTGCAGCGAATCCCAAAAGGGGTTAATGTTTTTTGGATAAGGGCTATAGGTAATACGGGCTGGTGTCCGCAACTCCACGTCAATGCGCGTATATTGCGTACGGTGAAGGGCTATAAGTTTTATATAGATTATATATAGACAGTCAAGAAATGGCGGTCATTATTTAATTAAAGAAAACAAAGCATCGCGCTCTGAAATAAAAACCTCAATTGAATACGCAGACATTACATAAGTAATAACTAGGTAACTAAGGACTAGGTAATCTGTGTCAACATCACAAAATTATCCAACCTAATTGATACCCCACCCTAGTAGCCCCACTTCGAATGTTTCAGACCCCCTTTCAGTCCCTGTTGCAAAAAACATACATATATTTTTATTTCTTTCTTATTTGCCACATAAGTGTTCATTTTGTTACGGAAACATTACTTTACACACTTAAAAATAAAAACATCTACAATACCTCTAGCATTTCCACAAATCTTACTTACATACCAGTTATTAGAACTTCGCGTCGGGGAGAGCGCTGAAAATAGCCTCCTACTAGGGCATAGCTTGGCGAAACGTGGGCCAATAGTAGCCAGCATGGCATTGCGTGGGCCCATAGCTTGTGACGTCACGTACTATAGACGTCGTGTAATGCAGTACGTATTACGTTTGATAATATCGATATTGATAACAGAATGTCAGATGGAGTGTGTTTGCGGGAAAATTGTGTGGGTTTGTCTGCCTACGTATGTGTGCGTGGCCTTTGTACGAGTTTTCTTGTTGGAAAATAACATTTACCTACTTATTTATTTTCTGCCACAAGTATTAAAGTTTACCTACACGGTTTATATTTCAAAAGTTTGAAGATGGGAGACAGGAATCACTACATAGTATAAAACAAAGTCGCTTTCTCTGTCCCTATGTCCCTTTGTATGCTTAAATCTTTGAAACTACGCAACGGATTTTGATGCGGTTTTTTTTAATAGATAGAGTGATTCAAGAGGAAGGTTTATATGTATAATAATAATAATGTTTCCGTGCGAAGCCGGGGCGGGTCGCTAGTGATTGATAAAATACGGTTAGGTTGATTGTGTTGCTTTTAGAATTGAATTAATTTGATTTGCTTTGTGCGATTCCTGGCATAAAGTGATCTGTCTTTCTCCTTCACTGGATGTCTCACAAGCACTGAAGCAGTGTTCATTATCTCAGATAATTACATTCCATCGCCACTTAATCAGTAATGTACATTAGGGACATGTATTCTAAGTTGATATTTGAATGATCATTTGTAACAAAAAGGTCCTAATAAACGTTTGGTTGCAACGGAATTTGAACTTTGTTTAATATGACATTCAGTTTGTTGTTCCATAACTTGAAATTTATCTCATATTTCTGGCTCTAATCTAAGTAGATATGGCGTTAAAAAAATTGCGTAACAATAAAGAATGACTTTTAGATGGTCAGATAGGCAGTCGCTCCATGTAAAATACTGGTTGGTCAGGTGCATCCGGTTAGACTGGAAGCCGACCCCAACATAGTTGGGAAAAGGCTAGGCAGATGATCATGAGTAAAGAATGACTTCCTGTAAAAATGTAAAACAAACTGTGATATGATATATCACCTATGTCAACTGTGGTGATCAAGTTCCGTTTTACCAACCAAAAGACCACAATTTTAAGAACGTTCACCGTCTGATCTCAGTCTTAAGGCTCCTTCAAACAGGCGCGACACACGATTGTATCGCGAGTCACGCTTGCGGCTTGTTCAATGAGAAAGAATACAAGTCAAACAACATAAAGACGTTTGATAATTTGACTACAATCCATCAACCCGCAACCAAACTCAAGAAATAAAGACACAAACTAGCAGTAGCGAAGGGTTAATTTTTGTAAGAGGTAAGCCGGAGTGGTATCTTTAATATGATTAAATTATTTATCTATAGAATACTGACTGTGCCATTTTCCAAAGGGAAGCCGGTAGGAATCCAGTTGTATGGAACCTTTGCCACTGCAAACTAGTTTGCAAGTAACCGAATGAAGGTTCCTGCAAACAGGCGCGACGCGCGACGTGAATCGCGCGCGACACAAAGCGATGCCTTTGTGTCGCGTGTCGTGTCGCGTCTGTTTGAAGGAGCCTTGAACCTTACGTCAGCACTGCTCGTGCAGATAATGATGATTGTATAGACAGCAAAGGTCATTCCTATAACTATTTACTACTCGTACCTAGTTATTGTTGCGGGTAGTAAGCATGAATGAACGCCTACGTCGCTCGAAGTATTGATTATCAGAAAGAGATAAAATACTGAGTGCATTGCGTTCGTTGCTTAGTGACATTGTGAATGGTAGTAGATTTCATAATTATATAATAATAGACACTGTCCCCACCCTATTTTCATGAATGTGTGCCAGTAATGAAGGTCAAGACAATACAACGAATAGGTAGGGCAACTCTGTTTTAAGGCTCGTACACACAGGCGCGACGCGCGACGCGACACAAAGGCACCGCAAGTCGCGCAATGAGCGATGCCTTTGTGTCGCGCGCGATTCGCGTCGCGCGTCGCGCCTGTTTGCAGGAGTCTTTATAGACGACGCGACGTTTAGGGCTCCTTCAAACAGGCGCGACACGCGACATATGTAATCGCGCGCGACACAAAGGCACCGCAAGTAACGGAACGAGCGGTGCCTTTGTGTCGCGCGCGATTCGCGTCGCGCCTGTTTGCAGGAGCCTTTATGATCGATTGAGCAGCCTTTTAGGGTGAAATTCATCAATGAAACTGGACGCGATCAGCACATCTAAATTGCGTTCAAGAACTGTCAGTGTCGACATTGTTCTGGAGCACTAGCTGCGCCCCGCGGTTTCACCCGCATAAGTGTCCATCCCGTGGGAATATCGAGATAAAAATTATCCTATATATTAATCCTGATTATAAACTATCTGTGTGCCAAATTTTATCCTGCCGTTTGTGCGTGAAGAAGTAACAAACATACAAACAAACTCACAAACTTTCGCCTTTATAATATTAGTGTGACTAGCAGCGCCCCGCGGTATCGCCCGCATAAGTGTCGAACCCGTGGGAATTTTGGGTTAAAAAGTATCCTATGTGTTATTCTGATGTATAAGCTATTTTACTGTAAAGTTTCATCAAAATCCGTTCAGTAGTGTTTGCGTGGAAGAGTAACAAACATCCATCCATCCTCACAAACTTTCGCGTTTATAATATTAATAGTAGTAAGTAGTAAGAAGTATAGTAGTAAGTAGTATACTAGGATTGACACTAGCAGCTGGGGGCCCACGTTTAAAGTCCGTCAACAAAGATAGGGGCCCGGCCTAAAGTAGTTCGGAAACTTGGGCGTGACACCCGATTAGTTAACTTTTTGGACGGGCAAAAAGACACCGGGGACAACTGTCAAATTGTGGCGTCATTCATTATTAAGTCGGGCCCCAAACTAATCTTATGTCCGTAAGTAATAGGGAGAAGGACGCACATGTAATTTTGGCCAAAACTACGGCTTTCGTGCCTAGGGAGTACACCTCCTGTTGAACGCGGTGTAGAAGTGCCGATCGCGTTCGGATTCATTGGTAAAATCCGCACTTAGAATCTAGAAAAGTAAGCTACTTACTCAGATTCTTTTAATACAGCAGTTTGACGTCATCAAATCTGTTAGGTGCTTTTAAAAACGCCTCTAAAAATAGCTAAAAGGCTCCTTCAAACAGGCGCGACACGACACGCGACACAAAGGCACCGCAAGTCGCGCCACGAGCGGTGCCTTTGTGTCGCGCGCGATTATATCGCGTGTCGCGCCTGTTTCAGGAGCCTAAAGACGTCTTTTACTGTGCTAAGTACCTAAGGCTTAGTACTCTTACACCTACCTACACTCAATAAATACCACGGACCCAATTATCTTTACGTAATGTAAAACCAGTCAATCTCAGAAACGTAGATTGTGATCCAAAAATAACACAACGATAAATAATTTAAAGTAATTATTTTTCCTTATATAAGTATCGAGAATATTGTAACTACACGACCATCGTAACTACACGCTACAAGCTTCATTTAAAACACCCAGTCGGTGTCTGTGTATCGCGTGATTGGAGCGAATGGATCCATTCATGAACGTCGAACCGGATAGGTTGTAACGTGGGAACTTATGTTGATAGATAAATAGGTAAATAAGTTATTATTGTGACGTTTGATAAGCAAGGCAAGACAGGACTATACCACCCTTTTTCTAACCGTGGGCTTGGGTGTCCTAATAAGGTCTAGATCATAGGTTCTCAATCATTCGCCCACCACCACGTCCACTTTGGATTTTTTTTTTTAGAGCAACCCAATTCTTTTTACTTACCATCGGTCGTGAATCTGAAACAACTATTGCCACGATTATATTTAAATGTATAATATTATATAGTCGTAAGATAGGTTATATAAATTTCTCTGGATGTTCTACCACGTTCTAGGTGTTCTGGGTGTTCGACTTTAAGGGAGGCCCGTTGAAGCCTCAAACGCCCACGAGGTGGCGTTATCGCCACACTTTGAGAACCTATGGACTAGATGATCTTCACGTGATCTGACCAAGATAATATCTGGATGTCTAAGCACGAACCCCGTAGTTTCTGCCGAAGTTACGGGCGTTACGTACTCTGTATCGAATATAAGATACGGACGTAAGATCAGTTTGGAGTCCGACCTAAGAATGAATGACACTACGATTTGACAGTTGTCCCTACTCTCGACGTGTTTTGACCCGTCCGAAAAAGTTAATTAATCAGGAGTAGGGGACGCAGCGGAATACCAGTACTTAAGGTGGAAGCGCTAAGGTAGCCCGCGAAATTCAAATTTTCTTACGTTTTTTGCAATTTGCTGGTCAGCATTAAGTTGTACGTTGATTAATATATGAATCGCGGCCGTAAGAAATATGTGTTTACAGAATTATAATCATTAAAGTCATCAACACAACTCTCTAAGACCACGTAAGTCCAAAGAATGATGATTTCATGAAATAGGTATTCTTGAGACTTACGTGGTCTTAGAGAGTTGTGTTGATGACTTTAATGATTATAATTCTGTAAACACATATTTCTTACGGCCGCGATTCATATATTAATCAACGTACAACTTAATACTGACCAGCAAATTCCAAAAAACCTAAAAAAAATTGAATTTCGCGGGCTACCCTGGCGCTTTCGCCTTAACATGGAGCGACTGCCTATCCGACCTCCACAACCGAGTTACTAGCAGTTAATAACTGGTCAAGTCCCGTGTAACTTGTTAATTATGTGGAATAGTGATTTAATATTTTGGTATATGTTTTTTGACTCTTTGGTCTAGTATCATGTAAAAGGAATACACGATTCAATGAATTTTTCTCGATATAAATAAAATTTAAAGTTATATGTATTTAACTGTTTTTGACATCACGGCATAACGCTTAAGAATTATTCAATGGAATTTACTTTAAAACATAGATAATTATCATATCAAAGTAGTTTTAAATTTAATTAATTTATTTTGTTAAAAAAGGTGTAAATTCGTTTTGGCACATACGTCGTTTTAATCCGAGCGCACGCACATTATAGCCATCTCTCTTCTTTTGCGTTTCAAAAGTAATTGCATCACTTTCGCTCGCTTAGCAGATCAGTCGCTACGATTTATTTTCGAGGTGGCGCCTACACGGAGAAGTCTCGGTATGTAATAGAAGTCAGTGGTCCAGTGGATGCATGGACCGACATCGGCTTTCAATCGACCCGTGCGGCCGCCATTTAGTAGCCACGAACCCCTCAAAAAAAGCAACATCCGTCTAGAAAAACAACAACAGTCTAGAAAAAAAAAACAAAATGCGATCACTACTAACTACTACGCACTACCGTTTGCCAAGCGGTGACGAAAGCAACTGTTCGACCGAATGGTCAATGTAGCGGTCATTGAGAGGCCCGAATTCTTACGAAGTCATGCAATACGCATTCTGGCGATAACCCTAAAATGCCAAATATGTTTGTACCTTGTATCACTCTTATCACCACTCGTGGATCCGCGACGTAAGTGATACCCTTGAACCTGTTTATCAATCATGCATTTTTATTGCAAAGTATTAAGGCTCCTACGAACAGGCGCCACGCGCGACGCGAATCGCGCGCGACCCAAAGGCACCGCTTGTTGCGTGACTTGCGGTGCCTTTGTGTCGCGTGTCGTGTCGCGCCTGTTTGAAGGAGCCTTTAAAGGCCGCGCTAATTGTGCATATTCTCGCAGAGCTGTCGTTTGCGTCTGCGACTAGTCGTTACAGACTTGCGGGAAGCGATCATGGGTATACGACTCTCTTTTAGGTCCGAATTGAAAACATCGACATCGAACGTATCCATGAAGTGATTCGCAATGAAATCACTGGGTCCAACTTCCTCAACGCTTACAGCAAGACTGACGCTGACCTGTGGCACGGTAATAATATATACAGTAGGACGTCTTCATACAAACGGACGAAACGCGGGCTATACCTACGCGCTTCGATCACCGTGTGCGCTCAGGCGGCTCGGAGTCGCGACTGTGCAACAGTGACGAACGGACGGTGTGTTGTTTTTTATAACAATAACCGCGCGATTTTTTCACTAAAAATAAGTTCAAGTACATATTTAATATGACGAGTAGGCGATATTGTGCTGTTTTTGGTTGCATGAATTCGTCAATAACGCATCCAGAGATAACTTTTTTTAGATTACCTGGAAACTCTGAAAGGTTCTTACCTTTATTTCTATAAAATAATTTTACTTACTTGTAGGTAGGTACATAATGTGTGTATTTTTAATGGATAAGTATTTCATTTTATCTCCCGAAAAAAAGATGTCTGGATTAATAAATGAAGTGAATAGAGTAAAGGAAAGTGATAAACGCGAGTGAGGTAGGTAGTTATAGGCGGTTCATGAATCATTAAACGGTAGGTACGCTTGTGTTAAAACCTCGGGGCATGTGTGTTTTGTTAGTTTGTATAATTCAAAGTAAAGACGTGGTTTTTATTATTAATAATAGTTGTTTATTGTACTGTGTGTATGAATAATACTAGAAAAAAATTGGTTGTCTGTAAAGTCGATTTACGGACGATAGTTTAACGTGACAACATCATAACAAAACATTAATGAAATGATTGCATACTTTTATGAATAAAATTAATTATTTTTATTGAATAACTGTTACTGTAATAAGAATAACTGTTTCATGAAATCATTATTCTTTGGACTTACATGGTCTTAGAGAGTTGTTGATGACTTTAATGATTATAATTCTGTAATAGTACATTACGATATTAGTGCGTTAAGATGTTATAACCAATACGCACGTATATCGTACGACGTTTTTTAACACATTTGCGAGGAAACAGAAAAAAAAACATTTCACAATACAAGTACAAAGAAAAGAAAATTTGAGAAAAATGGCGCGAGGATTATTTTCTGCCGTGGCTGCGTGAAAATGTTGGCAGAGACACTAGAGCATGCAGCCAAGTTACCGAATAAACTGTTTTTTTTAATTATAAATAAAATCAATCTGTGAAAGCACACTTGCTTTCCCGCCATTTTAACAGCGCGCTAGCGCTGCCTACTGACTGGCGCCGCGCGGCGATTAGTTCGAAATTTGAATAGCAACAGCGCGCTGCTCACTAGCTGGAGTCGTGCGGCGGCGATCAAAACAACACGCATTTTTATTAAACACTTCCTATTCAATTCACAAAGTATTTTATTTGTTTATATAAAAAGAAGTAGGTATATTTATTTATTTATTTTATTATTTATGTAAACACAGTAAAATACAATAACAAAACTAAATGGAAACACCAAGTAGGCAAATGTAATTAAAATACTGGAGGCGGGCAGCCCTATCGCATGTTTACGTACCGCGCGGCTGTAGGCATTTACATCAAGGTTACGGCCGAGATACAATACTGTATGTCTTTATACTGTGCCTGTGGGCTTGCGACTGTTGTCAGGTATGCGTATGCGCGTGCACCGTGCGTCTAGTCGCTGCGACTCCCCTGTCGTTGCGACTTTGCAACTCGACGCCAAAAGTGTGCGGAGTTTTGAACAAAATATATGAAAACCAGCTTCCGCCCGCGGCTTCGCCCGCGAGGTATGTCGATAAAAACTATCCTATGTCCTTGCCCGGGATGCAATCTATCTCTCTGCCAAATTTTATCAAAATCCGTTCAGTGGTTTAGGCGTAAAAAGTAACATACAGACAAACAGACAGAGACTTTCGAATTTATAATATTAGTATAGATAGTATGGATTCAACACACATCTGCTAAAGTAGGGCCTAGTCGCTTAGGACAGACAGAGTTACTTTCGAATTTATAATATTAGTATGCGATTAGTATTGATTGTCCGCAGCCTGTCGTTGAGAATAGTCGTCGAGCTGTCGCAGTCGCAGTCGCATGTCTCATAGTTTACGAGGCAGCTTACTGTTTATATGTATAAAAACTAGCTTCTATCCGCGACTTCGTCCGCGTGAAACATCTTGTTCCTCCGACTCACCCCGTCGCATCGTATCACCTGCCCGCGCTGTCACTTCGGTTCCGCTTAGCGATCTTCCTCACTTTTTTTGATTTTTCTTCGGTTTGTTCGGCTCCTAAGGATCATAGCGCGATGTTAAATAGCCTATAGCCTCCCTCAAAAATTGGACTATCAAAACGTCGTTGCGCGTGCAAAAGCCGCTATGTATTATTTAGTTATTTTCGGGTCTTTATGCAGTTTTAATCGTTATTTCAATACACACTTACTGAATAAACAGCTATGTGATAAGTGCAATATTTAAAGAGTGAAGGAATGTAGCTATGTGATATTCATACATCGAAAGTTCCGTAAAAACACGCTGCTACATGTTATAATTCATATAGCTCAAATAAGTTCACTAAAAGCACATAGCGACTTTTGCAGGCGCAACGACGAAATGCAAAAAACAATTTTTGCAATCCGACTGGTAGTTTTAGAGATTAACGCGTTCAAACAAACAAACTCTTCAGCTTTATTGTTAATATAGATAAAGATTGCGCCAATTGCATGTTGAATTAACGTTCTTCAAGTGCAGTGTATTCGTGAATGAAAGATAGTGTTTATCTACTGTTTACTTTATATATGTTTGTAGGTGTTTGTCATTCGTGGTGACTTTGCTGCAAGACCCAAGACAGAATATCGTTTTACAGATTCATCAACCAAAGAAGCTCTAAGACAGGCTTGTACTTTTAGCTCCCTATGAGGGCGTTTTGTTCTACTAGATAAATATCTATATCGTCTCAGTAAACTATGACGCTACCTATACTTACTACAGTTAAATATCCTTAGTTTTGTCAATGACACTCGATATCAGGATTGCGTCCGCGTGTGACATTGCTTTATGTTTTGATAACGTAGTTCTCAAGCGTGGTATAAGGTGTCTTGTTCGTTTTGTATCGATTTATTTAGTTTATTAAAAGGATAAAAACTTATTAATTGATAGTGTTCTAATTGATTAAAAGGATAATGTTTTCGGTGGGTTCTTTTTGTTTCAACTGGTACAGAAATCCTTAGTAGTTTGGTCCAAAAATTCACGATATCAACGCCATAATTTTCCCTTTATATTTTCCCCATAACGTCATCGGCTTGATTTGTCCATCTGCTGACATTATCTGACAATACAGCCGGCCTATTCTATAAAAATCTCACCATGAAAACATAAGTGAAGAAAGTGAGCTGTCTTTTCATCTAATACTCCAGGATTGACACTAATGACGGCTCACTCTAAACTCACTTCACCTAAAGAGATTTTTTACAGAATCGTAGTCAGAATGCTTATTCATATCTAACTTACCCTTCCAATTTGTAAAGCCACTCCCGAATCTCTGCGTTTAAAATGATATAAGCAAGAAATAAAACTGTCTGCAAGTAGAATATTAATATTATCAAGAAAAAGTATTGAGATGAAGATTTAAAAACTTGTGGGCAGGTACCTATTTAAGAAGGTCACAGTCCCCTGTGGGGGCTATTAAATGATTCAACGTTAATTATTACGTTTATTTCAAGCGAACGTGTTTACATCAACACCCTTATTCTGTCACTGTCTTCGAAACAAAAAACCTAATAGAAATCATTTGAAAGCTTATTCTAAAATCTTGAATATTCGGATGCAACCAGAGTTATTTTTCTGCCAGCCTGCACAATACAGATTGATAGATAGATAAAACGTTTATTCAGTGCAACAAAAGACACATTACAGGTATTAAAAACATCAAAACAGGTGAAACAAAAAATTAACAAAGATTAAAACGATAAATTGAACCATAGACACCTAGCTCATAAACATCTATACCTAACGGTCGATCACTACTGGGCGGTGTGTCTCATGGTTGCACCAAATGGAAGTCCAGCTCAGCACATGCCAGGTACAATACCTGACGCTGGTATTCTGCTGCATCCCGTTAGTGACACACGGATGTCGAGAAGACACATCTGAGTTTCAACAAAATGGTACCTACATAGTGCGGCGCGTATATTATAAAGGTGGTAAGTACCCACAGTTGACTTGCTTTAAAAAACCGACAGAAAGTCAATATAAGGTCGACTTCTGCAGACAATCTTTACAGTACCTACAGGCGTTTGTTTCCACTTTGAAACAAAAGCACTGCGCCGTCCTAAGGACCAGAAAACCTTCGCCACTCACAAATACAATCATTCCTATTAGCAGCATTTATTATGCTGTTATAGGAATGATTGTATTTGTACAGCTGTACTCCAAATCCTTTCATTCGGCCCTCAGCCGTTGGTCCTGTTCAAATCCAGAGCAGGTCAGAGACAGATAATCAAACTAACAGATAGTACGCACCCAATAGTTTGATAGATAATTATAGTTATTAATAAACTAATGAGCGAATGCGGCGATACTCGCAATTACAGCGATAGATAGGCTCGGCCTTGGCTGATTTCACTTATCTAGCGAATTTTAAAATGTGTGGTGTGGTGCCAGTTTTCGCGGTATCTTTAGCAAAACTAGCTAGCGTTTCCATTTTGCCTATTTTATTTAATAAATCCATGGTATTCAGGCTTTCATGGTCTACGAGGTTACATTCATTTAACTGCCCCGTTGGTCTCATGGTCAACTGCCCCGTTGGTCTCATGGTGAACTGCCCCGTTTGTCTCATGGTCAACTGCCCCGTTGGTCTCATGGTCAACTGCCCCGTTGGTCTCATGGGCAACTCCCCCGTCGGTCTCATGGTCAACTGCCCTGTTGGTCTCATGGTCAACTGCCCCGTTGGTCTCATGGTCAACTGCCCCGTTGATCGCATGGTCAACTGCCCCGTTGATCTCATGGTCAACTGCCCCGTTGGTCTCATGGTCAACTGCCCCGTTGGTCTCATGGTCAACTGCCCCGTTGGTCTCATGGTCAACTGCCCCGTTGGTCTCATGGTCGCAAGCACGACTGCTGAGCGTGAGGTCCTGGGTTCGATTCCCATGTCGGACAAAGTGTTACTGGGTTTTTCCATTAGGAATTTCTCAGTAACAGCCCGGAGTTTGGATGTTGGCGGTGTGATACCCCCGTGCCTCGGAAAGCACGTTAAGCCGTTGGTTCAGCGCCTGATGTCTCTCCGGTCGTTTCGAATTGCCGTCCCATCGGAATTCCATCGGAATGATCGATGTGACTTTGGGAAGTGAGAGTGCAACTGTGTCAGCGCACACACTTGTGCACTACAGTATCTCCCACGCCGAAGGCTAGTCAGAAAAAGTTAGTTCACAGTTTTTTTTTTTTCTTATTTGGAATGGGTTTGCTCTTGACTCTAATCTAGGTCAGAGATGACACAGACAAAGTCTACGATGGAGTGAGCTCACCCAGAAGAAGCCTGTTCACTCTCACTCTTACTTTGAAGAGATTCGGGTTGTATGCACTCGGAAACACAAATGCAGGTAGAGATCTCAGTCTCAATCTGTCAAAAATACCTCTAATTTGAGAGAGATCCCACTGAGATGATTTTTCGACTTGATATTGAACGTTTTTATTTACGGGAATTGGCCTTGTCGTTTTCAGAAACCAAAAGCTCCCCGCTTCCGCTTATAACTTACCCCTCTAGCCTCTACATAGCAACAGATTTTTCCCGAACATAAACATGTGTGAATTGATACTGGCTCGTATCTGTCTGCAACCTGCAGTACATTATATACATGTCGCAAATAGATTGTAGAATCCGCTGATTTACAAAACCGCTAGTTGTTTTACAAAACAGCTCCGTTAAGGTGAAAGCGCCAGGGTAGCTCGCGAAATTCAATATTTTTTTACGTTTTTTGCAATTTGCTGGTCAATATTAAGTTGCACGTTGATTAATATATGATTCGCGGCCGTAACAAATATGTATTTACAGAAAACAACGTAAAGTGAAAAGTCAGATTGTAGACTTTAGTTCTAAATTTTGTCGCGGCTCTGTGTTTCATAACAACAACAATAGCGTCCGAAATAGAAATAAAATAAACGAGTTATATGAGTAAAAATTACATTATCTCAAGTGAAGACAGTGATTTTAAGAACAAAATTAATTAATAGTTATCGAAGTGTTATGAAAAACGCTTATTGTGACTGCAGATAAGCCATTCTGAATTACGTCTAAACATCGTCGGTAGCAGTTTTGTTAAATGTAGCGCAATTCAAATGTACGTTCTTCATCTGTTTCACATAACGGAGCCGTTTTGTAAAACAGCGGATTCGACAATCCATCTCCGACATACACATAATATACCAACAAAATTCTATTATATCATCAACTAGTCCAATTTACAGACTGGTAGACTGGTCGATATTAATTAATATTAGTAAATATTAATTAATATCGACCAGTCTACCAGTCTGTTATATGATAGTTTTTCGATAAATTTGACGCACATTTTGAATAGAAACTTGATTGTTGGTAAATCATTTAGTTTCGAGCAACATGAACTCATAAAGTTAGTAACAATTCACTTACAAGCTATGTTAGTAATATTTACATAAACATTATAACTAATAATCAACTACGTTCCTATTAGCAGGTACAGACGCCAGCACATCGAGCTACCCGAAACTGTCAACTTTTCCCAATCAACTTTGAACCTTATGATTTAGCGATAAAGTTGAAAATCTATTAAAGAAATCTGACATATTGTAGTAACTTGATGTGCTGGCGTCTGTACATGCAGCTGGCTCAGAAAGTGAAAGGTAGGGCAATCCAGTTTGCTAGCAATGACAACCAGGAGACCAGGAGACTGTTGGAGCTGGCACGCACTCTGTGCTGTTAGGGATGCTGCACGCTTGCGTCTGATCGCAGCGAAGCCGTTAGTTCGTGCTTCCGCGAACGTACCTGAGGCACTACGTTCAGGTTACACGATTTAATTATTAAGTTGGTTGTATAATGGGACTTACTTTAAGGTTGACCGTAACGTACGGTAGGGAACACCAAGTGACTCTCAGGTCTGTTAATCGTCTTCTTACACCTGTGACAATTTAAATGTGTCGTATTTTTTACGCATTCACACGGTATCTAAATGCTTATTACTGCTTTTAAATAGCTATAAGTTTCACTTACGCATGCATGTATAGATGCGCCGATGTTTCCGATCCAGCAAACATTGTCGACTCAGTAGGTTAGGGAAAGGAGGAAAATGCCAACTACAAAGTATCTTAGACCATGACCAAACATGGATATTCCAGGGTTTAATGTCTGTGCTAACTTCTCACGTTGTCTAATAAATTATACGTAATTCGTTTTAATTAGCATATCTAATATATACATCCCATGCCGATTTCGGTGATTGCTATTGTTTCCGACAATTATAGGTTACGGACGTGTGCTCTGATGCGGCTAACGTAACCTATCTTCACTCTAAAGGTACGTCCACAGTGCGGACACGTTAGAACGCCATTGTGTACTGGTATTGTATGTTGGAGGGTGGCTTATTATAGTTACTATTGACGCGATCTCGCCTACTGTCGAGATCTCTCTCCGCTGGTCTTCAAAGTCATAAACACTTTGTTTTACCAAACGCCTCCAAATAGGTCTATCCCTTGCCAACTCCCCCCCAACGAGAGGGATCAATATTGCATCTCTTCATATGTCTTTTCTGAACATCTTTATATCTGAGGAACTGGTCACCTTGTTTCAGCTTGCCGTCCTTGAGTTCAGAAAAGAAGATTCGCTTAGCTATCCTCTCGTCAGGCATCCTCACTACATGTCCAGACCAGCGGGGCTGACGACGCATTAAATTTAATTAGCATACCTAGACAGCTTTTTACAAGGTGCAGACGCCAGCACATCAAGCTACTACAATCTGTCAAATTTCTTTAATAGATTTTCAATTTTATCGCCAAAGCATAAGGTTTAAAGTTGATTGGGAAAATTTTACAGTTTCGGGTAGCTTGATGTGCTGACGTCTGTAGCGTCTATGAGAGCAAAGAGCAGTGGTGGCCCAATGGTAACTACCTCGACTTACCTGTCGTAGGTTCGAATCCGAAGCCAGGTAGGCACTTTACTTTGTGTAATTATGTCCATCACCCCTGCTCTCAAATCGGCGCACAGTGATCAATTATTAAAAGTTAGCGTTACATAATTATTTTTAGTCAATATGTCGATAGTTCGAAAAATCACTTTATTAAGACTTGAAGGTAAATTGTTTATATTATAATAAAACATAAACATTATACAGTCAGTAGTTTAATGGACATGCCATTTCAAAGTTATCTCGAAAGCAAAACTATTGTAACAATACCGATTTATCGTTGTTTTGCGCTCCTATTCAAGTTAAGTTGGTAATGTTATCAGTGTAAACTGTGAATTGATAAAAATGGTGCAAATTAAGGACTTTTTATTGCTATATAAACAAAAAATAAAATAGATCGATTTATATTATAAAAAAATATGTATATATTAACGTACTGATATTTACTAACTTTTCTAAGTTTTAAAGACGAATTAGAGAAAAATAAGTTTTCTATTGAAATTTAAAATTCCTCATATCTCGTCTTTATATCAGTGCCCTTTCAAAATATACATATATGCATTTGGAACCTAGATATTTTGTAATGAAATCGGAATAAAATTACACAATATGTTTGATTTAAAAATTATTTTGTTATTACGTTTGTATGAACTACACATACTCCGCCGGCCCCTTAATGGCTGACTATGTCATCTCCTTTGTCACTAGAAACCTGCATTTCCGCAATTAGATCTTGTCACTTCTGACATAATTCCGTACGGGATTAGTAACTGCCAACTGTACCAAATATAAAGACACTTGCGATTCATAAACATAATTTGAAGGGCGTTTTGGTGGACTGACTTCTACACCATCTCACAATGTGAACATTATCATAAAAATAATACTTTTAACACTTCACCAACCGACGACACAGTTCTTATCACGTTTGCGCAAATTAACCAAATAATGTTATAGAGAAAAAAATCATAATTACGTCTTTGAACGTCGGTTTATCTTGTTAGTTAGTTCACGTGCCCTTCCGAGTTCTATTCACAAGATCAAAGTCACATTGCTCTTATCATTGTTACACTTACATTGTATGGATATGTTACGAAAATTCTGTCATGTTTATTTTGGGGTCTCGTGGCTAAGTATTATCAGCCACACGAGTCGAGCGCAGATAAAGTTGCGTTAAGCTATGGTTGTCGAGGTCAGTTCGTGGATGCTCATCCATTACATACCGAAGCTCATCCGTGCCTCAGCGGGATTGTCCGAAACGGTTACCGCTGGCCCGGAACATAAAGGGCTAAGGAAGGAACACGGGTGGGTTTTAGTCAGTAAGAGTCTGACACTGCCTTCCGCTCCACCCAGAGCGGGAGGAGTCATTTGATGATTTCCCATCCTGAAAAAAGGCCCATCCGTGCCTGGGAAAGCACGTTAAGCTGTTAGCTGTCATTTGTAGATCTTAGACAGTCGTTACGTGAAGTCAGAAGCACGAAAGTCTGATAACCAGCATCCAAATTGCGTATCATATTTTCAATCATAATCTGAATCATTTTGAAGGATAATGTGATACACAATTAGGGTGCTCAATAATATACTAATAAATACTACAGTGTTGTATATTCCATGCAGTTTTTTTCAAAATTACTAAATAAAAATTATGTTTTGCATATTAAGTACTGTTAATCTGAATTTACGTGTATTTACATGTATGGGTTATACATAAAGCATCCTATATTTATTTATTTTTTATTAATATCGTGAGTTTTAGCTTCGAAACTGCGAAACTTGTGCGAAAAGGACAAGTCTCGTCTGGTCCTGTTGCAGTCATACGGCATTGCAGGTGCATTGCAGTGATTTGGAAAATGTCAAGGATTTTGTTGAAACTCGTAAGGAATAAAACTATAACATAATAATTGCTTCTGCAGATGGATGATGCAATACTTGATTTTAATTCTTACGGTTCGCAGTAGTTATGTCGTTAACGCATAAAGGCTCCTACAAACAGGCGCGACACGCGATATAATCGCGTGCGACACAAAGGCACCGCTTGTTGCGCGACTTGCGGTGCCTTTGAGTCGCGTGTCGTGTCGCGCCTGTTTAAAGGAGCCTTTAGAAGTATATTCATTAACTTTACATTTTTCTCTTATCGGTTGGCGGACGCAGACAGATCTCGCCGATGTCAATTATGCTGTAGATACTCACCTAAAGTAATATCTGTAATTGTTTTCTCATCAGGCTTCCTAAGTTTTGAGTATGAATGTCGATGGCTATAAGAGTAGGGGAAGACCAAAGAAACGATGGATGGACTGTGTGAATGATGATATAACCATATCATAGTATATCATAATTCTAACCAGAAAGGGGATGACTAATAGAGTAGAATGGAAGAAAAGGACATGTTGCGCCGACCCCTAATAAAGTAACTTTTTAGACCTTTGTATCCTGCTTGAAGAATCAAGAATGTAATTTTTATCAACACTTGCAGGACTAGAGACGGAAGAAACCACAAGATTCTAAAAATAGTAGGGTCGTTCTAAATGCTCGAAGCCCCATTAACGTTCTTTAAGAGGAAATGCGGTCGGAAAGAATTTTTGTAAAAGCCTAAGTAAAATATCATAGAATAGAATAGAATACTCTTTATTATGTACACCATATAAATTACAGACATAAATATAGAAACTGTACAAAGGGTGACACAATGGGCGGTCTTATCGCTAAGAGCGATCTTTTAAAGACAACCTTAGGATGGATTTAAAAAGATCATTATTCGAGGTTTGGCTCTCGCCTATTTTCTCCTCCAATTTTGGACCGATTTAAAAGATATTTCATAAACAGAATAAAAAGGATATATACTGTGTCCTTATGAATTCTGTGACATTAGGTTTGTGGGAATTCGTGACCGTGGTGGACAAGTAATACACTGAAGTATGTTGTAAATAGTAACGATTAATTTATTACGATATCAAGTAACTAAAGCTAGTAGTTACACTTGACACGAAAAGGTAAAATTAAATAATGTTATATGAAGAGTAAAACGGTCAAGCTACTCCAGCTGAAATGTTATACGGTCAAGGTATTAGACTGCCGGGTGAGTTTTTAGCACCCTCGGTAAATAATAATATCACAGTGGCGTCAGACTTTGCTCAAGAACTTCGAACTCAATTCAATTCGTTAAAACCAGTAAATGGCTCTGCACATGGTGATATAAAGAGCTTCATTTTCAAAGACTTGGCAACAGCCAGTCATGTCTTCTTGCGCAATGACACTGTTAAAGCCCCTTTAGTACAGCCTTACGATGGGCCTTACCAAGTCATTACAAGGAATGACAAAACATTTGTCATTCGAATTAGGGACCGTGACGTTACAGTCACAATTGACAGGTTAAAACCGGCTCATATACTGTCAGAAGGTCAATCTGCGCCTAGCGAGAATATCACAACTTATATTGTAAAGCAAAACGATCACCAAACCGCTGCTTCTGATCAACCACTTAATGCAGATAGCAACATGCAACCACAGCAACAGCATATTCCTCGCCGTTCTAGTAGGCGAGTTAAATTTCCTGATTACTATCAGGCAGGTGTTTCGTGATCTTTATCACTGGTAGGGGGGTACTGTGGGGACTGTGTCTTACGTACCCATCCCTTGCATAGTTTTAAGAATGTAGTATTGTATAGAAGAACTTATTGTAATAATTTTTAGAAAGTTTCATTTTTGTGTTTTTCCCACGTTGAACACCTGCAAGCGATTTAAGTTATAGGTACTATTGTCTTTCATGATTCTTTACTTTTAGTTAAGGTTCTTCATTGTTCTATTATGTTTAGTTATCTTGTATTGTACCCATTTGCTATTGTTAGTTAAGGTTCATTGTTCTGTTATTTTTAGTTGTCTTGTATTGTACCCATTTGCATTTCTCGTGTTTTATTATTGTACTTTTAAAATGTAATCGTTTTGCTGCGTCCTTTGTGTAAAATCGTTGTGCCGCTTCCTTTGTCTAGTGAACGGCAGATTTGGGAGAGTTTTGGTTCGGAGCTTCAGTCTGTTTTTAACCAAGATCGTGCGAGGTCCTCTCTGACCCCGATCATATTTTACTCGCTGAAGCTCGCCGTAACCTAGTGTTTCTATTCGTTTTACTCTTCATATAACATTATTTAATTTTACCTTTTCGTGTCAAGTGTAACTACTAGCTTTAGTTACTTGATATCGTAATAAATTAATCGTTACTATTTACAACATACTTCAGTGTATTACTTGTCCACCACGGTCACGAACTCACGCTATATGATAGCTTTGATCACGTCGGGGTCACCACTGTGGGAATTCGTGACCGTGGTGGACAAGTAATACACTGAAGTATGTTGTAAATAGTAACGATTAATTTATTACGATATCAAGTAACTAAAGCTAGTAGTTACACTTGACACGAAAAGGTAAAATTAAATAATGTTATATGAAGAGTAAAACGAATAGAAACACTAGGTTACGGCGAGCTTCAGC
Source organism: Luperina testacea (assembly GCA_927399505.1). Lineage (NCBI taxonomy): Eukaryota > Metazoa > Arthropoda > Insecta > Lepidoptera > Noctuidae > Luperina > Luperina testacea. The sequence continues at coordinate 3,658,330 of OV656769.1, forward strand.
GAGTAAAATATGATCGGGGTCAGAGAGGACCTCGCACGATCTTGGTTAAAAACAGACTGAAGCTCCGAACCAAAACTCTCCCAAATCTGCCGTTCACTAGACAAAGGAAGCGGCACAACGATTTTACACAAAGGACGCAGCAAAACAATTACATTTTAAAAGTACAATAATAAAACACGAGAAATGCAAATGGGTACAATACAAGACAACTAAAAATAACAGAACAATGAACCTTAACTAACAATAGCAAATGGGTACAATACAAGATAACTAAACATAATAGAACAATGAAGAACCTTAACTAAAAGTAAAGAATCATGAAAGACAATAGTACCTATAACTTAAATCGCTTGCAGGTGTTCAACGTGGGAAAAACACAAAAATGAAACTTTCTAAAAATTATTACAATAAGTTCTTCTATACAATACTACATTCTTAAAACTATGCAAGGGATGGGTACGTAAGACACAGTCCCCACAGGTTTATAAGCACTAGAACCCTCAAAAAATGCTCGAAATTGCCACTGTCAACAGAGGCCTAGTGTAAAAATCTGACAACTATTCATGAAAAAAGAAAAACATACGACTTTTCTCTTATTCTGTTTAAATTGGTCCAATGTTGGATGAGAAAATAGGCGAGAGCCAAACCTCGAATTATGACTTTTTACTTAGCCTTTTTCAAAAAGTCTCTCCGACCGCATTTCCTCTTAATGAGTATTGAAAGGTGCCAGCAGCATTATTCAGATGTATGTCACGCCCTCCGCTCCCTTTACATACATTTCATGGTGTTTTACTTGAATTACCATAATGTCCCATGACCCATTGAAGGTGTAATAATAGAATTTTTCGTGATTTATAAGGTAGAGTGGATATGGGAGGAAATTGAGTGTTTCGGGTGAGAAAAGGGGAAATTTTCCATGAGATGGAAATATTGGTGAGTGAAAACTGATGTGTTGTTTGAATTAAAATATATACATAAACACACGTAGGCAGAAGCTACAGAACGTCACCTGCTATGATCTATACATACTCCTTTTGTCTCGTTTACGTCCATACATCATGAATTAATTAAAATAATACTGGATAATAAGCATATATGCCACAAAGAAAATAGAATTTCAACTTTAACGTCAAATAAGAATCATGAATGAAACGTTAGCCCTCGAAAATGTCGACCTTCCCATAATCTGAAAACTTATCCTGTAAGTAGTTACATACAAAAAGGATCAAGAAATAGAATTTAAATGATCTTTTATTGACTGTGTCAATAAGAAGATAGATTTGATAGATTTCACTATATTTATGTAGATTTATGTTTGTTTCAGATCTACAAAGGCCTGGATGTGGTAACTGCGAAGGCGTCGGCCAAAGAACGGGAGATGGCGACACATCACCTCCTCGACATTCTGGAGCCGCATCAAATGTTCACCGTCGTGGACTTCAGGAACAGAGCACTGAAGATTGTATCCTTTTTAACCGGCTTCAAAAAAAGGAGAAGGATTGTCAATTCGGTTGTTTTTTTTTTTGTTACCTTAGGACTCCGTTATTTATAAACCGATGTGCAAAATTCTTTTTTTATTTGAAAGGATATATTATCAGATTGGTCCCATAGACATTTTATCAAAATCGGTACGGTAGTTTGGTTTTAAAACCAAAATTACTCTTAAAAATTCAAGTAAACTACATTGTTTTTGAATGTATGTTACGCGACATCTCCGGCAATTATAAATCGATTTTAAAGATATTTTTTTTAATGGATAGGGTATGCCTCAAGGGCGGTCGGTCGCATATAAATTTTTATTAACTTTGCTTGGGTAGTTTTTGAGTTAGCTTCAATAATACGATTTTTTTCCAGTTAGTTTATAGTGATGATGTTTTAATGGCTTCCTGTCACTAATATTTACATAGCAAGTAGTGTTATATGAATTTTTGTGGGATAGGTACAACTAAAAAGTGAAAAATAAAAACATTTTAACAAAAAAAAAAACTACAAAGGGAAAAATAACTTTAATTTCGGAAGTCGATGTCGTTGGGTTCGCATTTTCTTTTTTTGACACCGACTTCCGAAATTAAAGTTATTTTTCGCTTTGTAGTGTTTTTTTTTGTAACAAAGTTTTATTTTTCAGTTTTTAGTCGGTTGAAAAGTTTTTTTAAAGACGTTCTTTTACCCAAGTCTTATTTTAATTAGGCACGTAAAAGGCACTTTTGAATTTCAAAGTGCTTTGAAGGTCCGTGGCGTACCTACCTGTCCGCCATTTTGTTTTTTTTTTTTTTTCAAAATGGCACCCACGCATTTAACTTATATACATCGATAGCTGACATTAGTGCAAACAGAAAACATGTTAAGCCCAAACCCCGTAAAGTGTCACGTTTCTGATATAAATTAACGTTCAAAGTTGATCACGTGACATCCTAATTTTATTAACTTTAAGCAAGTTCAATGTTGTTAAGATGTTTGAAATAATTATGACTGTACCTGCCCGCCATTTTGAAAAATTAATTAATGGTCTTTCCAAGAAAATAGAATTGTTTTTAGTTGCCCTGGCAGAGGTCAGAATTTCATGTTCGTCGAATAAGATAATATCACGAAGTGTCATATGCTGCATATCATCGCGAGGGTGTTGATGATACCAATGTCAGGTTTGGTTGTAATGAAAAACTCTGACTGTATTAAGGCTCCTACAAACAGGCGCGACACGCGATAAAATCGCGCGCAACACAAAGGCACCGCTCGTTGCACGACTTGCGGTGCCTGTGCTTAAGATTAACAGCTCCGGAAGCAATTCAAACAGTTATTTCCAATAGAAGATTATGTCATTTCCATTCAATCAATTCTGCTTCGCACTACAGGTATTTTCGTCAAATGACATATCAAATTTTCAATTAATTTTCCTCACTATTTATAGATTAATGAATGGTGCTAAATTAATACCTGCACGTGTATCGCCGCCATCTTCCATTAATTTGACCATCAAATTGACGTTTACACGCCTACAGCCTTTGTGCGAAGAACATTTGTTAAAATATGTACAAAGAACTGAATCGTTCAATAATTTTATGTACTGACAATACTGCTTTAATTTGGCAAATATTGATTTTTGAAATAAAATGAACAAATTTAGCCAAAGTAGGTGTCGACTTGTTGCCAAGGTTAAAATAACAATCTGAGTTTGGATTTCTTGCATAATATTTGAAGACAACGGCGTAGAATATAGAATGGACTGGACCCTCATTTCCTGTGATTTTCGTAAAAAAACATTAGCAAAAGTATGGATATGAAATGAAAATGAAATTGTTTATTCTGGAAATTGGATATCGGAATCACTTTTACTCGTCATATTATAAAAAAAAAACTGACAGACGGAGTATAAGGGTTCCGTTTTTCCTTTTGTGTTACGGAACCCTAAAAATAAGGTAGATGGAGTCGACATTTTACTGTCTGACTAACCCTGAGAAGAAATGGCGAAGCAAACTCAAGGGTCAGTCTCTTTTAAAGTCCAGACAGAATCTTGGTCAGATCAAGTGAAGACAATGAAGATTAGTGCCTGAAATAGTCTTTTGAAGAAAGAACCACACAGATTTGAGTAGACCAGTCTAGTTAGTTTTAGCAGAACTTGAGTATATGCCATATACTCAAGTTCTGCTGGTACAATGTCAACAATGAAAATTCTTTTTTTTAAAGTGTCGTTTTTTAAAGTCAATATACACTAGCTAGCTGCTACTTAAGGGGCTTACAGGACCTAAACGCAAAAAACAAAAGTTTTAGAAACAATAAAAGTATATGATCGACTACAGTAAACAAAATCAGAATATATATGATATTATTCAGGCTATATGCTAGGTAGATAGTGTGTTCAAACCATAATACAACTAATTTGATCCGATAGAAAAAAATCATGGAAATACCTCTAAAAACTTATTGTCAGATTATTCTACTAGCAACATACTAAAACACTAGTGCTTTAATTTTTAAGTCCAAACAATAGATTTTTTATAATTAAATAATTACTTCATATTTTGCAATAAATTACCAGTGTTGTGTCATCGCGCTTTTCTCTCTTTTCTATGCAGTCCGACAGTGAACGCGCTTTAGGTCACATCGCCCTTAAATAACTGCCCCATGCCATGGAGCTCCGGGCCATAACGACATGATTAAATAAGGCCTTCGTTCCTGAGAATTTTCAAATAGAAAAACGTATTACACTTGGGAATTGAAGTAACTAGAAAGTCTACGTGGAATGAAGATAATATATCATGCTAATCTTAAACAAAGGTTTCCTTAGTAAACGAGGGGCCGTGGTTAATTAATAACAGGTGTACAGGTCGATCGATCAGGTTAAGCTACGCTTGCCGCGGTTAGTCTGTGGATGGGTGATCATCTATACATACCGAGACCCCTGCGTGCCTCGGAAAATACGTTAAGCCTTTGGTTCCGAGCTGTCATTCGTGGATCTTTGACACAGTCACAGTCCTTACGGGTCGTCAGAAGCCCGAAAGTCTGACAACCAGTCTTAACAAGGGGTATCGTATTACCCAGTAACTGGGTTGTGGAGGTCAGATAGGTAGTCGCTCCATGTAAAATACTGGTATTCAGCTACACCCGGTGAGACTGGAAGCCGACCCTAACATAGTTGGGAAAAGGCTAGGCAGATGATGACTTGCCATTTAGTAAACGTACGGAAAGCAAATTAAAGGTATTCAAAGATAACAAGATTAGGTTCATGTCCTTTATGTAAGTCATTGGTCATCATGCAGGGACAGCGACGCGCAACCTGTACCATTGATTTAGTACCTACATGTTCCTGAACCTCCCTCCACTGTTTTATTTATTTAGACCGCCCAGGTATTGCACGTTGATAACCGACGAAAAATTTCTACGCTAGGTTTAGAATCATGAGCTGAATTCATTACAGTTTGCGCGTCGATGCGGTGTCACCCTGTTTGTATCTAAATTCTTGAATATGTCGCCGAACATTTAAATTTTATCAAGCGTGATCTGAAAATTCCAATAGTTATGTTATGGTTCTGAGTGTCAATTAATAACAGATGACATCTCTTCATAACTAAGAAACGCTCAAGTCATGGGGCCCGAGAGCGCGTTTCCTTTTTAAGGAAATTTCTAGCCGGCTGGTCGACACTTCACGTGAGCAGAGGACTGGGTCATTCTTCGGCCAAAGAATTAGCATTGCCATTCAACGTGGCAATGCTGCCAGTCTTCTGGGCACGTTTCCGGATGACAGCGATGCGGACGAGTCTTTCGACGCCTGAGTTTCCTTTGTTTTTGTATTTATTTGTGTAGTAAGTTAGTCCAAATTAATTCCTCTTCAGTATTCAATAAAGATTCTTCATAACTTGATTACAAAGTTGCAAATGAGGGTAACATGCGTGGGCTTAAAATAACCTTTCAAAAACCAAGTCTTTCCAGTGCGTGTGAAAGGGAAACTTATCTAGAATATCAGCTGGCGGTCTACGCAAGTGTCGGAAGGGTCAACTGCAACATTAATGGCGCTGTAGGCGTAAAACACGTCACTAGTATTGCAGAGTTTAATTTAGTCGTGCTAGTTCCAGATAATGTAGTAAGAGTTGCCGTGAGTCATGCTGGCTTGGAATTATTCATGTAAGCAGTTATAGATTTTGAACCTACGACATATCATTTATTGTATATGAAGTTAGTCTTACATCAGACATTTAGGGTGGAAAAATGGGTACTTTAAAGTGGCCGTCAAATCCTGAATCTAATGTGTTGTAACAAGTTTTTAACTAAGATAGTTCATATGCTTAAAATGTTTCCTTAACATCAAATACAGACGAACACAAAACAAGAAAACTATCTTCCTCATTCGATTCCCGCGGACCTTTGGAATGGGTACAAAGGCCACAATGAAATTACATGACTCCCGCCCGGGGGCCTTTTTATTGTAACTTCAATCATTAGTTTTGTGTTTTAGTCATCCAATCAAACCCGCTAACAGTTTGAATTTTGGTTGACTTATGAGACCTTGTCAGGCTTTCAGGTCCTATATATCCTATCAAGACTTCTACAAATATTCCATAGCGTAATCAGCATATAATTTTCCCACTGCTGAGACACAGGCCTCCTCTCTGGGGAGTGGGCCATAAGTCAACACGCGGGCCCAGTGCGGGTTGGTGGATGTTTTCCATATCCAATATTCCATAGCCAAATCCTTATATCACAAAATAATAGTCATTCAAACCGTAGTAGTGCGCGTCACCTCTGACAAGTATTTGAAAGGTTTACCTTCTTTCGCATTTCGGCCATTGACCACATAATCTTCTTAAGCTGACTAAAGTAGCTTACACATTTGGTACACCGGCCTGTCAGTGTAATAAGTCTGTACTTCACTAACGAGCAATTTCGTTATTCAAAAGTGAATATTGGATGGTTGGAGGTACCGTTCGTTCGGTTGTGGTCTTTGATGATCAAAAGATTGATTGTAACCGAATTTTTGTTTATTGCTTTTTCCTTGTCTTTTCAGTGTTTAGCCGCTCTTATTTGCTGTGCTTCTTTAAATCATGAATATTGGTCGAAATTCCCATATTCATAATGGTTATTGTTTCCAGCTCTAAGCCAGTTGAAAAAATTTAAGACAGTTGAAAAAAATTTCAACTGTCCCATAGAAAACTTCAATACCTACTCGACCTAAACGTATGGGACGGCTGAATTTTTATTCGCGATTGCGATGTTGGTCCCATGAAGAAAGTTGTTCAGTTTCATGGTCTGTACCACACCCTTAAATTTGACTGGTCTTTAAAAAATAACCCTGTATATATTTTCCTTATATTTTCATATTTATATTTTGTAACTACAATATCAATAAAACCAATGATTCCTTATCATCGAATACAGATAGACACCCTTTCAGAACAAGGAAAGATTCCAATCGTAGTCGGTGGAACAAACTACTACATAGAATCCATTGTGTACAAAATACTAGTCGAAGACATGGATGACAATGAAGCTTTGTTATGGGACAAGAGTAGGAGAAAGAGAGATATGAGTGAGAGACATAAGGAAAAAGAGAAAGGAAATCTAGTAGTAGAAGCTCAAAGAGAAGAAGACGAACAAACAGAGGAGCCATCTACATCTGATGGCTCCAGGAAAGACTTCGATATAGCAAATTTGGAATTAACCAAAGAGCAACTCCAAAAAGATATAGATAACGAGGCAATCTTTACTAATGAAGAGATTCACGCGAAATTGTACATGGTAGATCCGAAGATGGCGAAGCGGTTGCATCCTAACAATAGAAGAAAAATATTGAGGTAAGTGATAGATGTAAATGTTGTTTTAGTATGATAAGTTCTTGGTCATCGTTTTAATTAACTGATTGACGTCGCGGTAATTACCGCCATCTATCGACATATATTTGTATATTTGGCTTATTTTACATAAATACACACGATATACTTAATGAATCGGTTTTTGCTGTTATTTAGTATTTTATTATTGATTTCAAAAATACTCTGATCAGCTTTGCTTTAATTAAAATTAATATTTTTAGAAAAATTCAACACTTCATAAATCATGCTATCTTTATTTTTTTTTAATAGCTCGCTAAGTATCATCTGCTGATTTATATTCTTTTTCAAAGTTTTCCACTGGTGTTAACTTAACATGACATACATAATTATGTTTTATAATACCTTAGCGTCTAAGCAATTTGTTTTCCCTATCACTAAACGGTTTGAAAATAAATCATTCAACAATATTATCCATTCAAAAACAACGAAGCGACGCAAACAGACTGCCGCGACCGGTTTTTATGAATGAACCTATCTAATATTTGTTAGCTGACTATCAATAACTCATTACCAATTTTAATTCTAACCTCTACCGTTCGATTCTCACCCCTATCGCCACAAGGACTTCTAACGACTAATTTATAAAATATGTTTTATCAATTTTATCAAGTAATGTCAAAGTTCAGACGCAGTGTGTCAAATTGATTAATTTGGTGGTTAGCTGGGTGCTCGTTATCTTGGACCTTGTGCTGTGATTATAGAGGTCACATTGGTAAATCAGAAGTGGTATGAGGGTGGTCTACGTACGACACGTTTCTCGCCCATCACGTAAACTTTTTAGGATTGTTGTTGTGGGATATTTTTGGGTAATTATATTTGAATTTTGATAGGAATCTACATCGGTTATACCAACTTCTAATTAAGTTCTTGATGAATAGACAGTAGTTAGTGAGGAATAACAGATACGTGTAACGTGTATGGAAGGAATCAGCTGCTTTTGTAAATGAAGTAGGACAGTGCCTAATGGCGCACTTAATATCGTGTCCAGCGTGCTATACAGCACGAGTAGATCGACATGTAAATCGACGCTTGGTGCCAAACACGTAGCCAAATTCTGGGCTGACTGTATACAGGATGGCAGGCACATCGACGAGAAAACCTGTGAGCATATATACATATAAAGTTGGTTATTAAAAAAAAAAGCTGTTCCATACATTTAGACCGCGTAGGTATTGTACTTTTCTATGAAGCAGTCCATTTTTATTTTTGGATGATTGACGATCATTTTCTGGGTCTGGAATCGTGTGTTGACTTCTTGTTTACAGTTTGCGCGTGTCACCCTGTATAGATTGCTATCGACACGCTAAGAAGAAGTAAAACAATAAAAACCGGTCAAGAGCGAGTCGGACTCGCGCAACGAGGGTTCCGTACCATCATGTTTTTAATTTTTCATCGGCGAGGCCTGTATTCGTCAGAGAATTTTAACACTGCACTGCAGTGTAGAATATTGCAGTTTTTTGTCAGCGCAATGTCTTGACCGATAGTGGAACTAATGTAACTTTTGTTGATGATTTTTTTGTTGATGATTGAAAAAGTGTGCTATTTAGAGACTTCTTTTTATTTTTCCTGTAATCTTTACATACATTTCTATCACATAAAATAATTTCAGATTTTTCTCTTTGCAAACTTCGGAGATAAGGGGGGGAACGGTTTTTTATTACTATTTTCTTCAAAAGTCGAAAACTTTGCGGCCTGTTGCAAAAAATATACATATATTTTTATTTCTTTCTGATTTGCAAAATAGTTGGGCAAACGTCATCTAAAATTATCCCAAGTTTCAAGTTGATAGCATTAGTAGTTCTTGAAATATCCAGCTGTGACAGACAGACAGAGTCTCACCATAAGGGTTTCGTTTTACCATTTTGGTACGGAACTCTAAAAATTTTGACTGAAGGAGGAAATCAGCATAAGTAATGCTACAATTTATCTTTGAGGTAAACTATTTATTTAACTGTTAAAATATTTACTCGACATCCTTCCTCAAATGGTTTCGTGTATATTTCATTAATTAATTCAAATTTATGTACAGATGTTAACAAACCGTGGATGTTTCTGGAAAAGTTTTCATTGAAAATATCCATTCATAGTACATGGAATGTATCGTAATATTATTAGATTTTTTCGTAAACTCTTATTTGTATTACGAATATTCGATCCTAAGGGCTGATTTTTCCAACATCAGATAATTTTATCCGAGGAATATTTTTGATTTTTTGACATTTCTTTCATAAAAAAACAGAAATCAACAAAAAAAATACATTAGTTCCACTGTCGGTCAAGAGATGGCGCTGACCTAAAACGGAAATATTCTACACCGCAGTATTAAGGCCAGGTATTCCGAGCGCTGTAGGTATTTAACGCATACCTCAGCCCCCGCAAGGAGTAGCGATACGTAATAAGTTACGATGCGCGGGGACGCGCGCACCGCTCACGAGTTCACGAACTCGAGTAGGTACTAAGTTGCGTCACAGAGTAGAGCAATGCAGTAGATCAACTTGAATTGATTAGTATAAGTTTATTTTGTTTTATTTTTCTAGTAGTAGTTATTTTTAAGGTTATAGATAGATTAGATACGTATTGTATAAACTTGATACTAATTATTAAAAATAATTTGTATACTTTTTTTTTATAAAAAGGATTTAAAATCTGACTGACTAAAATCAAATATTCGTGCTACAGTATAAAAAATCAAGCAGTAGGCACACTTACTTTAGGAGAATTGTGTTACAATTCTTGAATTACAATATCAATGCATATTGTAATTCAAAAAAGCTTAGAGGTATAAATGTTCGTCTCGTGTAACACATAATGTGAAGCGTGACTGTGTGAGTCTCAATAAAATAAAAATAAAGTATTTTTATTTTGACGTGACAACGTCTAATAAATCGATGAAGCTGGTTGCACTCACGAAAAAACATGACTCATGTAGCGTTACCTCGCGGCCTCGCTCTGTAGCGTTCCATGGCGGCTTGACGTGCAAGCGAATATTAACAAATGCAATGCAATTATTCCATCAGTATTTTCTTATGACGTTGTCACGTTCAACTATCGTCAGCAAACCGACTTTACAGACAACCGATTTTTTTATTAAATTAAAAGTAAACACTTTTATATCTGTAAAATATCCAACTCTGCTGTCAAATAAATCGATATGATGCGTTTTTTCTTGGAGCTGTGTCATCAGGTAATTCATGTCAACAATTCGTCGTCCACTGATGGGTTGATGGTTGGTTGGTCGTGTTCGATTTCGTTTTCAACGCTTAGAGTGTAGTTTTCAATTTCCTCCATTGTTCTAAAAACAGATTATTTTAATATAACCTATTGAATTCCACATAATTATTATGTAAAACAAAAAGTAGCAACTTACTCATTGATATTATTATTAGGTGATACATTATTATGTTCATCTAAAGGCATTTCAGCATGTGTGACATGGGCATTGGCAGCATGAATAGTCGTTCTGTAACAATAAAATATATTTTTTTGTTTCAATATTCATAGTTGTTAGCATGTTTTAGTGTGATTTTAATTGAATCGGTTAAAACAATATAATTGATTATTAATAAGTACAATACAGTTACTTACTCCTCAATCCTAAGATTATTCAAGTAAACCATGCTCTAAAGTCATCAATGGAGACACTTTATGTCCTTCCGCATGCTCTATTGATCTGTAACACAAAAGTTGTTTTTGACTTGTTGGTAATTAATTAACAAGTAAAATTTTAAAAAACTTTATTATTATTAAATCAGTCTGTTTAATAGAGACAACTGCATTGAAATCGATTCATCCGTTTTCCGTTTAGGAGCTACAATGCCAAAGACAAATACACACGCACACTGACATACAGACAGTTATACAGAAACAAAGATACGCAAACAGTAATAATAATTAATAAATAGGTACTTTAATTTTAATAATAAAGTAGGTATGTATGTGACCCCCACATACATACGTACCTACTTAATTCAAGTATATGTATTTAATTTCTTTATGTAATTTTTATGGTGTTACAATAACAAGTGAGATACTATTTAATTCAAATATGTAGTAAAAAATAGAGAATGCCTTTAAAATAAATAATATAAAAAAACTTACTCGATATTCGCCGAATCATTAGTTGATACATGCGCACTGCGCTTGGCCTGCAACTGCATTGCTCTAAAACATTAAAAACCCACGTAAACATTTCAAGCCAAGTTTCTTTTATTATTCCATTTGGAGTGGCATAATTAATAATAAACATGCAATAACAAAAATCTCGAGTGAATTCTACACACTGTTCCTCTTGCAAATAAATACTGAATAAAATTATGCATTGGAGAACTTCTCTATAGCCAAACTAGCCATTGATTTTTTTATGTATTTCAAAAATCTTAGCATTCTCTAGTAGTATTGATATTTTTATACTGTGGCTCACCACATTACAATACAAATAAAACATTTAGGTAGGTACTTACTTCTTCACATATCTTTGGAGTGCATTCTTTCTATTTGTTTCTTTTATTGCTTTACACGACTTTTTTCGCCTGCGTTGTTTATTGCCCATTATAACTAACAAATAAACTCTCAAAAACAGATGATAAGTTTCGCGAAGTTGTCGCGGAAAAAACTGACACAGGTCCGTCGTCCATAAGCGCCAGCACGCGACTGAACGGCCCCGTAGGAGCCGCCGCGGGCGCTTTTAATTCATATTTAAACTTAGTAATTAAGAAAATCATTTTATCAAGTCAAACTCTGCGAATTTGTCTATAACTAATTAGTTTCTTTAATATAGTACAAAAATTAAATGTAAAAAGTCAGTAATATAGTCATAATATTGAAAAAACGTTTTAAAAAGGGGTAACTTTGCGATTTTTTTCTATCGTGTGAAGTTCATCAGGTCTTGCAACTGAATGCGATTTTGTCTAGACAAGATCCTTAACTAATACAGATATATTTTTTTTTAATTTAAAACCCTATATTCTTTGTCTCAGATTGTTTTAAAAAACTTAAATTCGGGGCCACCTAGCCTTAAAATTCTCTGACGATTATTAGGCCTCGCCGATGAAAATTTAAAAACATTTCACGTTTCACAATGCGGAACCCTCGGTACGCGAGTCTGACTCGAGTTTTTTTTATTACTGTAGATAATTGGTTTCCTATGTTTAATGTTTTAGGAAAATATCTCGTTCGACCTCATGAACCTTCAGCGCTTCCTGTTACTCCATATTTACGTTCTTAGTGTTACTGTGATCAGTTCTGAAAGGGGCTGCTCTTATTTCTATAACATCGACTTTTTTAATAGCTATGTTATTTAAGTCTTCTGTTTCATCATTTTTGCTCTTTGCTTTTGGTTTTTCATGAGTATAGTTCTATATTTTTGTAGTTTCTCAGTTTGTCAGTGTTCTCAGGTTGGAATATGAATTACGTCACAATCCACCCACTAGGTGTCCACCGAGTGTTATGGTGTAGGAAGTATAATAAACTTCACTCCAGCGCCTTAGTTATGAATGATTTCATAATATCCGTTGGAAAACAATACGCAGATCAAATTCAACTAATTTAGAAAATATTTATTGATGTAGGCACATCAATAAATATTTTCTAAATTAGTTGAATTTGATTTGTACCATGTCAGAACTACAATAAAGACTACCTCTTCAGTTATCCGTTAACTTAAATCATCTTTTTATTGGTTGACCATAGAAGAGGCCGTTATAAAAATGGTCACATCACATCAATGACGACCACTCTTAAACTTCATGCTAAGTCAGGCCCTCGCATATCTCACAAGGCGGGCTAAGATATGAGATATGACTGAAATTAGACTTTGAAAAAAAAAAAACTCACTTCCCCGTAACAACAAAGTCGGGAAACTTGTTCACGCGGTTTACATAAACATAGGAACTGAAGGCCGCATGACATGATGACATAAAACCTTTGGACCAGTCAGTAAACTCCCCACAAAGGGGGAAGTATATTGACGGCGGCGGTTCTACTTATGCTAGTCGTTACCACTTCCGTAGGTCTTTAACCGCTGCCAAGGATTTCGTAGACGTTTGCGAATGTGCGCGTGTGACCTTGGTTCTACTACTCGGCGAAGTGTGGCCATGTTTGCAGGCGTAGTTCGCGGATTGGGTCGCGGCGAGCGTATGTGGGTCGATCTAATTGGACGCTTTATTGGGACAAGTGATCGAATATCTTACTTAATACAACTTACATGTCATTTAATTAATTAAGAGTTTTGTTTCGTTTTATTTCATTATGATGAGGGGTTGCGTCCAATATTTGAGGTGATTATACGATATACTTTTGCTACTTTATCAATACTCATCGTTTACTCATTTAAATTACTTACTCAATATTATGTCGAATGTCGATCACAATAAGTTGTAAGTAGTAGGTATTGAAATGAATCCGATATTTTCTCACATGTTTTTCAAGGTTCGTAGGCCACAGATGTTAAGAAAATTCTTATCCAGTTTTAGGATGTTAAATATCATGTGGTTTCTTTAAAAGTATAACAATTTAAGAAAAAATAAGTCGGAGTTTTGCACTATGTATTTGGTGTCAAAGTATGGTTAAACAAAGGGCACTCAACCAGTAATAACTTCTGATGTTGGCTTACATTATTTGTAAACAAAAACAAATCTCTAAACTAAACGGTTTTCAATAAACAGTCCCGTATCTGGTGTGAGGGATCATGGTCACGCTACAAAGTAACGCGAATAAGGCCCCTCGATAACCCCGAATTACTTATCACGTGATTATAATACATTCGGCAAGCTAGACGCGCCACTAATGTTTAAAATGGAAAATTATCATATTACGCATATTCAACTGGCCTTTGGTTTTTTGAATATTTTCCGCAATTTTCGGTCGCTTTTCGGTGAAAATGTGTTTGTTTCTCTCTCTATCTTGTCTATTCCGTGCTTAAACCAGCCCTTTCGCTTTCGGGGTTTAATAATAATAGTAGTCTAAGACTAAATGCTTGGTAGTCAGTTTCTTTACAATTACCCTTTCCTTGTCAAGTTATTGGTCCTTTCGTAAATGGAAATAATCTAGATTATACTATCCCAAAGCTAAGTAGGATTACTAATTCATCTTTTTATATGCACTAGACGTGTTCAACACTGAACCGTTTACATAATGTTACGTAACAGCAATTGGCACCCATGAATTTCATATCAATGGCATGGCTTGGTCAATGGTTTGGCGAGCCATATAACTACATCAACCAATTCATTCACAAGGAGTTCAATAATCGATCAGTTGACGACATTCGTTCACCATGAACCATTGTGTATCACCCAGAAGATGGATAGCTCAGCCGTTGACGAATAAAAACTCCTATTATAAGTTTTGAGCAAAAAAACTTAGAAAAACCTATCGTTGATCATTGTATTACTACTCTTTGAAAGATGGTCGTATCTCACTGTAGTACAATATGAAGACCAATTAAAGTATAAATTATATGTACACACAAGGTAGGTGCTTATTAATTTTTAATCATTTTCTATCGTGAAACCAGTGGGTGGTAATGACCCCTTTTCTGATTGTGAAGTCCTTGGTTAATAGGTCAACTTTTTTGGTCCTTAGATCTTCATAGGACCAATAATTTTGGTGTCTTTGGGGACAATGATCACAGCATTATTATTACTTAATTTTACACGCAATTAAAAAAGCTTCGAGTGTCGTTGTGAAAGCTATGTGATACGGATTTCGTAGCTCTTTGAAAATTTCACATTTTCCGCTTAGGATCATTTCCGAACGTAAATTTAATTAATCCTATGCTCGTAATTATTGAAGATGATGACTTTAGCGTGATTTGCAATGCGATTTGCGTTTTGCATTTTTTGCAACACCTACAACAAGCTACGGTAAACGTCTGTAGCCTTTTGCGTAGAGGGTCTACGAAAGTTCTGTAAACCACTCACAGTAACTGTACTCAATATTTTATTTTACTATTTTTCCCTTGCAATTAAGTAAAGATTGATGGGAAACTGGTACTGCTTACAATAAATATTTTTTTCCGAACTTTCAAGCATTTTTTCCGCGCCCATTGGCTTTTTTGTATCATTACTTTTATCCTCCAAAACTGGGTTATAGCGCTACCATTATTCCGGACTATTCACTCATATACTCTGACCATATCAACGGAATTATGTATTCTGCATGCGAATAGGCGAATTTTCCCGACAATTATCATATAGCCGTGACGTCACTGTTGCTACGCGCCGAACGAAGAGCTAAGATAGCGTTTGCGGCGACTCCGCTCGTTGTATTTTGTGCTACGGTATAAATAGCTGGCATTTTTTTTTTGTTGCCCTGTCATTTTTATGTTGTTACTTTATTCTTTATTAAAATCATTGGAATTGTTTGAACTGAATGAGGCTTTTATATGGTTTTACTTATGGTTTATTAGAGGGGCCCGTGGCTAAATAATAACAGCCGCACAGGTCGATCGATCAGGTTAAGCTACGCTTGCCGCGGTTGGTCTGTGGATGGGTGACCATCTTTACATACCGTGACCCCTCCGTGCCTCGGATAGCACGTTAAGCCGTTGGTCCCGGCTGTCATTCGTGGATCTTTGACAGTCATTACTGGTAGTCAGAAGCCCGAAAGTCTCTATTCAGCTGCATCCGGCTAGACTGGAAGCTGACCCCAATATGTAGTTGGGAAAAAGGCTAGGCAGATGATGACTTTATTGTTTATTAAAATCATTGAAATTTTATGAACAGAATGAGGCTTTTATATGGTTTTACTTTGCCACGATTAATTTTATATTTTTGTTTTTACAAACCCCTTTAACGGGTAACGGTTTGCTTTTAGAGTGGTTCGTTTTTTTAATAAATAATGTTATTACTTACGACTTCAGTGGGTCCCGCTTAATGCTTGCTATAAAATAAGATACCTAATTGGCAAAAGCCTCCCATAAATGTATATTTGTATGCCAAATGGCAAAACACAGAGAAACTATAATATAACAATTGTAACATCTTGCACACTGTTGGATCCTATGTTTACAAATAAAGACTATTGATCGATTGATTGATTGATTGCAATGGCAAAGGACACCGCGACATGTCCTAACGGAGATGGCGGGATGAAGATTGGTCCTTGCTCCAGCTCTGAACAGAGAGATGTGGAAAGAGAGTAAAGAAAAAGAAAGAATGAAAACATGTTTATTTAGCACAAAACCACAAGTGCACACAACAAACAATAAAAATAGAGGCGTAGGATGAAGAAGTGGTGGAGGTGGAGGTGGTGGTGGTGGTGGTGGAGGTGGGTGGGAAGGAGTAGGGCGACCTTTGCCCACCAGTTGGACATTAATGGCTAATAATAATAAATAACTTATTATCAGTAAAATGTTCTAAAACCTAATTTCACGAACGTAACCTATTTCACGTTTAGAAAAAAACCATACATTTTCTAGAATTTCTAGTTCTAAAACTGGCTGAATTAATTATTACGTACATATTACCCAATTCAGTGACCTCATTACTTCGCCTGGTTTCCGTGATTCAAAGCACAGATCTAAATAGCAAGTCTGGCATGATAGAAATAATCTTTAGGCTGACCAAGAGATCTATGTATTTAGATTTTTTCTCTGACCTAAATTGATTCACACAATCGTGTGTACTTGGAACGGACAATTTATTTTAAGCTCATAGGAAAATACTCAGGAGAATACTCAGTGTGCTTAAAATAAGCGTGAACGCAAAAAATGCGTAGATTTTCTCTCAAGATTATTCCAAAAAATTCCAAACTGGAAATTGGCTCCATTGAATAGTTATAGGTTATAGGTCAATAACTTAATCGCTCCGTCCCGGCGCGCCCATAGCGACCCAATACAATAGAATTAGCGATGAAAAATTACTAAAAATCCTACCATACATGGTAGCAACTTTAAAACCGGTGATGTTTCATAGCTTCCTAGTATTTAAACTAGAGACAGGAAGCAGCTGAGCAAACTCCTGCGGGGTAACTGCGTAACACACAATTGACAATTCAAAAGTGCCTGTAAATGGTTTAATTGAAATAAATTCTTTGAGTTTGAGTTTGAGTTTGACACCATCAGTAGCAATGGGTTTCATTTTTACAGTTCAACAACATTCATTGCGTTATTTACGTTGTTGAGCAGACACATTTTTCATCGAAATCCGTTCAGCCGTTAAGGCGGGTAAAGGTAAGAGACGCAGTTACTTTTGCATTTACAATATTAAAACGGATTTACCGAGCCCCATATTACCGCTAAAGTATGTTTGCGTACTTAGTTACAAAATTGTCAAAATCCCATGTTTGGTCTGTCTGGCTACCAAGGACGTTACGCATTGAAACACGCATGACGCACTGTATTATAATACTAAATATTGTGTAAATAATCAAAAGTGGCGGAGAGCACGCCTGTCGTTAATGTTTTGGTGTCATTTACATTTTTAATTATCACAATATAATCATGTCTCCAATATATGGTGGAATTATGTAAGAAGTAACAGGATAAGAGACCTCGGACTTCATTTGAATATGAAGTACCTACAATTTTTTAAGAATTTATTTTAGTAGATTTAATTGAGTGCTTACCATGCGTAAACTGAATTTTGTTTAGTCCTATCTCTTTTTTTTATTGCTGGATGTGCCTGCTCTTGACCTCGATCATGCCTGATGGAAAGCGATGGTTGAGTAAACACAACGAAATGTATAGATTGGTATATTCAAAGTATACATTTCCAGTTTTAGCTGGTTTTCGTACAATGAGAAGTCAGCTTATACTGGATATGTATACTTAGCTTGATATGTCGCCCTGCGTATCTAAGGACTTAATCATTCCAATAATCTTGCTAGAAAAGCAGAGATTCTAAAACCGACAATTTTTATATACTTCTTTGAAATATTAATATCACGTTCACAAAAAATGTACCATCTACTATCAGGATCTTGCCCTAATTCTTTAATACGTTATAACCAAACACAATTTTGGCACAGGAGATAATGTGTGTAAAAGAATAAGAATATTACACCTTATTATTTGGAACGCTTAGAAGTGGATGTTTGCGGAGATAATGGTATCATATCTAGTTTTTGTACCCGTCGCGTCCTTGGCCTCGTTCGTGACGCTTCCGTATCGATTGCTTTTAGTTCGTTGACTGGGGTGCTGGAATGGCTGGGATATGGTTAGATTTACATGGCGTTTCGTTACAATATCCTGTTCTTTCTTCTTTAATTTGTCTTTGTCAGTTTATGGTAAGTAGTGGGTAGATTACTTTTCTGTGTCATTTTCAAGGTCTATATGTCAGCAACTCTGGGGTATCGGTTGGTGTCGCCTTTATCTTGCGTTTGGTTGCTATGCGAGGAACGACTAATAACTGGGCTACGGGTGAATTGTCTCCTGAGTACTGAGTACTTGTGTTACTGTTATCTGTTACTTACCTTAATATGTTTGTGCTTGGTTTACGATATCTGGTGAGGTGCGAAATCAGGATTGCGAATTACCAAGCTGCCTGCTGTTGGTCAATTGTCGTTAAGACTTAGTGGATGAATGTGTATTGTGCCTTCACTGACATGCGCCAAATAAACACATTTCCCTTATTTCTTTTCCCAGTTTCAAATCCAATAGGTAAGCGGTTGCCATACTCAATAAAACCCAAGCTGAGCAGCATCATAATCCATAATTCTATTACCTACCTTTATCTCCGAAACGCTAACCAAATTTTCTCGGATCAGACGATGTAGATTCGGGGTCAGCCGTATATCCCAAAGTCACGGACGCGGTCTCGTGATAATGACCTTCAACCAATTTAAAAGCAGTTTTGAATCATTAGGCATATTCCGGCCATGTCTTATATCGTCTCCTCTACCTCTCAAAGAAATAGATCGACTGAAAGAGTTCATAATAAGCTTGTAAACTGTTGTTAAACAGCTTTTGTGATGCTTTATCTCATGTAATATGGTCTATTCTATAGCAAAACCGGTATTTGATAAAGGAAAACTATGTTTCTGGCTGTACATGTCATATTTTATAGTTAATTATGTCAGAAGCATGTGTCATATGTCAACTACTTATCAACCATGGCGACCGTCGCGACGCTTATAAAGCCAATTGACAGGGATTGCTGTGAAGCATCAAATTGTGGTTGAAAAGTAATTTAGTAGATTAGTAACTGACTGGAACTGTGGTTTTGATTTGGTCTTAAAGTTTTTATGATGAAGTTTGCATAAAACTTTACGCCTGTGTAGCTTAGGACTGGAATTACTAAAAATATTTTCCTATTGCAGTACTTCAGTCTACGTCCTATAAAAGGAAGAAAACTTCCAAATGTTATTATTCCATCTTCAGGTGTCTCTTATCAAAAATTAGTCCGCTCTTTTCGTATCTGGTTTGAAGATCAGTTTCTTAAATAATAAAATAATTTCATCATATTCCTTGTATGTACTTCTTATTTGAAATATTTTAAAGCCTCGTGTATTCCGCGCAATACTCAAAACTCAACAAGATTTTTCAATTTCCTCCTCCGTCTTCGGTGGATGACAGCGCTTCCTGAAAAAAGAGGACACAAAAATATGAGACCGAATTCAATGTCACACTGGCTAATTTACAGCAACTTTCAGTATACGTGACCCACATACATCAGATCAGTATCTTGAGAAGTTCCGCGGGGTCCGGGTGGCGGGCCGCGGGGGCGCGGGGCGGGGGGCGTCACCCGGAGGATGACGCAAGCCCTACAATAAGGAAGTGTGTTCAATTGTCCATGCGTACCACTGGGTTATTCTGTAGCGGTTGCGTGTCGTAGTTTTTTTATTTTTGGGGGAAATTATTTAAATAAACCTTGTTAAAAAACGCTTAATAAAATAAGTGGACTCTGAAAAGGTTGAGATTGACCTTTTTTTCACATTAAAATTCATAATATAAATTTAATCAAACCGGCACCGTGACGGTGATAACTGGATTAAGAAGGTTGGCAAACGATACATTAAATAATAATCGATACATAATTATATAATTAATATTAAAATATGCGCAGACTGGTCTACTATAAATATAATAGACAATATTCACTTAATTTTCTGAAATTATTCCTTCATAACACGTTGGGAAACGTTTAGCATATTGACCTTCGTAAACGAATTTTAATTAATTTACGATACACAACGCAACGTCACAACTGCGACCCCTTGAATTATTAACATAACTATAATTATTAGTATACCTATACCTATCAAACTTCATTGACGATTTGCAAATCACAACAATAGGTAGGTCAAGACCTATGTGTTAAATAACTCGGTTCTTTTAACAGAGTAATAATAAAAAAACGAAATTCAGTAATACCTTCTGATTTAATTTGTATGCAAATCTGGAATTTAATAAATTTCTGCCTCGTATTGTTTCCATCTACGAGTAATACATTCAACAAATCCTAATAAACCTAAGTGATTTTATTAATACGTCCAAAATTTTTTTTAGCGCAACTACTCTAAAATTTGACACTTGCAAATATTCGCAGACTGATCCTACCGGTCGGAATGCGGTGCGTATTGACTGATTTATTGTAATGTAATGTACACCGGCATCCAGTGTTGCAAAAGTGACAATTTTAAAATCGGTAAAATTGCCGTTTAAAAATCGGGATAAATCGGGAGATTTTTATTCGAAATAAAAGAAAGTCAGATTAACACAATAATAATTAGAATAACTGTTTCTTTTACGCGTAAAGTGAGGGTAGTAGAAATAATAATTGACATGTAACCTCGAAAACTAGACGTGATGGATACCACATACGTTTGGAACATTTAATATATTATGACTCTTTACATTACCATTTACCTATTCATTCTACCTAACAGTTAGGTTACCAAAATCTCGTAACGCAATGTAGTCAATAATAAGTTAATTTTTTATTTATTTATTTTATATTATCTTAATACCTACCTTCTTTCTGAGAACATTTTCTCATAATTATTTAATTATTATTTAAATTATAACAATTTTGATTGTTTTCTTCCACAAATCTTTTATGTGTGGAGAAGCCCTACCATTGATTCAATGGAAAGTTTATTCCTCTGTTTAGTATTTATCTAAATATATGAAAACAACGTTTGCAGATGAGTGTGACAAACTCATAACTTTAAATACAAAATAACAAATATTTTCAAAAATGGGTGAAACATCACCACATTTCATACTGCTCATGCTTGATCAAAATTAATCAGTTTTTTTCACTAAACACTTAAGTAAACAAGTGACTGAACGGAACGATAACTATGTAAAGAAGCAAGTATCTCTATCGATCATTTGCTCAAAACAAATCAGGCACCTTCAGTGAATTCTGTTTTAAGGTATTTCAGAGTAATTTGCTCACCATAGACACTGTACTGTTAAATTCAAACGTTGTGCATAAAATTTTGGGGATACCCCGTGCATTGGTTGTGTTAGCAGGTTTATTTTAGTGTTTTCTTATTAGAAAATTACCTTCCACATTATTTTGTTTGAAACTACAGTAAATCGGGAGACTGGGTCGCTAAATCGGGATATCGGGAGACAATAGCCGAAATCAGTAGATCTCCCGATAAATCGGGAACTTTTGCAACACTGCCGGCATCACGAGTATTCGCAAGTACTATGAACTGGTACTTGCAAAAATACTAGGATACTGAAATGGAATGGTTTTCGTGTTGGACGATGTTTATTGAGTCGTTAGAATAAATTGAGGCTGTAATGAAGTGTCAAGCTGAGTAGTTCTCTTGTAGTAGCTACGTAATTATTGAAAGACATGTTAATCGTCACTAAGTACAGTAAAGTAGTCGTAAGATATGTTTTAATTGTAATTAGATTAGATATATTAATGAACGGGAATGTGACAGTCAAGGCTTGGTTTTTTGTTTTTGTTGTTGTGTTTGTTGTGCTAATGGAGGAGGATATGGAAGGAACACGGGTGGGTTTTAGTCAGTAAGAGTCTGACACTCCCTTCCGCTCCACCCAAAGCGGGAGGGGTCATTTGATGATTTCCCATCCTGAAAATAAAAAAAAAGGCTTGTTTACATTGGTCCAGTATCTCATTCCGACACTGGGTCTTGGACCCATTGTGACTGGTTCGCTATTTGACCCATGTCTACAGTTAGAAAGAAAAAAAATACATTTATTTAGCACAGACTAAGAGACACACAATATACCAGATAGTTAGATAATAGTCGTACATCAGATAAAAACTAACATAAAAATAAAAAGTGCAAGGTTCGATGTAAGAAATTAGCAGGAAAGTGTGCTGCATTGGAATAGAGGAGCCGATAATTAGCCGACGATCAATCCTTCGTCAGTGCGTCTACAATTTATGTCCGTCAACGAAGATACGGGCCCGTCCGAAAGTAGTAGATTCGACAAAACAAGTGTCGAACACAATTTTTCGGAGGGGCTCTTACACTTTGGGAGTAGGGACAACTGTCAAATCGTGTTGTCATTCATCTTACTTTGGACACCAAACTAATCTAAGTCCGTAAGTGATACGGAGTGGAAGCGCCCGTAACAGCGGCCGAAACTACGGATGACGTACTTATTTGTTTATTTTAGGATCTCCAACAAAAGATATACTAAGCTAACAAATTATGTAAATACCTAATAATCATCATCCGCCTTTTCCCAACTATTTTGGGGTCGGCTTCCAGTCCAACCGAATACCTCATACTTACATAATAAAAGAAAAACTTTAACAGTGGAACATAAGTACACAACAAATTCAGTTAAATATTAGAAGATAGAATAATAAAATACCTAACATTAACATAAAAACAAAACAAAAAAAAAAAACTACAAAGAAAGTGTTTTCTTAAGAAATAAGCAGTACCTTTGTACTCAAATTATAATCATGTCATATCCCTATGTATTTTACTGTGTATACATAAACTAGCTAAAAGCAGAGCTTTGTGAGGGCTCGCGTCGTTTTTCTGCGTGGTAATAATCTTTAAGGCAGTTTTTTTTCAATATTTTTTTTCGTAATTTAAATTATTATTTTTTTTACTGATAACACATCTACATTACATATAAATAGAAATTATTATGTTAAAGCATAAATCAATAGGCGTAATAGTTTTTCCGTAAAGTGTACCACAAAATGCTCAGGTTGTGGGATATAGCAGGGCTCGCTTCGCTCGCCCTGATAAATAAATAAACAAAAACTTAGGGAGTAGCCCCCTGGATTGCCCCTCTGGGTCAAAATCATTGCAATTCACCCTTAAACTTCAATTTCTATAAAATTATCATAACGGGAGATTTTGAATAGTCACTACTTGAAGACCTTTAAAAAAGGCCTTGGCGGATATTTTCAGCCATGATGATCTAAATCTTGGCGCCTCACTCTATAGTTCTCAAAGAAGCAATAATCATAATGATGATAGTTACGACCTTGACAGCCAGAGAACCATCTACTGAGACGATGACATAACTCGTATTACGAAGTCTGTCTAAAATTATGTAATTAAATATTTATAACTTAGTCATTCTTATGCGTATAAAGGCGTGCGTTTTGAGTTTTAGAATAAACCAATTATGTAGTAGACACTCGCACATCGAGCTACTACAATCTGTCAAATTTATTTAATAGATTTTCAACTTTATCGCTAAAGTATAAGGTTCAAAGTTGATTAGAAAAATTTGACAGTTTCCGGTAGCTTATATGCTGGCGTCTGTACACTTGAAGTGGTAAAAACTTCTGGCTGTTAAGGCGATAGCATCAGGTTAGCCCGCGAATGTCAAATTATCTTACGTTTTTTGACAATTGACAGTTCAAGTATCAGGTTGTATGGTGGCGGCCGAAACACATTTATAGAAATATAATTATAAAAATAATCAATAAAACTCAGTTTTATTGATTATTTTATGATTATAATTCTGATTCCCTATTACCCTACTGACTGACTATTTCATGAAATCGTGACATTTGAGGCCAATTCTAACTTAAGGAGTTGTAATGCTGATACTTATGATTATAATTTTGGAAAGTCATATTTGTTACGATCGCGAATCGTATTTTAATCAACATACAACCCCACACTGACCTGCAATTAGCAAAAGAACGTAAGTAAATACATTTAAATTTCGCCTTAGCGGATCCCCCTTAATGAATAATTTTTTTTTGAAGAATTTATGTTTGGTTGTTAATTTATGCAAGGTATTGATTGAATCTACGTTAGATATTATAAATTCGAGTGTGAGTCTCTCGGCCTCGCGTTTGGTTGTCTGCCTGTATGTCTGTTCGGTTTGTGCGATTTTGCGGCAAAATTGCTGAAAAGAAACTACAGCTCGTTAATTAGGTATACAATAATGAGATGACAACACGACAACACATGAAAACACTAGCAATGCTTATAGCATTAAGGCTCGTACACACAGGCGCGACGCGACACGCGACACAAAGGCACCGCTCGTCGCGCGACTTGCGGTGCCTTTGTGTCGCGTGTCGCGTCGCGCCTGTGTGTACGAGCCTTTAGTTAGAAACTATCAAATAAATTTTAGCATAAATTTCACTATTTGAATAAAGAATTTTCTTTAAATTTTGATTAAAAATAGAAAATCAAATGTCAATTTATTTTTTTGGGCAATTTTTATTTTAGGTCATTTTTATTTCTGGACATTTTTATTTTTGGACAATTTAAATTTTTGGACATTATTATAGCAATCCCTATAAAAGTGTCGAAATTAAAAAAGTGATTCATTCTAACAAGCTAAATAGTAGTGATGGAACGATTATGGGATCTTGCCAATCTTTGGCTAGCTATAGTGACTAAAAAACTACAGAATATTTTTGATTGAATTTTTGTAAGCAGACTAGTGACGTCATTAGATATCCTCATCATCATCATCAGTGTGCAGCAGTCCACTGCTCGACATAGTCCTCTCCTATTGCACGTCATTCAACTCGATTTTCGGTAAAGGCTCGTACACACAGGCGCGACGCGACACAAAGGCACCGCTCGTTGCGCGACTTGCGGTGCCTCTGTGTCGCGTGTCGCGTCGCGCCTGTGTGTACGAGCCTTAACTCATAAGATATACGAAGTTTAATTTATTGTCATCTCCACCTTGATACTTATGTAGTAGTTTTTATCCCGGAAGAGAAAAATGAATAAACTATTAACATCACAGGGGGTCCGTTTAAAGAACAAGATAACACGAATAAGACATCTTCCTTACTGATAAGCACTGATAACACCAATGAAAGTGACAATGTATACCTACTATTACTTACAAAGTTCATCAGAGTATAAATAACTTAACGTTTATTAATTACAACGATACAGAGGTTAAAGGCTACTCGTAGCAACGTGTTGTTACGATGACTTTCGATCATCATAGATAATAATTATCTTGTGAGAGCATTCGAATTGTCCGATTGAATGTTACAGTGAAAATAAATAAGTTGTATTTTGATGTGAAACTTCTTAGGCGGCGATTCGATACTTGATATTGAAATTTCAAGGACGCGTCACGTTTGTGTACATTTAGTAACATGAGCGAGAAGAAAGATATGACTCTCACACTAAATTCCTCATATTCTGTATTTTTGTGTGAAAGGGTTGCACGTGTAATTTTTTTCTTTTAATTATACTATTAGAAGACATACATCATCATTCTCTCGCCCGTATCCCAATTCAATTGGGATCGGCGGAGCATGCCTTCTTCCATAAAGGCTCCTTCAAACAGGCGCGACACGACACGCGACACAAAGGCACCGCATGTCGCGCAACGAGCGGTTGTCAACACAATGAAAAATGAAAGCCATTGCTACTGTTACTGTGTTACGCAATTACCCCGCTGATCAAAGTATATATGTATATGACATAAATAAGGAAAAAAAAATACATTTATTTGCACAAAACGTGACGCGTATAGAGTTTAAAAAAAATAGTTCAGGATGGACGCACGCAAGTTTCATATTCTGATTACAATTCAGGCAAATCTGCATGGCTTTGTCTGCTTAATGCATTATCAGCCAGCATCATTAATAAAACAATGACGAATGAATGTCTGACTGAGGAATCCAATCCGTAATGAGGTGATCCGGCAGAGAACCAAAGTTGTTGGCATAGCTCACAGAATGAGCAACCTGAAGTGGCAATGGGCCGGCTATTTTAACCGGAGAACCGATGACCGTTGGGGTATACGTGTTCTTGAGTGGAGACCGCGAACCGATAAACGTAAGGTGGGACGCCCTCAGGCTAGGTGGAGCGACGATCTTCGCAGGATGGCTGGTAGCAGCTGGATAAGAGTTGCCGAAAATCCAGTTCAATGGCGTGCAATAGGAGAGGCTTATGTCCAGCCGTGGGCTGCTGTAGGCTTATGATGATGATTGAATAACCGGCAAATTATTTTATTCTAACACTTATACCTACTAAAACTTTTACAGAACGCCAACACTCTTTTCAAATCACCCGTAAAGCATTTAGCACAAAAAAAAACCATAGCTCATAGTAAATGTGTAGCACACGAGGCTCAGCGGGGTTTGCGACCCATTCATTAAAATATAAATAAAACTGATTCATTCATTCGCGGCGTGTGAGATGACTGCAGAAAAAAAAGTGCAGTTGCTAACAATGAGAATCGTAAATAAGATGTTATATCGCTATTGACAATGTGACGTAGCTGCCACAGTGCAGCGGATGCAGTATAACAAGTTTATGGCAGCGATAATAAATGTCAGATTAGCTGGTCATGGATATTTTTTTTTTGCTTTTTGTTCTGTTATTTTTTGTTATTCTAGATTCCAGTTATAAAACGAAAAAAAAAATCTAGTGTTAATTTAAAAAGCTAACAGTATTAAAATAATAGTAATAATATGTTCAAGTAAATAAAAAGGAGGGGAAATAATAATTTAATGTTAATTTTCTTTTATAAAGCCATCTCTAATTGGCGTTATTTTGTTTCAGTAACGTTCATATTACGTTACTATAAATAGTTTGTTAATATTTTTAGTTAAGGAAAGACATAACGAAAACTACACAAAATAAATATAACAGTAATAGACCGTAATAAGGTAATACGGGCTGGTGTCCGCAACTCCACGTCAATGCGCGTATTTTACGTACGGAAAAAAAATATAACAGTATATAAATGTAGTAAGTATTGATAATATCGATGGCCATTGATTCAAATCACTGAATGTCAATGTGCTTTGAAGGATACTATATTTGCAATTTATCAATGGGTTTTGGTAATGGAGGCTTCCGAACGTGTGTAGGATAACATGTTATAAAACCTTTATGCCTAATTTATATTCTGAGCATGTAAAACGCATTAAGAATAGCAATAAGTAGCTACAACACGTCAAGCATTATGTTAGACTGTGTACATTTAAGGTTCATTTATGGCCTTAAAAAAATGAATGAATTATGATTTTGTAACAAAGACTTGTTGTAATATATGGTTTGTAGTAAAACTAGAAATCGTGTACCTTCCGCGTTTTTTAATAATATAAAAGGAAATGTCAGCTACAGGTTTTCGAGAAACGCAAAAAAGAACAATAATTATAATAATCTACATTTTTAGGTCACTTTTCTTGCAAAATTGCAACTTATTAAAAAAAGAGAGATTTGAAGTCAATGTTAACATACTTGCCAAGTTTTCGAAGACCTTGGCGAATTTTTGAATCTCTTGAAAAAATATTCTGATATTCAAAAGACAAATTGTATCTGATTTACTGCTGCTTATTATTATGTTCGTAGGGTGCGTACGCGCGTCGGCGGCGCCTCGTTGGCATCGCGTGATGTCATATCCGCCCGCCATTCATGCCGAGACGTTCATTCATGAATCTCGCGCCTCGTTACCTACAAACAAATTGTGACCTTAAAACCTACATATTTAAGCGCGTTTTAGCTTGACAAGCCACGTCGCGTAATTATTATTTTTTTTTCAAGATAAAATATTTGCGCTCCTAGATCGTAAAAGAACAGGATGTCTTTGCGGCATATGTTCTGAATTAGGAAATTAGCACATTGTTAATTATTTTGAGATGGTGAATTAAGAATTTTGTGAATAATGATAGCGCTACCGCGAAATTGTATGAGTTCCTTGAAGTTAGATGATTGTCATGCATAATTATCTTGAATTGTAATGATTGTCATGCATAATTATCTTGAATTTTGATGATTGTAGCTTGTGTTAAGGCATTAATAATATCCTCCGATAAGAGCAGTGGAGGCCAAGTGGTGACGGCCACAACTTACGAGTTGTAGGTCGTGGGTTCGTATCCAGACAGGCGCTTTACTTTATGTAAATTATATCATCACTTCGGCTCTCAAAACGATGAAGGAAAACATCGTGAGGAAACCGGCATGTCCTAGAACCAAAAATTCGAAGACATGTGACATCTACCAACCCGCACTGGGCCCGCGTGGTGGATTACGGCCCACTCCCTCTCATAAAGAGGAGGCCCGTGTCCCAGCAGTGGGAACATTATAGGCTGATTATGTAATATCCTCCGGACCGATTTCGGTCACGGTGGCCAGCTCAACGGAGATTAGCCGGGTACGCAGGAGATACATATGCACAACTGTGTGCGCAAATACAGGTGTTTTCTCTGTTCCTTTACTCTCATAGTCCGATGGGACGGCAATCCGACACGACCGTTGAGAGATTAGGCGCAAGACCAACGGCTTTACGTGCCTTCCAAGGCATGGGGGTATTAATCCGCCAACTTCCAAACTCCAGGCTGTTACTAAGAAATTCCTAATGGAAAACCCAATAACACTGCCTGACCTGAGAATCAAACCGAGGAGCCCAAGCTCAGCAGTCGCGCTTGCGACTACGAGACCATGGGAGATAAGGCATTATTAAAATACTAAAGACATTAAAAAAGACTACGAGACCATGGGAGATAAGGCATTATTAAAATACTAAAGACATTAAAAAAGACTACGAGACCATGGGAGATAAGGCATTATTAAAATACTAAAGACATTAAAAAAGACTACGAGACCATGGGAGATAAGGCATTATTAAAATACTAAAGACATTAAAAAAGACTACGAGACCATAGGAGATAAGGCATTATTAAAATACTAAAGACATTAAATACTAAAGACATTAAAAAAGACTACGAGACCATGGGAGATAAGGTATTATTAAAATACTAAAGACATTAATTTTATTATTAAAATACTAAAGACATTCAAATCAAAAATTGACATGGGAGATAATCAGATAAGGCATTATTAAAATACTAAAGACATCTTAGTAGTTGCAAAGTGCTAATCTGTGGCCGTAATCTACCAGTTAGCCGCTACTTGAGTCTCGACGCGGTCGATACTATTGACTCATTTAATTCCCCGCACAGAAGCGGACGCTATCATGTGACAGAGATAAGTAGAAGATTAAGGATCCAACAACTTATTCAATGACTAGTCGTTGCCCACGGATTTGCCCTCGATATCAAACACACAGCAATGAAATTCCCCTACATACGTTTTTATAATCAGGCACGTACGTCGCAACAAGTTGATTGAATACCAAATGGAAACTTTCACATATGCATTCCGCGTTGTGTATAGATGTATTACCTGTCCGATCCGATATCATATCCATAAATTCGAATCTAAGAATATTAATGTGTTCCTATAACAAGTTAACGATTAATATCGATCGCCATTTAGCTTTTTTATAGCTTTTAAAAGCGACAGCTCTTCTGTTTCGTCTCGGAGTATGAAAATATTGTAGATGTGTCATCACTAAAGATACGGTTTTCTTAAAGAGTGTGGCCGCCACATAGCGTCAGCAGTTTACCGGCGATTACACATTACAAGGCATTTTTAAACGCATTGCAAAATTATAAAGCATATTTGTGGTTTTTCTTCCTATAAAAATTAGGTTGTTCTCTATCATCTTGTAACAAACATTTCGATTACCAAGCTTGGGGATTTTTGCCCGTTTCGTCACAAGTAGTCTTACAACTGTTAATTATTGGGATATTCGCCAATCTCTCTAAAAACCCTGGGGCCTAGGTAATAAAACCGACAGGTGACATGTCCGCCAATTTTCTAAGTTTTCTTTCACAGTTTTTTGTTTTTATTTTTCCTTTTTAGCAACTGAGCTGGTGTCGACTATTCAGCCAGTACACAACACCTGTCGTAAAGACGTGTCAATTTTGTAATTTTTTGACAAATATGTCGCATTGCTCTGAGGTAATATGCCCCAAAAATCACTAAAAAAGATTCTTCTTCCTCTTGTCAAAGGTTACCAATAATATTATTTTTTAATCTGTGGCCACATTACATGGTGTACGCCGACCGATAATTTTGATCGCACCTCTCGGTATTTCAATATTTCTTATTTATAGGTTGTAATATCGGTAATGAATGTTAGAATCGTGTTAAGAGTTATTCTGTGTGATAGTTTAACGTTCTATGATATTATCACGGTAGAATTTTTGATGGATCGACAGTTTGTTTTAAAATATTTTTTGGGATGCTGTATTAAGACTGATGGAATAGGCAAAGGGCACATCATGATGATATTTATTTTATATATTATGCTAATCTTTTTGTCTCTTTTTCTGTTTTTGACAGACACGGGACCAGAAAACCGTTCCGTTCCGTCTGCTTCGTTCTATCAATTTTAATAGTATTTGGAGAATGATGAATGGTTGACATATTTTAAATAAATACAGCAATAAATACTTTTTTTTTCTTTCTTTTCTTTATTTTATTAAGTATCAATAATTAACCTTTAACTTTAAAGCTTTATCAACTCAGCCTATCGCAGTCCCCTGCTGGACATAGACCTCTCCCAGGTTGCGCACAACGCCCTGTCCTCTGTCTTCCAGTCTGTCCCAGCTTCCAGCCACCTGCTTTAGGCCGTCGGTACATCTAGCTGGGGGGCGCCCCACACTACGCTTGCCCGATACGCGGTCTCCATTCCAGGACTCGGTCCACCAGCCATCGGTCCTTCGATAAACGAGGCCAGCCCACTGCCACTTCAGTTTACTTACTCTGCCAGCTATATTCCGGTTCTTTTCCAGATAATTTCATTCATGATTTTATTGTTCAAAGACCACGCGACGCGCGCTGGTAAAGTCTACCGGCTCGACGGTCAGTGTCCACGTTTAGGCACCGTATGTCATGACGGGCAGGACGCACAGGCTGATTACCTTGGTCTTCAAACACTGCGGGATTGGCGACGAAAGACATGAAAAAGTTTTCCAAACACTGCCCAACCCAACCGGATCCTTCTGTATTCTAGAGACTTCTTTCACAAAGTTGTGTCTACCGTGCTGGATGTTAAAGCTGTAACAATTATTTATTTTAATACCGTGTACATAATTTGGTAACTTACCCATAAAGTGCCTAGATAAGGTAAACAAAAAAATCTGTATAAACAATTTTTGTAATGTTATCTTAATGGGACATAAAAAGTCAACTGGTGTTAGTTCGCGGGGCGTATTAAAATATTTTGAATACTCTCATGCTTATTGGGGGTATAAATAACAAATATGTCAACAGCATCATACGCTTACAAGTTGTAATTTAATTTATAGTTCTGTTCAAGACGAGTGTTGGCCTTTTTCTCACATAAATCTCGAGCTGGATTTATCGAAGGCTGTATGTAAGAATAACTATGCGTCTCTGTTTAAAATTATGCGTCGTTGTCGATGGTAATAAAGTCCTGCATTAGCCTAGCATAATCAGCCTATAGGCTATAATGTTACCATTGCTGGGAGTGGGCCATCATAAATCACCGCTTTGTGTATGTCACGTCTTCGAATATTTGGTTCTAACTTCTAGGACATGAGCGGTTTCCTCACGATGTTTCCCTTCACCGTTTTGAGAGCAGTGGTGATGAAATTAAATACACTACGCAAAGTGTCTGCCTGGATCCGAACTCACGACCTTGGCCTCTATGTCTTTAAGGTGCCACTAGTCGATATTTTTTCCATACAAATTTCGGGAGAGTATTATTACCTCACTGTTTGACACTGTGCATCCAAATATAAACATGATATCGTTTCAACATTTTATTAATTTTGTCTTTACGGAAACAGAATAGTAAAATAAAAGCAATTAAAAAGTTATGAGCCAACAAAGATTTGTTTTTCTTGCTATTTTAACGTAACTTTGGGTGTAAATAAGTAATAAAAGAACTGTAAAATCTTCAAAACCAAGTCCGTACCGACAAAGCTCAATTATCGAGCAGTTCAATAAACTTTATTTGTAATTAATTTATGCAGTGTTTTTTTTTCATAAAACTCGATTTTCCAAAGCACTCCGAATTTTTTTATGCGCCTCTCAGTTTGGAACGGTGTTTCTGTGCGTGAGAACTAGACGTGTAGACTAGCGTCTAACTGCTCATCACTGATACTAGCTCTGTCGGACACGAAGCTAGGTGAGACAGCGTTCTTTTTGGCCATGACCACCAGTGATTTCGAGCTCGGCACTAGTTTACTCTTAATTGTTTATTACCAAGGAATAGGTGCTAAAATAAATGAAACATACGAGTATGTTATTATTTAATAGACTTCCATCATCCATGTATATTAAAATGTCTCCAATATTGACAACACATATTCGTACTAATCGTACCAAATTGCATTGGGCTCGCGTGGTGGATTACAGCCCACTCCCTCTCAGAGAGGAGGTCTGTGTCCCAGCAGTGGGATAAAGGCTGATCTTAATACCTTATTCAAATGACCTACTGTCCCACATTTTGTTCAAATTATCGAATTCCTGTCGATATATTCATTATTAATTTGACGTTGGCGCCATATTAGTACATTTCGCGCCACGGCCGATTATCATAATCATTCACACCACGTTATAAGTATAACAGATGTCGCCCTTCAAATTTGGACAATGCCTCTAGGGTTGCCACTCTTGCGCACAACGTGAAGTTAAAAATTATTAGTTGCGACTGTTGTGAGCAAAAATTTATAAATGAGGAGTGTTTGAAACGTAATAATCTTACGAAAAATGTACCTAAAGATTTATCTTTCTTGTTAAAGGTTTATGTTTTAAATTCACTTCAATATTTAATTTACTTATAATATTATGCGTCACCACCAGCTTAGCACATTGCCATGTCAAATAAAAAAATTGAAGCCATTGTTTTTTGAAAAATTACCAGATTTATAAATAAAAACTTATCTAAATTAACAGAAACATAAAAAACTGAAGTCAAGCGGCCGCAACCAATAAAATAAAATAACGAGCCGTCTACATTATCCTACGCATAAAAGCTCCCGTTGACAGGCGCGACGCAAGCCTAATAGATCAATTTCTATGAAAACTTCATGGGAATTGTTCTACCAGAATCGAGCCGTACGTACCGTCTCGCCTGTCTGTGGGAATCCTAAATATAAAAATAATAAACATTTAAATAAGTACATACATGCGTCGAGGGAAAAAAAAGCGCGCAAAAAATCTTTTCATATATGTATTTATATTTCTTGTTAAGGTGTCGATAACCCTAGCGTGGGTGCCCTTGAATAACGTTTTGACAATAGACCCCGCACTGTGAAGATATATATATTTTTTATGTTTCCGCTTTACTTCGTGAGTATTTTATTAGTGTGTTGTAGGTATTCGTTTCTCGACACCTCGGGTTCCGGGCCAGTTGCACGGTACCTGTTGTTCACATATCTGTGTTTACATACTTTTCTATTAGCTCTACTATTGAGGTTGGTCGGAGATAGAACGCTAGGAACTGGAAGTTATTTTTATTGAATTCTTTGTTTGTAGGATGGTGAGTATGTATGAGTGAGCAACAGAAAGTTGGCAAGTATATTTATCACTGGTCATTCCATCTCTGTCTCTCAACTCAAACGCAAAGCATTGAATTCAATTAAACCATTCATAGGCACTTTTGAATAAAATTGACAAAGGAATCGGAAGACTCAGAAAGAAGAAGCTAGTTGCCCATTCCAAAGCGTAATAGGTTCCCATGGAAAAGAACGGGCAAGAAACTTCATGGAAAACATATGCCTTGTCCTTGAAGTGGGGGCTACTAATAATATAATAATTAGTTCCCTAATTGCCTAAAATAACAATAGCAAATAAATTAATAATAATTATTTAATAATTAATAATAATAATTTTCTTTTGTATTTGTTTTTATTAGCTGTAAGTCCTCCGTGTGCGAAAATAAAGAAAGCCACTTGAAATGTTATTAGTTGAAGTAGGTCAATAACCCTACAAGTATTAGAAGCAGCATCCGAAGCCCGAACCTTCCAAAAAGTCGGTCACAAGCCCATGGCTTCCATTATTCTATAACCAACTAAAAACACGTGTTGTATCTCTTTATTTGGTGCGGCGATAACCGGCATATTTTATGGGAATTATAATGAAACAACCGGGAATGGACCTTGTGACCTTGCGCGACCTAATCTGTGTGAATTAATCAGAGAACGTTTGGCTGGGTTGCCAGATCTACTTCCAATATTGCGCGAGGATGGGTTGTTAATATGATATAGTACCTAGTATTAATAGGAGTTAGACATGAAATAGTAAAGCAATTTGTTGTGTCCTTAAACATGTTTTCCTTTTTCAGAAAAATATGTTTTTTCCAGCCACATAAGTCCTAGATATGTTTTTCATTTATTGCTGAAACAAAAGGAAACATTACTTACCACATACTTTGTCACAACTAATATAAATCAAGTCCTGCAGACTGAATCCCGGCCAATCTCAATGGAGACTAGCCATCTACGCGGGAGATGTTATAGTGCACAAGTGTGTGCGCCGACACAGGTGTACTCTCACTTCCCTCATTCTCACCTAAACCAAAACCAACCGAAGCCGAACCAAAATCGAACCTAAATAATAATAATAATCTTTTATTTATATAAAAAAAGAGGGATACATTTACAATCCATAGGGATACAAAAAAATCCGGCTCGAAGGACCATTTACATTTAAATACCGAAGAGTTGGAAAGAGATGCCGTTTTCTTTATTTAAAAAAAGACTTCGAAGCTTTTTAGTGGTGAAGGGTTATTCTAATTTAAGTGAGTTCCTTATTGAAAAAGATTTATATTTAAGTTACTATGTTTTTGTGTATCTTTTGCATGCCTACATGGTAAAATATGGCGGATCTTGTAATAATTTTCTTAACCTTTATACCCATATTTGCAAAATAAAATTATGTATCTTTATCTAAGACATGAAGCCAATACTACCACTATAATTACCTTTGCAGGCACTACGCTAATGAACCCCCAGAATGAAACATCAAGTATTCGCTATTATAATTATTTCGGTATCGACCCGAGAATTAATCTTGGACAACATGGTAACAAGGCTACTTGCATCCATAATGTATGCCGCTAGATGATTAATGAGCCGGCTCTAATACATCTAGGTTATGTACAAATAATATGCAGGACATGTTAAAATCACAAAAAGCAAGTTATGTATTAAGTCAGCTATGTATATTAATTATTAATGATGGAAAGAAAGGGAGATGGGTTTTTTTCCGCATCTGTAATTTTTATGGGAGCTTTGTATGTTAAAGAAAGAAAGAAAAAGTATTTATTGCGAGTCATACAGAAAGATCACAAACTAAACACAGAAAAATAAAAATCCAAAAAAATAGATCAAAAGCCCATATTCGGCAATTCACTTTAGTCTTTACTAGCGACCCGCCCCGGCTTCGCACGGAAACATTATTATTATTATACATATAAACCTTCCTCTTGAATCACTCTATCTATTAAAAAAAACCGCATCAAAATCCGTTGCGTAGTTTCAAAGATTTAAGCATACAAAGGGACATAGGGACAGAGAAAGCGACTTTGTTTTATACTATGTAGTGATTTATAAACGTTGATTACAGATAAGACAAGATTGAACTTCAAGACGTTTAGTCATCACTTAACTGTTAGAGAATTTTATAAAGAAGAGAGGATTCCTTCCAAGAACCGCTACTGGAATAAGTTACTACTAATTACGTTAGATCTGACAAAAACCTCCTTTAAAAAAAGATGTATGTACTACATTGTACAGCATCCGTTTCCTATGTAGATTTGTGTCACATACCAACACTCTGGGTAAGCGCCATCGCATCTGGCAACCCAACACTTAGCATACCACAGTAATAAGTGAGTCATTACAGGCCGCACGGCGATCATTGCCTTGTGTTGCCAGTATCTAGTCGTTACGTCACTATTTATTAGGTTATTACCAGTATAATAGTAAATTGATACTGACTCGTTGTTTTATTAATGAAATTGTTGAACAAAATTGAGTTGAAGTGGTGAAGGCCGTGGTTCTCATCGGAGAATGGAAAATCTAAGGGCAGAGTCAAACTGCGCCCTTAGATTGATGATGGATTTTGCAATACCAACGCAATTTGGCAAAACCACGCTCGAGTGACAATTAAGTTTTAAGATTATTTATTTATTTAGACTATTCGCGCTCAAAAAAGGTACAAAGGCGGACTGGTCATCCAAGGGCGATAAAGAGATTATCTCTATTCTTTTCCTCAATACGCTTTAAATCTTCTTTTTAATTTAAGAACCACTTCCTGCTTTTTATTGAGAGACATTCCTTGACTTACAAATAGGTCACGACCGCACGCACTGTCACGCAGTTTGGCAGGTTTATGATATGTGTACAAGTGTTTGGTCCAAAACAAATCATTTATTTATCATTTTTATCATTATTACCTTCGCTTTCTCTTATATCCTTGTTTATCTTTGCATCAGTCTACCCCATAGTTTCTCAACGTGGGTGATAATGATAACCATAGAAATGTAACATAATCTATGGTGATAACGCCCCCTCGTAGGCACTTGAGACTAACAGGTAGAAGACCCAGAGAAAATTATATATCCTATCTTACGACTGTATAATATTACACGTTTAAATATAATCGTGGCAATAGCTGTTTCAGATTCGCGACAGATGGTAAGTAACAAAAATGGATGAACTAGAAAAGAAAATACATATTCTCAAAGTGGACGGTGGGTAAAATAAGCTTGAGAACCTATGGTTTATCCTGTCCCGCCATTTCCTTCAATCCATCCCCCATAGCATTATGAATGCATCGCGGCAACGCTTTTAATCACTCAGATATAAATGCAGCAGACATCAGCGTTGCATGGCGTGGCGCCTCTACATCACATACGTTAGTGGCAGTCACATTTAGTATGTTAATACGCCATTGTTCGGATGTGGAGTTAACGCGGTGGCAATTAATGTTGGACAGCTCCTTCGTCGGCTCCCACACAACTCGCCATTCTTGGCGTGTAGTGTGTAGGGTTTGTAGACAAGTTGTCGGTCCTAAAACAATTAATAACAGCTAATGAAGAGATGGCGAGATGACATAAAAAATGCTTGGAAGGGTTTGGAGAGCCTTTACTCAACATAAAGGACCGATTTTTTAAATTTAATTAAGTTGTGTTTTTGAAAGTGTAAACTTGTAAAGGTCATAATTATTTAATAGTTTATTGTCAAAGTATGTCACGAGCAGGCAGAGTAATTGGGGAATTTGTTTTGTTTCCATTAAATAATAATTTACAGTAAGAAATTTCATAGTAAATTAACACGACGACATACGAGCAACCTATACATTTCCAGTTCTAGTTGATCTCGCCTTGTATAGGCTTTTCGTATAATGAGAAGTCAGTTTATACTGGAAATTTATAGTTTGATATGTCATCGTACGTACTACGGGACAGATCCCGAAAGTGTGACACCCAACAAAAACAGGCAGTAATATTATGACAAAAAAAAACTACATTTTATTTAATTTTTTCTGTAAATATTTTTCTGCTAACGCTACCAACAACGGTAGGTAAACATTGTCCGATGTCCTCAGTAATCACTGTTCATTAAGCTTTCTCGACGCATACGAGCTTTTTTAAATTCGTCCGTGAACCAATTTTGTGTTTTACACATAAAAAAATGTGGGTATATAAACGATAGAAACAGTGCAAATCCACGCATGTCTTTTACTAATTAGTATTATTTTATATAACATAATTGTTATAAAAAAAATAATAAACTTATTAAAAAATATGTATAAAAAAACAAAAAAGAATTATATGCACGAACTTGCATAGGCCCCGACGAGATTCGAACTCGTGATCTCCTGTTTACTAGACAGGCGCTTTAACCAACTAAGCCACGGCGCCACTTGATGTGGTCGGCAAAATTATACACTACGTTCCACACACATGTGCTCACAGCCAATCTTGATGACACCAATTCGAATTTGGAATACATGGTCCATCCCTTTTTGTCATCATAATACCTTGCTTGTTAGAAAGAGATGGGGATAGTATTCACATTTTATTGTATCTTTTTGGGTCGCACTGTTGCTAGGCGCGTTTTATTAGCGAAAATAAGATTCAATTATATTTAAATAATATTTAATTCAAGATAATGTCGGTTTATCAGATAATTTTAATCTGAAACCTTGAGAATTATAGTAGTACACTGTACAGTATTGTTTTAATAGGGCTGACGAAATCTTAGTAATTTAAAATGCTGATTAATAGAACTGTACTTCTTGGTTAAGTAAATGAGTTTTTATTGTTTGAGAATATTTATTATATGACATAATATCTGATAATGGTATGACGTTATAGCAACCGAGTCAATAAAGATAAGCGCACAGTCAATGAGTTGTCGCGAATACCTGCATTGTTATTGCAAGAACCTAATTATGTCGTAAATAAAAAAACTGGCCATGTGCGAGTCGGGCTCGCACACGAAGGGTTCCGTACCAAGTACCAAGTGGGCAAAAACGCCGATAAAAACACGTTTGTTGTATGGGAGCCCCATTAAATATTTATTTTATTCCGTTTTTAGTATTTGTTGTTATAGCGGCAACAGAAATACATCATCTGTGAAAATTTCAAATGTCTAGCTACTACGGTTCATGAGATACAGCCTGGTGACAGACTGATAGACGGACAGTGGAGTCTTAGTAATAGGGTCCCGTTTTTACCCTTTGGGTACGTAACCCTAAAAACTACCGTACAATCGTACCGTGTCTCGGTTACATTGACGGGCGGTAGCGATAAGCGGTAGCGGGTATGGTCACTCCTCTACGGTGAAATAAAATCTTATTCTACGCAATCATAGATCAGCAAATCTGAAAAAAAAGCCTACTATTTGAGTACAACATTAAGTATTTTGGAAGAACTACAATAAAGAAATAGAACTTTAAAGAAAAAAAAATGGCCGCCGTAAATTACGCGGCAACTTACATGGGCGCTTTATGTAGATACTAGCTGACCGGCGAACTTCGTACCGCCATCGAAATTCGAAATCAGTCAATCCGTTCTCGAGATATCATCAAAACAGCCGTTCCACTTCCATACAAAGTGTATGAGAAAATGAATTATCTTTTCTTTTCGTAAATTTTTCGCACGTTTTCATAGTTATTCACGGAGACAAATCCAATAAATCTAAGATCATAAAAATCCCTCCCGCCGTTCTTGAGTTATAAATGGTGTAACTAACCCGACTTTGTTTTACATATATATATACTTAGAATTAGATGTATTTATTGTATTTACACAAACTCACGCCTTCTTCCTATGAGGGTGGGCAGAAACTACAGAATGCCAGCTGCTACGATCCTTACATACTCCTCATTGTATAGGTAAATGGTACACCACACACTAACTCTAGTATTATCTCTCCTTCTCCCTTTAAGCAATCCAAAGAAAGAAAAGAAAGAAGAAAGAAAATTAGTTTATTCTGCACAAACAAAAACGCACATTACAAATAAAAATTAAAAAAATATTAAAAAAGAACATAAAATACACACACATAACGTAGTCAAAAGCCAAATCCAAAGGTTGTCTTTAAAATATCACGTTTAGCGACAAGTATCATCCTATATACCCGCCGTAAGGGCCTGGCCACAGTCTCTGGCGGTGCGGGACGCGGTGCGGCCGGAGGCGCGGCGGGCGGCGTGATTTGCGATGGTATGCCACAGCTAGAGTAGTTGCGACCGCGGTGGCTTCACTAATCTGCATGTGACAGGTGCAGGTTAAGTGAAGTATTATATAATTTTATTCCCATTATTTTTATGTTATGTTTATTGTACTAACATAGTGTGTAAGATATCTGTTATACTAACCATTCACATTTGTTATTTACTTATTTTATTTTTTGGTACCTACTAACATAGCTTATAAGATTTCCAATATTAACCTCTCTATGGACTTATTTGTCTGAAAATAAACAATTTTTATTTTATTTATTTATTTATTATATAAAATTTCTACATTTATATCTGTAATGGTATACAGACGCCAGCACTTCAAGCTACCCGAAACTGTAAAATTTTCCCAATCAACTTTGAACCTTATGATTTAGCGATAAAGTTGAAAATCTATTGAAGAAATTTTACAGATTGTAGTAGCTTGATGTCTTGGCGTCTGTACATAATACAAGAGCATTCTATTCTAAGCAGGGTTCGTAAAGATCCGATATTTATAATAAACAAGCTGATCCGTCGAACTTCACACTGCCTCCGAATTAATAAGGACGAATGTATGAGAAAATTAATTAACGTCGTTATTAATATTTTCTAAATGTTTTCCCATGTTTTAACAGTTATTCTGCTGTTCGGGGCGGAGACAAAATCCAACAAATTAAAGATCATAATTAATCGGTCCAGATGTTCTTGAGTTATAAATGGTGTAACTAACCCGACTTTGTTTTATATATATACATCAGATATTTGATATATATCGGACCTCTCGAGATTTTTTCTCCGTTTTAGATCGTGTACGAAAAAACATAAGATTTTCATTCTATAATTGATTTCTGTGTTTTAGTTGTAGATTGTGTGGAGTTTCTTGCCCGTTCTTCTCCATACGAAAACTACCTTTTGGAATGGGCGACTAGAATCAATTCTATTTTTTGTAATTTCTGACGTTCAAAAGTGCCTTTTATGTGCCTATTTGAAATAAATGCTTTGACTTTGACTTTGTGTTTGAATATTTGACATTTTTATCATAAAAGTAACAAAAATCCATTCTCGTCGTTGTCGTCTTTAATGAATAATAATAAATCTTACATAAATCAACTATAGAGGAATACCTTATACATATTACCATAACCTACCATAAACCTCTTTGTTATATGTTATATGTTATTTGGTGAATCCCGAAACTTTTCAAATGTAAACTTTGAATCTGCTAAATTTCTAGTTATGACTAGAAACTAGAAATTTAGCATTGTGTTGTGTGTACAGCGTACCCTGATTCTAAGGTACATTTTTGTATATTTTACAAATGCAAAGTCGAAAAGACGAGTGCTACATGGACTTTGCACACATTAAAGGCTAATTTTAGCCAGCAGGCTATCAAATGACGTCACGTCTCAAGCACTTAAATATGAGAAGTCTGTCTCATTCATTAATTCACACATCCGATTGCGACTTCGATATTAAACGACGACGGCGACGCTTAGTTTAAAAATAAAGGATTTTAATACATCCTAAGGAAGGACGGTTATTGATAGGAAGTAATACGATTCGCAGTTTGAGAGGCTTGTGCAAGTCGCGCAACGAGCGGTGCCTGTGTCGCGCGCGATTCGCGTCGCGCGTCGCGCCTGTTTCCGGGAGCCTTAAACCTTACGAAAATATTCCTGGAAAAGGTTTAACTTACATAAAGGTTATACAGACAATACTGCAAATATCTAAAAAGCTCCTCATTAACTATTCCTGGAACTCCAATATAGGGCCACAATTCTGTATTATTTCCCCGCGAAATCTTACCACGTGCAAACCACGTCAACATCTTGTTTTCTATTCTATTCTATTTTTAATATATGGCAAGCAAAGCTGATGTCGATTATTCTGCCAATGTCTAAAGTGAGCTGGAAAAACAAGTGTGTATATGAGAGAAAAAGGTTTTAAACAAATAAAATTATTTGATTGATCCAGTTGATTTGTTGTTGTTATCGTGTCTTGTTCAGGGCAAGGAATCAAAATGTCAACCGTACGGACAACATGTATTTTGAAAGTTCAAACCACGCCATTGTGTCATAGAGAATACGTTAATAACAGATGTCGTGATTGGCTAAGGAATTGATGTAGTTTCGAAGTAAGGAATCGTTAATTGGTCATAGTGAATTAGGACCCTGGTACCATATATTACCATACTAGCTGCGCTCCGCGGTTTCACCCGCATAAGTTTCGATCCCGTAGGAATATCGGGATAAAAAGTAGCCTATATATTAATCCAGGGTGTCAGCTATCTCCATACAAAATTTTATCAAAATTGGTTCAGCCGTTTGAGCGTGAAGAAGTAACAAACATGTAAACACACATACACTCTCAAACTTTCGCCTTTATAATATTAGTGTGATTCCTCTACCCTACTTTGGCATGGCAACACCCACACCCAACTGTCAGTCATCCACGGATGTAAATCCGTCATAAACTATATAAACAGATGCCTATCTCGAACCTAATTAATATAAATAATACAGAAGACACAGACAATATTCGTTTCAGGTCGCTCGAGTGTAAAATTATACGATTTACATAATAATTTTTAATTAATAAACAAGTTAAGCTTTACCTAATTAAAGGTTATCTCGGCGAGGGGAAGTCGTTAGTTATCTGCGCCTCGTGTTCCTGAGCGTCGTGGATTGTGTTCGGTTTCTATGGTTACCCATGTCTTTGAAATTTGAGTATTGTGACGTCACATAGTTGATGGATACCAACCCACCCCCTCTCGAAGAGGGGAGACCTCAGTGAGAACATTACAGGGTGATTGTGCTTTATGTGATGGATTCGGCTGCCCCATTTCAAAACCTAGTATGGACATAAAATTAAATTTTACAGGAGAGCGCATAAACGCAATATTGGTCAGCCTATGGAAAGTATTTTTTGAAATGGTTAAAGTGACTTACTAGGTTTTAAAATGATCACTAGGGAGTGAAAGGTACACTTACTAGGTATCAATGCTTCAATATATCTCCTTTTATGTAAGTTTAAAACGCTGGTGTTTATGTATTTGGTAGAGACCTTCTAGGTTAGCAAGATTATGCAATAAAACGATTTTTGCAAAAAGTGTCCCTTACTAGGTTTTGAAATGGGACAGCCGGATTGTTGAGAGATATATTCGGAGTATGAGGCTAGTGGGTTTTGAGTTCGTTTTAAAGTACGTTGATTAAATGATTACCAATCAACTTTTCAGGCAATGAATGCCAGGAAACACGAAAGTTTCTTGAAAAACATTCTAAGAGTGATATTAGAGGTAGACAGACTTATTTCAGATAATTATGGTGATGATACACTGAAAGAAATAAGCAGTAAATAAAAATGAATAAAACATTGATCTGAACTGCTTTAAGCAGTTCCATAATGAGCCTAACGTTCAAAACAATATTTTTACTGATCCGAAAACAGTTAAGGCTTGAGGCAAAATGTTACCGTCATGACAGTAAACTTTAACGTTTTAAGTAGCTAAAAGGTCACAAAATTAACTGTTTTATTCAATTGGTGATATTGTTGAAACCATTGAAATTTACTTACATTACAGTAATGGTGGTTTTCCTTTTTTCTTTGTTGTATTTTTCAGTAAATAGTATGTTCGATCATTAAAAGTTACTGTTTTGTCTTTTACTGTTTTACAAACCATTCTTCTTACTGTATAAAGTCAGTAAAGTCTTAATTTAATCGCTTTAATGTGGTGCAGTAAGTACCTATTAAAACTCAAAGGTACAAATACCCAAACCGCTGATTAACCAAATATACTTACAGTACCCGGCGATAAATATTGCACATCGAATCATAATTGTTTTAACAGCTGATAAATAGATACCGGACTTTTTGTATTTCGTGCGACAGAGATAACGCTCGACGAAGCCGAAATTAGCCGATTGTCTCTTTCCAAAGGTCGATGTGCAATATTTATCGCCGGGTACTGTAATATGAACCTAATCTCGAGAAAGCTGAGGACATAGTGAATCTCCGTATACGGAGCAACCTATGCTCAGTAATAGCCTGCTATGGTTACCACAGGCTAATTATTCATTCGACAGTAAAAACTTTGATGAACGCCTTTCTAAATATAGCCACATTATTTCCCCAATATCTCCTTAAGGATGATTTCCACCAAACGTCTCGTATCGCATCGGATCGGAAAGGATACGAACGGACGCGGCGACAGCCGATCGCGTCCGGCAGCATGTCAACGCATACGATCAGCTCCCTACGTGTCGCTTGCAAACGTGTCCGTTTCTGCGCTTATTGTAAAATAGTTTAATTTCTACCGTGTTGACGTGTTCTAATTTTTGAAAATGGTAGAAGTTGACGTAGTGTTGTTGGGTATTGCATTAGAAGAAGAAGAAAATAATCATGAAACACAGAAGAGGAAAA
The DNA here is from genome assembly GCA_927399505.1 of Luperina testacea. Taxonomy (NCBI): domain Eukaryota; kingdom Metazoa; phylum Arthropoda; class Insecta; order Lepidoptera; family Noctuidae; genus Luperina; species Luperina testacea. The sequence continues at coordinate 3,702,960 of OV656769.1, forward strand.
CAAAAATTTGGACCGCAGCCGATCGGATACGACGACAGGCATAAGGATCCGATCGCGCGTTGCAGCATACTTTCAGCTACGAACGCGTGTCGCGGAAGACGCCCGGGTCAAGCTGCTGTGCGCGACTTGGTAATATAGACTTTAAATACTGTGTAGGTACACGATTTAATATCGTATAAAGATTGTATTATCCGTTCCGATCCGATGCGGTGCGAGCCGTTTGGTGGAAATCGTCCTTTACTTTCCACTTAAAACCTAACAGATAAGAAAGCCTCAGAACTTTTCGTTCCAGTGGCTGCTCCCGAGTCGAGAGCGCTATATAAACACGATAGAATATATGTGATATAATAATCACCCCCTTTATTTCCGTGCTTTATGCCCTGAAGCATCGTTATTACGAGCGGTAAGAACGACTTTCGATCCCCGACAATAATGTGAGCAGACAGTTGGTGCAAATTATAAGAGGAGCGGAAGAATGATAACGTGAAGTTTCTTGCCGGCTCTTCTCCATAGGAAATGACCAATTGGAACCGTGCACCTGACTTCTGATGTTCCATAACTGTCCATGTAGGTTTATGTGAAATAAAAAAAAACAGCGGCACTCCGGGAGTGCCGACAGAAGTGAAAACAAAACACAAACATAATACTTTGCCATCACTCACTGACATATCGGATATACATTAAAACCGAGTACAACCCGAGGACAGACGAACACATCCGAAGCGGGTTTTTTTTTAACCGTCTTATAAACAAAACACGCGCGGTGTCGCTTACGGTAACAGTGGCGGGAGTTCAATGATTTTATCCCATCTCAAAAAATGCCCAACGCGCTTAAAGAAGTTTTCACTTAAAAATATTTTGATTGACTCCTTTTTCAAGATGGAATCTAAAGCTGTCTGTGATAAACTTTTCCATTCTCATCGAAATAGTAAAGATGCTGTTTCGATGACGTCTCTCGTCGTGGACTTTTCGCCATAAAGTGCCACCAACAATGTTTATCAGCGAATAAGTGGAGATCAATGGCGAACCTTAAAAAGGCTCTGAGGCTCTTAGCCACACATCAATCAATATCTTTACTCATATACAGCTAAAATTGCCTTCAATTCATATTATTTGGAGTGTCCTATCATTATTGAAGCCTGTACCTATGTATCCTTTTTCAGACTACTTCACCTCTTCGTAATTATATCTTTAACTATAAATTATTAACCCTTCCAGCTCATGCCTTGTCCCCCACACCACACATGACGTATGTTACACGACTTTACACGCAATAATGCGCGCGCGTCTAAACCGAGGCGACTTTTAAAAGTTCCGCGTCAAGTTGCCGACAGGCCTCGACGTACAGGTGTGTGCTGTGCACGAGTTTGTATGAGGTGGGATAGTCCTGTTTATATTTTGGTCCTTTAGACAATTTCTATACGAAGAAATTTGGTCCTTCAGAGCGAGTAGCTTTTCATCAGATAAAGATGAAAATTGTGAAATTGTGTTGAATTTTTTGCAGTTTTTGTTTAGGTATTTATAGTAAGATGGATGCTTGATTTCATTTAAATGTAGCAGATTTTTATCTACATAAGTAGTTCATTTAGCGATGGCCAAATTACTCTTCATCCCACTTTCAAGCATTTTCGTTAACAGTGCATATTTCTATCTTTTATTTGCGATTTAATATAATGTAACATCTTGCATGCCATGTTGTGTGTAATCATATTTTGAACAAATAAATTGTCTTTATCTTTTTGGTGCTTGTCCGCTCCGATGTCGCGAAATCTCCTAAAGATCGGGAACAATAAAAAAAGTAATTTTGTCTCATAGTCATTAGTGACAGTTGAGCTAATATATTTAAGTTTAAACATATAAACCAAACCAACCCATACTAAGCAATAATGGTAGCTTTGACAACTTGACAGCAAAAACCAATCAGTAAACCAAACTTAAAATCCGTTAAGAACACACCTGCTGATAAAGTAGACGCTCTTTAAAAGCTTCCCTATAAAACTGGATACACATGTCCGTGTCCTCACTAACAGGTACACAATTACATCACGGCCGGTACCATAAGTTTGCGCCGTCTAATCCAATCCATCGCTGGGGAAGTTACTACTCACACGAGAACCAGAAAACAAGGACCCACAGATCAAATTCAACACCACAAAAACATTAGGACCAAAAGGGTGGCAGAGCTCAAGTTACACTGGTCATAAAACTCCTATATAAATGTTTTGAATATTAGATATTGTTTAGTAAAATGCATGCTCGGTGAACGTTGGTTTTTATAGTTTATAATTGACGTGAGAATGTCCCAATTATAATAGGAATTAATTATTTATGGTATCCCGGTGCATAGTTACGCTGTGTATATTCATAGTGTGCTGGTTATTTGATAAATAAACAAACAGTTTTGAGAGATAGGTAAATACGATACTTATAGTATTATAAATAACTGGAGTGACAGTCGTAAAGACTACTGCATTTTTCGTTTTTTAATTTCAATTTTTAACTTGAACCATTCAAGTATCAATTACACATCGTCATCATCATCATTTTTGTATCATTGTACTTCTAGCACAATGTTATCAAATACAATATTTGATTATATCTACGAGTCAATAGAGCGCTATAAATAAAATTAATTGCAAACTTATAACACCTCTCTATTTCTGTCGGGGGTTAGAAATAAGACAGACATTCAAATGTCACAATCTTAAAATATAAATGTTTTACAAAGAATTGGTCCCAACTCCCAAACGAGGCCTAGGCCTGTATTTTGGGGTCAGTGTTCAACCTTGGAATCTGTTAGAACAAGACAGCATTTTGCATTTTTTTTTTTGCATTTTCAGCATTTTTAGAGAGGAGTAGCCTATACATGGATGTAAATAGAATTTTCTAAATTAAGATATCATTTCTTTACAAAAAGATCAATTTGGTTCATGAAATGTGTGATTCCCCAAATAGGTACCGTTACTGTAAAAAAACAGATAAATCCATAGACTTTCCGTTTTTTTTTAACCTCTGCACCTTACTAGGCAATTTTTAATTTCTCATTATTATTTTAAATACGTTTGTAACACTATGGATTTTTTTTAATGATCCGCGGACCCAAGGTCCTTTTTAAAACTCAAATGTTAATCTTTGGATACATGTGGCGTCAATGTGTAGTTTAATGTACCGGATTATGGAGCTTTCACATTATAGTAATTAGCAAAAGATGTGAGTGAAACATGTTGTTACCACCCCACTGATTCCCACTTGATCGTTCACACTTCTATAGCGCTACAAAATTATTTTGGCGCGTGGCCAGAATCGGAACAAACGGCGCCATCTTGTTTTTTGAATACATTTCAAGTGACAGTTCGTAAAAATTGCTTAAATGTTTACAAGGAGCCGCGCCCCCCTGTCAACGTCATTCGAGCGTCAAAGGATCCTTCTAGCAGTGTACTTTAGAGATTATGACATGCATAGTTTGTAGCACGCGACCTTTTCTAGTAATTTATAAGATAATGGCATGCAATTTGTATTGGAGGTAAACGCCAATACGAATTTAGTAGGCAGAAAAAAGAATTAGGGGTCAGGTTAGCTCACAAGTTCAAATCATCGTATAAAATGATTTCTTCCATATAATATTATAAATTAGCTGCGCCTCGCGGTTTCTCCCGCATAAGTTTCGATCCCGTGGGAATATCGGGATAAAAAGTAGCCTATATGTTAATCCAGGGTGTCAGCCGCCTCCATACCAAATTTTATCAAAATTGGCCCAGCCGTTTGAGCGTAAAGAAGTAACAGACATATAAACACACACACACACTCTTTTTATAATATTAGTGTGATTCGAAAGTAATTTTGTATGGCTGTCTCACTGTCTGTCTGTATGTATGTTATCTTTTCACGCCTAAAACACTGAACGGATTTCGATAAAATTTGGCAGAGAGATAGATTGCATTCCGGGGAAGGACATAGGATAGTTTTTATCCCGATATTCCCACGGGATCGACACTTGCAGGTGAAACCGCGGATCGCTGCTAGTTATTTATAATTACGAGTTTAATTCTAAACAAGTATTTTATTGATCCTACCTGGTAGTATAGGGACGAGGTATCTTTATAGTTGTTTTTTTGATGTGAAACATCTATAGCCGCACGTAAAACAAATTTCTGACGTGGCGACGCGTCGCCACGCTATATGATGGTGTATATACAACGTGTAACGGAAAGGGTATATACATACCAAAGGCACGGCTTCCTTGGATGATATCAAACGATATTGGAAGGGTTTTTTAATCCTATATCTACATGTTCAGAACCTATGAGAATTTTTAATACATTGATACCAGAAACCGAACTTTTCAAATTGAAATAAACACATCACTAGCACTAAATCAGCTGATCGGTGTCAGTGAACCATTTGTGAGTAAAAATAAACCTCTTACTCCTGGTATTTCTGAATAAAATGAATAAAAGGTTCCGCATGTTTATTTTTTGTTTACAAAATATTATTACTGACTTTTCCTAAACTTTGATTTTGGTTTAGGTATTAAAATTTTACGAAATAATATTTAGGTACCTGTTTGCACTGTCACGTATTATTTACACACTTGTTGGTTTTTTATGTAGTTGTCCTTTTGTAGAAGATTACTTTGTAGATAATTATTATCTACATAGTAATCTTCCACCCACCCCACCTTACCATCGTACCTACAACACAATAAATACCTAATTAAAAAACAATATTCCTGTATTGAATTTCCCAACGTTATTCCTATCCTTTTATTTTGGTGGCCATAAGGATAAACGATGTTTTGCTTTAAATCGATTTTTTAATCGATTCACAGAACGAATCCCGTGCTCTTGAATCGATCTACTAAAAATTCAACAAAAATCGTAATCAAAAAAATTTTAAACAACATTTAACACACCTTTATTTTGTGACATTATTTACAGTTGCCAGTCAGGTAGGTACGTCTAAACTTTTAATCAATAATATTAATAATTGATAACCTTTCCAGCGTAATTAAATGACTTTCATTCAGATGGTACAGATGTAGTCGGTTAAAATCAAATGTTTCAATCTTCGCTTAGTGCTAAGTTGAAATAATGCGGACAAGCTAAAAAGTGTCGGCATAATTATGTATGTAATTGATCTTGTTTGAAATAAATAAACCTACCTATTCGCTGTTTATGATTGTCAGCATAATACTTTGGGCAAACATGAACTTGAACTATTATGAGCCCTTATCATAATATTTTTTACACATACGATCCAGGAGATTCGATTCACCTTACTATTGAATCGATTTGCTTGAAGATCGCATTAAAACGAATTGTTTCGAAAAATCGTCAGCTCGTACCATTGAATTGATCATAAAAAATCGAATCCTTACGTGTATCCTACCAAGAATTAATTGCTTAAATAAACATTATTATTTGCCATTAAAACTTAGAATAGAAAAAGGATTTAGAACAAGAATTTTTGTCCAACTGAACCCAAAACATCATTTCAATTCACCTCTTCGGTATTGATGCTTCTCCTAGTACAAATAAAATCACAGTTCGGTTGCACGGTTCCGTTCATAATTTTAAAAATAAGGTTTTTTTTTAATAATTATGTCGAAAACTATTAACAACAAGTTAATACTATTTTTTTATTACAAAATAATAGCACGCCCGCATAATTTTTGTCTGTAGGACTAACCGAAAGAATTATCGGAAGTTCACGGTCTGTCGGTGCTTTATCAATGGTACATGGGTTTTATTGGTTTGAGCACGTTTAGTCTTTAGTATAATTCAAACGAAGTCAATAAAAAATGTCGCAAAGCTGCATCTAACTGTGGAAAGAAATTAATAAAAGTACTAGGACCGCATGAGTTAGGAATATTGTTATTGCCGAATTGAAAATCATTTGCTCACAGAACCCTGATTACGTCGTTACACACACAATGTAAGCATCTTAGTGTGTGTAAACCTAATGGGTTAGTAGGGTACGTGCACCAATTGCCGTCCTGTAGTTTCAATTACTCCTGGTAAATACAACTTCTAAAGAGATAACGCGGCCCCATAAATTATGATTTTTAATTGATTGAAATTACTTAATAATTTTCCGGAGTTGCGGGAATTTCCGAGGTTGCGGGAATGTTTTTTTTAGTCAGTAAGAGTCTAAGGGGAGGCCCACACTGCACCGTGTCACGCAGCGGGGTTCGTGGAACGGAGCCAAATTCCACGCGCGGAAGCACGTTTTTATTGAATTTGGTAAAAAATCACGCGCGGGGGCACGTTCAGCGTCCCGCTGCGTGATGTGGTGAAAAAAAATGAATGATTTTTCAATTTTGAATTTGAATTAGGTACGTAACTCTGGTGTGTTAGATTTACTTGAAAGTTTAACGGAGTTTAGTTGAAATTATTATTAAGATGTAAAATAATCTTGAATCCTTGAACAATATTTTTTAATAGTACTGGACACTAATTGGGACAGCCACCCTATACTCGTAGGTATCGAAATAATATTTAGGTACCAGGATAGCAGGGAATAGGAGATTTATTTAGCATTGTTATTGTTTTGCTCGCCATCGCCAGATTCGCCAGTCGACGTCTGTTCCGTGTCTAGTGCACTCGTTTCTAGTTCCTGTGACACGCGCATCAGTTCAGTACGGCTACACCTAATTGACTTTTTTTTGTTGTGTTTGAAAATGTCGATAAGTAATAGCGAATATTACGAAATGATGTTGTGTGTCGGAGCAGAACATGGTAATTTGCGAGCTGCCCGAGAACTGTACCGTCACCGTTTTATTGAGGGTAGACCAGATGCTGACCGTCGACAGCTGCCTTCGTCGGCATGTTTTAGCCGGATGGTACATCGTCTGTATCAAACTGGGTCATTCCACGCACCTGCTTCAGAGGGTCGCCCGAGTACTACCGATCCAGAATTTGAAGAAGCTGTTCTGGAACATTTTGAACTCAATCCACGCACTAGCACACGTCGAGCTGCATTAGCGCTGGGTGCCTCTAACCACATGCAGGTATGGCGAGTGCTAAGCAATGACGGTCAGCACCCATACCACTTCCGTCGTACCCAGGAGCTGATACCGGCAGATTTTTTGCCTCGCGTGGCCTTCTGCGAGTGGTACAGAAACCAGTCAGAAGCTTCGCCAGATTTTGGTTCAAAAATACTATGGACCGATGAGGCATCCTTCACGAGAGCGGGAATAAGCAACATCCACAACGAACATGTTTGGTCTCACACGAACCCGCATGCTTCGACAGAGTCGTCATTTCAACACCAATGGCGACTGAACGTGTGGGCAGGTATAATTGGAGACGTTGTCGTAGGACCAGTTTTCTTGCCGCAAAGCTTAAACGGCCAAAATTATTTAAGCTTCCTGAGGAATGAATTAGACGATGTCCTCACAGTGCTACCAGTGTTTAGCTATGTCAATCTCGTGATGAGGAATAATTTAATTTTCCAACATGACGGTGCACCGGCACATTTTGCTCGAGATGTTCGCCATTATTTAGATGCGCGCTTTCCTCAGTGGGTTGGGCGTGGTAGCACAAGCGTGGCTTGGCCTCCGCGATCCCCAGACCTAACCCCGTTAGACTTTTTTTTGTGGGGGTACATTAAAAATGCAGTGTACGCAGTGCAGTGTGATACAGTGGACCAAATGAAAGTACGAATTGAGGCCGCTTTCAGGACAATCACACCAGACATGCTACGCAATGTTCAGGAGTCTATGAACAAGCGAGCGGCCTTGTGCATACAGTACCAAGGCCACCACATCGAACCCCACCTTTAAAAATGTAAGTCAATTTACTAAATTAAGCAAAACTTTAAGATTTTACTGTTTTCTCGGTAACAAGACAATAATAAGAGATGAAACTAGTTACTTAACCTACCTAAACTTTGTTTCGATATTTTACGTAAGTTTTGTTATCTCGGTTTTTACGTGCAATTTCTGGCTTAATATTAATATTAACGAGTAAACTGAAAATCAATAATTACACATTAATTTTTACATCACGGTAAAGTAGGTATTGTATTGCGCGCGCGCACATGCCGCCTATGCTTTGGCGGTACGGCGCGCCGCACCGCCAAAGCGGTAGGCGGCATGTTTGATCTCGTCAGTTCGCGCCGACAAAGACGCCGCGTTTGGTAGGCTAGTACAGTACTAGGCGCGCAGAATTACGGAAGAGATTTATCGTGATATTGGCAAGTAAAGTGATTGACCTACGTAGTGCGGTGACATGTTTGTTATGATTTGAATTTCAGAAACCTAAGATACCAAAAATTTGGTATCAATTCTTAGAGTATTTTATTTTGAGTTGAAACTAAGTATAGTGACTCTATACCAGCTGTTATCTTTAGTGCTTAAGGATAGCTATAGGGTTTCTGTTACACGTTGTATACAGTCACAATCTTGTGTACTGTGTGGCGACGCGTCGCCATGCGCAATCGACTGCGATTCTCTTTTAAATTAATTTAATTCTAATTAAAATTAATGCATTAAAACAATTGATTGAAGAATAAAGGAGATTGTTCAAATCCAGTCTAGGAAAGTTGCACGTATGAAAACCAAATTAATATACAAATTATTTGCTTATTTTTTACAAGCTTTTCACTTCAGGAATTTTGTTTTCATATCCGGAATTATGATTTTACGATAAACAGTAAATTAACGATTGCTAGGTACATTTCCGTAAGTATAGTGATGATGGACGTTTCGTTCTCTTCATTTGTACGAGTTACGTAAGTATGAGCCTTTACATAAAAACATCACAAAAATGATATTAAACTCATAAATAGCTAAATAATTAGTAATATCATTATTATAACGTAGGTACTGTATAATAATATGTATTTCATAGTTCCGTTGTGAAAATATTTATTTTTGTGTTTCGTCTCACGCAGATGCAACTGTCAAGGCAGATAACAGACGTACCGGTAGGGATGACGATTATTCCTAAACAAGATCGATTTTTAAATCTATCCGAATCGCAGGAAAGAATCGATTCGGCAATAAATTGAGTTCTGATAGATCTGTTCCCGCTATTATTCTACATCAACAGTTTTACCAGCATAATTAGTCAAATGTAATGAATAATCGAATACAAAATTAATTAAATAATATTGTTGGTTACAAAAAACAGAACAAAGAAACTGCGTATCAAAACTTAAAAGTTGCAATCCGCAGGAAAAACATTGGAACTCGTTTTCAAGTTTCTAAAATCGATTAAAAAATCGATCGCCATCCCTAAGCGCCGGCGCCTGCGGAAGCCGCCATTACTGTTTGTTTATTATTGTTTAAGTATGTGTCGATTGAGAATAGTCACCACAATTAATCTCTCCACTTTTTCAATTAGCAGCTGTTCTCTTATTTTGTTTTTAACTATCTTTGTTGTTTTGTACCTACATGAGTGATCTGTGGTCATTTTATAAGTTGCGAGTAGTTTAGACATAATTTTTAGGTTATCTCCGAATTTGTTTAATTACTTTAAAACTCGGATACTTGTGTGAAAATAAACACTTTTATTTAATAGTATATAAACCGTAGTCTATAATAAATAAAGATTTATTGTGTTTCAACTTAAGACGGATTTCCATACATCAACGGTCATGATCCTTTATAAAGACTGACAAAATTGTGTTTCAAAATCAGCTGATGGCGTGCAGAGCACGAATGTTTTTCTTATTTGTTATTAGTTTTTCACTAATATCGGTATTATTCAGTGTTCTGTGTTATTTGAATTCCTCACAGTTTTCCTGAAGATAATAAAAATAATATCCTAAAGCTATTTTTGGTCTACAATACTTATACCTAACTATTAACTTATTTTACACAAAAACATCAATTAACCTAATAAGTATTGTTCACAGTAAAATAATTGGTCTGCAACACTTTTCTAAGCATTTACACACTGATATCATTATTATTAATTTTTCTGTGTTATTCCAATTCCTCGCCGTTTTCCTCAAGACATTTACCTAAAGCTGTTTTTGATCTACAAAATCTATACCTTATTCGTCATCATCATCATCATCCTTTGAGCCGATAAACGTCCACTGCTGGACATAGGCCTCCCCTAAGCACCTCCACTTAGACCGGTTCTGTGCTTCTCGCATCCAACGGGTTCCTGCGGCCTTCACAAGGTCGTCGGACCACCTTGTGGGAGGCCTTCCAACGTTACGTCTTTCGGTACGCGGTTGCCACTCCAGAACCTTTCGGCCCCATCGGCCATCTGTTCTGCGAGCAATGTGTCCTGCCCACTGCCACTTAAGTTTGGCAATTCATCGGGCTATGTTGGTTGTCTTGGTTCTCCTGCGGATCTCTTCATTTCTGATTCGATCACGCAGAGGAACTCCAAACATAGCCCTCTCCATTGCCCTTTGCAGGGACTAAAACTATAACCGTAATAAGTTGCCGAGTCTGATTCGACGATTGACCTCTTTCTTGAAGTTGGACCTACCTAACTGGACAGTTTGTCCTAGGTAAACATACTCGTCCACGACTTCGAGTGTAGTGTCTCCGATCTTCACGAGAGTGGGCGTTAGTGCGCTACATGGACATTTCACATGACCTTCGTTTTGTCCATGTTCATTTTAAGACCCACTCTGTCAGAGGCTCTACTGAGGTCATCGAGCATTGTACTGAGGTCGTCCCTTGTTCCAGCCATACCTAATTACTACACAAAAACAATCAATTAACCTAATAAGTGTTGTTCACAGGAATAATTGGTTGGGCTTCCGCCCTTCGTACGTACTTTGGCCACAAATCTAGATATGAAGGCATTGTACCGGATTTTCCTCAATGCTTGACTCCTGACATTATCATTTGCGCAATGTAGGTAGGATAGGTACCACATTCTAATACCTCGTAGGCTGAATGACATTTTAAAAGCAATGGTTCACAGCTAAGCTGTAAATTATTTGAATATTTATGATAGTTATTACTTTCAAAGAATGCGCTGGTTGCAGTTATTGTTGTCCGAAGGTATTAGAATGTCGTTAAAATTGAGTGCCCCATTCTCTCTACTCTATTTAAAAATAATCGTAAACAAAGACCAGCTTTTCTAGGCAGGATATTGAGAACTGGTTCGTCTAATAAGCCATTTAAACGATAATAAGTTTAGTGTGAGTGTGTCACGACCTCAATCTTATATGTTCTGTGATCTTATATTATGTTATTTGAGGGAATACCCTAAACACTTCATCAAATATAGTAGGTTCTAGGTAGCCATCCCAATATTACAGGGGCCAACTGGGGGGACGATAATATTATCGCATCCGGTGTTTTAAGAATTTAATTAACAGTGAAACCACTTTTGTTCGTCCTTTGACTCAAACCAAACTTGGCTTATAAACATACAGCTAGCAGGTAAATTAGATCGTAAAGACTCTTCAATGACACACCTTTTCTAAAATTCAAAAGACGTCTTCTCTAAACGTATCCTTTCTGTATGACAAAGAATATCCTGAAAAGGAGAGAATAAAGTAATCAACACACTAAGCAAATTTAAAGCAATCTTGAGGATCTAAAAGGTAAACTAGGTAATGATCAACCAGGCTAATGTCGACCCACGTGCAGTTGAAGTAAAATGAAGGAAAAGGTTTCGTTTCTGAAATATTAAATTTAGGTCACCGATTAGGTTTACCGATCAAATTAAATTCGCGGCTGGAGGCCCTTCATGAATACGCCGGACTACCATCTAACAGAACCAGATGGAGACACACCGTAACGCGAACTACAGTGGAGTCATTTTAATAGGTAACATTTGACGTCTGTCAGTTTTATCCTCATAGTGAGGTGACCTGCTTATAAACATCGATTAAAGTGAATGAATCGATACGGACTTGAAACATATGCGAATTTTAAAAATCATCAGGCGAATCCCTGTCCCATTATTATTATTTTTTTCGTAAATTTAAGGAGCAAAATAAGACAAGTACACAATTTAACAAAAAAATTGCATTTATTCAGTTGAACTATCAGAACTGTTAAAAGTATTGTCATCTTCATCACTGCTGTCAGCACTCAGAGATATTATTAATTCATTTTCAATAATATTGTCTATTCTCACATCTCGTTCAAAATCTTGTAAAATTATTTTCTTTGTTTTCTCTACGACTTTTTTCCAGTCTTCTGTAGTGACTTCTGCACACGCAGTTTTTAGCAGAGACATCATTTTAGCAGTACTGAAGGGTGGTTCAGTATTGTTCCGCGCTGCATAACCCTTTATTTGTGCCCAAATAAGCTCGATGGCGTTATACTGGCAATGGTAGGGAGGCAATCGAATAACTTCGTGTCCATGCTCTAGGGCTAGTTCATCGATTACATAGCGGAGCTTGGACGGCTTAGTTGCTTTTACTAGATTTAACAACTCAACTTTTAATAAAGTTGGACTTGCATCCACACCATTTCTTACCAGCCACGAGACAATTTCTTGCTTTTTATTTGCTTGAGTTGGTGGTTTATCAACTTGTACAGAATGATACGGTGCATTGTCCATTATAATTTTCGATGGGTTTTCTAAGCTGACTAGCAGCTTCTCAAACCACTCTTTAAAAACCTCAAAGTTCATTTCCTCATGGTAATCACTTGTAGTTTTAGAGGCGAATGCGAGGAGGCAGTCTGGAATAAAACCTTGAGAAGCTGATCCTGCGTGACATATAATAAGTCGGGCTCCTTTTCCCGGTGGAACTTTTGAGGTGGACGCCGCTGTATCATCGGTCCATGTCCGCGAAACCGTATGGTTCACATTCAACCATGTTTCGTCAATAAACACGACATTGTCCCAATCTGTAATTTTATTTACTTGACGTAAGAATGTTACTCTCTTCAAAATAATATCGTAGCGTTCTAGCAGGATTTTCCGCTTGTCAGATTTTTTAAAACTAAAGCCAATCGATTTCAAAACCTTTGATAGAGACGATTTACCGCCAAAAAATAAGCCTGCGTCTTTTAACGAACTTATTAGCTTTTCCCGTGTAGGATATTCTTTTCTCGAGTAATATCCATAAATGTGGTTGCGAATTGCAGCAGCATCAAAATTATCAATGCCAACAATTTTCTTGTCCCTCTTTCTTTTTTTCGGTGTACGTAAAGTATTATCTTCTGAGCCTGATGGTCCGTATTTCTCTTTCAGAATTTGAGTTACTGTCCTCTTCCCTATTCCCAATGCTTCGGCAACGCGTTCTCTCGGTTGTGTCAATGGTAAAAGAGGCCCATCGTTAATTGATTCCCGTTCAAAATAATTGTACAATTTCACCACTAGTTCGCGAGATTGACTGTTTAGCGTTTTCCCCCGTTTCGACATGGTAAGACTGTAATGTTGTTCTTGTTTACTAATCGTTAAGCAATCGGAGTCCAATTTATAGCCAGGTAAACGTAGTCAGTAAGATCAGTCCAATAAAAAAGCCGGGTCAGAAGAAAATAACAGAGAGCACACCAAAAACGCACAGTCACTTCGCACAACGACAAAAGACTGCGTCATGTAATGGCGACATGACATGGCGTCATCGACAGGCACTGGTGTTGCCAGCAACATACCACCTAAATTGTACCTAACATCAATGATTTTTCTATTTCATTATTTTTTGTATTTTTATACCTAGTTAGTTAAAAGAATAATAAATAAATGTTTTATTATAATCACAACGTGGTTATTAATTTATGGTGATATTTCTTCACAAGTCATCATTGCATTCGATTCTACTTATCAGCTTTCGATTTTTAGAGTAACATCCCTAGTGTTTAAAAAGAAAAATGGTTAACTGACGTAACCTTGTAACGACGTTCAGTTCTTTAGATCAGAAATTGTTTATTATGTTAAGAATGGTTTATTAATGAAAGCAAATCGTAAAATTACTCGTATCGGTCATTATTACAATAAATATGTAATCGTAATTGAAAAAAGGTAAGCAATTGTGCAGTTCTAACAAAACGAAAAAATACGTTATTTTATGCCCGCCGTTACAAGGTTACGTTGTTGAATATTTGATGAATTGTCAAATGTTACCTATTACAATGACTCCACTTTACGACTGCATCTGCGATTGGATATGACAATATGAGGGCCTGAATTGTCAGTCCTGGCGCGGTAGCCTAATTGGTCGCAGTAACTAAGTCAGGCCAAATGGATGAGATTAGGTTAGAATTGTGACCAACGCGGCAGAGGCCGGCGAGCGCTTCTTCCAAGTTAGTCGCAGTTACGTAGTTAGTATAAGCGGAAGGTGCGGTCCGTCGAGATGCAAGTTTGATACCAATTCATAATTTGTCGGTTAAATTATCGAACAATAAATTGTAAGTAAACGGTTTGTTGCAGTTCACAATTTTTCGATAGCTTATAATTAGCAAGATAGATTATAAACTAAAGATGTTCATAATTATACGGTGACAGATACAATTCATCGTGACCACGATCGCTCTGTCAAGAGCGAAGCGAAGAAGAAGACCCCACTAACCCCTACCTACCTACCACCTACACCTACTTATCTCCCAGTACATTTTCACAAAGGTATTAGTAGGTACGAATCAATTAGCTTTTTACGAGCGTGTCTCAAATTAACAGTCGTAGCGTGTGTCATTACGCAGGCGCGTAAAGTTACGTGGCGATGTAAGTTGTGACCACGTCGCGCTTAGGTTCATTCATTTCATTCATTCGCGAATAGTGTATACCTGGCCTCGAATTTTCTGCAAGACAAAGAGTTGTATGAAGGGTTATTTATATTTTTACCCCCTTACTAATAAACTATTTTATCAGATGAAAAGTTACACATCGATTTCTCTCTTTCAGTCGTTAGTAATTTGACTTTCGAAAGAAGAAGAGGAAGACAAAGCGGTGTGTAACTATACAGACGCTATACAACGTTTACTGGTAAGGGGGTTAATCAGTGGGCTACATACTTGTAGATAAATAATTGATGCTGATGGTAGATGTCTGTCTGAGAACTCCAATGTTGGTGTAAGGACCATTTCATTAATTGTCCGAAAGGGTTACCGTTGGCCCGGAACATAAAGGGGTAAAGAAGGAACTCGGGTGGGTTTTAGTCAGTCTGACCGTCCCTTTCGCTCCACCCAGAGCGGGAGGTATCATTTGATGACTTCCATCCTGAAAAAAAAAAAAAAAAAGACTTGTCAAGCATTGTTCCAAGTTATCTATATAACTCTGGTAGGCTCCCATAAAGTATGTGTCATCGATAGATAAGTCCCAAAAATTTCCACATTGCAATTTGTCATACTCATGCGTATCGCTTGTTCCACGTGATTTCTGTGTGTACAAACAAAGCAACGTTTTTCGATAACTCACGTGGCCCACACTAAAAAATAGCAATCGTACGATGGCTCTCCCAATCTTATCACTTACTTCCTAATGATAAGACATTACTATGAGATCACAAATCACTCATATCAGTAACTCCTCTAGATATTAAAATACTACGTCTTACTTACAGATTTAGGTATCGATTTTAAGGCGTAGTTTCTTAAATTGGCGAGATATTTGCGACGTTTAGAAATGCTATCACCATTTTTATTTCTATTAGTATTATAAACATTTATGATGATAAAAACGATTTTGTTTACATTTTTATTAAATACTAGCTTCTGCCCGCGACTTCGTTCGCGTGAAATTTCTTGTTACTCCGACTCACCCCGTCGCATCGCATCGCCTGCCCGCGCTATTACTTCGTTTTTGCTTAGCGTTCTTTCTGACTTTTTTTCTTTTTGCTCGGCTCCTAAAGGTTATAGCGTGATGTTAAATAGCCTATAGCCTTCCTCAAGAATTGGGCTATCAAATGCAAAAAGAATTTTTCAAATCCGACTGGTAGTTCCAGAGATTAGCGCGTTCAACCAAACAAACAAATAAACAAACTCTTCAGCTTTATAATATTAGTATAGATAGTATAGATGTAAATATGTAATTGTTATTGAAAACATAGGATGTTGCAGAAATCACACTAATATTATAAAGGCGAAAGTTTGTGAGTGTGTGTGTTTATATGTTTGTTACTTCTTCACGCTCAAACGACTGGACCAATTTTGATAAAATTTTGTATGGAGGTAGCTGACACCCTGGATTAACATATAGGCTACTTTTGATCACGATATTCCCACGGGAACGACACTTACGCGGGTGAAACCGCGGGGCGCAGCTAGTAACATTATATAATTTCTAGACTATTTTGGAAGTCGGTGCTTTATTTTTGTGTCACGTAGTGTAGGACGCCCTCCGGCTAGGTGGGATGACGATCTGCAAAAGACTTCAGGCAGATGCTGGATGCATCAAGCTGAAGACAGGGCGCTATGGCGCTCATTGGGGGAGGCCTATGTCCAGCAGTGGACTGCTATAGGCTGATGATGATGATGATGGCTTTATTTTTGAAGTGAAAACTTCTTTAGGCGCGTTGGGCATTTTTTGAGATGGGAAAAACCATTGAACTCGCGCTACTGTTAACGTAAGCGACATTTATAAGACGATTCAAAAAATACCCGCTTCGGATGTGTTCGGCTGTCCTCGGGATGTACTCGGTTTTAATGTATATCCGATATGTGTGATGGCAAAGTATTCTGTTTGTGTTTTGTTTTCACCTCGTCGAAACTCCCGCAGTGCCACTGTTTTTTTTTTACATTAATTTTCGAAGTCTTTCCTTTGTAAGGAGATGTGACGTGAATGACTTTATACGTATAAATTCATTCGACTTCCACTGTCACCCAGTCTATAGAAAAATAAATAATACATCGTAAAGCCTCACTGCCACGAGCGATGCGACTTGCGACGGGGACTGCGTCAAGTGACAAGCGCACGCGTCTCCGGTTTCCGTCTGTCGCTCCGCAAGTCACATCGCTGTGTTGCGTGGCTTGCTCTAAACAACTTCTTGCAATTTTCTTTCGCTCGGGGTAAGAAAGTAAAATCGGGCGTTTAAAACATCCCTAATCTACGAGCGCAGTTTTGATCGTAAACGCTTTTCAGGGATAGAGGCCGCAAAGGTGTCTGGGTCAGACTGGACGCGGAAGACGGATGGCCGTCGTGCCCAACTTTGGACTGCGAAAGGCTGAATTGATTGTTTGGTTGACGGTTTCCCGTAAAACTGTTGCCCGGATTAATGTCAGTCGTGTAGGGGGGAGGAATCGACTCGACTTAAATATATACTAGTCAGTCTTTTTCTCTCTCCTATATGATTGACATGTAAACGACGCCATTGTCTACATGCTGCGCCGGAGTCGCCAGCTCATCGACTCCCAGCCAAAGTCCGCAGTCACGTCAGAGATTACGTAAGTTGTTATTTGATTTTTGAATTTAGTTTCCAAACACGTAAACAAAGATGTGTTTTTGGAAAAAGTTTTGAAAACCCACTAAAAATTCAGTTTGCATTACAACTTCAATATTTTATGGGCTTTTCAAGAGTACTACTCATATTGAAATCAACCTGTTGAACCCTATTTTTCCCATAGACTTGGAGTCCGTCAGTACAAACATTTTAATCTTTCAGAGTAGGTATGTGAGTCTATATCACAGACTATTGCGATTTGCGTCAAGCGACATGCGCGCGCTTGTCCGATTACGCCTGTCGCTTCGCAAGTAGCGTGGCGGTGACTGACTAGTGGTATGCACTAAACAATTTGTTTTCTCCGCAGTCGCTGTCGCAAGACACGTGTCGTTCGAGCGTGTAGCTCGTGGCCACGGGATTAAGAAACCGGGCGTTTAAACCGCCTCAAACTACGAGCGCAGTTTTGCTCGCAAACGCTTTTCAGGAGGCGGCGAAGGTGACTGGAACAGACTGGATGCGGAAGGCGGAAGACTATAAGGATGGATAGGCTAAGTCGATTGTTTGATTGAAGCTTTTAATTAAAACTGTCACCCGGATTAATGTCACTCGTATTGGGGGGACAAATTGACTCGACTTTAATATGTACTAGTCAGTCTTTTTCTCTCTCCTATATGATTGGCATGTAACCGTCGTCATCGTCCACATGCTGCGCTGGAGTCGCCCGCCCATCAACTCTCAGCATAAGTCCGCAGTTATGTCAGAGATTACGTAAGCTGCTATCTGATTCGGCTGCGCGGTAACACAATCCTGCGTCCACAACTTGGTTTCAAACAACGATGTGTTTTTGGACAAAAAAAGTTTAACGGCGCAGGACGGCCTTTACCAGAAGTGGTCATCGTATACTTGAATTGGTAGCTTCAATATCATCAGGATTGTGCCGGAATATAGCAGTTTGTCGTGGTCGTGGTACGATAACAGCTCTCACATGATCTCCTGCCATCAGAAGACAGCTCCCGCGCAACCATGGATTCGACTCTCTGGTAGAGTAGCGGTCACCAGCCAGTTACACTCTTAATTAACTACTTCGGTGGTTCCTATAGTACAGGTACTCGTTACAATACTAGACGGCGCGGCGCCACTTGCTGCTGCGTCAAGTTTAATAGCCACTCCAAAAATTCAGTATGCGCTAATTAACTTCCATTTTTTTTATGACTTTTTCAAGAGTCATTTTGAAATCAACTTCTTGAACCCTATATTTTCCACGGATCGGGAGTCCGCTATTGCAAACATATTCATCTTTAAGTATCTTAGATATCGGCTAGTAGATATCACGGACCCTTGCGATTTGCGTCAAGCGAGACGCGCGCGCTTCTCCGGTTCTTCTTTCATTTGTTTTCACCGCAGTTAATGTCGCTTGAGCGTTTAGCTTGTGGCCACGGGGTTAAGAAGCGATATTGGGCGTTTATAACGCCCTAAAGCTACGAACGCAGTTTTGATCGCGAAGGCTTTTCAGGGACAAAGGTGGCAAAGGTGTTCGGGACAGACTGGATCCGGAAAGCGGAGGACTATAAATATGGATAGACTGATTTTATTGCTGGCCCCCAAAACTGTCATCCAGATTGATGTTAGTCGTGTTGGGGGGAGGTATCGACTCGACTTTAATATGTACTAGTCAGTCTTTTTCTCTCTCCTATATGATTGCCATGGAACCGTCGTCATCATCCACATGCTGCGACGGAGTCATCCGATCATCAGCTCCCGGCCATAGATCCGTAGTTTCGTCACATATTACGTAAGTTGTAAATTGAATTTTGAATTAAGTTTCCAAACACGTAAACAAACATGTGTTTTTTGGAAAAAAATGTTAAATGCCCATTGGATTAATGTCAGTCGTGTTGGGGGTAAAAATAGACTCGACTTTAATATGTACTGGTCAGTCTTTCTTTCTCTCCTATATGATCGACATGTTACCGTCGTCATCAATGCTGCGCCGGAGTCGCCCGCTCATCAACTCTCAGCATAAGTCCGCAATAAAGACTGAGATAACGTAAGTTGTCATTTGATTTTTTTATTTAGTTTCCTAACTCATGAATAAAGATTTGTTTTTGGAAGAACATAGGTTAATGCCCATTGGATTGATGTCAGTCGTGTAGGGGGGAGGAATTGACTCGACTATAATATGTACTAGCCAGTCTTTATTCTCTCTCCTATATGATTGGCATGTAATCATCGTCAGCATCCACGTGCTGCGCCGGAGTCGCTAATGTTAGTCGTGTCGGGGGAGGAATCGACTCGACTTTAACATGTACTAGTCAGTCTTTTTCTCTCTCCTATATGATTGGCATGTAACCGTCGTCATCATCCACAAGTTGCGCCGGAGGCGCTCGCTCATCATATTGTCCGCAGTGACGTCCAAAATTACGTAAGTTGTTATTTGATTTTTTAATTTAGTTTAAAAAATATAAAAAAAAATAATCAGCATGTTCTACAACTTTTTTCTATAACTTTTTCAAGACTACTAGTCATTTTGAAATCAACCTATTGAACCCTAATAGTTGAGATATTATTAACTTTTTTTTCAACTATGTTGGGGTATGGTTTCTTGTCTAACCGGATGCAGCTGAAAAGACCCGTTACAATTGTCAAAGATCTACGAATAACAGCCGGGACCAACGCGCAACGGCTTAAAGAAAGAAGAAAGAAAGAAAATACATTTATTTAGCACAGACTAAACAAATGTATTTGCTTTCTTAACGTACATTCCGAGGCAGGGAGGGGTCTCGACATGCAGTAGCAACAAATTACCAGTAATTAAATCAAGGATAGACAAATAGTTCACGATACTTGATAAAAATGGGCATGCAAACTAGATAACAGCTATAACAAGCGATACTGAAACTTTATCAGGCACTAGAAAGGCGTGACAAGCTATTAAAAGTTAAAGCGGCATTTTACACGCCCCGCTCATTACGGGCAACGGCAAGCGCCTATGTTTCACGAACTAGTAGGGATGGGAGTGATGGGACATTGATTAAGGAAAAGTATCGATATTCGGTTTAATAGGGTTTTATTTTGACAAATTGTCTTGGAATATTTGAAACAATCTGATTATTACGCAAGGATACTTCTAAAGTCAGCGGGATTGTCCGAAAGGGTTACCGCTGTCCCGGAACATAAAGGGCTAAGGAAGGAACACGGGTGGGTTTTAGTCAGTAAGAGTCTGACACTCCCTTCCGCTCCACCCAGAGTCGGAGGGGTCAATTTGATGATTTCCTATCCTGAAAAAAAAAGGATACTTCTAAACGTGTGCTGGTATTTCTTTACAGATTTTCACAAGCTTTTTTTGTTTTTTTTTAGGTACCTACTTGTCAGGATTGAAGATGGATTTTTTAAAGCTAATTTTGGACAACTCACTCTTGGTGTTAATTGAAAGTGATGGATTGATGACAGCCACTGTTTCCGCGTGAGGGAAGTCTTGAGAAGGAGTGGGCTACTGCTTCTAACTGTTTCGACCAGGAAGTAAATATTGCAAAACGCCACAGTGAAATATACCCACGTTTTAATGTGTAGATATCCAGGGTAAAATAATCACAAACAGACATATAAGCTTATCATGAAACCACAAAATATAACGCGTAGCACTCATTTCCCACGGCTGATATAAAAACTGTGTGTGGTTAGGTATAATATCATCATCATCTTCGTAGCCTTTTCCCAACTACGTTGGGGTCAGCTTCCAGTCTAACCGGATGCAGCTGAATACCAGTATTTTACATGGAGCGACTGCCCTTCCACAACCCTTTACTGAGCAATACGATACATCTTGATAAGACTGGTTGTCAGACTTTCGGGCTTGTGACTACCCTTAACGAACTTAACTGTCAAAGATCCACGAATGACAGCCGGGACCAACGGCTTAACATGCTTTCCGAGGCACGGAGAGGTCTCGGTATGTAAAGATGGTCATCCATCCACAGTCCAACCGTGGTAAGCGTAGCTTAACCTGATCGATCGGCCTGTGCGGCTGTTATTAAATAGCCTCGGGCTGTCGGGCACCTCTTGGTTAGGTTAGGTTAGGGAGAACAATTGTTTGAAAACATTTCATTTTAGTAGAGTAAATAAAGTTTTCGTAGATATTTTATCATGTAATAAGGTATCTTAATCATCAGCAGTTATCCTTTTTAAGAATTTTCTTAATTATTTTCGTCGCAGTAGAATTTTGTTTTCATGGAATAAACCTTCCGTAAGAAATATTTAAAAGTGTAACAGCGGTAAAAGAAGTTTCAATTGACAGACACCTAATTAATGTAAATGATAATGGACTTAAAGTCATTATTCTGGGGAAAAACTAAAATCGTTGACATAAATACACGATCAATACTTTTAAATTATAAAATTGTAATCAATTTGGTCAAGCTTCAAGCGTGCGCGTGTTCGGTTTCCGTCCGTCACTCCGCAAGTCGGCTTCGCGGTGACTCGTGCCTCGCTCTAAACAACTTTATTCATTTGTTTTCTCTGCAGTCGCTGTCACAAGACTTGTGTGACACTTGTGTCGCTCGAGCGTGTAGCTCGTGGCCTCAGGGTTAAGAAGCGAAATTGGGCGTTTAAAACGCCTTACGCGCGCAGTTTTGGTTTTCAGGGGCAGATTCGGCAAAGGTGGCTGCGGGACAGACTGTATGCGTAAGACGGAGGACCGGATCTTGTGTGGAAGATGCCTAAGTGCAACTGTCGCCCGGATTAATGTCAGTCGTGTAGGGGGGAGAAAAAGACTCGACTTTAATATGTACTAGTCAGTCTTTATTCTCTCTCCTATATGATTGGCATGCAACCGTCGTCCTCATCTACGTGCTGCGCCGCAGTCGCTCGTTCATAACTCTCCCGGAAAACTGTATCCAATTCGATGAACAGGCCTAAACATATCAATATATCATAACCACTATCAAATCATTCGATACGTTTATCATCCAATGCCGCATTTGATAAAATCACGTGTTTCTTTTACAGTTCCTTATAAAAAATAACAGCCCACACTGGATAGAAGTAGCCCAAGACCGAGACAATTGGCTAACTTTGGAGGAGGCCTTCACCTGTGAAGACGGGATTCTTGCTAACAAGAATAAATGATAATTTAATAAACTAACACTAAAATAAGCAATTTAACATAAACTAACAACCAAGGAAGTAAATGTAAGTGCATGCAAGAAATAAAAGGCTTTTTTATTTTATTTATTAAAAATAACTAAACTTTAATATTTTAAAGAGATAAAAGTATTTGTAAGAGGTAATCTCTAGAAGTACTGATCCTATTACAAAAAAAAAAACAGTGGCACTCCGGAGTGCCGACAGAAGTGAAAACAAAACACAAACAGATTACTTTGCTCACCGACATATCGGATAGATATACATTAAAACCGAGGACAGCCGAACACATCCGAAGCGGGTATTTTTTTAATCGTCTTATAAACAAAACGCGCGGTTTCGCTTACGGTAACAGCGGCGCGAGTTCAATGCTTTTTTCCCATCTCAAAAAATGTCCCCCTTCATAGGTTTTTCACTTCAAAAATCTTTCACTGATTGAAAACTATATTATGCCATTGAATTTTATGGTAGACTTTGCCGCGGACGAAATCGCAGGCAGAAGCTAGTTGTACCTAGATATTTCAAAATAAGTAATCCTGAGTATTTTACTGTGTACATACCTAAACACTTTTAAACGTAGTAATTTTTTTATGTACAAATATTTTCCTTACCTTTTATTAGAATTGTGAGAAAAATCACTGTAATTTATGTTTAGTGGTAAGTAAATTGATTTTGAAGCGGACCAAGTCGCGGGCAGAATGTAGTTGTAGATATTTCAGTATTTTACTATTATGTAAATACTTTTAGCCGTAGTACTTTTTTATTAACAAATATTTCTTTGCTATTTATTGGAATTCTTAGAAAAGTTACCGACATTTATTTTGGGGAATTATAAACGATCGAATAAAAAATCTTAGCGACTGATGATGAGATACTGTTTTAATAACTTGAGCGGTATGAATTTGAGTAAGTGAAAAATTAACTAAACTAACGACGAATATTGATTAATAATAAAATCCAAAACGAGCTTACAAAAAGTGGGTTGTGATTAATCCAATTCAGATATTAAAATTCTCGAGTTTTATGAAAAAATCACTGTATAAATCAATTACAAATAAAGTTTATTGAACTCTTCGATAACTGACCTTTGTCGGTACGAACTTAGTTTTGAAGATCTTACAGTTCTTTTATTACTTATTTACACCCAAAGTTACGTTAAAAATAGCAAAAAAAACGAATCTTTGTTGGCTCATAACTTTTTGATGGCTTTTTATTTTACTATTCTGTTTCCGTACAGACAAAATTAGTAATAATTCAAAACGAAATCATGTTTAACTTTGAATGCACAGTGTCAAACAGTGGAGTAATACTCTCCCGAAATTTGTATGTAAAAAATATCGACTAGTGGCACCTTATTAACACACTACACATAAAATCTGCCAATTTAAAGTTCCTTCGTCGTAGCTAAAAATGGGCCTCCCGACCTTTAAAACAAATTATACACATTGACGTACATAAACTCTTACATAAGTAGGTTACTATGTTGATAACGAGGTCTCAATGTAGGTAACTGTTTCAACAGAAAACGTAGATATTATCTGTGACATAAATGTTTCCGCTAATCTTTAAACTGAGAATACAGAGTATAAAAAGACACATCACATAGCCGCCAACTAGTCTCTGTACAGACGCCAGCACATCAAGTTACCCGAAACTGTCAAATTTTCCCAATCAACTTTGAGCCTTAAGGCTCCTTCAAATAGGCGCAACACGCGATAAAATCGCGCGCGACACAAAGGCACCACAAGTCGCGCAACGAGCGGTGCCTTTGTGTCGCGCGCGATTATATCGCGTGTCGCGCCTGTTTGTAGGAGCCTTAAAGCTTTAGCGATAAAGTTGAAAATCTATTAAAGAAATTTGACAGAGTGTAGTAGCTTGATGTGCTGGCGTCTGTATATCAAACTAAGTAACATTGCACAAAAATTATTGCTGGGAAACGACTTTTATTTTTGGTGTGAAATTTTTTTGTTTGCGGTACTTCGCAATGTAACGCACGCAAAACATTGTGCTTGTTTGTGGGTGCATGCAACAGTACAGGGGTCGTGGGGTATTTCAAGTTGAGTTATACAACATTAAAAATTTGTTTTCGTAAAAAACGTCAGTAAAAGTTGAAATTCTGTCCTTCAATGTCTCCGTAACCAGAAGGTTCCCAGGTATGGTCCAGTACAAAAAATGACAACAATGACGGGAAGTACAAGTGACTCTCAGCTTCGTTGTGTGTTTTTACAACCGTTATATCTGCAGAACCAATCCTTTTCAATATTGCGTCATCTTCGTCATGGGTGTGGCGAAACTTAATTAGAAAATATCATTAATTAGCAGTATATGGACTACGTCTGAAATAAATGTTTTATTATTATTATTAATTAACATCTACAACAAGCTTATATTATTGATACATAATAGAGTCGAGACATAGCTAAATGATCATCATTTTAATAAATTATAATCTCAGCTACGCACGGTTTTTACGACTTGACAAAAGATCGAGATGTTTTTATTATGTATATTAATATATTATACACATAAAACTTACAGAATTAATTCTCTAATTGATGGTGAAAACCGCATCAAAATCCGATGCGTAGTTTAGGAGAACAACGCAGAACACGAAAACACACGAAAATCGGCTTTAATTTATAATATGCGTAGATATAGAAGACATACTTCCTCGTGACCGCCATCTGAGACAATAAAATATTTAAAGAATATAATTTGTCCCACATCTATATTTCTATAGGTACTAATATTATAAAGCTGAAGAGTTTGTTTGTTTGTTTGGTTGAACGCGCTAATCTCTGGAACTACCAGTCGGATTTGAAAAATTCTTTTTGCATTTGATAGCCCAATTCTTGAGGAAGGCTATAGGCTATTTAACATCACGCTATGACCTTTAGGAGCCGAGCAAAAAGAAAAAAGTCAGAAAGAACGCTAAGCAAAAACGAAGTAATAGCGCGGGCAGGCGATGCGATGCGACGGGGTGGGTCGGAGTAACAAGAAATTTCACGCGGACGAAGTCGCGGGCAGAAGCTAGTTATAATATAATTCAACTAGCAGCGCCCCGCGGTTTAACCCGCGTATGTTTCGATCCCGTGGGAATATTGGGATAAAAACTAACCTATATCCTCTCCCGGGACTAAAACTTTTGATAGTGGTTAAATCAGCTGGTGGAAATAGCTTCCCCAGTTTGTTAAGGGAAATGCAGATGTCAGTCACAAATGTAATGGCAAACGTAAAAGAAATGGCCCCTGAGACAAAAGATTTGCGGCGCATACAAACAACTTTATGTTATAAAAAAAAAAACATAACGTACTCGTAGAAATCTTCAATGAGTTCCAAAACCAACCAGTGCTGAAAGGTTGAAACTTAACAGGAAACGCGGGTGTTCGTTTCTCCATAGAAACGCTCTCGCCGGTTTTCTTTCTGGTTAATGACCATAAGCAATGATTTTTCACAGAATACTAAACATAAACTTCTTGCATATCCCTATGTTTTCCTTTTTGATGATACATTATGTTTATAAGCACTAGAACGGAGAACCCTTAAAAAATGCCGATCTAAACCGCTGTCAACAGAGGCACAAATTTCAACTATGTATTAATGAAAAAAGAAAAACATAGGGACACATTAAACAGGGTTATTGGTAAAACATTAACAATATCTTAAGAGGTCATTATTGTACTCATCATTATGAACAACTTTTACTGTGGGTCCAAACCTGAAATCGCAAAAAAAAATCAGTTGTTCCCTACATTTATGTTCATATAAAGGCTCGTACACACAGGCGCGACGCGACACGCGACACAAAGGCACCGCAAGTCGCGCAACGAGCGGTGCCTTTGTGTCGCGCGCGATTCGCGTCGCGCGTCGCGCCTGTTTGCAGGAGCCTTAACTCGTCAATGTAGGGAACAGCTGCTTTTTTTTCGTGATTTCAGGTTTGGACCCATAGTAAAGATTGTTCATAATGATGAGTACAATGACCTCTCTGTTTCACCTTCTTATTCACTTTATGAAATATCTTTTAAATTGGTCCAATATTGGAGGAGGAAATAAGCGAGAGCCAGACCTCGAATTACGACATTTTACTTAGGATTTTTCAAAAGTCTCTCCGACCGCATTTCCTCTTAATATAATACAATTAAATGGATGGAATTCAGACCAGCAGTGCTGAAAACATTCAAACACTACGTTATTCTGTTAAACCTCTTCAAAAACCGCAGTTTTATTGTAAAAATGTAGGCCAACAACCCGGTAGTGGGTTCGGGAATCATCGCGCCAGTTCGGAGTTTATCGACAAATTCACGTCGCTAGTTCAAGGGCACGCGCGCGGAAAATTTCATGGCCGTCTGTACACATTTCAACTGATAATAATTTAATAGGCGTTCGTTGCATTGCGTAATAATTAAATAATTCTTCTAATCGCAATAATTGGGCCCGAAATGATAAGCCATATGGAAACCACAATATTTAATTTCAGTGAATTAATAACTAAGTTAGTGTGAATTCAATCTGTACCCGAAGTCTTGTTATTAATAATTGTATGTAGTTTAAACAGACCAGTGGGGTAATTGCGTAGCACACTAAAGGCTCGTACACACAGGCGCGACGCGACACGCGACACAAAGGCACCGCTCGTTGCGCGACTTGCGGTGCCTTTGTGTCGCGTGTCGCGTCGCGCCTGTGTGTACCACACTAACAGTAGCAATGGCTTTCATTTTGACAGTTCAACAATATTCATTGCGTTATTTACGTTGTTGAGCAGACAAACTTTCCGAACATATGAAGCAATGGATTAGCAATATTCTTCAAAATGATTCAGATTGTGTTTGAAAATGTCTTACGCAATTAGGGTGCAGTATAACTTTACAGAATGTTAAGACTCTCCTTGTAGGTAAGTAGGTTAAAGACATTGAAAATCATGAATAAGTAATCCATACTTCCATACTAATATTATAAATGTAAAAGTGTATCTGTCTGTTACCTCTTCACGCTTAAACCGCTGAACCGATTTAGATGAAATTTGGTATAGAGATAGCTTAAGTCCCGGTAAAGGACATATAGGATAGTTTTTATGCCGATATTTCCACGGGATCGAGAGTTATGCGGGTAAGGTGACACATACACCTACAATAATATTGCGCAATGTTGATGATTGCACAATATTATTGAGCATATAGGGGTAGTATTGAAGATTGCGCAATGATTGAGTAAAAGATTGAGGACTTTTAAATTTTATTGCACAATATTTACTTTGGCAATATACCATACACAAGACACAATTCTTGTGTATGGTATATTGCCCAATATTTTTTAATTGTAGATTGGCCTTTTCATCAACCAGCCCTTAGTCCAGATTCGGCGTTTTCGTTTTTTCCCTTTCGCTACAATTAAACACACGATAGCTGCAGCCAATCTTTATCAGACATGGTGCACTGAAGAAAGTTATGACGAGAATGCTTGTTCAATTTTATTGTCTCAATAATTTAATTGTACCGTGTGGGTTTCGGAGCTCATCAATCATATTGTGCAATCATCAACATTGCGCAATATTATTGTAGGTGTATGGGTCACCTAAGACCGCGGGGTGCTGGTAGTACCTAACCTTATAAACAAGTAAAAATTTAATTTGTTGCAAATACAAGTGATAACGTAACTTTAGCAGACAATTGATCAAAGCAACATTTTCGTTGTTACTACTGGAATCTTATTTTGTTACCGTACATTACAATTTCTAGAAGTTTGCTGAACTTTTCACGTCTTCGCGCCTCATTACTCTGAAATGGGTCGTGTGACGTGTCACAACCACAATCTTTCTTTTACATGTAGTATGTATGTCTGAGTTCATTGCTCTGTTTATATGCGGAAATCTATTCAAGTATTAAGTTTACTGTTAAGGGTACCACCCTTAACAATAAACTTAGTAGGTACTTGAAGTCTGTTCAATATGGCCTTCTATATTTCTTCACAAAGGAAACCTACGTAAGTATAAAAGGGCGTAAGTATAAAATTTTATATTTAATTTGGTTGCATCAACTCTTTCGTATAATTATTATTTTAATCGCATTGACGTAATATTTTATTGGATCGAAGTTTTGCTGTACGAGTTGACTAGTAGACATCGTCACGTAAGGAAAAAGCGTTAAGGCTCCTTCAAACAGGCGCGACAAGACAGGCGACACAAAGGCACCGCAACTCGCATCAACGAGCGGTGCCTCTGTGTCGTGCGCGATTTTATCGCGTGTCGCGCCTGTTTGAAGGAGCCTTAATCCTTCTTTTGATCTTTTTCAAATTAAACCTAGTGACTTAGTTACGATGTACTTAACGCAACATAAATTCGAACTACATATTTTAAAATTCAAAATACTCGTTCTGCACTTATTATTTACTTAAGTTTTAAGACTTTTTTTTTAATTTATGTTATTTTCTTTCCTTTTTTCGCAAAGGAACAATGATGACTCTCACACTCCACCGTACGGCTGGCGGGGGTCAAGTTTTAATAGCCAAACTTTTACGACACTCATATTAAAAAGCCAGCTGTCATCACGAACTCATACAAAGTCAAAAAAATAGGTCATCGCCAGGAAATCACGATCTCACAACAATGGGCAAAAAACTTAGTATGCACGTCCTTCTATATAGTTTCTCCATATCCCTTAACTATTCCGTTTGTTAAGAGCTTATACATATCGTAACAACCTATTTTGTAATGGTGTAGGCCTACAACGTGCCTTAGTGACTCAGGCCGTTTGTCCACCGCCACCGTCAACCGGACGTCAACGAGAAAGAGATGACGGCGCCGAGGTAGCAATACATACATTTACTATAGCCACATGTCTACCACACACCACCGCCGGGGTCGTAACGTTCGTAATCTCGTTTCTCGTTGACGTCCCGTTGACGGTGCTGGTGGACAAACGCTGTCATTGTGTTACTAGGCGCATATCATATCATTATTCTGTAGCCTCGCGTCTATGCAAAGTTTGTGATCGACCTTAGATTCGCTTTAGCAAGGAGGCGTCTTGAATATTAGTTGTATAAATTGCCAAATGTTAGATTGTGAAATAGGTATGGATTAAAGGAAAGGGAATGTGTGTTTGTTGATAATAAATTAAACCTGTCTCTGAAACTTGATGTGAATGCATACCTAACTTTTCGACTAACTGACAGACTCCAAGATAACGCTAAAGTTTCTGCAAATAGTCGTCTTCTCTATGCCTATGAAGTTTTCATTGAATGGAAAGAATGAAATGTGTTTTGAGGTACAGACGTCAGCACATCAAGCTACCCGAAACTGTAAAAATTTCCCAATCAACTTTCAACTTTATGTTATGGCGATAAAGTTGAAAATCTATTAAAGTTTGACAGATTGTAGTAGCTTGATGTGCTGGCGTCTGTACAGATTCATGAAATATGTAAAGTGTTTTTTCAAAACTCTTAACAGAACTAAAAATAATTGCCTATTGTGCGTCTATGTTCTTCCCTAAAAGCCTCAATTAGTTCTTTGTTCAGAGCTCGAAACTAAAAAAGTCGTCAAAAAACTCACGAGCAAACCCAACAGCCGAAACTAACTTTTAAACAAAGTGGTATGGTTGTATGCAAATAATGGTCGGTTAACGCTACGTCTCTTTAATTGACCACGGAAGGGCCGCAAGGTTAACTTAACGTGTCGTAGTACATAAGATTAACCGACAACGATCTCTTGAACAGACGCTAGCACATCAAGTTACTACAATCTGTCAAATTTCTTTAATAGATTTTAAACTTTATCGCTACAGCATAAGGTTCAAGGTTGATTGGGAAAATTTGACAGTTTCGGGTAGCTTGATGTGCTGGCGTCTGTACCAAACACATACAGTTTGGTGCTGTTCGTGGTCTGAAATCGCATAATCAGCCTATAATGTTTCAACAGCTGGGACATAGGCCTCCTCTATTCGAGAGGGAGTGCGCTGTAATTTATCACGCGCGCCTAGTGCGGTTGGTAGATGTGTGACATCTACCAACCGCACTGGGCGCGCTTCGTCTTCGAATATGTGGTTCTAGGACATGCCGGTTTCCTCACGATGTTTTTCCTGTACCATTTTTGAGAGTAGTAGTGATGAAACTATTTACCTACACAAAGTAAAGCGCGTGCTGGCTGGGTTCGAACCCACGACCTACAACTCGTAAGTTGGGGCCGTTACCACTGGGCCATCACTGCTCTAACTGGACTGAAAATAATGTTTCTAAACTGTTCCACCGAACCGCATTTATCAAAATTTTGTTTCAGTCCGGTCTGGGTGCCGTTCGGTCAAGTGCCTTTGAAATCAGTGCTCTCGGTGAAGGTGTGGACCATTAAACTATCTGCGGTTACGGTTTACTGACCGGTACGCTGACCTAGAAATACAAAAATGTTTTATCGGCTGTTGCTATGGGGCGACTTGGGCGTGAGTTCATGACGTTATGGAATGTTAGAAACTTGGGAAAGGCCTTTGATGTGTTAAGTTCTGGGCGCTCTGTCTTCTTCAATGAGCTTTTTGTAAATTAATTAAGATTTGCGAAATGTCAAATGTACAATGTAGCAAAATCTGGGTCAATTTATTTTGGGCTGATAAAGGCTCGTACACACAGGCGCGACGCGACACGCGACACAAAGGCACCGCAAGTCGCGCGACGAGCGGTGCCTTTGTGTCGCGCGCGATTCGCGTCGCGCGTCGCGCCTGTTTGCAGGAGCCGTAATGTTTCAAATAAAATTGAAAATTATTCATTTAATGTGTATGGTCCGTGTCAAAATGTAGGCACCGGAAATGATAAGACTCCTAGAGTAACAAATACTGATATATCTTCCTAGTTTTAAGAAAAACGATACATACATTCTATATAAAATTACATTAATCCGTAATTATCAAAAATAAATCGTAAAATAATTGGAATCAGTTACTTGACAGCGTTTACAGTTAAGAAAATCGCAATAAAAATAATCGGGACTACTCAATCGAAATGAACATGATCTCATAAAGTCCCTTGATATTTCAGCTCCCTAAAATACAGGTAACATTGTTAAATTACTCGAGAAATTCTCTAATTCTTATCATTCGCAGACGTTATTAAAAACCAGCTTTTGCCCGCGTCTTCGCCCATGTTGATGTCGGAAACTATGCCACGGGAACTTACTACTGGGATTAAAAGTACTCTATGTGTTAATCCAGAAGGTCTATTTCCGTAATCAAAAATGTTCAAAATCTAGTCACAATCTCATCTCAGCGACAATCAATGTCAAAAATGTAGACTTTAATGTGTCTCTGACCTAGATTAGAGTCAAGAGCAAACCCATAAAAAAAAATGTAGGGAATTTAGAAGTATTTTTGACATATTGAGACTGAGATCAGACAGTAAACGTTCTTAAAATTAAAACGAAAACGAAACGAAAATTGCCCCTCAGGTTATAAACTATGAGTGTGCCAAATTTCATCCAAATCCATTCAGCCGTTTTTGCGTCAATCTGGAACATACATGCAGACAAACGGACAGAAACTCTTCGTCACTATTTTATTATAACCTGTCAACTGAAGCTATGTCGTCGTACCTATTTGAAGTTATTACTTTATTCTGGGCTATACGTCAAGGCATATATTAGTGAAACTTCCTGAAGTACGAAGGTTGACTGATTTATGGAACTTCATGGGTGTAAGTCTTTTCATAGTTTCTTTGTGAATTTTTTCGCTGGAGTGCGGGAAATTGGCAACACTCCTGTGTGATGTGACAGAGAGTACTTATTTTACTGTTTTATGGGAGTGTCATTGAAGTTTGTGAATATAGATATGTATTAGTGATAAGTGCTTTGATGTGGTTTAAATTGGGTATTCAGCCTCGTGGGATAAAGTCCGATACTTATCAATAGGTAGGTATATATGTATGTACATTGTTATGTAAACCTATTGGAAAGTATCGGACTTGTTATGTTTAACATACTATCACGCCTCTAATTCCCGAAGGGTACAGCAGAGCTGTACCTATAGTACTCCCACGTTTAGCTAGTTATGTTTTAATTCCATCCAAACAAATCCAGAGTCCGTGCTGCTACTGAGAAATTCTTGATGAAAATATCCAACCAGACACTGCCCGACCGAAGAAATGAACCCACGCTCATCAGTAGCGCTCGCAACCACTAGACCGACGAGCCAGTCAGTATGTCCAATAGATATATTTTTAAACTACGTAAAAGTCCGAAGAGATAATCTAATGGATGATTTCCACCAAACGGCTCGCATCGCATCGGATCGGAACGGATTTTACAATCATTAAACGATATTAAATCGTGTACACAGCATTTAAAGTCTATGTTACCAAGCCGCGCAAAGCAGCGTGACCGCGGGCGTCTTCCGCAACACGCGATCGTAGCTGAAAGTATGCTGCGACGCGCGATCGACTTCGTTCGCCTGTCGTCGTATCCGATTTTTGCCATAAATAATTAATCCCAAATTTTCTTTTCCTCTTCTGTGTTTTATGATTAATTTCTTCTTCTTCTAATGCAATAGCCAACAATACTACGTCAATTTCAACCATTTTCAAAAATTAGTACACGTCACCTCAACACGGTAGGGATGAAACTATTTGAGTAGGCGCAGAAACGGATACGTTCGCAAGCGACGGTACGGAGCGTATTCGTCGACATCCTGCCGGACGCGATCGGCTGTCGCCGCATCCGTTCGTATCGTTCGTTTGGTGGAAATCATCCATCCTAGATATCATCTTCTTGTACTTTCTGAAAACACTAAGGAAATTTCAACATACTACACGTCAATTTTCCGAGAGGAAACAATGAGATATTCCACTCAGAGCACTGATTGCAACCACACTGAAACAAAATTTTGTAACATGCGGTTCGGTGGAACAGTTTGTCTTCAGTACGTAGATATTAAAACCTGACCTAGCCCCATAACGTTGCTTTGTTCTTCAAACTAATCGCTGCCAAACAATTTATTACACATCATTAAACAATTTGCTATGAAATCCGCTCCTGAAAAACCTTAACATCCAAGAAATAATTAGTAAACAACATTTTTTTTACTGCCTCAGTCCTCTTCAGCTACCAATTAACATGGCCGTCTTTCAAACATCATAAAAATAAATTTGAAACAAATTCAGCCATTAAAGCGAAATATATTAGCTCGGATATAATATTCTGTGTAACAGTAGCTCCACCTACTCGGCTATATACATATTATGTATATCACCTTGCCTATAAATAAATTATAATATAAATCTATTAATAAATTGCCTATAAATATAGGCAAGGTGATATACATAATATAGGTACCAGGTCATTTGCGCTAGTAGGCCTTGGCGCTAGTAGGTAATATATAAGTCAAACTAGTTTCCGGCCGCGGCTTCGCCCGCGAGGTATGTCGATAATAACTACCTATGTCTTTCCCCGGGATGCAATCTATTTCTCTGCCAAATTTTATCGAAATCTGTTCAGTTTAGCCACGGGATAAATAACAATGCAGAATCAGAGGGCAACTTATCAAATAAAGAAAGTTTCTTCATAACTATTAGGGTGGATATTGTGGATAACGCTGCTTAAGATGATAACCTAATCGAAAGTCATTGATAGAAAGATCTATATTATTAGATCAATCGATGTGAAAATCAAACATCCAAACTTCCAAAGGACATGTTATGAAATGGGCTTAAAACATCGAGATATAAGTACTAAGTACTTATATCTCGATGGCTTAAAATAATAATTTTTTGAACAGCTGTCATGTATGGTTTTTCTGATAGGGAAACTTATTCAGGATGGCCTAACAAAAACTAAAAAAATATTAAAAGCACCATTATTGAATAAATACATATTTTAAATCCAGATATTTTTGGTGTCGTAATATTATTTTTGCACGTTGAAACAAAGAAAAAATGGTTAAATATCATTTTTTAAAGCAAAGTAGCAGTAGTAAGGTTGTCACAGTTGTCAGTGTAACACAGGTGAAAATTAAATTGAATTTGACACTTGATTGACGTTCACAATGACAATAATGACATCCAACCGAAAAGTGTTGCCACAATCAATAATTACTGTGGGTTGCAGTTTATTTTTTAAATAATAATTTAAAAAAAATATAATAATTAAGGAAAGGGTGCTTTTAAAAAAATATACAAAGTCTCTATGTGCTTTCGTAAAAATATGATCTCTTCCCTGTTCACAGCAGCTTCGAATAAAAGCCCAGCCTCCATACAAAAACCTAACATGTCCTTTCGGGTGTCAGTTAAAAAAAATTTGCAATTTAATTAGGTACTATCTTAACGATCAATCTGTATGTTGTTTTCCGGCATTTCGCGAAATCTAAGATAGAGAATCTAGATACGATCATATGACTGATACTATATTTATCTATGATATTATCTACAGATATAAGATGACAGTTTACGCAGTATTCAAACCAGACTAGCCTTGAGTTGATCTTCCATTTTTATTCACTGATCCGCGTCATTAGCATGACGGTCTTCCAAAATTTGCGACTTGACGAAGAATTTATAATGTTATACGGCAATAAATCAAATATTACGATGCCTGAACACTGCCTACGACATTTAGTGTCGTAGGAAACTCGCGAAATAAAATACATACAAATGTTATAAAAATGAAGCAGCAGCAAAAGTGTTCCTCTACTGACCCAAATATAACAGCTGATCACGTCATTGTCTAACAGGAATAGTACCTGTGTTACTCGTATGTTGTAGGCGAGTGTGAAAAATTACCTACTTTTCATAAAATGTCTAAGTAGTGTGAACATTTTGTTAACTGTAGCAAACGCTTAAATTCGATAAGAAAAGAAATACCGGGTTTTTATTCAATACTAGCAGCCCGCCCCAGTATCGCAAATCGCAAGAGTGCAAATTTTTTTTTTAATTTCCGAAATTTACTTTCATGCAAACCTTGTCCTGGCAATAAATACCTAACGCAACAAAAAAGAAAAGAATTATCCAATTTGGTGCAGTAATTCGGAGTCTATGTAAGGACAGGAGTAAGGATAAGGATTATGCAATTACAACACTTTCTTAAAAACCTTGTAAAGATACTTTCTTATTTTAAAGGAAATTATAAAGCAATACGTATCGCAGACAATTAAAACATGAACGTTGCGGTCGTAACGTAACTAATACACACAAATCACAAAATTTCTGTTAGAAGTCATAAGCTTTTTATATGACTAACCATGTAATTAATAGAAAACTGAAAACACTTTATGTGGTGTTGCTATGAAAGTTAGAGAAAGACTTAAATATTAATTGAATGTCAATGATACTTGTGAAATCCATGAAAGTACGAACATTAAGTCTATACAATACAAATAAATCAAATTGAAGTGTCTGTTTGTAATGTCAAAATAGCAGCTTTTTACTTAAAGCTTATGAAAGTATATGATACCTTTTTTACCTTTTTTGTGGTTATACTTATATAACCAAAAAAAAAGGTAATCTTTGTCTGTCTGTTTGTGTGTTTGTTCCGTCTAATCTCCGAAACGACTGGACCAAGTTTAACGGGACTTAACTGGCAGATAGCTGATGTTATAAGAGGTTATTTAGGCTTACTTTTATTTTAGAAAAATAATTAGGGTTCTGCGTAAAAAAACCCATGAAATTGAGCGGGCGAACAAAGTCGCAGACATAGCCAGTCATTTATATGATGTATACTGCAACTGCTGTATACATTAGCCTGTTAATGACTGCGGCACATACAATATAATTGAGGAAGAGTGCGAAAATTTATCGTTCGTTTCGCGACACTAGAATAGTGGCTAGCTTTATATTCGTGGACGGATAGTCTGATATTAATATAGGAAGCAATGGTTCCAAGGCCAATGGGCGACGCATTTGAATCTAGGCAGAGCAATATACTTTTGGTGACAACTCATTTATAGTTTTCACAAGTCCCAATGTTATGTGGAATGGGAGTTATGTAATGGCGCTGAATCAATGTTGCGTCTTAGATTTGTTTCTTTATAATTAGCATAAGCATAATAAAAATAAAACTAAATGTTCCTACTTCTGGGACACTGGCCTCCGCTCGGTGAGAGGGAGTGGGCCGTAATTCACCACGCGGGCCTAGTGAGATTTGGTAGATGTCATATATCTTAAATTTTTTGTCATGTTGTTTTCATTCATCGTTTCGAGAGCAGTGGTGATAATGTAATTTACACAAAGTAAAGCACTTGCTTGACCACTGGGCAAAAGTTTCCACAGAATGGGTGCCTGAAGATGGATGGCGGCGTGGCGGCGGCGCCGCCGAAGCCGGCCCAAAAAGAGATGGCGAGATGACCTGGTTGCGTACCGCAGGGACTGGTTTGAGTTGGGGCGGGAAAAGAGTTCCTGGACGGACTTGGGGGAGGACTTTGTCCGACAGTGGGATAGTATAATAACAAAAAAAAAACCTAAAATACCTCTTTGAGAAGTGTTTGGCAGAAATTTCTTCGTAAATTCTACGATAAAAAGTACCTCGTAAAAGATTGTATTTAGGCAATAAACAAGAGTAATTGTTGGCAAGTAGGAACGCAACCTCATTTTATACTAAGTTGGCAACACTGCGTTGTCTTTACCTTGTAACCTCTATGAAAGCAATACACGCAATCTTTTCTAGTTTAAACGTTTATTTTATTTCCACCAAAATATCATCATGGTAGCAGAGCGTGGTTGATTGAAAAGTAAACGCAGTGAAAACTAAAGAAAGATCCCAGGCGCAGTGAAAACTGAGACTGGCCGGCGTATTTTGTCCGTCATACATTTTGAGGTTAACCGGCGCGGCGTGCTCGAACAGAAATCACGTAAAAATCTGAAATACGCATAGAAGATGTCAAATACAGGTCACAATCCATTCCATATCGACAGACTAGTCGGAAGAGATAACTATGCCTGTTGGAAGTTCGCAGTCCAAGCATATTTCGAACTCGAAGATTTGTGGACATGTGTTACCGGTACCAATACAGATCAAAAGAAAGAAACCAAGGCAAAATCTAAGTTAATTTTATTACTGGACCCAATCAATTACGTACATGTTCAGAGTGCAAATACATGTAAAGAAGTCTGGGAGTGTTTGGAACAGGCTTTCGATGACAGCGGGTTGTACAGAAGAGTAGCCTTGTTGAGAGATCTGATAACAACTACATTGGAATCTTCCCGAAGCGTAGAGGACTATGTGAATAAAATAATGTCGACCGCCCATAAGCTCAGGAATATTAAGTTTGATATTGATGATGAATGGTTAGGTACACTGATGTTAGCCGGCCTCCCTGAAGCTTATAAGCCCATGATCATGGGATTGGAGAGCTCTGGCATAAAGATCAGTGCTGATTCCATCAAATCCAAGCTCCTGCAGGAAGTTCAATGCTCAGATAATTCAGCATTCTTCACAAGGAAAAAGGCCATTCAAAGGAATCAACAAGATAAAACAAAAGTGTCTAAGGGACCCCGATGTTACAACTGTAACAAGCATGGGCATTTTGCAAAGAATTGTCGTGCTCCGAAAAATAAGAATGTAGAAAACACGGATGACACTAAAGGTTTTGTTGCAGCATTTTCAGCATCTCCTCAGTCAATGAATCCGGACCTGTGGTATGTGGACTCAGGTGCCTCTATGCACATGACAAATAGAAGTGACTGGATGTATGATGTTTCAAGTCCACCGATACCCACCATAACTGTTGCCAGTAAGACACCGCTACCTGTAGAAAGTATGGGAAAGGTCAATTTATTGTTAAATGGTAATAAAGAAAGAAAAATTCAGGTAAGACAAGTCTTATATATACCTAAACTTGCTGCAAACCTCCTATCAGTCAGTGCTATGGTGAAAAATGGCTGTAATGTGAATTTCAGAGATAAAGGCTGTGACATTTATGATAAAAATGGGAGGCTACTATGTTCAGCCACATTAGTAAATAATTTGTATTTATTAAATACCCACAGAGAAGTATTTTCTAACCTGTCATGTTCAGATAACTTAAATGATGTTGTCCTGTGGCATAGGCGCATGGGACACTTGAATTTTACAGATGTTAACAAGTTACCGGAGTGTGCTGAAGGAGTCCATCCATTTACTGAAAATAGTAAAGGTCCTATTACTTGTGTCACCTGTCTCTCGGGAAAACAGACCAGACTACCCTTTAATAACATTGGTTCAAGGTCTTCACAACCACTGCAGCTGGTCCACACTGATTTATGTGGACCAATGGAGCAAGAATCTCTAGGAGGTATGAAATATTTTATAACCTTTATAGATGATTACACAAGACGAGTTCATGTTTATTTTTTGAAAAATAAATTGAATGTTGTAGAAGTTTTCAAAGATTATAAAAATAAAGTTGAGAATGAACATGAAAGAAAATTAAAAGTAATTCGTTCTGACAATGGAAAAGAATACTGTAATAGAGAATTTGAAAGCTTCTTGACCAATCATGGGATTGAACATCAAACAAGTACTCCGTACTCACCCCAGCAGAATGGTCTTGCTGAAAGGATGAACAGGACCCTGGTGGAAAGAGCGAAATGTATGCTGTTTGATGCTCATCTTGCAAAACAGTTCTGGGCAGAGGCAGTAGCAACAGCAGCTTATATAATTAATAGATCACCTACAAAATCCATTCATGGTAAAACTCCTATGGAGATGTGGACTGGTAAGAAACCGAACTTGTCTAACCTAAAAGTTTTTGGCTGTGAAGTAATGACACAAGTACCAAAAGAAAAACGCCTTAAATGGGACTCCAAATCCAGAAAATTATTATTTGTTGGCTATTTTGAATCAACTAAGGGGTATCGTATACTTGATCCAGATACAAATAAAATCATAAAAAGCAGAGATGTAGTATTTTTAGAAAATGTGGAAAAATATGATAATAATGTATACTTACCTTGTACATCTAACAGCAGCAGTCCAGGGATACAGCCACCTAAAGAACCCTGCAAAGAAGAATTAGAGGACGACACAGATCATTCTTCTAGTGAGGACTATCTGTCTGGCGATAATAATGATCCATCTTATGTACCAGAGCAATCAATTGATCCCGAGTCATCAACACGAAATATAAATTTGCGTCCGCGAAGAGCTGCTCAGTATGCAGAAACAGATGACCATGATGTAAGTTATTTCTGTCCAATACTTGATTTAAATGATCCACAAACAGTGGAAGAAGCATTGTCATCTTCTTATGCCGACCAATGGAAAAAGGCTATGCAAGAGGAGTATGACTCCCTGATTAAAAACAAAACTTGGTCACTGGTAAATGTACCATGTGGTAAAAGAATATTACCATGTAAATGGGTCTTTAAGATTAAAACCAACGAAAAAGGAGAGATTATTCGTTTTAAAGCAAGATTGGTTATCAAGGGGTATGCTCAGAGAAAAGGAAGTGACTATGATGAGGTATATGCTCCTGTTGTAAGATATACATCTGTTAGATTCTTACTGTCACTGGCTGCTAAGTATGACTTAGAAATGTTTCAAATGGATGCTATAAGTGCTTTCCTTCAGGGTGACATAGATACTGAGATTTACATGTCACAACCAGAATACTTCAAAGAAAATGACCAAGTATGTATTTTGCATAAATCAATTTATGGGCTCAAGCAAGCTAGCCGGCAATGGAATCTTAAATTGAACAGTATTTTATTAAAAATTGGCTTACAAAGATCACAAATGGATCCCTGCATCTATTATTTAGTAAATGAGGCAACAATAATATTTATTGCAGTGTGGGTAGATGATTTTTTGATATTCACAAATAATAAGGATAAAACAACAGAGATTAAGGAAAAATTAAAAGGAGAATGCAGTATGAAAGACCTAGGTGAAATGAAGCAGTGCATCGGCATAAATATAAATAGGAACCGAGAGACAGGTGTAATTATGATAGATCAAGAAAAATATATTAACCTAGTATTGGACCGTTTCAATATGTCTCAATGCAAACCAGTTAGTACCCCGATAGAGATGAATGCAAAATTCGATAAAAATCCTGAAGATGCAGACAATAATATCCCATACAGGGAAGCGGTGGGATGTCTAATATATCTGGCACATGTCACGAGACCTGATATTACCTATGCAGTCAATAAGTTGAGTCAGTACTGTAATAATCCAGGAAATCAACACTGGCTTGGAGTGAAAAGAATTTTGAGGTATCTTCAAGGAACCAAGACCTTAAAGCTCTGTTATGCCAAAGATGACTCAAAGGATATAATTGGATACTGTGATGCTGACTGGGCTAGTGACCCAGTGGATAGAAGATCTTGTACGGGTTATTCTTTTCTGTTTCAGAATGCTTGTTTATCTTGGAATTCATGTAAACAGCAAACCGTGGCACTCTACGGCGGAGGCCGAATACATGGCGATGGCGGCGGCAACCCAGGAGGCTCTGTGGCTACGGCAACTACAGGACGAGCTCGGTCAGGGCGTAGACAGCGCGATACTCATCCACTGTGACAACCAAAGTGCAATAAGACTGGCATCAACAGACTGTTATAAACCAAAAACTAAACATATAGATATTCGGCTACATTTTCTTCGAGAAAACATTGTTAAATCTAAAGTTAAATTTATATTTGTTAATGGTTCCAACATGGTAGCTGATAATTTGACTAAGGGTACTACATTTGAAAAACATTTGTTTTGTGTAAGTAAAATGGGTTTGCGTTCTGTGGGGAGTGTTGGCAAGTAGGAACGCAACCTCATTTTATACTAAGTTGGCAACACTGCGTTGTCTTTACCTTGTAACCTCTATGAAAGCAATACACGCAATCTTTTCTAGTTTAAACGTTTATTTTATTTCCACCAAAATATCATCAGTAATCGTATATTTTCCCTAACATCATGGCATTATAGATGATTCAGACTGAAGTGGCCTTAAGATCATTTTACTGTAGGTAGGCTCTTACTTTTCTAACTTATTTTAATTCAATGTCAGACAACTACTTCCTAATTGGCATCATTATCTCAAATAATGATGTTTTCCTAGAACCTAGCTCATTGTACCGAAGAAATCGCGAATTTAATTAACTACAACTTTTTGTAATTATTCATGAATAAACACAGGAAATCTACATAGAAAACAACAATAAAACATATTCCAAGGGAAGAAAGAAGCCTTATTAAGTTTACCATAAAAACTCCTGAGACGAAGAAACAACTATTAAAAATCTCGGAGAACAAAGTTAAATTAAACATTCTCAAGTACAAGTGCCCGAGAACACTGTACACTGAATTAACGACAGTACTATAAGAAAACCATGAGCCCCTGACCCAATTTATAATCTCAACAGACGTTATCTGTGTATTACCTATACATTTTTGTAAAACCGCGTACTCACTGTACCTATAGCTAAAAGTCAAAATATTTTTGTTCCCGCGGTTCAGAAAGTTTCTAATCTTAGATTGCTATGCTGTGGGAGGCATGGAGCCATGAAATATACATATAGTTGGATCAGACTAGGTACGTTTTAAATGTTGCATCTATTATTTCAGCAGCCAGGTCCCGTATTACTAAGTATTAATACCATCATGCTTCCATTGCGAAAAAGGGATGGTGTTATCGGTCATGTATAGCTCCGTCTCTCTCTTATATTGGAATCATGATGGCATTAAACCGTGATAATACGGAACCAGGAAAAGAATTGTAGAAGTAGGTACGTACTGTGTGCAACTCGGGAGAGGCAGGAAGCCTGGTATAGATTGAATGGTGGCGATTTCAAAAGAGGGATGTGATTTTATGTTCCATTCGTTTATTTAACATATTATTATTTGCATCGATTTTTCGGAAATTTCTCAGACGATATTCGTAATTATTTTTATATTTAGCAGAGGACGCCCGTGAATTAAGGGTCCTTCAAACAGGCGTGACACGCGATAAAATCGCGCGCGACACAAAGGCACCACAAGTCGCGCAACTAGCGGTACCTCGCGCGGTCGCGCGCGATTCGCGTCGCGCGTCGCGCCTGTTTGTAGGAGCCTTTAGTCACAAAATCATTGACATGTTGTCGTTTTAATTTCTTTGAGAACTGTACCTCCATCCTAAGATAATAATTACAGGTATTTTATTACACACTTCCCGTTTGATGAAGTAAAGTAAGTAAAATCTTTGAGGAGGCCCATGTGAACGGAAAGCATCAAAACATAATAGTGTCATCGAATGTGGTTGACATGATTATGATGTTTCCCGGTATAAGAAGCTCTTATCTTGCACCGGATGAGAAACAACTGATATCAACTTATACACCGTTTTACTTTCTGTTTAATTATTATCAGTATGGGAACAAACCATGGGATTTTTGTATTATAATATACATACAGTGGATTTCATTTATTACGACCTTGGTTGTAGCGACCATTTACCTATAGCGACGTTAAATCGAAGTCCCTTGAATTTAAAGCATACTTTAGTACAAAATTCATGTGGGTATAGCGACTTTGGATGTAACGCCGAGTTCGGGTGTAGCGACTGTTTTTAATGAATCATTTGTAACAAATTCCTAGAAATCCCATGCAGATATTGCGACCGGAGTCGGCCGCCAAAGACATTGTAGATTTCTTTCTTTCACAAACATTTCTTATCTTTTGTTTACATCCACACAGATGGTCAGCAAGTGTGGAGACCTTTCCTTTTGTTTATAGATATCAGCTAAGTAGGTAGGGAAGCGTGTACGTTTCGGAGTTTTTATGGTTCAGTTACAAAGTGATATTCTAAGTAGCAACTGAGTTTAGTAAACTTTTGAATAAGTATGGCTGCTAGAGGCACATTCACTGTTAAAGAAAAGGCGAAAATCATTTCAAAATTGAAAAGCGGTGAAAACAATGCTGATTTGTGCAAAGAATACAAAGTTTCCCATTCAACATGTCTGTATCTCTTTTCCTTTGCCTGTAACGACTTCCGGATATAATGACGAAAATAGAGTGGTCCCTTCATCGTCGTTATACCCGAAATCCACTGTATATATTTTTTACATTATATTTGTGTCTTTAGATTCTACTCTGACGTGACAAACACTTAATAGTTGACACGTTGATGATCTTTGACATTTTTATAACTTTAAATTATAAAATTAAATAAAATAAAAAATTGTAGGATGC
Organism: Luperina testacea; assembly: GCA_927399505.1. Lineage (NCBI taxonomy): Eukaryota > Metazoa > Arthropoda > Insecta > Lepidoptera > Noctuidae > Luperina > Luperina testacea. The sequence continues at coordinate 3,746,440 of OV656769.1, forward strand.
CCCCCGCTTTGGGTTTTCGGAAGATATAAAGATACTAACTGAACTATAAAGAAAATAATGGGTCAATTAAACTAGATGCTTTGAGTTTGAGTTTGAAGAGAAAAAGTAGAAGAATTAAATGTTAAGATGACATAGTCACAAACATATATGATCAGCCTATAATTTCCTCTCTTTGAGAGGGAGTGGGCAGTAATCTACCACTTGGGCCCAGTGCGGGTTGGTATGCTAGAGGTTATCATATAGCTTTCTCTTCTATTATTTTTCCAGCAATCAAAAGGTCAGAGCATTAAGATAAACAGTAATGAGACCATAATGATTGATGATAACAGTGACATACTCGTAGATCGAGAATATTTGTCAATCTTATCAGATTTACGACCTGGAACGTTGTTAATGTTTATAAACAATAATAAGCATGTAGGTCACGTCCGACTGTAGGTATAGCATGTACTATACATATGTATATTTATGCTCTACTATGAATATGAAGTATTTCCGCAGTTTATACTTAGCAAAATATTTCAGTCTCGTATAATCTTTACTTTCATTTTAGATATGTACAGAGAAATTGTTACCACACTGACACTAGTCTATTGTCAGTTGCTATGGAAACGGCTACTCTGTGTAAGTTTATATATTCCTTTCGAATAAAGGCTCCTTCAAACAGGCGCGACACGCGATAAAATCGCGTAACGAGAGGTGCCTTTGTGTCGCGCGCGATTCGCGTCGCGCGTCGCGCCTGCTTGCAAGGAGCCTTAAGCTTACCTCAATTGTTAGAGAGGCCACCAATTCTAACACTTAAAATAAATAGATACCCGTACCTATTCCTCCTACCTACTTGATAACTAAAAAAAAACCATAGCCTGTAATTAAATTACCCAAAACTCACACAAATTAAATTGGTTTGTCAAATTTATTATTCATTTCCATATTATATTATATTTTATGTGTCTTGCCCATTAAGTACGTACATAATTACTGTCAAATAAATTATTTTAAACACTCAAAGCTAAATACATAAAATATTTTAAATATCCTCATAGATATGGTGCCTTAATAAATACTCAGACCATTTTTCATAATAATAGTAAAGATAACTTAATATAATGTGCTCGTCTTAAATTCGCATAAATCGCTGCGCGCGCGCACCGCCTACTGGAGTCGTTTGATCTGCCTAGCTTGTTTTATAACACGCACATTACTGGACCGATATAACCGGTGCTTCCGTCGTTTTTCTTGAAAAATCACTTTTATATCGTTCTACTAATTTAATTTGCCCCGGATTCAGGTCAAGCGCATACTGATGAAGAAATTGTCTGTAACTAACTATCCCGGAATTTATTTATTGATCCGTTGTTAAAATAATTTATTTGCAAATCGCCGGTTCGCGCTCTTTTCATAATAATTAATTCTGCTACATACATCAAGCAAATAAATTAATTTGAAACGAACTCCCACTCCCAGTGCGTTTAAAATTAATTTATTTGCTCATTACTTCAGAAAAATTTGCTGGTCATAATTGGACGAATAAAATGAGGCTTCTGTGTATTTTTTAAACAAACTTTTACAACTTCAAATAAAACCAAATTATATTTCCTTTATTTGCCGACCTATATAAAACCTAGGTATATCAAAATGTTATTGTTACAATAAAGTTTATGGTGACATAGAAATTCTTAAGAAAACCTAATTTATCACACATGCCTGCTACATAAGTCGCACGTAAAGCCAAAACAGTTTCGTTTTCACTACAATGCGGCGTTTGAGAAGGAATTCCACTATTTACGTATCATTTTATTATTTTGGCACGTTGCGTTGTCTGCCCATCCGTATTTAGCGATATCGACATTGTATGACGCATTAGAGTGGGCGTGAATGTGGGAACATCGATAAAACCCATTTAAAGACAATGAGGAAGTGAACGCTTGCTCACATCACTAGTTACTTATGGCGATCATCGCTGGCGGGGTCTACTGTCAGACCGACGTAATGTGGAGGCTTGACATCTCTATTCACGATTTGCCTGGCGGCGTAAGAAAAGTGTGAGGTACAGACGACGCCAGCACATCAAGCTACCCGAAACTGTCAATAATGAAATTTTACAGATTGTAGTAGCTTAATGAGCTGACTGGCATCTGTACAACACTAGGGTATAAAACACGCGATTGTTGTAATTGTATGTTGAAATGTAGTTTTTTTTTATCGTTTTTTGAACTCATCATTATGAACAACTTTCAGGTTGGGTTCCATAGTAAAAGTTTTTCATAATGATGTGTACAATGACCTCCTAAGAGGTTGTTAATGTTTTACCAATAACCCTGTCAATATAATAATTAATATCCTTTTTCTTACTTATCTTACTAGTCATAAGTTACTAATCTTACTTAATATTATAAACGCGAAAGTTTGTGCGGATGGATGGATGTTTGTTACTCTTTCGCGCAAAAACTACTGAACGGATAAGGAAATTAAGATACAATTTGGCACGCAGATAGTTTATAACCAGGATTAACACATAAAGAAAGAAAGAAAGATAAAGTATTTATTGCGACTCGTACAGGAAGATCACAAACTAAACTAAATACAGCAAAATAAAAATCCAAGTTACATAAAAAAAAAGTAACAAAAGGAAAATGAAACAGAAAGTCCTATACGAGGCCAAAAGGCTCCTATCTCAGCATGATGCTACGACATTTAAAAATAGGTTAATATGTGATATTTTTATCCCGATATTCCCGCGGTATCGAAACTTATGCGGGTAAAACCGCGGGGCGCTGCTAGTTATATTTTTTTTTGTACCTATAATGTTCTAGTATGCTAATCGAAAATATCGTACTTTCTCATAAATTAGATACATGCGAGATCTATATTATGACTAAGACTGAGTTAATGCTGTATATGGGAATATGGGATTAGTTGGCAAGCCTTTATATAAATGGCCACTTTGAGGAATAAACTAGCACGATCGTCTCGAAAAAATAGTGCTTACGACTTCATTTCAAATAAAGGCTCCTTCAAACAGGCACGACATGCGATAAAATCGCGCGCGACACAAAGGCACCGCAAGTCGCGCAACGGGCGGTGCCTTTGTGTCGCCCGCGATTCGCGTCGCGCGTCGCGCCTGTTTGCAGGAGCCTTAAGCATCAATTTTGTAAGGTTGAACCATGAATGAACACCTCATCCATCGCTTTCCATCAGGCGTGATCGAGGTCAATAGCAGGTCTATTCAGCATTTTTTTTTAATTGGATGTCTAAGTACAGCCTGATTCAAACTTTATGGCGTCTCGGAACATGAGGCGAATCGCTGCGCGCAAATTGACGTGTCAGAGGGGGTGAGGGGTGAGGTCCTACTGCACAGCGAGTATAAAAAGGTACATTCATCAATCAGGCTGTACCCTCCGACCAACCTCACTTAAAATGGAGTACCTAAATAATTTTATAAGACATTATCACTGTGGGTTCCATTAAAAAACAATAATAAATCTAATTGAAAAAGTAAAATATACTGTGAAAGTAGATCCTCCTCCTCAAGTCGTATGTTCTCGTTACTGAGGGTCGTGA